>OZ007589.1:453772816-456172816 GCA_963931845.1 Maratus michaelseni | reverse complement strand
TATATATCAATTTCATCATGTTTCAAATGGCATAGCATTATCAAAATACACTTGAAACGATTTTTTCCCTTTGACTGTAATGTAACGGGATACTTTTGACTGTCCCTGTAAAAATACTATAAGTGTTAGACACTTGATTTTCAATAGAGATCATGGTATAGTAAATGGCAATAACATACAAAAATTTCAGGGCAATCCGAGTATATTTACGCGAGTTAGAGCACAGCGGTCAGACAAACCGAAGTCATAAACACTTTTCAACTAGGTTGGAAAGTGTTTAAAAAGATAACAATAATAAGATTTTATAATTTGTTTTGTGATATTATTGCTCACGAAAGTTATATTTTAAAATTTTCTTACTTTAAATAAATACCACATTCATCGAAAAAGACTTGTTCATCAAAAAAGAGTGTTATGTTCTTTAATAAAATAAATTCTTTACAAAAAAAAGTCATTGAAATGTAGAGTAACATTAAAATGAAATAAACATTCAGTTCTACACAATTTTCCTTCTTTTACGTATTTGGAAACACAAGCCATTTACAAAAAAAAAAAAAAAAGAGCTTACTTCCTTTAGATTAGAAAAAAAGGAATTCCGGTTAGATAAGTAAAAAATTCGGTTTCATTCAATACTATTCTCTGAAATTTGATGAGAATTAAAAAAAAAATACTCATCTCTAATTTTTAAAAGTTTTGAGTAACATCACTCAACTGAAGTAAAAAAAAAAAAAACCCTCTAAAATAGCTCGTAAGATACACTCAAAGAAACAAGTCGCAAGAGAAAAATAAATCCCCCTTTCTTTGGATGTTTTTTTTTCTTTAAAGTTGTATATATCAGATTTTTGAGAATGGAATGTTGTATATTTGTAGCTTTTTTACAGATGAAAGCACGGGCTAGATAATCTTCGTTTGTGGATGTTGGAAAAATGCCATGTCAAAAATGACACAAGATAAAAAGGATGTTAACTAAGTAGAGATGTGGCGTAATATTTTACTGGGAAATTGAATAAAATGAATAAACAAATTTTTCAGGAAGAAATTAATAAAATTATTAATGACATAATGATCCGAATTTTCTTTTATTTTTTGAAAAGGGAAAATGCTATTAGTTTTAATTCAAAACAGAATAATTTTATCAATTCATAAAAATGGTCGAGTTGATGATTTAAAAGAAAAATATTCAGCCCAGTTTTTAGAAACTATTTGCTATTTTATAAAAAACGTTCAGCCATAAGTTTAAATGTTATTGTTTCCATGTAACGTTCCTCTAACATATTGTTAACATAGCCAGGGCTTGAGAAACGCGGTCGCTAGGGCACCACTGGCTAGAAAGTTTTTTGATCTGGCGACCAAGTTGTTTAATCTTTTGGGGGGAATTTTGTAAAAAAATGACATAAGAAATATGAGCATAAATGACATTTTTCTCTTCCCCACCTCTACTAGTGCGCGGCAAGCAGTGATCTTGCTCTTCTCTAGTACTTTTAATGAACGAACTAAATAAAAAAAAATTCCAACTCATGCACAGAAAACACCATTCTTTTCAGCTATATCCAGCTAGTATATGTCACGTGATTAGAATGTGGGGGGAGGAGATGTAATAAAACAGTAATAAATAGTGTCAATACAGCCTCTGTGGCATCTAAAAATGGATAAAATGCTAAAAAATGCTCAAGTTTTTTTTTTTTTTTTTTTTTTTTTTTTTTTTTAGTTTCAATTCTGATTTTTCTATATATATATATAAGTTGTCAACATATAAGTGATTATAATTTAATTAAAGTTTAATTAGAAAACATAGTTTATGTTATCTTTCTAAATTATGTACTATTCTAAACTATGTAACCAATAATTCTAAACTATGCTTGCTATTATTTTTTCTCAATTAATTAATAAAAAAAATTCTTGTGTGTGTTTTTTTTAAATCAATGACGGTGAGATGGAGGGGGTAAATATTTTTTACTGGTGACTAGTATTTTTTTCTGGCTACCAGATTTTATCAAATTTGTAAAGCCCTGAACATAGCCCATTATTATATTGATTTATATAAAATCGGTTAAGCATGAATTATTTTTTAAGATATAAAATAAAATTTGACTAAATGTAAATAACGTTTTCGAAATCCTGCAAGGAACTATTTTTATGTAATGTTTATTGGTTCGTTGTTTCATGCTTAATGGCGCAAGGTCCCTTTAGGGACATGCTGCACCAACTTTATGTAATGCTGAAACCTATGAAATAAAATTAACATATATACCACGTGACTTCATAATAAAATAATCGTCACTTGTAGATAAATCTCTTTTCAGACAATGCACATAGTTCATTTTAAGTTCATCTACGACATTAAAAATAATGTTTCGAGAATTTCTACTATTTGCTCTTATGCAGTTCTGCTTTTAGTTATAACTCAATATTTAAACGCAGTAAAAATGTATGCATCATCAGCATATCTTTTTTAGATACTGATAACCTTCTTAATGAAGCATTAGATAAAGTATTATTATCTGGTGCGTTTAGAAGAGGTTCATTAGAATCCTAGACCAAAATGACATGGATGTCAGACACCGCAAGTTTTTTTCTGGATTCTTTGGCCTGTTGTCAACAGTGTAATGCTTCTATGTAAATAGTTTGGGGATCGGATTTTGCGTTGGACAAGTTTAATTTTTTGATATACGAGGGGTTATTTTAAGAATGCTATCTTTTTCTAAATTTAAAATTATTGAATCTCTGATATTAAACAATATTTTGTTGTTGTTGTTGTTGCTCTAATTTAGTTTTATCAATGAATTTTAAGCTCATATTTTTTCTAAAAATAATGGATTTTTTTTCTTTCTTTTTTTTCTTTTTTTCTTTCTTTCTTTTTTTCTTTTAAATAAAACTTCCGTTATTTAAATCATTTGGTGAAAAAAAATTAGTGTTGTGACATATTATATAGAATCCGGGGTGGAAACTATTTTAGTTACAAATTAAAACTTGATAACTTCTTCATTCACTAATAAATTTAATATTTACAACGTATTTACATGTTACTATTTACAAAATAACTCAGTTAATTTAACATTATGACTTAGCTCAGATGCCTTGTCGGCAACAAACTCTGTAAAACATTCTTCTCTTCTGGTAAAGTCTAATTTACTCAGCTTGTCAGTTCTTTTGAAAGAAAAAAAGAAAAGGAGAGAAAATATGATGGAGTGCGTATAGTTCGAGCGTTACACTCTTCCCCTCACACTGCATTACTGGTCCCTCAGATGCAGTGTGCATTTCCTGGGTGGATTCCTTCGGGATGCTTTCTGGTGACTAAATACCTCTATTGTTTTCGTGTTTTTTGAACCTTTCGTAAATATTTGCTGGCTGGGCGTCTGTCGTTTCCTGGGTCTGCCTCTTGGACGAATGAAGCCTTTAGAACATCCACCATCATCTTGCTTGTAAGGGCACAAAGCTGATATATGATAATTTCCTAAGGGAGAAAAAGGGTTTTCTTTAGTAGCAATGGTATAAGAAGTAGGAGATCTTTGTTTTAAAATAACATAGGGGCCATCGCGACGGGGCATGAATTTAGTTGTTTTGTTATTTTTCCTTTGGCTAATGGGATGCAAAGTAACCCAAACATGATCGCCTGGTTTATATTGTTCAGAAGCTTTTAAATGTTTGTCGGCAAAATATTTATGCTTATCTTGGCTTTGTTCTATGCGATCTCTTATCTGCATAGTAATTTTAGCAAAGTTTTTTAAATAAGGGGTTATTTCCGGTATGAAATTATCATTCGCAAT
This sequence comes from Maratus michaelseni, assembly GCA_963931845.1. NCBI lineage: Eukaryota > Metazoa > Arthropoda > Arachnida > Araneae > Salticidae > Maratus > Maratus michaelseni. Next base: position 456,169,049 of record OZ007589.1, on the reverse strand, counting down.
TACAGGGCGTAAGTCATGAGCAACATCATCGTAGGTACGTAATTCACGACCGAACATTAAATATGCAGCTATGTGACCTGCGGAACTACATCTTGCAGTATTAAAGGCAAAACTGATTACTGGTAATTTTTCACTCCTAGTTGTATGATCATCTCCAACTAGCATCGCTAAGCGGGGTTTTAGATCTCGTTTTTTACTTTCAACCGGATTTGCTTGAGGGTGGTACACCGGAGTTAAACTTTGATCTATCTTTAAGAGAAAACAAACTTGTTGCATCACAGCACTGATGAATTGCGGACCATTGTCGCTAATGATTTTTCTTGGAAAACCATATCTTAAATACACTTCCTCAATTAAGGAAGTGTAAATTCCAACATCACATTCCGTGGCTGTTGCGATATTTAATGCGAAAAGTTCTACTCATTTAGTGCTACAGTCTTCAATTATAAAAATCCACTTTTTAGCATCTGCTGTTTCTGGCAAGGGTCAAATAAGTCTATTGAGAGGGTCTCAAATCTTTGACTATGGACAGGTGTTTGTAAAAGTCCAGCAGGTTTTTGGTTACTCGCTTTATAACGAATACAGTCTACACAATTTTTAACATAATCTGCGATATCTTTTCTCATTCCAGTCCAGTAATATCTTTGGGAATCTCTGTAATAGGTTCCCTCGGCTCCATTAATGGCCTGCGGTCGGTGAATCATGGTAATTCTTCAAAATTTCTTTCCGTTCTTAAACAAGAACAACTGGTTGGGCTTCTTCTGAATCTGATTCTTTAGAGTAACGATATAGGACTCCTTGGTTTAAGAGGTAACCACGTTCAGTCCAATTAGCAAAATCTGTATTATTCACGATTAGCATACAATTTGAATTCCGATAGTTTATTAAAAACTGCTTCTAAGTCAGACAAATGTTTCTCAAAACTTTCCGACAAAATTATAATATCATCTAAATAAGACAATACAAAGATGTCTTTGAGGGACTTTCGAAAGTTATCTATTAATCTCTGAAAGGTTGCTGGGGCATTTTTCAATCCGAAAGGCATTCTAATGTACCGAAAAGTTCCGAATGGACAAATAAATGCAGTTTTGTCTCTATCAGCAGCATTTACTTCAATTTGGTGGTATCCAGACTTCAGGTCAATAGTGGTCATATAAGGTGTATGTTTAGTTTCATGGAGCAAATCATCTACCCGCGGTAATGGATAATTATCCATCTTTGTGATGGCATTTAATTTTCGACAATCGACGCAAAGGCGAATTTTTCCATTTGGTTTTGGGACCAATACTACAGACGAGGCATAAGGAGATTCGCACTCTTCAATTATACCTTTAGAGAGTAACTCATCTAATTCTTTTCGCAAAATTTCCTTTTTTGCAGGTGACATGCGGTAAGGGGGTACTACTACAGGAGGATGTAATCCAGTATGAATATAATGTTTAACTTTAGGTGTAGCCTCTTCCCCTAGTTGGAAGCTACTTGTAAATTTTCCAAGCAGTTCGTTCAACCTAACTCGTTGCTCTGAAGTGAGATGTCTACCTTCATCTTCTCTAAGAAAAACAGTGTCTAATTCAACGGTTTTTATTGCTAATTCACTGGGAGGTCTATATGTATCTTCGGCGAATCTATACTTCCACCTGCATCTATCAGCAAAGAACCATTCTTGATTTACTACATCCAAAACAATTTTTGCTTTGCGTAAAAAATCGATTCCCAAAATTGTACGATTATTTTTGGCATTCGGCATAGCATAAAGTGTTGTTTTAACATCGCGACCTTCAATTTTAACATGAACTTCTGTTTTATAAACTTCGGTAGTGTTTTGTAGCCCATCCGCTAAGACTACGATCATTTGAGTTTTTTCAAACTTCACACCTTGGTCTTTTAATAAAGAATACAAAACTATGCGCAATGTGTTGCGCCAGTGTCAGCACAAGCTGTGTCAGAGAGACCATTTATACTTATTTTTACCAATAATGTTGGTGATGTTTGCATATTACATGTACGAAATTCTAGAGATTGAAAGTCCGCCGATACATTTTTTGGAGAACAAGTTGGACACTTGGATTTAATAACTCCCTGTTTCCACATGCATAGCAACTTAACATTGGCCGATTTAAACTTGAAGGATAATTAATTTTATTTCTCTTGGACTCATTTTGATTGCTAAATTTACCAAACTCATTTCTTTTAAAATCTAAAGGCGTTTTTTCAAAGCGATTAGAATTCCCGACTTCACTGATTTTATTTGATCTCTTTATTTCTACTTTGTGTGACCTCAAATTATCATATAAATCTAACTTTTCAGCTAATTCAACAGGATCTGTTAAATTCTCTCATTGGTCTAAATAATGTTCTTTGCAATCAGGGGAAACCTTTTTCTTTAATTGATCAGCAATAATTAATTCCGATAGTTTTTCAAAGGAATTTATATTTAATTCGGATAGCCATCCCTCAAAATAGCTTCTAATTTCAAAGTAATATTCTTTCCAGCTAATATCGGTTCGCTTTGGATGTCGATTAACTAAAACTCTAAACCTTTCAGCAGTTAACTTGAACCTCTGCAACAATATATCTTTAATATAAGAATAATCCTCAAATTTTTCTTCCGGTTCACGCGCTATTAATTTACCGATTTCATTTGGAAGGACTCCAATTAAATACGTAATCCACAGTTCTTTAGAAACCTTTAAAAGTTTCATTTGCCTCTCAAAAGTTATTAAAAATAAATTCATATCATCCTTTTCAGGATTTAAATCGGGTAAAACCTTTTTCAAGTCAACGCGGATTGAAGAAGTTTCTAGAGGGTTGATTGTATTTGCAACAATATCTCTTGTTCCTGCTTCTAACCTGAGCTTCTGTAGCTCAAATTCTCTTTCTCCGGCTAAACGCTTCTCTCCTCAAGAGTCTTTCTTTCTTCTATGATATTTTCAAAAATTCCCTGTACAAAATCTATGTTATCTTTAAATGCCTCACTATTTACAATTTTATCACGTAATTCGAGGACTTTATCATCGCTACTTATAACTCTGAAGCCAAAGTGATTAAATCAATTTTCTTACCCTTAGAAAGAAACGCCATCATTTGAATTTATTATGTTTTAGCTAACTTCAAACTTAATTTGTGTTACGAATAACTCTTAGCAAAATAATTTATGTAATTTTTCATAACATATATGGAACATAAATAACATACAATATCTTTCAAAACTCAATATAATGACACCAACTATTTGCCTTTTTTTCCCCTACACAATAATATCAAACATTATTTGCAAATAATTTAAATCAATTCTTCATATAATAAATAAAATAATGCCAAGCACTCATTTATAATAATAACTTCAATAATAATATAGCTCAGTGCAACTATATAAATGTATAAAATAAAGCAAACAATTTTAATTTTTCAATAATAATTATTAGATATATTTCTCTTATGAATATCTTCATTTAATTCAGATACTAAAATACTTGAAGCTGCAGACGATTTTTCGTATTTCAATTCCAAGGAAAATATCATTCAGGTTGAATAGAATAATTCCAAAATATTTCGATTCTGGACGAATCAAATACAATTTTCAAAAATCCTCAGATTCCGGATGAATCAAAAGAAATACTTTTTGTACTTCAGTATCTAAATTTTCTTATTAAAACAGTTTAACACAATTTAAAAATAATACTTATCTTCATATCTTGCTTCTATTCGGGCCCGACGTTGGGGAGCCACTTTTGTGACATATTATATAGAATCCGGGGTGGAAACTATTTTAGTTACAAATTAAAACTTGATAACTTCTTCATTGACTAATAAATTTAATATTTATCACGTATTTACATGTTACTATTTACAAAATAACTCAGTTAATTTAACATTACGGCTTAGCTCAGATGCCTTGTCGGCAACAAACTCTGTAAAACATTCTTCTCTTCTGGTAAAGTCTAATTTACTCAGCTTGTCAGTTCTTTTGAAAGAAAAAAAGAAAAGGAGAGAAAATATGATGGAGTGCGTATAGTTCGAGCGTTACAGTGTACTTCTTAGAAACAAATAGAAGAAAATATGTACTCAACTTAAAGTAAAAATTGTATTTATTCACAAATTAGAAAAAAGTGGTAAAACCCCATAGCATAGCTTGCTCTTTGAAAAACAAGAATGAATAACTTTCTTAAAAAGTCAAAGTTTTACTGTCCTTTAAAAATCAGTTTGTCCTAATTAATTTTATCAATAAATTTTAAGCTCATATTTTTTCTAAAAATAATGGAATTATTTTCTTTTTCTTTCTTTCTTTTTTTTTTCTTTTAAATAAAATTTCAGTTATTTTAATCATTTGGTTAAAAAAAAAAAGAGTGTACTTCTTAGAAACAAAGAGAAGAAAATATATACTCGAACTTAAAGTAAAAATTTTATTTGTTCCCAAATTAACAACAACAAAAAAAAAAATGTGAAAAAACTTGTTCTTTGAAAAACAAGAATGAATAAATTTCTTAAAGTCAAAGTTTTGCAGTCCTTTTTAAAATCAGTTTGAAAGGGCAATTTAAATTAGACGTTGTAATTGCAATAAGCAGACTGTAGGATCGCTTACATATCATAAAAGTAAAGTGTGCGAAAAAATGCTACGCGATACACTAATTTTATTGTGTTGCCAATTGTTATTGATGAAATATAAGAAAAGTAAGTCTATTCTTCCTTTGCACGGTCAGTGTTCTAATAGCATAAAGATGCCTTGGGGTATCACTTGTCCAACCTAGCTTTCCGCTTGAAGTCTTTTTTTCAGAATTACTGGAAAACAAAACTCGCAATATTTATACAACGATAATTTAAAAGAATAAGAATTGTGATTTTTGCAGATTTATGCTAGTGTTTGGGTATAAATAACATTTGCTATTTTAATGAGTTTTTCAGGGACATGGAAATCACGAAACGTTGTCATTGGGGTGCATTTAGAATCAATACTTATTTTTATGTAAGAAGATATTTTGAAATGAGAAAATTAATCTTGAAACAATTTTAAAATGTTACTAACAATCTTCTATTGCATACTTTTGGTATCGGATTCGGACTCTGGTGACACAAATTTTTTCGGGCTTGAGCTCCGAAGAAAAGAGCTCGAACTCATCTCGAATATGTAGAGCCGGCGCGTGTTTTATTATTATTATTATTATTATTATTTTGTTATTTTGTACTGTTGCGGAAAAGTTGATGTCGCTTTTTGGAATAAAATCCAATATGTTATTCAATAATATGATAATTTTCAAACTTTATGAGCAAGGCATTCAAATGCTTATTAAAGTAGTTAATTATTAACGCAATCAAAAATTTATTAAAAATATTACCAGTCATTATTAGAGTTGCCGACTTCCTCCAACCGGATATGTCTGATAAGCGAAACCGATATCGACCATACAAGATTAAAACATAAAAATTTGATATTGCTATTTGTTTTTGCAGATTTAAAAATCAAGCTTTTTATATTATGAAGCAGTGGTTATAAACTATATCGCTTGTAGAATAAGCAATCACATGGGAAAATGAAATAAGCCTCTTCTGCTGTTATACTGTTATTTCACAAACTTAACATTTATATAATGGAATGTTTTACATGATATTTACTTCAGTTTATCTTATTACAGTTAACTTATTACAGTTAACTTATTACAGTTATCTTATTATAGTTATCTTATTCAGTTTATTACTTCAGGTCTTACTTCAGTTTAAGCATTTTTTTTAACAATAAAAATAATTAATTACTACTATTGCAAGTTTCAACATCATTTTAATGTTAAACTTCGAAGGGAGTACATTAAGTTATAGTGTCACCAAACAAACAGATAAATGTAATAATTTTCAACAATAGTTAAAAATATTGAACAAATCGGTAAAATAAATATGAAATTAAACAAAAAATGTTTTAATTCCGTTACATTAAATATGAAAATATGAATGTTCTTTAGTAAAATATTGATTTTTCATTTAATTTTTCTTGGCTTATGCTTGATCGTTAATAACGTGCAATAGTTTATAGCTTAGAAGTATTATTTCTCCTATAGCAAGGGATACGAGTAATGTGACTTGAATTCTGAGTGTTATAGAGCATTTGGAAAAGTTCTTCAAGATTGTAGTTATAAACCCACTTCAAAACAGTCTCTGGTCTGTTGTCCCCAGTTAGGTTGTTGCTTTTTCCAGACAACAATTTTAGTTTTATTTCAAGTTCTACTGCTTCGATATCGTGACTTTTCGCTTCACTTAATGATTTTTCTAGTGTTTCACATTTTCCTTCAAACTCCTTGCCGTTCATTTTGTAGTATTCTGTAACACTGTATGAAAATTCAAAAAGACTTAGAATGTTGGTGAATGGTTCAAAATGCTTGTTAAACGATGCATTTACTGTTTAAAATAATCTATGAAAAACGTTTTTTTTTTTAAACTTTCATTTTTGGATCATGGTACTCAAAACTACCTAGCTCGTGATAAAAAAAAATTTCTCCTTCTTCGGATACTACCTCAAAAGCAAAATTATCAATTAAATCTGCATCTGCTGTAAGGACTTTAGATTTCGAAATATATTTCATGAAAGAATCGTCATTATTATGATTAATAAGGAATTCTGTCGTTTTTTTACAGTGCAGTTGATGCTGTTTTTAAGTCCATATTATCTAAATGCATCGATTCACTCTTATAATTGATTTCCATTAGTACATTATGTCACAAGACTAATCCGCAAAAAAATCAAAGTTGTCCAATTTTGTTGCGACTGATTCTGCTGCCATACGACTAAGTGCGTTTTTCTAACCAAGCAACGTCTTTCGAGGAAGAATAAACGCAATCTAGTCCAAAGTTTAAGGATTGGCTGCATTACAATGCTTTTCTGATCTAGTATTACTTATTTTTTTTACCGTTAATTTATAACAGATGGATTGAAAAATGCGATTGTCATGTTACGAACGACGAACAATCTAATTATTAAAAACTTAAAGTGATTATTTATATGGTGGTATAAAACTTTCTGTTGTATTCTATTTAAAGAATACGAAATAGGAGTCCTTTCACATCAAAAGGAATAATAGCGTGAGAAACAATGTCAGAAAAGTACGAGTGTTACTGCTACTGGTGATTATCACTCTCTTTCTTTTATTCAGAACTGTAGATTGAAGAAAGGGCTCCATCTATGAGTTATTCAAATAGCTGAATGTTTAATTTATTTTGACTACTTGTGCATTTCATTACGCGTCACGAATTTAGAGAAAGGTACTTTAAGTACATGTAAAACAGCAAAATTGTACTTTTTCTGAGTAATGTTTTTAAAACAATTTCCTGGTGGAGATAATGGCTGCACTTCTATTGGTCATTTCATTAATGTATTCGTCGGCAAAGTGTCTTGAACGTTGTAAAATGTAACAAAAATAATATAGGTTATTGGAACCTGTTCCTGGAACGATGTAACCTATAAACAAAAAGTAACTGCTTTCAACATCCCTAGTTCAAATACTAATATTCTACCTATATAATCGCCTCTCACATTTAACACCTACTGTCACATAATTGAAACGCCTCGTATAACATCAACTTGACCATTTCTATGAATTTCTCTCAACGATCGTCAAATAGTACAGATATTATGCGAATTATGGATCACGGTTTAATGGTATCCTGCTACTTCAGCAACTAACTTCGACTCTGTCTTACATTAGAGTAAGCAGGTCTTCAGCTAGTGGCAAAATTTGAAAGGCGCAACTATTCACACGATTGTAAGTATTTAATAATGTTTCTTACTATATTAGTGATAACGATACGGTCACGTCTACACGATACACATGTCTCATAGTGGCCCTTATGATGTATTCCATGTAAATGTAAATTGCAAAAAAATAATAAATCATAGGACATTTAGCATTACATTTTTTTTTTACGTGAGGCTCTCTAAATGTATTTACAGTGGAATGATACGAAAGCTTTAATTCCGCCTGTAATGAAAAAATACTACAAGCATTAATAATCTAGTAGAAAAGCAATACAAAAAATATTCAAAGTGGCGCGGAGAAAAATTTCAAACAGCGCCGTGTTCCTGCAAGAAAAAATAAGGTGCTAAATTGTATGGTTATGAATCTTCAATCTTCCAGAACGACACTGTTCTTGAATACCTCCTGGTCTTGAATCCCTTTTTTCACAAAATATTTTAACTCAAGTATAAATGTTTATTTTTTGTTCTTAATATGGTAACGCAATGATACCACATGTTTTTTACAGTCTTTGATACAAATTTTGTGCAGTATGACGTCAAGCAATTTTGATTTTTATCAGAGTTCTTACTTTTGTAAACTTATTATTAGAAAGAACTTTCCTGCCACCGCAAGATAAAACTGAATTAAATAAAATCCGTCACCTGTCACTGTGAATCTTCAATTACACGTCTGATGGGCTATAGGGTACTAGTTACATTTTATTCCCATTCTTAACGTCAATGCAATGTTGACACAACTTCTTATTAAACCAATGTATAACCTATTTACACATGGTCATGGTAGGGTTTTTGTTTTACAACAGTGTTGTATTTGATAAATTTTAATAAATTTGTGTGCTATACATTTGCTTTCTGTTTAATTATAACGACTTTGAATGTTAAATATATTTTTGCGATCCGAAAACTACTCTCTTTTTATCAATATGCAATGTGCTTCTTTTTTTTCACCTTAAAAATGGGAACACAAAATGTCTTTCTCAAAGTTAAAGTTAAAAAAAAAAAATGCAATTAAATCACAATATAATGATACAACATTATACTAAACCCCTTGCCTGTGACGCCCGAACTCTGTTCGGACAACGCAAATGCGCCAATTTTTGAATGCCCGATCTGTGTTCGGGCAAGAGAAAAATTTGTGTTTCAATTCCGTGAAGCCCGAACTCAGTTCGTCCAATGCTTAAAAACAATGCAAAGAAACTTTTAACTTGGGAAAAATTTATATACCTGCCTGTCAAACATAATGTGGTTTGAATAAAATTTGAGAACTGCAGAATTACAAAAATTTGAGAAATGGCGCGAAATTGCCGAACCTTTCGCGGGAAAGTATCACCATCTATTGGGAAGATGGTAAATTACATATTATGCATTGGACGAATTGAGTTCGGGCTTCACGGAATTGAAACACCGATTTTTCTCTTGCACGAACTCAGGTCGGGCATTCCAAAATTGGCATATTTGCGTTGCCCGATCTGAGTTCGGGCAAGAGAAAAATCAGTGTTTCAATTCCGTGAAACCCGAACTCAGTTCATCCAATGCTTAAAAACAATGCAAAGAAACTTTTAGCTTAGTAAAATTTATATACCTGCCTGTCAAACATAATGTGGTTTGAATGAAATTTGAGAACTGCAGAATTACAAAAATTTGAGAAATGGCGCGAAATTGCCGAACCTTTCGCGGGAAAGTATCGCCATCTATTGGGAAGATGGTAAATTACATATTATGCATTGGACGAATTGAGTTCGGGCTTCACGGAATTGAAACACCGATTTTTCTCTTGCACGAACTCAAGTCGGGCATTCCAAAATTGGCACGTTTGCGTTGCCCGATCGAGTTCGGGCAAGAGAAAAATCAGTGTTTCAATTCCGTGAAGCCCGAACTCAAAATGCTCAATATGCTCAAAATGTTCGCCCAATGCTTAAAAACAATGCAAAGAAACTTTTAGCTTAGTAAAATTTATATACCTTCCTGTCAAACATAATGTGGTTTGAATAAAATTTGAGATCTGCAGAATTACAAAAATTTGAGAAATGGCGCGAAATTGCCGAATCTTTCGCGGGAAAGTATCGCCATCTAGTGGGAAGATGGAAAAATTACATATTATGCATTGGACGAACTGATTTCGGGTTTCACGGAATCACTGATTTTTGACATTGAAACACTGATTTTTCTCTTGCACGAACTCAGGTCGGACATTACAAAATTGGCACATTTGCGTCACCCGAGCTGAGTTCGGGCGTCACAGGCAAGGGGTTAGAGAGAAAAAATTCATTTTTGGAACGTTTTTCTCAAACATATTCCACAGGCAAGGGGTTAATTTAGCTGTATTTTATGTAACTCCCGAGGAGAACAATATTCACACCTAAAAACGAAGCAATCAGGAAAACATTTTCTACAATTTTACTTACATGGTACTATTTTTCTGACCAAGAATATCGTACCATAATAGAAATAGATATCCCCTTTGATTGCAACCTTAAAGAAAACAAATTTGCCTAAGAGCAGATTTAGAAGCTCCTATTACAGCATACCTTGCTTTTTATTTTCCAAATTTATTGCTACACAATTGTCCCATTGCATTCAACACTAGAACATATTCAACTTTTTTAGTACTAACAAGAATTTTCTATTTGGTAGTGATAAACTTTAATTTATATAAGACAAATTACAGAATGCAGTAATGAGTTTAGATTCCAGGTGAAAATTCCTTTTCTTGTATATTTTTCACAATGTTTGAATTTCAAACATTGTTCAAATGTTCAGTGTTCAAGTTAGATAAAATGAATAATGATCATAAATAAAATTAAATAATAAATAATAATAAATGATAAATAAAAACGGTGTTCAAACTGGATAAAATAAATAACAAATAATATAACAAAATTGTCTAATTAAGTATTGTCTTAAATTGTATTATTAATAAACAAAAGCTTGAAAGCATATACGCTTGGTTGTAAAATTTGTATGTTTATTGATAATCTTATAATTTCGATAAAATCGCATAATTTATCATGTATTGCATTCAACGAGAGAACAATATTTGATAATTAAATTTGGTGAATTTGGAATATATTTAGTTAAATAAACGACTCAATAATTATTATTTGAGTTTTGAATTAAAAGCAAATGTTAGTAAAATTCAGATTGTCCAATATTTGCATAATAGTCGAGTAAAAAAATTATATTTAAAATAAATAAATAAAGAAAGAAAGTAAGAAAAAAGAAAAGAATAAAAAGGAAAAAAGAAAGTGTGTGAAATTTTTTTTTGGACGACTACAATGATAGATTTCTTAGATTTCGTGTCCATACAAGTATTTTAAAAATCTTATAGAGCGGACTGCCACACAGAAAACAGCAGATGGACGAACAGAATTCATGTTTTCTTACCAAGCAGCACGTTAAATTTTTGTTGACTTTGGTAACACATAACGTGATTAAAAAGCACTTCGGACAGTAACCATCCTTAACCCCTTGAGGGGCACCGGTATATAATATATACCACTTTTTAATATATAACTTTGCCACCAGTATTATTAAATAAAAATATTTATTACTGCTTTTTGCAGATTGAAAAGGTAAAAATTCATTGTTTAAAATTACTGGTGTCAAAACATCGCAAAACTTAGCATTCTTAGACCACGTGCTTGCCCTCCAAGGGGTTAAGCAAATGTAAGAAAAAGAATCAAAAAGCCAATTCTTACGAATATTTAGTCTCGAAGACCTGATTACGCTTTCAACGAGTACCAAATTAATAGAAATGCAAGAAAAAGAAGATGGCTAGAGGTCTGCGCGGGCCGGGTCATGGCAGCCCCCAAATTTTCATTCACGACACTTGGGCCGTACAGGGTCTGGTCTTCACTCTTTCCGGAACCGGCTGGACCCGGGGCTAACATTTTTCGGCAGGTTCGGTCCGGTCCGGGACTAGTCATCACTCTTTCCGGGTTGGGCCAAACTTCTTTTTTTCTGGATCAAGTTGGGCCTAAACTTCATACTGCCTAGAGGTTTGCGCAGGCCAAAATTTTTCGGCCCGCGCAAAAATCAGTAAAATGAAGACAGGCACAAAAGTTTTTTTTTAAAAATGCACGAGTTTTTAATTTTTTATTCTACAATTAAAATTCTTTTTAAAGAATTCTAGGCAAAAAAAAAAAAAACGAAAGTATGGTAAAACCTGAGATATAGAGCCTGCCTATGACGAAAACCTGTCTTAAACGGAAAAATGTCTTGATCCGTGCAAAAAGAATATAATACATACACAACAGACGATGTACCTGGTAAGAATGGAACCTGTCTATAACGAATTTTTCTTCTTTCCTGATTTTTCTTCTCTTACTGTATCTTCATTTGAATATAATTGTCTAAATCAATTTTTTTAATCAATATTTATGTATGTAATTGTCTAAGTAGTCATTAAAAATGTTGACATTTTGCATTGCTTCGCATCCATTTCGAATATAATCTGAAAATAAAACCTATGCATCAGTAAGTGTGCTTTTTGAATAATTTTAATTTTAGAATAATGTTGCTTCAGAAATATCGGCATGTTTTGTAGGAATTCAGTCGGACCGAGCAGGGCTCGGGAAATTTCTCTTTTATTCCCCACCGGGCTCGGCTTGAGGTTTTAGCTTTTATACCGGGCTGGTCCCGGGCCAAAAAATGTTTGTATGGGCCGAGCCAAACTTTTTGCTTTTATACCAGGCCGAGTCAGGCCAATAAAAATGTTGTACGGGCTGGGTCGGGATCGGGTCGAACTTTTAACTTTTATATAGGGCAAAATAATTAAGGTTCGGGCTGGGGCCGGACCTGGAAATTTTGTCCCGTGCAGACCTCTGGGTAGGGCACAATTGTCCTGCTCTGAATTTTCTAATTTAATTAACTAAAGTTTCTTTTTCCCTGACTTAAAAAAATAAATAAATGTTATTTTCAAGTAACTTAAAATATTTAAATAGTCAGGGAAAAATAATCCAATGTTCTCCCCCCCCCCCCCCCATCCCCCGACCTCTCAGTGGATGATAATGTTTTTCTCTTTGCATTCATGTGCTTAAGAATTATCTTACATGGGGAGAGGGCGAGGGTTCAAATTAACGAAAACGATAATTAACTGTTTCAATTGTTTATTTTTAAGAAAATCTTTAGAAGTTTACTATTGGATTTTTAATATTTCGTTTTTGTTACTCTTCTGTATTGCTTTATATGTTCAAATATTTCAATACTGTCTTACACTGGGTGTTATGTTAAAAGTCGTAGTTCAGCATATTTCATGTTTATGTTCTTTTTTTTTAAACAAGGACAAAAAACCATGGATCAGGGCTAGATTATGAAACACTTTTCAACAGCAACAAAATAATATACTTCTTTTAAATGCTAAAAGGTGTAAATTAACAACATAATAAATACACAGTAAAATAACTTTTATTAGGTTCTTTGACAAGTTTCGGCTCACTCCGAGCCATATTCAAAAACAAATGAGAATATTCTATAATTGCACGGTCTTTGAAGTTATTATTTAAAATGCTTTCATTTAATTTTCATGTACTTTTTAAGAAATTACGCGCGTTATCTTTTATTTTTACTTAGTTGTTTATTTTTATATCTGTTACCATGGAATCACTCGAGCGACCATTTCAGGAAGTTAAAAGAGGCTGCATCGTTACATATTGTATTTTTGCTTGTTACTATCTCTATGATTTCTCTTATTATGGATGGATAGTATAGACTGGAGGGAAAAAATTATATTACTTTCATTGAAATCTATTTGGATGGTAGGTATTAATATAATATTTCCTTCTTTTTACCACAAACAACAAAATATTAAGAATTATCATTTTTTCAAACAATGAAATGAAATGTTTAAATACGCAATTCAAAATACACACTATTCAGTAAAAATCCATTTTTACCAATTGATGTCCATATGTGGTAATGTGTGGTACAGCCCGGTAAATGATCTGTAATTTATATATACCACGTAATACACTAATTAACAGATAAGTTTAAAAACGCATACCACAAGTGGAAAACGCACGATCAGCAATTATCGATCATAGTCGGTCTTGTAACGGAACTATTTTGTGCATATTTGTAAATGAACGATATATGCAGCAACCCCCCCACCCTCCCACATAATCGGTAGGACACATGTTGTATTGCACTTCAGTTCTTCTTGTTAATTTCATTATATTTGAAGTATCATAACATCATTAAAATGCACCGCAACCTATTTGCCCTGCACATCATACTATAAATTCTACTTAATCTGTACTACTGAGAAGCATATTGCAGTTCACCTGAGTGATGCATGCATATCTCATTATGTATCAAATATCGTAACATTAATCAAATACAACGAAAACGATTTTTCCTTCATAGACAATAACGGAACGGAATTATTTTGTGTGTCCCTTTAAACTACCTATAAACGCTACACATTTCATTTTCAATACCAAACATTCTACCGTAAACTTCAATAACATTTACAAATTATGTGACAATTCTAGTATATTTAAGAGAATTAGAGTACCGCTGGACAGACAAACAGACAAACCAAATCCATAAATATTTTCCAACTTTGTTGGTAAATGTAAAAAACGAGGTATATTGGAAGTAGACTACAGGTCTTTTCCAAAACCTGCCTCTCCTGCATTTTGTTCTGCTGATACTTAAATGAGTTCGGGCTCATTTTTCCAATGATGTGAAAGAACCCGAAAATTTTTATGTCATCAATCACTTTTATTATTATTTTTAAAATATGTACAATTAGGGCATAAAGACATGAGTTCTGTTTTCCAGTAATTTTAGAATAGGACTTCAAACATTAAGGTAGGATAGACAAGGGATATCTCACAGCTTCTTTATATGTATTACTAACTCCGACCATGAAAAGGCTTCAGAATGAGATAGAATATGATGGTATATAACTTTTTATATCCCATCAATAGCAATTCAATTCTCTTTCAAACAGATTTTTAAAGGATAGCAAATCACTTCAAGAAACTTAGACTGCTTCTTTGTTTCTGAAATAGAATGTGGAAAGTTTATTCCATTTTTGTATTTTGTTAATAACTAAAATATTCAGTTTAATCCTTTAATTCTTGTTTTTCCTGAAATAGCTTTTTAGCAACTTATCTTGTCGCCGAAACAAAATCAAAGACTGATTTGTATATCCGTGCATTCTGATATTTATAATATAGGTTATGTTTTTATTGCTAATAAAATTTTAATAAAATTGAAGGTTAAATTAAAACAAAACAAATTTAATATGAATAAATACATTTAATTGTTGAAACGTATAATTTAAACATAGCATCTATTATGAAATTACAAAAAAAAAAAAAAAAAAAAAAATTCTAAAATTTCTAAATACAGCATAGAGACAGAATTTTCCGAAAGTATGTAAGCATAGTTAAGTATGTCCTACAATCCGAGGTATCTGCATTGCATATCAAAACAAAATAACACCGTATTTCAAGTTTAGTTGATAATGTGTAACAGAAAAGTTTTTTCGTTTGGATTAAATTATACTAAATCATAACTTAGCTAAATGCTTTCTTACTGATTTTTTAGAATGAAACATAATAATAAAACAGTTGATCATCTAATCAGAAATAAAAGTATTTTGAGCACATTGCAGAAAAATGGAAATAAAAGTAACATTTCCTTAATTGAAATCAAGATTTCCAATTGAAGGAATAAGTAAAGCTTTGGGTGGAGTTATCGTTAATGCCATAATTCAAACTGCAGATCACGATAAACCTCCTCAAATCTCAGGAGTATTTTACTGGAGTTTGACTTCGGAAACGCTAATACTCTCTTATTCCTTGGCTGTTTAGGAAATGGTACTGCATTATTGAGACTTAAGTAAAGTATAACATGTACTTTATTTCTCTAGATATTTCTTGTTTTAAAAGAAAAAAAACTGTTTTAGTATATATTTCATATATAATAAGGATTTTCTTTTTACTCTGTATATATAAAAAAAATT
Organism: Maratus michaelseni; assembly: GCA_963931845.1. NCBI lineage: Eukaryota > Metazoa > Arthropoda > Arachnida > Araneae > Salticidae > Maratus > Maratus michaelseni. The sequence continues at coordinate 456,153,336 of OZ007589.1, read as the reverse complement.
ACAACTATGTTTTTTTTTCTTTTTTTTTTTTTTCGAAACAGAGATAAATTTAAACGGATACAGTTAAAATATCTCCTTAAAAATTCACTTTTTTGAAATTTATCAATTTAATTAGCTAAATTTGTTTCCGAAATGAATTTACTAACAACTTTACATAAATAGTTCATACATGAAAGGCATAAACATATCAATATAATTATAATACAGTTTTAATATTTAAAAGAAATATATTACTTCTCTCCTCACATAATGAACGGCGTAGTAAAGTGACTGCCTTAAAGAATTTGAATACTGAATCATTTTTAGGTGCGTTCGTAATTATATAAATACGTAGCATCTATAGTCGCCGTCCGGTCCGTCCGTCTGTCCATCTGTCCGCATATAACAGCGCAAAAACTACCCAACCGAATGATTTGAAATATAACATTTGTAATCGTTGCAGAATTTTGTCTCGTCATTTCAAATTAAAAAAAAAATTGAATTCTTAAAAATATATTAATAAAAGTTTTCTTTATTCTATTAAATCCTATATTATTCTATTGAATCCTATCTATATAATAAAACGGCAAGTCATGTGACTGAGGTAAACAAATATGGGCTAACCACGTCTTTTTTCACATGCCAGGCGGCCATTTTTATTCGAAATGATTTTTTGGAATAAAATTGCATAAAAGTTACATTTTTAGAAAGATCGTGCAAAAAAATTGGTTTGCTTGAGAGATAAGTTGCATTAAAAAATGTATAGAATCTAAGATAACTTCAGTTAGAATGCGGTTAACAGTACAATATTTATCCCAAAATCCATTAAAGTAAATAAACACAAGAGATTCGTTCAGCGTGAGTAATAGAAATATTAAACCATGGAGGTCATCTTTCGCAAAGCAAGACCTCCAGGGTGAATTTTGTTGAAAAAAAAATCGCATCTTTAAACGTGGCATACGTAATAGGAACAAAAAAGGCATGTTTATTTCGCTCGTAATAGACGATATAATTCATTTCACTTAAATAATCACGATGATTTTTTTTGCATTGTAAAATTAGTTAGAGTACGAACGCACCTCATTTGTCACGTTTAACGTACAATTTCCAACTTGTTTAAATTTTGAATTTGGATATCTCATTTCATTCTATGAAAAAAAATGAAATTTAATAATGTCATGTTAGTATCGGAAAGTGTTCAATAATCTATGCATGATTCATGATTTTTCGTTGTTGTTTTTAAATGAAAGAAAAAAAAACGATCTTTTTACTACTTTATTGTTTTAAAAATCCATTTTTTCCGATTCTGTCTTATTTTCTTTCTTTGTATTAATTTGTTGAATCTCGAAACATTAACTACTGTTTAATGCGATAGTTTATTCGCCAGGAATAGTTGTTAAATCAGAAAATAAAATGTTGAATATTGATCATTATTTCAAGATAAATAAAGTGAAAATCATTAAATAATTTATCTTCATGAATCATCATCGATTCATATCATCTTTTAAAATTAGAAGTGTTGGATTACACCTTCATGCATCTTGCTTCCTACCCAAATTCATTTAAAAGTACTAGAAAACGCAAAGTTAAGTTAAATTAAAAAATAACAATTTTACCATTTTTGCCCTTGCAAGCATTCTCTTGGGAAAATGTTGGAAATATTAACTTTAAAATAGTTTTTTTATTTATTGTTAAAATAAAACATTGGTATTATGATGAATATAAATAATTCATTAATTAAATGGAAATTTGAGTATTCTCCTGAGCTTTATATGCAAATCAAAAAAAAAAATTAATCAAGGCAATCTTATTGATAGATATTATGCGTATTTTAACAGGTTTGTAGAGATTAAATCAAAAAAGCAAAGTAGTACTTTATATACATAATAAAAATTATTTGAATTTTATTCTTAGTATCTTTCGTAAAGCAATAACTAAATTCAGATAAAAGTTTTAATTTATACTGCATTTTAATAAAAAAAATAATTTGTTTTGATTAAAAAAAAAGTATTTTCGATGAAATCTTTAGAAAATGTCTAAAAATGTAAAGTATTTAAAATATTTTAAGGAAGCCATATTCTATAAATAATTTTTATTTGAGGAAAACGTTCTTTTCAACATTCTTTGGGATAAAAAGCACATTAAGTTTAAATTTCTTGTTAGGAAATTTATATTTTATAGTAAAAATTACTTTTCATACCACATCATTATAATTATTTTCAGCAAAATACAGTTTCAAATATTTTGAATGAGTTGCACCCGAATGAGATATATGAACATTACAATGTTGCTCTGAAAGATTATTATCATAATATTTAAAAATATTTAAAAGTTTGAAAAAAAAGGGGGACATAAACTAATCTTATTTATTATTAAGTACATCATAAAATATACTCCTTGTCTTCCCTTGTGCTAGTATTTATTAATTAGTTGGTAATAGTTAGAATGTTGATAAATACACAGCAAATCTTTATACACTTTTCAGAACACTTTTTAAAACACTTATTTTATCACCTTTTCTAGAACACTTTGAATCGCACTTTTTGGAACAGTTTTTAGAATACTTCTGAGAACACTTCTTTTGTTCAGCACACTTTCTAGCGCAGCGATGATTTCACAAGTGTGCCCAAATATGCTCCCAATCTGTTCCCAAGTTTCGATTTAACAGATATCTGAGCAGAACACTTTTGGTACACTTTTGGAACACTTTATTTAAAGCGGAGCATATTCGGAACACATTCGGAACACATTCAGTGCACATTAAGGTAACTGGAACACTTTTTTGAATCAAAGTGTTCCAAATGTGTTCTGGGAATTTGCAATGTATTAGATGTACAAATGTTTTCAAGCGTTTGAGAACTTATTTTGCACACGTGTGCTTTTTGAAAAATTCGTGCTTTTAAAACGCTTTTTATCTTTTCTGGGTCGCTCGAACACAGTTCGGGCACCTCAAACTTGCACTGCCTGGGATTACTCAAATGCATTTTGATTTGTAAAACATTTTATTCTTTTACACGAAGAACACATTCTGTTCATTTTCCTTTCGAATACACATTTAAATATTTCTCTTTTAGAATATAATGACTGATATGTATAACTAAGATGGGCTACAAAATTCTTTTCCAGTGGTATAGAATAAGTATCATTTCTAGTTCGTTGACAGATACCAACAAAAGTATTCTATTACATCATGATCTATGAGGAAAAAATCGTTTGCGGTGCATTTTAATGATGTTATGATTCCAAAGGATGGGAATTATCACTTTACTACGCAGCGTACAACCAACAGAGTGAAAAAATGTCCAGACCGGGGATCGAACCCGGATACCTTGGTATAGCGCATCAAGCGCTTTACCATTTAAGCCACCAGGGCGACATCCAGTCTAGCATTCTTTAACTTTTATATGGTAAGGCTACAACTTCTGCAACACTCTGTTGAAATTTTAATTAGATATATATATATATATATATATATATATATATATATATATATATATATATATATATATATATATATGTTATGGCTCTTCAAACGTAATGAAATTAAAAAGGGGAACTGAGGGGTACGACAACATGTTTACTATAAATTATGGAATGCACAGCATTTGTCGTTCATTCACAGACACACGCAAAAGAATTCGGTCACAAGACTGACTATGATCAACAATTGCTGCAAATGCATTTAACGCTGCATTACGCATTTTTAAACGTATCTAAATTTTAGAGTACTACGTTGTGTGTATAAGCTCTACAGATCATATACAGGGCGTCACCTTAATAAATATAACTCTATTTTCTTACTATTCAAATTAAAGTTTAGAGAGGGGAAAACGTATCGACACAGGTAAGGTGTTAAAACTTATTAGTAGATCCAATAAATAAAATATTAAAGAAGTATAATATGAGTCACTGAAAGCTAGACCGCCTCCATCACCAATGGTGGTTCCAATTCTCTTCGAATAATCTTTAAGTACCACAGTTTGATATCTTTGTACAATTTTATGACCAGGTCACTTCAGAAAACTTTACACTTTACAGTAACGTACAATTAGCATGCAACATCTAACGTGATTCATTAGCACGGATTCATAAATTGTTTACGAAAACTAAAACTTTGAATAATTGATTATGGCTGCTACGTTTCAGAAACTTTCTTAAATGCAATTTTTTTGGAGAAATTTAAAGCAGAATGTGTTAATCAGTAATCTAGTTTGGAGTACTCACCCTTTAAGAATTGAAGGAATGAACGGTATCTGCAGTATCGCTGTTGAAAAAGTTGCAAACAGTATCAGTACCAAGCATTTTCTGACGTGCTCAAATAAACATTAAACGGGAAAGATAACTATTATAACCATCTGTTCTTTAAGCGATTTTAATGTGGACGAAGACAGCTCTTGCACGACCAACAGTGTTTGTAGAAACATCATCTATTGAACAACACTTAAGAAAATTGTTAAAATTAGATGTAAGTACAGACATTAGATATCAGGTACACAACCTACATTTAAAGCTACGCAAAAATGAGAGAAGAAAAACTTTTTGTAGTGGTGGGTTCGTTGATATTTCTAGAAGAACTTGTAGGGAAATCATCTGTTTAGTCCCAATTCCCAATACAATACGAAGGATGATATGTAGGTACACTGTTAAAAATTTGTAGCAAACTGTCCAGTCAATTGATCGTTTTTGTAAAAAATGGTTACATAATCGTAATTTGACTCTACTCTGACCATAATATAGGCAATTATATGGTCATAATAGCGCTAAATTACGGTTATGTAACCGTTTTCTATAAAAGCGGTCAAATGACTGGACAATTCGCTGCAAATTTTTAACAGTGTATTGGAGGTAATCATAGGTGTTGCACAGTTTTCCCCAGAAAAACTGGGTTACATAAAATGTTTTCTGGTCCATGCTCTCGACATGGGGCTAGTGTTTGACAGGGGGAGTTATGTGTTGATAAGATGTCATGAGAAGTATTAATTTTCTAGTGTTGAAGCCAACTTAGAATGCTGGTAAAGAAGAAAGTTTGAAGCTTTGCAGATACGCATTTAAGACACCGTAACCAAGGGTGAATGCTCACAAACAGGTGGTCTCCTATGAAGAATTTTGGAAGCGATGATGTGTATATTCTTATTTCATAGAACACTGCCGGTCTTCTTAAGGCTTCTACACGAGCCTCTATTTGAATGGAAAATTAGTGGGACAGTGAAAAGCAATCTCTTGCTTGTTTATTGTCGGAGGCTGACTACTTTTCCATGACCCTTACTCCACATGTAATTTAACGAACGACTCATAAATAGTATCTACATTTAAATATTATTTCAAAAACATAAGATACTTTGAAGGAAAATTTCACATTGTTTAAAATAAGCCTATTTCTAAGAAGTATTCATAAAACTATAAGATAAATAAAACATTTAAAATCTAATTTTAAATAATATCAGTTAATATATAATAAAATTCTTTTCCAGAAAAATCGTACATTTTTCGAATATTTTTCGAATATTTTTGGAAAACAGTGGGAAGTAGCAAGTTACAAAATGCGATTACTCTAAAAATGACATTTTCAAAACTGAGCAAAAAATACTCACATCTGAGTATGTTCCATAGTCAAAGTGGCTCCGAAGCAAATTTACTCAAGTTTGAAACATCTATATACTCATTTCAAAAAACATGCACACTGTCAGGTTTCTCTGGTAGCTGCAAGAGTTAAAAGCTATTCTTAAGGGATTACCTTATTGTATATGTATCTATTGTGTACCGTTAGAGGCTTGCTTAAGAAAAATCTTAATCCGGAGGGGAGCGAGTTGAATATAATGAAAGAAGTATTTCCTTTGCAATGTGGTCTTTCATAGATAAGAAAGATATTGCACCCATTATTTAGGAAGACAGACCCTTGGAAACAGACCAGGAGCCCCGTAGACAGAAAGGTTCTCGGGTGGATGACAAGAGAGTGAAGTTAGTTCTAACGTAGGAGCGGAGCGAAAAGGTCGAAGAGAGATGAGCTCTGAGACCGGTGTTTAGTTCTAACGTAGGAGCGAAGGTGTAAAGTCGTTCAGAGTTGGCACTCTGAGACACGTGTAGGTAGGAGTATCTCTCGAAAGGAAGAGATATAGCGGGTGTGAGATTAATAGAAATCTCGGTGATGAGTGAATTAACGTAGCCTAACTGTACACGTAAAGCGTTTTCTGTAATTATTTTGATTTAATATTAAACCGGATAATTTATATCCGAGTTTAAGTGTAAATATTGTTAATAAAGTGTTAGTTTAAGTTTAATTGAAAGAGTTAGGTTTTTCTTGAATATACATCACGTATCGTGTCCAATATCACGTATTCATATCGGTGGTGGCAGCATATCAAAAGACCGGATTATATTTCGAAGTCGTGTGGACGGAGAAGTGGAATCCGACACACACACTCAAGAATAAAACATCATGTGCTCCTATTTGAGTATGTGCATATTCCAAAAATGAGTATTAACTGACTTATATGTGCTCCTTTTTGAGTATGTTCATGTTTCATAAATGAGTTTGAACTGATCCTAATCCTTTTTGAGTATGTCCAAATTTCCAAAATGAGTATGAACTGACCTTTGTGTGTTCCGTTTTGAGTATGTCCATGTTTCAATATTCTGAGTATTTCTGTTATTTCAGACTTGAAAGCATGGGGTTGTCCTATTTGAAACAAAAAGTTTAATAATAAAATGAAAGCATCGATTTACTCAGGTTTGAAAGTGTCATTTTTTTTTTCAGTGATAAAATGAAGCGGTTTTGATTTCTTTTAAATTTGTTTATCATCGATTTTAGTTAGTTCTGGCTCTTTCAAATTTTCAAGACAGTCTTTGACCCTCAAGACAGAAGGGTGATTTCAAAGTAATACACAAATGTTTTAAGATAATAAAAGTTGATCAGAATAAAAATAGAGAGAGAGTTTTGGATACTTCTTATAGTAAGAGCATTGATGTTATAAAAACCTCTAAGAGTTAAATTTAACACTATTTTCCACAGTTAATTATAGCAATGCCTTGAAAGGGTACAACTTTGTTTTCTAAGAAAAAACTCATTCAAAACAACAGTGAGATTTCTAAATTTAATTTCAAGTTTAGTCTTATTAAAAAAGATTTTGTCATGCATCCCTATTTTTTAAGTTTTTTTGCATATGCTCCACATATGAATTGAAAATAGGTTGCAGAGGAGGACAAGACAAAGTATAGTTAAAATTAATTACTCTTTTCTGATTTAATAGTTGTACAATTGCCAAAAACCTGCAGACATCTGCGTAAAACTAACAATCGAAAAGTGAAAAACATCTTTAAAATAATCCGTTATTTTCTTAAATTATCTACAAAGTTTAGCCCCAAAAAACCTGTCATTCCATCTTCATAACCTTTGCCATGAATTTTGAACACTAGAACCACGATGACGGGTCATTTTGATCCGTACCAAATAAATAAGTGTCGATTCGAATCAAAAACTTCTTCATAAAATAAGTTAAATAAAAGCTTCACAAAAATAAGTCAAATAAAAGCTTCACAAAAATAAGTTAAATAAAAGCTTCACAAAAATAAGTTAAATAAATACATTAAATAGTTTTAAATGAAAATTCTGGTGTAAAATATTTTTATAAAACTTAAGTATAATTTCCCGTGGCTCTTGTGTTAAATTTGTCCGCCAAAATTTTTATACATGTGTATGTATAGAGGATGTACTAAAAAGATTAAAACGCGCATTAATGTTTTATCTGTTGGAGATACACAAGCAATATAAATTACAAACCTGTTCAAAATGAGGTAGGACTTATGATTATGCTTACGATATGTTTAGAATTAGAAGATTATGTTGCACTAAAAACAGACACACTTTTTCAATGCCATAGAGCTAAAAAATTTTATAAAATTCAAAGAGTCATAACTCGGTGAATTTCAGTCGTAGAATAATGGAATTTTTACTGTTGTACTTGTCAAGGTACGTAGAAAAATTTACTTAACATAACTTATAAGACACAGAGGCCGTATGACGTTTCTAAATGTGTAATATTTTGAAAATTATTGATTTCATCAACGTAATCTTAATTCCTACCATATTTTGAACACTTTTCAATTTACATTGCTAACGTATCTCCAACAGGTAAAAAAAAAAATTAAGTGCGTTTCAGTCTTTTTGGGACACCCTGAATATGTATGTATGTATAAAAAATAAAGGTTGTGGCGATCATATTTTAAAGCGCTGAAGATAGAATTAAAATTACAAAAGATAGATTCAAATTACAAAATGTATAGAAATCAAGTATCGCTTTAAGATATGGCATTTGTTTTAGAAGGGGCCGTATGCATATTAAAATAGGAAATTTAAATTTATATATGGTTCCTCGGTCTCATAACTTTAAATTTAGAAAAGATTCTTCATTTTCTGACAAGTAAATCAGTAAGAATTCCTTTCTTCTGCGACCAAAACTTACCGAGTTATAAAAAGTAATAATTTGAATTTTATAATTTTCAGAGTTTTTTGGCACTAAAAAAATTGTCTGTTCCTTATTAGTGCCGGAAAACTCCGAAATTTCATAAAATTCAAAGCACCATAATGCTCGGTAAGAAGTTTTGGAAGAATGAAATTTTTACTCTTTTACTTATTAGAGCATGGAGAAATATTTTCTAAATACGAGAGATATTTCTTTCAAGGTCCAATCGGTTGTGAAATGAAAACCACAATGAAAATCAAAACTGTTTTATTTGGAACATTTAGGTACACCTTCCATCTACTTCTCTACATAGTCGCCGCTCCGACTGAGACATTTGTCATAGCGTGGTACCAACTTTCCTATACACTCGTCATAGAACGCAGCCGCCTGTGCTTTCAGCAAATTCTGTATGCTGGTCTGCAGATCGTTGTCTGAGTCAAACTTCTGTCCTCCTAGACAGCGTTTCATGTGAACAAAGGATGGAAGTTGGTTACACTCACTGAACAAGATCATCGGTTGACACTTAATTCCTTTCCTGCCCGCCTGTATCCTGAACGTCTATGCGTCCTGCTTCAAAGTTCCTGCACCATTACCGCACTTTGCTGTCACTGATGAAATTTCTACCGTACAAATTACTCATTCTTCGATGAATTTCGGTTGTATTGCATACCTCAGCATGCAGAAATCGAATGACAACACGCACAGTATATTCTGGCAATTACAAAACTTTCTTCTATTCTATTCTAATACATTTATTTAAACAGTTCAGTTACACACCAACAATTGTGAATATGAAGCATAGTGCATTTCTTTGAACTTAACATGGAGTTACAGTGATCACTTGATAAACAAATGACAAAGAAACAACAGCACCCTCTGTTGGGCATAGAATGCCAAAATTAGACAAACATTTATATGTTTTCATCAAGAACCTCACAAAAAAATTGGTGCATTTCTACCATATAGAAACTGAGATAATAGCTATAATAGTCATCGTAAAAATCATAATATTACGATATTTATGTGGGTTTCCGGCTCCGAAGCTGTCGGGGGACACCTGCATTTCCCCCAAGTGTGAAGTGGAGGTGTCTTAATACCCCGTTCGAACTGGACATTTAAGATATCTTATATTGTCATTTTTGAAGTGGTACCCTCCCGGAATTGAATACCTGTTCACATCGCAAAACTCATCTAAGATAACTCGCTGAACATCACCGTGTCTGAGGTCTGAACAAACATAGAATGTGCGCATGTGCATAAGTTAAAGACAGCCTCAACAGCCAATCAGCTAGCCTCCAGAGCCAATCACAGTGAGTGGTAATGGCTGTATCTAGCAATAGAAAGTTAGAACTCACTGAGTGAGTTTCTGAAACTCCCTCAGTGAGTTCGACGGTCTAAGATATTTTAAATATCCGATTTGAACCGAGTGTAAGTGTTCTGGAAATCATCGCAAATTTCAGCTACCTTTGGGATAAGGTAGTGATGCGCAGGTGACGGTGCTCTCCATTTTGGCCGGAGAGAACACCTGTGAGGTGCCCGGGTCTCTCCTGCCGGATCACCCAAAAGAGTTCTGAGAACCTAGAACCGGCGGGGAAGTACATCCGACTACGGCGCGTAGTTTAGTTTTATACCTCCATAAATATAGTTATCACACAAATCCTGAAAAACACAGCAGCGCCACCTGTTGGACAACATACATTCATATCTAATCAGCAGGAAATTATGTATAGCTTATGTTTCATGCAAAATCGTATTTTTGTCCCACAAAAATTGTATGATCGACTTTCTTTTTATAAAAATGGAAGAAAGAAAAATCCAATGAAATAAATTAATAAAATGCATTATAAAAAAGTAAAAATAATTTTATGTAGAATAGGAAATAACAACTAAGCAAACTAAAATTCTATATCTATACATTAAATACAAACATTTAATTCTCATATCCGGTATTTGTACTTTTCATTTACTTCGAGGATTAGAAATATTTATTTTTCATGAAAATGTTCAACTAAATTCAAGTTCTGCTAGAAATGCAAATCAAAGTCTTTATTAAGCAATACATGGTGAATTTAATTTGTTTACGAACATTCGCAGTTTGATAAAGTCTGGCGGCTGTTTGCATAAAGGCATAATTTCAGGAATTACATTAAATGTAGCAAAGCGTTATGTGAATTATATGAAATTTCAAAGCGCTTTATAATCAGTAATGCTATAAAGAGGAACAGGAAATGTAACTTATTCTTGCATTAAATGTGATGTGTTAAACAATCTAAATATGTCATATATTATAGAGAGATAAAACAAGTTGTTAAGCACCAGCACTTTTATAACTATTGCAGACTAATTTAGGTATCATTCAAAGGTTTCAAAGTGCAGAAAATATACACGTGTTGTATTCAATACAAAATACAAGTAATCTTCGCATAACTCGTGCACTATTTGCATATACATATTTGTGCATCTTCACTGGCACCCAAACTAATTTTTTTATTGTATTTGTGCTTTTTATATTTTAAATTTTGTTCTATATGTAAAGAAAACGCTTTAGAGATCACAACGTATTTTTTATTGTATTTGTGCTCTTTATATTTTGAATTTCGTTTTGTATTTAAAGAAAACGTTTTAGAGATCACAACGTATTTTTTATTGTATTTGTGCTCTTTATATTTTGAATTTCGTTTTGTATTTAAAGAAAACGTTTTAGAGATCACAACGTATTTTTTATTGTATTTGTGCTCTTTATATTTTGAATTTCGTTTTGTATTTAAAGAAAACGCTTTAGAGATCACAACGTATTTTTTATTGTATTTGTGCTCTTTATATTTTGAATTTCGTTTTGTATTTAAAGAAAACGTTTTAGAGATCACAACTGATTTTTTATTGCATTTGTACTTTTTATATTTTGAATTTTTTTGCGTATTTAAAGAAACCACTTTAGAGATCACACCGATCTCCTCATCTAAAACAATCTGCAAAAACTAAACTGCGAAACACTGGCAGCTGAAAATTATATACACAATTCTAAAGAACATGTCACGAGCATTACTTCAAGTAAATCCACATGCATATTTTTATGTATTTCTTTGCCCTTTTCCCTTCATCTCTGGTAAAATTTAGACCTATTTCATGACCTATATACACTGGTGAAAACAATTAAAGGGACAAACGTTTTTTAAAAAACAAAAACAAAATATGTTATGCCTATATGCAAATGAGGTATCAGATGATAGTTAAGCTCTTCGCGGACACACCTGCCACATAGTGGTCTGTGTCATCATAATGCAGTGGCGCTACGATCGCGTTTGTGTAGAGGTACCTCATTTGCTCTCCGAAGCTTGTAGCGTAAGGACGTTTTGAAACATCGTAGCATAACCCAATCCTTAGTTTTTGAATTTCTTTGTTTACCCATCGTTAGTATAGCTAATAGTCATCGTCCAGATGATGTCACGAGATGGCGGATAGTTGGAAGACTCGAAGCAAAGCCAATCACAGTCTACCTGTTATAAGGACCTCAGGGTTTCGAGAACAGTTCACAGAGACAGGAACAGTAGTCCGCCGACCTGGTCAAGGCCGCAAAAGGGCAACACGCCGGCTGAAGACCGTTATTTGAGACTTCTAGCCAAAAGAGATAGGTCCTCGACAACGACACAACTGTCTCGTCACCTGTATAATGCAACTGGAACATCCATTTCACGGATACCAGTCACCCAGATATATAATGCAGGTGGCCTGCATGCCAGTCGCCCTGCAGTCTGCATTCCTTTGACTGTGAACCACAAAAAGGCCCGTCTAGCATGGTGCCGGGAACACCTGCTTGGACAGAGGATAGTTGGGAGCGGGTTCTCTTCAGTGATGAGTAGCGATTCAGTATGGACAGATATTCGAGACGTGTTCTCATCGGGAGAGAGCCAGGGAGTCGATATCGGCCCTCTAACATTGTTGAAAAGGACCACTATGGTGGAGGTGGTCTGATGGTCTGGGCAGGCATCATGACAGACGGGCGTACTGACCGTCATGTGCTCAATAGAGGTATTCTGATAGGTCAGCAGTACAAGGACGAGATCCTTGCACCCTATGTGAGACGTTTCCGCAGAGCATATAGACCAAATTTTGTTTTATGGACGATAACGCCCGTCCACATAGGGCTCAGTTGGTGGAGGAATACTTTGAATCGGTGCATGTTCAACGAATGGAGTGGCCTGCGATGCCCCCTGACCTTAATCCCATCGAACACGTAAGGAACGCCCTTGGACGATCAATTGCAGCTTGAAGACTAGCTCCACTGACCATCGATGAGCTCAAGGCTGCCTTGGAGCTAGAGTGGGTGCGGTTGCCACAGGGATTTTTAAGTACCCTGGTAAACAGCATGAAACGTCGATGCGAAAGTTGTGTAGCTGTTACAGGCAATCATGCACCTTATTAGACATGTTTTTCTCTGACTGAGGGGGTGTCGGTCAGCTGCTGTGCTGGACACGTGACCAGTTTCCTTATTTAGGATCCAGGTTGTGCCCCTTTTTGTTTTCCCATATATTGGTCTTATATCGGATGATATTTTGGCCAAGTTTGGTTTTATTTGCTTTCTTAGTTCTTTTTTTTATTGCAAAAAAACCATTTGTCCCTTTAATTGTTTTCACCAGTGTATGTTTTGTCTATGATTATTGTAGTAGGTTTGTACTTAAGTAGCAACTTGGAAATCGAATACCAAAATAAATAAATAAATAAAATAAATAAATAAAATAAATAAATAAAAAATCCCTGACGGTTCGGCCTACAGGAACAGGTAGATTTCGAAGACTCAGACCGTGGAGTGCCTGTTTGTTGGGAATTGCGGCAGAAATGACCTTTTTGCCATGGTGTGGCTGTTGGAAAACGCCCACTTCGAAACTTAACTTGTTTGCAGGTGGTGTCGGCAGGGAATTTTTTTTAATTTATTTACTTATTTATTTATTTATTTATTTTTTGCTATAAAGGTTGGTCCTATAAAAAAACTTATGAATATAAAAGTTTTAGATAATATTAAGAAGATTTATAATAAATTTAAGCGGATTTGCTATCTTGGGAATTGACGAAGTTGTGAATTTGTTTTTTCTTCTAAAACTCCCCTTTGGGCCATTTTTAATGATATCAAAATCTGTCATGCATAAATTTTCGGCTCTTTTCCTAGAAGTAATAATAACTTTAAACGGATTCGATACGTATCATAATTGAGAAATTATGGGGTTTTTTCTGTTTTCACAAAAAGCCCCCCCCCATTTCTCCCCCCTTGGTTTGATTTTGCCCATTAACGAACTTGACTAAGATTTTATGCCCCTTGATTTTATGTATCTTTCCAACGTAGTTGAAAAGTGTTTATGAATTCGGTTTGTCTGTCTGCCATCTATGTCTATCCGTGCTCTAACTCGCGTAAATATAGTCGGATTGTCATTCAATTGATATATGTTAATGAGTTTTACTACGACATATTCGGTATATTTACAGGGACACTCAAAATAATTCTCTTACATTATGGTCTATGGGGGAAAAGTTTGCGGTTGTATTTTAATGATATTACATTATTTAGAACATATTAAAATTGATATATTTATCAATGAGATGCACTACTAAAGGCTTACTATAGCATATGGTGTGCATAGTATCCATCGTTTAATTACAGGGACACATAAAAAATTCGGTAAGAGTACTGTCTAGTAACAGTAATTGCTGGAAGTGTGTTTCAAGTTCTGGTAAGTTTTTAAATAAACTAATTCTTTGCCGGTGCTTTTCGGTTAGCCGGGCGCCAGTGATATATGTAAATAAATAATTTTATATGTGTATATACAGTGGTGGCCAAAAGTGTGGACATTTTTTGAAAGTTTCATGTTTTTCAACTTTGTGTGCTTGTAGAATATATTAATTTTCACTTAAATACAAACGTTTATATATCAAATTGAAGGTAATTTAATGTAAAATTTAATAATAAAAACAGTATTACAGTATCTGCATTACAAAAAAAGTTATGCAACTAATAGTAAAGATCTATCTTCGATTTGCATTTTTTAAAGTGATACTTACACAATCAATACTTAGTAGGATAACCCTTATTTTTAAGACAGCTTCACAGCGTCTTTTCATCGAGTGAACGAGTGTTTGGAGTTCATCTTTCGTAATCACATGGCGCCAAGAATCAATTATAGCTTCAATAAGTCGTCTTTTATTGGATGGACGTTTTTTTTCGTACAAGAATTTTCAAACGTCGCCACAAATTTTCAATTGATTGAGATCAGGGCTGTTTCCTGGCCATGGTAATACGAGGGCATTTCGAAAAGTAAAGATACACCGTACGCCGGAGGAAAAGAAAAGTTTTGGAAAGCAAGTTGGCAACACAGGTGTTAACCTTGAACCGTTAGCTTTCTCCTCGCGGTCGTTCGGCATTTCAACGTTGATTCTGGTTGGAGTAGATCGTGTTTAAAATGGTTCCGCCGATTCAGAATCCCGCCAAATGCGAAGTGCGCTCCGCCATACGTTTTCTTCATGCAAGAGGTCAGCGACCAGCGGATATTCACAAAGAAATTGTTTCTGTTTATGGGAACATTATGAATCGACAAAATGTAACGAAATGGTGTCGTCATTTCTCTGAAGGTAGGACCGATGTTCATGACGAACAAAGAACAGGTCGGCCATCTGTGATCTCTGATGCCCTTCTTCAGAGAACGGAGGAAGCAATTCGTGCGAATAGACGTCTCAAATTGAAAGACGTCTCAAATCATTCCACGACGATGATGACATCAAAGATGAAGTTGAAATGTGGTTCCGAC
This sequence comes from Maratus michaelseni, assembly GCA_963931845.1. Classification (NCBI taxonomy): domain Eukaryota; kingdom Metazoa; phylum Arthropoda; class Arachnida; order Araneae; family Salticidae; genus Maratus; species Maratus michaelseni. Next base: position 456,138,104 of record OZ007589.1, on the reverse strand, counting down.
AACAGGCGGAAACCTTCTATGACTGTGGGATACAAAAGCTTGTGCCCCGACTTAACAAATGTTTGGATAACGGGGGTGATTATGTCGAAAAATAATAAATAATCCAGTTAATAAGATGTAACTTACGTTTTCTAAATAAATGTATTTTTTAAGGAATGCGAACCATTGTATCTTTACTTTTCGAAATGCCCTCGTATATCTATGCCTTTATTTTGAAACCATGCTTTGCATACTTTTGCTGTGTGGCATGGAGCTGAATCCTGCTGAAAAATAATTGATGCGTTGTTGGGGAAGAGATCCCTGATGGAAGATATCTATTTTGGTTCCAGGACAGTTTCAATGTATTTTTTGGCATTCAGGATGCCATCAATCACTTGAATTCGGCCCACATCATCTGCAGACATACATGCCCAAATAATGACATTTGTTGTGTTTTTTGTAGTTGCTTCAATGCAATCAGGATAAAGTGCTTCTCATACACTACGTCTCACGTATTTTCTACCATCACTACCAAAGAGCGATATTTTACTCTCATCGCTCCAGATTACTTGCTTCCATTGATTTTCTGACCATTTAATGTGTTCTTTTGCCCACTTAACTTGTTTTTCGCGTTGCTTTTGATTTAAATATGGTTTTTTCCTTGGAATTCTAGCTTATAGTCCAAATCCTGATAACCTTCTTCTTATTGTTCTTGAACTTACTGCAATACCCGCTGCATTCATTTCACATCTAATGGCATCTGATGAAATTTTTCTATCTTGAAGGCGTAGCCGTTTAATTTTTCTATCGGCACTAGCACTTGTGCATTTTTTTCGGCCTGATTTGGCCTTATATTCCACTGATTTCGTTTTTTCATAACGTAAACGGAACTTTCGTACACCAGAACAAGTCACTGAACCACCAACTTGTCTTGCAATTTCAGCATAAGAGAGGCCATTTTCTCTCAATATGACAATTCGGCTTCTTTTTGTAGATGTCCAATTAGTTCTTCTTGTTGATGACATTGTTTAAAATTAGTTTAATTAAAAAAAAGGACTTTAAATATTCAAAAACAGCAATACTCTATTTAATTGTACTAGTGTGCATCATTGCGCAAAATATTTCCACAACAATAACTCTTTTACCATCCAAATAACCTAAACTATAGTTACAGACATTTGATTGGTCCTCAGAACAGTGTTTGTGATTGGCTAGTACGCTTTTATTACAAAACACGTCCTTATTCAAAACGATTTGTGTTTGTTTGTTCTACTAAAATGAGCATTACTTTTTTTTTTGTAATACAGATATTGTAATACTGTTTTTATTATTAAATTCTACATTAAATTACCTTCAATTTGATATATAAACGTTTGTATTTAAGTTAAAATTAATATATTCTATAAGCACACAAATTTGAAAAACATGAAACCTTCAAAAAATGTCCAAACTTTTGGCCACCACTATACATATATCTATATGTATGTATGTATATGTAGATATATGTGTGTAGATATATATATATGTGTGTGTATATATACATGTGTATATATGTCACTGGCGCCCGGCTAACCGAAAAGTGCCTCTTTTCCTATTACTTGGTGGGTATAAATTCTATAGATGATATACAGGGTAGCACAAAAGATCTCTTGGACATTTCCATTTACTGGCGGAAATTGCTGAAGGGACATCTACAACTGTGCTATGCGTTTCCTAACTGAACTAAATTTTAGCATACTATGCAGTACATGTACAAATATTTAGATCATATTACAGGGCTACACAAACGAATTCGGATATTTAGCAGACTAATGATGCTAATTCATGAAATTGAGTTTTCAAATGTGTTATGCGTTTTTCCAAATTGTTTACTTAGAACAAAAGCCATCACAAATGAATCTGTCGGCCTGGTTTGCCTACGTACTGAAACAACAAAAACTGCTTAAAAAAATAACGGATTATATGTTTCTGCTAGAGCGCAACAATGCTTATTCATGCTGCCTCCATTGGATTTAGTGGAGGTTGAGGATGAAGTGAACTTCTAATATGCATAAGGACCTTTACACACTACATAAACGCTAACCTTAACAATTTAGTTATTCTTAATGGCATCATACAATGTTAATTAGTGTTTTCAGCATAATTTATCATTGTTTACTCTAGTATTATAATTCATTCATTATTGTTCATTTAGTACTTACTTCTATCCATTATTATTATCTACTGCAGCATCTTACAGTATTATTACATGGTAGTATTATTGCTCAGCATCACATAGTAGTATTTAGTATTGCTCAATACACTGTTAAAAATAAATCCGTTAATTCACGGTAAAACTACTGGCAGCAAAGTTGCCGGGTATTTTCCGTTCCGTTAGTAGATTTTCCGTTTTGAAAGATAACAGAAGGTAAATCTCCGTTTCAAAAAACGATAACTTTCCGTTTTGGAAACTTCGGTTTTTAAAAAATTACTTTTCTGTTTGTGCTGCCATCTGTTGACTACAGTGGGAGTATTTAACAATTTGATATACTTCCAGAATATTTTCGGCTGACCTTGGGGCTCGAACCAGAGATGATAGCGTCTCGAGCCAAGCGCTTTACCGCAAGACGAGTGGGCCCTTGTAGCTAGAATAAGAAATTGAAATGATGATACGAGATTTCTTCAAATCGCGGCTTGGAACTTAAATAATCTGGGGTTTAGACACCTGGTAATTTTGAAATTAATTGGGGATATTTTGTTATAAGATTATGACCGAAAACTTTATTATTAATAGAGGATTAAAACATGAATTATATATATTCTTAATTTGATTGTTAGATGTAAAATATGAATATTATATTTTGAGTTAAATTCGATTAAGTATGTTTGCTTTTTTGAGAAAATCGATTTTGTTCAACTATTATAGATTTTTTAAATGTGTTCGGTTAGAATATATTTTTAGTGAGAGTGCTTTTTATAACTTTAAAAAACAAATTGCGAATAATTTCAAAGGAATGAGAAAATTATTTGTTATTTTTTTAAATTCGAAAGTATTATTTTTGTTTGTTGCTTTTTTTAGTAAAATCGATTTTTTTTCACTTAACTGTTATATATATATATTAAGCAGCTGCTTGTTTAGAATATATTTTAACTCTGAATATTTTTTTTTTAACTTTAAAAAATAAATTGCTAATAATTTTAAAACATGGGAAAATTAATTGTTGCTTTTTTAAATTCGAAATAATAATAATTTAAATTTTTGTTCTTTTAAATAAACTCGAAATTTTAGTTTTTCTGTGCTGCAACATGTCAGTTTTTTAAACATTGAAAATAAATATGCAGAAGATAACGGGATATCTCCGTTGGTCACTTTCTTCTCCGTCTGTTCCGTTGTTTTCAGGAAATATGAGGAAATTTTCCGTTTTTAACGGAAAATGCCCTTTTGTCGTGAAAAGGGACTTTTTCTGTGAAATTCAGGAAAAAAATACCTGTGAATTTCAGATTATTTTTTACCGTGTAGGATTGGTAAATTCTATTTTCAGAATTTGTATTTCAGCATTACATAGTATAATTATTAATCAATATCACAAAGTATGATTTAGTAATGCTCAGAATAATTAGATAAAAAAACCTGCTGGGCGGGGATAGTTGAGCTTAAGCCTAAAGATAGGCCTCCGGTTTGATCTTGACCTTGTTTACTTAGAACATCGTCTTTCATCTTATTAAACGGCGATTTTTTTTAAAATATTCTGAACGTGTTGAAAAGCGTTTCATAATTTACGTTTAAAGCATGACTTTTTGTTATTGTTTAATATAAGTTCGGCACAGCTCTAGTTGCCGGTTCCGGGCATAGAATTTGCCTATTAAAAAATTAAAGATTTTTATTTATTTATATATCTGAATTAAATGAAATTTTAAAACATAATACATGAATATTAATAGATTATTCATTTGCTGTAATTCATCACTGAAAAATAGGTTGTTTGAAAAATGTACTTTGGTAATATAAAAATTTCACTTTTTTAAAAATAACGCAAAATGAAGAGAAATAAATATATCATTTAAAATCTAAAGAAAAAATGAAAATACATAAGCTTTCGCCTATTGGATATGTAGCCAGCTGCTCCCTTGATCAGGCAAATTAATGACTACAGTAATATAAAGATCAGGTATAAAACACCGTAGATTAAAACTAATTCCTAGACAATTTCCTTTTAATACCTTTCTTAATTAAAATAACTCTTCGTTCTCTCGTCTTGCTTCTTCTTTTTTCCAACGGATAAAGTTTATTCCAATAATCTGATAATACTGCATTTGTCCAAATCAAAGGCTCCATTTTACAGCTGTGTACTTCTATTTCTCTAATCTCTCTCTTGATTATCTCCTGTTTCTCAACTCGTAGAATATATATCCTGTTGTAGTCAGGAATGTCATCCTAAGTATTTTCATAAACATTCTTTATTTTAAAAAAAAGTATGAAAAGTTCCAATCGGATCCATTGGACCCATATTTAAACATAGAGAATTACCAAAATACAGGGTGGTTATAATATAAGTATCTCTATTTGGAGCTGTCTGTAGTTCGAAGAAAAAAAACGAATGAAACCAAAATCGGTACACATACTATTTAAGAAGGGGGAAGAAGAATGAAACAATAAAAAAAATAATTGCAATAATCACCGACAGATACTGAGTGTGAAATGTAATGTGTGATACAAGAACAAAGAATTAAGCGTCACACTGGATGGCACACCTATTTTATTTGGAAAATGTCACAGTGAATGTGATTACGCTTTCGCATGGCGGTGCCGATCATGTTCAGGTTCCACATAGCCATTGAGCTGGAGGACTCAATCTACACTTTATACGGCTTTCTCAACTGCGGAATGTCAGTTGCATCAGTAGTGATATTTCACACATGTTGTGATGTGCGGTAAAGTAATTGAGGTTTGCGACACCTCCACGGTGCACTATATTACACATCTCAAAAGTGCCATCTGTCGGCGATTATTAAAATTAATTTTTTTATTCTTCCATTCTTCTTCACCCTTCTCGAATAGTATGTGTACCGATTTTGGTTTCATTCCGGTTATTCCTTCAAGCTACACACAGCTCCAAATAGAATTACTTATATTATAACTACCCGGTACAAATGAATTACTTATATATAACAATCAAATACTAATAAATAATGCAACATGATCTATACAACATATAATATAAAAATTATATTGTAATAATTGGACATTTTTATTATTGACAATTTTCGTTCACGTGACAAAAGTGGACCCTCTTGGTATTCGAAATATTAAACAAGTCTTAAAAAAAAAAAGACAGTTTCATTTTGAACTTGATTTTTATCAAGCAGTTTTCTTTCTTTAATTATTACTTAAAGATTTTGCCCCATGCTAAAATTGCAATCTCTTTCCCAACGTGCACTTTCAGAAATAAAATTTTTCATTGAATGTGTCTCATTGATGCTTCAGTCATCTCTTGCGTTTAAAGTGTTCTATTTCAAAAATAAAAAAATCCTGTAAAATTTATTTATGCTTAAAGCATATGGTTAACTGAAATCCCCTCGTTTATCTTTTATATTTGTGCATTGAGTGTGTCCACAAATCTCTCTTTCGTAGTATACGCTTGTAATAGAGAACCTTATACATGGATTTCGAAACATATCTAGCTTAGTTCGGGATCAATACAAAGATTATGATGCTAGCAAACATTTCATGAAAGTTTCTCCGAATTTCTCTATTTGGATTCGAATTCTCTAGGCTCTCGAGCAGGAAATTTTATGCCAGACAGAAAAGTCCAAATAGGATCGCTTTCGTGTTATAGAAACAATTTTGATACCTATTTTCTAGGAAAACTATCATGTTTATGGTATCAAATTTATTCTTTTTATCATATCTTTTATCATATAACAACGTTATATCTTTCTCATAGTTCTATAGATTTTTTCCCTAGTCGATTCCTTTCGTATTATATATATATATATATATATATATATATATAATTATAAAAAATACACATAAAACAGATAATTTTTTTCACAAATTTAAAAAGAAAATTAGAAAAGAAAACAAAATACAGTGGGTAATCGGTTAACGAACTTAATCCATTCCAAAACAATGTTTGCTAACCGAATTGTTCGTTAACCGATCGTAGATTTAGTATAGATTTGTATGGGAATTCAATTAATTCGCTCTTAAAAGCTAAATAATGTATAAAAATTAATATAAATTTTATTTAAATTTATTTAAATGTAATAATAATGAAACATACATACACTCTTGTCCTTCCTTCAGTCATGCTTTTTTTTTAGTTTGTGAGGCATTAAATATTTGACAAAAGCTTATTTTTTTCTTTCTGGAGTTTTCATTTTAATAGGGTTAATATACGTCCGTATTTAATATGGACAGATCGCAGTTTCATGGCTTTGTCCGTGTCGTGCCGTACTTAAAAAAAATAAATGACATATCCTTTGTAAAAACTTTTAAGATCATATTCATTGACTACAGCATTAAATCATATAAGTTTATCACCTTGACCTATCAAAAACTCCATTAGTTCTCTAAAAGCTCGTGTTTATACTGCAGAGCCCGATAAACCTCAAGTGGAACCTAGAGCCTGTTAATAATTTAGGAACTAAATTTCAGTTAAAATAATTAACTTCCAACTAAACATATTTCTTTAAAAAGGGACACAAAATATAATAATTAATGTTTTTTACTGTTCCTTCTAATTTGAGGGCCCTAAAATGTAGAGCCCGAACCCCCGGTAACCCTTGAATTAATTAGGTGATAAGTATACAACTGTTAAAATGTTCTCTGTCGATAATACTAGATGCAATTAAATACAGTTCTGGAAATCTGAAACACAGCATTGCTTCTTCTTGGCTTTTTTTTTGTCAGGTGTTCATTATCCGAACATAAAAATCTCTTGCAAAATTGTTCGTTAACCGATCTGTTCGTAAACCGAACAGTCCGTTAACCGATCACCCACTGTATTCAAAAGCGAAATATTGTATTTTTAAATGGACTAAATTACTGGGAGTATCTAAACTGATTGTCACTAAATGTAAAGGGTAATAATACATAACAAGACAAACAATTCGTTATATAGAAATCCACGCTCGGAATCTACTTATTCGGTAGAAATGCAGCCTGTTTTACATAAAGCCGAACCAGGATTTTCGTTTATCCGTAAGAAAATACAGATATAAAGATAATGAAGATATTTTAACAAAATCTTCGTCACATCAACTTTGTTTTTTGTGAAATGTCATAACATAAACAGAACTGTTGGAATAACACTGTAATTCGGTCAATGATACCATATGCATTGTAATCTATCTTCCGAATTCTTCAGCACCTAGCTCAGTGCTGTTTGGAATGGATGGCAGTGTTGCCAGATTGGAGGAATTTTTTATTCAAAATACCTACCGCTTTAAAAAAAAAAAAATCGTCCTATTTAATCGCAGAAAGCAGTTTTGCTTTCTCTGAATTGTCTTTACTTTCTTGGAAAGCCTGGTAGAGGAAGGCGGTTCACTGCTTATCCGGATGTAGTCAAGGGCTTAATTATGCTTCATTTAAATGGCGGATAAATTCGCTTATGCGCTTATTCTTTCAGATTTACTAATGAAAATTAAATAATTTGTCGAATTCTCCTCCCGTTCAAAGTATCATCCTGGACGGACTTATCCGTAAAGAGAATCAGGCCAGAATAAAATATGAACAAACGTTAGCTCAGGACTTCCAAATTTAGGAATGCCCAAACTTGTAGATAAAGGGTTTAAAAAACTGTTGTAGAATTTCATGATTTAAGTAGTTTTTTTTTATACTACAGCAATGTAGGAATACTAGATCAGGTAATTTTTTTGTAAATATTTTGATATCCTTTGCAAACGTTACTTAATGCTATTATTTAGTCATATTATACTGGCCTATCTCATTATTTTAGTCAGTTCATCAAGTATGGGCCCAAAAGAAATTTATCCCGGCTATGATGCTACTATGAAGATATCGTGCTATTGTGTACTATTATACTTAAATCTGACTTTTATTTTTATTTTAAAAAATTGTTCTTCAGACATTTTTTATTTCAAAAATATGTCAGTTGAAGCATTTTTTATGAGCTATACAGAATAATATTATGTTATTTATCACGTTAAAAATGTCTAATTATGATTACAGTTAAAAGTTCTATAGGATAAATTCATGGAAATTATGTAAGCTTATTACATTGTATAAACATTGGAAGTCTCGCATTAAGTCCGTGCTTCAAGTTCCATATTGTTATTTTGTCGGGCTGTGAAGAGAATGAATCTACAGGTAGAGTGGACAATGGCGGCGTGGCTATCCAAATGTGACCTGAGGTCAGCCACACACAGACGGTTGGTTGTCTTGTCATACAAAGCAGATTCAGAATTTTTCTGCACACGAAAGACGTTGACATCATTCCTCCATTGGCTGCAGTAATGAAAAAGTTTACCCAAGTTAAACCCAAGTTTAACACTAGAGGTCGAGGTTCTATTCCATTGTGCTATTAACTGTAACAATCGGTCGATTATCTGCGTCAGCGGGAAACTTGCGTGTCCACTCCCGGAAAATCCATCTCCAATCGCCACTGTTCACCCTTTCTAAAAATTCTCCACTGTTCGGTTTTTCATACCGTCTCCCGTTTTTCCCTCTCTCTTCCTCCTCCTTTTTTCGTCACCCTTGAATCTTTTCCTTTTGTCAAATCTCCTTATTTAATTCCATACCGTATGAGATTCTGTTTTCTATTCTGTGTGTCTCTCTCATTCTCTTAATTCGCTATATTCCCTTTCGTATAAGGGAAGGCAGGGCAAAGTGGTCACCCTAAGGTTTTGTGATATCTTGTTACCCCTTAAAATACATATACATAACTGACAATTTGCATAGAACTAGAGTGAGTAATTAGAAATGTAAGGGTGTTTGTAATTTTTACGAAATAATAAAGTGTAAGTGAGAATTTGTTTTTTTTCAAAAAATGTCAAAATCACCACTTTGCTCGACATAGACGGGCAAAGTGGCCATGCTGACAGGTCTAAAAAGATTGAAAACACTATTTAAATGATTAGAACATTTTTAATGTCCTAACAAATCGTATGAAACATAATGAAAGATTGAAAATGGTATGAAAATCCAATAAGAGTTTAACAACCCCCCCCCCCCAAAAAAAAGCTGCATTTTTTGCAAATGAACTCCACGTTATCTTCTTCGCAAAGGCCTGATGAGTCCAGAGATGACAAACATTGCACCTGATCCAACCAAACGGTCACTAACCTGACCACTTTGCCTGATCGGGAGCCATGACAGAAAATACGTTCTACAGTAGAAACAAATAAACAGTCAGCGACCACTTACCCACCAATGTGAAGCTGAAAACATGCTCTTTCCTTACACATTCAATAAATAAATCCAATAAATAAATGCAAGTACAACAAGTTGTTGTTAATTGTATGTAATATAAGTGACTTACCTTAGATCACAAACTTCAAAAACTGGAAAACCCTCTATAAAATCATGAAACATGGAACCACGTTGTTCAATGATTGTCTGGTTACTCACTGCCATCAAACGAAATAGTTTGACCACAAACCACGCAATGCCAGCGTTCTGGTGACGTCATTATATTGGGTGACCACTTTGTCTGCCCTGGCTACTTTGCCCGGCCTTCCCCTACCACTCGACATATCATCTCATACACGTCCCTTCATATCATTTTATTAGAGTAACGCTATCTTTTTTACCACACACATAGACGTCTCTGATCTCTTTCGACATCTTTATATCTTTGTTTTCTAACAGCTTGAATGTTTATTGCGCCGGTAAATCCCTTCTTGTTAACAGACGAGAAACTTAGCCAGGCAACCGCAGAAAATCCACGAGCGATGAACCCAGATCTTTTAGCTCGAAATTACGCAATAATCCCTTCAACGACAGCTACAACACTGATATAGGATACGTGGAGAGTATCTTTCTTTGAAAGTAGAAATATCAGGGAATCCTAAGACATTTTTATTTAATAGGCTCTTTCGTTGCGACAATTTTCCCAATCTCTTAATCCCTTTTAGGCTGAAAATGTTTTATTTCGGATCTGAACCCCTCTGTAAAAACTATTCCTACACTGTCCCGAATGAACCCTGAATTGCTAAAGTCAATGACTTAGCAATATACAATGTTAAACCACCATAAGCGTAAAAAAATCATGAAATATTCCTATGCTAATATTAATTAGCATTTTTAAGAAATTTCTAGAACTGTTTTAAAAAGACTAAGGAAGAGCATTATGAATGAACATTATAAATTGTGAGCAGTATGAATAATAAGCATAAACAATGTATAATAAGGCTATTTTACTTCTATTACTGCTGTTTTACTTCTAAGGCTATTAGGCATTTTTATTGTTTGCAATTTTTGTCAATGTGACAAAAGTGGACCATCTTCGTAGTCAGTAGGTTAAAGCAGTCGAAAATGACAGTTTCATCCTGAAGTTAAATATTTGTCAAGCAGTTTTTTTTTTTTCAATTATTCGTTGAATATTTTGCCCTATGCCAACATTGTAATCTCCTTTACAATGGGCGTAATAATAATTAAATGCTTGAATTATACTTTAACATCGTCAAATTCACAAAACAAATTTATAAAATATGCAAAACAAAAATACATAATAATAATAATAATAATTGCAACTCTTCCTAACAACAACAATAATAATAATAATTCTGTCAACAATAACAAAAATAATAATGCATTCTGGCCGTTGAAACAAGTGTCAAGTTTAGTTTATATCCCTTATTTCAAAAACATAAAACAGTTCTTTATAATTATAAATTGCAATTATATACAGGGTGATTATAAAAAAAAAATAAACCGATATATATGTCCTTAAGTATCACACCAAACTGAAATTTTGGTTTTAAGTATTTTGAGGTATGCGCTCAAGAATCTCATGAAAAACAACAGTTAAACTCTAATAGTTACGGTTACAGTGACAAAATTTTGAAAATTTCAAATGGAAACACCTATTTTCTTTTTACTGGAATGTGATCTTCATAGTGAAAAACCAGAAAAACCATTGGAACGGTACCTGTAGCACGAAAATTGCCGGCGCTAGACAGACTAAGAAGAAAAGTGAAAACAACGAATAAGGACAGAGAATCAACAGAAAACAAAGCATTTTATTGTGTTTCATAAATTTTTCACGTCACACACGAAGACATGTTGCATGCGGCAGATGGTGGATAGCACTGAATAATAAAATGTTTTACTTTCTGTTGCTTCTCTGTCCTTTATTGGTTGTTTTCACTTTTCTTCTTAGTCTCTCTAGCGCCGGTAATTTTCGTGTTACAGGTACCGTTTCAACGCTTTTTATGGTTTTTCACTATGAAGATCACATTCCAATAATAAAAAAAAATAGATGTTGCCATTTGAAACTTTCAAAATTTTGCCACTGTAACCGTAACTGTTAGAGTTTAACTGTTGTTTTTCATACGATTCTTGAGCGCATACCTCAAAATACTTTAAACAAAAATTTCATTCAGTTTCTGTGAACGGTATAATAGTTAAGGACTCATATATCGGGATAGCTTTTTTATAATCACCCTGTATATATATATATATATATATATAATATATAATTTTAGCATAGAATGCACACTCGATGAACAGAACACTGATAATTTTTTTCGCAAAGTTTATAGTTGACTTCTAAAATACGCATAATAAATAAATATATATGTAAAGTAATTTTAAAATTTCATATATTACAACAATATTTGTTCTATAGTAACTTTCAATAAACCTACTCTACAATACTATTCAATTCATTATTATCTTCACATACGGATTATGTTGAGAAATAAGTCAGAAATATTTCCCACCAAAGTAGCAATAAAACTACTGATTTTTCCTCATAAATACTTTAAGCAGTTCTCTGTGTGCATAATCACATAATCTAGGTTCATATCAGAAATAGGGATAATAGTTTAATCTCCTTTGAACATGTCATAAATGTCTCAAAGCTCACAAAAATTAAATTGGATATTGAGTAAATAACCATCTCATAATAGCTGGAGATTATAGGATAAATCTATCTAGAGAATACTGATAAAGTTGTAAGTAGGTGAATTTTGGTATTCTACAAGAAACTTATGATTTGTGAATTCAATAAATGGATAGAATTTCAGGCTAATTTTGTAACAATCTAAAACTATCTTTGAGATAAATACTTTTTCGTACATGTGAATTTGTATATTTCACATTATATTATAAAATTGAGGGGGTCGGGGCAAGAGAGTGCAAAGCCACATTTTTGAACATCTGAGATATTTCAATTTGAAAATAGGATCCAATACTCAAATCAAGATATTTAACCTAAAGTTTTTTCGCCAATGTCTTAGTAACATTTGAGATATTCTGAATAACAGTAGGGCATTTACTTTAATGATATTACTATTACGTGTTTTTGTAAATTAGCTATCTTCATTAGCTATCTTCATCTGGGGTAAAAATGAAACCTGTCACATAGGCTGTCACCCAGTGACATTAGAAACAAATTATATATTGGATATTATAATTTACAATATTAACCCCTTCGGGACCGGCTGCTTTTACACAAATTTTATTCGGTTGGCACCATTTTTTTTTAAAGCTACCTTTACTTAAACTATCACAAATATGCTCTAATTAGAGAAAGCAAATATTACTTTTATTTTTTACTGGTGCCTAAAACAAATTCTGTATGTTCTTTTTGAGGGTGCATATATGCACCCATGGTCCCGAACAGGTTAAGCAACAGATGACAGTGTTAGATTTATTTCACCAAAAATGTGGCTTGGCACTGTCTTGCCCCGACCCCCTCAATTGCCTTTAATATTTAATAACCTTTAACCTTTTTATGATTTTCATTTAGCAAATTAATCTATTATACTATTCGCAATATCTGGTCTAAGATTCATGGAAACTTCGTTAATCAATTTCAAGCTAAGCGATATATAGAATGAACAATATAGAATAATCTATTAAATAATTTTGTAATATTAAAAATATTTGCTTTTACTAATATTTACATTTTTGAAACGTTATAATCTTATATTTGATAATAAAATTCCTTAATCCTGTATTGTAACTAAATTACGAAGGGAAATGATGAAATATTAATTAATGAATAACTACTTAATAATTTATTATTAACTGTACTCTTTTAAGTAGGGATGCCGGTACACTATAAAAAATATTCTGTTGATTACCAGCACAATTTCCGTATTTCTACGGAATTGCTTTTTTTTCTCCGATGAAAGTGATTTCGTGAATGTGTCAAAAAGTATGGATTTGAGAATATTTTTTAACAGATAATGCTAAATTTTCAATTAATTTTTATTATTACACTGCAAAAGAAAAATATACGTAAAAATACGGAAATTGTGCTGCCAAAATACAAAAATTATTTTTAAAGTGTAAAAATATTTTTGAAAATTACATATCCTTAGAGAAAACGACAAATTTAATAGGCTCTTACCACTATTATCTGTCAAAGATATTCTTAAATATATATTCGTTAATTTTTCACACTTTTATGAAATCACTTCATCACTTCATTGGAGAAATAAAATCTCTAAAAATACGGAAATTGTACAGGTAATCAACGAATTTTTTAAATAGTTTTCTACAGCGTATGACATCCATTAAATTAAAAACATTTTGTAGATTTTGGGGGGGGGGGGAGAGGGGGGGGGGAATTGACAATTCATTTTCAAACGAAATTTATCAATAGATTAGATAAACTTTAAACAAGCAAGTTCATCAAAACAAAAATAATTAAATCATCTGGAAACTTTTAAATATACACTAAAACACTTTTTATTTTGCTTAAAAGACGTCAACATAAGCATTAAAGATGTTTCGATGTAATATTCCGAAGATTTGGGTTGAGTGGTTTAATAATAGTTGGATGCGGTCTGTAGATGGATCTAAGAGCGGTGTTAAAATTAAAAATATAGAGGGCGTTGTACCTTCTTTCACTTAGTGACTGTTCAGACTCTCTGGTTTTTAATTAATTTAATCTCTGGTTTTTATGTACATCGTATTTGTGGTTTGTGTATATTATATTCTGATGACGATTTGATGAACAAATCGAAACATGTAAATTTTAAATTTTAACATCTTTAATGTTTATGTTGACGTCTTTTAAGAAAAATAAAAAGTGTTTTAGTGTATATTTAAAAGTTAATTCCAATGGACGTATTTTGACTCTCCACTTTATTTGAAATATAATAACATTTGCATCTGGAAACTAATAAGAAAATGATTTGTAGTCTGCACTACAGTAATGGATGTTCTGTAATAAAGAATTAAATGTTTATTTTTTTTTCAACTAAATATAAAATTTTGGCAAAACATTCATTTTTGTAAAAAAAAAAAAAAAAAAAAAAAAAAAAAAAAGTATATGTATATAATTATTATTGTTTACTTTATAGTGATATTTGGAAGAAAAAAAAGGTCAAAAGATTTTCTTAGAATCTACATTTCTCAAAACAATTATGAGTTATTTATAAAAGTTATTTAATGATTCACTTGTTTGGTAGGTGTGTCAGGGAGCTTCAGTTCATATTTGAAATCATAGTTTAGTTATAAACTTTCCTACAATGCTCATCAGTTCAAAAAACACCATGTTCAGATAAACGTATTTGAAAAATATGGTAGAGGTAATTGAATTTTTCGAAGACAACACAAACAAAAGCATATAAATACATGTTTTTCTTCTTCTCTTTTTTTAAATTTATTTTTTTTAATTGAACACTGGGCAAGGCGGCATTTGAAAAAAAAAAAGAATAGACTAAATTATGTGATTTTTGGAAAGATTCGCCCGTAATTCCCCTTAATACAGTAATTTTTTTTAACTGCATATGAAATTTTAAAGAGTGCGATTAGTTTATTTTTATTCCATAGATAGAGATAATTCATAACCTACTGATTAAATGTAACATTACATCGCTATGAATAGTAGATATACATAAATACATAGCACTGGATTATTTATTTATTTTTATTTATTTACGTGTATTTATGGCCCCACCCATGGCTAAGAGGTTGTGCTCTGAAAGCTGGTAGATGGGGGAGGTGCTGGGTTCACAATCCTGTCGCGCTCGTCGACCTAAGCGTTCGTATTTTTCCTTCGTTTTCTTCTAACCTTGCCGTAAATACGAGTTAGGATCCCTTAGAAAGACCCCCATGCAGGGCACTCCCATATCCTTAGCGCAGATAATCTGCCACGGCAAATCATCACCCCCACCACTTGTATTTACGAAAGCATAATAGGATAAATCTATCTAGAGAATACTGATAAAGTTGAAAGTAGGTGAATTTTTGTATTGTACAAGAAACGTATGAGTTGAGAATTCAATAATTGGGTAGAATTTATTACCAATATAAGATTTAGATTTTTCCAAAATAATGATTTATTGTGAATAAAACCTAAAGAAGAAACATTTTTTAAATCAAAATCTATAGACTCCTAGAAATGTACTTTCTACGTTCGTTACAAACACCTTGTAAAAACATAATAATTACTTGCACTACCCATTTAAAGATACATTATTTTATTTTAAAACACATCAAAGAGCAGTGTACACGTCTAAAAGCCCTAAAAGCCTTAAAAAACACTTTTAAAATTACACAAAACTAGTCAATATGTTAAAATATTTACACCTGTTGTGCTCAGGCATCCTCAGTTTATGGTATGTTCCGTTAATCCGTTGAAAACCCTCATTCTTTCTTTTTCTAGTAACATATACGCGCCATCTATTATCAATTTTTGCGTGAAGCATATCATTGCATGTTTGTGAGTTTGATGTAAATATTTCTATGGCTTCCTTCTGTAATGTGTAGTTTAAATTATTATAATTGGCTAATTTTTCGACATTATTGAAGTCTATTGCAATTGGAGATTTGTTGTTTAATCTGGCTATTGCAGTAATTTTAAAAGTGTTTTTAAAGGCTCTTAGACATGACACTGCTCTTTGATGTGTTTCAAAATAATATAATGTCTGTTTAAATGAGAAGCATGAGTAATTATTATGTTAAAAATGACAACATTTGTAAAACTTAGTATAATTTAATCAAGTCTTAAACACTTAACAAATCTACTCTTAAAATAATTCAATAATTACAGTAAACTACAGTGTAAACAAACACGTAACTAAATAATTAAAGTCTTTGAAATATTGAGGTTAATTTTTATGTGCAAAGAAACTTTCTCTCTTAAAAATTGTTTAACCAAATGAATGAGAGTCGTAAAGATAAGAATGTGCTTGATTTCTACTCTGAAAATGCCCATTCATATGAAGCTTTTCAAGATTATCTTAAGAGGAGTTTGTGTTAATGTTCTTTGAGGTTGGATAATTTTAAATGTTTTGACAGAACTTTTAGCCTGGATGATTTGAAGATTTATGGGGCCAAAACAAGGAAAAAATAAAAGAAACATCTGTGAGCATTCATTAGACATTAAAGAGGTACATTCTGCCAAAAGAAAGAAACAGCATGCCATATATATTAATCATGAAGCTAGTTGACCCGCCTGGCGTTTTGTACCTGGCATGTGATAAAACCTTAAATGAACCCAAAATTTCTAATTTATATCTTTAACCCGATTTTGTATGAATTTATATTTTTAATGACAAAATTAGGGTGATAAAAGTGCTCTTAAGAAAACATTAAAAAAAGAAAGCTTTTGTTGACTAAACCCTTTGAAATTTTTCATGGTTATAAATATAAAAGTTTTACAGCCCGTGTAAAAATTACGTCAGAAATATTGTTATATGGTTGTAAAATAAATATGTTTTCTTCCCGCGAAAACGACCCTTTTTCAAAATGTTTTTCAAAGGGTTAACATAATTATTTTTCGAATTGATTGCGGCATTTGAGACGCAAAAGTGCGATCTTTCAGAATGTGTTTTTCGTTTTTAAATAAACTAAACGGTTTAGTCGATATAAGTTAAAACCGAATTGCGAAATAAACGCATTCTTCATTTAAATGTTTCTTCATTACCCCGAAAAAAAGAGAGTGTCGCCTCTTTTCTTTCCCCGTAAATCGGGTTACGAGCAGTGCACATGTCTTTCCCCAGCGCCCTCAGAGCTAAACAGGTTTCCTGCGCTAGCCATGAAATAAGCAGGGAGAACACCCCCTTTCCATTGATGCTTTCATAAAAAGTTGAAGCATGCGCACTAAGTTAAGTTTTGTGTGAATTTTTATCTTAAGAAATGCGCTTTTAGATTTAAATATATGGATTGTCCCAGGAAAAAAAAAACAGAAATAGCCATTAGGCTGGAAATTATGTATTTTTTCAAAGTTATGTTAATATATATATATAAGGTTGGGGGATCGCCTTCATACTGAAATTGTACCAAACTCTGAAATTTTCAATACGAACACCTTTATATTTGAATATTTCAGTAAATTTTACCTTAAGATATCAAACAGGAAGTCATTTAGTTAAATAGTTTATAGGAATTACGAAGGTTTAAAGTTTGGAACTCCTAATGTTAAATTAATTTCTAATCGTAGCAAAACAGATTGCAATGCTGGTATTTTTTTAAGCATAACTCAAGAATTACTTTTGGAATGACGTGTAATTTTGGACACGCATTTTCTAAATGTTTAGAAATCGATTTATGTTAAAAGTTTTATAGGTTCTATTACATATTCATATTTGTTTATACAAGTGTAAATGCATGTTTAATGAGCGTAAATGTCTATAAATATAATCATATGTATATTTTTATTCATTTTATTTGATAAACATATTTATAATATAAAATTAATTTTACGTTTTTTTATTTAATTTTAGGTAAGAGAATTTTTAAGTTATTTCCATGCATTTGATAGGAGGTAAGATAAATTGTTTTCATCTGGTTAAGAATTTCTTAGTGTGGTAATGACTGTTATTGCTAATCTTCGTTATTATTTTTATGTGACAGAAAGCATTAGCGTCACTTTTAATAATTCAATTTCATTAACACTTAACTAAATTGCTTCGGATTTTTAACTAATTGCGCATCACTTTCACTAAAATTCAATTTATTGAAGAAGACGAGTTTTTTTTTTTTTTTTTTTAAGAATCCCTAAAGTATTTTATAAAAACAAGGGCATCCAACCCGGGCTTCCCGGGATAGAGAATGTATGTGAAAAGCATTTATATTTTTTGTTGAAAACTCGAATAGATTTTTTACATTTTTAATTTTTTTAGACTGCATCCTAATAACACCAAAGAGCATTTTTATATGAAATATGTCAATTAAATATTAAAATCAAAGTTTGAAATTTATTATAAGCGGTCATTTCGTATTGACCTTGTACCAGAAGTTAATAGCCGAAGAAACCGCTAAAAATTTCACTATCTATATAATTTTTTTTTATTCTGATAATTTCAACAGTGTTATTTATTTCAATTACATGTATGTTAAATTTGCGTTTTATTTATACTTTTTTATTGATTGCTTAATGAAGCTTTAATTTCGGTCTTAAATATTAGCTGGAAACAAATGCTTTATATTGTTTTATAAACAAACTTTTTATATTGTTTAAAATGCAAACGGATAAATAGTTTGAAATCGTCTGCAAGCGATAGAGATAGATTTTTAAAAAATCATGTTTAAAATTTAATTTAAGTGCTATAATAAATGAGTAAATTGCGATACAGTTTTCAAACAAATTGCATTTGAAAGTAGATTTTCTTTCCTATATAAAAGTGTAAACATTGAAAATGTGGTATGCTTAGAAATAAAAAAAATTGCAGTAGCAAAAATCGCGAAACCGAAATTTCATTATCAAGTGTTGCCATTCGCAAAATGACGTCAGCGTTCGCATGGACACGTTTGTCCTTTATAATATAAGCTGTATTTTAATTATTAGAGATTTATTCATTTATTATTAAATTAATATTTATTACGACATTTTGACAAATTTAATGCAGAAAATGTACTTTTTAGGCACTTGATACATACATACATATATATATATATATATATATATATATAATTAAAGCATATATTATTCTACATTGTAATATTTCGCTATCGTATAATATTGTTTTTTTTTTTAACATTATATAAAATGATTCAATGAAATCGAAAATTATGATTTTAAAAACATATGTTACATTTAATTAAAATCATAGATGCATCTCAATTCGAAGAAATAAGATAAAGTTTAACAAAAGAAATATATAGATATAGATATATATATTAAATAAGCGGTAAGCGACACAGTGAATTGACAGCGAAAGAGATGTTTTCCACCAATGATGCTTTATTTAAACAGCAAAAACATTGAAAAACGATCTGCGATTTTTTTATATAAGGAATTTACTGCTAAAGCATTTCCATATTCAGAAAAATGCTTTAAAAATAGGCAATAAATAAGGAAATATCATATTAAATAGTGAAAAGCTTATCATAAAGAAATGATATAAATTTACTATATAAATTTATTATACACTTAAAATAATTTTTTTTCAAGCACTTGCAGAAATAAACAGGATAGAATATATATAATGTATATATATATATTTATTTATTTATTATTGTTAATAACTAACCATCAGTAAATAATTAAAAGTTTATAAATTTATGCACTATAAACATTTGCTATAAATTTTGTGCATATTAAGGAAATATACCAAGGAACATTTCTTTTCATATATCGATGTTAATATTTTAACGGAAGGATCTTAAAGTCTTTTATGTAAGTCTTGTTCATTAGGGAAATCAAATAAAAATATTTATCCTGAGAATCAAATTCCACTAATGCAATTAAACAAAATTTACTTTAATATGGATATTCAAGTTGGAAATGTAAGCACGAATATTTTTCAAATGTAAAGGATTTTTTTCATTAAAATTCATGTTAAAATTGAATTCTATCAACAGAAATTTACATTAGCAAATACGAAAAATGATGGAAAACATATAGTCACTTTCATGAGTATGTATGTGCATGCGCTCATACATACATATATTTTTATATATGTGTGTGTATATATAATTTTTTAAATAAAAAATCTCAAAATAAAAATGCCGTTCTTTATATTCTTTTGATGAATGATGAGAATCTCCATGCTAAAGCTTGTGAAAAATTTAAAGCTCTTATCACTTGCGTTTTAATAATTGTAGCGCGCCTTGATTTGCTATGTTAAAACATCATGACACAATGTTATATATGATCATCGGAGACAAACATATATTATCAAAAAATTTGTTATAAATGCACATATTGTAGACATAATGAGCATACGAATAATAAAAAAAAAATCTATCTTTCTAACTATGTATAATATTAATTTATGCCTTATTCCCTGATTTGTCCGAGTATTATAATCCGTAATACTATTAATTTTATGCGTATAATATATGTAATATTTCAAATCGCTTATGACCGCTATAGAAGTTTTCACTTCGACCGTGCAGTCTTACATACATACAGGCACATACATTTTTTTCTTGTTGTTGCGTTACTATCATATTAATCTGTGTAATTTTTAAAATGATTGTTTCTACCATGAAATGTTTGTAACACATTTTATGTGTTCTCTTAAATAAATAAATAAATAAATAAATAAATATATATAGATATTGAGTTGGTGTTTGAATGAATAATATTAAATATTAAAAATTCTATAAAATATATATTGCTGCAATATTGTTTCAGTAAAATATTTCGGCCTGTTTGATGGTAGAAAGAGAAAGTTAGAAAAGTGGAATTCTTTCAGTTTAATCTTCTGGCTTAAACCATAATTGTCATAAATTTATATCGCAACACAAATGTTTCGTAGATTCTCTAATATAATCCGTTATGTTTCAGTTCAGATGTTTATTGTTGGTATCTTACTCTAAGTTATTGAAATCACTATTATATTTATGTTTAATTCGTTATTAAAATGGAAATCATCTAATAATGTTAAAATGCTAGTTTTTACTACTCCTACCATCTTAACAACAACAACACATGCTGCTGCTGCTGTTGCTAGATATTTTAACGTTTCTACTACATCTTCTTTTACTACTATTACTACTTATAATAATGGTGATGATAATGATGATGATGATGATAATAATAGCAATTATTATTATTAGTAGTAGTAGTAATAGACACAGAAGTAATAGCAGTAGTATCAGAAGTGGAAATAGTAAAGAAATGGTAGTAATAAAAGCAATAATATTCTGTACTACTACTACTACTAATAATAATAATAATAATTGCAATTATTATTATTATTATTAGTAGTAGTAGTAATAGAAACAGAATTAGTAGCAGTAGTAATAGAAGTAGAAATAGTAAGGAAATGGTAGTGTTAAAAGCAATACTATTCTCTACAACTACTACTACTACTACTACTAATAATAATAATAATAATAATAATAGCAATTATTATTATTATTAGTAGTAGTAGTAATAGAGACAGAATTAGAGCAGTAGTAACAGAAGTGGAAATAGTAATGAAATGGTAATGATAAAAGCAATAGTATTCTCTACTACTACTACTACTACTACTAATAATAATAATAATAATATCAATTATTATTTTCAGTAGTAGTAGTAATAGACACAGATGTAGTAGCAGTAGTAACAGAAGCGGAAATAGTAAGGAAATGGTAGTGTTAAAAGCAATAGTATTCTCTACTACTACTATTACTACTACTAGTACTACTACTATTACTACTACTACTATTACTACTACTACTACTGGTACTACTACTACTACTACTAATAATAATAATAATAATAAAATTATTTTTAATAGTATTAGTAGTACTAGTAGTTCTTCTAAAAGCAATCTAGAAATTTTATGGTTATTTCGAAGATAAAAAATAATTATTCAATATGTATTTAATTTACACAGGAATCAATCAAGTAGAGATATTGTTCATTCATTGTATGTATTTATCCTGTGAATGCTACGAAATAAGCCCAGTGATTTAAAATAATAAAATCTTCCGGCAATAATTTGTGTAAAATAACTTACATTTGAAGGATTTGGATGATTCGATTGATCGAGTTGCAGAAATAATAGAATGCAATTGTTTAGTTCAGTAATTAAAGAGCGCAAGTAATATCATTATAAATTCAAGTTTCAAATTCCGCTTCAGTTTAAGTTGTCACACTATACGAATGTTCAAGATGTCTGATCTTCTTTAAAAAATTATTTATAAACTTGCAGCGAAACATTTTTAAATAATAGTTGACACATTCATGCAAAGATGACGTAAATTGTGTTTATTTGAAGCTTTAATGAACAAATTATATTTGTTATTTACATATATAATTTCATTTTTTTTAAATGTGATACATATTAGATACACAAGATTTATAAAAAGTTGGAAATCATTTTTGAATAAATCATTTTTGAATAAATGACTAAAAACGCTTTAAATGAAATAGAAAATTGTTGTTGTTGTTGTTTTCTAATATTTATGATCTCTAGATATATACAAGGGGCAGTCAAAAAGTTCCCGGAATTTCGTTGTAACTCTTTTTTACCATAATATAGGTACATATTTTCTTAATCACCAGAACACACACACTTGCTCCACTGCTCCTGCCATTGCTGGAAACAACGATAAAAGTCCTGTTTTGGTATCTTCCCAAGTTCAGCCGTCGCGTTGGTTTTGATGTCTTCTACGGTGTCAAAACGGTTATTTTGAGATCCCATTTTGATCTTGGGGAAGAGCCAGAAATCCGATGGTGCTAAATCCGGTGAGTAGGGAGGCTGTTGGAGAAGTGGAATGTTCTTTTTTGCGAGCCAGGTCTGCACAACAATCGATGTGTGGAAGGGAGCATTGTCGTGATGCAGTGACCATCCTCCTTGCCATTTGGCGGGACGTTTTCTTCGGATTGTCTCCCTCAGTCTTTTCAAAACTTGCACGCACAAAGGGCCGTTAACAGTTTGTCCAGCTAGTATAAATTCATGGTGCACCACACATTTGTTGTGGAAAAATCGTTGTTTCTAGCAATGACAGGAGCGGTGGAACAAGTATGTGTGTCCTGGCGGAGCCTACTTTGAAGGCGATTAAGTAAATGCGAACCTATATTGGTGTAATAAAAGTTACTATAATGAACTACATGAAATACATGAATTTGATATTGCTAAACTGATCGTAAACAGACAGCATGTGAGTAAGAGATTCCAAGTTGGGTATCGTCCTCGTAGCTCAGTGGTAGAGCTTTGGAGCGTTCTTCCAAGGGCGCGGGTTCGATTCTTGGCTTGGACATTTTTCACTCTGTCGATGTTTACGCTCAGTTTAGCAATGTATATAATGTGTTGTAGCAATATTCATGTTTATTAAATTTGTTAATCGACTTACAAATTAAATTTAATGATTTAGATATTACAGTGCGCACAAAACAGTTCTGAAAAAAAGATCTCGCGTTTGTGTGTAGCACAGTTTTGATTGTTTCCAGAAGTTTTTTGAATCTGTGACTTATGGTAATTTTTTAAATGACTGATTCAAGTTTAAAATTGATTAGTGTGAAGAAACTTTGACACTATTCAGCTATTCGGTTCTAGTTAAGATTTGAAAGTCAGTTATACTATCGTATATTTTAATACAAGTATATACTAATACGCAAGAAAAATTCAGTATCATTACATTATAATTCAATCAACAACATTTTGTTCAAATATTTCGCTTTTTCATAATAAGCGAATTATTTCAATAGAGATTTTATGATTTAATTCAAACTTACAGTGATTAAAGGGTAATTTTATGAATTGTTAAATTATTTTCATCCACTGATAAGTTGCAATGTAGTGAAAGAATATTAAAGGCATATTTATAATAAATTAAGGAGTATAAAATTGTTAATATGAACTGGTTATTGGGAATCTCAAGTTTCTACGAGATTTAACGCCTTTTTCATACATGTTCCTTTTTATGTATCTCCAAAATTAATTATCAAATTCTAGTCAAGAAATCTGGACACCACCTAAGAAAATAACTCTCTTAAGGGGTTCTTGTACCTTTTAAGCGCGACGAAAATCGAGAAAAACAATCAAAGTTTGAATTAGTGTATTTTCAAAAGCTTTATATGTATAAACATAAAGTTTTGATTATTAATTAAATAGATTGTGTTTTTTAATATAATACTATTAGAAACTGACTAATATTTTACTGAATTTGTGCATTGTTGAAATTAAAATAGCTCTTTTTTTTTTACTCCGTAAGTCATTGCGCGCATGATATCTTGAGAACGTATGCATGGATTGTTATGAAATTTGATTTAGATAATAAGCACATATGTGTGTTTAAAATGATCTACTTTTAAATATTTACAATAAGATTTTTAACTATGATTATTTTCATTAAAAAATTAAAATTTTGCAATTTTTTACAAATTTTTTTTTTACATGGTTAATAAAATAATTTTGACTTAAGAGTAGGTCATTTTTTAAATACATATGTGCTTATTATCTATATCAAATTTCATAACAATCGAGTCATACGTTCTCAAGATATTATGCGCGCACGGACTACGGAATAAAAAAAAGAACAACTTTATTTTCAACAAATTCTGTAAAAGACTTGTCAGTTTTTAATGGTATTATATCAAAAAACACAATCCGCTTAATCAATAGTCAAAATTTCATGCTTATACATAAATAAGTTTTGAAGATACACTAATTCAAAGTTGGAAAGTTTTTGTTGATTTTCGGCAAGCTTAAGAGGTACAAGACCCTTTAAGCTGCTCATACTCTAAAAAATGTTCTACTAATAAATTAATTAGCTACACAAATTTGATTTATGTTTTTTATCCGTAGAAATTATTAAAAAACTGGTTATTTTTTACTTTTTCGTGTTTTATATACATTTTTTTATTTTATCCGATTAATAAAACTATGAAAGCTTACTTTAGACTTTTCTTAAAGAAAATTTTTATTGGAAAATAGGCGTTTATCAATGCATCATTTTATCTTTTTGGCATACTTAAATTTAGCTGCCAAACAAATACTTATTGATTTTTTTAACTATACTACTGACTGTTAGCAGAGCACGTTTTAAAAGATTACACGGGGAGAAAACGGATGAGGGAGATATTTTTAAGACTAAATAGTGTGTTGAAAGGTTAAGTGAGATGCAGTTTTTCATTATCTAAAACCAATGCTTTTAAACTCATTACATCCTTGACATATAATTTATTGCATAGATAAAATGCATACATCCAAATTAAGCACTAAAATCATTAGAAAATTATTTTTAGGATTTGAGATATCCTTTTTTGGGGTTTCGTTCATCTCACGAAACCCTATTCGTCTCACTTGTCTGTCTGTCCGTTACAGTTTGTCTGTCCGTCACTTGTCTGTCTGTTCGTAAAGATCTGTGCTTCCAGATTCTCATCGAATTTCGGAAACGCCATTTTCGCCAAAAAACATTTTTTCGGAAACACCTTGAAATAAAGGGTCTACCGACACAAGATTTTGGATACAGTGGTAAAAATAAATCGCAATTTCAGAAAACGAAATTTCAAAAAAATCCACCGCCAACTTTTCTAGATATCAATTAAAAATATATTAATTTTTCATTTAAAAACGAATAGTTAGCTATCTTCTGTCACCGCGACCTCGATACAGGCTATCAATGTCACCCTCAAAGTGATAACGGGACGGAAGAAGGTTTTAACCACAGATAAAATTTGGGGTACTGCCAGGATTTGAAATTTGGTGTTTATACGCAAAATAACATGCCCATTAAGACATAAAAAAATCGACCTGTAACTTTTTATTTTACAAAAAAAAAAAGAATGTTTCTTTTATTTTTGGGTGCGAAAGATTAAAAATAAATAAATAAATAAATAAATAAACAATGCTGATGATAATTAAATACCTCACTCACAAATTTTAATTCTTATGTTCGAATTTTTAAAACACTGTACAAGATAGGAGTTTGAAAATTTTTATATATAAGCAAAATCATATTCTATTTAAGAAATTCAAAAAAAATGAAAAAAAAATTGACCGGTAAATTATTATTTTATAAAAAACTGTTTTTTTTTTTAATGAAATTTATTTGGATTTATTAATTAAAGGTTAAAATGTTTTGAAAGGAATATTAAACGAGACCCTTTGCGCGATCTTAAATCCCACTTATCCACTTGTTACGATTACAATTCATATACTTGATCAAAGCTTCAGCATCAATTTAAAACTATCTGATATATGCTTAAATATAGGATTACTCAAATATAAACCAGGATTCTGTTGTGAAAGGTGCTTGATGTGTTATAACGAGGTGGAACAAGTAGCCATTTTTTACGGCTCTCCACATGATTTGCTCCGCAATGGCTGACCATTCAGGGCAATTTTTCATTCGGAATTATGGCAAATGAACAAGGTGTACTCTCTTCCGTTACACAACATATTATCAAATTCCTTGCTTAGAAAGCTGTTAAACGTCCAAAATTTTGCCCAGATTGGAAGCGAGTTCCCAGACACCTACCTCACGGAAGCAGGATTGGCACACAAAATTAACACTCTAAAAACGACATTTTTAAACCTGAGCAAAAATACTCAAATCTGAGTATGTCGCAGTGGCGAAATGGCTCCGATTCAAAATTACTCAAGTTTGAAACATGTATATACACATTTCTGAAAACATGCACACACTCAAGAATAAAAACATCATGTGCTCATACTTGAGTATGTCCATGTTTCAAACAACAATAAACAACAGCTAGAGAAAAAGGGCTAGTGCTGCCATCTCTGGTTCTATTTACGATTATGGAAGGATAAACTGAAATTTACTCTTTTATTCAGAGCCAGCATCGAACCTGAGTCCTACTAGTTAAAGTTCATTGCCTTATCCTCTTCGCCCTCCAGATCTCATCAGTGGGACATTTTAAATGTAAATAATTTGGACGCATCTCGATATTCTTATAGGATTCACTAATTTGTTGCTGAAAAAATTGGAAATTTTTAACGGGATTTCGGATAGATTTGGTCAATTCAGATGGTTGTTAAGATTGTACAACTTTATTATTTATGTGTGGAAGGGGAAATATGAATTATACAAATTTTCAATTCGATTGTTATCAGTATACTTCTTAAATGAAAAAGAGCTCCTTGGATATTGAAATTTAACTGACTAAATTTTATTTTTGACACATTTTAACCCATTAACGCCGCAATTATTTTTCTCTTGAAAAATGGAAATATTGCAAGTCATTCAAGGCGCAGCTTGTCCCCAATGGGACCTTGCGCCATTAAACCTTATACAACCAACCAAGTCATTCAAAGGAGTATGAACTGACTTCTATGTGCTCATTTTTGAGTATTGCCATGTTTGAAGAATGAGTTTGATTCTAATCATTTTTGACTATGTCCATGTTTCAAAAATGAGTATGAACTGACCTCTATGTGAACAGTTTTGAGTAATGTCCATGTTTCAATATTCTGAGTATTTCTGGTATTTCAGAAATGAAAGCATTGAATCGTCCTATTTGAAACAAAAAGTTTCAAAACAAAATGAAAACATCGATTGACTCAGATTTGAAAGTGTCATTTTTCTCAGTGAAGAGAAGGACAAAACCGGCCCCACTCAACAACTTCGGCCAGTGTTACTGCTGAAAATATCTGCATTGTTCTCAATCTGATTTAAGGTTGTCAGCGTTTGACAATTTTGGAAACTTTGATCCTAGGTCGGAATGAGCGTAGCAGTTTTCAAACCAACATTAATGATGAGTTAGGATTTCAAACATTCCAAGCTCTCTGGGTGCATGGTCTTCTCCGATTAGGAAAACAGCAAGTTTCAAAAAATCTTTTAGAACGTTTTCAAGCTGAAGAAGACAAATTTTTGTATCGGATCGTAAAGCGTGATGAAACTTGGATTCACCATTAAGCATTCGAAACCAAACATGTGTAAAAGATGAAGGGAGAAGAACACCCATCAAAGTCAGAACTTGGTCGTCTGTCGCTAGGACTTTGGGACCATTTTCCGGGCATTTTAAGGGCATTTTGCTCATTGACATTCTTCACAAGCGAAGTATTATCAATGTAGAATACTTCTGCCCTGCGTTGTCAGATTGGAGAATTTGTTTATTCAAAATATTCACCACTCTTTTCGACTGGTATTCTTCGCTTTATTTACCCACGGAATATCTGTCATTTAAATAAAGTGAAAATTTTAAATAGTAGTAAATATTTGAATAAGATAAATTCTCAGCTTTTCAACATTGCTACAATAGGTAAAACTTTCAAGAATTTCTCGTTAAGAACGCTATCCTCCCCCATGACAATGCCGTCTCAATAAAGAAAGTTTAACTCATGCAAAATGTGAAGAAATGCACTAAGCAACCTTGAAATACCATACCTTGCAGTCCAGACATGTCGGACTGCAACCATTATATGTTTAGGCTGCTGAAAGAGGAACATGAAGATCAGCAATTTAAGTATGATTCAGCAGCAGAAATAGCTTTAGAATCAGCTGAATTCATTCTATGATAATAGTTTAA
The DNA here is from genome assembly GCA_963931845.1 of Maratus michaelseni. Lineage (NCBI taxonomy): Eukaryota > Metazoa > Arthropoda > Arachnida > Araneae > Salticidae > Maratus > Maratus michaelseni. The sequence continues at coordinate 456,109,623 of OZ007589.1, read as the reverse complement.
AATATTGCCTATCCGCCAATTAAAATGTTCTTTACAATTAGGTATTAGGCAGGAAAACGATAATGTGCGCATTTTTCGATCCTGGTTCAATACATTTCAAAAATAAATTCCAGTTTATTTTTCCTTGATCCATATATTTTTTCTCATTAAATTACTTTTGGTGCCCTGGCAAAATTGTCATTTTTTAAAAAGAGGTATTTCTTTGAAGTTTCTTTTTAATTACACTATTTTGATTATGTATTTATTTACATTATATAACTTAATTATTATTTTTTTATTACCTAAGTTGTATTAATTACACAATAAGAATGATAATATTACATATTACTTGAAATTTCTAAAATATTTTTTTATACTGAAACCCTTTTTGAATCATTTACTACTGCTGTATTATTTCTATTCAATTCCACTCTTTCTTCGTTTCTGCTCGTTTTTTCTTACCACTTTCTTGTAGATACACTTTAGGTTTACTTATGAGCTTAAGAAAAATCTCTTACATGAAAGAAAAGTGACTACATTGCGCTAATGATGTATTAATTGATATCATTAACTATGGTCATTAGAGAAGGTCATCTTCCTTTATTGTTGGATAAAGTTTGATCATCAAGTATTTTCCGTAACAGTGGGAGAAAAAGAAAAGAACTACGAGAGAGATAGATCCATTAGCGTTTCTCTTTTCTGAGCAGGAAATCCATTCTTTGATGTAACGCATTTCGTGCTTTTTTTCTACACTTATTTTATTAGAAATAGTTATATTTTACTCTTTTTATTGACTAAGATGTTTTAAATATTATATTTTTCTACACGCTAATATTTTTATATTTTAAAAATCATTCTATGTTAATTTTAGGCTATAATACGACTATAATACCGGTATATTTAAAAATATACTTGGTGTTTATCATAATAAATTTTAATAAATAAATAATAAACAAATTTAAAAATTACAAATTATAATTTAAAATTAGGGATAATTCTAAATGAAATCGTACAGCTCTAAATATTGAAATGATATGATTATATGGATCATTCTCGCTTAAAGGTGCTTTTTGCGGTCACAAGGGAATAAATATTAGGAAATGTAGCAAATTTCTTAATATTTTTAATTATATATGTGGTCTCAAGAGTTCTTTATCTGATGTTTGGATTGTAAGACGCAGCAAATTTTTAATTGAGGTCCGTGATCTGGAACCCAAGTTCTCAGACTTCCGCACAATAGAATTCTAATGAGATATACATTTTCATTGTGAAAAGAATAGCAGATGAGCGAGAACTTTCGTTGCAATCAGACGGACTGCGAGATAGTGCATTTTTAAGGCGATCGGTGGATCGCGCTTATCATTAAATCTAAAATTCAACAGACGGTCGAAATATGTTCAACTAATTACAATTATCGATGTAAATATTTTATATTGCCATAATTAATCAAGATATTAAAATTCTACATAATGTAATTTTGAAAACATTGTGGAATATCAATTATAGACACCAAGATACTAATTTTATCTTAAGATACTGTTGTATTTTATGGACTCTACAACCAAAATTTCCTACATATATATATTTAAGTTTTAACCTTTAGACGGGGGATCGGACAGCAACTGTTCAATATTTCATGTATTCACGCACAGATGCTGTCCGATATTTAATTGTAATCTTTTAATGAATATAAGTCAAAATTCCCCTCCCTGATTGTCCCTACATCTAAAACACGAAATAATTTTCCCTGACGTTTAAACAATTTATTCTTTTTTTTTCAATAATATCTAGTTAAAAGTCTTTAGTTAAGTTCTAACTTAGTACATATTTTTAAATGGTTTTCTTTTTACTAAGGAATTAACTTATAAACTTTGTTGCTAACCAAAATAGTCTCTCTCTGTGAACACTGACAGTAACTAAAAAAAAAAGTACCATAGATGGCAGTGCATGCCAAATCATGATTAGGCAGTTTGGGAGAAAGAAAGCCATTATGTTTTTTAGATAGTGTAGATTGGGTGAAGATGCCGTAGTTTTTGATGTAATTTTTTATAAAATCGCCTGTTGTTTTATTTGTTATTCATTAATTTCTTGTTAAAGTTGATACATTTATGTATGATTTAAAAATGTATTTCATTTTACAAATGTGATAAAAAGCATAAAAATTTTTGCTTTTGTAAATGCTTGCATTTCGGCATCTTACTCCAATCTTGGGGTTAGATGGCGGCAACTATATAGGAAATACATTAAGAAGGAGCGTAAAAGATTTTGGACACTTACCAAAGGTGTTAAGACTAAATAGCAATAGAAAAACACTATTTAAAACTTAAATAAAACAACGCAAACTGGAATTAAAGTATCAGTAAGGAAACCTCTTCCACGGGACTGAGCGGCGTTTCCCTACAGCGCCTATGTATAGGAAAACCACGTGACACGGCATCTTGTCCAATACGGCATCATCCCAAGTTACTCTATAACTCTTTGTTCTGTTGTGAAGTTAATGAATCTTTTTCAATTTATTAATTTCATTTAAAGTTTGGCAAAGTTCTCAGTGATCATCATAAATGAAGTAAGAAAAAGCTAATTTATAATCATAATGCAAATTTTAGCCAGCATTGCATTGCATTTAATAAAAAGGAACGCCCCATTTCAGCAACTTGAAAACCGAAGTACTTAAAAATTCAAAATTTAGTTTTTGTCTCTTAGATGGAATGCCTCTCCATGGACTTGTCATATCCATTTTGACTGATATTGTCTAGTTTTTCAGTCATTTATCAAGCATTATGTGCAGTATAAGGAGGTTTCAAACACAAGGTGAAATTTTAAATGTACTGAAATCATGATACGCATTATTTTTCAGAAAATTACATACTATAAATTCAGCAGTTTAAAACAATTTTTTAAGCTATTTGTGCCCTTTCTGTGAGAATGACCTATATCATTAATCTGTGCTTTCCTTTTCTTTTCTTTTTTCATTTTTTCTTTCTTTTTCTTTATTTCTTTCTTTTTCTTTCTTTCTTTCTTTTTTTTTCTTGCTCACTTTGAAGTAATTGATGTAATGCTATGTGTCATTTTCGTGATTATGAGAAAATGCTGCAGTAAAAAAGATTCAAAATGTAAATTGTTTGACTTATTATGAACTATTCTTTATTATATGATACAGCTTCAATAGAATTCTTCTACAAGAGAAATACGATTTGGTGAACATATTTTGACATATTGTGAACGAAAATATATTAATTTATTTTATGTGTCTAGAATAAGAATATAACATTGCTAAAATAAAATAAATGTATTTTTTTGTGTGTCCATTTATATTACGTATCCTACCAGTTGAGATTTTTTTTTTTCTTTTCGAGAAATAATCATGTTTGTTACGAAAATTGAACACTCAATGTTTCGCAAGCACAAAGAAGGGCAAACAGTCTCTTTTTTAGATCATGAAAAATTTAGACCTGAACGTTAAAAACGAGCCATCATTATAGAATTCATAGAGCATCCATTCGAAAACTATATATCAACATATGTTTAAAAAATACATTGTTAAATGGCTAACTACATTTTAAAAAGGAATAAAAAGTCATGTAATCCATATAGTATAGTTAAAGCGAAAAGCGCTTTCTCTAAGATTCGCACAAGATTTTCCACACTAAATTGATCTTATTGCGCATGCTTCAAAAAATTTTTAAGGCTTTTCCCCTCAGAAACGGGAAACCTGTTCCGTCCTCACCCTCCCGTCTAACTGTTGCCCGGAAGTGAAATCGAGAAGCGAAAAGGAAGTGACGAAGGGAGCGATCTTCATTTTTCCCCGTGCTCTGTTTGAGAGCGGGGTGAATGAACCGGATTGTCAGAAAGTTAGGGGGATTGAAAAGGGATGGAGGTGTAATATGTCCTTTGCGTTGAAAGCTAAAGCTTTTTTTTTTAGATTTGACAGGAATTTTTATTTAAATTTTCTTTGCGATTTTTAACGTTGTTCCGAGTTTTTACGGCGATTTTCAGAGACCGGATCCGAAGACAGTGAGGCGTCCAGTCCTAACTTCGTTTAATTCGAGGTCCGTTTGGAATAAACCGACCAGCGTAGCTGGCGAAGCTCCGCTAGTGCAAGTTTAAAAGATCTCCATTGTAGGGTGGTTGAAAGATGGATTTTTTAAAGAGATATAATTCATGTTCGCAATTATTCATGCTATACGAAATGGGAAATTTCAAATAATATTAATATTTCTAATCATCAATTTTATTATTTTATTTATCATAATAGTAAACGTAACAAGAATCATACAAAAAATAATTCTCTTAGAGAATATTTCTCAAAATATTTAGTTTGAATACGACACAAATATGCATTTAATCACATTAAGATCAATTGAATTAATGGCCATTGTGTTTTAATATTTGGCAGTGCAGAAAATGCACTTATCTGCATTTGAGCTAATTAGTGGTTGTACTTGAATGCGAATGCATTCTAAAGGAACTCATCATATACGGCTGAATTATTTTAAATAAGCTTATTTCTATTATCCATGTCTAACACATTATCAATATTTGACGAGCATCGGTACTTCTGATGTACATATAAATATTAACAAGAGCACTAAGAAATATTTGTAAACAAATATTTATTAGAAATCGTTTCATTTTTAAAAATCTAAGAATGTTTTAAAGCAATATCTTTTAAATTATGTATGGATATCTTAGAATTATTATAATGCTAATTGGAGGTATTCAAAAATAGCAGCTTTCATCTAGCATGTTTACATACTAGAGAAAAAAATACATAAATAAATATATATATTTTTAAAAACTTAAAATGAAATGCAGAATTTAAGAGAAGAGAACTGAAGAATTTCCCAATTACATTTTCTGGAAACATTCATTTAAATTTTATTTTTTATAGCTATCAATGGATTTTACCGCTTCTAATTTTATCATTTTTCATATGGGACTCTTAATTCCTAAATAATTCCAATCTGATAAAGCACTCTTTAAACACTATTAACTGATACCAGTATCGTATTTTCTATAACATATATGGTCCTTCACATTTTTCGTCCAAGATACTATAAATGTGAGGCATATATACAGAATTTTAGTAAGCATTATTTAAAAAGTAATTTATGTGTAGACATTTTTTTTTTTCAAAATTACTTCAAACTTGACCAAATATTTTACTGATGGAATTACCTTTCTTAGAACACAGAATTTAGGGCTTGAATTTTGCAGATTCATTCAAAAACTAAATTTTCTGATGGCTTTTTTATCGGAATTTAGCTAAAAAATATTTTCTTAATTTTGAAATTGGGATCCATATTTTTTAGACCAGAAAAGAAACCAGACAGACAAAAATTTCAGTTTTAGATCCGAATTAAATTAATGTCCAAAAGCAAAACGAGACCTTTGCGGGAAAAAAACAAATTTTGAAAATTGCAGCATCTGTTCAAAAGTTATGCGTGGACATGTATTAAAAAAACAAACAAACACATAAACAAAATATATAGCCTCCTTTGTAGATGGTTAAAATTTTCAACCTTGGGTGACTCGTTAGTTCGACAAGTTTTCAGAAATAAAAATAACTATCAACTTAAAAAATGTACAAAATAACTAAAAATAGTTTTGATTTATAAATGCTTAAACTGTTCGGTTGTTCCATTTGTGTCTAATCTTTCATGTCTACTAACACTACTACTCTATTATATAGAGTCTATTATGAGGGATTATTACTCTATTATATGCCCTATTACTCTATTATATTCGCTAAAGTTAACAACTCATAAATTTCTTTTAAATGAATAGTGTTAGTTCGGTGAATGAAGTGCCATGCTTACGTTTTTATGCATGACATAGGAATCTTCGCGATATAAAATAATCAATATTTATTTTTAGCAAAAAGTAATTGCAGATTACTTCCTTGGGAGCCTGCCTTCATTTGAATGTACTTTCCCAAACAATTAAGCCCACTGCCAAAAGTCTCTAGAGATATGGGAAATAAATATCACGAAGTCACAGATAATAATTTAACAAACCTTCGAATCTATTCTTTATCTACTTATTTAGAATTCTGAAACAGAAAACGAATTTTTTCATTAATTAGGTTTGAGCTTTACTAATAGAATTACAATGAGTCCGAATTTTAAATATAAAATTAAAATATACTAATTATCGAAAAGCTTTTTAAACCTTCCAGGGATAAAAAGTATATATAAATTTAATTTCTTAATGTGTAAAAATACAATAATAGATACAAATACAATAACAGTTTCGGAGTATTAAGTATATTTATTAAAGCTATTATAATATGTATTGTGCTGTCCTCTAAAAAAAACTCACTGTGAAATGTTTCCTAAAAAAAAAAACAGTACTACATCAAATATTTCACTAAAATCATTTTTTTTTTGTTCTCTTTTTATGTATTATTTAAAATAATAAAAATAGTTAAAAATACCTAAGGAATGCTTAAAATGAAACTTAAAACTGCTAAAAAAGCTGCTTTTAAAATAACTTAAATTAGCAATTGCAGAATTCTGGCAAAACATGAGCTTTATTTTTACAGATTTTCTTGTTATGATAGAATTTTAGAATTATCTACATAAATATATATATATATTATGTTAAACCATTAATGTGTAATAAAATGCTTCATTTCCAGCTAATTATGTCAGGGTTGGGTTGGGTTGATTATTGACGGCCAATTATCTACACTAGGGATATATGCCCGGGGGAAGTGCCCTTCGTGGGAGTCTTTCTAAGGGAACCTAACCCGTATTTACGCATGGATAAATCCACGGCTCGAAGAAAACCACGAAAACTCCGAACGATTAGGCCGACGGGCGCGATTGGGATCGAACCCCACCTCCCGTCTACCAGCTTCGAGAGCAGAACCTCTCAGCCACTGGTGGGGCTAATTATGTCAGGTGCGGGTTTTTTGCAGGTAACATGAGTTAATTTTTGAAAAAGTGGTTTTTTTTTTTTTTTTTTCAAATTCACGCTCAATTGACTGCCATTTTGTAATAATGTGATAAAATGAAAAATTCCCAACATTAAAATCTTAGTCAGAACAAGCTGTGAAAATTTAGCCTTGTTTATTTTTTTTTAAATTTATTAGACTTTATATAGAGAAAATATAAAAAATGTTTTTTTTTTTTTTTTAGATATAATTAACATGTGTATTCAGAAAATTACACGAATCAATTTTTTTATCCCTACAATCGTAATAAGAGGAGATGGGATGATTGAAAAGTAGCAAATTTGCGCTTTTTCTCTTCAATCATTTTGGGTACTTTTCGGTTAGACAGGCGCCCGTGAAATATATACATGTATATATGCACACATAATATATATATATAGACATATCTACACATATAGATATATACATACATATATATGCACTTATATTTATGAAAATATATATATACATGTATGTACATATATATTTATATATGTACATATATCACTGGCGTCCGGCTAACCGAAAAGTACCTCATTTTGTAATTGTTTCTAGTGTCCACCATTGTGGGAGATGGCTGTGTCTTTCTGTGCTGCGAATATTACGTGTTTCAATCGATTGAAATTATACAAAAATGACTAAAAATAAGGTTATAGCTTATATGATTTCGAGTCTTACGTAAGCTATATTTTTACACACTTTTATTTAAATCAATTTGGTTTTTGTAATCGAAGTTGGAATTTTGTAATCGAATTTTCACTCACTTCTTGATATACCAGAATTATAAAAAAGAGAAGAAAAAAACATGGATGTATTTCTGATGACAATACGACATTTTAATATTTTTAGAACTTAATTATAAGTTAATAAATTAATTTTAAGGCATTTTCTATTAGCCGGTCATTGGTGATAAATGGCCAAATATTCTTTATGGTTACAATTGAGGGGGTCGGGGCAAGAGAGTGCCAAGCCACATTTTAGAACTTCTGAGATATTTAAATTTGAAAATTGGATCCAATACTCAAATCAAGATAGATAACCTAAAGTTTTTTCGCCAATGTCTTAGTAACATTTGAGATAATCTGAGTAACAATATAACATTGCTTTAATGATATTACTATTACGTTTTTTTGTAAATTAGCTATCTTTATTGGGGGCATAAACATCTGGGGCAGAAACGAAACCTGTAACATACGCTGCCACCAAGTGACATTAGAAACAACTTATATGTTGGATATTATAATTTACAATATTAAGCAACAGATTAGTGTTTAGTTTATTTCACCAAAAATGTGGCTTTGTACTTTCTTGCCCCGAACCCCTCAATTGTATACACGAGTTACAACGACAATGGATTTAATTATGCACCAAACCACGCTCCCCCCCTACCCCCCCCCCAAAAAAAAAAAAAAAAAAAAAAAAAATTCTGGCTAAACTGCAACAGACGAAATATTTTAAACACTAAAAATATAAAATAAAGAGTGTAATATATATTTTTTAATACGCTTTAAGTAATTAATACTTAACTTTTATTAACCTATGATTATACGTTAAAAACTAACTTGGAAATCCTAAAAAGATAGTTTAAATAATATTTCATTTCTTCTTGCCATACCTTAAAAAGGAAACAGAGTAAAAAATTACAATGTTTTAAATAAATTTACTTGCTCGTGCTTTCTACCCAGCGTAAAAGAAAAGCAGTGAATTTTCCATAATCGAATTCGGTGCACACGGCAAGTTAATGTATTGTGACTGAAATGTTTGTGAGAAAACAAATGCAGTTCCTGAGGCATGATTTTCAAGTTAAACATTGAATGCTTATGAAAGAGCGTTTAAAGAAAAGAAAAAGTATTTTTATTGTTATTGTTAATATCTTTCCTACTGTCAATAAACTCATAATCGTCTTCAAAATGATTAGTGTTACCTAAGTAAATGAAGTGGTGCTATGCCATGATAGAAAATGATATAGGTATCTTCGCGACATAAAGTAATCAATATTTATTTTTAACCGAAAGTAATTGCATATTGCTTCCTTGGGAATTTGCCTTCATTTGAATGTACCTTACCACACAATAAACCTTTCATTTTCAAAGCCCACATGCCAAAAATTCTCCAGAGAGTTAATGGAAATAAATATCACGAAGTCACAGATGATAATTTAACAAACCTTCCAATCTGTTCTTAAACTACTTATTTAGAACTCAGAATTAGAAAATGAAATTATTCATTAGGTTTGAATTTTACTAATAAAATTAAAGTAACTCCGAGTTTTAATTTATCAAGTATAAAATTAAAATAGTCTCGTTATTGGAAAGCTTTTGACATTTCCCACTGATACTTCTGAAAAGTGTATAAAGTTAATTGAATATTGTATAAGAATGCGTTACTTTTTTCCTAACATTTATTAGGGTTTTAAGAATTTGTATTAAGGTTATTGGATTTTTAATTGCAGAATATGTATTCAGAAAATTACGTTAATCTTTTTTTTTTTCTACATTTGCAATATGCAAAGCATAATTAGGCTCCCTATTATTTAACACCTTCGCGACGAGCGTCTTTTACAGAATTTTTAATCTTTTACCACCGGTTTTTCAAAACAGAAATTCTCGCTTAATTGAATCGCAGAAATGCTAAGATTTAATAAGGCAAAGCTTTCAATAAAAAATAACTGGTGGGAATAATCGAGGATTCTGAGCATCTTATGCGTCACGTATACGTGTCGCTCGTCCCCAAGGGGTTAATCATTCTTTTTATTTTTTATTTTTTTTCATGGCATCATATTTACTCGGTTATAACAGCATTTCCTTCATATGTAATCGTTATTTCTAGCTGTAAAAGTGACAAAAACATTGATTTACAAAATGATTTCTCGTTTTAATTTTTATATAAGTTATGATTTAGTGAATGTTGCAACTGACTGACAGTTCAGTAAATGAGTTGGTAACTTATGAATTAGTAAATGAAGTTTTCCAAATGTTTATTATTTACAAAAATATTCTATATGAAGTGTTACCTAATAGCATAAAGTTATATGAGCTTTTTTTATGGTTTTGGATACGTGATAAAAATAATCTCCAAATAGAAAAAGCTTTTTTTTTTTTTTTTTTTTTTTTTAGATTCTATCATTAGGATATTTTTCAGTCTTACACAGTTGTTTCTAAAAAAGAACATTTCTAGTAATTTAATCATCAAATAATCATACAGAAAATCAAAAAAAGTCATTTGATTACAAATTATGTCTTCTTAAAATCAATATTTAAAAAAAAAATAAACTGCTTAATGGATCATCTTTATATTGAAATAGGAACACACTTATGACTTTCAAAACTACAACGAAATGTTGATTCCCAAAAACAAATTTGGTCAGTCAAATGGACCTAAATTAAAAATTTCGCGAAATTTCTGTGCACAGTTACGTGGATATCCGTTTTAAGCTAATTTCCGGAGCGGTCACAGAAGTCATTTCTTTACTACAGTTTAGATTTATAACAAATTTTATTAATACTTTTCAATAAGAAATACCAAAAGTGTTAGAAAGATGCTAAATGTGCCATTTATATAATCCATCAATAATTCCATCTCGGTAACCAGGATTACAATTTTTGTGATTTTTATTTCCATCACTATATGAGTACTCAAACTTTCGTGTTCATGATTTTTACATAAGGTTCAAAAGGTACTTGGAGGAATTAGCGTACATTTTATACATACATATTAGAATCGTCTAGAAACAGATTTTTGTTAAAATATTTATCGATAAAAAATTCTTAAAGTTTGAAATATTAGTTTCAGATTTCAAACATAAGAATTATTAAGAATAATGCTTGAAAAGTCAAATAAGTGTATGTTCGAAATACTTGATACTAACATAAAAAAAAAAAATAATAATAAGTAGAGTGAAAGAAAATAATTATCACGTGATATATGAATAATTAAAAATTAATCCAGGAAAACATTAGCAGTTTAAACTTTTACTAAAATATATTTAAATTTTTGTTTCACCTAAAGGTTCGGCTTTTAATATCCGAAGCTAAAATTAAACATAGAATTTAATTCTTTTGTGTATTGCTAATGAACATTTTAAGGCTTGTTTCTATTTCAATACATTGTCTGTCTCAAGCCCTTCCTTCCCTGCTCACGTTTGTTTATTCGTATGAAGGGTCAAAAATAAAAATGATAATAATTTACTTATTGGGAAATTTGAGAGGACAGTGCTGTCAACTTGACAGGTGTACTATCGTGTGGAAACCTAGGAGTTTAAAATTTCACTTTACTGAGACCCCTCCCCCCCTTTTTCCCCTAAGATCGATAAAAATCCTTTTAGAAAACACAGTTGAAGATTGATATAAAGGAAGTTGAAAATTAATACAATTTTTTTGTCACTTATAGGTTTGGCATTTGATATCCAAAGCTAAAATTTACCTTTTTTTTGTGTGTGTATTGCTCTTGAACATTTTAAAGGTGGTTTCTGTTTCAATATAGACTCAACCATACAACCACTCTTTTTTATTCTGTGGTCTCAACCCCTTCCTCCCCTGCTCATGTTTGTTTATTCGTACGAAGGGTTAAAAGTAAAAACGACGATAATTTACTCTTTTTTTTTAAAGAAGAAAATTAATTTGAGAAGACTGTGCTATATGCCAGCTTGAGAGGTTTACTATTGTTTAACAACCTTACTTAACAACCTATGAGTTTAAAATTTCACTTTACTAACTCCTCCCCCCCCCCAAACACACCTCCTTTAAGAACTCTTTCACCCTCTAAGACCGATGAAAGTTCTTTTGAAAAACACAGTTGAATATTTAAATAAAGGATGATGAAAATTAATATAATTTTAATTTTTTCACTAATAGGTTTGGCATTTGATATCCGAAGCTAAAATTTACCCTAGACTTTAAATTTTGCGCGTATTGTTACTGAACATTTTAAAGCTTGTTTCGGTTTCAATATCGAGTCTGCCTACCCTTTCTCTCCCCTGTTCATGCTGCTTTATTCATATGAAAATTCAAAAAGAAAAATAATAAGCCAATTTTCTGGAAAATTGAGAAAAAATAGCCATTTACACTGAGAAGAATGACACTTTCAAATCTGAGTAAATTGATGTTTTCATTTTGTTGTGAAACTTTCTGTTTCAAATAGGACGACACAATGCTTTCAATTCTGAAATGCCGAAAATACTCAGAATATTAAAACATGGACATACTCAAAACGGAGTACATAGAGGTCAGTTCATTCTCATTTTCGAAACATGGATATACTCAAAAATGATTAGAATCAGTCCAAACTCATTTTTGGAACATGGACCTACTCAAATAGGAGCACATGATGTTTTATTCTTGAGTGTGCGCGTGTATTCAGAAATGAGTCTATACCTGTTTCAAACTTGAGTCATTTTGATTCGGAGCCATTTTGACAATGCGACATACTCAGATTTGAATATTTTTTGCTCAGTTTTGAGAATGCCGTTTTTAGAGTGTGTCAGCTTGAGAGGAGTGTTATCGTTTGGCAAACTAGGATTGGGACAAAATGTAGACAATCCTTTTAAAAACAATGTTGAATACAGGAATAATTGAGGAAGCGCGATAAAAGCCCATTGAAAAAACACAGTTGAAGATTGATATAAAGGATGAAGAATAGCGTAAGTTGTCTCCCGTAAAAGAAAAAGTTATAAATAAGTATTATTTTTCTATCTGTGGCTAGCATCGTACCCTCCCCACTCCCACTGAACCTTCATCTAGAATTTATAGTTATAGAAGCCACAATTCCCAATCCAATTATACCTTTGCGTACCTTTATACTTTTTACCTTTTGCATCTTCTACAATTTGACAAACAGAAAAATATTGATTGTTTTAATTTAATTTATTTATGACTGTACCTTTCCAAACAATTAAACTTTTGTTTTCAAAGTAGATTGCCAAACGCTTCTAAAGACACAAAATATATAAATAGCATAAGCGTACTGATGATTATCTTAGAAAACTTCGAAGCTAATTTAACTAATGTAGTTTCTTAATGTAAAATTACGTAAATATTTTTTTCCATTCAGGCTTCAGTTTTAGAAAAAAGAAATTTGATTTAAATTTTAAATTCACCAGAAAAATTATATTAAATATTAGTAATTATAAATTATATCTTTAGAATAGCCCGCCATTATTTGATTGTACTTTCCCTCAGCGTACACTGCCGAAAGTCTGGAGCTAGAAAGTCAATAAATATCATTATGCTAATTGAACAAATTTTCGAAAATATATTCTTAACCTTCATATTTAGAATTCAGAAAATGAAAACGAAAACATTTATTAAGTGTAGGCTTTACTAATAGGATTATAATGAATTAATAAATCAAGTATAAAATTAAATAGGTTCTGATCAATGGAATGCTTTTGAAAATTTGTTAATTAAACTATACTTTAGCTGAGTCACATGCAAATGTTGTCAAAGAATTCTTTTAAATACTCATCACACAATTCGTTTTCTTTAAAACTCACTCAATATTTTATATACACATTGAGTCAAAAGACAGTCACCAACAGTGAAAAGGATTTTACTCTAAATGAAAAACAAAGCATAGGAAAACATTTTCTATATTTTTTCATGTTTTTAACATTTTTAAAAGAATTGTAAGAAAAAATATAGCAAATGTGCATTATTCATCAGTAACAGAACGAGAAAGACAGAGCAACACATATTTTTATGTAAAAGCAGGTGACACATAAGAAAATAAAGTCAATACTGGTTTCTTTTTAAAATACTTTAAATAGTAACAAATAACGAAACTTTAATATTGCAACGGTTTCTGATGTCATTTTGCATTCTACTATTAAAAATTGTGTGTCAATTAATAATTATTCTGTTCCAAATATCGTTATTCAATAACTTTTATTGTTATAGTATTCTTAATATTATTATTCAAGTTTAAGTCCTTGTCAGATTTGATTTTGTCAGGCATTTAATTTCAGGAGGTTTGTTTAAAATATTTGATGGTGCATTTATAGTGGAACATATCATATCTTTCTTTAATGGTTGTTACCATCAAAATGTTCTTATACAGCAAGATGGCTTCTTTGGTTTTAGTGATACGTTTCAAAGTTCTCATTGATATCTATCTAGGTTTCCTTAATGCAAAAATTTTCATTTCGTATCTCATATTTTTCTTTTCTAAAACCAAACGTACCCCTTCAGCTGAAACTGTACAGCAAAGAAATAGTCAAAAATAAAAATATGTCAATAAAAAGCTTACAACATTATTTTGTTAAGTTTAGATTGAAGAAAGAGAAAAATACATACTTTGCATAGACAGTAGTGTGCGTGCAAAATGGTAAAGTTTTGTATCCTGGTTGCATTGAAACAGCAGTAATGTTTTGCCATCTATATTTCAAAAATATAATTTATTTCCAGGAAAATATTTATAGTGTTCAAAGGTTCCCCAGTTCAAACGTGCTTCCCTCTCCCCTACAATGAAATATGCTCTTTTTTGAATATGGAGTTCAAAGCGTTCATCCTTTATTTACAGGGTCACACAAAATAATTCAATTACATGGTGCTCTACGGGCAAAAATCATTTTCAGCGTATTTTAATGATGTTACACTATTTCAAACACAATGAAATTTATATGTATTACTGAGGTGCCTCACGAAATTCTTTCTGTATAATATAGAGTACGTAGTATTTATCGTTCATTTACAGGCACGCACAAAAGAAATCGGTTATAGAACTATCTATGAGTGATAATTGTTAAAGGTACGGAATCAACTTTGGTTTTCGTTTTAAAGTTCAATTAAATTTTTACATACTGCAACTGCATATACTTTAAATGGTGTTTCTTTACTTTTCGATTGTCAAAATATTTCTAAAATGTCTTCTTAAATTTATATTTCAAGATATTTATATTCTTAAAGAAGCTGTGAAGCTATGAATTACATTTTAACACTTAAAATAAAATAATATATATTTTATAAATAATTAAATATTATATTTTATAAATATTTTGCTGAAAAATACGAACGCATTCCAAGCTCATTGCATTAACATTGGAGAGAGGAATATCAGATCTGACTGTTGGGGACGATGGACAGCAGTTAAAGTAAAATAAAAACTACTTACTTGAAACTTTTATTAAACCCCCTCTGCTACAGTTGCACCAGCTATATGAGATGTAATTTTTCCAACTGGTAAGTTGTCCAGCCCAGGATTCGAACCATGGACCCCTTGGCTCAAGTAATGCTTTGTCAACTGAGTTTTCCTGGACGAATCTATAGGACCTAATTCACCCAGCTAACCTTATTGGACATAGCATCTGGTTTGATATCTGGATCAGCTTAACAGAATAAATCGCAGGTAATGGGAATCCAGTAAACGCTGGATGCGTAATTACACTAGATTAATTTTATCGCAATTATTGTAATTGGCAAATAAATCATATGAGATTCGTGTAGGATAGCTCAGCGAGCAGAGCATTGGCAACTTTAGCCTAGAGGTCCCTAGTTCGAATCCTGGCCTGGACATTTTTCGTCGAATTTAAAAAATGACAACTCATGTGATTTATTTAACAATTAGAATAATTGTGTAAAAATTAATCTAGTATCATATATATGATCTATGTGATATATGATAACATCCTTAAACAGCTGATCATATAAAATATAGTAATAGCAAAACATTTGTATCATTAGCGAATAACTGTCCTTCACTTACCCCTCATTTACCCAAGATGTAAAAGGAAAAATTACGTACATATCATCAAATATTACAGGACGCACAAAAAAAAAAATCAAAATGCTATATTTTCTACGACATATTTCATGCAAAGTACAACACTCATCAAAAGAGGAAAATGTATAGTTTAAAACCATGTTTAGTTTTTCATAAAACCGACAGCCAATATTACAACTTTTTAACCAAAGGAAAAAACCGACTTCAACAACTACGTACTACAAAGTAAAATGACTACAGAGTACTACAAAATGACTCTGTTGGCAAGCAATAAATACACTGCTACAGCAGCAGTTGCGTGCGTGGCTTTTTTCGAATCTGATTCAATTACATGGACAGTTAGAAGTTATTTATTAAATTGGCAGTTTAGTCAACCGCACTCGTCGTACGCTAATGACTCGATTTTATATTAAATTCAAAAATTTTCCAGGGACTTTTGACCCATCTTGTATGAGCGTACAAATCCTGCCACCATAAAAATATAGTTCTTCATATGAAGCGAGTTTTACCGCAGAAATCTTGGATAAAATAAACGCTTTACAATTTTGATTTTACGTACCCATCATACGTAGTATAGGGTAAATCTTGTAATCGTTTTAAAAATCGAAAAAAAAAATTTTTTGACGGATTTACACGTTTCAGATTTTGGAGATTACGAAAAACATATTTTTAGAAAAAAAAATTGCCTCCGTCTGTCTGTAAACTCTCTATCTCTTGAACAAATTTAGAGACTTGAAACTTGGTATGTACTTAGTATGTAATAATGGAAAGAAGCTTATTGAATTTCAGTCACCTCGATGATCCGGAACTATTTTTTCGGACTCACGAACTATTCGTTCTGATAAAAGTTACATAAAATTTTCGAAATTGTTTATTTTAAGGAGTGAATATGAAAGACAATAAAAAAAAAATATATAAATTTTGCATAAAGAATGAAGTCGATCGGGTAATGAGTTGCCGAAATGATATTTGTAATCCTATTTTCTACAGTCTTCGATTTTTCATGACACTGTATTTCATTCAAATTTCAATTCAAAGATATATTTTAATTGGAAATGGGACGCTTCATCCGACGCAGTAAACTGTTAGCTAATAGGATTATCATTTTTGGCGTTATAAGGATGTTTCTTTGACGCAATTCAGTAATAGAGCAATTAAAGTTTAGGACGTCATCAAGCCAGGTTTTAATTCGAATTGCAATGCATTTTATACACAGTTTACACATGTTTTACTTTTATATTTTATATTATGCATATCCATGATGGGTAAGTATTACGGTGGCTCCCAACGACTAGTTTTAATAATTGTTTACGTCATGAAAGTTTTTAACGAATAAAACATTGCTTTATGGTTTTCCCTACAAAAATCCCAGAAAGGAAACCGTATAAAGAGGGGGAGGAAATCGCCAGGTAGCGAATTTCTTGCCAAACAGATTGTCACTTGATGAAAATCGTTGAAAAAGAAATATTTTAAAAGATATTTATTTATTTTATTTTATTTTTTGTCTTTTGTTGAGCACTGAACAAGCACTGAACCAATTTTGATGAAATTTAAAATTAAAAGGAAATCACATGAATCGGTCGCGTATATGTTTCTCTTAAATGCTAAAAGATGTAAATTAATAACATAATAAATACAAATTAAAATAACTTTTATTAGGTTGCTTGACATGTTTCGACTCACTCTGAGTCATTTTCAAAAACAAATAAGAATATTCCATAATTGAACGGCCTTTGAAGTTATTATTTAAAATGCTATCATTTATTTTTTTTTTTATTACACACGTTATCTTTTATTTGAGAATGGCTCGGAGTGAGCCGAAACATGTCAAACAACCTAATAAAAGTTATTTTACTGAGTATTTATTATCTTGTTAACCCCTTAATCGTCGCGCCCTTTAAGTGTAGGCTACTTTTTAAAAATTCAGATTGCTTGATTACCACCAATTTTTTTAAGCAGAAATGTTCGTCTTATTTAATAGACAGATAAAATAATGCAAGAATAAAGCCAATAATACTATTTAAAAAAAATTGGTGTGAATCAAACAATCTGAATAAAACAGGCGTAACCTACGCTGCCCGTGAATGTCTCGGGCACGACGATTAAGGGGTTAATTTACACCTTTTAGCATTTAAAAGAAATATATTACTACAAGGTGTTGTAATTTATTATATCGGTCACGTATAGTTGCGGAGTAATCGTCGAACATAAATAAAAAATATATACAGATAGGCGTCAAATTGAGAACCTCTTCCTTTTTTTTTTTTTTTTTTTTTTTGAAGTCTGTTAAAAAACGAAAAGAAACGTGTGAGTTAATAATATGATTCGCAGAGTATTGTATGAATTCCGTTTGTAACAGAATAAGTTGGAAATTAAGTTAATTTGATATTTACTTATTTCTTTCTTTATTACAGAAGACGGCTTCAGTTTCAGAGGGTCTTTCTTTTTTCCTTGCTGGATAATAATTATTTCCCGAAATATTTCGGGGTATTGTTTTTCCCAAATCTTCTTTCGTTCAAACTGGAAAATTTTGTTTTTATTTTTTCTGTACAATGATAGAGTAGTAAGATGAAAGTTATTGATTTAAAGGATCATATGTCTTTTTTGTCCCCACAGATTTCTTTAAAAATATAATCTTAATTCAAAAAGTTTCTGAACATTTCTTGAGAAAATGGAAAGACGATATTCATTACCTTCATATAATTAATTCCATATGTTTCTAATTGTCTTGGTTGAAAAATATTTTGAGGTACTCATGTAAAAGATGCGAAACTTTTGTACAATATTTTACTTTTAAAACACAAGTTAAGTCGAAATAAGTAATTTTAGTTAGGATCTGACTATTTATTGAAAGATATCTACTTTCATTAAAGTAAATTGTGAACATTTTTATTCACTGATTTTTTTTTTTTATATAACGTAACAATTTTACCACTTATATAATTAAAAAAATTATTTTTTTTTTATTAAAAAAATATGATGATAAAATGTTATATTAATAATATCTTTATTAAAAAAAACTATAGAATAATAAGCTTTAATTGCGATGAATTTGAATGCATTGAAATATTTTTAGAAGATCCATAATCATTTGAGATAGAGGGGAAAAGATGCAGTAACCATGTTTATTTTTGTAGAACCGGCAGCCAATATTATGAAATAGGAAGAAACATGTGAGCTAATAATAGGGTTAACTGAGTAACGCATGAATTCTGACTGAAACAGATTAAAAAGAAGGGAAATTCAGTTGATTTGATATTTTCATTACAAAAGACTGGCTTCGGTTTTAGGGAGTCTTTCTTTCTTTATTGCAAGATAATGTTTTTTTCCAAAAAATATTTCCAGTTATTGTTTTCCGGAAGTCTGGTTTGAAAAAGTAATATTTTAATTTCATTCAACTATTGTAAAGTAGTAGGGTAAAAATTATTAATTAAAAATAGCTTTTTTTTTTGTCAAACTTGTTTTACAGGTTGTCTGCAAAATACTGAATACACTTCAGGAAATACTAAGAAAAGAGAAATAAAATAATAGTTATTTTCTAATGACTTCAGATGTTCCTAACGTTTTTATTTAAATTGTAATGCGGATGAAGGAAGTTTGGAAATGTTTCCTTTTTTCTTCGTATAATAATTATGAGGAAGTAATAATTTTTGATTCAGTCTCTCTAGGTACTAAAAGTTTCTCTATCTAATTCGCCTTGCCGTAAAAATACTGCATAGAATATACATATTCGTACAGGTTATTATACAAAAAAAAATAGTAGTTGCTGTTTGTACTGAAACAAATAAACGTCATTTTCTAATTACTCAATCCCTTGATTCGTTATTTTCTTTCTTAAAGTATTACTTTTTTAATCACCTTCTTTAATAATCAATTCTATATCATAATGTACTAATTCTATTTTCTCTTACATTATCTTTAATCTCTTCATTTTATTTCCGCTTTTTTAGCTTAATCCGCCATTTTCAGTACATCAGTTACGCTGCCGGGCATGCGCGGCAATTACTGCTTATTTTACTGTTTATTACTGTTAATTTTACGGTATAATACTGGTAGCTGGGGTGCTAGTATTATACTGTAAAATCAACATTTTTTTTTACAGTGTACTACAGAAGTTTCTTGAAAAGTAGCGGTATCCGTCTTTATATTTCTTAATCAATTACAATATATAACAATGACATCTACATTTTTATATGTCCAAGTATATTTAAGCCATTTTTTCATCTGTTCTACACTCGCTCTTTTAGTTTTAGCTTTAGCTTCATCTCAGGTGCCATCGGAATTTAAATATGCTTATATTGAAGAATGCTTATATTGAATATGCTATAATGCTTATATTGAATATATATATGTTTATACACTTTAGAGATTTTGATTTTAAAATGTTAGTTTATTGTCTGAATAATTTCGTAAGTGGCATTAAAAATTTTTTTTTATTTAATTATCATAATTTTAAGTTTGTACGTCTCTTCTCTGTATGAACTACTTTATGGTTTAAAGTATTTTATTTTGCTATAAAAATCTCATAAAAGCCTCATAATATAAGCAGAATATTTAAAACAAAATTTAAATTTAAATCAAAAGTATACAATTTCACAAATAAATAATGAAAAAAAAAATTGCGAATACAATACCTTTGTTAAACAAACATTTTTTTTTAATAATTACAGTTTCACCTTTATAACACCAACAACTAATATTTCAAATTGGAGAGAAACATGGAAACTAATATTAAGCATAACTGAGTATCAAGTGGATATGAATTCTGATTGAAAATGGATAAGAAAGAAGGGAATGATATTGATTTAATATTTTCTTATTTCTGACTACAGAAGTCTGACCTCGATTACAATGAGTCTTTAGTAATTATTTCTTACACGAATTATTCGTATTGCCACGAAAACTATGCTGAGGTATTGTTTTCTACGAACCCGATTCTATTCAAAATGAAAGATGTTTTTATTTTATTCAACAATTATGGTGTAGATGGATGAAAGTTATTGATTTAAAGGAATGCATTTTATTATTCTTGTTCTACGTAGATTCGTTCAAAAATAAAATCGTAATTCAAAACTTTATTGAATGTACAGAACAATAAGGAAATGGAATCGGACTTTGCAGTTTTAAAATCTGTAGTGAGATGTTGAATATAGATGATATTATACAGTGAATATAATATTATATGTGTATACACAAATATATGTATGCAGTGCATAAACATAAGCTATAAAGGAATATATACACACAAGACTAAGGATTATTATCCAGGCGAATAAAAGATTGGGACTAAACGCCAAAAAATGTATGAATTAAAGCGAAATATTTTGTCTTATGTCATACACTTTATACATACATATATTTGTACATACACATGTATTTATTTACTTGTGATTTTACCTAATATTTTCATTTTATTTATTTATTTATTTATATTTTATATATATTTTGTTGAAATAATATGCATTTCATTGTTTTACTTTAAACGGAGGGATTAATATTTATATGATTTACTGCGAAATAGAGACTTTAAATGTTTTAAAATTTTATTTTACATCGGTTTGTTAAATGAGACTTTTTAATTTTTTTTTTTCTTTCATGCCAGTAATCTTTTATTTGTACGTCTTTTCTCTTCAGATATTTTATACTCACAAATATTTCTCAGTATAATAATCTAATGCAAACTTCACGATATGAGCAAAACGTATATAATATACTTAAAATTCCAATTCAAAAAATAAAAATATATAAACAAATTTAAAAAAACTTCATAAAAAACAGCAAACATGTTTAATAAACAACAATAAAAAGTTTCCACATTAAAAAAAGCTTCAGTCTTATAACACTAACAAACAATAATACGAAATTGGAAGAAACATACGAACTAATCATACTGATCACTGAACATCAAACAGATATGAATTCTGATTGAAAAAGAACCAGTTAAAACAGGAAAATTCACTTTATTTGATATTTTCTTTATTTGAACGACAGAAGACATGCCTCGATTGCAGAAAGTCTTTACATCTTGCTTTAGGAAAAAAGATTTCTTTCCAAAAATATTTTCAGGTATTGTTTTCTTTAAATCTGATTTCATTTAAAATGAAATATGTTGTTTTTGTTTTATTCAACTATTATGGAGTAGTAAGATGAAAGTTATTGATTTAAAGAAACATATATATGAAGTTCTCCATAGATTCTTTTAAAAATAGAAATACAAATTCAGACATTTACTGAACATTTGTTGAGAAAATGGAAAAATCATTGTCTTCATATAATTTCATATGTTTCTAATTTTCTCATTTGAGAAAATATTTTGAGGTATTGATGAAAAAGATTCGAAACTTTTATACAACATTTTACGCTTAAAACACAAGTTAAGTTGAAATAAGTTATTGTAATCCAATCTGACTATTTATTTTTTAAAAAAAGTTTATTTTCATTAAAGCAAATTGTGAACTTTTTTATTCAGAAACGCTTTTTTATTATACTAGTAACATAACAATGCATTACCAATATAGCTTATATAAATTTAAAAATCTTGTTTTTTTTCTCTTTAAACAGATATTTTTTAAACTTTAAATTAATATGTTTAAATTGCGATCAAATAGAATGCAATAGCAATTTTTTTGGAAGATGCGTAATTATACAAGTAGTATTTTTTTTCCGTTTGAGTGAAAATGTTGCCATGCCGGGACTCGGATTCAGAACCTGTGGCTTTAATTGACAATGCTCTTCCAATTGAGCTATCTGGACGACATTCCAGGCGACACAATTCATAACAGTTTGGTACTGACACCTGGTCCGTTATTTGAAACAGCCCGACAGAATAAACTGCAGGTAAAGGAACTCCATTAAACCATGGATATGTAATTACACCTTTTTAAAAATTATTTTAAATCAAACTATATATAAACCATACGAGTAGTAATTTTTCCAACTGGGTAAAAAATTTTCACTCCAAATTTAAACTCCATTTTCTTATTTCTGATGACAACAGATATAGCCAGAGCCTGTCTAATCCAGGGGCATGCGGGGCAGCCGCCCCAGGCCCCCCCATTTGAGGGGGCTCCCCATGGGAGTAATCAGGATTTTATTAAGAGGGTGCCTCGCGAAATTTGACTTTCCATAAGACTTTTTGCGATAAGACAGAATACTGCAATTTCATTGGCTGTCGGTGAATGCCGGTAACCTAAGTTGGCTCGTAATCACGATATGGCTTTAGTGAATGAACGTGTCTTTGGCGATATTGCTAAAAGTCTTTTGAAAAATCACATATCTCGTGCTTTGAACTTATCTGTCCATGTACCTTTTTCAGCTTTTTCATGCGTTTCATTTTTATTCATGAAAATGTCGTTTTCAAAGTATGTTAAAAATTGCGAATATGTCCGTTTACAGAAAATTGATGAACAACAAGACCTAAACGTAAATAATTTTAATTGCTGAACCTCACAATAATTTTTACCTATTTTATTTTATTTGGGTTCTAAACGCTTGCAAAGGTCTTCAAAAGTTAAATTATTCATTCTCAAATTTATTAGCTCAGCTGAAGTTTCAAATAATGTTTTTCATTTCTTTTTTCGAACGAGAAAAGTTTCGTGATAAAAAATATAGCTTTTTTTTAATTATTACTACCATTAATTATTACTATCTTGATACAAAATACCAGATTTATAGGTGCTTTAGTTTTAGAGGTAGAAATAAGTTGCTTGTTTTGCAAAATTCATAACAAGTAAAATATAAAAAGTTAGACGTTTAGTAAATATTTTCTGTATTAAGAAGGACAAAAATGTAGTAAACTGGTAAATAATGTAGACAAATGTTAAATTTCTTTTATTTAAAATATAATATTGAAAATTTGTCATTAATAGCGCAACAAAATTTTCCAAATAGTCTATTTTTAAAGTATCCATATTGCCACATGCAGTTCATGTTAAGGCTGATAAGTAAATATAAACAAAAAGGTTTTGAAACCTACGATGGTGCCAAATCTTCTAGCCTGAAACAACTTCTTGCCAAACTATGGTTAGCATAATTCACCGACGGCCAATGAAATTGCAGTATTCTACTGTAATGCAAAAAGTCTTATGGAAAGTCAAATTTTGCGGGTGCCAAAGGGTTAAAATTGGTCAAAAGTGACCAATATTCTTACATTTTCAAAGATTTAAGAAGGTAGTGCGGTCTTCCCTTTCCCCTTTTTGCTTCCCATATTATAAGTTATTTGAGTAATTATTTCACATATTCAATTTATATCCATATTATAAAGCAAAAACATGTCCGTGAGTAATGATGACGTTATATTGACGGTGGTAACACCTGACAAATAAATTTCGCTTTTACTAAATTTGTTTAACTTCTATACATAGCACAATTTCAATTTTTACTCTGACGAATAGAGAAAAGAATTTTCTATTAAATGCCATTTGTTTGAAAATTGTATCTTAGTTTAATTTTTATGGTTTTTAAAATAATTTTCAAGCAAGAAATTTTTTAAAACTATCTTTACCTCGTGCAGCCCGATTACGAAAGTTTGAACCCCGCTTGCACTTAAAACAATAGAAACAGTTTGACTAATTTTGCATAAGGAAATTAAAACTTATTCAATAAATAAGTAAAAAAATAATATAATATAAATAAACACAAATTTAAAAGACATGTAATCGAACTACTGACTCGTTTAGACCACTCAAGTTAACAGAAACAAAAATACTACTGCAAGTAGATAAATCTTTGCCGGTTATTTCAGCAATTAATTCCTGACATGCGGCTAATATGAATTTAGCAGCTTTTAATAAATTTTAAAACTTTAATTAAAATATTTTATTGATATTTTTACATAAAAAATACTTTTTGGTATTGTTAGCAGACATACTATAAAATGTATTAAATATAAACAAATCTATTAGAGTTTTCAATTTAATTAAACGGTTTTCACCCATGTTCTGTAACTCGGGAAGCGCTGGCTGGACCTCCTAGTGTTTATAAAGAACAGACTTCCATAATAAAATATGTAGTAAACAAATATATTTTTAAGAATATTTTAAGCAAAACTTTAATAAGCAACAATAAAAATTATTGACTAACATAATTTCATATTTAAACATTTACAACCGATATGACGAAGAGAGAAGAAACACGCCAACTAATAATAAGAATCACTGAGCGTACAAAAATATTAATTCGGATTAAAAAACAATAATAATAAAAATAACTTGATTTGATATTGTTTTTATTTTCGACAACAGGAGTATGTCCTAGATTACACAAAGGGTTTCCATATCCCTAATAGAAAAATATTTCTTGCGAAAACTATTTTGAGATGTTGTTTTCCCCAAATCGGCTTTCGTTCAAAATGAAAAATGTTTTTTATTTATTTATTATGGCGTGGCTGGATAAATGTTATTGTTGTAAGCATTATGTATTTTTTGTTCTCCGTATGTTCTTTTAAAAAACACAATCTGAATGCTAAATTTTCCTCAACATGCGCTAAGAAAATGAAAGAAACGTAATAGTTATAATTTCAGGTTTTTCTTATTTGAGTTTTGTATTGGTGGAAAAGTTGCGAAACTTTTGCGCAACATTTAACGGTTAAAACACAAATGAGGTCGAGGTAATTTACTTTAATTCTATATGACTAGTTATTATAAAACTGTTTACTTGTAAGAACTTTTTTTTTTTAAGTAGGGAACTCTGTCCCTTACGAACCCCGCTCTCCAACCCTCGTTCTGTCACGACAAAATTTTAAAACACTCTGATTTGATCATTCTAAAATGATTATGGAAGATTGAATTATAATTAAACTACCAGTGACGATCTTCTATAATCGGGTTTCTATTTATTTTCCTTTGACTGAGGGATTTTAAGGCCGAATCTACTGCTGTCGAAACAGCTAACAACTGTTTTCGTGAATGATTAAATACGATCAGTTAAACATTTGAAAATCAAATTCTGCAAAATGGTTATGTAAACAATTTCGCTACATCGGGGAATTTTATAACGATGCTATAGGAAATTGGGTACTTCTTAATTAATCCTTCTATTACTTTCTATAAAAGAAAAGAACTGTTGCCAAAATATAGGATTTAACGCCAAAAGTGCATATCTTTGGCGTCGCATTCAATTGACATCAGACGCGTTACACGTGATAGATATGCCATCGAATGATTTTTAATTCAACGTTTATCTGTATTTTTAATGATATTTTAATAATTTATTAGTTATTTCGTCAATTTTTACGTAATTATTAAACAGAAAAATATAGTTTTTAATTGAACGGAAATATTATTAATTATATTATTACTGTTTTAGAATCTGCAATAATAGGTAAAAGATTTTGTCGAAATAAATTAATTTCTCCTGTAAATATATTTTTAAATTGAAACTGTTTGGAAGTATTGTTATTTGAGCATTTTAAATATGACGTAAGTTCCCCCATTTAATGCTTTGAATGCATAATAATTACTGCTCTTTTTAATATTCACGGGTAAGTATATATTTTATTACGTAATTTTCTACATTTACTGCTTTTAACACGTGATCATTTTATTTCTGTTTTTAATAGTCAGTGTAAATACATTTTGTATTTGAAAGGGATTATTATTATGTGCGCTTTTTTTTACGAATTGGCGACAGTTCACTTTTGAAATATGAAATAAATCTCCATCAAAAATAATGAAAATTTGAATACAAAATTGAAATAAAGCCTGAAAAAATGTGAAAAATTAAAAAAAAAATAATTGTACTCTTTTGTTTTGTTCGCAAAATTTTTTAAGAGAGCTTGGCTACAGTTATATATTTATGACGGATTGAAATGTCAGAGAGTTTAGAAGATGAGAACAATTTTTTTATTGCTATGTTAAAGAATCCGACGCGAAAACAAACAAACAAACAAAAAAGCGAGAAGAAAACATTTCTTTTACAACTAGATAATATTTTTTCACGAAATTTTTACACTGGCTGTAATGTATTACTACTGTAATACTTATAATAACTGTATTACTTATAACCAGTAAAGATTTCAAAGAGTTCGGACAGAAATAACTTTTTGTTTTAAAACCATGAAACGACTCTACGTGAAAAAACAAGAAAATGAGTTCTTTTATCACTAAATATCAATATTTTTCGCGAATTGTTCATTTTAAAATATAATTCCATGCAAAATCCGATTAAAGATATAAAATAATAAAAAATTGATGTTTCTTTTTAAATTTATTATCACGGGCCCAGGCTACGCCGAGCGGGGGTGAGCTAGTTTTTTATTATTATTATTTTTTTACGGTATATTGAATACAAAATAAAAATTTCATTAATAAAAAAAAAATAAAAATAAAAAAATAAAAAAGCTTATCAAACAATTCGTACGTTATTTTGGTAAACATTTCTGATAGTTAAATACATTTATGTAGAAAGAAGAAGACTTAAAAAAATACACAAATCTGTAAACTAACATAAAAATAAAGATTTCACACAAAACATTAATAAACAATAATAATAAATATCCACTAACCAAATTTTAAATTAACAACACCAACAATAAATCTTGTGAAAGGGGTGTGAACTGACGGCACGGATCACTGGATAACAAACAGATGCGTATTTTGATAAGATTGAATGAGAAAAAGAAAATTAATTTTATCTGATATTTTCTTATTTTTGAAAACTCTTCTGGATTACATTCGAAAAATATTTTTCATGTATTGTTTTCTATAAGCCTGCTTTCAAGATGATGTATGTTTCTTTTTGTTTCATCTGACTATTATAGACTAGTGCGATGAACGGCATTGATTTATGGGAAAAGTTTTTTTTTTCTTTTTCCTTCCATCAGATCGGCTCAAAAATAAATTATGACTTTGAAAATAATTGAATGTGTACTAAGAAATGAAGAAAAGACAAAAGCAATAATTTATCATAATTTTAAATGTTTTTAGAGAAAATTTTCGTGAGATAATATTTGAATTTCCTGTTAAATTTTTATAAGTTGGAACTTTTATATAATACTTCCTTTTTAGAAAAAAATATAACGCGATTTATTGATGTGACTGCAATTTCATTCCTAATAATCAGCAGTTTATTATTATTATTATTAAACTGCTTCTGAATCTTACTACTGATTTGAGTTATGGTTATATAATTTTTTAAAACAATTATTTTCCATTTCTTTCGGCACATAAATATGTTTCACTTTAAGAAATTATTCTATGCTAATTAAATCTACATATATTAAAGATATTGAAAGCTAAATAGATTTCATATTGTTAAAAATATCAATTATTATCGTACAATAAAAAAGTTTTAAGATGTTATGGCATGTATTTATGTTATTAAATTACATGCAAATGACAATATGAGTAATTAACAAAAAAATTAGAAAAGTGTTTATATATATATATATATATATATATATAATATGTGTGTGTCCAAAAACAAAGCATTAATAAAAATTTAAAGTATTTTTAAAAGATAGCCAAAGTACATAAAAATACTACGTGTGAACAAAGAATGAAAATTTTTACTTGGAGCATTAAAACAAAACGATTTATTTATGGGGATAGATTTTTTCTTTTATATGTGATAATTTAATTCCTTATTTTACTTAGTTGGTTTAACAATATAAATATTAAGAATACATCTATAAATAAAGAATTTTGTTTAATACTAAGCAACAGTTCTAGAAACATTTAGTTCCCTTTTAATTCATGTATATACATACAATGATTTTTAGAATTACTGTTAGTTCTAGGGAAGCATTATGTTCTTTCTAATTATTCTTGTTATGTTTCTACAATGATATGCTTTGCACAAGTAAATTAACAAGGAACATTTTCACAGCAAATAATACGATGTAAATGTGTTGAATATATTTTCGCATATAATTATTTGTAATTGTCACAAATTTTACTATCACCTATTACACAATGTTAACCTTAAATTTTAAAGTATTATGATAGTTACCTGATGTTTTAAATTTCGTTGACGGTATGGAACATCGTTTAAACGCGAACCAACTAAAAAAAAACTACTGAAATA
Source organism: Maratus michaelseni (assembly GCA_963931845.1). Taxonomy (NCBI): domain Eukaryota; kingdom Metazoa; phylum Arthropoda; class Arachnida; order Araneae; family Salticidae; genus Maratus; species Maratus michaelseni. The sequence goes on along the minus strand of OZ007589.1, from coordinate 456,080,969 downwards.
TGGCACGAAAATTTAAGATTAAAAACTTTACAGTCATTGATAATTTTCATTTTTTTCTACTTGCCAACTTTATCTTTCTATTACATTTAAGAATTATTTATGAATATATTTTTTTTTTCACAAAAAATATTTATCTTAATTTTACGAAGATATGTTATAATAAACTAACCGTTATAAATATATATCAGTAAAATAACTTTATATTAATGCAAAGGATGTGAATGATCACTTTACTAAACAGCGTACAAAAAACAGAGTGAATAAATGTCCAGACCGGGGATCGAACACGGAACCTTTGGTATTACGCTCCAGTGCTCTACCATTTGGAGCTATCCAGACGACATTCAATCTAGCATTCTTTCACTCTTATATGGCAAGGCTACAACTTCTGAAGCACAAGTTGGAACGTCAATCATGAGCACAAGTTCAGTGGCATGCATGAGACAAATTGAACCCAGTTTAATCTCCAGTTAACTCAGTTACCTCTGTGGGTTGTCACATCCTTAGTATTCATTAATTTCCAGCGTCATTTCAGCTCTTCTAAAAATTTAGTTAGATATATAACTTTTATATTGTTATAGCTACAGAGTAATTTATAACGATATAAAAGTTAATTTGTTATAAATTAATAACCACTAAATATACATCGTTTTAAACTACTTTAATGTTTATTGTTGACAGTAAAAAAAAAATGTAAAGCATTTAATGTTTATTTTCTGAATTTTGTTTTAAATATTTGCTATACTCATTGAATTAAAAAAAATAATAAAAAATAAGGTTTTATCTACTAAAATATTATAGCCATCTTGTATTTTTCCAATCTTTTAACGAAAGACCCCCCGACGGAGTTCACTACCCCCTAGGGTCATATCCGTCGAGTAGATCGGCCGTCATAAAAATCAACCAACAAACCAAGCAATCTTTTAACAGAATTTACTCAGGATTTAGGTTCTATGCCTACATTAAATCTGGAGCTTAAATTTCAAGCTTGAAATTTTAAAAAGATCAGTACTATGTTAACTAAACTAGAGATCTTTTAAATGTCGCTGATATAATTAAAAAAAAAAAAATACATATATTAATACACAACATATATACAACATATATATAAATATGACAAAAAGACTTCCTTGTAAGTAAATGTATTATAAAATAAATTTTAAAAAAGTACGATAAACCAGTGTTAAATAAAAGAAAATTGCTATTAAAATGGAATATACAGGGTGATTCATAAAAGATGGGCAGAACTTTAAGGGGTTATAGTACACTTAAAGACAAATAATATTAAATAGGAGACTAAGGGTCCCAGACGTATTCCCAAGGAGATAGGGGGCATTAAAGTTTAGGGTCCGAAATTTCAAATGATTATAAAACATGGAAAAATTGGTCGATTCGTTTGCGGTTTTTGCAAAAAATTTTCTTTATGCCAGTATTTTCTTGAAATAAAATTTTAAAGTTCAATTTCAAAAAATGCCGATAGGGGGCGCTTTAGACTTTGGAGTAACAAACAACTATTTTTTAACGTTATTTTTTGTATTTCTTTAAATGATTTCGAAAGCTTAGACTTAAACTTAAATTTTGATCTAAAAATCTGAGTCCTAACGAGTAGTTAAGTAGCGTAAACTGAAATTTGAAATTTGAAACCCTTCTCCCCCCAGAACAAAAATCAGTTATTCCCGATCTTTGTGTCGTAGATTAGGCTCTAACTACTGCCGCGTTTTGCTAAAATTATTCTTTATGTCAGTATTTTCTTGAAAATAAATTTTAAAGAAAATTTTCAAAAAATTCCGATAGAGGGCGCTTTAGACTTTGGAGTAACGAACAACTATTTTATACCGTTATTTTTTGTGTCTCATTAAATGCTTTCTAAAGCTTAGACTTAAACTTAAATTTTCAGCTCAAAATCTGAATCGCTGAGCGTGGTTCAGTAGCGAGGGGAGGGGGTATAGTTCAGTTTGCACTACTTAACCATGCCCAACGATTCTGTGCTGTGATACGAGGCAAAAATACAACTTTCGTCAAGGACTGCATAGTCGGAATTCACTCATAAAGGCACTGGCACAGTTGGAAACGTCGCTCATGCAAACGTTAAAGCTCCATTCCTGACGCTAGTCACCGGGTGAAGAAGGAAACAGAAAGTATGCAAATGTCAAATGGGGAAGAAGAAGAACACGTATGCAAAATTTCGACACGATTCAGGCATAAAAACCACTGAACGGTGAGTCAAGTGTAAGTCGCTGTAGTAATGAATCGGAAGATGGTGTCCTTCACGAATAAGGAAAAGGCTGAGATGCATTTAATTTACGGAGCGGCAGATGGAAATGGTGCAGAGGCACAACGAATGTACGGAGAGCGATTTCCTAACAGGCGGTTGCCTAACCGCAAAACTTTCGAGCGCTTGCACAGACAGTTGTGTGAGACGGGATCATTTCTCGCTTCCCGGTCGAATGCAGGTCGTGAAAAAAAGGACGAATCAGTAGTTGTTGCAGAAGCCATTCTGGATGTAGTAGCGGCGCAGCCAAGTACAAGTACACGAACAGTGGCTAGCCAGGTGGATACCTCACAGTCCACGACTTGGAGGGTACTGAAGGATGAACATTTGCTCCCGTTTCATGTGCAACGAGTCCAGAAACTGTCTCCAGGGGATTATCCAAATCGTATTGAATTCGCCCGCTGGTTTCTGCAGCAGAACGCGCTAAATCCACATTTTGGACGAACTGTGCTTTTCACCGATGAATGTACCTTCACACGTGAAGGTACATTTAACACACACAATGCACATGTATGGGCGGATGTCAATCCACATGCTACGTATCCACATGCTCATCAGAGACGCTTTTCCATCAATGTTTGGGCAGGAATCCTCGGAGACCACCTAATCGAACCGTACCTTCTTCCTGAACGCCTCAACGGTAAAACATACCTCACATTTCTGCAACATGTGCTGCCAGACCTGTTAAACGTTGTTTCTCCACGCATCCGGCGGGTCATGTGGTTCCAGCACGATGGAGCGCCAGCCCATTACGTACGAGACGTCCGCAACTATCTGGACATCACATTTCCGAACAGATGGATTGGTCGAGGTGGTCCTGTTGCTTGGCCTGCTCGCTCGCCAGATCTTTCACCCCTCGATTTCTTTTTTTGGGGACGATTGAAGGCTCTTATGTATGAGACACCCATTGAATCCCCCGAGGAACTGGTCGCCAGACTTTCCGCCGCTGTAGGGGAAGTGCTCGAAAAGCCTGATGTTTTCGCGAATGTTCGCCGTTCCATTCGTCGCCGTTGTTCTGCGTGCATAACCTCTGGTGGTCACAATTTTGAACATTTATTGTGATTACATGTTAATAAATATGCTTTGGTAACATAATCCTAATTTGTGTCTTTTTACCTCGTATCACAGCACACAATGTGTGGACATGGTAAACTGAACTGTGCTCAGGAGTAGAAATTTCAAACCCCTCTCCCCAGAAACTTAACCACGTCTAACGATTCAGATTTTGGGCTGAAAATTTAAGTCTAAGCTTTAGAAAGCATTTAATGAGACACAAAAAATAACGGTATAAAATAGTTGTTCGTTACTCCAAAGTCTAAAGCGCCCTCTATCGGAATTTTTTGAAAATTTTCTTTAAAATTTATTTTCAAGAAAATACTGACATAAAGAATAATTTTAGCAAAACGCGGCAGTAGTTAGAGCCTAATCTACGACACAAAGATCGGGAATAACTGATTTTTGTTCTGGGGGGAGAAGGGTTTCAAATTTCAAATTTCAGTTTACGCTACTTAACTACTCGTTAGGACTCAGATTTTTAGATCAAAATTTAAGTTTAAGTCTAAGCTTTCGAAATCATTTAAAGAAATACAAAAAATAACGTTAAAAAATAGTTGTTTGTTACTCCAAAGTCTAAAGCGCCCCCTATCGGCATTTTTTGAAATTGAACTTTAAAATTTTATTTCAAGAAAATACTGGCATAAAGAAAATTTTTTGCAAAAACCGCAAACGAATCGACCAATTTTTCCATGTTTTATAATCATTTGAAATTTCGGACCCTAAACTTTAATGCCCCCTATCTCCTTGGGAATACGTCTGGGACCCTTAGTCTCCTATTTAATATTATTTGTCTTTAAGTGTACTATAACCCCTTAAAGTTCTGCCCATCTTTTATGAATCACCCTGTATATATATTTAGATTTCAAATCTAAATTTTTCCCAATAGCTATAAAAAGTTACATAGGAAAAAAGCGTAAAATTTCAGAATGAAATCTTAAAGGCAGAAACATTCAAAATACTAACCCTTTTGATCGAATTTCTACCCTGATTTGTATTGTGAGGATTTCCAGAAGCTTTTAAAGAACTAAAATAGGATGGAATATATCGATTTTTCTGCTTCAAGTATTCATTCAAAATTTTAAATCAGTTCAATAATTTGATTTGCTTACATAACTATTTATTTTGTATTACTTTCAACTATATAATTGATTTTCCGCATTACTTAATGGTAAAAGATATACTTTTTAATAAAATAAATCATTTATTTGATTAAAAAAAGTTCGATAAAATTTTGAAGAATTAAAATTTCTATTAGATTCTAAATTAATTTTTTAAATGAAAATTTTCTACTCACATAATTGACCCTATATGCGGGTTAAATAGAAGACGTGTTAAAAAGTGAAGGTAAATTATGTTAAAAAAGTAAGTCTTGAAAAATGATTTAACTCATAATGAGTAGAGGAAAGTATATTCAACTAGGTAAATTATATCCAATGGTTGGAGTATCATAGTTGAGATTTTTTTCCAACAGAGCGAAAATATGCCGGGACCAGGACTCGAAACCAGGACCAAAGTACCCAGGTTCGAGTCCTGGTCCCGGCATATTTTCTCTCTGTTGGAAAAAAAATATCAACTATGATACTCCAACCATTGGATATGATTCAACTTTTTTAAAATAACTTCACTTAAAATGATATAAAATGATCTCGTCATTCAGGCTATGTTTCAAAGCCAGTAGCGAAGCAGTTTTGCAAGCTCCTTCTCATAATCATAAGCAGCTAAAATAACTTCAGCGTTTGTAATAGTTTTTTTTCCCCCAAACATTTCCAAACCGTTAGAAGATCAAGAATTCTTCGATGTATGATAACATTAAATGGTCGCTTGGTTTGACCTATATATAGATTGTATCACACTCGCAAGATATTTTGTAAATTCCCCAATGTGAAAACCTGTCTATTGGATGTTAGAGATTTATAAATTTGATTTTGTTAAATGGAGTATAAACTACTTTAAAACCGAATTTTATCAAGATTAAAATCCATCAAATATCCAATATCTTAATAAAATTCGATTTTAAAGTAATTTATACTCCATTTAACAAAATGAAATTTAGAAATCTCAAACATCCAACAGACAGATTTTCACAGTGGGGAATTTACAAGATATCTTGCGAGTGTGATAAAATGTATGCGATTCAAACAAAGCAACGTTTTAAGGGGGACCATAAAATCAATGTTAAAAATGGTGACATTAAACGTTTCGCTATTGCTATTGTTTCTGTTATTGTTTGTCTAACAATCCCAATTTTAACTTTTCTGAAGGTTGAATAATTTAGAAATGCTCATCAATTTACGATCTTGATTTTTGGTAATCTTATATTTGGAAAAATTCTAACAGCTTGGTTAATGATACGTCCAGTACATCCAACATTTCTAGTCTGACTTCCATTTCTTGAATTCAGTCCCCCCCCCCCCACTTCTTAGCAATTAGGGAAATAACTTGAAATTTTATGCGGTATTATTTTCTATATCTCTATTTGTTTATTTTTATGATTTCATTTTAAATTTGTATGGAATGTCCCTTTTATAGAAAAAAAAAATAAAATATATGAACTTAATATAAATCTAATACTAGTAGAAGATAGTAAATTTAAAAAAAGAAATCTAATTTAAAATTAAATCCCTCCACGATATAAATGTAGAAAATCTGTTAGTTAATATATATATATATATATATATATGTGCTTGTAACTTTTATTTTAATTTCATCACCATTTATTGTAACCTCAAAAACACACCTTTTCCACACATTCTTATAATTATTAACAGCTATTCTTATAAATTGCTTGTTATTCCTTAATTTACAGCGTAATCGCATTGAAGCAATTTTGGTAAAAGCTTAATTGATTTTTTAGTAAGTAATTACTTTAATTATCTCTTCGTAATCGATACATACTTCCAAATAAATAATTACCTAATTACATTTAACGCAAGGAAAGATCAGAAAGTGGAACACAACGGGAGTCGTTGTTGAGCAATTCAATTAGAAATTTCACTCGATAGATTGCTTAGCATGATATCAGTATTTTCCAACTTTTTAGCAGCAAATTTTTAAATTATTAAATTTTTTCACTGTATTTTGGGGGAAAATGTATCGTATTTAATTATTTTGCGAGTATCATCTTCTACAGAGTTTTTAATCTTTCATCACCTGTTTTTAAAAATAGAATTTTTGAATAAATAAATTTCAGAAACATAAGTATTGATAACATAATAAGGTAAAATTTTCAATTAAATATTACTGGTAGGAATAATCGAGGATTCTGAGCACTCTATGTATCACATATAGATATAGGTGACATGACTATTAGTGAATGCACAATTAAACAAAACTATGGTCGGGCTTTCCGGGATAGAGAATATACAAAGCATTTATTTTTTTTAATTGAAAAATCTAATAGATTTTTTACATCTTATAATAGACATTAAACATTTTTAATAAACATTTTAAATTTTTAGATTGTCCCCTAACAACACCAAAGAGCATTTTTATATGAAATATGTAAATTATATAGTCAAATAAAATTTTGAAATTTATTAAAAGCGTTAATTTCATGTTGGACTCGTGCCAGAAGCTAATAACTGACGAAATCGCTAAAAATTTCGTTATTTACAAAAGTTTTTTTTTTATTATTATTCTGATAATTTCAGCGGTTTTAAGCGCTTATATCAATTACATGTCTGTTAAATTTGTGTTTTATTTATACTATTTTATTTACTGCTTAATAAAGTTAATATTAGCTGGAAAAAATGCTGAACATTTTATATTGTTTAAAGTGCAAACGGATTAATATTTTGTAACCGTCTGCAAGCGACAGAGATCGATTTTTTAAAATCATGCTTGAAATTTAATTTAAATACTATACTAAATGAGTTAATTGCGATAGAATTTTCAAACACATTGTATTTGAAAGTAGATTTTTTTCCCTATATAACGGCGTAAAAATTGAAAATGTGTGATGTTTAGAAATTTAAAAAACCGCAGTAACAAAAATCGCAAAACCGAAATTTCATCGTCAAGTGTTGCCGTTCGAACAATGACGACAGCGTTACGCGCGGATACGTTTGTCCTTTAAAATATAGATATGCTCGAAAATAAAAACGTGATCCCGCTTATTCGTTCCAAGCAATTTTAAAAAAATACTTATTCCATATTTTTAGTTTTAAGTACTGATAAGCACTTAACACTTGAGTAATTACAGGCATGTTAAATATTAAAAGATATTTTACAAATAATGTAGGTTTTTACAATAAAAAATATTAAAATACTATTGAAAACACCGTATAGTTATAATGTTTTCGCTCAAGTACGCGAGCATCTTCAATATAATCAAGAAATTTAAAATTGAGCTTGTTTTCCTGTTTTCATAGTTGTTTTCATTATGTGCTTTAGGCTTTTGTTAATAATTGTATGTTTGTAGTAGTAAATTACAGGCATCTTCGCTTATAGAAATTTCAGCTGCTTCATGATATAAATCATAGTCTTTGTTAACATGTTCGTTAGTTTTTGCATTATTAAAGTTTATTTCTAAGTTTTCACAGAATTCTTCCAAAACACTGAATGTAAAATAATGAGCACATGTTGAACTTTTTTTGAGAAGAGGTGGTAACTAAAAAATAAGAACTTGTGTTGTGATGTTTAACCTTCCTAGCTTGAATGGGTCCAATCGGCCCATTTCTAAAATTTATTTCATTCGATTCGAACAAGATTTTTTAAAAATAAAATATGTTAAATAAAAGCCACTGAAATAGAAACAGATTATTGTTTCAATAATAATCCCAGTTGTAAAATAACTCCCCTTCCGGTGTATGAATAGTTGTATATCACATCATAGAGAAGCCATGAGAAAAAAAAGTATTATTGAAAAAATGTAGCTTGGCTCTCTCTTGCCCCGACCTCCTCATATAGTCATTTAAATATTTTAGTAACTGATTTTGATGATTACATGTTCACTAATCATCATGTAGCTTATTTCACTGATTATATTCATCAACATGATCAATATGAATGCTTCGATGTGATTATCTATATGAGTAATTGGCATTTATATGTTTTTGGTCCATTTAAAAAATCCATTGATAAACTGAAAATTATTCTTTGGATAGACTGCAAGGACCTCCATCATTTGTTACACTATCATTTGTTAAACTTACTTTCCCAATTACGTTTAGTAAACAGGGATTTCTTTAAGCATTTAATTCATACACATAGTAAAACAATTTAGTTTTTTGAATATAAGAAACAATATTTTTCGCTTCCTCGGTAAAATTGATCTTCTCTGATAAAAAATTCTCTATTCAAAAACATCACAGTCTTAGTACACTTTTACAAGCAGGAAAGAAAAACGAATGCCAGAATCTAAACTCATATTAACTGAATAATCGTCTGCTCGGAATTCGACATATTAATGTAGATGAGTGCATTGATAAATTTATCTCTATTGTAGTAAAGGCTTAGGGCGTTACAAAATCAGCATTATTCATGAGACGATACTTGTTCAAATAATGAGAAAAATGCCATTGTATTTTAAAGATTCAGTAAGATGTTATGTATTTCGTTCAAAGATCACTAACATTTAAGTAAATTGTTATTATATTAGATGGATAGAAAATTATATTCGCAACTTTTATGTTACGTTAAAATGTATAAAGTAGCACGTTGTCGAAAAATGTAATTTCTGCAGTGTTAATGTATAATTTACTTAAAGCTACCTCTCTCATGCATGAATTATTTTTTAAGTGGACGAAAAACATATTATCCATTTACTATATTTTCATAAATATCTAATTGATAACCACAAATACTACATTATCTACAATAAGCCTGAATCTAGGTAAAATATGTTAGATACATATGTGGGAACATTAATTATTTTCAAGAGTCTAGTCTGTCTAATGCACGCAAATGTGAATGGAATTTCAGGTTTACATTCCATATATTTTCTCAGTTATTGTTGTAAAAGAACAATTAATCATATATTACACTAGAAGCATTACGTTTTGAAAGCAAGTTTAATTGTAGAAATATAAAATATGCCTTAGATATGTAATTAATTTGTACAGCATTTAAAAATGAATTAATATCAAAAAGTACATCTGAACATTTTCTTTTCTTGAATATAAAAAAGGAACATGTTTGGCCATTTTGTTACAAAGAATGTGATAAGACCTGTTTAAAAAATAATTACCTAGCCATTCATTTTTGACCAGATGTTGTGCCATTAGTCGCAGAATAAGACGAAGAAAGAATACGCTGCTTTACTTAAATTATACAGTTGAAAGTTTTTAAATATCAGTCGTTGCAGAATTCTTTGAAAATAATTTGACATAATTTGAAACAGATGATGAACAAGATAGAAAAATCATGCGTCAAGCATAGATTATGAAACACTTTCCAACACGTTCAGAGTACCGTAACAAAACTTCCCAGTATAATATGGTGAAAGATGATGTCTAAGTAAACAAGGTCAAAGTCAAACCGGGCGGGGAGGCCTGCCTTTCGGCTTAAGCTCAACTAGCCCCGCAATGATAGCAATTACCGCCAATAGTTGAAAAATTATCCGAATTATTTTGTGCAGCCCTGTATAGGATCTACAGATTTGTATATATGCTACATAGTATTCAAAAATTTACTTCAGTTAGGAAACGCATAGCGTAGTTGACAATTCCCCTACAGCAAATTCTGCTTATGTGTGATGTACTTGAGATCTTTTGTGCTGCCGTGTATAGTATCTAAAAAATTACATGCATCAAGTAATCTGCAGAAAATGAATTAAATTTAAAAACACGTAAAAAAACTGAAAGCGCATTTCCAGCAATTATTATGAATAGACAGTACTGTAACCGAATTCTTTTGTGTGTCCCTGTACATGAACGATGAATACTGTGAACACCTTATTCCATAGCAAGCCTCTTGTAGTGCACCTTAGTGATATGTATCAATTTCAATATGTTTGAAATAGTGTAGCATTATTAATGTATACCGCAAACAATTTTTCTCCATAGACCGTAATGTAACGGAATTCTTTTGAGTGTCTCTGTAAATGAACTATAAATGCTTCGCACGTCATTTTCAATACCGAACAAGCCATACTAAACATTAATAACATATATCAATTTCATGACAATCCTTGTATATTTACGTGAGTTAGAGCACGGGCAGACGACAGACAAACATAATTCATAAACACTTTTCAACTATTGTGGAAAGTGTTAAAAATAAATTTTATTAAATTTTAGAAAATGTATTTTTTTTTAAATAGATTTTTATGTTTTGATGTAATTTATCATCCTTTTAGCAAAAAACAAAAAAAATCACTATTAGCAATTGTGATTTTTTTGCTTTAATTTCATGCAAAGTTTTATTTATTTGCTAGATGAAAATTTTGATGAAAAACATCATATGCTGTGGTTGAAATAAAATAAGCAATTTTAATATTAATTTATTTTTTAACAAATTTCTTTGATAAATTCAATTTAACTTTGCACTTATAATTCTTGAATGCGTTCATATTAGTGCTCCCTATTAAACGTTTATACGAGTATACGTAGTAACAAATAACTAACTAAACATACTTTTATTTTATTTAAGAATACTTTTTTCTATATTAAAAATATGAGGGGGTCGGGGCAAGAGAGTGCCAAGCCACATTTTTGAACGTCTGAAATATTTCAATTTGAAAATGTAATCCAATACTCAAATCAAGATATATAGCTAAATTTTTTTCTAATGTCTTACTAACATTTGAGATATGGCATTACTTTAATAATATTACTATTATGTTTTTTTGTAAATTAGCTATCTTCATTGGGGGCATAAACATCTGGGGCAAAATCGAAACCTGTCACATATGCTGCCAGTAAGTGACATCAGAAACAAATTATATGTTAGTTATTATAATTTACAATATTAAGCAACAGATTACAGTGTTAGATTTATTTCACCAAAAATGTGACTTGGCAATTTCTTGGCCCGACCCCCTCATATTTTGAAAATACGTTTTACAGCAAAAAAAAAAAAAAAAAAAAAAAACAGAAGACAAGTCATTTTAAGCTTGTGTAATTACGTTCTGAAACCTGCAGTGACGATTATTTGTCAGGCTATAAGTAATCGAAATTTATAGGTACTTAAAAAATGAAATTTCGTTATACATTAACACAGAGTAGGAAACATTGGCATAGCACCGTGGAAAGAACAATATTTGACCTCCCGGACGCAATTTGAGTATACGCACACAAAAATAAATATTTAAAAAAAATTAATAAGGATTAACAATAAATCGGAAACGTGTATATTCTCCTTATTTGCTCAAAAAGTCTTTTTATTTTCGTTATATATTTACGATAATCGTTTATAGGGAAAGATAACAAGTTTCTATGTATGAAACATATTATACAGATTGCTAAAGTCACGCCACAGATTTCCCATTTGTTCTCCGTTCAGTGACATAACACTGATGCGATCCATTGGCATGAAAAGTAAATACGATACTTGAAATATACGTATACTTAAATTAAACGTATACTTGAATTATACGTTCAACCGATATACGCTTATACGTATTCAGATACGCTTAAACGTATAATGTAAAGGATACGTATTATACGTATATACGTATATCTGTTAAGCGTATAACTGAAATACGTATCGCATCGGGAGCACTAGTTCATATATATAAGAATTTAATTAATGTTGTTAAAAATGAATTTTATTAAAATTTTGAAAATGTGTTTTTTTAAATTAGATTTTATTGTTTTGATGTGATTTATCATGTTTTTAGATAGAAAAAAAATCACAATTAGTAATTGTGATTTTTTTTCTTTTAATTTCATACGTACATCTATGCAAAGTTTTATTTATTAGCTAGCATTTTGATGAAAAGCATCATATCCTGTGATTGAATAAAACAAGCAGTTTTAATATGGAATTTATCAAAGAAATTTGTTAAAAAATAAATTCAATTTAACTTTGCACTTAAATAATTCTTGAATGCGTTCATGTACGTAAAAAATTAATGAATTTTGATAAATTCAGGAAATATTAAATAGTAAACTTACGCTAATGCTAACACTTATGTAACACTTAATAATTAACACTTATGCTAAACATATGCACTTAAATAATTCTTGAATGCGTTCATGTACGTAAAATATTAATGAATTTTGATAAATTCAGGAAATATTAAATAGTAAACTTACGCTAATGCTAACACTTATGTAACACTTAATAATTAACACTTATGCTAAACATTTTTATGTGTTTTAAACTCATAATGATAAATATGAATGTTTATTACTACTACTATTATAAATGTTATTATAATTAGTAGTATAAGAGAATCACGATGAAAAGTAAAGTGAAATAATACTGTAATTCGCTTCCTATATGTCCTACATCCCATTTTAAACTTCGGCAAGATTTAAAAATATATATACTTATAAATATGAAAATTTACTATTTTATTATTATTATTATTATTATTATTATTATTATTATTTCGGTAAAAAGTAAAATAAAACAATATTTTTTCAATTTTCGTATGTCAACGATCAAAGTAAATTTAATTTTACGCTGTAATTGGTAATACAATTTACAATGTATTAGTTCATGTACATAATTATTCTATTATTTAATTAAAAAAAATAATGAAATGTCTCACATATTATATTACCTGCAGAGATATTATTTCCCCTACAAATATTAGTTTCAATTTTAAAACATTAAAGCATTTATCAATCTCTGAAGAATTCAAATGTTAAAATGATGGAAGGCTTTTGGAGCAAGAGATGAAAGACCCTTTTAAATTGAAATATGTAGTATAAACATCAATTTCTCTAATGTGAAAATGTATATAGCATTGCGATACAGTTAGTTCAGTTTTGATTATTTTTTCGTAAAATTTTCAAAACTTTTAATACTGAACATAATATTTAATGAATATTTGAGGCTATCTCAAAATTTATTTCAGATATCAATAGTCATTCGTCCACGTATAATATTTCCAATATCGGTTTTAGATCGGAATATCTTTAAATAATATAGCGTATTCAGATCTTTGAGTTCCAGCAGGAATATAAATCAGGTACAATGAATGATAAATCATGGTGTTTTAATTTTAGTATATTAGGAGATTGTGGAAACTATCAGAAATGGTAACTGGGGTGAATATATGAATATATACAGACTAACCGTCTTTGGAAACATTTTGTATCAATATTTAACAACGTTTTCATCTAAATTTAATAAAATTGTCTTAAAATAACATAGATTTTTGTCATAGACTATTTTTTATTATTCAATTGATTGTTGTAATTTTACAAAAGGAAGCATATTGTAATTTTTTCATTTGTCCGATCTTCTTCAACACATGTGATGCTACGTAAATGGATGTTTTTCAACATTTCTTCGTATTAAATATGACAGTGTGTTTATTTAAATCCCGTGGAAATTTAATTAAGACAATTAAATAAAATGTTTTGGGGTCAAATAAATAATTAGAAAATCTTTTGCATAAAAATAATATGAAATTTTCTTTTTTGAAAGTAGTGAAAAATCAGAAATGACCTATTTAAAGAGGAGGTTACGTTATTGATAACAACAACAACAAAAAAAAAAACATCGATGACAATTGTGAAAAAAAAAACTCTTTTGGAATCCTTATAGTGTGTACGTAGAATAAGCCTCCAGGATGGTCAGACGAAATTCAAAATATTTAAGAAGTTACAGTTAATTGAAAAGGAGCTCGAACCAGCTAGGACCCAGTGGGACACAGTTGCAGTCTGAATTTGCTTCATAGATAGTCTAACATAGAGCTCGAAGCCGCGGGGGTTCGTCGATAGCTTCAGAACCCCGCACCCAACCCTTCCCGCCTTTCAAAGTGTTTAATTTGTTCATTTTTCCTCTTAAATTTGTCCGGTTTCAATTTTCAGATATTTTATTTCCCTTTCTACCTGGCTTCCGCATGTGTATGGGTATAAAAGGGACGTAGCAAAGGACCATCACGCGAAACGCCACGTTCCGCGAATTTCACGGACTAAATGGTAAGTTGGAAAATTATAACGATTAACAAAGAAAAATCTATACTATTTTTCTTTAGTAAAACCTTAATAGCGTTTTTCTTGAAACGACATTTTTCAGCGCACTGTGTAAAATACTGTTTAAATGGATCAACCAGTCAACTTTTTTGTTTATGGAAATTAAAGATTGTTTATTTTCATTGGGTCATAAACGTTTCATGTGTAAAAATAATAACATTTTTTAAGCCACTTTGAAGTAAAAGAAAAAAAAGGGTAAAAAAATACACTTTTTTCAAACAAATTTCGTCCAATTTCACAAAAAAATATTCATGGCCCGTCAAATGTTTTTGACAAGCTGTTAACTACATGGCGCAGAGAAAATTATCATACTAACACATGTCCTCTGACACCTAGATCAGTGTAGAAAACCAATATTGGCTATATTGCAGACTAATATTGCAATCATTGAAAATATTTACAATGAGAAAATATTGGCTTTACCAATATTCATATATGATGATGAGTAATCCCCCCACCCCTCCAAAAAAAAATCTGATGCATGCATTTTTAAAGTACGTACATCAGAAATCTGTGTTTAAAGTTTTTTTTAACGGTGCTTTAAAGGGTCTAATACAGTTTTTTAAGTGCAATAAAAACTGTCAAATAAAGCGATATCATTTTACCACTAAATAAATGCAGAAGAACACTTGCACAACAACATGTATTTTGCAATGAATGCCACTTCCGCAGAAATATTGGTTCTACATTGGAAATATTTGCAATAAAATGACGATATTGCAGAAATTTTAGCTTTTCAACGAAAATATTGGCAATAAAATGGGGAAATATTTCTTACCAATATTTATGCAATATTGGCAGAATGTAACAGCCCAATGTTATAGCAATATTTTATTCAATATTGCTATAATCAGCCAAAAACAGCCAATAAAAATAAAAAACTAGAAATAAAAATCCCTTTTCAAGAAAACATTTTAGCTTATACATCTATGATACTTAAATAAGAATGTAGTTCTTTACTGTTCCTTATTATAAACAAATATTAATTATTTAAATGCAGAGCTGTCTAATCTGGTGTGCGCGTTGGACCGCTCTATCTTCGATGTATACATTTTACATTGTTTGCGTAAAAAAGGTTTTTACAATCTTATATCACATTTTATTCTACTAAGATATCGTTCATTACGTTAATAGTGTTTATTATCCTTTACTTTTAAGAAGCAATATTTAATTACACTGCAGAAACATAAGTAGTATTACTTGAAAGAAGCAATTCTCTCGATGTCAGTTGTTAATCTAATTAGCTTAAATGTTAAGACAAATAATATTGTGCATTTTTTTTCATATTATTTTTGATTTTGACCGATATTTATTATTTGCTAATTAACTATTTCTTTTATCAAACGTAAAACAACAGCTTATTATTCAGAAGGGAAAAAATACTTAATCCCTTCGAAATAACATGTATAATTTGTAATTTCAATTAATTTTAAATTTTCCTAATTTATTTACGATAACTAATTACTTCAAATGAAATAAAACATATAAGTTGCTAAATTGTAAAAGATGATCATGCTTGCTTCAAAACATGTTTATTATTTTGTAAATAAGTTTCGAATTCAAATAAAATTACACATACTCGAAAACAGCAATTTATTCACATAAAGTGACAACACTTGTTAGAGATTGGTTCAGATGTTTGTATCTATAGGAATAAATACATCTTCAAAATGAATTTATATTAATATTAAAAAGTTGTCTTTGGAATGTATTTCAATAACAGCTTTAGATGAATGGTACTCTTCCTACGCTTTTAGTACGGCTATCCCATTAACAATATAACTGAGTATATGTCTGAGTCTTTCCTTTAGACGCGATATCCAATTAAACATTGAAGCATCCTCTAGACAGAAAGAGGAATATTTCAACAAGCCTTTCTTATCGTCTCAGGCGTCAGTTAATTAGTTATTGCATAACTACGAAATGCATTTTAAGGCTGAAACCTTCATTTACTTATGAATAATCTCGTATCTCAGAGCAATGTCTATGGCTGGTATAGAACCATAAAAAGTTTTATCTTTAAAATCATTAGCAAAGGTAAAGACATTAATTATACCGTTTATGTAAGTTCTTAGAATTATAGTTATCAGTTTTCTAGAAATCAAACTTCAAAAATATATTTATAGCAAAATTGAAATAATTTGGAGATCATAGTTTTTACTACAAATCTATACATTGCATTAAACTAAGACTAGCTTCTTATGAGTTCATAAATGATTTGGACTCTCAATTGAATTTGTTTTAATCATACTATGTGACATTATAATTGTTTGTCTTCATAATCACATAATAAGATCACTAATTATAATTAAAATATAGATAAAATGCTTAAGTGATACAAAGAGGAAACACAAAAGGCTTATAAAAACCTTTTAATGATCGACCTATGTTTCAGCGCTCCTATATGGCGCCATTTTCAAGATATATAATGATAAGTAAAAATATTCTCGCAAATTTTTGACAATAAACTTGAAAACATAAATTACGAGATCTTATATGTAAAAAGAAGGTGCTTGAAATAGTCAACTGTATACGTGAAAATTATATTTCTTTATTGTTTGTCTTCATTTTAGTATTTTATGAAATTTTAAGAACTTTAAAATTAACAAATGGCGCCATTATATAGCAGTTTTCCTCAGGCTGCCACAAACATGTTAGTACAAACGTTTAGGGGTATATAATACACATAAAATATTTTTGCTTAGAAAATCACGTTCATAATACGCTTATTCGGTTAAAAGTACAATTATCTTATTTTAGTTTGAAGCCGGTATTCCGTTAATATCTTTAAAATTAATGAAGTTATTTTAGCGAAATTTTTAACAAATTAATTTTGATTTGTGACATATGTGATGACATAACGGGAGGTGCTAGAAATGCAATATAATTCGGTCAGTGACACTATAGGTACACTCAAATTTAATTCCACAGTACATACCGAATTAAGTAGCATCTAGCTCAATGTTATTTGGTTACGATTAGGCGTAATCCCCAGAGCTCTTTGTGATGTCATCACATTTGACAGACAGCAAAGAAAGTCTTATCGGACCTTATTAAAGGGATTCTATAAAGGTCCCGTTTTTTATTTTCTTTTATCTTTACCAGAAGAAATTATTGGATTCGTGAAAAAATTCGAATTCGGTTTTCGGCAGATTACGTTCTAGAGGATCCTGAACACGATTTTATTGTTTCTAGAAAATGTCTGTCTGTTTGTCCATCTGTGAAAAAAAATTTGTGTGCGATTTATCTCAAGAACTAATACAAGGAATTTAATAAAACTTTAGATTCAGTTAGTCCCTGTTATAAGTTGGTGCTGATTAGTTTTTGGTGTAATTCGCCCAACAGGTGGTGCTGCTATGCTACATTTTTCAAAATTTTTCTGGTAGCTATATCTCAAGAAGTAATGCACATAATTTCATCAAACTTCAGATTCTGTTAGACCTTGACATACATAGACGATTATTACATTTTGGTGTAAATAGCCCAACAGGTAGCGCTGCTACGATACTTTTTTCGTTATTTTCACGATAGTTATATCTCAAGAACTAATGTACAGAATTTCATCAAACTTCAGATTAAGTTAGACGTTGACATAAGTTGTTGTTAATTAGGTTTTGGTGTAAATTTCCCAACAGATGGCGTTGCTATCTGTTGGGAACTACTTTGGTTACTATGCTGTATTTTTCTGAATTTATACGATTTTAGCGATAGTTATAGCTCAAGAACTAATGTACGGAATTTAATAAAACTTTAGATTCAGTTAGACTTTGACATAAGTGGGTGCTGATTCGTTTCTGGTGTATGTGAAACTTGTATGAGATAGAAGAAAGTTTTGGGATTGGCACATCCGACTAGTTCCTTATGAGGTACGGAACCCTAATAATGCAATAAAATTATTTTGTTGCTATTGAACTTTTAAAAGTTATGTTCAATTTTAATATATAAATGACGTTATATGAAGGGTATAGATGCAAAATTCACACGCTCCAGTTAAGCTAGTTTTTAGAAAAATGCAAACTGATTATTATGAATAAACCTGATATATTAGCACAATTTTTTTTGTATTATATTTGTTGCCATAAGTTATGGCAACACCTATTATGGTCACTATATATGTAAATCCCTTACACCTATTTCTATCCACCTGCCATAATTTATCTTTATATGAATCCTTTTTTCAATATAGTTTTATTCTTTGCTGTTACAATTCATTTTAAAAAATGGGAAAGAGTTAAAAAATATATAACAATGGATGGACAATATTCCAGCGCCTTTTTGGACTTATTTATTTAATTTCCATGTTAAATTACAGTAAACATACTTAAATATGTATACTTTCTTTAGTAAACCAATAAAAAAATTTATACTATGACGTCTCGAAAATATCGTCTATAAATGTAACATTAATATATTTTTTTAGATATTCCATTTTTGTTTATTTACCCAGAATGTTCCTAAGGTTAGCGAGGGCACCGCCGGGTGGGTCTACTAATTTAATTAAAAGAATGTGTTTATTACCGCCTACAACTAATATCAGAAAATAATGCTTTTTAACAGCGTAGTTGTAAAAGAAATTTCATCATTCTTTAATCTTAAAATAAAGATAGACTACATATTAAACGATAAATTATTTTTAAAAAATTCTCTGCTCTCCATTATTTTTTAACTTTAAAAATCAATATTTAATTCAATATCCTCGAACACAATAATCCTTTTATTTTTAAGTTTAACGTTATTCCTAACATAATTTTTCCGTTTATGTTAGTGGCTTTTAACATTTTAAAATGGATGATTCTAAGAGAGAGGAATAACGATTTCTCTTTTTATTCGATAACGGCCTAACTCGTCCGAAACAGCGCTAGGTTCATAACAGGTGAGTTTATCGATTAGATAAGGCACGATAATGATCTGCAAAGAACGGATGGAATAGGTAATTTTTAAAAGGCATATTATTTATTCTGTCCGCATACTTTTCGCCACATAAATCGTTAGCAGCAAAATACAGAAATTGTTATTACCTGAAAAAGCAAATTCTTTTCATGCTAATGATTTTCAGCAGCTGAATAGTGTTGCTGTGGATTAAATGAAACGGTAAAGGAGAACAAAGTTGTGAAGTGAAGTGCATTAAGAAAATATAAAGTAAAATAAAGTTAGAAATTATTTATATTTTTAATAATCAAATCAGTACCTTTGAAGCACAGAGACATTTACGTTCTCTGTTTAGATTATAACATAATTGTGTCTTTAATATTAATTTTAATGTTGTTTTATTTCTTTAAAATGTTTAGTAATTTTACTTACCTATCATACGTAGTATACCCTACGTAGTATAGGATAAATCTTGTAATCGTTTTGAAAATCGAAAAAAAAAATTGACGGATTTACACGTTTTAGACACTCGAGATTCCCAAAAACATATTTTTAGAATAAAAAAAATTGCCGTCCATCTGTCTGTGTGTGTCTCTGTAAACGCTCTATCTCCCAAACAAATTGAGATAGAGACTGAAAATTTCGTATGTATTTATGATGTCTCTTTAAATTCTTATATTTCTTATAAAACAATACATTTTACTTAAAAAACTTAAAATTTAGACAGACTGTTTCTGAAAACATAATATGTCGGTATCAAACGTCACATTTCCGATGAAGAAATTAAATTTTGAAAAATGTTTCAAGTAACGAGCAATTTTGAGTTCAAATTTCTTCATAGATGAACATGACAACTGAGACAACCAAGAATTGAAGACCTGGGTAGAAGAATATGTTGTATCACCCTTTTCTTAAAAAATGTTCTATTTTATAAGACAATACATTTTACTTAAAATACTTAAAATTTAGACAGAGTGTTTCCGAAAACATAATATGTCGATTGAAGCATCACATTTCCGATAAAGACAATAAAATTTTGAAAATGTTTTGAATAATTAGTATTTTGCGTTGAATTCACTTCATAGGTAAACATGATAACTCAGACAACGAAGAATCGAACACCTGAGAAGAAATAGATGTTGTATCACATTATCTCCAAAATTGTTTTATTTTCAAACATAATAAAATTTTACTTAAAATACTTAAAATTTAAACAGAGTGTTTCCGAAAACATAATATGTCGATATGAATGTTGTCACATTCCCGATGAAGAAAATATAATTTTGAAAAATGTTTCGAATAATTATTTGACATTAGTTGACTACGTTGAAATTTCTTCATAGAAGAACATGACAACTGAGACAACCAAGAATGGAAGAGCTGAGTAGAAGAAGATGTATCACACTTTTCTCAAAAATTGTTTTATTTTATAAGACAATAAAATTTACTTAAAATTTAGACAGGCTGTTTCTGAAAACATAATATGTCGGTATGAAGCGTCACATTTCCGATGAAGAAAATATAATTTTGAAAAATGTTTCGAGTAATAAGTAATTCTGCGTTAAAATTTTTTCATAGATGAACATGACAACTGAGACAACCAAGAATGAAAGACCTGAGTAGAAGAAGATGTATAACTTTTTTCTCAAAAATTCTTTTATTTTATTAGATAATACAATTTACTTAAAATTTAGGCTGACTGTTTCTGAAAACATAATATGTCGGTATCAAGTGTAATACTTCCGATGAAGAAAAAATAAATTAAAAAAATGTTTTGAGTAATTAGTAATTCTGCGTTGAAATTTCTTCATAGATGAACATGACAACTGACACAACCAAGAATTGAAGACCTGAGTAGAAGAAGATATTGTATCACCTTTTCCTCAAATTCGTTTTATTTTATAAGACAATAAATTTTACTTAAAATACTAAAAATTTAGACAAGCTGTTTCTGAAAACATAATATGTCGGTATCAAGCGTAATATTTCCAATGAAGGAAATAAAATTTTGAAAAACGCTTTGGGCAATGAATAGTTCTACATTGATTATTATGGATGACGATCTGTGGTTGTCTAATATATGGTAAGACTAAAATATAAGATTTTAATTAGCCTAGAAGATATAATACAATATTTTTTATTTATTTAATATTTAATAATTTAAATAATATCATTAACTTTTAATATTTTTAAAATAAATGTCAATAATTTTTACTTACAAAGTTTAGTACTATCTGTTAAAATTTTAAACATATGCTATCAAGAGGAAAATTAATAAAAAAAATTTACAAAAAAAAAAAAAAAATCACTTCAATTTTCTCAAATTAATTTTTGTTACATAACATGTTTTTCATCCCAGGTCTTCAATTCATTGCATAAAATTCATATTTCAGGAAGGAAATGCGTCATTTGTTTCCAAATATTTGAATAAATTTAGAATTTATACGTTTAGCATTTATAGAATAGAATTTTGATACGATGCGTAGAATTTAACACCAAAGTCTTCTAACATTACCGTATAAATGCTACACCATGGACTTTCCGTAACATAATCCAATTTTTATAGGAATGTATTTTCGCTTCTTTATCGATCAAGAGGTCCATTAAGCAAGCGATTAAGCGGGTAAATACTGGTGAATAATCTCGTTCCCCCTCTCTTCCGTTTTATCCTCCATCAAATAAATCTCGTTATTAGAAAGGAAGAAAAATATTTTTCGATACATGATTTTTTTATCGTAAAATACTTTTTTGCTTATTTCAATTGATCTGGAAAAAGTAAACCATCGGAAATTTTACTTTTATAGTTAGTCATTTTTAATGGCAATAATATTGATACGAATACAGTAAAACCTGCTAAGACGGAATAACAAGGAGCCGGAATTCTGTATGTTAGCAAGTACGCCGTATATTTTAATTGTATTATGTTATTTTCAATGGTACTATGAGAGTTTTGCGTTTAAAGCGGTATTCCATTATAGACAGATTCGGCAGTGACAGTTTTTACTGTAGTAGAGTAGCAATTGATATTGTCCTTACTGAGAAATGACTTATTGTGTTAACAATTGTATTATTAACTGTGTAATCCTTGATATTATTGCTGTTGCATACAGTTTGCCCAAATGTGTAACATAAATAAAAGGTTCTTCGTTTCTTATTATCAGACCTCAATAATTTATCCATAGAAAGTTTTATTTGCCACTACCTTAGAAAACCAAGTTTCTCACTGACAATATCGGATAAAAGAAAATGAAACTTTCATCTCATTTATCTCAAAAGAGTGATAGAAATAGTTAGAGTTACAATCTTGTGATCCCAAAGCAAACTTTTATATTTAGTTGACTTTAATGCAGATAATATTGATGTTATTAAACAAAGTAGGAATCGATATTGTTCTCACATAAGAAGCACGTGTATAATATTTGATATTATTTTTATTACAGACAGGTATACGGAAATGTGTTTCATGAATAAAAGGTTCGGTTATTTTCACCACACACGAATTAATGTTCATAAGATATTTTATTTTTATGTTTTTAGGGTTTATTAAAGAAAAAGGCCCCGGCAAATAAGTCCACACAAATAAAGTCCCGGCTTCGCGCGTGTGGACAATGTGTCGACTACAGTGTAGGGTAGGGAGGGGTAGTAGTTTAAAAAAAAAATGTTCTAAATCGGATAAAAGCGGGAATGAGACAAAATTGTAGTACTTACAAATTTTAAACTTTAAATAAAAGTTTGTAAAAATGTGATAAATAATTCTTTCTGTTTATGTACCTATTGAAACAAATACGTCTTCCAAAGCAGACTCCTAAATGTCTTTGTCGAATAGCTCCACCAAAGCTCAGTTGAAACTCTGAAACGCAACTGAAATAATGATCTAACTCGAATGAATTCTATCTCTGCAAAGCTGTCCTTTTATACAACCAGTCAAGCAATACGTATTCGCCAGGACATTTCGGGAAGCTCCTCGTTCTAGAAATTTTCATTTAAGCTTCGCTCCTTTGAGGTATTGCCAATTTTAATAAGCCCATTTGGGCATAGTCACACACGCTTGGCTAAAGCTACACAGCCTTCATTTTGTCATACTGCTTCTAAATATAGTAAAATTCTATTGGCTTCCCTCCGCATAAGAGCGAAGAAAAATAAGCTTCCAAATCCGTAACTGTGGTACCGTAACAGACAGTTGTACAGTCTTTAATATTATCGATGCTACACATAGTTAGCGCAAATGTGTAGCACAAATAAAAGGCTACTCGGTTCTTTTGATAAATCAATAATCATTCATAGGAAATTTTAAGTTTATATTTAGTAGTTTTATGGAATAAAACACTAATAATAATAGTAAAGTCGTGATTTTTTGCACCCTATTAAAAGAATACTTCTATGATACTTGATATTTTTGTTGATACAGACAACATGGCTCTACATTAATGCAAACACTGTCGAGTCAGAATCTTCGTTCAGGATGCATTATCTTTCAAGAATAATGCAAAAGAAAAAAACATGATGTACACGGGGAATAAACTTTACCTGAAACACGATAATTCACACACAACGGCTAATAATAATAATAATAATATATATATATATATATATATATACATGTATTAGTTTAAATTATTGTCTCCTTGTTTTTTTTTTTTATAAATGAAACTTCATTTGTTACAAATATAGATTTATTTTTTTTATCTTCATACTGTTTTTATCCGAAGAGATGTCTCTGTTGAGAGTGTTTTATCATCCATTCACGGTACGCACGACTATTTTTTAGTGTGTTCAGAAGTTATTTCGAGCACTTATTCATAAACAACATCAAGACGCAATTGCTGATGTTCATATTTTAAAAAAAAAACCTTATCGCTTATACGCTGGATGTGACGTCTAGCTTCATCTGTCTTCGTTTTCCCTATTTCAGTTTGATTTCAAACTATTGTACATTAATGTGTCACAGTTTTTTTTTTCACAATTATTTTCAGAAATTTCGTTCAATCTCATCTATCTTTTTTTTTTTTCATTTAGGTTGTTATTTCTTAAGACGTCATCTTCCACTTACTACAAATCTAAAATTCTAACGCTAACCTCTTTTCAGTATTTCGAAAAACTTACTATAAGATTTTCACACATTTGACATTTATCTTATTTCTTTCATTCCTTTTATCATTTCTAAATTCATTCAGCCGTTTTCTTTCTGCGCTTCTCCTGTCTTTTTTATTTTCTAAACTTTGTGGTTTCCTTCATATGGAAGTCCTAGTTCATTCGTTTCCATTCAAGTTAAAATTGGGGCCGTCGATTTCTAAACGATGGCGACCCACGAATGAAAGAAGTTTATCATGTCAATAGATGCACACACCCGCGTATTATTCAAAAATGTAATCGCGGATCTCTGGTGATACCATCTTTCTTTAACTACTCTATAGAGTTATACTTCCCATCTATTATCCGTGAATCAATAGAAATATATTTGCGAAAAGATAACATTTGCAACGAATTCGCATCGTTTCAATTACTTAAAATTTGACACGCGATGCTTTACAGATTGAAAAAGCAATAAGAATAAATAATAATTCTCACGTTTTCTAGTTTGACCAATTTAAGCATCTGCTTGCATCAGACATGTGATCTCGTGGTTTATGTTTACCATTTTCAAACATTTTTGCGAGAATATTTTATTTATCATTTTAATCTGAAGATGTCGCCATTAGAGCGAAGGAAACATATATGTAATCTATATTAAAAGTTATTTTTAAACATTTCGTGTTATATTTCTATCACTATAAGCAATAATTACACTTTAATCTAAAGTTAACAAAGTGATTTTATTATATTATTTGTACTCTATAGAGATGAAGAACTGTTCTTTCTTATTTCAGTTTCATGTGAAATTATTTATATTCCACCATTGTAGTATATTAATATATCACATTATTTTTCCACTTTGATATTATTTCCAGAAAGTCGGTACATTTAATCAACCGTATTTGTTTCTTCATGAACATGTTTTTTTTTTTTAAACATCACCTGTCACTTACTTCAAATCTGAATTTTTTCTGTTACCCTCTTTCCAGTATTTTCTAAAAACTTCCGTAAGATATTCACACATTTGGCATCTTGCCTGTTTTTAAATTCTTTCACTCTTCTTAGCATTTCCTAGTTCATTCCCCCTTTTGCTGTTCTGAGCTGTCTAGTCTATCCTCCAAACTTTGTGATTTCCTTCACATGACAGTCCTAAGCACTTAGCGATATTTCCATTCATGCCTGAATTCGGACGACGGTTTGTGAAAGCATGGTGATCCATGAATGAAAGAAGTTTAGCATGTCAATGCGCCGCCCTTCATATAACTCAAATATGTAGTGGAGGTTCTCTGATGATGCCATCTTTCTAGAAAGTACTCTGTAGAGCTCTAGAATTGAATTTTATATTTCACTTTCATGTGAATTTACTTTTTAAATATATAAAAGAATCGCTTAGGGCGAAACCCCCAGTAACTGACCCTTTAAGGATTCTTTCTTGTTTAAATCACTATTACAAAAAAATAAATCTACTTTATACTTACCTTTGTTTTTGAAATGATAATAGTAATATATTAAAAAATATATTGTTGGAAAAATTTTGAAAATTTATACATTTTATTATTAAAAATTAATTTTATTCATAAATAGGGTCAAAATCTCCAGTAACTGACACCATCCCTGTTTTCAAACACCAATAACTGACACAAAGTGAACCAATTACTGACGTTTTATGTGAAAAGATTAAAATGCTTTAAAAAAAATCTTTATTCTTTATTATAAAAACAAAATATATTAATATGTTTTATAAAAAAGTGGGATTTAGTAAGCTGTACTGCATTATTAATAATGCAGAGTATATAGTAAGAGTATAAAGCAGTAATATTGAGTACTGCAATATTAGTAATGCAGATATCCAATAATTGACATTTATGAATCTGTAACTGACATCCGATGTCAGACGCTGATAAAATAACTTAAATTTTAATCGTGTTTACTACAAGATAAATTTAATTTTTTATTTTTAAACAGTTGAAATAATTGATTTCAACTTTCTTTAATATAACCAACAAGAACGAAAAATCATGCGTGAAGCATAGATTATGTAACACTTTCCAACGCTTTCAAAATAATTTTACAAATCATTACCGTTTAATAAGCTGAAATATAACATCTAAGTAAACAATTTGGAAAACGCATAACATATTTAAAAACGTAATTTCAGGAATTTCCAACATATACAATATTCGAAAAATATCCGAATACTTTTATTCAGCCCTGTATAGGATCTATAGATTTGTATATATACTACATAGGATGCTAAATTTTAGTTTAGTTAAGAAACGCTAAGCACAGTTTAAAATTCTCCTTCTGGAGTTTCTGTCAATACACGGAAATGTGTTCGCGAACTTTTGTGCTGCCCTGTATAGGATCTACAGAATTTATACACACCAAGTAATAGACTAAAAGTAAGTTCAATTTAAAATCGGGTTCAGCAACTTATACGCACTTCCAGGAATTATTGTTAACAGACAGTAGAGAATTATTTTGTGTGTCCCTGTAAATACGATGACGTAAGAAGGATGACTACTATACACACAATATTCTGTAGTAAGCCTCTTGTAATGCACCTTAGTGATATATATAAATTTCAATGCGTTAAAAATAGTGAAACATTATTTAATTAAACTGCAAACGATTTTTCTCCATAGGCGTAATGTAACGGAATTCTTTTGACTGTCCCTGTAACGTAACTATAAGTTCTATGCACACCCTATTCTATATTAAGCTTCTTGTAATGTAACTTAGTGATATATATCAATTACAATGTGTTTTAAATTGTGTAACATCATTAAAATAAACCGCAAATGATTTTTCCCCATAGACCGTAATGTAATGGAATTATTTTGAGTGTCCCTGTAAAAAAACTATAAGAGCTACACAATTCAGTTGAAATAGGAAACATGCTATAGATAACGACAATAACATACAAAAATTGCAGGGCAATTTGAGCCTATTTACGGGAGTTAGAGCACGGACAGACGGCCATACGGCAGACAAACCGAAGTTATAAACATTTTTCAACTAGATTGGAAAGTGTTAAAAACTGACACCTCTGTCAGAGACTGGTGAAATGAAATTCTAGGAACCAATAACTGCCCCCCACTCCCATTAGGCCAAATTAAATAACTATAAAACATAAATCATGGCCCTAATATATCATATGCATCTTTAAACTAATTTCTACAAATATAACTTTAAGATAAAAAGTTGAGGATGATTGGATTACAAATAGATTAGAAAAACAATTCCTTAATTTTAGAAATAAGATGGTTGCTTCAAAATGAATATTTTGTATTCTCAAAAGTTTCTTCTTCATTGAATTTCCTCTAGTGGTGAATAAATTGATTCCAAAATAAAAATAAATGTCTAATTTACCATTAGATGACATTTCTTTGCAGTATTTTACAACAAAATGCTTATTTGAGTTGGATTTTTGCTCAAGTGTCAGTTACTGGTTAGGTGTCAATAACTGGGGGTTTCACCCTATATAATATACTGGATTTACTTCAGTACAACGAACATCCCAAGACTATAATTAATAGATTAAAGTTATTTTTTAAAATGAATTCTCTTTATTTTAACTTTATAATTATATGTTTTTTTTAAATGATCCCCATTTAAAAAATTCAAAAATAAAGTTATACATTACTTTTAAATGCTAAAAGGTGTAAACTAACAACATAATAAACAGTCAAATAACTTTTATTAGATTGTTGACATGTTTCGGCTCACTCCGAGCCATTTTCAAAAACAAATGAGAATATAATAATAAATGAGAAAATAAACAATCTAATAAAAGTTATTTGACTGTATAATATGGTGTTAGTTTACCACCTTTTATCATTTAAAAGAAATATACTATTACAAGGTGTTATAATTTATTGTAAAGTTACAGTGATACCTCGGTTTTCGTCGATTATCCGTCCGAAAACAATCGGCGAAATCCGAAACCGACGAAAACAGAGTCCATTATATCCATATGAATCTATGTAAATCCAATTAATTCGTTCTAAACACTCCAAAATACGTATCAAAAGCACATTTTATAGAGAATAAGTATATAGCGTTTAATATACTAAAAACAATAAGAAATTAATATAGTGTTCATAGCGTATGGTATCAAGGGACTGTATCTGGGGTCACCCCGTTTTGGTCTTTTGGCAATAGGACTAGCTTCAGAGTCAGAAGACCTATGTCACTCAAAAATGCTGTCTAAAGTGGCCTGTTTCTATCACCTCTTTAAGATTTGCCTCAAATAGGGCAAGACATTATTATTAAACAAGTTGCTTAAAAGAAACTTTCTTTCGTGCCATGATGAAGCACTCGCAATCAGTAAAAAAAAGCACAAAATACGTAGGAAATAAACGCGAAATCTGAGGCAACCGACGAAAACCGAAACAAATATTTCGCGAAAAAAATCGACGAAAACCGAAACCGACGATAACCAAACTCAACGAAAACCGAGATATTATTGTATACAAATAAAATAACTGTATTAATTGAATACGCACTTATGCTAAAACAATAAACAAACTTTACCTTTTCGTGACGAGAATCATGCATACGTGAGTATAATCCTTAATTTTGACTGCCACAATTTTTGAAAGTTAATTTTCACGTTATCTAACTACAGAATGTTTCCAACGTAATAAAGCAAATATTTCTCTTCGAAAATAATGGTGTTTGAAATTTAAAACTCGTTACAAAGAGGTTAAATTTCAATTGTATTGTAGAATCTTTTAGAACGGATTTCTCATTAATAAATGTATTACTCATTCTTTAAAACGGGAAATAAAACTTCAGTTTTAAAGAATGCAAAAATTTTCTATACAAGTGGGGATTTCTATACAAATGGATCATAAATATTACTTACTTTTATATCACAAATTTTTCAATTGAACTAATGGTTACGTGTATTGAGATTCTAATATCGATATCAAAACTGATCCCTCCCCCGATATATTAATATTTTTTATATGTCGACATATTACTTATCACCCTTAGTAGTGACAACTCTATAACTCTAACAATCACCGCGCAATCATACCAGCTTTTAATCAGCCAAAATTCTCTAGGAAAAGCATATGCACGTTGCTTTAAATATTAAAATAGTTGTTCATTTCTATTTACTCAGAGTTGTTTATTGTTCATATGTTTTATCATCAATTTTAGTATAACTAGCTGACCCACCCGGCGTTGTCCGGGCAGACTGTCATTGAAAAATACAACAGTGGAGTGGACTTCATAAAAAAAAAAGACTGAATAATATTTATTTATACTAAAAACTTGTAAAAAAATTAAATAAGAGCTAAAATTTCAAGAGTATAACAGTTACGTTTAAAAAATGAAACGGTCAGGGAGAGTTATTACACTTACTTTTCCTTTTTTACTAAAAATCCCTTTTTAAAAAATCATTGCTTTGTTTACATTTTTAATTTTATATTGCTAATTGTATTTTTTTAATTTCAAGTATTAAATGCTTACAAAAATAAATATTTAAAATAAAAATGTATAAAAATATATCTATTGAATTGTTAATGTTGACAAATTATAATGACAAAGAAATCATTGATTGCTTCGCTTTTATTCCTGTAGAAATCCTTACAACATGCTTACAATTCATACAAAGAGGAGTTTGTAGCTTACGCGACATCGGATTGGAGTGAGACGCCCTGTATTTTTGACTCTATAAATGGATTTACGACCCTGCTTTCCTATACAAAAATTGTTTGTTACAGTCTCCTGTACCACCACTCCCCGTTTGTCCCATGATCGTAGAAACACCCTGTATACATATCTATAGATCCGATAGAGAACTACACAAAGGATTCCGGAAGCTTTTCCGACTATTTACGGAAATTCCTGACATTGGGTTTTCAAATGCGTTATGCGTTTTGCAAATTGGTTTTTTTTAGACATCCTTCTTCACCTTATTAAACTGAGGAGTTTTTTTTTTAACGGTATTCTAAATGTGTTGGAAAGTGTTCAATAATCTATGCTTCACGCATCATATCTTTGAATTCGTCCT
The DNA here is from genome assembly GCA_963931845.1 of Maratus michaelseni. Taxonomy (NCBI): domain Eukaryota; kingdom Metazoa; phylum Arthropoda; class Arachnida; order Araneae; family Salticidae; genus Maratus; species Maratus michaelseni. Next base: position 456,050,581 of record OZ007589.1, on the reverse strand, counting down.
TCCATAAACCCTCGAGTTAGGCGTCTAGTTATACGTTCTAGTTCTATTTGAAAGATTTCACAAAAAGTATCTATATATTTAAAGCGAAAAGCGTGCTGAGAAAAAATTCTACCACTGGCATCTAGAAACTAAATTGTGGTTTTAGAAAAAATAGTTCCATGTCATCCTTATAAATTCTAGTTCCCTTTGCTGGAGAGTTCTTAGTCTCCCCTACTCAAATTCAAGAGCGTTTTCCTATATTATCGTGGTCAAACTTATTTAATAATCTTTGCAAATAAATGTGAATACAAGAGGTTAGTTTTAGTAACTATAATTCTTGTTTATGATTTTTTCCAGGAATCAAGTGATAATTTCTCGCATTTCAAACGATTCATAATATAATGTATCGTTTCATCACCTAGAAGACTAGAAATTCTCGATCATTTCGTCTATTCAGTTTATTTGTTTACCTTATTCGCATAACTCGGAAATATATATTTCTAGTTTAGGGATTTAGAAAATGACTGCTTATTCGTTCTAGATGAAGGCGGTATAAGTTTTCTTTCAGTGCGCATTCTGTCAAATTCACATTTTCTTTTCCACACGAAAATCATCTCATTGCGCATGCTTCAACGTTTTTTTAAGGCTTCTCTCCTCAGAAACGGGAAACGTGTTTAGCCTAGGGGGATTGAAAAGGGTTGATTGAAAACGGATTGCGTAATATGGGCATTGCGTTGAAAGATTTTTTTTAAAGAAGTCATGTTTTCACTACTAAATATGCATATTTTTTCGCAAAATTTTAATGAGAGCTTGGATACAGTTATATTTATAACCGATTGAAATGTCAGATAGTTTGGAAGATGGGAACTATTTTTTTATTGCTATCTTAAAGAAGCCGACGCGAAAACAAACAAACAAACAAAAAAGCGAAGAGAAAACATTTCTTTTACCACTAGATAACTATATTTTTTCACGAAATATTTACACGGGCTGTAAAACTGTTTTATTTATAACCAATAAAGAATTCAAAGAGTTCGGACAAAAATAACTTTTTATTTTAAAACTATGAAACGACCCTACGTGAAAAAAAAAAAACAAGAAAATGAGCGCTTTTAGCACTAAACATCAATATTTCTTCCCGAATTTTTCATCTTAAAATATAATTTCATACAAAATCGGGTTAAAGATATAAAATAATACAAATTTGATTTTTTTAAATTTATTATCACGGGCCCGGGCAACGCCGGGCGGGCCAGCTAGTCTAATGTAAATGTTTCAAGAAAGTCAATTTTTGTTTTGTTTTTTCCTTTAGTTTACTGTAGCAGATCTTTGCAACTGTAAAAATTCAAATCTTTTTAAAAAAGAATGAAACTTTTCTGCAAGGATCAGCCTTTGCTACATTTAAAATATAGAAACTACCCAATTTGCAAAGAACATCTTTATGCTGCTAAAGTGGATTTCTTTTTTATCTTCACTTTTAAAAGTATACGAATATTTGAAAATGTTTGAAGATTGCTTTTTTCCCTTAAACGGATCTTTAAAAACTATTTAAAAAAGTGAATTGAAATAAAATTACCAATTAAAATGTTTGTTGGCTTTTTTATTCCATTGAAAAACAATTATATGAAAAATGTACTTTAAAATATTGTCTTTTTCATTTTGCTTGTTTAATGTTGATGGATTATTTATGTTTCTAGATGTTTTATCTGGTTTTAAAACAATTTATTTTCTTTTGTGTGTGTGTGCGTGTTTTAATGATACACATTTTTATCTTATTCTTCATTATTTCTATTGAATATTTAATTTTTTTTTTTATTATCATTACAAATATTTTACTTTTACTTTTCTGCTTTTCCTAGTTTCTTAGAGATTGTATGCCTGGAACACATTAATTTTATATGGGGTAACAAGCAGTAAATACCTTTTATATTTGGGTCATTCTCGGATAAATTATGGGATTTTATGTCCTTGGCTAAAAAATAATAATTTCAATATCTAAAAAAATGTAAAGTTGTAAATATCATTTCGAAAGCTTGTCACAAACTTCAAAATTTTTAATTGAAACATTTTTTTATAGATTTGGAAAATTTTAGAACAAATGCAATGGGTGTATTTTTGATACATTTGACACTTTAGGCAAAAGAGAAAACATTTCTATTGATTATAGTAATTTAAAATTTGTACTTGGCGTTAGTTGTCATTACACAGTAATCTTTCATTCTGTTCTCCACTACATGTCGTTTTGATATGAAAGTATTCTTAGATTGTACAGTTGCACGTGTTCTTACGAGCAGTAATGTCTATTTTTGATTAATGCAAGGACTACTTCAATTTGTGCCTTTTGTTCCAAAATTACAGTCTGTGTATGTAATATGTGTCATTATCAAGTTCCTTATTGCCGAAATAAATATTCAATAATTTACTAACTTTGCTGGATCAATTATACAGAAGGTTTAGAACTGCTTTCAAAATAAATATACCACAAGCTATAAATTGTTATAATTAAGCTCTAAAATAGGCTTAACGTTAAAAATGTCATCACCGTGGTCATTATCAAGCCGTATTGGATTTATGATTTCGGGGACATAGTAATAGCAATTTTAGACATTTAAGAAAATTTCGTTGTCATTCTTTAATAATACTTCCCACTATTTTAATATATGGCATAATTTAAGCTAAAAATCAGGAATTAAAATAATAGAATTTCATCATTTTTTTTTTCAAAGACAAAAGTTTCCTTTATCTGAGAATGACTCATTGAAGGCTACTCACTGTGTATATAGTGAAAATTTACAAATCTATCGCTTATTATTTGTTAGGTTTTTGTTTATTCTTCTATAACACATTTCGGTTGTAGCGTGAATTAACATTTATAAATCGGCACTTAATGCACGATTCGCACCCAGAAAAAAGTTTTGTTGAATCGACAAAAATTTGGTTGACCCATCAAAACTTTTTGTTTAAATATAGGTCAATAGAAATTTTGTTTGAATCAACAAAAAAAATTTTTTTTTTTTTTGCAATTCCAAAAAAATTTTTGTATCGTGAGCAAAAAATGTTTTGTTAATTCAAGTAAAATGGTTCAATTTTACTTGAATTTTGCTAAAACAACCAAAATGTATTCAACAAAACATGTTTTGTAGTTTTAATCAATTCTTTTTTCTGGGTGCAGAAGCGCACAATTTTGCCATTTTACAAAAAAATAAAGAAAAAAGCATTTGCTTTATTCCTTACCGAAGAGAATTGAAAATGAAGTCTTGAGTGCTATGTAACATTTTCCTCAAAAATTGTTATATTTTATAAATGAAGGTGTTATGATAGAATTTATCATATAGTATACCTAAAATACTAAGATTCTAATTAGTCGTGAAGATATGATATATGTATTTTTATGTTTAATATTTTTTATTTAATAATTTAAATAATAAAGTAACCCCTCGATATATCGCGCTACTTGGGAGATAAGAAAAAAGCGCGATATACAAAGGGAAGCGTTATAACGAGGGCTGCGAAAAGAGTGTTTATAAATGAAAAAAAAACAACGCTAAATTTAGCTACGAGATTTTCGATTTAATACTTGTTTAAACAAGCTTCAAAAGTTCAACACAAAAAAGATGGTAAAACGTTAAAAAAATGCCAAACCGTACCCATACAGTATACATTTCTACTTACATTTTATAGTATTTTCTAAAAATTAAGAGTCCAGAATCGTGTGTTTTATTTTCTTTGATTATGTGCTTGCCACTGGAAATTAAAGAACGAAAATGAACTAATTGCATTTCATTTATATTCTTAGACTTCGACGTTTCAATAGTTTTATATGCTTTTTCGAGAAACTAAATTTATCGGGGGACAACTAAAAAATAGCCGAATGTGCGATAAAACGAATCGCGATATAACAAGGGGTTACTGTATTAATAATTTTTGTTATTTAAATCTTGTGTTATTGAGTTTTTCTGAGAAAGCGTAGTACCGCCTGTAATATTAGAAATACATGCTAACAGAAAATAATAATAATAATAATAAAATTTTTCACGTCGTAATTTAATATTCTTTCACCCCCAGGTTTCAAACTATGAATCACCTACTAAAAATTTATAGACATTTTAATATTTTATAAACATTATACGTTAGAATATAATAAGATAATGGTTGCTTTATGAATCATAATACATCACTTAATTAAACGATCATAATATAACCGATGCTACAGCGTGGGCAATTAATTTATTCAAGGATTGATACTCCGAAAGATCAGGTCCCTTGATAGTTAATGGTTGCCGTAATTGACAATCCATCATAAATTAGCATTTATAATATTAACCTCCCCCCCTTTTCAAATAATGTAATTCGGGAGGTATTCGGTAATTCATTTAAAATATATTAACTTACACGAAAGTCATTTTCTCTGCTTTAAAATGTTTCATGTATTAATAGGCTTATGACTTAATCATTCGCTGAATTCTTTGAACAGCGTATGTAGTTGTAGTCTTATCGCCATTTATTTCTGCAATTACACTACTATTAAGCCTTTGAATTTTTTCTAATAAAGACATCTTTAAGTTCGAAATTGTACGTTAAACATGACATAGGAGGTGCGTTCGTTTTATACCTAGTTTCACAATGTACAAAAAATCATCCTTATTATTTCAGTGAAATGAATTATATCGTCCGATGTGAACGAAATGAGCATGCCTTTTTTTATTATTTTTACGTATGCCACGTTTACAAATGCGAATTGTTGTCTACAGCAGACATCACTGTAAAATTCACCATGGAGATCTTGCTTTGCGAATGATTACGTTCATGGTTTAATATTTTTATGACTCGACAAAATGTCGACAAAATTAAAAATGGCCTCCTAGCATATTAAAAAAAAGTGGTTTGCCCGTATTTGTTTTCCTCAGTCACATGACTTGCGCTTTTATTAGATATATTACGTATGATAGGATTTAACAGAATGAAGAAAACTTGTATTAATATCTTTTTAAGTTTTGATTCGATTTTCATAAAATTTGAAATGACTCGACAAAATGCTGCAACGATTTTGTATATTAAAGTTCAAACCATTCGTTTGGGTAGTTTTTGCGCTGTTATATACGGACAGACGGACGGACCAGACGACTCTAGGTGCTACGCATTTATATATTTACGAACACATAAAAAAATGAGAAACATAACTTTTATTTAAGTGTTGTTCACATCTACTTAACCCTTTGTGACACAACAACTCCGATTTAAAAAAAAAATTACACAGATGTTAGAATACATCATTTTAAACATGTAAAAAAAAATAATAATTTAGAACATAAAAATATAAAACTGTTGACTAAAATGAACTTTTTTCATATCAACAATAAACAGAAAATTACATACTTTTCATAAATATTGTCAATTTTCTAACAGAAACTTGTAAAGTGTACGAATTTACCTTTGTAAAAAATCTACTTTTGGACGTCTCCTGTCTTATAATTTTACAAAATTGACGAAGTTCATTTGAGTAATAAAAATGAGAAACTGCTCTGATGATAAATAAAACTTTAGCTTGAAAATTAATTCAGTATCCCCGTCTGTTGAAAATCCTGCGAAACATTTTTATTAACTGCTGTATTGGAAGATAACAGCAATAAATAAAATCGGCTTTTAAAGCCCACTGTATAAGTTACATTGACTTTTGTGTATGTTGCAGATATGTGACGCGGTGATACAAAGGGTTAAAACTATCCAAAATAAATTCTATGAGATGAATGATAGATTTTACAGCTTCGCATGGACAGAAATGTCGAATTGCCGTACACTGTTAAAAATAAATCCGTAAATTCACGGTAAAACTATTGACAGCAAAGTTTTCGGACTTTTTTCGTTACGTTAGTATTTCCGTTTTGAGAGATAAAAGAAGGAAAAATTCCGTTTGAAGACGCGGTAACTTTCCGTTACGCTCACAGAAATACTTCCTTCAAATCACGAAATATTTCTGGCGGTACTGCCAGGAAGGGAAATTTTGTGTTATGAATAACCTCGGTTTTAAAACATTACATCGTTCTTTGTGCTGCCATCTGTGGTCTATTACCGGAGTACTTATTATTTTATATACTTCAAGAATATTTTCTGACTGATCTTGGGCTCGAACTAGGGACGTTAGTTCCATGAGCCAAGTTTCTGGTAAGACCAGTGGGCGCTCGCTTGAATAAAAGTTTGAAACGATGATACAGGATTTATTCAAATGGTGGCTTGGAACTTAAATAATTTGGGGTTTCAGAAACCTGGTAATTTTGAAGTTAATTGCGGGGAGATTTCATTATGAGATGATGGTTGAGTTTTTAAAACTTTAGTATTAATAGAGGATAAAAACATGAATTATATATATTCTTAATTTGATTGTTAGATGTAAAATATGAATATTAAAATTTGAATTAAATTCGATAAAAAATATTTGATTTTTTTAAAGAAAATATTTTTTTTTTCCAACTGTTATATATTTTTTAAATGTGTTTGTTTAGAATATATTTTCAGTGCGAGGTTTTTTTTATAACTTTAAACGGATTTTTTGCATGTTTAGAACCTTTAATGTTTCTCGAATATGCCCTCAAATACTTATGTGTTCCTCCCAATATTTGAATCATTACAAGTAGTTTAATGGACCAGTGTCACGGCTGACAAAAGCCTGATCAAAATTTTAAACACGTTTTATTTTAAAACAAGTTTTTTATGGTGTACGTTTGCATGCTTAAATCGTTCAAGCAATCAACTTTAAAAAAAAATAAAATAAACTAGGCTTTTTTAATTGGAGGATAAACCTTCAAAAAATTAAAATTTTAGTCATTTCGATTTCGAACAATTTAAACACAATTTTAATAACTGTTTCAAAAATTAAAAAATATTTTAAAAAAATTTACTTTAAACTTGACCGGCATTTTGTGAAATTTTGATTTATCTTATCAGTTTGAAGCTGGGCATCTAACTAATTTGATATATTTTAAAAATCCGTTTGATTTGTCTGTTTCAGATGATTATTAAGTGCGCAATCACGTCGATTTACTGTGCATGCCGTGGGTCTTTGGAGAAATTTAAATCGGTTGAAATATCCAAATGTTTATTTGACGTTAATCGCACAACAAGCAAATAATAATAATAATAGTAATAATAATAATAATAAATTCCTAAAATGCCCTAAAATTCAAACTGTATCGCGTGAATTTCCCATTAAATAAATGAGATGGAATTGATAGAAACTAACACAGTTAGAATAGCAAAACTTTTAATTGATTGTTGGTCTCAGTTTATGACTGACATTTTCAAACTGTGTGTATAATAATCATTATTTGAACATCAAATGTAGAAAGATAAAATGATTTTATGATCTCACTTTTGTTTCTGGCTATTTTTTCGCAGATATTTAACCTTCTAATGGCCATGGTAGAATATATTCTAGAACCAAAATAATAAAATCAGAATTCACACCAGAAATAAGAACTATTAATTTTCGTTTCCTTTTAATCACGGAATGTCTCTGATTGAATAAAGGATAGATTTTTATTCTGATTTTCTGATGTGAATTTGGAATATCTGATTTAAAATTTCACTAAATTGGCAGCAGTGCTGGAAAGCATATATGCAACCATGAGCATTACATGGTTAACATTAGTTTTGAATTACGAAAAGAAAAATCGTAAAACTTTTCTTTATCTTTCTTGTTCTATTTTATTTTTCTTTCTTTTTTTTTAAATCATATATCTATTCATATACTAATGTACATTTTCTTTTTCAGGTAAGTCAAAACAACCTACCTTCAGTCTGCCACAGAATATTTGGTAAGAGTTTGTAAACAACTATTTTTACCAAACTATTTTTAAGCAACTTTAAAAAAAAAGAGGTTACTTATTTCGACCATATACATGTTTCTTTAAGGCATGTTTACTAACTAAATATTTTACAACGAATGCACTTATTTTGCTTACTCTTTTATTTTTTCATTAAAAAGCTTGATTTCGTGGTGGTCTCGTATAAATTTTTATTAGAATACAAAAATGTTATCTTTTATCTATTTTTCTGTATTCTAACAATGAAAAACAGGTACTCCGATGCCGCAAAATTTCGAAAGATAGCAGTACTGTTTTTTATATAAATAATTATCTTGACACAGACAAAGGATTTGAATGAATTTTCACTTTGCTAAACAACGCATAACCAACAGAGTGAAAAATATGTCCAGGCCGGGGGTCGAACCCAGATACCCTGGTATACTGCACCAAGTGCTTTACCATTTAAGCCATCTGGACAACATCTAGTCTGGCATTTTTCACGTATACGTTGGCAAGTTTGCTACTTCGCAGCGCAAGATAGAATATGTCATACAAGAGCACACTACCCAGTGGCGAACATGAGACAAATAAATTCCCAGCATCGAATAATATCTAAATTTCCAATTAAATTTTCAGCAGTAGTGAAACTGCGCGCAAATTTAATAATTAATTGTTTTTAAATTTACGCGCAGTTTCAGTCCTGTCGAAAATTTAATTGGAAATATAATTATCTTGTTTTAAAAAGTCACATGGAAAATTTTATTTTATCGTCATCTATTATAGGGGGTTATACCGACAAACTTTCCAAAAATTGCATTTCTATTGCATTTTCTGAAAGTTCAATTAGTAAAGAATATTCAGGGACATTTTCTAGTCGATCTGACAAAAATTAAAAAAGTTAAGCTATTTTTTTCTATCATACGTAAATTATAACTTGAGTCTTTAAACGTGATCATCTCAACTATGTTTTTTAAAGTCGGTGATCACGATAACTCGAACAAATCTCAACCAATCGTCTTCAAATTTTGACTAATTTTTAACAACATTATTATCTAGAGAGTAATTATTCCTTTTAGTGATCTGATGATTTTTTTCTTTTCTTTTTTTTTTTTTTTTTTTTTTTTTTTTTTTATAAAAAATCAAAAATTTTTTTTTGTGAAAATCGATAGCTTAATTTTAAACGGCCGCCATTTTGTTCAAAATCATTTTTTTTCCTAAAATCTAGATATTGTTCTCTAGTTTTAAGTGTTTAAAGTAAAAACATTACGCTTTTTACAACTTCAGATTGTATAATTTCAGAGTTACATTGCTCGCCGTGGACGGTTAACAGAACGACACCATCTTCAGGAAGAGGGTGTGCTGGGGACACCCAACTTTATTTCTTCATTTATCATTCACTTATCTTCATTTAAAATAAATTTATTTTCTTAAAAATGTATTAAACTAAATACAAAAAGAGTTTACCAAATATGTTGTTTCATTTTCCTGAAACAAATTCACAAATATACACTTTTTAACACTTTCCAACCTAGTTGAAAAGTGTTTGACTTCGGTTTGTCTAAGGCTCCTAAAAGGGAATCTGACACATACCCATCTTGTTACCAAAAATAACAGCCATATTGTAACCCAGTTCAGTATTATATTACCACCAGAGCAGTCATTTGCCGTCCCTAACGCTATCACTTGCCATTCACCACTGCGGTAAGCTAACCGGTTTTAGCTTGGTGTTTGGTCCGTTGGATTTTTAAATGGCGGCCTGTACTGTAAGAGCACTAGGTTTGTTTGCCGTCTGGCCGTGCTCTAACTCCCGTAAATATACTCGGATTGTCCTGAAATTTTTATGTTATTGTCGTTTACAACAGCATGTTCCCTATTGAAAATGAAGTGTGTAGCACTTATAGTTTACTTACAAGGACAGTCAAAAGTATTCCGTTACGTTACAGTCAATGGAAAATAATCGTTTCAAGTGCATTTTGATGGTACTACGCCATTTGAAACATGATGAAATTGATATATAATTATAAAGCGCATTAAAACATGCTTTTTGTAGAATATGGGGTGCAAAGTATTTATTATTCATTTACTGGGTCAAACAAAAGAATTCTGTTATACATTGTTCTACGGGGAAAAACCATTTGCAGTGTCATTTAATGATGTTTCACTATTTCAAAGACAATGAAAATTATATGCATTACTGAGGTGCACCATAAATTGCTTGCTTAAAAGTATGGTGTGCATTGAGTTTATCGTTCATTAACAGGGACACACAAAAGATATTGAGTATACGGGCGATAGTTATAGTCTAAAAATACATATTTCCGAGATAACTTTGGAGATATCATTATGGAGATATATTTTTGCCTTTTGAAAATTTGTATTTATTCAAAAAATATTCAAAATTTGGGTATTCAAAAGATGGATTCTATACAGCTATTCCCCCCATATAAAAGCAATAGTTTATTGGAAAATTCTGTTTGACTTCATAAAATAGACTACAATAGTTATGGCTTGTTTTAGTACAAAAACACATTTTCAAAAATATCACAAGTTCCTTGCGGTATTTATCGTTTTGTTTCTTCAAACTATCTTGGGCATTATCCCAGGTTTTATCTTTGGCATTTTGAACGTACATATGTCCTTTGTATGGCTCAATCAGTGTTTATACTAGTTTCTGTGTACCACTGTACATATCTAAAGAGCGAAAAGTCCTTGGCAAATTTTGCCACCTGCTTGCTTAGGGCGTTGGTTAGTAGACAAAAGGTACCGGGTTCGAATCCCGACTCAGTCATGTGTGTTTGTAGTGGGTTGGGTTCCTCTTTAAATGGAGTTCCCAATCTGATTAGCCTTTGTGTGCAAAATATCGTAGAGCCCCCAATAAACTAAACCTTGTTGCATTTTGAAATTTAAAAAAAAATCAAGTAATTGGCGTAAGAGAGTGCGGATTGGAAAAAAATGCTTCTCACGATCAAAAGTTTTGTTTAAACAAAAATTTTGTTTTAAAAATTGTGCATAATTGATGCTATACCTTTTAAAGCTGAAAACAAGCACCAGAATCTCAAGATTTTACTGACTAATTATTTTGTACAATCTATTACAGCATTTCAATGTGTGGTCTCTTTGTAGCTCGAATAGCATCTAAACGGAAATAAATTTTATCCCAGATGTTGAAATATGGTAGTATATTGTAAAACAATGATCTGTAACTGTATATATTAAGTTTATGATGCTTTATCCACATTTGAATGTATACCGCCATCTATGGAAAATTTCTAGAACTAGTTTTTTTAATTTGCTTAATTAAAAGTATCGATCATGAGAAGCAATTCTGTCAAAAACACACGCTCTTACGTCATTTGCTTTATTTTTATTGAAATTATACATGGTTAAGGATTTTAGCTCACACTGTATTTCATAATACTTCAAAAGATAAATAATTGTTTAATAGAGGATTTATCTAAATTTTTAAAAAGGGCTTCAATGAAATGATAATGATAAACGGATTTCTTTTTTCCCAATACATGTATACAAACTATTTTCAATTTAGATATTGATATATCTTTTTCCAATACAAAAACAGTTTTATTAAAATCATAATAAAATCTTTACATATATTTTTAATTAAACTTTCTTAAAATAATAAAACAGATTAAAAAATACTATAATGAATAAAATTAATTAACTGTAAATTACGTATTACTATCTATTCATTCTTCTTTAAAAATTATTTTGTATGCGTTCTAATTCATTCTTAATTGAGATTAAAATTGCTATCACACTCCTTTCCAAATAATTACAGAAATGAATTGAAATATTAAGAATCCCGAGATAAAAAAAATATATATCATCGCTTTTTATGTGATGATTAAGTAAGTTTTATCTAACTGTTAATCATTACAAAAGCTTAATGATATTTTTTATCGAAAGTGTTAGATCGAAGATTTATCTTCCTTTTTCTTCACGCTTCGTTGATTTCCTTTCCTAAGTTTACATAAAATTAATCATATTGTATGGAAGTTTGTCCATTGAATTTATTTTCTTTTTGTATTAAGGATAAAAATATCTTTATATACTAATTAAAGCAATGTTTGTGAAAGATTTAGAGGAAGCAATTTATCGATTTTATTTGTCCGAGATTTCTTGTATTGACATACTTTATAAAAGAGAAAATAATTGAATAGGTGTTCTGTATAAAAATTACAATATTGTGTTATTTTATATTCGGTTACACATACTAATTATAATATGAATCATATACATGAAATGTGTCCATGATAGTAGTTAATAGCTAAAATAAAATGTTTTATGTAAAAGTTTGCTAATAATTATTGATTTAACCAAATAGATTAACGCGAATAACTCAAAAATATATTGTTTTACTGTTTTCTAAACATTTAATTAGATATTATGTGATAAATGTTTCAACTATTAGTTTTTGCAAGAAAATCATTGTAAGGTATTAGATATTTGGATTATGCAGAAAGACTTCGTTAACTTTCGATTTTACACTAACAGACGACTGTATATATGTAAAACTGTATATATATATATATATGTCATTTTTCAGACTACAAATGAGGGGGTCAGGGAAAGAGAGTTCCAAGCCACATTTTTGAACTACTGAAATATTTCAATTTGAAAATTTGATCCAATATTCAAATAAAGATTTATAACCTAAATTTTTTCGCCAATGTCTTAGTAACATTTGAGATAGTCTGAGTAAAAATAGGGCATTACTTTAATGATATTACTATTACTGTTTTGTAAATTAGCTATCTTCATTGGGACACATAAACATCTCGCGCCAAAACGAAACTTGTCACATAGGCTGCCCTGCCACCAAGTGACATTAGAAACAAATTATATGTAGAATATTATAATTTACTATATTAAGCAACAGATTACAGTGTTAGATATATATCACCAAAAATGTGGCTTGACACTTTCTTTCCCCGACCCCCTGAAATATTGTCAGATTTCAAACATTACATCTAAATCATTTAACAATAGAAAATTCATTCAAAATTTTATCTCAGACCTTCTTTACGTAAGAGAGGTTGGTTGGTGTTGCTGGGTATTTTGGCGCAAGTTTCTAAAAGGAACATGCTGCGCCAGAGAGTAAGTAATTCTAAAATTAAAAGATGAGCTAATATTTTATTAAAACTGATTTTATATGCTGGGTAAGCCGAAAGTTTGTCTACATTTCTAAAGTTCATAAAAAAAGTAGAACAAAAAATGGTTGAGTATTGCGACTCGCACTAAAAATAAAAATAAAAATGCGCAATTTTTAAAAACAGGAATGAGAATTGTAAGGATGAAATTGGCCATAAATAGGGGTGCTAACATGAATGCATTTTCCGGAAGTATGCAATAGTTGTTGATTATAAAAGAATTCACTACTGGTTCAAATCTTTATTCGATTGAATCATCAATTTGGTGCGTAGAAGTAGTTACCTGTGACAGTTTTAGTTTTTTTTATCTAAGCCGTTTTCATAAAAGAAGACACAGAATAGAAATGAACGAACATACGCTGAAAATTACTAACAATATGTTTATTGAAGTTATTTTAATGCCTTCCGTCGCAGAATAAAACATATCCGAGGAGGGTAACGATGTATACGACTGCAGAATGTACCATTTCCGGACGAATTGATGCAATTTCCAGACGAATGACTTCATTCAATTCCACAAATGTGGAAGAATTTGATTGATACACTTGTGGTTTCAAATAGTCCCACAACCAGACATAAGATAGTGTCAGATCTGTTTTTCATAATTTACTTCTTTAGATGTTTTGCAAAACATTCCACTTATCTGTTTACGAAATTCATACACTGTTAAAAATTTGCTGCAAACTGTCCAGTCATTTGAACCGTTTTTGTGGAAAATGGTTACATAACCGTAATTTAACTCTATTCTGACCGTGTTATTGCTCATTTTATGGTAAGGATATAGTTAAATTACGGTGATGTAACCGTTTTCTACAAAAACGGTCAAATGACTGGACAGTTTACAGAAAATTGTTAACAGTGTAGGCAACATTTGCACTGTAACTTGTCCTAAACACCAAACTCATGATTCGATCAAATACGTGATCCACCGAGTATTCAGTTCTTTTATAATCATCCACATTTTCATATTTACGAAGATGTATCTGACTTAGCGTTCTCTATCGGTAAATTTTTAAACTACAAACTATGTAATTTTTACTTAAAAATAAGCACTTATATCTTGATCATTGTAAAATTCATGTAATCTATTAGTTAAATTTAAGCTAGGATACAACGAAAATTTGTTTGTTAGAAATACGTTAAATTCAAATGTTATAACAACGTTTTAGATGTAATATAGATAATTCTATTCAAATAACTATTTAAATTTATTCCGCTCTTACAAAATCTGTAAATCTTTCACTGGGGTTAATAAAATAAAGCAGCAAAATTACTAAAAATTTTATTGATACTCATAAAAGTAAAAATAAATTCTTTCAACATCCTTTCATTATCCGCTATTTTTAAAACCAATTATACGATTTATTAGGTTTAAAATGCGAATAAATCCCAATGAATATATAATTTTCTTTTATTTCATCTATTTTTTCTAGAATAAATCAGAATTTAACAGCGGTGGAAGGAAGTTTCATCTCTTTATATAAATGTGCGTTTCCTAGGCAGGAAATGTAATGATAACATTTGAATGAAAATATTCAAAGGGATGAATAAAAATGTCTTTTCATACAATATTCTATAATAACATTTTCGAAAAACAAATTTCGAAGCTTGCAAAAGCTACATTGAAAATGAATGTTGTAAGTTGAACACGACTTTGTGTTTTTAGTCACACAAAAGAAGTATTTTTAAAATTTCATAACTGTCAATGTTTGAGTCTTTACTGTCAAATAACATTCTGTATTGTTCTCTAATCATTATCTTTTCACATTGATTTTTATACACTATATTGCCAAAGGTGACCGGTCACTTGCGATTTTGGACGTTTTGTTAACTATCTAGTTAAAAATGTTTCACTGCGCATGCGCGAATGCAATCAAAATATAATATGCATGGTGTATTAGCTAAGTATATAGAGCAACTTTTGTGAAAGTCTCAAAATCATAGCTTGAAAATTCTGAAAATGATCGTCGACAGAACAGATAGAGATATAGAGAATAGATACATGAGGAATTAACCTGAAACTGCAGGTGTGTAAACAATATAGTATAGGTTATATATTTCCGCGAAGATTTTTTCACGAAACCCCATAGGGGACTGTCAACAAATTGAAAAAGAACGAATATCTTTTGGATAACCCTGTCAAAACTAATGTAGCAAAGACGTTCAAACTCGAGATTATTAATAGGCTTATTGTAAGTGGCTGTGTTCATTTTTATGAGGCTAGCATGTATACTCGTAGAGAAATTAAAGTTTTTATAAAAACAGTCCCAAATTTCGCATAGTTTTTTGCTTATAATTTGCAGATTTCTTAATATAAAAAAAGTTCTTTTCAGAAAGTATGACAAACAACATTGTACATAATACTCTGTAATCAGAATTAAAAAATAATAAAAATTGGATGAAAAATGAGCAGATTTACTAAAACATGTTTCACTGCGCATGCGCGAATGCCATCAAAATATAATATGCATAATGTATTAGCTAAGTATATAGAGCAACTTTTGTGAAAGTCTCAAAATTACAGCTTGAAAATTCTAAAAATGATCGTCGATAGAATAAGCTCGAAATCCGTTGTTCCCAAAAGGAAGCAAAAATATGAAGGGTTGTATCCAAACAACGGATTTCGGAACAACGGATTTCGAGCTTATTCTATCGACGATCATTTTCAGAATTTTCAAGCTATGATTTTGAGACTTTCACAAAAGTTGCTCTATATACTTAGCTAATACATCATGCATATTATATTTTGATTGCATTCGCGCATGCGCAGTGAAACATTTTTTAGTAAACCTGCTCATTTTTCATCCAATTTTTATTATTTTTTAATTCCTATTGCAGAGTTTTATGTACAATGTTGTTTGACATATTTTCTCAAAATAACTTTTTTGTATATTAAGAACTCTGCAAATTATAAGCAAAAAACTAGGCAAAATTTGGGACTGTTTTTATAAAAACCTTAATTTCTCTACGAGTATACATGCTATCCTCATAAAAATGAAAACAGTATATTAAAATAAGCCACTTATTAATAATCTCGAGTTTGAACGCCTTTGCTACATTAGTTTTAACAGGCTTATCCAAAAGATATTCCTTCTTTTTCAATTTGTTGACAGTCCCCTATGGGGTTTCGTGAAAAAATCTTCGCGGAAATATATAAGCTATACTATACTGTTTACACACCTGCAGTTTCAGGTTAATTCCTCATGTAGTTTTCTAAATAGTTAACAAAACGTCTAAAATCGCAAATGACCGGTCACCTTTGGCAATATAGTGTATTCTTCTATATACAAGAAGGAGGTGTTGGATTCGTGAAAAATTTCAACCCGGTTTTCGATGAATGCATAGTTTTTAGAAAGTTATGAAAACGATTTGACTGTTTTTAGAAAATGTCCGTCGGTACGTCTGTCTGTCTGTATATGACACACATTCTATGGGCGCTCTAACTCACGAACTACTGCACGGAATTTAATAAAACTGCAGCTTCATTTAGAGATTGACATGCATTGGAGCTGATTACGTTTTAGTGTAGAGCGCCCCAAAAGTGGCGCTGCTAGGCTACATTTTTTATGATTTCCAAAATACATATATCTCAAGAACAAATGCACAGAATTTCATTAACTTCATATTATGTTAGAACTTGACATAAATAGATGGTGATAAGGTTTGGATATCTATCACTTAACAGATGGTCTAAAAACGACATTTTCAAAAGTGAGCAAAAAATACTCAAATCTGAGTATGTCGCATAGTCAAAATCGCTCTGAATTAAAATGACTCAAGTTTGAAACACCTATATACTCATATCTAAAACCATACACACACTCAAGAATAAAACATCATGTGCTCTTATTTGAGTATGTTCATGTTTTGAAAATGAGTTTGAACTGATTCTAATCATTTTTGAGTATGTCCATGTTTCAATATTATTAGTATTTCTGGTATTTCAGAATTTGGAATTTCAGAAGAAAACATTGGGTCGTCGTATTTGAAACAAAAAGTTTCATAAGAAGACGAAAACATCGATTTACTCAGATTTGAAAGTGTCATTTTTCTCAGTGCATGTTGTATTTATCTCGATTTCTGCTATGTCTATATCACGAAAACTAATACACAGAATTTCATCAAACTTCATATTCTGTTAGACCTTGACATCGTAGCATCTACTCTGATATCTGAATCAGCACAACAGAATAAATCACAGGTAAAGGGACCTCCAATAAACACTGTAAACGTGATTACACTAGTTTAATTTTTGACACAACTATTCAAATTAGTAAAGTAATCATAAAAGATGTAATCTTCTTAACTGGGCGAAAAAGTCCGGCCCAGGATTCGAACCCAAAAAATTATATAAGATGTAATCTTCCCAACTAGGTGAAAAAGTCCAGCCCAGGATTCGAACCCGAGAAATCATATGAGATGTAATCTTCCCAACTAAGCAAAAAAGTCCGAGCCAGGATTCGGGTTCGAATCCTGGCCCGGACTGTTTCGCCCAGTTGGGAAAATTACATCTGACATGATTTCTTTACCAAATTGAATAATTGTGTCAAAAATTAATCGAGTTATGATGCTATTCTTTCTTTAGAAATCGAAACTGCATGCTTCACTGTGCAAGTACATGAAGGGGTGTTACATTCCTTCCAACAGATTTTCCGGTAGAGGGCTCAGAACGTCACACTGTATTTTATACTCACCGTATATATTAACCTTTAAAAATCCGTAAACATAAAAAGTAATGACATATATAAAAATTCTCTGGGTAATAATAGCTCAGCCAGGATTCTAGACATGTAATACATTTTGGAATAATTACAGAAATCTATGTATAATAGTTTAAATAATAGTGTAAAGCGATATCGAATTTTTTGTATTAAAAGCATTTGTTACGTTTAATAATAATTATTATTTGAATTGTACTTTAAACATGTTATAGTTTTTGAAATTCAACTTATTTTAGTATCTTACGGAGCTTAATGAAAAGTTTCTGCAAAATACTTATTGCTTACGTGATACATTTTTATACAGTGTAAAAAAATCTAAATTTACTGTTATATATCTACAGCTATTCTTGTTAAATTTAAAACTGTACAATTTCATACTTAAAATTTAGGATGTTCTTTAACGAGATTCTTTTAAAAATATTTTTGAACAAAAGTATTCAAAAGAGAAGTTATTTGTTAGAATTATATTCAATACCAAAAATTGTTATCACGGGATGATTTATTTTTAAAGTAGCATTTTGGTGGTATTCAAAGATTTTTATTTTAGAAAATAACTAATAACTTGTATGTGTTCATTAATATTAAAAAAAAATCATGTAATGAGTTTGCTATTGAAAGTATTCCAAAACCAACATGCAATACATGTTTTTTAATAATAAAGGTTTTTTACACATATTCAAACTTATTCTCTCTTAAAACATTTTATATAAATTTCGTATCTTTCGTTTATATAAATTACGTAAATTTCGTATTTTTCCTTATTTGTATCTTAATACAAATTTCCAAAGTACACTACAATTTCTTTCAGTAACATTTCTATTTGAAGCAAATAATTGTCTTTCAGATGTACATCAATCAATAACATTCTTTTTTCTGCGCAGTTCTAATTCGCAGTTTACCTGTTAAAACGAAGGTGTCTGTAAATGCGTTGATAAAATGTTTTCTAATACTTGTTGTGCGTACTGTAATTTTTTTGACATAAACTATTAAAAAACGAAAATAAAGTGTAAATCATAAAACTTGACGGCCGATAATCATACAGTTAGAAATTAAAAAATCAAAAGTAAAACTTAAAATGCTAAAATTAAAACGAAAATTAATTTTATGCTCAACATAAAATGAAAATTTGCTATATCATGAGAGACGGTAGTTTCTCGAGTGACGCAGCAAAAACCGAAAACTGAAAGCTCAAAACCGAAGATTACCGTCACTCTATATATACACCTAGTTTGAGTTCAAACGAAAAGCGAAACGCCGACATTTAATATCTCGGCAAATATGAGGCATATCGTTTTGATTTTTTGACAGCTGTCTTATATCTCCGGTCTAACTCTATCCTGAAATTTATACATTTCTACATACAATAGATATTAAGATCTGGAAACTCATTTTTAAGTAAAATGGGAAGTTTTTCTCTTTGCATGTAATGGTGTCATGGTGTAAAACGCTATTCTCGATATCCGCCCGGACGATTTTTTTAAAATTAATATATGATATTAATCGGTTTTAGATGAAGCGAATCCCCCGACCCGCTTAAATAGGAAAACTCTAGTTTTTTATACACTGCTCAACACAATTAAAGGATATTGCAGTTTTAGGTGGATTTTGTATCTGGGAAACTTTTTAGCTGATTGATACATGGTCGACAGACATAGTAGGTTATATGAGAATAAATTACACATGTTTGGCAGAAAAAAATGCATTTTATTGCGCATTTGTGTACAAAAGGAAAAAAACACAATTTGTGCATATGAGAAAAAAAGAATAAGAAAAGGTGTTTTCTTCAAAGAAAATCATTTCCAGTAGGGGGTATGGTTTCCACGGGCGGCCAGCAACGTTGAACACCTTTGAGGCATGGACTCAATGAGGCTATTAATGACGAGTTGGGGTATTCTGCCCCACTCTTCCAGAAGAGCTCTTTCCAGTTCTTGGAGAGTTTGTGGGGGTTGTTGGCGGCCAGAAACTCGTCTTCCTAGAGCGTCCCAAACGTGCTCGATTGGATTCATGTCTGGAGAACACGCTGGCCATTCCATTCGAACGATTCCTTCCTCGAAAAGGAAATCCTCCACCAGGTTTGCACGATGTGGCCTGCAGTTATCATCCATTAAAATGAAGTTATCTCCGATTGCTGCAGCGTAAGGGACTACAATAGGTCTGAGGATCTCATCCCTATATCGGCGACCAGTCAGAGCTCCATGTCAATGGAGATGCCACCATACACCAACACTCCTTCACCGCCAAATCTGGCACTTTCGTGCACGAACGCAGGATTATTCCTACTGCCACGGTCCCTCCAGATGAAAATACGCCTATTATCCGGATGCACAGAAAAACGGGACTCGTCAGAAAACAGAATATTGCTCCATTCATTTCTCCTCCAGTTGACATGCTCGGTTGCCCACTCCCTGCGGTCGCGACGATGCCTAGATGTTAATCTAACACATACCATCGGTCGGCGAGCATACAGACCTACAGCATGGAGCCGGTTTCGGACAGTCTGAGTTGAAATCGTGGTGCCTGTAGCCGAGCGAAGATGTTGTTGGAAAAGAGTAGCGTTCATGTTTCGGTGTCTCCGAGCTGTTAACGCTAAATACCGATCTTCATTGGGCGTTGTTGCCCGTCTACGACCTTGCCCTGGTCTTCGGCCTGCACATCCACTCTCCAAAAAACGGTTCCAGATCCTGGAAATGACACTTTGTGACACTCCAATGGCTTGCGCTACTTCGGCTTGAGTTTGGCCCCCTTCTAACCTACCAACAATTCTCCAAGCTTCTGAATTTGTCAAATGACTTCGCTGAGACATCGTACTCATCGAAACAAAGCAATCACTGAATGCCGATCATCCTTGTCTTCATTCTCTTTTATCCAGTTGAAAGTCAAATTTCATTCGCTGCTGCTGAAGCGACGTTTTTGACGTCGAACTCAAAATTTGCATACTCCACAGTTTGAAAACCAGAAAAATTTGCAATTGTGATTCTCTTCTTCTATTTTCGGCAAAAAAAATTTCGTTTATATCTTTATTTTATATAAAACTTCATCTATCCTTTAATTGTTTTGAGCAGTGTATAATCCGGTTTTAAAATGGGACTATTTTCTGTAGAAACGCATAGCACATTTTTACGCTTTTCCTCCGCGGCATGGTAATAGAATAGTTTTAGTTTGGTAATATGCTAAATCTCGTGTACTGGCCGGAGCGCCATCTATTGTCAGTAATTGAAGTTCAGCAAATCGAAAACTTTTTTTTCTTGAGCTGTATTTAAAAAGAAATTCTGTTATGTTTTTTTACGAGTTTTTTAATTAACAGAACAGAAAACGAACTATTTTACGAGTTTATAAAATATTTATGTTAAATTTTACAAATTGTAAATAATATATATTTTTTTTCCCCACTGTATTATTAAAAAGGAACAAAAAATATTCATTCTTATTCAAAACAAGCCTGGAACTCAGATATATCTTTTTTTTTCTTTTAAATTTTATTGTACTTTGATATCCGGGATTTATCACGTAATTCTCGTACATATTTTATAGAATAACTTTTTTTTCTAATTAAAACAAATGATGCAATGATTTTATATGCTTTTATTATTTTTTTAAATAAATAAAATATGAAGACCAGGACTTTCAGTTTAAGAATTCGTTAAATATTCATAATAAATTTTACAAACTGTAAATAACTAAAAATTATATTATATATATATATATATATATATATATATATATATTCTGTTTCCCAGCTGTATTATTTAAAATGAACAAAAATATCAATTCCTATTCAAAGCAAGTAATTGGAATAAGGTAAATTTTATTAGCATTAATTTTGCTGTACTCAAACTATTTAAAGAGCGTAAGACAGTAGCTAGATTAAAAAAATATATATATGCCTACTTCAAATGTAAAATAAATTTGAAACTTGTAGCAATTGGGTCATTGCACGCTAATTGGGCCCTCGGTCCCCAAATTTAACATGTAATTTTCAATTAGAGCTGATATTTTATACTAATAGAGTAGGATAATAATAAATATATTTATCTAAATATTTATTTACATACTCCCATCTATACTTTGAGACATTGGAAATGCTCAAATTTTTGTGACAATAAAGGAAAGGGGACCCTGGAAAAGAGAAATAGGGTTTCATATATTGCTGGATTATTGTAATTTTATTCTTATATTAAATGTAATATAAACACAAATACAACTAGCTTTTTCTGTAAATTAATACACATGTATAATATGAATCATTTTCTATATTTAAAAGACTTGTTGTCAATAACTCCCTATTTGAAATATAGTTTTTTAATCAAAACATAACTTGATTGTCTATGTATTTATTGCATATGATCAAGATATTTTAATAAATTAAACTTTTGTGCTTATGTGTGTATATTTAAATAAAGATTACACAAGAAAAATTACATATCTTTATTTAAGAAACAAACATTTATTTAACAAAGACAGATACAAAAAAAAAAGTGCCTAGTTAAACTGATGGCATTGAGCTCACAGACTATTCACACTGATTGTATATTATACTCTTATTTCAAAGAATAGTACTCCTCGAAAAATAAAGATAAATAAATCAAGAGGGGGGATTGGCCCGCCGTTTCCCCCCTTTATACTTAACCAATGAACCCCCAAAACTAATCAGGGAAGCGTCTTATAACAATGAATCTATAAACAAAATTTTAATCAAATCGTTTAATTTGGCATGAAAAACACATTTATCCAAATTAAGGGGAGGATTAGCCCCCCCGTTCTCCCCCTTTATACGTATCCAATGAACCCTCAAAATTAATGAGGGAAGCGCCTTATCCCAATGTCCCTATAAACAAAATTTGAATCAAATCGGATAATTCTGCATGAAGGGGGGGGGGGATTAGTACCCCGCTCCTCCCTTTATAATTAATCAATGAACTCCCAAAACTAATCAGGGAAGTATTATCACTATAAACCTAGAACCAAAATGTGAAGCAAAACGGATATTTCTATCAAGAGTTATCGCACTACGTACATACTTACATACATACGTACATACAGAACCGGCGCACATTAGCTCTCAGGCTTTGACAGCCTGTGAGCTAAAAATATACTTTCAAGAATTACTCGGATATAAACATTTAAAAATCACAACATTCATCTTAGAATTAAAAAAAAAAAAAAAAAAAAAAAACCTATATATATATATATATAATTCCAAAAAGACGCACAAAGGCTATCCATTTTATTCAGTTAATTTATCTGTTGTAACCCCCCCCCCCTTTTTTTTTCCCGGAAAGGGTGGATTCATTTTTTGAATTGGTGAAAAGATAAATTGAAGGCCCGCTAGCGGGCGAAGCCACTAAGTTTTATTCTTATAAATTTATACCCTATGCTTAATTTCGACTGAATGAAATTCTCATCAATAACCGCACAAAAGTAATGATATCAGTACAAAAACCCTTAACGGGTTAAAAGTTGTGACACAGCACTTTCTTTTGGCTCTAAGAATTTTAAATATGGGTCTTAAAAGTAATGATATCAAATTTGAGTGACGCTATGTTAATATCTTTTTTAAAAACTCCGAAACAACTTTCCAGCAAAAGGTTTTAATCTCGGTCTCAATCCGGACAGATTATTTACTAAGTAAGTCCTGATCTGTCGTCCGGATTAAATGAAAATTACGCAAATTAAAACTCAAAATAAAAATGTAAATTAAAACGTTATTTTTTTAGAATGGTAATGCATGTACTTCGTTTACATGCAAAGTTACATTTGAAAGAATCTTAGCAGTTGTGATTTTTCAGCTTTTATATATCCAATGATGAATGGGAAAGTTAGCTGATTTATAGATGATTTCTGATGAGTTTATTATATAAATATATATTTTTTTAAAATGGGTTTTTATTTGATTCATGCGTATAATATTTCGCATGCTTCTTTTATTAAGTTTTAATATTGCATGCTTAATTTTGAACTTGATTTTATTAAATAAACATTCTTAAAATTAAGACCAGGTATTCAGCTAGTATGTGATATATGCAACTGACTGTGATTTTTCGCATATTATGTACAGGGGCAACGCTGGGTGGGTCAAATATTTCATTTATAATGACGTGAATTATTCATATGTAATGAAGAAATATAATTTAAATTTCATATTTATAATTATTTTATTAATTTTTATATAATAATTCATATTATGATAAATTATATGATCATGTTTGTCATATAATAAAGAAAATTTTATGATAGTAATAATAAAATTTAGAATCCAGAATTCAATATGTTTAAATACAAGCAATTTTTCACTAGGGTTAATAAGATGTTTGCATTATAATTTATATGTTCTGCAGATTTTTTTTTTCCAGAATATTTCATAACGTATACGATATTATTATCAAAATACGGTAACAAAAATGTTAGCAATTTGAATTATTTTTCAAAAGCTTTTTATGATTTAATATTGAAAATGTTAGTTTCCCTTTTCATTAATTAGAAAAAAAAAAGGATAATGCTTTGCCTTTAATTACAATTTGCCCAAGTAAACAAGTTACATTAAACTTCATTTTTCAAAACAAATTAATTTTCTGTTCTTTATTAATTACACAGTTAATAAAGCGGAATTAAGAAAATCTAATTAAAGCTTCACAAGTAAGATAAAAATTACCACATTCAATGAGTATAACAGATTAGTTTAACATAATTAATTTTACATTTCAAAAATTAATGAGCCTTGCAGCTGTTTTTCCTTCTGGTATTTTTCCTAGAATAGAAAATTATGAAACACAATATTTACCTTAAGGATATATTAACTGTAAAAGTCAACTGATAATTTTATGATTTAAAAGCTTTAAATGACGTTTAGTAAAGTATATTTATGAACTTATTAATTAAATAAGATAAATGAATTGCTATATCTGACTAGTGTATTTTGTACAATTAGCGTTCAAATTAATTAAATGATAAGAATGTTTATTAAATATGTATTTAACAGGGATGTTTATTAAATATGTATTTAACAAGGATATTTATTATATTTGTGTGTGTGTGTTAATTATAATTTCTTATATTACTTACCCATCATACAGAGTATAGGGTAAGTCTTGTAATCGTTTTGAAAATCGAAATTTTTTTTTTGACGGATTTACACGTTTCAGACACTGGAAATTCCGTTAACAAAGTCTATCTGTGTCTATCTCCCGAACAAATCGAGATCCAGACTTGAAATTTGGTATGTACTTAGTATGTAATAATCGGACGAAGCTTCTTGAATTTCAGTTACCTCGATTATCCGGAACTACCTTTTTAGGACTCTCGAAATATTCGTTCTGATAAAAGGTATATAAACATTTTCGAAATCGTTTATTTTAAGGAGTGAATATAAAAGACAATAATAAAACATAAATTTTTCATAAAGAATGAAGTCGATCTAATAATGAGTTGCCGAGATATTTGGAATCCTATTTGCCACACTCTTCGATTTTTCGTGACCCTGTATTTCATTCCAATTTCAATTCAAAGATATATTTTAATTGGAAATGAAACGCTTCATCCGGCGCAATAAACCGTTAGTTAATGTGATTAATAATTTTAAAGTCATACGGATGTTTTTTTACGAAATTCAGTAATAGAGCATTTAAAGTTTAGGACGTCATCAAGCCACGATTTTATTTTGGAATTGCAATGCATTTTATAAATAGTTTCCACATGTTTTATTTTAATATTTTATATTATGCATATTCATGATGGGTAAGTATTACGGTGACTCCCAACGACTAGTTTGTTATTGGTCTTACCATTTACCAAGCCGTAACAAATTATGCAAAACGTTGAAATGAATGGTAACTACATAAAATAATCGCAGTCAGACAAAGTTTATTTGTTATAAACTATGTCACGTCAGATCAACTTCCTGAATGACTTTTTGCTAATAATTCATTATACCGAAACAAAACACTGAAACCAAATACTCAAAAGCCTTGTAAGTCGGAATCGCATGGGGCCGGAAATAAATCCGTTTTATAAAGGTTTCTATTTTAGGTGGTAAAATTGTATGGCATTGATTTCATCAGGATTATGAAATGTTTTCGTTTTAAACAGCATTCCTTTATAATCAATTTCCATTTTCTTAGGTTATTGCTAATTTTTTTCATAAAAATGGCTTAGTGAGAGAAACGAAGCTTTTACATATAAATAAAAGAAATATTCTGTTATTTATTCACAAAAAAATAAAAAGGTTTAATGTGGAAATCAATCCATGTAACTAGACTTAAATACTTTTATTCAACTGAGCTAAAATACAACAGTTTATGATCTTCCAAAACTATGAAAACTGTTTAAATTAAGATGTTTGGAGTATCTGTAATAGCAAATTTTAGATGTCCGTTTAACAGTGTTATTAAATGTGTAGCTGAATTTGGAGGACAGAGCTAAGAACTATTCCAGATCTAAACATACATCGTGCTCATCAATGGCTACGTTGATCATAGGTTTCAAATAAATGCTAGACATGTCTTTATTATGGGTTTTTATTTCAAATCTGATATATTTATTTGTTACTTGTGCCTTCTTCGTTTTGTATGTTTTAGAACTTTGATTCTCGAACGCCCCAATTAGAATTGGGAATTAGAATTGCGCAGAAAAAATCATTTCATTGATTGATGTACATCTGAAAGGCAATTATTTGCTTCAAATAGAAATGTTAATGAAATAAATTGCAGTATACTATGGGAAGTTGTATTAAGATACATTCGTTTCCATGGCAAAATTTATATAACATGTTTTATGAGACTTAGACACTATGTGTATATTAATAAGTTTGAATATGAGAAAAAAAACTTTTATTAAAAACATGTATTGCATGTTGGTTTTGCTGCTATTCGATACGAATTCTTTACGAACTGGCCCTTGTCATCGGCTAGAGAAGTTTGTGATTAAATAATTTAGAGGCATTATAACGACGTCTGCATGAGCTATTTAATATAGCGATCTAATTATTCATCGAAATGGAGATTTACCGTAGCAAATTGTCGTAATATATATCAGTAAAAAAACCCTTAACGGGTTAAAAGTTGTGACGCAGCACTTTCTTTTGGCTCTAAGAATTTTAAATATGGGTCTTAAAAGTAATGATATCAAATTTGAGTGACTCTATGTTGATAATTTTTTTTTAAATCACCATTTTCTTTTTAGTTTTATTTATTTTCACAGGTGCAATTATTATCTTAACATGAAAAAATATATAAAATTTATTCGCTGATGCTTTTTCATTCAGATCTCTCAGGAATTCAAAATATGGGCTTTAAAAGAAATGATATCAAAATTTGAGTGACACCTTGACGTGAATTTAATAGGATTGTTTTAAAATTCAATTTAAATTATTTTTCGTTTGTCTTCTAAAGTATATTTACACATAAAAACAATACTTTTAATTTTTCAATACACTGTTAAATATATTACTTGCACTGAGCCTATATTATGTATTGAAATGTATTTATTTCAATAAACTGATTTATGTTTTGTGCCACGCTATCCAAAATCATAAGTAAAATTTATGTAAATGATTATTTTGCGTCATAGTATCCAAACAAAGAAAATGTATGCAAGTGGATAATATGACGCAAAATAATCATTTACATAAATTTTACTTATGATTTTGGATAGCGTGGCACAAAACATAAATCAGTTTTTCGGAATCGAAGTTTTTCAAGATTAAAAAAAAATGGCAAATCCAAAAGTCCTATTATTTCTTTTTTAAATCGGAAATGTTTATTTCAGTTCTTTACTTAGAATGAACTCTAGAGAACCAAACCTTTGTGGAAATTCACGCATACACACACGTGTATGTGTGGAATAGATTTAAAAAGGGCGAAAACAAATTCAGAGAACCTCAAAATGTTAAAATATGCCAATATTTTCCTAATCGAGGTTTTTTTTTTCATGATTCATTACGTTCCTCAAACTCTCATGACATTCTATATTCACCCGCTGATGTCATCAGTTATCCAGGAGATCAACCATGCTGACTTTTGATCGTCTTTAAGACAAAACCGGGTATCTATGGTTTTTGCATTGAATTTTGAAATGAATTGTTTCGTTACTCAACAGGTGGTAGAGGACGGATATATTGTTCAGTCTACAAATAGTGGGCACATGAGGATGACAGCGGATACGAGAAGTAAAAGCTGAGAAAGCCATTGCAGGACAAAAAAATCTGAAAAAAAGTTACTGATCTTAAAATATGTATATATGTTTTAAAGTTTGATTCAAAATTTATTACAATAAATTTCTTTTCTACTGGAAATGTAAAAATTTAATATCTGAAAAGTACCTGGTTTTACGCTAACCACTAAAATTCGGAGCTGTTTCAGATGATACTAGAAAACGCCTTTTCCAAAGTAGAAAAGAATTTCCCTGTGGCAACTGCTGGCGTTTTTCAATAGCACAGATGTCCCCCAACATTTTTTGTGGGGTGTTCCGATTTTTCCACCTTTCTAGACTTTTGTCAGCAAAGGAAAACCATCAGTTACCCTGTTTTACCCTACTTTCCTCTACGTAACGTGCGAATATTTTACATATTATGTACACATTGAAGAACGTATACGAAGTGAATATACTTTAAATATTAATAATCATGGTTTTATATTCTGCAATATAATTGTAAGACACATATGTACTACATGTCGTCGCATCCTTATCTAATATAGAAAAATGAAAATTTGTCTTTCTGTATGTATTTTTATACAAATCCACTGTTTGGAAGCGAGAATCGTGAAATTTTATTACAGGTATTAAAATACAGCCGAGGCAAATAAAGTAATCCGAAATCGAAATTAATTTTTAATTATTAAATAAACCACCAATCTAACAGCAATTTCCTATCAAATTTAAACGATTTTTTTATAGCAGCTGCAAACAATTAAAAATCCACAATAAAATTCTTTCCACAACAATGAATTTTCTATTGAAAGATTTGCAGGAGAAAAATGAAAATGAAATAAAAAGTTTCAAGAATGAAAAAGAAGGTGAATATAACGTCATGTTGGAAGTATAGCAGAGATTTTCAAAGAGTTCTCAATAATACAAGGAGCATAAATGTGAGTAAGTACAAAATATCGTGTGAAAGATATAGAAAATAGTGGTTTACTTACTTAAATCGATCCGTCAGGCTAGATTTATTTAAAAAGCAGAAAGTCGGCGAAAAATTAAAACTTTTCAGGTGAGTTTCTTTCCAATAGCACTGCATGGACACAGATTAATTCACTTCAAAATCCGATGACAAACTGCTAGGGAGCGCTAATGAGTGTAGTGGATGTAGTTTTTGCGCTGTTATATGCAGACGACGACTATAAGTGCTACGTATTTATATAATTACGAACGCACCTAAAAATTAAATCGCGTATAAATATGTAAGAAGATGATATGTAAACAGTTGATTTACTGGAATTATATGAATGACTAGACGTTGGATAACAAAATATAAACTTTAATACAGTTCTAGACAGATAATTCTACGATACGTTACTAATAATTTCATCACAGCTAATACACTTATCGCCCAACATATACGAACCAACATATATTTATTTTCCAAAAGTCCAACTAGGCCTAACAGCGCCTTTACTGGCTATTTCCCATTTTGACGCTTGCTTCGCAATAAAAATTAGAAGACTGGATCTTTTTCCAATTATCAAGATATTCAAATCTTGATCTCGCGATCCGAACCTTTTATAACTCGTGCATTTAAATCATGGATAATAATAGTACTAGAGCGTCAGTTAATTTGATCATGCACGTCATAAAGGAAATAAAGTGTTTAAACTGAAATCCTACATGTAGGGCAGGCTGATTAAATACGTTTCAAATTTTAAATATTTTTTAATACACGCATAAAAATGAATTTCCGTGATTTTTTTTTTTTTTTTATTTATTTTAAAACACAAATTATATTCATGTTTTTTATTTTGTAAAAAGCATCTTTATATTTTCATGTTGTAAACTGCATCGAAAACAACTTGGGTGTTTCCTTTTCATCATTTTTGAATAAGACAATTATTATAATACATTTTATTCTATAAAAAAAATAAAATATAGTTAAATTGATTTTGCTTAGTCAATTGTGTATCAGCTTTCAGTTTATATCAAATTAATTTTTTTACATTTTCTTCGTGTAATTTATTTAAGTTTAAAAAAAGTGGATTCACCTTACTAACAATGTAACTTCTTTTCATAGAAATTGAGATATCGAATATCATTTTCTTTTATTAAACTTTTTTTAAAGCCATTAAAATTGAAATATTTTTTGCAGTTTTTTTTTTTTTTTTTTTTTTTATGAAGAGAAACTTGATTTTCTTTATATAGAGAGAGACGCGTCAAAGTTAAAACATTTTCCTCATAAAAATTGAAAAGGAATTCAAAGATTTTATTAATTTTAACAACATGGAAATTGTACGTTAAACGTGACATAGGAGGTGCGTTCGCTTTATAACTAGTTTCACAATCTAAAAAAAACGTTTTTATTATTTCAGTGAAAGGAATTATATCGTCTGCTATGAGCGAATTGAGCATGCCTTTTTTTTTCTCTTATTACATATGCCACGTTTACAGATGCGAATTTTGTTTTCGACCCCAAACAGCGCTGCAAAATTCACCATGTAAATCTCGCTTTGCAAATGCCCCATGGTTTAATATTTCGATAACTCCTGATGAACGAATCTCTTGTGTTTATTTACTTTAATGGGTTGAGATATTCGGCTGTTAACCTCATTTCCTGAAGCTATCTTAGAAACTATACATTTTTTAAATACAACTCATCTCTCAAGCAAACAATTTTTTTGAACGATCTTTCTAAAAATGTAACTTTTATGCAGTTTTATTCGGAAAAATAATGTTTAATAAAATGGCCTCCTGCCACATGAAAAAAGAAACGGTCAGTCTGTATTTGTTATCCTCAGTCACATGACTTGCGCTTTTACTATATAGATTACGAACGATAGCATTTAATAGAATAAAAAAAAACTTATTAATATCTTTTTAAATTTTGATTCGATTTTCATAAAATTTGAAAGGACTCTACACAATTCTACAACGAATATATATATTAAATTTCAAACCATTCGGTTGGGTAATTTTTGTGCTTTTATATGCAGACGGACGGACCAGACGACGACTATAAGTGCTACGTATTTATATAATTAAGGCCGCACCCAAAAATTTAATCGCGTATATATATATATATGTAGGGGAGGCTGATTAAACAGGTATTTTCTAATACATGCATAAAAAGAAATTTCCCTCATTTTTTAAAATTTATTTTAAAACACAAATTATATTCGTATTTCTTATTTTGTAAAAAGCATCTTTATATTTTCATGTAGTAAACAGCATCGAACCAACTTGTGTGTTTCCTTTTCATCATTTTTGAATAAAACAATGTTGTTCTATAAAAAATAAGAAAAGGTAGTTGAATTGATTTTGCTTAGCCAATTCTGTATGAACTTTCAATTTCTATCAAATTCATTTTTTACAAACATTTCCTGCGTGTAATTCATTCAAGTTTAAAAAAAAGTTGATTCACCTTACTAACAATGTAACTTCTTTTCATAGAAATTGAGATATCGAATATCTTTTCCTTTTATTAAACTTTTTTTTAAGTCATTAAAATTGAAATATTTTTTGTAGTTCTTTTTATGAAAAGAAACTTGATGTTATTTATATAGAGAGACGCGTCAAAGAACTTAAAACATTTTCCTCATAAAAAAATGAAAATAATTTCAAAAATATTTTATTAATTTTAAAAAAATGTATATGCATAGTTGATTCTCTTAAATCTTAATTGAAACATTAAAGTAATATATATTTTATATTTCCATCGTCTTTAGGATAATTCACATTTGTCTAAATGCGATAAAAACTTTCTATTGAATCTCCTATGTTTTCAATAACAAAGTTAATAATATTTTTTAGAGAAAAGGAAACACCCGGTTTTCTTTTCATCCTTTTTTAATGAGACAATATTATTTTATAAAAAGTAATAAAAGATAGCTAAATTGATTTTGTTTTGCCAATTGTGTGTCAACTTTCAATTTCTATCAAATTCATTTTTTTTTTACAAACATTTTCTGCGTGTAATTTATTCAAGTTAAAAAAGGTAGATTCGCCTCACTAATAATGTAACTTCTTTCCATAGAAATTGAGATATCGAATTTCTTTTCCTTTTATTAAAATTTTTTTGAAGCCATTAAAATTGAAATATGTTTTGAGTTTTTTTAAAAAGAAACTTGATGTTCTTTATATAGCGAGATGAGTTTATTGTAATCTTTGTACCATCCGTTTTGTTAGTGTCCAAGTTTCTGCTCCATAAGTTAGTGCATGCAAAACACATTGGTTAAACACCTTTCTTTTCAAACAAAGAGGCATGTTACTCTTCAGAATAATATTGTTCTTCCCAAAAGCACTCCATCCATTTCTTATTCTTCTATTGATTCCATTCATGATACTGTTGTCTGATGATATTTCTTGTCCAAGGTACACATAACTTTCAACATGTTTAATCTCAGTGTTGTTGTAGACGATTTTCTTTTTTGATGCAAATGAATTGAACATCACCTTAGTCTTTTCCAAATTTATTTTTAATCCCACATTACTGCTAGCTTCTGCCAAATCTTTTAGCATATTTTGCAATTCTTCAGGGCTATTACTGAAAATTAAAATGTCATCAGCAAACCGGAGATGGCTTAAATATTCCCCATTTATTCTAATCCCTTTGTTTTCCCAATCCAGCTTCTTGAAAATACTTTCTAAGACAGCAGTAAAAAGCTTAGGCGAAATGGTGTCTCCTTGTCTTACTCCTCTTCCAAGCTTGATCTTCGCTTTTCCTTTGTCCAAACGGATGGTGGCTGTTGCTTTCTTGTAGATCTTCTTTATGATACTGATATAAGGTTTGTCTATACCAATGTCTTCCAGAGAAGTAATTACTGCGGATGTGTAGACCGAATCAAATGCTTTTTCATAATCAATAAAGGCAAGACAGAGAGGTAAATTATATTCTTTATGTTTTCCTATAACTTCCCTTACTGTTTGAATATGATCCATTGTGCTAAATCCACTTCGAAATCCTGCTTGTTCTCTAGGTTGAGCTGAGTCCAGAGCTGATTCAAGTCTTGTCGTTAAAACTTTGGTGAAAATTTTATAAATCACTGACAGTAAGCTGATTGGACGGTAGTTTTTAAGGTTTTCCTTTTCTCCTTTCTTATAAAGTAACACCATCACAGTGTTATTCCAATCTTCTGGTACATCTGATTTCTCGAGTCATTTGGAAAACAGTAAGGCTAGCATTTTTGCAAATTCTTCTCCTGCTTCTTTGATAAGGTCAATTGTAATTCCATCTTCGCCAGGGCATTTACCTTTTTTCATGCCTCTAATGGCTTGTACAACTTCATCTGTCATCACTGGGATTATCTCTTTGGTTTCTGTTTTGTTTACTAGTGGATCACGTAGGTTGATTTCCCTTTGATCTTCACATTTATATAGATCGTTATATAATTTTTCGACAATGTGTACTATTTCATTATTGATTTTGGTGATTGTTCCATCAGCTCTCTTCAGTGCAAAAATACCTTTTCTTCCAACACACAGTTTGCGCTTAGCTGATTTTAAACTTTTGTTATCTTCTAGAACTTTTTTGACAAGATCAGAGTTAAATTTTCTGATATCTTCTGTAACACATTTTCTTACCGTTTTACATAATTCTGCATATTCAACTCTTGATTTAGGATAGTTTTTCTTCATTTTAAATTATCTGCGTTTCTTCATCAATCTTCTTGTTTCTTCTGTTATTTTCTTTGTTTGCTTTACTTGTGCTTCACCAGCTATCGTCCTTGCAATTTCTTGTAGAGTATTTGTTATTTTCTTGTTCACTACTATAACATCTTGTTCTTCTTCTAAGATTGATTGAAGTACTTGAAAACGATTTTTAAGTTCTAAATTAAATTCTTCTTTATGTTTCTGGAGATTTATAATATCGATTGATTTCTTTGAGCATTGCAAAAGCTTCATTCTTTCCACTTTAGTATTTAAAAGCAGTTTGCATCTAACTAACCTGTGATCGCTTCCTGTATTGAAGTTATTGAGAACGCAGCAATCCTGAATAAGATGCTTTTTGTTTGTCAAGATGTAGTCGATTTCACTTGTTGAGCCATTTGCACTACGCCATGTCCATTTTCTTTGTGGCTTTTTCTTGAAAAATGAATTCATGATATACATCTGTTCACATTCTGCAAATTCAATCAATCTGTTTCCTCTTTCATTACCCACCCCATATCCATGATTTCCTACTGAGAACTCATCTTTCTTTTTTTCCCCAATTCTAGCATTCCAGTCTCCCATTATTAATTTTATGTAGCATTTTCCTTTTTGATGCATTGAAGCTACTTCTTCATAGAAATCCTCAATTTCTTCATCAGTATAGCTAATTGTTGGTGCATAAACTTGGGTAATTTGCAGCTTGTATCTTTTTGACACTTGTGTAACTAACCTTGCAACTCTATCTGATGCACTATCATATTCTACGATGTGATTCTTCCACCTTTTATGAATCAGAAATCCTACACCACTTGTTTTTCCATCTTCTGTACCTCTGTAGTACAATACATGTCCACTGGCAAGATCAATCTTCTCTTCACCTTCTCTTCTTACTTCGCATAATCCTAGGATGTCCCAGTTGATTCTTTCTAATTCTTCTTCAAGTTCCTGTAAACGACTTTCAGAAGATAAGGATCGTCCATTATACGTAGCCAAGGTCATCAACTTATGTCAGCCAAGCCGAGCCCGGTGATTCTTAGCACCCTCTGTCTTCATGTCTTTCTCATCGCTGCCGTAATCAGGAACATGCAGACTGCCGGGAATTGAGGGCCGTGATTTGTTTTGTGAATTCATGGTAAAATAAAGGGGGAGATGGCCAAATTCCTCCACGCTGGCCAAGCGGGTTGGAGGAAGCCCATCCGCGCTCGTTCCCCATGCACTAGGCAAGGGTACTAACAGGCTGCACCGATGGAAGGTGCGGATTGGACATTAAGTCTCTGCTCCCAGTCGATTCCTTTAAATCCTCCTCTGAGGCATTTAAAGGGTCTTCTCCTAGTTAACAAGCAGAGGCTATTAAACAGCCCATATATATATATATATAACCATTAATGAAACATTGCCGTAACACCAACATAAACTATGAAATTATGATTTAGTATGTAATAATTAATTGACAACGATAGTGTTCCCCAACACTCTGAATATAGATACCAAATACTTATTTAAAAGAAGAAGAAATTAAATTAAAAATTTAATGAATGAAATTTGTGGAATTTAGACAGAATTATCAAGTCCCAAATGCCTAAATACCACAAATAAAATGAGTGGTTTCATCCTCATATTAGCCTACATTTAGCCATTGCTAAAGAATATGATTTTGGGACTACCAACTCATAAACAAAGAATAAAACCTGTGAAAAAACCTTAAAGTTCAAAAAATAGATACAATATTAAAAAGGAAAGAACCTTACCCATAATAAAGAGATAAAAACTTGAAATTTAATCGTAAAGTGCGAAATACAATTGAAATATATATTTGAGTTCCAAAAATAAATTTAGTCCGAAAAAAAAGTAAAGAAAAACTGTACAAAGTAAAAATACTACAACTACTAATAAATTATTTTTGTTTCCCGAGCATGCCTTACTCTTTTATCAAGGCCAAATAGTAAGTACTCTTAACTGTTTTTAAAATTGGAAGACAAAATAACTATTATCTTCTTTGAACTATCACATTTCATAAGCCATGTGCTGCAAGATTTAGTGGTATATTTCATCTTAGAATATATAAACTTCCTGCAAAAATAAAACTAACCTTATGTTGTTTGAACATTTAGATTTAACATTTACCATAGCCTGTTTTATTTACAGAGCATATAGTTATTGTAACCTCATATTTTATTAATGTCAATAGGGCAAAAATAGGTTACCGTGTTGAAAAAAAAAAAAAAAAAAAAACAGCGGTAACAAATTTTTTTTTTGGGTGGAAACAATTGATTCACAAAATAATTGTCGTTACAAAAGCGTTTCCGTTTTCTCTTTTTCTTTTTCTTTTTTCTTTTTCTGAGATTATGTGTTTTTCTGTTTTCGGAAAACTTTCTGTTTTAGTTTCAATTTGATTATTAGAAAGTAACAATGTTTATTTTCGCGAAAATTTCAAAAAGACTTTGTATATCAACCCAATTCCAATTTTTTCTGCTCTTTATAAAAGCAAAGCTCAGTGACTAAAAATTTCTCTTAGTTAAGCATTATTAAATTATATGAGAAATAACAGAATTAAAAAACAGTTTTAATCTATTTTAAATGATGTATCTGATTAAAAGTATCGTGTAAATATATATTTTTTTATTAAGTAAAAAATGTTTTTGCCAACTATGTGTCTATGGTTTACTGATACGAATATGAAATTCTTGAATCCTTACTAATCGGTTTTTACAAATTTATTCTTTCAATTATCTAATGTGTTTTCTTCTTTTGAAACTTAGGTTTATCTTTCTTAATAGAAAAAAGTCTTTCTAATACTGTAGAATACCGTTTTATAATATATATATATATATATATATATATATATATATATATATATATATGTATATATATATATATATATATATATATATATATATATATATGTATATATGTATATATATATATATATATATATATATATATATAT
This sequence comes from Maratus michaelseni, assembly GCA_963931845.1. Classification (NCBI taxonomy): domain Eukaryota; kingdom Metazoa; phylum Arthropoda; class Arachnida; order Araneae; family Salticidae; genus Maratus; species Maratus michaelseni. The sequence continues at coordinate 456,014,178 of OZ007589.1, read as the reverse complement.
ATGTATATATGTATATATATATATATATATATATATATATATATATATATATATATATATATATATATATATTTGTGTGTGTGGGGGGGGTGATAAGTCTTTTTTTCTTTACTACAATAACTTGGCATACGTAAATAGATATTTATAATTAATCATAATAGAACTACTTCATTAAATTATTAAGGTATATTGTGCAACATTTTAGGAGGAACAGATATTTCTCCATTTTCATTAAAATATCTTTTTTATTACATATAAAATTTTTCCTCAGAAACATCTTTAAACACAACGAGCAGGGAAGACCTGATCAGCTTTGAGTTCAACTCGATATATTTTTCTCTCTGTACTATTACTATATATGCCTTTTATGTTATAAAAATAGCTTGACCCATAATGCCCCATAATCAAAATTGCCCTCTAATCGAATTTTCTCGAACATGTGTATCTCTCTAGGATATAAAATTCAGTCAAAATATTCTGAGCCGATTTTTAGATAAAAATAGCTTGACCCACAGTGACCCAAAAATGACCCACTAATCGGATTTTCTCGAGCATGTGAACAAGTCCAATGATTTTTTCGTACCCAAAAACCTTAGGGTACAAAATTTAGTTCAAATCGTCTGAGCCGTTTTTAAGATAAAAATAGCTTGACCCATAATGACCCATGACCAAAATGACCCACTAATCGAAAATTCTCGAACATATGACCTAGTCCAATAGTCTTCACCTTCCCTAAAACTGTAGGATACTAAATTTAGTTCAAATCGTCTGAGCCATTTTTAAGATAAAAAAAGCTTGACCCATAATGACTCATGACCAAAATGACCCACTAATCGAATTTTCTGGAACATGTGACCCAGCCCAATGATTTTCTCGTGCCCGAAACTCGTAGGATACATAATTTAATCAAAATCGTTTGAGCCGGTTTTTTTATGTAAAATTAACTTGACCCAAAAATGACCCACTAATCGAAAGTTCTCGAACATGTGACCCAACCCAATGGTTTTGTAGTACCCCGAAACGGTAGAATACAAAATTTCGTCAAAATCGTCGGATCCATTTTTAAAATAAAATTTGCATGTATATATATATATAACCACACATACACAAGATTTGCTCGTATTAGAATATATGATTTGTAACTGTCATTTAGCATTTTTGCGTGGAGAAATCCCACAAACATAAAGTATATAGAACTTCACTGTTTAAAGCTCTGTAAACGAAATTAGGAATTCTCAATGCGTTCATTTATATGCGAATTGGTTCCGCATTACGATGATGTTCTTTTAACATTTGACACTTTTAAAGGCAAAATACATTCAAGGTTCTCTTTAAGTAAAGTTCATGCACGCGAGATAATACATATTTTCAAGATTATGGTCAGAATTAATTTTATTCTACTGAAGTGATCCGAATACAAATAACACTAATTTTGTACATTACGTTTAGTATAATGAGGTCAGTAGTAGTTTCTTAGAGAAATCCGTGATAACAAAGTAAAATAAATTAAAACTAGTTGTTGGGGGCCACCGTAATACTTACCCATCATGGATATGCATAATGTAAAATATTAAAACAAAAATGTGTAAACTACTTATAAAATGCATAGCAATTCAAATAAAATCGTGGCTTGATGACGTCATAACTTTATAGGCTCGATTACTGAATTGCTTGAAAGAGGTTTTTCCTTATAACTCCAAAAATAATAATCCTATTAACTAGCGGTTTATTGCATCTGATTAAGCGTCAAATTTCCAATTAAAATATATCTTTGTAGTGAAATTTGGATGAAATACAGGGTCATGAAAAATCGAAGAGTGTGGAAAATAGGATTACAAATATCTCAGCAACTAATTATCCGATCGACTTCATGCTTTATGCAAAATTTATGTTTTTTCATTGTCTTTTATATTCATTTCTTAAAATAAACAATTTCGAAAATTTTTATATACCTTTTATCAGAACGAATATTTCGAGAGTCTGAAAAAAATAGATCCGGTTAATCGAGGTTATTGAAATGAAATAGGCTTCTTCCCATTATTACATACTAAGTACATACCAAATTGCAAGTGTCTATCTCAATTTTTTCGGGAGATAGAGCGTTTACAGACACACACACACACAGACACACAGACACACAGACGGACGGCAAAATTTTTTTTCTAAAAATATGTTTTTTGGAATCTCCAGTGTCTGAAACGTGTAAATCCGTCAAAATTTTTTTTTCGATTTTCAAAACGATTACAAGACTTACCCTATACTACGTATGATGGGTAAGTAATAAATATATTCGGAATTTCCTTATATATGTTTTCCTTAATATTTTGTAAATTGGATTGATAAGGGGAAAATGAAAATGAAAATTAATTTTATAAATCAATCTGTATCAAAGATTTGTAGGCATAGATTTTTTGTATAGTTTGTAGGCATAGATTTTAGTATACTGCCAATCTGCCTCCAATACACTATATTGCCAAAGTTGACCGGTCACTTGCGATTTTAGACGTTTTATTAACTATCTAGAAAAAATACATGAGGAATTAACCTGAAACTGCAGGTGTGTAAATAGCATAGTATAGGTTATATATTTCTGCGAAGATTTTTTTTCATGAAACCTCATAGGGGACTGTCAACAAATTGAAAAATAACGAATATCTTTTGGATAACCCTGTAGAAACTATTGTAGCAAAGGCGTTCAAACTCGAGATTATTAATAAGTGGCTTATTGTAATATACTGTGTTCATTTTTATGAGGATAGCATGTATACTGGTAGAGAAATTAAGGTTTTTATAAAAACAGTCCCAAATTTCGCCTAGTTTTTTTCTTATAATTTGCAGAGTTCTTAATATAAAAAAAAGTTCTTTTCAGAAAACATGACAAACAACATTGTACATAATACTCTGCAATCAGAATTAAAAAATAATAATAATTGGATAAAAAATGAGCAGATTTAAATGTTTCACTGTGCATGCGCGAATGCAATCAAAATATAATATGCATAATGTATTAGCTAAGTATATAGAGCAACTTTTGTGAAAGTCTCAAAATTATAGCTTGAAAATTCTGAAAATTATCGTCGATAGAATAAGCTCGAAATCCGTTGTTCCCAAAAAGAAGCAAAAAGATGAGGGGTTGTATCAAATATCTGTTGATTATTGCCAAGATAGCGTACACAATATTGCACGTTCTACTTATTAATAATCTCGAGTTTGAACGCCTTTGCTACATTAGTTTTTACAGGGTTATCAAAAGATATTCGTTCTTTTTCAATTTGTTGACAGTCCCCTATTTGGTTTTGTGAAAAAATCTTCGCGGAAGTACATAACCCATACTCTATTGTTTACACATCTGCAGTTTCAGGTTAATCCCTCATGCATTTTTCTAGATAGTTAACAAAACGTCGAAAATCGCAAGTGACCGGTCACCTTTGGCAATATAGTGTATATATATATATATCGTAGAAGAAAATATTTCTCGTTTACTATATTTTAGTTGTGGTAACAAAATAGGTTGAAATTTTATAAATAACAATAAAATAAAGTTCAAATGAAGAAAAAAATTTAAATTTTCGTTTAACAATAAATATTTATATATCAACCATAAAATCTCGAATGCTGAGTTCGGGTCATTTTTAATTGTTTACATGATACACATTTTTTTTGTGTGTGTCGATATCTAATCAAACAAATATTACAGTACGTACTGATATATGTTTTTCTTCAATCGTTAATTTTCTAAAATGCAAATAAATAATATTATCCGCCTTCAAACCCTAAGAATAGCTTCACTCAAATAGAAAAAATATATGGTGTTGATTTGCTGCACTAACTTTACAAATAGTAAACAGCTGTTTCATTTAGATCATAAGGCTGAAGTTTATGTAATAAAATAGTGTACAATTTATAGGTTAGGACAAAAAAAAAATGAGAGATATAATTAATTAAACAAAATATATGGTAACTATATTTTTTAAAAAGTAAAAAAAAAAAAAAAAAAAAAAAAGGTAAAATATATGTTTAATGATTCAAAACAGTCTAATCTTTGCTCTGTTATATATGGACAGTTGGACAGACGGACCAGACGACGACTAGGTATTTATATAATTATGATCGCACCTAAAAATGATCGAATACAAGGCACTTTTTAACGAAACATAATTTTTTTATGTTAGTAGTAACAATATGGATATAAAAGTGAAGAATAAAGTATAACAATTGTATATATATATATATATATATATATATATATATATATATATATGTTGTTATATATATATATATATATATTTATGTTGTTATATATATATATATATTTATGTTGTTATATATATATATATATATATATATATATGTATATATAGGATGTTACGGTGAAACACCGAAATCTGGAGAATGTCGACTTTCACCGCTGAATGTCAACAAACACATAGTCGCTTGGTGTATGTCCGAAATATTTGCTAAATACCCTTATTTCTGACTTACACCGGTAAATGTCGACATTCACCATGCATTAATGGTAAATGTTGAATATGGCCGAGATTTATATTTTTTTCTCCGTAATTCAGTCTCGATAAATTTTTCGCCTCTCTTTCTGAGAGGAATGACTAAGAACATAAAACACACAGTACATTCAAAATGAGAAAGGAAAATAATAGAAGTTAAAAACTTACTTAATTACATAGTACATTCAAAATCAGAAAGGAAAATAATAGAAGTTAAAAACTTACTTAATTATACAGTACGTTCTAAATGAGAAAATAAAATAATAGTAATAAAAAACTTACTAAATTATGTGATTCAAATCTTATTTATTGCAACAACTTAAACTATTATGACACTTTGAATTGCACAAGAGGCCCTTCCTTTTACAACTGCATTTATTTGTGGAACACTTCCTTTTGCAATGACAGCTTATATATAGCCTTGCCCACCGCTTCTCGAATTAGCTGCAGCTGCTTCTCTCAGCGAGATTTCTTTAAAATAAGTGTCATCTATGGAAAGTAACTTTTCTTTACAAATTACGAACTGATTACGTGTACCATTGCTTGAGGGTACCATTTTCATTTGCAAGTTTATAGAAGTCGGAGAAAGTCCAACAACAACCGCTAACACATTTCGGTTATCTGTACGACCACGGTCGACATCAGGGACTTGTATTCGTACAGTATCACCAATTTGAGCAGGAGAAAATTGTTTTTGTGAGGTTCGTAACATTTTTGTTGCTTGCAGTAGAAGATTATCTTTCGCGGCCGCTTTTTTTATAGAAATTAACTCATGTTTTTCAGTCAGAACTTGATGTGAAGACATGGTAGATTGCAAGTCCTCTTCAATAATTTTCTTTGGAATATGGTTTTCGGTATGACCACCGCTCAATTTTTTTTCAGAAGTATTACCAGTTTCTTCAAGCTGTTCTTCGGTTTCAAAAGTATTGGCAACTTCTTCAAGTTGTTCTTCGGTTTCAAAAGTATTGGCAACTTCTTCAAGTTGTTCTTCGGTTTCAAAAGTATTGGCGATTTCTTAAAGTTGTTCTTCGGTTTCGATACTTGCGATTTGTTCGCTAGGCAAAAAAGACGATGCTATGCCTCTTTTCGCTTTAATGCCAAACATGGCTTCATAAGGACTTTGGTGTATTCCTTTGTGGTATGTAGTGTTCTTGGCAAATTGAACAAAGGGTACACCTTCTGACAATTTATTTGTATCGTTATCGTTCATCCATGTAGTTAGCATATTCTGTATATCCTGATTGGCCCTTTCAACTGAGCCTTGTGTTTGACTGTGACGAGGCTTTCCATGAACTATCTTAACATCTTTCCACATAGCGCATATTTCGGATACGACTTCATTACTGAATTCCCTACCATTATCTGATTGCAATATTGCTGGAGCACCAAATGTTAAAAATATTGGAAGAACGTGATACGCTACTTCTTCCGCCCTCTTAGTTTTCAAAGGTCGTAGCTGGACAAACTTAGTTAAATGATCTTGATACCCCATTATGAACTTATATTCGCCATCTCTGTTTGACTGCAGATCAATCAGATCAACTTGACATCTTGAGTTTAACTCAGAACTGATCATTGGTTTCACAACAATACCTTTCTTAGGTACACTGTGTTTCATTTGACACTGTTTGCATAAATTTAAATACAACATTACAACTTCATATGTAATATTTTTGTATTTATTTTGCAACTCTTTAAGCATACGTGTTCTTCCTCCGTGGCCTATTCTGGTGTGAGTTTCATATAGTATACTGAACAATTCCTCATTGGTAACATAATACTGTATATTCGTTTCTCCTGGTTTTAATGGTACAATTAACTTCCTTTTCTGGTTTGTTCTATAATTAATTATTAAGTAAAACAACCATGCCATTTGCTTTTTTTCCTATACGTTAGGGATTTATGAGAAAATAAAACATAAAGCGATAGCTGTTGATAACATAAAAAGTATTTTATGTATATATATATATATATATATATATATATTTATTTATTTATTACACAAGCACACTTGCAAGCGGGAGAATTTTGTCAACGTTCTGTAATTTTGGATGTCTTCAAAAAATCCCATGCCCCCCCCCCCAAAAAAAAAGTACTAGTATTCCAAAATTTTAAAATATTACCTATTTTCATTTTCAATGAACAAGGAACTTTAAAACGACGGGCCAATAATATTATAAAGAGGAACATTCACTGATATTTGATACTATTGATATTAATTTCCTTATTTTAATCTGTAAATTTAAAGAACAAATAGTAGAAATCTATAGTACGGTGCTCTCATACATATTTTTTCCCCTTATGCATCTATTACTAAAATTACTGATTATATAGAATTACGTAAAATATATCCTGAAAGCAACCTTAAAAATATATTTGCAAAATAATAGTTTCTAAAGGAAATATAGCAATAACGTGGCCAGAAAATAAAAATATATTTCATAAGGAAAAAGAAGCGAATCTGGATACATTATTTCATATCTTTATAAGAAGGATGGTGATAAACGAAGCGGCAAATAGACATGTATACATGCTTCATACACATCATCACTGAATGCGTAGCAGGCAGTCATCTTATATGCATTTTTATGTGATCTAACACGCAAAAAGTTCTGCTACAATCTTAAATGATTTATGGCTTTTCCTGGTGACACTCCGTTATTCATATATTTATTGTCTAGAGTCGAAACTAATTTCATCTCTTCCATTTTTGTCCACAAACTTCTCTATGCGTCTCTGATATATTCGCCCTTCTTGTAAACTTAATTTTCATCAGTCGATATCAGTGGGTAAATTTATTAAAGGAAGAAAAAATGCAATATTTTTTTTAATCGAGTTTTATTAGTCTATTATTATCCTTTGAAAATATTGGTTAAATATTTTTATCCCAATCGGATAAAACTAGTAAATCTACAGATCAAAGGCCTCAACGTGAGCTCTACAAATCATTGTTCATTAATCTCATTAATTTTTAACATTATCTGCATAATATTTGATAACCTAAAATTCAATTTTTTAAAGTTATTTGTACATTTATAAAAATATATAATTTATCGAAAGTTCCGTAAATTTTAGAAGTATCGCATTAAACACAATGTTATGCAATGATAGGATAAACTACTTATTACTGTATTTTTTCAGAATAACAGTACATTACTTCAGGGGAGCTCAGCCCCCCTGAACCCCAGTTGTCACTTTAATTTTATATTCTCAATTTTCAGTAATTATGCTATTTCATTTCTTGAGTATATGTCTGAATGTATTTACTATTTTAATTTCATTAGCATAACCATCTCTTTGCACAAGAGATTTTATCATATCCTTAAAAAAATACTTATATTTCAACCGCTAAACATCCTATGTTGCTGAAATTGAATAAAATTTCGTGTATAAAATATACTTATACAAATGTTAATTCTTCTTACGTGACCTATATTCAATTTACACATGTAACGTTTTTATTACTTTCATTTGGAAAACCGATTTGTTCATCTTTCTTTAGTCGTTAAAATAAATTCTCATCTATTTCATTAAAAAAGGCATATTAAAAATTTAATTCACCTGAAAATTAGCTGTTTTGTTAATAAAATTTCGCGTTAAAATAGTACGATTCACTTGAATTTTCCTTTGTTGATATTCTTTGAAATATAGTTGCTTAGCAACCATTTAATGAATGAGAGAAAAAAAATGCATTGGAAATTTTTGTAAAAAATGAGAAATTAAAATGTTTCATATCTTTCAAATTAATGCATAAAATTTCCCAATAATTCATACAATTAATTTCGAAATTCTAATAAATATATTGGCAAATTTTCAAAGCGATTGGATTAAATTAAGATCTCCATTTCGTAAATTTAGCATCCATAATTTAGCATTTACAATTATCCCAATGAGACATTTTCTTTTCGGTGAATGTTAAAATTAAAAAGATCGTCTGACTTCCCATTGAAAAGCATTATGACCTTAAAAGAAATGTTCTATATTTTTCGAACCAATGAACCAAATGTAACTAAAAACTATACAGCTAATGCCGGATACCTGGCCAACATACCTTCCGAAAATCTACCTAATCGGATCATTTTTGCGGCAGTTATCGCGGAACCGACAGACAGACGGAATCCAAAAAACTTTTCGGGTCTCCATAGTTGAGCCTCAATTGACGTTTCGGCAATTAATAGAGTTATAGAACATTTTGGAATTCTCAATATTATAAAAGGCAATTTTAACACCAAATTTTAAACATTTTCCCCTTTTCAAATCGGTGGTCGAATACAATATATTATCGTAAACATTACACATTTAAACTTCGAATTGATAAAATCCATATATTTTAAACCGTATATAACTGACATTCTAAAAATGAACATTTTATTAAAAACATGCATTTTTACTTTCAAAGTCTGATCATCTAAAAGTTGTTCTCAAATGACCTGCTCAACAATGCAAAACTTTCTGACACATTTTCTGACTCATTTTTAAACCCAAAGATATAAAATTGGCTGGACTGACTAATGAATCGATTTGAAATCGAAATGATTTTTTTTTTTTTGATAAATAGATTACATATCGAGTTATAAGCAGGGCTGCGAAGTCGGAGTCGGAGTCGTGGAGTCGGAGTCGGGCCTATTTTGGGGCAAAAGAGTCGGTGTCGGAGCCACTAAAAAACTGGCCAACTGCGACTCCGACTCCAGCTTGTTTTTAGACAGCTTGAAGTGAAATTAAACCAATTCTATGTAATTTTAAATTTATAAACTGAATTATTATTTTTATATTTGAACTATATATACAAGGAAACTCAGTTTGAAAACTGTTTTTAATTGAAATCTCTAGTTTATATATAGTATATAGTCCTTTCCCTAGGTTTTTTTTTGGTGTTTCCGGAACCCGAGGTAATGCGAAAATTTGAAATTTCTCCCTTTTTTTCTTGTTTTTCTCAGATTTTTCAGGTCTGTGGGATCAGGAGTAATCCTGAAATTGTAAATTTTCTCCCCTTTTTTTCGTGTGCATAGGACCCCCTCCCCCCCACCCAGAAAAAATAGTGAAATTGTAATTTTTTTTTTTTTCCTGCGTCTGCAGTACTCAAAATAATGATGAAATAGTGACATTTCTGTTATCTTTTCTCCTTTTGATATTCAGGTCCTGCAGACCCGAAATAAAGCCAAAATTATAAAATTAATGCAGAAAATATAAAATTTTCATCTTTATTTTTCTTGCATTCTCTTAGAATTTTTCGGGTCCTGGAGACCCCAAATGATGCTTAAATTGTAAAATTTTTGTCTCCTATTTTTTGGGTCTGCAGGAATAGATATAAAATCAAAATTAAACATCCTTTCACCCATATTTTGGTATAATATATGTTTGATTTGGCATAAAATAGTTTGGTTATCGTCTTAAAATGATATACCAACGTATTATATGTTGTTTGAATTCATCTGATAGATCTTTGTGTGTGTTGTTCAAAGTAAATTTTGGAGATTTATTAGATTTCAACTGTTGTTTCTATCTAATAGCTTCAAGTTGAACTTTTCGATTGCAATTTACATGCATATAAATATTTTACATGCAGTTTTTGCATAGTTTTGACATAATTAAATTTTAACACATATAAAATTTAATGCATATTGTGTTTTTGTGTGAGTGCATGTGTATAGACTATCTGGGAGGAGGAGGGGGGGGGATGTTTAAAATATTTTCAGTCTTGACCAGAGCCAATTAATGTAGGGGCAAAGTTCCACAGGCATTTTATAAGAATATTTTTGCCTTATTTAAAAAAAAAAATCTGCATTTAAAAAAAGGTGAAACTTTTTATACTAAAATACTGTCGGAAGTTTGCCGCTGCAGTAAATGAGTCCTAGTATTGACTACCTATCACAGCTTACATCCATAATTCATCGAAAAAAATGAAACGTGAAAAAAAAATTATCGGTTGATATATACATTGCTTCAAGGGCAAACAGGAATGTAACAGCAGGTTGCAGTGTTGTCAGTTGAGGTTTTTTTTAAAAATTCAGATTGCTTGATTGCTGCCACTTTTTTAAATAATAATATTTCCTTTATTTAATGGCATTTAATAAAGTGACTATTACTGTTTCACAACAAATGACAGCAATGAAGCAATCTGAATAATAGGAATCAACAGGCAAAACTAGTACTTCAGCCATCCCGGAGTCGGTTCCTTTAAAATTTCAGGAGTCGGAGTCGGTCATTTTTCCCACTGACTCCGCAGCCCTGGTTATAAGTGATTCGGGTCACGTGACGACCCATTTTTCTCGCTGTTTGGGCTGCGTCGTCAGAAATTCTGTTCAAAACGCCAACTTTGGCTGTATCCTGTGAAAGATCTTCTGCCTTTACTAAAAAATAGAAAACCTGTTTCGATTATAAAGTTTCTGAATAAGAACACCTCACAATTTCATACATTTCCTAACAAAACTGATTTAAAATATACGTCATAAAATAGCCATTTTGGATTTGAGAATATTTTGAGATTGAGAATCTGACCTTAAGAATACTTTTATACATATTTTTTAATTTATTTAAGGTTACGTTTTGAAAATTGAAAAAAAAAAATCTATGATAAAGGAAGTAAGCACTGATACTTTCGTCTAACGCAAAAATCACTCGACTAATAATAGCTAAATAATTATGAAAATTATTCCTTTATGATAAAATAGAATTAGTATAATTGGAAATGTATCAAGAGCTAGACCAACGATAACCTACTATAAATTTGATGGACAATACGCCTCGAAAATTTATTTTTAGACTCAAAATAGTGCAACATTGGTAAAATATTCGCCTTAAATTTGCTAGAGAGAAACTATTTAAAATAAAGCTTAATGATGTTTTGAGTCTTTTCTCACATTATTAATAGATAATGTAGTATTTTCTCGTTTGCGTGTTACATAGTTATAAATAACTATTACATTCATGTTAATCTGATTAATACTAATTCTGAAGTAATACGCCAAAACAGTACGAAGAATCTCTCTCTATTCTAAAAAATATAACTAATGCTGCTTCTGCCGTAATTGAATTTATGATGACCTTTTCACATTCTGGATACATCCTGCAAAAACTATTGTATATAAAACATGAAAAGTAGTATAGTTTAATTGAAAAATGTGTGATAAACACATTGAAGCAGACAGTTTTTAAATCAAAGTACTATTTAATGTTTAAATCGGTCAAGGTACACTGTAAAAAATTTTGGTCAAAAATTACGGTACATAGACTGGCAACTTTGTGACCAGTAATTATACCGTAATTTAACTGGACGGTATATGTACCGTAAAATATTTAAAGTAAGTGTACCGGCTGACCCCCACCTTTCCTCAGGCCTGCACCCATTATGTTACAAGAGCAAGAGCATCGCTTCAGGGGTTGCCGTACACCGAGGCGGGGCTACCAGCTTTTTTCTTACTAAAAAATAATTATTTTATGGTATAAATAGCGATATTTTACTGAAAAATAATGATTTTACGGTATAAATACCGTTTAGGTACGGTATAAATACCTTAAAGAGTGAAAACGGTACAAGTACCATAAGATTTACTGTACATCTACTGAAATTTTACAAATTTTTTTTACCGTGCAGTTCAGTTAAATAATTATTTAGGATTTAAAACCATACATAGCATAATTTAACCTTTTACGGGCATATACTTTACTAAATTGTGGTGTACAGTGTCCAATTAATTTTTAAATGTGTCTAATTTGTTAAGTTATTCCAATTTTTAATCAGATTTTCATTACCTGTATAGAGGTTTATTTCACAGTTTGAAATAGCCGTTTTTATCTATTGTTGCCAGATTTTAAAAAGCTCAAATAATAAAATATTCAAATACTTTACAATTGAAAAATATATTTACACGTGGATATTCAAAATAAAAGAAAACATTTAAATAATTAAATTATTACTTGTGTAAAGCATTTAATGCTGAAAATTACGTCATATTTAAAACGATGTATTTAAACATATTTTCTTATAGCGTCTAAAATAAAACTTTATTTCTTGACGTTATAAAACACCGGTAGATAGCGACACTTTTAGGTGCGTTCGTAATTATATAAATACGGAGCATAGCATCTATAGTCGTTGTCTGGTCCGTCCATTTGTCCGCATATAACAGCGCAAAAACAACCTAACCGAATGATTTGAAATTTAATATATATAATCGTTACAGAATTTTGTCGAGTCATTTCAAATTTGATGAAAATCGAATCAAAACTGAAAAATATATTAATAAAAGTTTTCTTCATTCTTTTAAATCCTATCATACGTAATTAATTCAATGATATCCCATGATAGGTAATAATTCTAGTGTGCCATGGTAATTACGTCCTATTTAAGATGGAGTCATATTGTTTCCGAATTACTGCATTTAAAAACAGAATTTGCATACTAAAATTGTTTAATTATTGCAATCATATAATCTACCGACGGTTTTTTAGATAGATGTTTTCGGAGAAATAGATATTAAATGGAAAAATAGTCTAAATATGGATTTCAAGTTCTGAAATTTTCAAAGTGAGGCTTAAGTGTCCCATTGGGATTTTCAGTAAATGTCAACGAATGATAAAATGTTGCCAACTAAAAATGTACTTGCTTTATGACGGAAATTAATCATATCATAATAACAGACGATATAAGTCATTTCGCTGAAATAATAAATGATGATTTTTTTACATTGTCTTGTATTGGATATTTGCGCATAGTATAATTTTAATGTAACAGATTTATAATTAATTGTTAATTAATTGTAATTAAATGTAATTAATTGTCGGTGAACAGTTTTCTTAAAAGTAAACCAACAGGCAGCAAATTTCATAGTAATATCCTGTTTAAAGTAGGTAATGTAAAGCAGCCTAATTCAGATTTTTAAGTTAGTATATCCGTAATCAAAACGACCTGTTGGCATTACAAAACCAGCTTAGCATTGTTAAAATGCGAGCAAATCAGATATGTGGACTTATTCATTTATTAAATCAGAGAGATTAACTTGTCATATTATAACTAAAGCAATACCCAGAAATCTGACTCTTCAAAATCTTGTGATGGTTTCTAGAACCATCTGAGCTGTTTTTGGAGTTTGATCGGGCTTAAATAGACTATTTTGAACAGGACATAGAAAGATTATTTCGGTAAAGTTATTTTGAAGTAAAAGTTTTTCTAAAAATTAGGAAATATCCCTTAAATGTGTAAGTTTCCCTTTATTATATTTATCTAAGTTTGGACAAGGACATTACATGATTTATAATAACATGGGGATTTAGTTGTACGTATCAATTTTAAGAAAATTGAGATGTGACTTGGCATAAAAAGTAAAGTTTTAAGCCCAATCGATTTACCAAGTATTCCATATCAGTTTCGGTGGCATTCAGCGTACCGTCATTGGTGCAAAATATAATGGACTAAATTCATATGTATAGTGCAAAGTAGTATATAAGTTCATATACAGGGTGTTCATAACTAAACGACCCTACTTTAAATTTAGACGAAACTATTTATCAGAAAGTTGTGAAATTTTGTGAAAGACATAATGAAGGAATGGGAATTTGTTTAAGCGAAAAAAAAATTAGTTCAAAATTTCGCCGCCAGAGGGAGTTTTTTAATGAATTACACATTTAGCATACATTTACGATAGATTACAAATTTTATTACAACAAAACACGTTGAACAAAACATTTCTCGCGAGAGGTTTTTAGCATTTCCCAGAACACACTGCGGTCAACTGTGGTACAAACTATCTTACGATTCCAGATGGTAGCTGAAAATGATGGCCGTCATGTGGAATATGTTTTGTTGCAATAAAATATGTAAACTACCGTAAATGTATGCTAAATGTGTAATTCCTTATAAACGCCATCTGGTGGCGAAATTTTGAACTAATTTTTTTTTCGCTTAAACAAATTCCCATTCTTTTATGTCCTTCTCAAAATTTCACAACTTTCTGACCAATAGTTTCGTCTATAGACAACTATAAACTAGAGTCGTTTAATTATGGACACCCTGTATATATATATATATATATATATATATATATATAAAGTTCTTATATATAGACGAAATGCGACTTGGAGAGATAATATTTTCATAGTTTTTATGGACATGAAATAGTTTTAGAAAGTCGAGTTCAAGCATAGATGTGGATTTACATATAATTTTAGCAGAATGGTAAAATAAGAGATGTAGATCATATCACAGCTATGTTTTGTAATAGCAGATTTATTATTTTCTTGCAATGAAAGCCTTTCATGTCCATAATTGTTTTTTTTTAAATGTCATTAATTGTGACTTCGCTGTCCACCCATTCTCAAATTGATGAATGTTTTACATAAAATTCTCCTTTTATTAATTTTTATTTGTGGTTTTTTTTTTTTTATTATTATTATTATCAGTTTCTTTTCCCTATAAATATTTCTATTAGTTGTCCCTTCAAATTTCCGGCAATTTATTAGTCAATAAATTTATCTCTCCAATTCGCTATTCCACTATATACAGCGTGTCCGAGAAAGGTCTTTATCATTCTAAACATTAATAATAAAAATACTGACAGGTGAAATGGAATGCAGTTTTCTACAAAATAATGAAGATAATAAAATAATAAGACACAATAATGAAAAAAGTTTTTTCTGGTATCAATTGCCTGAGGTAGATGGCGCTAGTTGCTTGGCAGTTGTGATAAGAAATGAAAATGGCCACTGCACAGGCGAAAGCCCTGTGTGTATTTGTGGTTAGCCGAAACAAAATCACAGATACCGTGTAAATAAAGTTTCACCGCATGTCCCATAAAGATCCACCAAGTGTGCCTTTAATTTATACATGAACCATCCACATCAGGAGAAAGTGTCGAACGAATTGGAGAATCGTTCTCTCGGAGTCCCAGGAAGTCGGTCAGAAGTGCTCTTAAACAAAACAAAAAAAACTCTTACAAGGAGACCGCCAAACATGATGCGCACAGATTTTGATGATTTTAAAGTATGTTGTAGGGGTCATACCCCTAACTATTCAGGTCAAAGGTTACCTTCAAATGGACTTTAGTTTTCGAGAAATTTCGGGTTAAAGTTCAGTATGCATTTCAAATACCCATTAGTTCGCAATCTTGAACAAGGTCTCCGTGGTGCGGAGCTAGCGCTCTGAATTTGAGAGCCGGAGATGTCCTCTCATATGACTTTTACCTTTTTTTTAAACAAAATTTACATATTTGTCGCTTTATAAGTTTAATGCAGAGTTATGAATTCTGCATCTTTGAACTTTTTGATATTTTCCTAATAAAATCCATTTACATTTTCGAATTTTTCGTGAAAATTTATAGTTTTTGTGCAATTTTTATTCTAATATTTCTGTTGACGAAAATCCAAACTAATTTATGTCTTGATATCTCGTCTTTTTAAAATGATTATTGTTTACATTTATGTATATTTACTTATTTATTTATCGTATTTATGAAACAATGCATTTTTTTTTATTTGCATTTTCTATTTTTAAAAAAATTAAATGATTAAGAAAATGTTAACAAAATAATATATCCTTTTAATATTTGATTTGTTCTAAATATATTGAAATATGTTAACAGCTGAAATACTAAAATATTTATCATCACCGACATCGACATTTTTAGTTTATTAAATATGGAAGTAATTGTGTGATACATATCGCAAAAATATTCTAAACAAATTCCGCATTAAAAATCACCTTTAAATATATTTTTTACGTAAATTGTTTTAACAATATTGGAAGAATGTATAAATAGCATATTATATATTCTTTAAATACTTAAATTGTGAGAAATATATTAAAAAATACATCACATTTGAAAAAGAAATTATTTCAAACGTGTTAATTGTCTGCAAAGGAAGCTAAACGAAATGGATAAAAAGAAAATTTTATTTATTCTGATATTACCGTTAAAGTCATTGCAGACGATTTTTTTTCTGATATTTTTATATGTATTGTAATTTACAAACGATTTTTCATTTCTAGTTGAATTTTTCTGTATGGCATCGACTTGTTAGAATGAAAAAAAAAATTAATTGTACTATATATTATTTTTTATTTGTGCAAATCAAAAATGATGTTGAGTTTGAACTTTACAGTTAAATGTATTTAAAATAACATAAAAAAAAATATATATATAACTGGCTAAAACTTGGATATAAGAGTTATTGCTTTAATATTTTATTACTCCTTTATAGATATGTTGTTGGAATTATCTAATCATACATACCTTTAGATACTTTAGAAGATTTGAGATAAAAAATATTTTGCACAAATTATAAGAAAATATAAATTTTCATTTAATATTTCATAAAGTTAAAAAATATATTATTTTTAAACGGTTATTAAAATATAAAGGGTAAATAATAAAAAATAAATAAACAAAATCTAGACATAAATTAGTTTGAAATTTCGTCAATAGAAATATTAATTTCAAAACTGCACAAAAAAAAATTAAATTTTTCCGTAAAATTTGAAAATTTAAATGGAATTTATTAAGAAAATACCAAAAAGTTCAAAGAAGCAGAATTCATAATTCTGCATAAAACTTGTAACGCGACAAATATATAAATTTTATGAAAAAAAGTAAAAAGTCGCAAGAGAGAAAAAGTCGCACCCTCATCTCCGTCTCTCAAATACAGAGCGCTAGCTGTACACCACGGAGACCTTGCTCAAAACTATGAACTAATGGGTATGCTGAACTTTAACCCGAAATTTCTCGAAAACTAAAGCCCATTTGAAGGAAACCTTTTACCTGAATAGTTAGGGATATGATCCCTACAACATGCTTTAAAATAATTAAAATCTGTTCGCATCATGTTTGGCGATCCCCTTGTTAGATTTCTTCATTCTTTTGCAGCAAATAGCATTTCATTTCACCTATTAGTATTTTTGTTATTAATGTTTAGAATGATAAAGACCTTTCTCGGACGCGCTGTACATCAGAGAAATTCCATTATTTTTTGCACTATTGACGATAAGCTGAATGCTAAAGAAAGCAGTACTTGATAAAACGTCTGGTGTTAAACGCGTTATTTGGATTATTTATATATGTGTTTTAATTGATGAATTTGCATAATTTATGGATACATCTGTGGAAACTTTTATAAAGTAAAGGATGGTCTGATAAAAAAAAAAATAATAATAATAGAAGCAATAGTAATATAATAATACTTTTATTAATGTTTATCTTACATTATATAACGATTAATACGCATCTTTAAAAAAAGAACATTTTAAAATTAAATGACTAAATACTTTGAAAAATAGTTTTAAAAAAATCAGCAATTTCAGCCTAAATATCTTCAGTCATATAGTATAAAAATGAATAAAGCCATCATTTAAACAACTTATATTTTATATTTCATCAAAAAGTTGTTTTAATAAAGAGGCAAAACATTATTTAGCAAAAAAATTCGTTCATTTAGTATATTTAATTATTTATCTGTCTGCATTTGGGCGCTATGCATTAATTTAATTACAAGGAAAAACTACATTCGTTTGCATTTATTTTGATTAGAATTACATTTTTAATTCATCTAAAAAATCTCACTATTATATATTTCAGAACTTTTTGTTGAATTACAAACAAAGACATATGTATTCTTCAAGCTTACTTTCATGTTATAGCTATGCTTTATTTTGCTTAAATTCGGCAAGAACATTTTTTAAGACATATTTTTTTGTGCATTAATATTTTAATTTTAAAGAAAGCATCAGAAAAAAAAATCAGTATATTAAATTTAAAATAGATGACGAAAAACGACTCGTGGAAGTATTTTTAGTTTTAATATACTCCATCATCCAGTTTTTACATGCAAAAACTTTTTCAAAAAGGAAAATGTTTTATTAATAAGAGCTTTTTATTTGAAACATTAACTACTTCATTGTTATTAAAATGTTTAGAAAATATGTTTAGAATACATATATATATATATACAAGCGTTCTTATTGCAGGAAAAAAAAGCATTCTAATATGATTTCATAAGACTTCCTTGTTAAAAATAAGAAAAAGATGATGAAATAGTAAAAACATACTCAAAAAATCTCGCATAAAAGAGAAAAAATGGAATGGTGTAGAAAAATACCACCTGAAAATTAATAGAGCTATGAAAGAATGCAGGGAAAAAATCTGTTATTTGAATTTATAATTTAATAGGATTTTTACTAGTACATTGTTAACGACACATTTTCTATGAGATTTTTTTTAATTTATTACCTTGTATTATAAAAATAAACGTTTTTTGATTTTTTTTTTTTACTTCTGTAATTAAATAACGTATTAATTATATTTCTAATCAGTATTTTCTTTAATGCATTGTAAAAGATATTCCAATAAAGTCATGAACATATGTTATTTCATTTATTTTTTTAGGTGCGTTCGTAATTATATAAATACGCAGCATCTATAGTCGTCGTCTGGTCCGTCCGTCCGTCTGTCTGTCTCTCTGTCCGTCCGTCCGCATTTAACAGCACAAAAACTACCCAACCGAATGGTTTGAAACTTAATATATATAATCGTTGCATAATTTTGTCGAGTCATTTCACATTTTATGAAAATCGAATCAAAACTTAAAAAGATATTAATAAAAGTTTCCTTTATTCTATTAAATCCCATCATACGTAATCTACATAATAAAAGCGCAAGAAAACAAATACGGGCGGCCATTTTTATTCGAAATTATTTTTTCGAATAAAATTATACAAAAGTTACAATTTTAGAAAGATCGTTCAAAAAAATTGTTTCCTTGAGAGATGCGTTACATTAAAAAATGTATAGATTCTGAGATAACTTCAGTGAAAATTAGGTTAACAACCGAATATCTCAATCCATTAAAGTATATAAACAAAAGATTCATTCATTGTGAGTCATAGAAATATTAACCATGGTCGTAATCATTCACAAATCAAGATCCCCATGGTGAATTTACAGCGCTGTCTGAAAAAAACTTCGCATCTGTAAACATGGCATACATAATAAGGGGAGGGGGGGGGGAAGACATCCTCATTTCGTTCATAGCAGACGATATAATTTATTTCACTAAAATAGTAACGATGATATTTACATTGTAAAACTAGTTATAGTACGAAACGAACGCACCTCATTTGTCACGTTTAACGTACAATTTCAAACTTGTGTACCTTTAGGTTATTTAAGAGTTACAAAATAAAGAAAATATATAAATAATTTCTAAACGATAATATATATATATATATATTGAGCTACTTGATAATTTTTCTGCTACATTTCAAACGTTATATGTTACTGAAAACTGATTTATCCCTATAGTAACTTTAGAACTTTGTTCTCTTGGAGATTGTAAGGTTTGCATAAATCTACGAAATGCCAAGAATGGGTCATTAGAGAATTTACTAAAAATATGTTCCCCTATTTTTGTTACACATAAAATGGTTTTAAAATATTTAACGTCAAACCTGATGGATTAGCAAAGGATTATTTCTATGAATTTCACTTAGAGTATCAACTGCCGCATAATCAAGGATAGGAGCAATACGGTCCAAACTTCCTCTAAAACAAAAAATAAATAATGGAAAATTGCACTGAAATCTTAAAAAAAATATTATTTTTTAGTTGTTTTTATATCTGTCTGAAATAAAAGTTTTCAAACTAAGCTGCTTAAAATTTAAAATTGTGATCGATAATGCTTATTTGTTTTATTGATTCCTTAGTCTTCAGTACCTCCATTATATCTATTATCGTGTTTCCACGAGAATAAGAGCGGGTCTTATATTCATTTTTGCACCAAAAGACGCATTAGATCTTATTTAAGGTGGATGACTATTTTTACATGCTCAAAAATTTGCATTTTTTC
Organism: Maratus michaelseni; assembly: GCA_963931845.1. Lineage (NCBI taxonomy): Eukaryota > Metazoa > Arthropoda > Arachnida > Araneae > Salticidae > Maratus > Maratus michaelseni. The sequence continues at coordinate 455,993,845 of OZ007589.1, read as the reverse complement.
ATTTAAAGCAATCTATAATTATCCAAAAACTCATTTAAAACAATCTATATTTATTCATATATTTCAATTTAGGATATATATATTACTAGCTGACCCACCCGGCGTTGCCTGGGGCCGTGATAATAAAATTAAACAAACCTAAAGTTTGTACGATTGAATGCCTAAATGAGGCCACTCGTCTTGGCGAACCAGGACGTTGAGCGTATAGCCTCCCCCAAAGTGTGTATGATTTTATATCTTTAACCCGATTTTGCATGAAATTATTTATTTAAAAGTGTCGCGCACGCGACGGAAAATCCTTTTTATTTCCACCTTCTGCTGACAGGGGGCGCATTCTGATCTAAACGAACCTTCGACACGCGTGTCCGCTGCTTGCGGCACCGTATAGTAGGCGTTCTGCGCGCGCGTTGCAAAATCTTTCAGTTTCACCTTCCTCCGCCAGGGGGCGCACTCTGTTCCAAACAAACCACCTTCCGAACGAAACTCCGTGTCTCCGCTGCATCCGGCACCGTATAACAGGCATGCTGCTCCGACTTGGTTTTCGATCGCGTTACAGATTTTAGTTTCACCTTCCATGGCCAAGCGGCGCAATTTGTTCTATACGAACATCCAACACGGGTACTCATTGTATCAAAGGAGTTCAAAGAACCAATTCCGTCGAAATCGGGCCCATAGAACTCGATAAAATAATGCGCAAGGTGGAACTAAAATATGTAACGCAATCGAAAACCAAGTCGAATCATCCCAACTCGGTTGTGATCGAGCCCATTGAACCCGAGATAATATATATACAGATAGATAGATAGATAGATAGATAGATAGATAAATTTAATCATAATAGAGTCATTTTCACAGAATTTGAATTTTACTAGTTCGAAGATTACCGAGCAGATGTCCTATTCCAATCACTGGATGAACAGTCAGTAAAAATGACACCATTCTGACGCAAGTTATATAAAACATATTTCAGTGTTATGATAAAATGTAAACTTATGACGCTACTTGTTACTAATGGAAGCGTACCGCCCGTCTGAAATTAGGGTCCCAAATCTACAAGCAACGCGAATTTGTAAATCAATGTAATTTATATTTTTCTTTTTCGCTGATACTAAAATTGAGAACTTAATCTAAAAAAAAGGGCAAAATGCTGCTACACGAGAAAATGTCATATTTAAAGAAAATATAAAAAATTGAAACCAAAATAAAGGTGGATAAGATCATGTTTTATCATACCTGTTTTTAAATTAAACTTGTCTGCTTTCTGACACATTCATGAAATGTTTTTTTCATTCGTAGATGCGTAAACTTTCCTGAAAGAAAAAAAATATTTTAAAATAATTCATTTGAACTAAATATACATTTTTCGAAATTCTCACTATGATTACTTGCATTTTATAAGTCAGAGTACTGTTTGGGGGATAAGCCATATTTTCTAAAATTTCCTTCACTGAGAAAAATTGACACTTTCAAATCTGAGTAAATCGATGTTTTCATTTTGTTATGAAACTTTTTGTTTCAAATAGGATGACCCAATGCTTTCAATTCTGAAATACTTAGATTATTTAAACATGGACATACTCAAATACGAGCACATGATGTTTTATTCCTGAATGTGTGCATGTTTTCTGAAATGAGTACATACATGTTTCAAACTTGTGCCATTTTGATTCGGAGCCATTTTGACTATGCGACATACTCAGATTTGAGTATTTTGTGCCCAGTTTTGAAAATGTCGTTTTTAGAGTGAGGACACTACAAAAATCGTTCGATACTAAAATTACATAAACTTTGGTATAATCACTGCCTCTTATATGAAATCAGACAAACATTCAGGAACTTAAAAACATAGAAATATTTATAAATTTAAAAAGCATCGACAGAATTAGAAACTTGAATTGTGTCGCGACAGATAGGCCAAAGAAGAATCAAAACCAATGAATTCATTGGATATAATAGTGTGAGAAAAACGTTTCTTTGCAAAAAATGTTAAACTCTTCCCTGTGAAGGAGTTTCTAAGGTTGGGATTTTATTAGAGGCCTATTGTGATCGGTTAAACGGAAAAAGAACAACTACAGTACATTGCTTTGAGTCTATGCAGACCAAGGATCGAAAGTAGTGCGCTACAAGTAGCGAAACTACAGTAGTCGCTACTTTTACAGTAGCTTGTAGTGTAGCGCGCTACATTTTGAACAATGTAGTGTAGCGAGTAGAGCGATACAAAAAATCAGTAGTTTGTACACTGTTAAAAATTTGCAGCAAACTGTACAGTCATGTGACCGTTTTTATAGAAAACTGTTTTATAACCGTAATTTAACTCTATTCTGACAATATTATTGCCCATATTATGGTCAGAATAACTTAAATTACGGTTATATAACCATTTTCTATAAAAACGGTCAAATGGCTGGACAGTTTGCTGCAAATTTCTAATAGTGTAGCAAGAACCGACGCTACTTTTAACGCTGCTTCAAGGGAAAAAAAATGTGCCATTCTCCAAATCACGTGGTTGAAACTTACTTCTTTTGTGCAAAATGTGTTCTGCTGACCAATTTGAAAATCTCAGCTGCAGTGTATACCAACGTATCGCATGAAGTCATAGATTTTTCCCATTGACACTTGCTGCTAAAATCAAGTACTAGCGCACCAAATTTTGTTGCTGGCAACACTTGTCTATTTATTCGTTATTAGATTTTCATGTTTTAACGCTGTGTTTCTGATTATTCAGAATGGCTTTATACACAGATTTATTTCTTATTTGCAATTATAGTTTTCTTTTAATTCTAGATTGTAATATCTCTTTTAATTTTGCTACGAAGTTTGTAATGTACGTATAAATTAGCATTTTGGAGACAAACACAAAACATTTTCTTTATGTTACCTTCCTTAATTTTAATTGTGTTTCTTTAATTTAATGGTTTCCCGGCAGATGCGATATAACGAGGGGTCGCTTTATTATTTAATCCGTGTCTTCAATTTCGATTGTAAATTGAACCCTTTGGCAAAGTTTGAAAGTTGCGAAGTAGTGACTACTTTTGGAGAGTAGTTTGTAGTCTCTACTTTTTAAAACAAGTAGCTGTAGTTATAGTTAACTACATTTTTGATAAAGTAGTTCGCTACAATAAAAAAGTAGTTTTTCCGACCCCTGATGCAGACACTACAGCATTCTACATCCCGAGAAACTGGTTTATTTGCACAAATCAGAAAACAATTTAAAATGCCCAGTACAATGAGATGGGATGGGATGGGATAGCTCCATAATTAAGTATTGCTTAACAGTACAGCAGACAGAGGAGAAGTTCCTTATTTTTAATCGCGAATATCATTATAGGGATCAAGCCCCGAAGCCAATTTTAAACATTTCTCGTAACAATGTGTTTAGTTAAAAGAACTTTTTCCTGCTTACAAAGCGAAAAAAAAAACTATGAACGTGATTTTACATTCAAATGGAAAGTTTAGGTTCCTTCCCGAAAATACATTCTTGCTACGCCACTGATTATCGTGTATTTATTAGCAAGCTAGCACATTATTAAGCTAGTTCCGTGCTATTGTGTAAAAAATGCTTTACATCTTCTACACTTCCAACTCCATGGCATGTGTGCTAGAAGCAAAACTTAGATTATTAGTTATTTAGTGAAGCGAATAGATGTTACAAAGCAAAAAAAAATTACATAAAATCTAAAATTATACTTGTATGTTTGAAATTTGGCAAAGTGAAACATGCCACTTTTATTGCTATTGAAATGACTGTATGAAACATTATTTGGGCGTTGATTTTATGTTTGTACAAAAGTCATATTCATCTAATATGAAATTTCTACGACGTGGCGCTCATCTGGTTAAATAAGTGCCGAAACGTCAGTTGAGGCTCACTTTGGAGACACGAAAAGTTTTTGGTTTCTATCTGTCAGTTTGTCTGTTTGTCTATCTGTTCCGCGATAACTGTCGTAAAAATCGTCGTATTAGGTTGATTTTTGGTGGGTATGTTGGTGAAGTACCCGGAATGAGCTGTATAGTTTTTAGTTACATGTGGTTCATTCGTTCGAAAAAATATAGAACATTTCTTTTTAGATCATAATGCTTTCCTTTGGGAATGCAGACGAGTTTCAAATTTCATTTTTAACTGAAATGAAAATCGCCTATTTGAATAATGGATTTAAACGTAAAATTATTAATGCTAAATTTTAGATAGGGAGGTTTTAAATATATCAAACGGCTTTGAAAATTTGCCGATGCATTCATTAAAATTTAGAAATTGTTGAAATTATTGGAAATTTTTTAAATATTTTTTAGAAATATAAAACATTTTATTTTCCTATTTTTTTACAAATTTTAAGATGCATTTTTGTTTTACTTTGTTCTTTAATTTCTTAGTTTCTTAGCAATCCTATTTTAAAGAATATCAAAATAATAAAATTCAAGTAACTCGCACTATTTTGCTGCAATATTTTATTATAAAAATACATTATTTTTGTATTCTATTGACATAACTGAAGAATTTATTTTAATACAAGTTTATTTTTGTTATCTAAAAAGTTACGTGAATAAGCAGTTCATCAGAATTTCAGAATATCATTGTATAACACAGTGTTTAATTTAATGATTCTAATTTCTGGAACATTCGAAGAGTTTTATATGCCTATAAATATGTATGCAATATAAAAATAATAAATTGTGGATTGTAAGATGCTAAATAATATGAAAAGTAAGATTAAAAAACAATGACTTTTAGAGCTGACGTTGAGGCTCCTGATCTGCAAATTTACTAGTTTATCATATCAGAGCAATTAAAATGAAAACTGCTGGTGCTATAATAAACTATAATGCTTCTAACTTCTTATTGTTTTGCGAACTTTTAAAGAATTAGGCATTACTTCTACTTCATTCAAAGTATACAATGCAGTACATTTTTCCCACTATTCTTTTATGTCAACATTTCCAAAATCTTTTTTTTTTCTTCTTGATTTTTGCAAAATTTACAAACTAATTTTAGTATGAAAAAGTCCTTCCGGCCTGTACCGGGATGAAAAGGCAGCTTTCATAGTCCATGTTTTTAAAAATTCAACTCATTTTACTCAAACACCCGAAGCTAAAATGCTTGAAATCCGATTATAGAAGATTCAATCTCTGGTTTCGTTAATACTGAATTTGAATTTCGAATTTCAGCATGAGAGTTATAGCATAACAAAAATCAGATTGTTTCAAAATGTCAGCCGCCCTAGAATTTCAAACTGCCATATCTCGGCCATTTTTTAAGATATAGCCAAAATAAAAAAATCTTCCGGAATCCTTGTATCACAATCTAAGACTTAACGGAAACAACTTTTTAAATTTATAATTGTTTTGTGCATCTTTTTAAATTTTTAAAAAATATTGAAAAATTTAACTTGCCGCTAACCCTAGAATTTCAAACTGCCATATCTCAGCTATTTTTTCAGATACAGCCAAAATAAAAAATGTTCCGAAATCCTTGTATCACAATCTAAGACTTAACGGAAACAACGTTTTCAATTTATAATTGTTTTGTACATCTTTTTGAATTAAAAAAGAAAATTGAAAAATTTAACTTGCCGCCATTTTGAAAAAAGATGGCGGATGAAGCTGCCCAACAAACTCGGTCGAAACCTTGGTATGTCCTATATATCCTAATCCTAATCCTAATAATATTATAAATCTCATTGTGTGCAAATGTTAGGCTGAAGCCAGCGTCAAAATGGAACATTTAATGATCCTGTATTTTTGCATATAGGTTGATTAAAATCCTCAAATTAACATAGGCTGGTTTTTGTTTATTTTATTCAAATATTTTCTTTAATAATTAAAAATTTCATTATTTTCATAGAGAATAAATGGACATTTGTCCATACAATTTAACCATTTTACTTTATCGTTGCTAGGTACTTTGATTGTTGCCACAAAAATAAAAACACGGAAAAATAATTTTTTCCCAACAACTAATTTTCAATTGAACGATTTTCACGTGAAAACTGAAAATTAAAAAAATTCAAAAGAAGGTGAATTTCCGTGATATTTGAAACAAAAATATGGAGTATTTGTTATTATACATGAAGTATGAATATTGGTTAAAATAAAAAGATATTTTTCTGTCAAAAACTGCGTTATAATTAGAAGGAAAAGTGCAACAATAATTATATTATTAAAAAATAGATTTCGCTTGGAACATGGAACTATGAAAAGGATCCCCCTCGGCTTGGACAAATATGACGTCATAAATAAAACATGTATTTTCAAATATTCGTAATAATACAAGGAGAATGAATATCAATGTATAATGAAAGTAAATAGATAATGGACGTAATATTTAAGATGAAAAACTGAAATATTTTTCATCGATACTGATTAATAATTAGCTTTAATACCAGTTACACACAAATGTGAGTTTTCCGCTAAAATTTACGTCCTGATTGCCAGAAAAAGAAAATTAACAAGAATTGTGCCATTTAAAAGAGATTTCTCTGAGGAAAAAGTGACGTCATATTTGAAATAAAATGAGAATTTTCAAATGTGTTTTAGAAGGAGCGTGAATCAATTCATTACATTAATAAAACAAGAATCGGTAAGTTTAGAAAGTACATGAGTTTCACGTTATATTTAAAACGAAAAATTTAAATATATTCTTTTAGCTTTTTTTTTAGCTAGCGATTATTATGCATGAATATCAGTTACATACAGATGAGAGTTTTTTGCCAAAAATTACACCATGATTATTAGGAAAATAAAAATAATTACGAATCTATTATATTAAAATCTGACCGCCTGTTTGTATTTCGCAGAGGATGTCATAAACTTTCAGAATTTAAAAAAATGATTTAAATTTTGAGATATGATTATTATTATTTTTTATATATAAATTTAACAAGTTGCTCTAAAAATGGCAACTGAATTATTCCAATTTTGTGGATAAAAAAGAAGAAATGAAACGGAATATTATATTTTTTCTCATTAAAATTGAAAAAAAAAAAAAAGAATTTATTTTCAATTTGAATAGATGGTGAAAGAAAAAAAAAATCTTCATTACAGTAAATTTTTTTAAAAATAAAAACGTATTTTCACATATTCAAACTTCATGAGTCAATTTATTCTAGAGAACAAATATTGTCTGTCAACATATTTTCATTTAAAAATAAAGAATTTTTTTTTAGTTGTAGTACAGCGCCTAGAATATAGGCGCTGTAGTTATAGATTAAATCAAGGAGGCAAATTTAAGCTCCATGCATTTAGGTCTACAATTATTGCTCCCTATTCACAAGAATTGAATTTAATGGAAAAGAATATACTATTTCCATTATCGTTGAAGGATGGCTTTTAAAACGTTTCACAAAGGCGTTAAAAGTAAAATGGTTTACCAGGTAAACTTGACATATGTTTTTACACAATTTGCCGATTTCCACGATTTTATTTGGCCCACCTTTTTTGTTGGTTGCAGTTTCCTTTTCGTGATTATTTGTCACAAAATTTCACTTTTTTAAAACTTAGTTATGTCAAGGCCTCTATAACATAGAAATACTGTATTGTCTCCAATTGAATGTGATCAAGAGTTAGTTAATTATTTACGTTTCTAATTATTGGGAATGAAATATTTTGCTTAATTAATGAATTTATTCTTATTTTAATGATACGTGAACGAAGTCACGGGTAACAGCTAGTAATATTATAAATCTGATTGTGTGCAAATGTTAGGCTGAAGCCAGCGTCAAAATGAAGCATTTAATTATCCTGTATCTTAGAATATAAGTTGATTATAACCCTCAAATGAACATAGAATGGTTTTTGTTTATTTTATTTCAATATTTTTCTTAATAATTCAAAATTTTATTATTTTCATAGAGAATAAATGGACATTTTATCTTATATTTTAAAATGGTTGGTTGGTTTGGGTGGTTTGGCCCAAAGGGCCCGGTTTTACAGCTTTTTTTAAAATGGTTAAATTTATTTTACCGTTGCAAATACTTTATCGTTGCCAATATAAAATAAAACCCCTGAGTAATTATTTTTAATCAACAATTTATTTTCAAGTGAAAAATTTCCACGTGAAAAATAAAAAGGAAATGAATTATTTAAGAATTAAACAGAATATGAAATGTCATATTAGAAACAAAACGTGCGTTTTCAAATATTTGATAATAATACAAAGTGCATAAATACGAGTAAGTATGGAAAGCAAGCGAATATGATGTCATATATAGAAAAATAAAACAGATTTGTTTTGATGCTGAAATAAAATGATCTTGGGTTATCAAATTATTTGTGATTAATTTCTCTTTTTTTTTTCTTTTTCTTTTTGACATAAAAGGAATTATTTTAAATGTACGTAATATATGTATTTTAAATGTATGTGTTTTAAATTAAAGTTCTGTGTTTTAAATGAAATGAGTGAAAGATTTATATTTTTAATGAATTCAATACGAATGATGGGATAGGTTGGCGATTTATCGTCTGCACACGGCTAACATAAAGATACCATATTTTTAATTTAAATTTTAAAAAGTAAAAAAAAAAAAAAATATATATATATATATATATATATATATATATATATATATATATATATTGGATGGCAAATGTCAATGATATGCATCGTAAAATTATCCGTATCGAAAATCAGAATATCTCAATAAAAATAACTATATTTTTTAAAAGAAAGTTGCTTTTCTCATAAAAGCTAAAGATTTAATATGATTGTGTCGAAGTAACAGCATTTTTCCTCGATCGTTTTCCCACAATCAAAACACATTTGTAAATCGTCGTTTCGAACCGGAATTTAATTTTACATTTCTTTTAGTTTTTAAATAGGAAAAACTTTGTTGTCGTTTTTAAATATAGCTTTTTTTTAAGTTGTTTCATAATAGATTTTTGTAAAGTCTTGTAGGATAAGAAAAATTGCATAGATTTTAAAGCAATGTTAAGTAAAATTACAAAATTGTTTTAAACTTAAAAAACAACAATGTTATCGAAAAGAAAATCGATTTTACCAACGAATTCGCGTAATGCAAAAGCAAAGAAGAAATCAAAAAGTAATGAATCTTTTCTTCCAGCCGAATTGTGTAAACTTGAACAAGCCGATCGTGCTAATTCATAACATTATAAACGTGAAAGCGCGTTCTATATAGTAGAATTTTTTTTACATATAGGTAGAAAATTTCCGAGAATAACAAGTTTAGGGATCTGTAATTAAGTCCATAGTCAAGTTGCTTTTTTTTTTTTTTTTTTTAATCATCATCAAGTGAAATTTGGCGCAAAATTAAATACATTGTTGTAACCAGATTTGTTTTTTGCATGGTAAACACTTAATGGTATTTTAGATGATCATTTCCCCGCTCACCTTTGATGCCAAATATGACTGCAAAACATATTAAAAACTATTAGCCGATAATTTTCTAATTTTCTTATTGCTTCATGATGGTTCATACTTTAAACCTGAATCGGTCATGCCATTGTCGTTCAATTTTTATTCCTAATCCTAACCCTAATCGTATCCTATCCTAATCCTGATAATAACTTTAAAGAATATTCTTTGACACGAATATGTAAATTAAATCAATATCCATAAATGGAATGAGTGGAAAATAGAATAAATAGAAATGGCAAAATAAAATAACAAGAAAGTACATTTATTCGACACCTAACACTAGAGAAAGCGTAAAAAATTTCAAGCGCATGAAATAAATTAAAAGAATCCTATATATACTAACAAAAATATGTAAATTTAGATAATCAGATTTGTGTCGTCGGTATTTATTTGCTAATAGTGTTCTTGACGCGATAGAGAAAATATTGAGATTAAATTGGGCAGAATTTAAAGTACTTTCTAGCAACCTTTATTTACATTTTAGAATCTCATCAGATTGTTATATCTTTGTGAAATATCTATCAATGTATAAAATCCACAAGCAGTTTGTTCACTATTTACACCACTTAGCGTGAAACACTTAATTTAATATATACATAAACAAGATAATGTAGTAAGAAATATATAACATATGTCTATGCAAATAAACAATATAATAATGCCCATTTAACAATGCACACATATACAAATTGTACACCAAATACCACCTAAAATGCACTGTTGTATAGAATTCTGCCAGTGTTGTTTTTCGTTTTACGAAAAGGAATTCCTCGATTTTCACTATTTTACTGGGTCTTCCTTTTTTTCATTAGTTGCAGTTTCATTTTCGCGATTGTATATATTATTTGGCATGAAATTTCACTTCAACACTGGGTTATGTCAAGGCCCCTATAGCAAAGAAATACCGTATGGTCTCCTATAAAATGTGATAAAGCTTTGGTTAATTATATATGTTGTTAATTATCAAGTTAAATGTTTTGCTAAATTAATGCATTTATTCTTTTTTTAATGATACGTGAACGAAGTCACGGGTAACAGCTAGTAATATTATAAATCCGATTGTGTGCAAATGTTAGGCTGAAGCCAGCGTCAAAATTGAGAAATTAATGATCCTGTATCTTTGCATATAGGTGGATTATAACCGGGAAATGAACATAGACTGGTTTTTGTTTATTTTATTCAAATACTTTTCTTAATAATTCAAAATTTGATTATTTTCATAGAGAATCAATGGACATTTTTAGATAAAATTTAACCATTTTACTTTATCGTTGCTAGGGCTTTGATCGTTGCCAATAAATAAAAATGCGAAAAAATAATTTTTCCTCAACTATTAATTTTTAATTGAGCGATTTTAACGTGAAAAATGAAAATAATTCAAAAGAAGATGAATTTCTGTGATATTTGAAGCAACAATATGGAGTATTTGTTATTATACATGAAGTATGAATATCGGTTACATCAAAAAGATCTTTTTCTGTCAAAAACTGCGTTATAATTAGAAAGAAGAATTAACAATAATTATATTATTAAGAAAAAGATTTCGCTTAAACCATGGAACTATGAAAAGGATCCTTCTTGGCTTGAACAAATAGGACTTCATAAATAAAACATGTATTTTCAAATATTCGTAATATTACAAAAGAGCATGACTATCAGTGTATAATAAAAGTATATACATAATGGACGTCATATTTAAGATGAATAACTGAAATATTTTTTGATACTGATTAATAATAAGCTTGAATATCAGTTTACAAACAGATGTGAGTTTTCTGCTAAAATTCACGTCATTATTGCCAGGAAAAGAAAATTAACAAGAATTATATCATTGAAAAGAGATTTCTCTGGGATCAAAGTGACGTCATAAAAAAACGGTATTTTTTTAAATATGTTTCAAATGGAGCGTGTATCAATTTCATACATTAATAATCACTGAGTACAGTGAAAGAATAGAGAGGTAATGAACCGTAAAATCGGCTTGCAATATGAAGCCGGTTATCGCTCAAATCATTAGGCCCAAGGGCTGACTTCATCGGATGGAGAGAAGCTGCACGTGGAACAATGACTGGATTCATTGGACGGGGAGAGGTTTTCAAAGCAAGCCGCCAGTTGTTTGGGCCGACTGTAGGGTTGCGTTTTCAGCATCACGCCAAACATGAACATTTCATCTCTATTTATTCTCTGAACTCTGTGATTAATAATACAAGCATCAGTAAGATTATTAGGAAAAGTCTATTAAGTTAAAATCTGACTGTGTGTATTTCGCAACTACTCCTCTTAATGCAACGCGATTTACTTAACACCGGTTATCATTGATTCGAGGATGTGATATAAACTCTGAGAATTTAAAATTTTGAATTAGATTCCGAGATATTAGTATTTTTTTTGTATATTTTAACGAAATTTCTCTAAAAATGGTACTTAAATTACTCCATTTTTGTGGAAAGGAGAAATAAAACAGATTAATATATTTTTATGCCATTTTCTCATTAAAACTGAAAAAAAATTATTTTATTTTCAATTTGAATAGTTGGTGAAAAAAAAAATCTTGATTACAGTGAAATTTCCGAAAAAAAAAAAAAAAAACATATTTCTACATATTTAAACTTTATGAATCAATTTATTCTCAGAGCAAAAATCGCCTGTCAGCATATTGTCAAGAAATCAAGAGTTTAATCAGCTATAGATTAAACCAAGGACACAAATTTGCTGTTACATGCAAACGTAACACTTGCAATTGCAAAGCTTTTTGCAATCCTAAATTACATGCAAACGTAACATTTACATGCAATTTGCACCCACATTAATTTTAATTTGAACCGTAATAAATGTTAATTTTGCAATTTAAGGGTTACGTTTGCATGTAATTTTGGACTGCAAAAAGTTTTGCAATTGAAGCTCCTTGCATTTAGGTGTAGAACTATTCATCCCTATTCACAAGAATTGAATTTAAAGAAAAAGCATATACTATTTCCAATGAATTATTTGTAAATGATGGCTGTTAAAACGTTTCTCAAAGTCGTTAAAAGTAAAATGGTTTATCAGGTAAAATTGACACATTTTTTTACTCAATTCGTTGATTTACACGATTTTATTTGGCCGTCCTTTTTCCTTTGGTTGCAGTTTCCTTTTCGCGGTTATTTGGCACAAAATTTTACCTTTTTTAAACTGATTTATGTCAAGGCCCCTATAACAAAGAAATATCGTATTTTTTTCTATGAAATATGATAAAGAGTTAGTTAATTATTTACGTTTTTAATTATCGGGAGTGAAATATTTTGCTTGATTAGTACATTTATTTTTCTTTCTTTTGATGTTACGTGAACGAAGTCACGGGTAACAGCTAGTATATAATAAATTTTATAAATAATTAATAAATTTTATATATAAATTTTATATATAATTTTTATATATAATATTTCCTGGTATTGTTTCATTGTTAGTATTTTGTGTTTGGTTATATTCGTATTATAGTTTTAATTGGTTATATTTTAGTGTTCAGTTGATATATTGTTATTTGTTTTTGGCTATGTAGTGTGGTTAGTGTAAATTTATAATTGAATTTGAGTATATATATATATATATATAAATCAACATTTGACCGGAGGGTGGTTTTGGTGGTCTGGGGGTCATGATCGGAGAAAACATACCAAAATTTTCCGGAATTGCTTTCCTCCGAACGGCTATGCAATAGGTAGCTTTTTGTAATGAAATCTACCAAATATTTACGGAGATGGTAACTAAACGAATTTCTTTTGCTGAAAAGCGGTGATTTAAGTTCAGTTAACTGTTCAGCTAATGAAATCTATTCATTGTTTATAAGATTTTATTTATTATTAATGTCAACATGTTATGTTTAATGGAATATTTAAAAAAGTGCTAAATTTCATATTCTTGTTCTCTTTCGGACAAAAGGATTTTTTATGTGTTACTCATGTTAGCTAATCATTCTAAAAGAAATAATACTAAAACCCTTAATCTTGTGTAAGCTAATAGCAGATATTTTTAATACTTTACTTTTAAAATATATAGGTTTAATAAATACAGAATTGGTACTAGGGAGTTAATGTCATAGAGTAAATGTCATTTTCTCATAGAAAAAAGCATGAATTCGACAAATGCGGGCACTAAAAATGAGAAAGTTACTCGTATTTAATTTTTAAAATTTGCATTTATAATGTGTATGTATTGCAAATAATTCATAACAGGTTATATCTTAAAGTTCCTAACTAAAGGATAATAAAGTGGTTATAATGAAATTGTTCACAAATTAAGTCTAATATAAATTTATGAATACTTTATCAACGCCAAACATAGTAAATTATATAATAAAAAAAATAATTAATTACAAACATTGTTGTTTAGTTATAGGAATTCCGCTGAAAAATCAAGACTTCTAATAATGTATATGGACTTTTGAGAGATATAATAAACAATAGCAAGAAAGTATTATTATTTTTTTTAAGCACTGGAAAATCATTCCGGAAATTTCGACTGAAATTTTGTTATTTTTTAAGTTTGCAAATATCAAAATTGCCACTCGTTGCTTAGAATTTCTGAATATTTTACAGTAACCTAATTGCTAACATTTTTATCAAGAGAAGTAGAGAATAATTTTTCATTGCCTGGATTTGCAGAAAATACACAATGTGTACAAATATATAAATGTGTTTTATCTTGCAGCATTTTAAATGTAAGGGGAACAAGCTTACAGAGAAGTACTTAATTTCCAGTTTTATCTTTGTTGGAATAATTCAACTTGGTTTTATTTAATACGGTTGATTGTTTTTATATATCTGGCTTGCTAAGGAAAATCCTCTATGCTGCAGTCATTATTATTAATTATTATTATTATTATTGTTATTATTATTACGATGGCGGCGACAATAAATTCAGCTACGTTAAAAATTGATATATCTTTCTTAATATCTAAATAAATGCACCAGGAATAAATAAAATGGATGGATTTTATGGGCTAATATTTAATTATCTTAATAAAAGCAGCTGTTTTATAAATTTTTATTTCTACAATCTCGGCATCATATTTTATTATATTTTTTTAATGTCATATGAAAAACATACTAAATAAATATTAACGTGTGTTTTTGTAGTAATATAACAAAATTATATGCACAGTACGATAGAAGTATTTCAATATATTTTGTTTTAATGTTGGGACTTTAGATCATGTTTTATATGTATATATTCAGAATCCGTAAATCAATAAAGACATTTTTTTAGTAAAAATATTCAGAACATATTTTACTTTCGGCAATAACACTCTATTTACCATGAGTAAATGTCTTTTTTATATCTATTAATATTTATCAAAGTTCATGTAGTCTAAAAATGTTTTATTAGAAACTAAACGCGAGATGAATTTATAAATATTGACTTTAAGGAAAGTAAATGGAAACTATATAAAACGTTTTAAAGAAGCGTAGAAATAAAGTAGGTCAAACGTTTCCCAAAAAGATAAAACATACATTTGTATAGAGATAGAAATAAATAAAATATATTTTTTTGGAAATTCATATGACTGTTTCATAGGACATTTTCTTACAAAATAATTATCGTGTTGGCAGATTTGTGTACAATTAGATACTAAAAATGAATTTACATTTTATTTTTATTTTACACTGTGTTTCCTTTTAATCAGATAATTGTTACTATTAAATTTTTAAAAAACCTAATTAAGTGACATTTTGAGAAAAATTGCTGTTAATAACGTTTACAAACTGGGAAAATGTTCTCAATCTTTTCAAAATATATCAGTTAAACTAAAGCTATGAGAAATTTGTAATAATCAATTACATTTTTTTTTTAAGCATTAATAGATTTTTGTTCAAATATCAAACCTTCAACCTACGATTGTCGAAGTTTAGTGACACTTGAGATGTAATTTTCCCAACTGGTGGAAAAAGTCCGGGTCAGGATTCGTACCCAAGATCCCTTGGCTGAAGCTGAAATGCTCTACCAACTGAGCAATTCCGGACGAATATGGATCCAGTATAATATATGGAAATATGGGATAATATATGGGATAATATAATGAGTATAATATATGGGAATATAACCCAGTTAACTTTAATGATCATAGCATCTGGTCTTATATCTGAATCAGCACAACAGAATAAAACACAGGTAATGGGACCTCCCGGAAACGCTGGAAACGTGCTTACACTAGATTAATTTTGACACAATTATTTTAATTGGTAAAGAAATTAGTTGATTTTATTTACCAGTTAGAATAATTGTTCAAACTTAATCTAGTTTATTGAAACTGTCTGATGTCAATTGACTATTTTTCAAATAAGGATTTGGCTTTCTAATTTCGAAATTTTCTTGATGCATTAAAATTTGCTTTGTTGCATTCTCTACTCATATAATACGTTTTATGAAGTTTTAAATTTCAATACGTTTTCAATAAGTTACACAAAATTTTTGATCAAATACGATACCTTCAATCTACGATTGTCGAAATTTATTCCCAATGTCTGATGTCGATTGACTATTTTCTAAATAAGGATTTGACTTTCTAATTTCGAAATTTTCTTGACGCATTGAAATTTGTTTTGTTGTATAATAAACTTCAATAAGTGTTCTCATCTCTTATTTAGAAATATTTCAGATTCAAATAATGTTTAAAAATTGTACTTCATTGTATTTCTGTTAACCCTGTTGCCAGTTTGGTGTGGTCAGGTTTTTGACAGCTGAAGGTGTTTCCCAAAACGAAATTAGTCTCTGTATGGTTGCCGTGTACGGCGAACATTGCATTTCATTGGCCACTGTGGAGCGTTGGAGCAAACGGAATATTATTAAACCCAGTTTCAGATATAATTGTCGCCTCTAAATTGGATTTATTTGTTTATTTTATTATGAAATAAATAATTATATTTTTCTGAGATAGTAATTCGTTGTTCCGTATGATATATATTTTTTTATATTTCAGAAGAAACATAAATTTAATTAATTTACAATAATTATATCAGACTAGTTCGGTAGCTAGTATCGGCTGTTGAAATATGTTTTATGTTTGGCTTCTAAATGAATGATCATTATCACACGAAAGTAGCTGTAAAATATTCACTGAAATTATAAAACATATGAAAAAAAAAATAATAATATTTACAAATTCATAAATCTCATCTTTTTTCTTCACTAAGCATTTCAAACAATACTCGAAAAAATGTGGATATTGCAATAGAAATAATTCCAATTCGAAATCAAAAAATCTCAAAATATTTTCTCAATGAAGATTAAGTATTTATTTGCAACTATTGGGTTGTCCGGAAAGTTAGTGCCGGTTGGGAAAATCAATTCGTACCGGAAAATTCTATCATTTAATTATAAGACATTGATTCCGATATCTAATGTCTAATTATTAACGGGCATAATTTCCCGGTACTTCCCTCAACCAGCAAGAACTTTCCGGGCAATCCAATAATTTCTCATCTTGAAAGAATGCTTGATTAAGTGTATTTCGTCTTACAAAAGTATACTATTTTCAACATTGTACGGCATACTCACTAAAAATATTATCAATTCATTATAAATTACATTACTCAAATTTTAAAAATTCAAAAATAGATTAAAACAATATTTAAAATTGTGATATTTTTACATTTAACTTGCCAGCTTATATACGACTTCTTTATATAAACTAGTCGTTGGGGGCCACCGTAATACTTACCCAACATGGATATGCATAATATAAAATATGAAAATAAAACAGGTGTAAACTATTAATAAAATGCATTGCAATTCGAATAAAATCGTAGCTTGATGACGTCGTAAACTTGAAATGCTCTATTACTCAATTGCGTCAAAGAAACATCCTTATAACTCCAAAATCGATAATCCTATTAACTAACGGCCCCACCAGTGGCTGAGAGGTTGTGCTCTCGAAGCTGGTAGACGGGAGGTGCTGGGTTCGATCCCAATCGCGCCCGTCGGCCTAATCGTTCGGAGTTTTCGTGGTTTTCTTCGAGCCGTGGATTTATCCATGCGTAAATACGGGTTAGGTTCCCTTAGAAAGACCCCCACGAAGGGCACTCTCCCCGGGCCTATATCTCATGTGTAGATAATTGGCCGTCAATAATCAACCCAACCCTATTAACTAACGGTTTACTGCGGCGAATTAAGCGTCTTATTTCCAATTAAAATATACCTTTGAATTTAAATTTGAATGAAATACAGGGTCCTGAAAAATCGAAGAGTGTGGAAAGTATGATTACAAATATCTCGGCCACTCATTATCCAATCGACTTCCATCTCTATGCAAAATTTATGTTTTTCTTATTGTCTTTTATATTCCCTCCTTAAAATAAACAATTTCGAAAATTTTTATATACCTTTTATCAGAACGAATATTTCGAGAGTCCGAAAAAAATAGTTCCGGATAATCCAGGTTACTGAAATTCAATAAGCTTCTTCCCATTATTACATACTAAATACATACCAAATTTCAAATCTCTATCTCAATTTTTTCGGGAGATAGATCGTTTACAGACACACAGACAGACGGACGGCAATTTTTTTTTCTAAAAATATGTTTTTCGAAATCTCCAGTGTCTGAAACGTGTAAATCCATCAAAATTATTTTCTCGATTTTCAAAACGATTACAAGACTTACCCTATACTACGTATGATGGGTAAGTAATAACAATAAAAGAATCACATAGTTCTGTAAAATTATTTACTTAACGCTTTCTGAACATTTTAACGTTTTGTCTTCCTTACGTTTTTTTACACGAAAATCTGATCTGTTGCGAAATTGCACGATGTAATTGGAAGGCTTATGTAAGTTTTAAACATTTTAGTATCAGAATTATAATCTTCTTTATCATTCTTCTTTTTGGTGCGCTCTTTTCTGGTATAAAATGTATCTACCGCAAATTGCTAAGCTTACCATAAAAGGTTTCATTTAATACAAAGAAGCTTAAACATCCTATTTATCTACGCAACTGCATTTTTTATGTTTTTAGAAGATTAAGTTAGTCAGACTATCATGTTGATCCAACAAATACTTTGAATCTTATAACATATGAGGAAAAACCACGATTAATTCTTCCATGGCTTCCAACCGCAGAAAAACAATCATTTCAAAGCATGGGAATTCAAAATATAGATTAAAATAGTGCTCGCGATTATACGTTTATATACGTTTAAACGTATACGTAGTTAAGCCTTTTTTCTATATTATATCTATCCAAAATCGTTACCGAATACAATACGTTTTATACGTATTATACGTATATTCGCGAGCACTAGATTAAAAGCATTGAAAAGGTTAACATTAGTACAAATTTCCACATTATGTAATATTAATATTGAGTTTTATTTGGCAGTATAAATTTAATTTGAATTCTTTTATAACTTCATTTGTTTGAAAAAACAAAATATATTCAAATTTTTCTACATGTGATTAATATTTCAGGATTTTATTAAAAATATCATCGACATATTTAAAGAAATTCCAGATTTAATTTTCTCATTAGTTGTGTTTTCTGCAAATTTTACTACTTTAAATAGATTGATGCAAGTATTTTCTACTATTTTTTTTATTATTAAAAGTGCACAGCTTCATTTATTTTATTTTATTTTATTTTATTTGTTAGTTAATTAATTTGTTTGCTTATTTATTTATTTTTGTTTAAATTTTTACAACAAATAGTTTATATATTTTCAATTAAATTAATATAAAGCGACTGTAATGAAATTTTTTTCAGCTTTTACAATTATAAAAAGTAGCAGGTAAAATTGATTAATTCGCTATGACATTCCTATGTTATAAAGAAACGTCGGAAGGGGAAGTGTAAGTCTGAATCAATTATTGTATCTTTTCGAAAGCAAGTAGCTTCAGGAAAATACTCAAAACATTTGAAAAAACTTAAAGTCCTAAATGAGATTAGTACTATTATTTGACCCTTCTGTGGCACACCTCATTTATCTCATTTATCGACCTGAACTAATTTTCATCAAAATATATCTCCACTAGTTTACACCAAATTGTTAGATTTTTGTTATAGTTTTGTATAGTCTTTTAACCGTAAACTAAGATCATTTCATTAATTTTAACCAAGGAATTAATTATAATTGAAAAAATACCATTTAAACAGGAACATATGTTTTCAAACATATGTGTATCTTTTTACACAGTACTTGTTTTAAGCATTCTTTTTCTCCTTTTTACGTTACTCGCAAGATTTCTTTATATTTCTAAATAAGTGAAAAATTATACACTGAACGTGAGATTTTATGCCAACCCCCTGCAAAAGCGTTCCGGACTCCTTAGCATCCACGAATCACAGTTTAAGAACTGCTGATATAGATACTTGTACAGGGCTTAATTTCTAAGAATAAAAGTATCGTAGCCCTAATATTCTGAACACCCGTAGCGTACCCCCCTCCCCCCTCCACCGTCACTCCAATCTGCATATTTATATTTCATACATTATGTTCAAAATTTAAAGCATATTTAAATACATCTGCTGAGTATACTTAGCTATCAACTATTCCCCTTTTTAGTTATTACTACTTTCAAATCTTAATGATACTTAATAGCAGACATCTGCGATTAAATAAGCTCAGGATTATGATTCGGAAATAGTGTTAACACAAAAAATGAATAGTTTTCAGCTATGCAGAATAGAAAAAGACTATTTCTGTTTACTCTGATAAAAATAGCATTAAAATTATTTGAAATGGGAATAAAATAAAAATTTGAATTTAAGACATGTTGAGCTGGAGCTTGCCCAAACCCGAAGACTGATATAAAAATAGAGCCTGTTTCATCTCCATCTCTTACGTGAGCGACACATTACGTCACTTATAAGTGTTTTGACGCAAAGGAAGACAAAAAATTGGAGATTGGAGGGAAAGAAAAGAGTAATTTAGGATTCGATTTCCGGAAGCGTTATTGCACTGGTCTCCGGAGCGCAGTGTGTATGAGCTCCGGTGAATTCTGGCCAATATTTAAATATTTACTAAAAACAGAGAAGTATCAGAGCGGAGCTCCGGTGAGCTCCGGTGCAAATTAATCCCTTTTAGTGACAAGCTGACAGCGTTCTCTGTAAGTGATTTATCCTCTCTGTTTTGCTTCCTTAGCATAATCTATTTTTGGAGAAATGTAGACAGTTTCAAATTGTAGTTTAGTTCCACAGAGAACTTGCTTCTTTGAGAATCAATCTCGTAGCTGTTAAAAAGAGACATTGTCATTTCTTTTCTTGAAACTAGCAGCATGAAAAAAGCTCGCTGAGTTAGACGTGCACAGTGTTTATCTTTCAAAATTTTGAATACCATGTTTTTAACTATAAAATGCTAATTTGGAGTTACATGCTTTAGCGTAATGGTAATCTGAGGTTCGCAATCCATTCGTGGATAATTCACAGAGATTCTTTGAGACTTTAAGACACTCGCAAAATATACAAGGTGCATGAGGTTTTTGAAAACAAAATGACTCCTGCAATGAAACAGGAACAGACACTAGAGATAAAGTATTTTTTAACATTTGAACGTTCTGTACAGATGACCACATGCACAATGGATGACATCATTTATTGAAACCACCGTTAGCCGCAATAACAGATTATGCACTCCGTCAAAACCGACTACATGCAATAATGATATGGATGTTGGGAATGTTTGTCACTGAGTACCTAACGGCTACCCAGAGATCTGCAACAATGTTGTGTGGAAATCTATTAGAGTCCCTCTCAATCACACGCTATATGTAATAGTTGATCGCCTGAACATCTCGTGAGTGAGACAAGATGAGGATGACATGGTCATGAAAATTTCCGATCATCCTTTATTGGCTTGTATGGGCTGTATGGGGTGATGCGGAGTATTGTTGAAAAACGCACGGCTTCCCACGTGCTACAGAAGTAATCCAGCTATTTCACACATCGGTATAAACAACGGCGTTGACTCTGCCACAGAATTGTTAAGGTCGCCTTCTCTGCTCCCGACCCCTAGAATCATTAGTGAAGCTTAAAACTTTCTGTACATGACAGTTGGAATCCCTTCGGGGATTTTAGGCAGCCAACGATCTTTTTGGGGTTTACTTTCCAGACCTGGATACTTTTTTTCTCATCGCAGCAAAACCACAGCAGTTCTGGCTCCTGTTGATGCTTCAGATTGTTCAGAAGGCGCTTGCCTCTGGTCAGCTGGTTATCCGTGGTTCTCTTGGACAAGAAATGTCCTCTAAGCATCACGTACGACGTCTAACAAAGGTCCTCGTGAACCACACGCCGGATGGTGGCCTCGTCAAACTGCAGATTCAGATTCAACCAAGCAGGGAGGCTACCATATGGCTTTAGCCTGTGCAAACCCTACTTGGCAAGTTTATTTATAAAAAAAATACAGTGCAATTTTGATTATTTACAAAACATAAAAAATTACTACAAGTAATGATGAAAATGATGAAGATAGTCTATAATGTTATATACAATGATGGAGAAAATTTTTGGATTATTTACAGTTCGTGATTGGGAGCGAGAAATGTTTTTCGCGAGCACGAAGATGTGTATTTCTGTTATCTCCTAAGAGTTCATGGGAGTTTGCTGTTAAGAGTTTGTGGTCTGGGACGTAAAAATGTTTTTAAAGATACAAAAGATGAGTTTTTTACACAAGCTTTTGGGCTGGAAGCTGAGTTTTTGCACAGATGGTTGGTTGAGGTATGTGGGTCCTGTTCGTAACATGGCTGGTGGTTACTGACAATGTTCCGAACTAGCCCTCAGTTTTCAATTTCACCAATTATGTGTGGTGGAGGCATTTGGAATAGATGCTGGTTCCTTTCTAGAATGTTTATGCAACTAATTATTTTGTTTAGGAGGTCTGGTCGCTTCAACAGGTAGGCGAACTTCAGTTTTGCCGATTTTAGCAAGGTAATCTGGGAAGGGTCAATGGTTGGTGGCGAATAAATATAGATTTCTATGGTGTAGAAGGCGTTCTATTGTGACTTTTGGAATAAGGCGATGGGTGAAGCGGCCAGTGTCGGTGTAGTCTCATTCCCTTTGCCATTTTTTAATGGCTTGATCGTTGAGATGTTTCTTTAGATATGAGGCTGGGAAGGGAATGAACTGTTTGTGCACCCCGGGTAATGTGGTTGCTTCTTTGGCTAGATGATCTGCCTGTTCATTCCCCTTTATTCCGGAGTGACCCTTCACCCATTTGAAGAAAATTCTTTTTGTTGTTGATTGAAGAAGTGTGATAATGTCTATTACTAGTAGGTCTGTTGTTGACAGGTCTTGTAGGGCTTGAAGACTTGAAAGACTGTCTGTGTTGATAAGGTGATTGTTGTAAGCTGAGGACCCGGCACAGCAAGCCGCCTTAATGGCGAGTAGTTCAGCTTGGTATACTGAATTTTCTGTGCGTAGTTGTGTCTGTGCTTTATGGATTAGTGTGTCGTCTTGGTATACACAGAAAGCGTAAGCTGTTCCATGTTCCGACTTGGAGCCGTCTGTAAATATTTTTATGTCATTGGTGTCGTCTTCTTCGTCATCCGCTAACCATCTTATGTAGAGCTTGTAGGGTTGTATGTGGGATGAGGTAGTCTTGCTCTGGTATAATGTTGGGTCATGGTTTTCTATGGGGGTGTGCAGTCTGAGGACGTTTCCCGCTATTGCTTCTTTCTCTATTTGTAAGTGGAGAGGTAATATGCCTGTTAGAACGCACAGGGCCGCTGTTGCTGTTTTCTTATAGGATCTGGTTATCATTAGTAGGCATTGGGCTTGAATTGATGATAGGAGCTCTCATGCGAGTGCCCTTATTGACTTCCTAGGATTTTCATCGACACGACCGAGGAATTAGGACGTCCTGATAATTTCAAAACGCCGACAATGTCGTTTCCTGTTTGAAACGGTGGTCACATCAACCCTGGAAGCCTTCAGTTTGTTCTAAAGTCCTAGCGAATTACAAGAATGCGGCAATCTGTGAATCGGAGTGGCCTGCGGCCAATGAGACAATGACAGCATGCCTCTTCATTTCCTGAGTTAGTCTAGGTTTTGATATGTTTACATGCAACAGAAAAGAGTTTGTAACTATGACGTACTGGGTGGTATTTCATATATAATGCGTGTTCTCAAATACCTACCGTGCCCTGTACTTTTTTAGGTGCGTTCGTAATTATATAAATACGTAGCACCCATAGTCGTCGTGTCGTCCGTCCTTCTGTCTGTTTGTCCGTCTGTCCGAATATAACAGTGCAAAAACTACCCAACCAAATGATTTGAAATTTACAAAATTTTGTCGAGTCATTTCACATTTTATGAAAATCGAATCAAAACTTAAATATATATTAATAAAAATATTTATTAAGTAAATTGAAGTTTTTAAAAATTGGTACTTCTTTGTTATAGCAGCTTCCGAGGATTAATCGTCAAGCGAACGAGATGTATCATTCTATTAATTCCTATCATACGCAATTAATTCAATGATTCAATCAATCACTGATAAGTAATTACTAGGTTGCCATGGTAATTACGTCCTATTTAAAATGGAGTCATATTATTTCCGTATTATTAAATTTAAAAACCGAATTTGTATACTAAAATTGTTTAATTATAGCTATCCTATAATCTACCGAAAGTTTTTGGATAGATGACCACTTTCTATCCTACCTAATGAGAAAGACATATTAAACAATATATTGATATTAATTTTATAACTACGGCGTGTTGTAAATGTCCTATTATACTTCATGTGAGCAATATGTTTCCTGCATTTAACCGCATGTAAATTACTATTTCAAATTAAAGTTAGTAAATAATATATCAATAAAAAGATAATTTTATAATAAAATGTATAAGTAAATTAAGTTTGAAAATAAACACTTTAAAAAAATATTATAAACGCTGAGAACAAGGAAAGGAAATCTCCAGCTAATATATATATTTATTAACTTCTAATAAGCGATACATAATTCTTATATTCAAAGTAGAAAAAATCAAACATTTTGCATTAATTAATGAATTTTACTGAAGACTTAGTTTTAAAAATACTATTATTACTTAGATGTATTTTTTATAAGTAATTATTTGTTTGATAACTTTCAAATAATGTTAGTTTTAAAAATGTAAAAGTTTTAAATTCTATATAAAATTAAGATTATAACGGTTTTTTTAAAACTCCATATTCAGTAAATTTCGAAGTAAATTTTGAAAATACAGATATTCTCCCAACATACAAGTTTCAAAAGGTGTTCTAGAACTTTTGCCTGAAGCTGTATAAGTGAATTGTGGCTGAACTAGTTTTCATTAACTGTTTAATTAAGATTATCAAAGGGGAACTTGCGCTTGCTTTAACATTATTACGAAGTAATTGACTGTTACTTTCATTTCGCTACATTTGCTGATAAGTTTTGAAATATTGTCAATTTTATTATTCATAACTGCACATTAAAATATTTTTATGCCTAAAAATATAATTATCCTTATTTTGATTATTTTAATGTTTCAAGTTTCTTTCTCAGTGTGCATTTCAGAACGTCACTTTTTCATGTGTTCTTGTCTTAAAATTCCAGCTTATTGGGCTTAGCAGAAGGATGAGATTATTTTGATTAATAGCAAAGAATTTGCTTGTTATTCACATTTTCTTTTAAATAATTTTACTCTTTATATTAAAAAGATACTTACAAATCATCACATAAGTGACAACCTTTTCAATCAACCTTTCAAATCAACCTTTTCAATAGGTAATATACTTTTTTTAGGTATTCATCGATAAATTCGAAAACATATTCATGAATTGATTTCATTGTAATCTATATCAGAACCAATGGATATTGGCGATTGACTGTACTACCGCTTTTAAACCTTTCGGCCCTGGCGGTCAGATATATGTTCCTTACTTTTAAAATGCTTTAAACTATAAATAATGCCTTGCAGATACGTAAAAACCTCATAATCACATATGTGCATCCTATATTTTGACTTTTTAGCGGACAAGTAGCGCCATGTAGCTTTGAAATAGTAAAAAAACAAGGAAAGTTGACAAAAGTTTTATTTTTTTTTTGGACTTTTAAGAAAAAAATTAGGGCCGAAAGGGTTAAAAAATATGCTCCTCTTTACCCATATTTCCAATTTTGTCGATCATTCACGTGTTGTGTTTTCTATTTATTATTAATTTGTTTATTATCGCTCTTGATTATAACTAGAGCGGCTCCGCTCCCCTGCTCGCTACGCTCTTCAATACCCCGCGTAATAGCTTCGCGATTCCGTTTGGTATCGTGCAGCAATCTCTATTTTCTAGAACAAAAAAAAGGGAAAAAAAGCCGAGAAGATCTACGCAGATTTTCATTAGTCCATTTCCAAATCGTTTGGCACATTTCCAAACACCATGTATACAAATTAAAATATATTTTGTATTTAATTTTAATGAAAAAATGGCATCAACAAATGCATAATCATAAAATAAACCCAATGGATACTATTCCCGTCACGTCACAATAAACATGAATTTTTATTCGCTTATAAAAATAAAGTGCAAGCGGACAAATATTTTTACCGAAATTTAACTTGCAAATAAAAAAATTAGCCACGTATCTTTAATATTTATTATTTATTTTTTATTCTCGCAACAGTGGAACGAAAAAAAAAGCCGGAAATATCTACGCAGATTTCCATTGGTCCATTTCCAAATCGTTTGGCAGATTTCCAAATCGTTACTTTTTTTTAATATAGAGGGATAAATAAATATTCACTCAAAACAAATTAACCTATTCTCAAGTTTATTAATATGACTTGAGCTCTGTGATGTTAACGGAAAATATCTATGCTTAAAGTGGTATTCAAACTCGAAATCTCTTGATTAGTAGCCAGCGTATGAAAAAAAAGGTGTTACTGAAATTTAGTAAAACAGGCAAGTTATATTTTTATGAAAGGATATGTAATACTTATTTCTAAAAATCTAGGTGTTTATTGCATAGCTGCCAACTTTCTGTGTTTTTGAAGGCAAATAAATATAATTTGAACCAGAAAATTTATTTAATTAACATGTACCTTCTTTCTACAGGGTGTTTCAAAACTCATGGTGTAAACTTTAAAGTGAAATAAGACACACCTAGACTAGCAAAAAAAAACGGATAATGTATTGTCGTAATGCAAGCGGTGAAGCAGTAGAGGGAGCTTACTGAATGTGGAAAGAAATATCTTCTAACATAATATCTGGTAAATGATTGCTGATTTTATTTACGCATAATATTTCTGCCAATCGGAATGCTTATATGGAGGGCAATTACAAGAACAAGTAAGACATTACAAAGTAAGCTTGCTTTATTTGTCAAAAACTGCGCTCAAGCGAAGAAGGGGGTGATTTTAAATTGGGCCAAATTTTTAATCCGGATTTGTCGGACATAATACGATTTCTCAATTATGTGCAAGAATATTCAAAGAATGATAGTATAATATCCAGTCCTCAGAATGAATCTGTTAAATAATCTTAAATAAAGCTCCTTTTTTGCTATTATTTGCATTTTCTTGTGTTTTATTTTTCCATTTAAGTTTTTCTAAGATAAAAATATTGCATAAAGTTCAGTAATCATTTGATATAATTTATTGTGCAAAAACATCATTTGTCATAATCAGAATGGAATTAAGATCACGGATTGTAGGGCGATAAGTATTTTTGTAGGTGTGTTTCATCTCCTCTTAAAATTTGCATCATGAGTTTTGAAACACTCTGTACATGGTACTTATTTGATTTATTTAATAGGTAAAATTTATATTCTATTGACTTGAAAAAAACTATATATTCATTATTTGATTTGAAAATAACTAGAAAGTAGTCATCTATGTCATTATTTTGAACTTTATAAATAAAGTCACAATTATCTTCAAATTTGTGAAATTATTTTGTAATCTTAAAGCACTTTATAAAAGTTATTCTTAAACATACTATATGAGGGCGTTAGAATGACAGTGGAGTGAGTCAATATTTAGCAATTTGAGAAATGAAGGGTTTTGTTAAACTTGTCGTATTGCCGTTGCATTAACTTGTTTTGCCCCCTAGCGACTCCCTAAGTTGTCGTATAGCCGTTGCATTAAGTGGTCGAACTTGTTTTGCCCCCTAGCGACTCCCTAAGTTGTCGTATAGCCGTTGCATTAAGTGGTCGAACTTGTTTTGCCCCCTAGCGACTCCCTAAGTTGTCGTATAGCCGTTGCATTAAGTGGTCGAACTTGTTTTGCCCCCTAGCGACTCCCTAAGTTGTCGTATAGCCGTTGCATTAAGTGGTCGAACTTGTTTTGCCCCCTAGCGACTCCCTAAGTTGTCGTATAGCCGTTGCATTAAGTGGTCGAACTTGTTTTGCCCCCTAGCGACTCCCTAAGTTGTCGTATAGCCGTTGCATTAAGTGGTCGAACTTGTTTTGCCCCCTAGCAACTCCCTAAGCTGTCGTATTGCCGTTGCATTAAGTGATCGAACTTGTTTTGCCCCCTAGCGACTCCCTAAGTTGTCGTATTGCCATTGCATTATGTGGTCGAATTTGTTTTGCCCTTTAGCGACTCCCTAAGTTGTAGTATTGCCGTTGCATTAAGAGGTCGAACTTGTTTTGCCCTCTAGCGACTCCCTAAGTGAACTATGACTTATTTGGCTGTCGCACTGAACAGAAATTAATATACGTTCAATGATAATATGGTTATCTAGATTTTTAAAATTTTTGACTTACTCCACTGTCATTCTAACCTCCTCATATAATCTAAGACCTTCTGGGGTTTTAATTTTACGCGTCAGATAAATTAAACATTTGGTTTCTTGATACATAGCTTAAAAAAATAAGTTTTGCTGTTCACACATTTTGAAATACACTAAAATATGTCAGTCAGATATACTAATTTCGTTTTATGTTACTAGAATAATCCTTTGTCAAAAGTACTATTAAAGAAATATAAAGAATCCAATACCCGCAAGCCATATATCTTACTAAAATGGTACATAAACGACGTTTTTGTGTTTCCTCTACATTACGTGTTCCAAATGAACAGAATTCGAGATGGAGAAGGGAGGTCTTATGGACCTTATAAATGTTTTTCTGCGACATATTCTGCTCGATTAAGAAGTAAATAAAAAGATCTTTTTTTATGTAGAAGGATTCATCGTTCTTCTTTCTTCGAAGAAGGTGGGAACTAAAAGAATGTGTATATGTCAACAGAGATTCTTAATATTTTTTATCCTTCGATTACTATGCTTTTTTTAACTTGCAAGACTCGGTTGGAAATAAAACAATTAATAGGGAGTGATATAGTAACAGAATAATACAAATATTTTGATTTAATGACATTTATTTTATTTAAATTTTTATTTTACTTTTTATTGAATAATGTTAATTTTTTGCATACCTCCTGCTTCAATTTTCTGCAGTTATGTAATCAATGCAGACTACGTATGAATCGGCGGTTTAACTTCAGAAAAAAAATTGTGTTAAAGAAAATTATTTTAATTGTGCAATGCAATCGTAGAAGCCACATTTTCTCCAATGGAAAAAAGTTGATACCCACTTACAATGTTGTGAAGTATGCGGGTAACTTCGTAAGTTATGGTATTCTATTTCGTCTAGGAAAATGGGAGCTTAAGTAATGGTATTCGTTTCGTCCAAAAAATTGGGAAACTAAAAAAGGCTTTTTTTATATTTATATACCGTTAATCAGGACCCTACCTCCCGGGCATGATGCCTAGTTTGACGAGTTAGTACCCGGGCGCGGGGTGATATTCGCCTGATAATAGCCTTGTTGTCATCGCTGTAGTGATTTGCTAGAGTTCTCTTTGTTTGCCGGTTCTAGGTTTCTATTTAACTTTGTTGAATTGGCAGATTAAAAAAAAAGCAAAAATTAAAGAAGAAAAAGGAATTGGTCTCGTAATTCAGAACCTTGATCAGGTGACGAGACCTTCACCTGACTACCCCCCCCCCCCCCAAAGGTATAATTTATCGGGAACTTGGAGGACTTTGCACCCACGACGGATTTTATATGCACCAGGCGCCATTAGCGTACATTGATTTACATATTTGTCATATCTGTTGGCTTGTCACGTTCATGGTGAGTTGTCGCTGTAGTGTTTATCGTCTCTTTTATGGGTTGATTTCCCTTTTTATTTTATTTGTCAGGGTTTTATGCCGTTTTTATCGGCTCACTCCTGTTGTGGATTGTTTCGGTTTATTATCATTCGCTGGGTTTTTGTCTCTATCTTGATAAATTAATAACTCTAGCTTGTGGTAATGCTGGTTGTCACATTTTAAAACTTCGTCTTCTTGCGAAAGTTTCACTGGTTATTATGTTACTATCGTGGGTTTTGCCACACTATAACTTTTGTTACTGGTAGTTCTGGATGTTGCACAGTCATTTTTGTTGATTTTGTCACTTTAATTCACCCGTGCATTATAGCTGGGGGGTTTCATTTATATTTTTTTCTTTCGTGAATACGCTTAATGCGATCAGTCCATTGAATCCTAATGGCTGTTATCACAGCTTTTGAATTTCGTGCAACTTGTTAATTTGTTATTTGTGAAATTTGGCGCACTAATGGAGTGTGGCTTGTTCCTTGACCGTTAGTCCGTCCTATACCTATGAGGCTGTATTCACTTGATGAGACACAATTTTTTTTTCACATTTCACTTTCTTTGGCTGGTGTGCTTTTTGGATTCCCCAATTAATTACTTTGTTATGTTTTGTTCACTTTATTATTTGACTTCATCAGTTGGTGAAATTCAATCCGTTACAGATGACTTCCACTTCTTACTAGTGCTGAAAAAAAAAATGTTTTTTTTTGGCGTAGCAAAGAGGTAAACTAAAAAATGCTTATATATGTGAACAGAGATCTTAATATATTTTTGTCCTTCAGTGACCCTTTTTTTTTTTTTTTTTTTTTTTTTTTTTACTCTCAAAACTCAACTGGAAATGAAAATGAAATTATTGATAAACAGAGACATAAGAACAAAATAATATTCCATGACATTTATTTTATTTGCCCTTCATATTATTTTTATTTTTATATGTTTTATTTTCAATTTATTACACATTTGTGCTTCAATTTTGTGCAATCGCATTCTAATCCTACCAATTTCCATATTCTGAGTCCTTTAACTTCAGAAAACAAATTTATTGAATCTTTATATCTGTAATGAAATAGGGCAAGTCACTAAAAGGAGCTTTGAGGACCGACATCAAAAAGCGCAAAGTTGAGGGCCAGTTCGCCAGGTTTGCGATACATGATTGGCTCTTTTTCTTCAAGTTACTACAAGTTTAGAGTAAATGTGTCAAAAAATAAAGATTTGACATAAAAATATTGTTGTACCAAATCATGGATCTACTATTATTGATAATAAGAATAGACACTGGTGGTCATTCTGTAAATTCCGTGAACTGGTGTGCAAGAAAATTTTTAAAAATATAGGACTAAGAAATAATCACTTGAAGTCAATATTATATTTTTTTAATTAATTGTTTTTAATGAAGTGGACATTATATGGCACTTGGCCAATAGAGGAGATTCAATACTATGGCCACCTAAATCTTTAAATATCACGCCTTAATACTTGGATCTGCTATTATTGATGATAATAATAGATCCCTGGGGGACACTCGGTAAACTGCGTAAACTGGTGTACAATAAATTATTTTAAAAACTGGGCTAACAAATAATCACTCGAAGTCCTTATTATTTTTTCAATAAGCGGAAATGTACTCGATATTTTTGTGTAATATATGATCGACATAATTTATACACACACTGTTAAAAATTTGCAGCAAACTGTCCAGTCATTTGACCGTTTTTGTAGAAAACGGTTACATAACCGTAATTTAACTATATTCTGACCGTATTATTGCTCATTTTATGGTCAGAATATAGATAAGTTACGGTTATGTAACCGTTTTCTACAAAAACGGTCAAATGACTGGACAGTTTGCTGCAAATTTTTAACAGTGCACCAAATAATATACAAAAAATTAGTTACATTTAAAAACCCATAGCACAATTGAAAACGCACTTCCAGCAAATATTGCAGATAAACGGTACTGTACTCAAATTATTTTGCCTGTCCTTGAAAATGAATGATAAATGCTATACTCACCCTATCCTACAGTAAGCATCTTATAGTGTACCTCAGTGACGTGTATCGATTTCATTATGTTTCAAATAGTGTAACATCATTCAAATACACTGCAAATGACTTAGACTCCTTAGACCATAATGTAACATAATTATTTTGAGTGTCCCTATAAACGAACTATAATTGCTACATACTACATTTGCAACAGGGAACATGGCATAGTAAAAATCAATAACATATGACAATTACATGATAATTCGAGTATATTTATACGAGTTTGAGTACGGACAGACAGACAGACGACAGGCGGCAAACAAAACGAATTCAGAAACACATTTTAACTGTGTTCGAAAGTGTTAAATAGATGTTATGTTGGAAAATACAAGTTTCTCTAAAATCTATTTTGCTTAATTAGAAAATAGGCCTATAGTATTCAACTTACATATGGGTTACCTTTTAAAAAGATCATTTTACAACAAAATGTTTAAAAAATAAGGTATTTACATAACTTTTAGATGCGTTAGTTGAACATGTGCAACGAACGTAATTGTTTTAGCGTAAACTGTTTATACCAACTTAGAATTTTCTTTCACAAATATCAACTAAATATAAATTTTAACGTTGGTTTAAATAAGAATTTCAAATAAATTATATTTTTATGATCAAATACATAAATTTGTATATCAATAAGGCATTTTTTTTCTTAAATACAAGTTTTATTTTATAATATGACTCCGGATAACTGGTATTCAGATAATTGGTGCGTCGCTGTATTATACTACATTCTAAGTAATAATAATTTTCATACTTTTTACTTTCTTCTATCTATAACAGAAGAAAGTATTTTAATCGAAATGTTTTTCGACGGATTTACACGTTTTAGGAGTCAGAAATCCCGAAAAACATGTTTTTACAAAATGTCTGTTCTCTTTCTATCATGAAAAAGTGTATGAAATTATGCGTAGAATTGTACAGTATACAGTAGAATACCGTTACAACGAATGTCACTTTAACCAATTTTTCAATTTAACCAATATTTTTTGGATTGTTAAAGAATGTCCTATGCTTTCACATTATAAAAATATTCACTTTAATAAGAATTTCATATTAACGAATTTTTCAAATTAATGAATTAAAAAAATGGCCATTTCAATTTTACGAATGTTGAGTTGGCAAGAAAAAAAATATCTCGATTGAAAAACTAGAATTTGACGGAAAATTTACTTTGGAAACGGAAGGAAAGGGAGGCGCAGACGACAGTGAACATGAAGCTGATGATGATTGTCCATCAAGTACCGAAGATTGTGTTGTACGATCAAAAGGGGCTCTATAGAGCATTGAAACTCGTAAAAAGTAATTATTTCAGCAAAAAAATGTTCCGAAAATATTTTATACAATTTGTTTTAAAAATGCATTGTCAACTTCAGTGCAGATTTTTTTTTTTTTTTTTTTTTTTTTTTTTTTTGTAAAAAAGTAACGTTACATTAATAGCAGATGCCAGTGAAATTTTTTAATCCGTCAGGTATATAATATAAATTATACTTCCGTTATAATATTTACTATTAAAATCTTGAATCTTAATTAACGTAATAATTATCTTATTTATCACTAGTAAGTTTACAATAGTAATATGCTGCAGATTTATTATTTGCTGACATGTTTGCATGTTATCCGAAATTTAACTATAAGTGTAGTAATAATATATATTTTTATTCAATATGCATGCAAATTTCTTTTTTAAGGAAAACTCGATATTGGAATTTCACATTAAAGAATTTTTCAGTATAACGAATTTAAACGGTGGTCTCCAGAATTTCGTTATAACAAGATTTTACTGTACATGTTTTTGACTATGGCCAGCAGGTCCTAGTTGAATTTGCGTACATTTTGCCGGAAGGAGGCGTTATAATAGTGATTTTTGTGTTATTTCTCTTATTGTATCACCGGAAAGTGTACGAAGTTATCCATAAAATTGTACCAAATACCATATATATGTTTTTGACTATAGACGTACAGGTCCCAGTTGAAAATACGACTATTTATCCGAAAGGGGGCGCTGTAGTAGCGATTTTTCTGCAGTTTTCGTGGCATTTGGCAGTTTACTTAAACAAGTTTTTGACAAAATTTTACATTTAGATGTAATATCATAGACCAAGTTTTGGATAAAATTGTGAAGAAATTCTGCCTGAAGGTGGCGCTGTGATAGCGAATTTTTAACTATTAACATGTATGAGAAAAAATAAAGTTTTGGGATTGGCACATCTGACTAGTTTATTGAATGCAATAAACTGCAAATATAATTGTTTGTTTCATTTTAATGATCATTTAAATGTCTAAATATAATTTTCGGATACCTTATATATCATCTTTATCATATATACCTACAAAAATACGCATTATACCCTGCGCATATATATGTGTGTGTGTAAGTATCTATATAGAAAACACATTTATTTCCTCAGGCTGAAAGAATGCCTCGGAGAAAGTATGTTGTAGCTAAACTAAGAATCCAATAAACTTGAGTGCTCTGAAGGCATTTCCGTGTGTCATCTGCCATATTACATGGCAAACAAAAAGTGTTCACGGTAAAGTAGTCTTCAAATATGTGCACATAAAATCTTTGAATAAAATCTTACTTCGTTGTTTTCCTAAGATGCAAAAGGTAAAAGCCATATTAGTTTAATAAAACAAAAGTATTTTCAGCTGTAAGCAAAAATATCGAAAAACATATAAAATAAATGTTTATATACAGTCGACATTAAATTGTTCAACAGTTGCAACAAGGATATTTCATAGAACTTAAAATCCAAATATCTATACTATAAAGGACAAACGTGTCTGTGCGTAATTTTTAACAGTGACTGTGAATGATTAATAATACAGTCAAGTATTTACAAAAACGGTTGAATGACTGTGCAGTTTGCTGCCATTTTTTAACAGTGAATGTGAATGCTTAATAATACGGTCAAGTAACCGTTATTTACAAAAACGATTGAATGACTGTGCAGTTTGCTGCCAGTTTTAAACAGTGAATGGGAACGCTTGATAATACGGTCGAGTAACCGTTATTTACAAAAACGGTTGAATGACTGGACAGCCTGTTGTAGTTTTTTTTTAAGTGCATAAATGAGTCCCGCTCTCCCTCACCCCACCCCTCCCCCCAAAATAAATAAAATAAAATAAAATAAAAATAAAAATTTAAGGGAACTTTGAATGATTAGTAAGTGAGATAGAAATTATTTAAAAATGAATCAACCAATGTTAAAAGAAAAATGTCTGTTATTTAGACATAACTTAAGGCAGTGCTCAAAAATTATTTTTCCACTTCCAACAACGCAAAACTTTCTAACACATTTACTCATTTTTAAATGTAAAAGCATGACACTTGCAGGAATGACTATTGTAGAGATTTTTAATAGAACGATTTTTTTTTTCATTTTTTAACACTTTCCAACAAAGTTGAAAACTGTTGAATCCGGTTTTCCTGTCTGTCTGTCTGACTGTGTAAATATATTCGAATTGTCATGCCACTGATATATGTTATGGGAGTTTACTGTGGCATGTTCGGTATTGGAAATGAAGTGCGTAGCACTTAGAGTTCCTTTACAGGGACACTCAAAATAATTCCGTTACATTACGGTCTATGGAGAAAAATCGTTTGAGGTTGAAATTGGTATAGCATATCACTAAAGTGCATTACAAGAGGCTTACTATAGAATATTGTGTGTATAGAATTCATCGTTTTTTTTACAAGGACACACACAAGAATTCGGTATTGTATGTTAATAGTAATTGCTGGAAGTGCGTTTCCAGTTGCTGAGCACGTTTTTAAATTTAACTCATTTTTGGGGAATTACTTGGTGTTTATAAATTTTATAGATCATAATCAGAACAGCATAAAAGTCTTCGAGTACATTTCAGTTTATTGATGGAAATTTCATAAGGGGAATATTAAGCTGTGCTACGATTTTCCTAACTGAACAAAAATTTGGCATTCTATGTAGTGTATATACAAATCAGTAGATCGTATACAGGACTGCACAAAAGAATTCGACTATTTTTACGAATATTATTGGTAGTTCCTGAAATTAGATTTTTAAATATGTAATACGTCTTCGAAATTATGTACATTTGATCATTTACCTACTTGAGCTTAAGCCGAAAGGAAGGCCTCCGCGTCCGGTTTAACTTGGACCTTGTTTACTTAGGTAAGCGAAAGCTAGGTTCCCGGCGCGGTCATCCCTTGTTTACTTAGGTATCATCTTTCACCTTACTAAACGGTAAAGGTTTGTAAAATTATTTTGAACGTGTTGGAAAGTGTTACATAATGTATGCTTGACGCTTGATTTGTTTGTTCTTGTTAAAAATGGATTACATCTTGAATTATAAGCGATTGGTGTACCAGAACTGCAGTTCTCGTTTCTGTTGTCGCATCTTGAAATCCGGTTTAAATTGCCAATTTTGACAGCCCTTTCTGGAAGATATTCTACATTTACTGATTAATGGAAATAGTGTTCGATTACAAAGTTTCTGAACAAGAGCGCCTACCAATCATTGCATGCGTTTGCGAACAAAAATGGAACCAAAAACGTATCAGAGAGTAGCTAGTTTCGATTTGAGAACAGCCTTAAACAATATTTTATATGTTTGATTACTTTTCGTTTTTCGTTATACTTTGTTAAAACACAAACATAATGCATATTAGTATTTTATACGCACATCAGTGTTCCTAAGTATGCATACTTTGCATTGAAATATTTTTGCAATATTAGTTATAAATTGTTAATATAAAACAATCATAATTAAAATCGCATTTTTTTTCGTCATTTCGACCATTAGTTATCAAGTTATTGGCAACTATGTAAAATCAGCAAATTTTAATGGAATCTCCTTTAAATTAAAGTTGAAAATATTTTCCCACTATGTTAAATGTTTTTCATGCATGTTGAAAGCAGCATATCAACGATCTATTTATGGATTTTCTCATGAGTAATGTTACTCTCGTTATCGCGTAAACAAATTATTTTTATGCCATTACTTTAACTAGGGCATCGAACCCGGGCCTCTTGGGATAGAGAATATATGTAAAAACCTTTTTTTGAAAATTTGATTAGATTTTTTACATGTAATAATTTTTTTAGATTGTCCGCCGACAACACCAAAGAGCATTTTTATCTAAAATATGTCAATTATATATTCAAATAAAATTTTGAAATTTAATAAAACTGGTAATTTTGTATTGGCCTCTAGCCATAAGTTAATAGCCGAAGAAATTTCTAAAAATTTCGTTATCTACAGCAGTTTTGAGCGCTTATTTCAATTGCATGTCTGTTAAATTTGTGTTTTATTTATACTATTTTAATTATTCCTTAATGAAGTTTTAATTTCATATTTAATATTAACTGGAAACACATGCTGAACTTTTTATATTGTTTAAACTGTAAACGGATTAATATTTTGTAATAGTCTGCAAGCGTTAGATTAAAAAAAAATAATGTCTGAAATTTAATTTCATAAATGAATCAATTAAGATACAGTTTTCAAACAAATTGCACCTGAAAGTAGATTTTTTTCCCTATGTAACGGTGTAAAAATTAAAAATGTGCGATGTTTAGAAATTAAAAAAAATTGCAGTAGAAAAATCGTAAAACCGAAATTTCAACGTCAACTGTTGCCATTCGCAAAATGACATCAGCGTTACGCACGGACACATTTGTCCTTTATAATATAAATAGTGTTAGCCGTGATCATCCTATCTTTTTAAAACTTTTCTCAATATTGACACAGGAACCCAAACGCATTTTAACTCCTATATGGTGTGTTTTTCAAGATAGAACAATGGAAGTTTATAATTTAAATTAATAATACAGCATTATAAATCGAAAGAAAGAGAGAAATATAAGGTTTCGTATCGAGATTTTTCAAAGTTCATATAAAAATAAATATACAGCACCTCAGTATAGAATATCATAAACAAAAAGCTTAATCTGCAACTTTTAGAATTTAAGTTCTGACTATTGTTCGGATTTTAAAACATTCTATCTTGGCCTACTGTACATTACTTTGTGAATGCAAAAAACAAAGTGCAATATATATATATATATATTTATATATATATATATATATATATATTTAATATCTTCAATGGGAT
The DNA here is from genome assembly GCA_963931845.1 of Maratus michaelseni. NCBI lineage: Eukaryota > Metazoa > Arthropoda > Arachnida > Araneae > Salticidae > Maratus > Maratus michaelseni. The sequence goes on along the minus strand of OZ007589.1, from coordinate 455,956,279 downwards.
CAGTATTTAACGGTCTGTGAAATATACATTTGTATGAAATTGATAACAAATATGAGTTAATTTTCTACTTTCAATTAATAGCTAATTGTCTATTTGCAATTAATGGCTAATTTTCTATTTGCAATTAATGGCTAATTTTCTACTCGCAATTTTGAGAAAATTTTATACTCGCAATTTTGAGAAAATTTTATACTTGCCAACTTGTTTTAATAAAGTAAACTGTTCACATCTAAATGAAAAATCAAAAATCCCCTTACAGTAACTTCAGAAATCACATAAGCTGACGATAATTTAAGTATTCGTTATTAAAACAATAAGAGTTATAAGAAAAAAATATATTGAATTTTCTATGAATAAAACTTCCATAACACGCTTAAAACAGCAAAAGATTAAAATATTTAAAAAATACTTCAAATATTTCTGCTGAATTGCATATTAATATTTTGAATCAAAAATAAAGGCGATTGAAATATTAAATTCGAAAGATTAACAGAGATGAATGGTTTCAAATAAAAGCAAAAATAAGTGAGGAGACGCGAAATATGAAAGAGTGCCTTTACATCTTGTGAGTACTCTTAGCTTTATAAACATGCTGTTCCTTTTTAAACCCCAATATTGATCTCAAATGGAGAGGCTTTTAGTTCAAAGCCCTGAGACTTAACTCTTTTAACTTTCTCGAGTTTTTTCATCTATATATTTTTAACTTACGATCCCACTGCTTCTTTTCATTTTTTCTTTGTTTTTGTGTGTGTGCATTTTAAAGCTATTTCTGAAATTTTCATTGCTTAAAATAAAAAAGAGTGATTTATTTTCATATATTCATACGTGTATGTATAGTATAAAAATTCCAGAATACCATAACGAAACTTCAGCGTACGGTAAAAGAAGATACTAAGTAAGCAAGGTCAAGGTAAAATCGAGCGGGGAGGCCTACCTTTCGGCTTAAGCTCAACTAGCCCTGCCCAGCAGGTTTGTTTACCTAATTATAGTGAGCATTACTAAATTATACTTTGTGATATTGATCAATAACTATACTATGTAATGCTGAAATACAAATTCTGAAAATACAAGATTCCAAAAATACAAATTCTGAAAATACAATTTACCAATCTTACTAAGGAATACTAAATACTACTATGTGATACTGAGCAATAATACTACCATGTAATAATACTGCAAGATGCTGAAGTTGATAATAATAATGGATAGAAGTAAGCACTAATTGAATAATAATACTGGAGTAAACAATGATAAATTATGCTGAAAATACTAAATAACCCTGTATGATACCAAAGAATAAATAAATTGTTAAGGTTAGAGTTTATGTACTGTGTAAAGGTCATTACGCATATTAGAAGTCCACTTCATCCTCAACCTTCACCAAGTCCAATGGAAACAACATGAATAAGTATTGATTGCGTTCTAGCAGAAACATACAATCTGTTTTTTAAGCAGTTTCGATTGTTTCAGCACGTAGGCAAACCAGTTCGACAGATTAATTTGTGATGGCTTTCTAATGTGATGGTGGGCAGTCAGGGTACAATCTAGGCTATAATTTAAAGAGGTACCTCTTTTCGCACAGGTGCATCTAGGAGACGATGTCTTGCCGAATTTATTGAGATATTGAGGAAACGGGCCTTGGATTGTAGTAAAGATGTAGTGGTACCTATTTTGAAATTGAAGATCTGTTGATACTGCTGAGATTAAGGTGTGAGTAAAGCGATCCGTTGTTTCCAGATTCCAATCCATTTGCCATCATCTTATTAATTCTGATGTCTTCTTTAAATGTGATGGTGGAAATGGGTAGAATTTTTGTAAGATGTCCTGTGACGGTTTCGATGCATCGCGGGCCAGTTTATCAGCATGTTCGTCTCCAGCTAGGCCAGAATGACCACGTATCCAAGTAAACAATTTAGAAAACTCATAATACGTCAGAAAAGCGTCCATAGTCGGAGAGGTACTAAAATTATTTTGTGTAGCCCTGTATATAATCTATAAATTTTTATATACTACATAATGTGGTAAAATTTAGTTTAGTTACTAGAAAACGCATAACATAGTTGAAGTTCACTTTCGGCGTATTCCCTTAATAGACTTAAATATACTCGAAATCTTTTGTACAGCCCTGTAGAGTATCTAAATATTTTTTATATATGACACCTAATAAGCCAAAATTTAATCCAGGCAATAAACTCATGACACATCTAAAAACGCACATCCAGAAATTACGATCCATATACGACAACGTATCCAGTTATTTGCATAGCCTGTATATGAATTTATTTATATCCTACAAACATCTCTTAGTATACTAAATATTATTCATCTGGACAATGCATAACTCGAAGAAAAAACACTCTTAAGCAATTCTAGCCCATACACAGTAAGGCTTAGAATTTATTTTGTCTAGCCCTGTATATGATTTGTAGGATTTATACACACTACGTAATTTGCAAAAACTTAGCTAAATTTCAAAACGCATATCAGAACTAAACACGTCATTACAGCAATTATCGCTCTTAGAGAGTACAGTAACAGAAATCTTTTGTGCGCCCCTGTAAATGTATAGTAAATGCTATGCAAGTTGTATTCTACAGTAATCATCTTGCAGTACATCTCAGTACCATATATAAATTTCACTATATTTGAGATAGTGCAAAATATGTTGCAAACAAATTTTCCCCGTACCGCATTATATAACCAAAATCTTTTCTGCGACCCTGTAAATGAATGATAAATATTTCGACTCCATATTCTACAGAAAACATGTTTTAGTGCACCTCTGAAATGCATATAAATTTTCTTATGTTTTAAAAAATGTAACATCATAAAAAATGAATCGCAGACGACTTTTCCCCATAGGCCTTAATGCAACAAAATTCTTTTGAAGAAAATATAACTATTGATACTCAAAACTAAAAAATCGGCCGTCTTGAAGCGGTTAGCGATCCATACGGAAGAACTGCAAGAGGCAGCGAAAATACGTCAATGGCATTCGTGTAAACTGTAGAGAATCACCGGTTTCGTATCTATAAATTCCCCATAATTTTTATCCTTCAGAAGAGAAGAATCTCGCGGTTCCAGACCTATCTCCCAACTGCGTACTTCCCAGTGAGTGGAATTTCTGCACCACTTCTGTTATGCACAGGTATGTAACATCTGCACAGAGCCAACAGCTGCACAGTGTTCCCAGAGTGTCACCCTCCCAAGTGCTGAAAATGCTCACTGCTGCTTCACTTGGGTGTTTCCGAGAAATAGAAAAAGATTTGCCATTAGCCCAAAAATCACCATTTTAGCTACGCGACGTAGCGTTTTGGAAAATATGCATTTTTAGTGATGTGGCATCAATTGAAAGTAAAATGTAAATTTTCAACCACAAATTTTGTTCTTTTTTTTTAGACCGCTGACCAGGCCCCTACCTGCCAGGCTTTTGCCTAGCTTAACGGTTGATACCTGGCAGCGGGGCGAGGATTCGCCTGCTCTCCGCTTGGCGAAGATGTGTTTGTTAAATCTATAGGCCGACGTGGCTTCAGTGCGTCCTGTTGCTTTAATTGCTTTTTGTTAGTTGGCCGGTTGCAAATTGATTTTGGATGAGATGGTTCAGCACTGCGCAGTGTAGCGAAGTCATGCTGGACGGATGTGTGATGCTGAGATATTTACTATTTCCTCGCTGCATCGCTTATCCATACGTCACACCATCGCTACTCGAGTTGGTCTCGTAATTTAGAACCTTGATCTGGTGACGAAACTTTCACCAGACTAGACACCCCCAGAGGTGTAATTCACAAGTAACTTGGAGGACTTTACACCCACGACGGATTTTACATGCACCGGGCGCCATTAGCGTACATGATAAAAATTTGTTTTTACAGTTACATAGAACAGCCAGATATTAATATTCCAGATATAAATGTATTTCCTTAGGCAAACATGTGACGTATAATCTTCTAAAAGATTTAAAGATATAAACAGTTTTCAAACTGATTAATTGAAAAGTGGCGGATTTAAAGTGTCCACAGATTTTGAAAAAAAATTCTGAAAAAATCCACGCGTAAAATTTTTGTTTCTTTTACTATTTGTGGCGTGTTCTACATCTATAGCTCCAAACTTATCTTTTCTTTTACGATATCCATTTCCAAATAATAAAATATGATTTATGTGTGTATAACGAGTACTAAGCGAGAGTATTAAGCGAAAATTGATTTTCAAAAATCCGAACCGATCAAAATGGTGTTACTTCTTAATAGCTCACGGCCTGTTTATTCCTCCTGTGAAAAGATGGCCGTAGATGAACTAGTCAATTGCTGCGCGTTAAACAATACATATGGCGAAAGTAACTGCGAGAATAATTTTGATTTTAACTTTAAAATGTTTAGGACAGTTTGTTAATTCTTATTGCTAGTTCTTTTATGTTAAACTGAGACGATATTCAGTTTAAACCTGTAACCAAATGCCAGTTCATCACAAACACACATCACTGTTCAATTTAAAGCTAAGTTGTGGTTTAGCGTAAGTATAATAATTTTTGGTTCACAATATAGTAAAACTGTGCAAACGCAACCTGCCTATAACGGAATTCTGACTTTAACAAAAAATTTTTGGATCCCGATGGGAAGAATACCAACAATACATATGGCGAAAGTAACAACGAGAATAATTTTGATTTCAGCTTGAAAATGTTTAGTGCAGTTTGTTAATTCTTATTACTAGTTCTTTTATGTTAAACTAGGGCGATATTCATTTTAAACCTGTAACCAAATGCCAGTTCATCACAAACACACATCACTGTGTAATTTAAAGCTAAGTTGTGGTTTAGCGTAAGCACAATTTTTGGTTCACAATATAGTAAAACCTGTGCAAACGCAACATGCCTATAACGGAATTTTGACTTAAATAAAAAATTTCGTATCCTGACGGAAAGAATACCATAAATTTATGCCTTTTAACACGGAAACCTGACTAAAACGGAATTCTTTCTAGTCCTTATCGATTCCGTTCTCAAAAGTTTTACTGAACTATCATTTCGTTGTTCACATACATCATCAAATCATCAATAAAATGCTTTGCCTTCTTACAGATTCAGCATGAAACACCGAAATTCATTTAAGTTTAGCATCACGTTTTTAACATATGCAACTTTAAATTTTTAAAAGTTTTACAGGTTTTGAATAAGAGTGCATGTATTTCTCCATTCTGCATATGTGAATCAACAATATTAAGCTATTCTTTTCTTTTATCTTTTCTTTTAAAACAACTAATGTAATAGAAAGATTAAATTTTTCCCTGAAGAAATGAAATAATGGAAAACTCTGTTTCGTATATACTCGAGAGAATGTGTGAAATTCCCAAAAATGCAAAACTAGTGATACTTCTGCAGATGTGATCCAAAAGTATTTTGCATTCTTTCCATAAATAAATTTTTGCAAAAGCGAATATTTTTCGCCCTGAACTGCGGTGAGTACTTTTTTCAGAGATCGAACATTTTCTAAATTACAGAAACACTTCTAAAACTTACATTTTGTAAAATACAGTATTACTAACAGAGATTTTAGTTTGAATTTTTCGTAATATAGTAATTGTCATTTCAGTACATTTCTTTGGTGTGTGAAATTTATCAGTTAATAATATTAATTTCTGTTTGTAGTTTTTTTTTCTTAATTTAAGACAAACCTCTGTATAGCAGCGTTTTACCTATTTTCCTTATAAATGCCTGTAAATAACACTTTAAAATGTCTAATATATAACGTTAATATTTTATGTTTTAACAATTTTATGTAACGAAGATAAATTTATATCTTTTACGCATAAAAATGTCATTTGTTTCTTATTTTCTCTGAAACAAACATTATTGTATATTAATCTTTTGATTTAAAGTATTTCTAGAAAAAAAATTAATGACAAATTTGTAGTTTTATTTGAAATCGGAAATATATATTATTCAATAAAAGATGAATTTCTATAGACTTTTCAACAGTCTATAGAATTCAATACCAGTTTGAAAAGAATTGCCACATTCATTAGTTAATTCATTCAACAGTTAATTCATTTGTACGGTTTTATTTTTGTTGTTGTTTTATAATGTATCCATACACGTTACTTTTGAAAGAATGTTTCGATTCTTTTTAACATAGTTGAAAAGTGTTCATGAATTTGGTTTGTCTGTCAGTCTGTCTGCCGTCTGTCCGTTCTCTAACTCGCGTAAATATACTCGTATTGCCACGCAAATGATATATGTTATTGAAGTTCAATATGGCATGTTCGGTATTGAAAATGAAATGTGTAGCTATTATAGATCATTTACAGGGATAGTCAAAACAATTCTGTTACATTATGGTATATCGAGAAAAATAGTTTGCGATGTATTGTAATGATATTTCAAACATAATGATATTGATATACAGTGATACCTCGGTTTTCGTCGATAATGCGACCGGAAACAATCGGCGAAATCCGAAACCACCGAAAACCGAGGCAATTATTTCCATATGAATTGATGTAAATCCAATTAATTCGTTCTAAATACTCCGAAATACGTACCAAGAATACATTTTATAGAGAATAAGAATAGTGTTTAACACTAAAAACAATAATAAATTAATATAGTGTTCTTGGCATATGGTAAAAAAAGCACTATATCTGCGGTCACTTCCCTCTTTGGTCTATTGGCAGTAGGACTCAGAGTCAGAATTTCGTTAGAACATTCACACCTTTCGCTACATTAACCTCCATTCTTGCTTGCCTTTTCGGCATAATGGAATTTATCGTGATGGCGATTTCCCGTACATGCGGCCGATTTCAGTAATCTTAATGCCTCTCTTGTATTTTTGAATAATTTCCTTCTTCAACTTTATCGTATTCCTGGTCTTCTTCTTTAAAGGGTTGCTTGATTTAAAAACTGTCTTTGGTCCCATGATGGAGCAGTCGCAAGCAATAAAAACAAGAAGAAAAAATCATGCATCAAGCATATATTATGTAACACTTTCCAACGCTTCCAAAATAATTTTACAAATCATTACCGTTTAATAAGCTGAAAGACAACATCTGACTAAACATTTTGGAAAAGCATAACATATGTAAAAACGTAATGTCAGGAATTTCTAACATATATTTCCAACATATACAATATTCAGAAAAAAATCCAAATACTTTTATTCAGCCCTGTATAGGATCTATAGATTTGTATATATACTACATAGGATGCTAAATTTGAGTTTAGTTAGGAAACGCGTAGACAGTTTAAAATTCTCCTTCTGGAGTTTCTATCAATAAACGGAAATGTGTTCGCGAACTTTTGTGCTGCCCTGTATATGAAATACAGAATTTATACACACCAAGTAATAGAAAAAAAGTGCGAGTTAAATTTAAAATCGCGTTCAGTAACGTAAAACGCACTTCCAGGAATTACTGTTAACAGACAGTAGAGAATTCTTTTGTGTGTCCCTGTAAATGAACGATGACTGCTATACACACAATATTCTGTAGTAAGCCTCTTGTAATGCACCTTAGTGATATATATAAATTTCAATGCGTTTAAAATAGTGAAACATTATTTAATTAAACCGCAGACGATTTTTCTCCATAGACGTAATGTAACAATTCTTTTGACAGTCCCTGTAAAGTAACTGTAAGTGCACACCCTATTCCATATTGAGCTTCTTGTAATACACCTTAGTGATATATATATCATCAATCACAATGTATTTGAAATTGTGTAACATCATTAAAATAAACCGCTAATGATTTATCCCCATAGACTGTAATGCAACGGAATTATTTTGAGCGTCCCTGTAAAGGAACTATAAGTGCTACACACTTCAGTTAAAATAGGGAACATGCTATAGATAACGACAATAACATATAAAAATTGCAGCGCAATTCGAGCCTATTTACGGGAGTTAGAGCACGGACAGACGGCAGACGGCCATACGGCCAGACAAACCGAATTCATAAACACTTTTCAACTAGGTTGGAAAGTGTTAAAAAGCACAAAAATACACGGGAAATAAACGAAATTGTTTGCCTAGACGCGGGGGCCGCCCTCATGGTTTCCGAAAAATGCAACGTAGTCACGTGGTTACGCCAACGAAATCCGAGGCAACCGACGAAAACTGAAACAAATTTTTCGTGGAAAAAATCGACGAAAACCGAAACCGACGATAACCAAAGTCAACGAAAACCGAGGTGTTACTGTATATCACTGAGGTGCACTACAAGGAGCTCATTATAGAACACGGTGTGCATAGCATTCATTTACCGAGACACACAAAAGTATACGGTTACAGTACTGTCTAATAACAATAATTGTTGGAAGTGAATTATAGGTTATTGTACCCGTTTTTAAACTAAACTAATTTTTTGCCTAGTACTTGGTGTGTATAAACTTTATAGATGATATACAAGACTGCACAAAAGAAAGTCGGATACTTTTCTGATTATAGATGGTAACTGCTGAAATTGCGTTTTCAAATGTGTTATACATTTTCCAAATTGTTTACTTAGACATCCTCTTTCAAATTATTAAACTGTGAAAATTTGTTCTGGAAGTGTTGGAAAGTGTTTTATAACCTATGCTTGATGCCTGATTTTTCGTTTTGTTTTTTGTTTTTTACGGTTATACCGTATAAAATTCACAAGGATTCAGAAACGGCATGTTTGTCTGCCTGTCTCTCACTTTTGTTCCTTTTTTAGCTCACAGGCTATCAAAGCCTAACAAGTAAAGGTCTTTGGCGACGAATTTCGATTTTTATAGCTCATTCGATTCATCTCATCGAGCTTAGTAATTTGCTACCTCGCATATCGGCTATTGAGTTTTTATAATGACAGGGGGCTGGGTCACAATTCAAAATTTCGTTCAGTGGAAAACAGATGCCTTCAAAGAAAAAGTGCAATTTAAGTTTACTAATTGTTTTTACAGTGTCATACATTGCCAATAACTACTATAAGGTTATTGCTGTTATTATAAGAATTTGTAATTGCAGATAAAATATTTGTATGCTACTTGACAGCCAGGTTTACGATGGTTATGATGTCCTCATCTAGTTTTGTTCATCCTATCAAATACTGCTTTTTCCCGAATTACGAGCAAAAAGCTTTGTAACCACATATTTTCGTTTCTATTGTCAGTTTTTCAGTCACTTACATTGATAAAGACGAAAACTACGCCACCCTTACAGACTACTGTTTTAAAAATTCCAGAAAGAAAGCAGAGCTGTTTTGAATGCGTCGTCGAGTCAGCTGAAGGAGCTTTTGCTCGTTGTGCGCACTGTGAGAAATATTTTTGTTTTACTCCCTTCTTCGGAGTGAACAATGTGTCAAAAATAGACTATCATCCATGCATGTCAGTATAAGAACCATAAATAAATTAAAATCTTACTCTTTTCTTTGACGGCAACTGGTTTTCAATGAACGAAATTTTAAACTTTGAACCGGTCCCCTGTCATTATCAAAACTCAATAGCCGATATGCGAGGTAACAAATTACTTACCTCGATGAAAAGAATCGCATGAGTTATAAAAATCGAAATTCAACGCCACAGTACCTTTACTTGTGAGAGCTAATGTGCCAGAAGGTTCTGTATGTACGTAACGCGATAACTCTTGATAAAAATATCCGATTTGCTTCAGATTTTGTATGTAGGTTCATTCTCATAAGCTGCGTCTCTGATTAGTTTTGGAGGTTCATTGGTTAACTATAAAAGGTATGAACGGGGAGCTAATCCCCCCTTAATTTAGATAGATGGGTTTTTTCATGCAGAATTATCCGATTTGCTTCAAATTTAGTATATACATTCATTCTGATAAGGCGCTTCCCTGATTAGTTTTGGGTGTTCATTGGTGATGTACAAAGGGGGGAACGGGGTATAATCCCCCTTAATTTATATAAATGGGTTTTTCATGCAGAATTATCCGATTTGCTTCAAATTAGTATATAGGCTCATTGTGATAAGGCGCATCCCTCACTGCAAATAGAGGCATCTTAAATTCGGACACATATGTGTCTGAAAAAGGAATTCAGACACTTAAGTGTCTGAATATGAAATTTCAGACATCATAGATGTCTGAATTTAAGACACATATGTGTCTTACTATGATCAGGGTAAAAAAGAACTGAGAAAAATGTCTGAATAATTATGATATGTGTGATATTAAGACATTTAAAAATTCAGACACTTAACTGCCTGAATTTGATCTAATGATATCGTATGGGCGATGACTGTGATACAATCGATCGTGTCACTGTCAGAGCCTGATTATCCAAGGGGCATGTACCACATTTTCAGCGGGCCCAAAAATGCGTTTTGTCCCGTCTCTAAAGACACAAATTAATGCAAATTTCCATTTATAGTTCATAGGGAAAATGAATGTTTTTCATTTATGTAAACTAAACTAACCTCAGTGTTTTTCGCTAACGACAGTAAAATGTAGTAAAAATTTCAAATTCCGATACATTGAATACCCTGATTTTACACACTCCAAATAGCATATAGAGCAGACGATTTTACCTACCCTTAATTTTTTAATGAATTTTTACATGTGTCTATAAGATATAATTTTTTCATAAAGCTATGGTTTAAATTTTAAACAGAACATAAAGCTGTTTATCATGTTCATAATGCAGTTTTTTTGAGAAAGGGGCCCCCAACATGGCATGTGTGCCCTGGGTCCCAAATAGATTTGATGAAGCCCTGGCCCCACTAAATTTAGATTAGACTATAGATCGCGAATGTCAAAATTGTACATTAACCCTTTCCGGCGCGGAGTAAGTGTGTTTGTAAAATGATGAAATAATGGACTGAACTAGAATTTACAAACGAATTCATTACAAAATAAAAACTTTTTTTTCCGGTACTTAATAAAAGAAAAATTGTAATTAAATATTCTTGGTGCCGTTTGTCAGTTTTGGAATTAAAATTAGGTGTCCTTTTTTTGTGGACACCGCTCGTTAAAGGGTTATGGTGGTTCTCAAATGACCTGCTTAACAACGTGAAACTTTCTGACACATTTTCTGACTCATTTTTTAATGTAAAGACATAAAATTGGCAGACCTGACTATTTAAGCATTTTGAAATTGAAATGAGTTTCCATATTTTGATAAATCCCTTATCGAGTTATAAGCGATACGTGTCACGTGGCAACACATTTGCCAATTTCCTGCGTTTCCGAACAAAAATTTATTCAGAAATGTTTCAAAATGTACCTTCATTGTATTTGAAAACATTCATTGTATTCAACTTTAAATGATCGATCTAATTAAAACAATTTCATGATAATAAAGAGCGCCACATATTAATACGAGGGAAGATATGATATGGCAATAGAATATCTGTTCCCTGCTTAGAACAACCGTTTGAGAAAATTTTTAACATATATACATAAAAAGTAAAAAGAAAAAAAACAGACTTAAAAAATTAATTTCCATGTTTAAATCTCATTTTAGTATACCAAACATCAGATATTAATATTGATTTTGGAGAGCAATAGTATACCTTACATGTGTCTTTTCATATTACTATTATCTTTAAAAATTTTATCTTTAAACTTTTATCTTATCCCTGCCTAGAACCACCGTTTGAGATAAATTTTTAACATATAAACATAAAAAGAAGAAAAAAAACAGAACTAAAAAAATTAATTTCCATGTTTAAATCTTATTTTGGTATACCAAACATCATGTATTAATTAATATTGATTTTGGAGAGCAATGGTATACCTTAGATGTGTCTTTTCATATTACTATTATCTTTAAAAAACACATTACTTCCTCTTAAAATTCTTTTATATTGTCAGTAAAATACATACATTATGAGTAATAATGTATTATTTAAATATAATATGGGCATTATACAGACAGGATGTTCTGTTTTTTAGACTATCTCAAATTCATTTCCATGGTGGATTACGAATGAAAGATCCTCCCTCAATTAAAATTACATATTTGGAATTTAAAATAATAGGAAATCGATTGTAGACGAACACCATCCGGAATGCGTAATCACGCATTTTGCGGGGGTTTTACAATAAAAATAAATAATCCTATAAAAATATATAATATCATGTAATTTTATAAAATATCATATAATATCATGTAATCCTATGTAAGTAATCCTATAAAAATATCAACTCATCCGAATAACTTCATTACTTGCATTTAAAATAACTCATCCGTGTGGTCCCGATGGCGAAATGGATAAGGCAATCGACTGGTAACCAGTAGGTCTCGGGTTCAACCCCGACCTGGGTAAAAAAAGTTAGCTTAGATTATCCTCACGTATTCAAAAGTAAAAATCTGTCTACAGATGGCAGCACTAGCGCTTTTTTTGCAAATTTTTTTTTCCAGCTTTGCCCAGGTAAAAAAATGGCGATATTTCAGACATTTCAAGTGTCTGAAATTCAGACGCAAACAAGCGTCTGAAATATTAAGACACTTTAAAGTGTGTGTTTTTTAAACCATCAAAAATGTACGAATCCACATATTTTTAAGTATTTTTCCCACTTATTTTAATTTTGAGAATCGTACATTTTGAACCATTTTCAGACATTTAAGTTTACAATGCTGATTAGATTTGGAAGTTCATTGGTAAGAGGGGAAATTGGAAAGCTAACCCCCCCCCCCCCCCCTTAATTTAGCTAAATGAGTTTTTCTTGCAGAATTTTCTAATTTGCTTCAAATTTGGTATACTGGTTTATTCTGATAAGGCGCTTCCCTGGTTAGATTTGGAAGTTCATTGGTTAAGTGTAAAGGGGGAAAATGGGGGGGGGGGTGTAATCCCCTCCTTAATTTAGCTAAATGGTTATTTCAGGCCGAATTATATAATTGTGTGAGTATAATACACAATTTGTATGAATAGCCTGTGAGCTCAATGCCATCAGTTTAAATGGGCACTTTTATTTTTATTTAACACTTTCCAACATATTTGAAAGTGTTTATGAATTCGGTTTTTCATCCTGTCTGCCTGTCCGTGCTTGTGTAAATAAACCTGGATTACCATGAAATTGATATATGTTATTAAGGTTTACTATGGCATATTCGATTTCGAAAATTAAGTATGTAGCATTTACAGATTGCTTAGAGGGACACTCAAAAGAATTCCGTTACATTACATTCTGGGGGTGAAATCATTTGCAATGTATTTTAATAACGTTACATTATTTCAGACAAGTTGAAATTGATATATATCATGCTATATTATGTGGGACTTACTATAGAATAGGGCGTGCATAGCATTTATTATTAACATACAGGCACACACAAAAGAATTCATTTCCAGTCATGTACAATCTATTAACAATAATTGCTGGAAGTGTGTTTTCAGTTGTGGTGCGCGTTTTTAAATTTAACTCATTTTTCGTCTATTACTTGGTGTGTATAAATTCTACAGATAATATACAAAGCAGCACAAAAGATCTCGAGTACAGTTTCGTTTACTAACAGCTGAAGGGAGTTTTTCAACTGTGCTTTGCGTTCCCTAACTGAACTAAATTTTAGCATATTATGTAGTATATATAGATATTTATAGATCATATACGGGGGTGTACAAAATAATTTGGATATTTTTCCTGCTATTGATGGTTATTTACAGTTATTGGATTTTAAAATGTGTTATGAGTTTGCCAAATTCTTTACTTAGACATCATCTTCCACCTTATTCAACGGTGAAGTTTTGTTAAAGTGTTCTGGAAGTGTTGGAAAGTGTTTCATGCTTGATTGTTTTTATTTATTTATTTATTTATTTTTATTTATTTATTTATGCTCTAAAGAATGAATGCATAATCACTAAAATGTAATGCTCGGTATAGTCATATTAAGACAGTGAAGTAACGAACGTCAAAAGATTTGCCTCTAAGCGACAGAAGGGCAATTCCATATGTGACGGAATGACATATTGAGTTGTAGCAAATATCCTGAAGCTATTTACAAATGAAAATTGACTTTTCAGTTTGCAGGTGACTGTTATTGATTAAAAGATTAAAATAATATATGAAACAATTTTTTTAACTATTTTATTATTTCATTTTTGAGTAATTTCTTATTGTGCGACGGAATGACATTTCTGCTTCCATGACCTGTTCTAACCTGTTATTTAAAACTGGAAACTTTTGTGAATTAAGAAGCCCCCCCATTCAGTTTTTAAACTAATACGTATCTTAAATAGGATGTATGAGCAATATAAAATTATAATTTAGAGCAACCTCCCTGTCTTAGGGTAAAAAGTAGTTATCAACTGTCATTTAACGTGACGGAATGTCTGTGACGGAATGACTGAAAGTTTCTTACACATTTATTAAAAGAAATCGACTAAAATAATAAATTTCATAATTCTTTTTATCATCCAGAATGGTCATAAGAAATTACATTATATAACTATTCACATGTGACAGCTTTTCCAAAAACATATTGAGCACGATTACTTAGTTTATTTTGCATGCATTATTATCAAGTATGTGGCTTTAAAACTATTGTAACCATTAAATATTTTACTACATGCATTCATTTATTAAAAAAATACAAAATAAACAACAATTACATTCTTTTTCAGTTTTTTTTTTCAAGAGTACTATTTGTATAAAACTACAAATGTTTTATTTTTCAGCTATAACCTAACTGTTTTGAATCTAAAACTTGGAATATATTTCAATATATTTCTTAACTTAATTTATAAAAATTATTAAAAAAAAAAAAGACCAAAGTTGACACTTTTATGGAATTGCCCATATATATAATATATGGAATATATTTTTTTTATCATGCACGGGAGGGATAGAAGACAACCCCCCCCCCACCTCTCTCTGGTGCTTTTCTCATAGACGAAACAGAAATATCTTCAAAGTCAGAATTGAATATAATGCTTAAATAAAAATATATATGTACAATTATGCATTTGAAATCTATGTTGTCTTTCACCAGCCCCTTGATATCTAACATTCACTAAGAACAAATATTGAAGATGTAGTCTAAACTCTATTACTAATGCAAAAATGAGATGTTAACGTTCGGTGATAAAAGGGAATGTATTAAAAGATTTTGAAGTCTCCAGTTCCAGAAATTCAAAACCTGATTTACCATATAAATTACAATTTTCCAAAACTACAATTTTCACTGAATCCTCAAACAAGTTCTGGCATTCTTAAACTTTTTTCTTACATATGAAATAAATATTTTTCGCGTTACTGATTTTGAAAATTTTCATTTCTTAATAGGATTTGAGAACGATAAATAGTATACTCTGGACACGGCATTTAAGATATTTGGATTTTGAGGCAAGAATTATCAGAGATGTCTCGCTAATATTTTTCTGTTTCTTTTTCCATGCTTAAAAAAAAAAAAAAAAAAAAAAAAAAAAAAAGGGGGGGGGGGGGCAAGTTCTTTATACTGTGAGACTTTTTCGAAAATCTCTAGTAAACACCAGCCAATATTTTCCTTTGTTGTTTACTATTAGCTTTTCAACAAATTGGAAATTCTAAAATCAACGAGATCTTGAAAAAAAAAAACATTTAATCATAGAGTAAAAAAAAATTAAAAATATTTATTTCGAAAACGTTTTAGAAATGAAAACAATATTGTTTAAAATAAACTGTCGCTTTATTTGCCGTCTCACAGTGTGGTATTTAGCCTCAAAACATGGCCAAAAATGATTTTTTTAAAAATCGGTTTCCTACCATGTATATTATTCTTCAAAAAGTTTAATAGTTACTGCATCCAAACCCCAAACGTGCAAAGCGCTAGCATAACACAGCTCGCCACGCGATCAGTCCGAAGTTGACTTTCGCTTCCAGTGGTCCTGTGATTTTACGATGCGCTCAGATTTTAGTGTTTTAAAATCTCTTGTAGTTTTGTGTCTAAACAATTTAGTAGTTGTTGTTGTGATGGATTATTCTGAACCGGGTATATACTTTATACAAACTACATTTACCTAATCAATACCCTGCGGATTTTTTGTCTATATGGTCGATAACTTAGGTATAGTTAATAGTGGCATAAATAATTATTTATAATATTTAGAAAGGACTTTGTTATATTTTTAAACATATTTAAGCGATGAAAACTATTGTGTAATATGCAGTACTTAGTATAGAACGCAATTATAAAAAAATCAGCCGCCCGAAACCGCCCCTCTATTTTTAACGAATATTTTTGTTCGTTCCTACAATTTTTTATATAAATTACTGCTATTTATTTTTTTTATTTATTTCGATAACATGGCCTCCTGAATTGAGATCTATGACTCGAAATGAGTTGTATACCATCATGCAATGCTCAAATGAGTCAACATTTGAGGGAAATCATCAATTTATGGAGCAAGAATTATTGAGAAATTATTCTGAAGGTGATCCAAGGATAGCTGAGATGAAGCAAAAGATCTCCGTTATT
Source organism: Maratus michaelseni (assembly GCA_963931845.1). Lineage (NCBI taxonomy): Eukaryota > Metazoa > Arthropoda > Arachnida > Araneae > Salticidae > Maratus > Maratus michaelseni. The sequence goes on along the minus strand of OZ007589.1, from coordinate 455,939,911 downwards.
AAAAATAAGTTCAAACAAAAATGGGTAGCTACTCATAAAAACAAGGACAACATTTGGAGAAAACAATACTAATACAAAATTAATACAGAACAATTAAAAAAAATATTGCTAAGAGAGGGCTAAACTGTATGTGTCGCTATATGGTTTTTATCCCATGTCCCTTACAATGCACAAGGTACTTCGTCATGGAGCAGACGTTATAAAAAAGGCTATTCTGCCAGTAGGCCAACTATCTGAAGAGGCTGCAGAAGCTAGCAATAAACATATTAGGTCATTTAAATTAAACTACAGAAGAAAGTTTTCGCGAGTGGCCTGTACATTGATGTCCTGAATAGACTTCTTTTAACTTCTGACCCCCTAATAACTGGCATGAAATGCAGCACAAACTAGAAAAGAAAGCCCTTATTGTCTGAAGTTTTACATCTGTTATCAAAAAGTGATATTACAAATGTTAATATTCTTATAGACAGTAATAGTGATGAAACTGATGATGCTTTCATTTATAAATAAGCCTTTATTTTACCGTTTTCACTCTGAAATTCAAATAAAAAAGAAAACTGCTCACTTAAACATAGGACATTGAGATCACAGGCTTTTCACACTAATTGTATATTATACTCTTGCCTCTCGAAAAATAAGGAAATCGACTATATATTAAGGGGGATCATCCCCCTATTCCACCCTTTATATTTAACCAATGAACCCCCAAAACTAACAAGAGAAGTGTTTTATTACAATGAATATATATACAAAATTTGAAGAAAATTGGATAATTCTGCCTGAAAAACTCATTTATCTAAATTAAGGGGGAGTTAGCCCCCATTCCCCCCTTTATACTTAACCAATGAACCCCCAAAACTAATCAAAGAAGCGTCTTATCACAATGGACCTATAAACAAAATTTGAAGCAAAACGGTTATTTCTATCAAGAGTTATCGCGTTACGTAGATACATACGTACATACATACGTACGTACATACAGAACCGGCGGGAACATTAGCTCTCAGGCTTTGATAACCTGTGAGCTAATAAAAACGTAGATGTGTAGCTTTTAGAGGTGTAAAATAATTTTGGCCAGGTTTTGGGACTAAATACCACACTGTGCGTCTGTTTATGTGGCTTAAGTGAGCGTAGGATCTTCCGTAGAGTTGTTCAGTGAAATTTTGCAAACATTCTTTCCTGTGTGTTATAAAGCACTTAAATTCAAATTTATTTAATTAATTTTCTGTGATAAATTTATGCATGTTTTATACTTATTTATATTTTTACTAACACGGAAATAAATCTTTATAATTTCTAATTTAAAAAAAAAAATCTATTTTTATGTTAATGAATATTTCCAAAATAACTTTAATAATAAAAGAAAATTCAAAACGAAAGATTCGCCTTTGCTTGTCCGCAATAAGAAAAACATTTTTATGAAAAATGATTTTTTTTTACACCTTAAATAGACGTCCGATAAAAACATGTCTTAAAAACTTTAAAACACAAGATATTAGTAGTACATAACACTTTCCTAGCGCTTTCGGCTCTAAACTAAGCCATTATTTTAGAGCCGAAAGCGCCAGGAAAGTGTTATGTACAACTAATATCTTGGGTTTTAAAGTTTTTAAGATATTTGTACAGAGTTTTTATCGGACGCCTATTTTAGTAATGTGCAAAATAATTAATTTTTCCTAAAAATATTTTACTTATAACTGAATATTGACAGTTTTGTTTTCGGTAATATTTTCATTAATCTTATTTTTTGATTTAAGCTTGCGAAAGATTTATTTTCCTTTTGATCACTTAAAATGCAATGTATTCATATCAACAATTTATTATCATATTCAAAATCTTAGGCATAATATTAGACTAAACTTGTATAACAAAAAAATATGAAAAGACCTGACTCTAGATAGCTAGACTAACACTACGCTGAGAATGTATTATTTAACCATTTAGTACATTTTGTATACAATGAGTTCCTTTTTATCGTTGTCTAATATCTAATTCCTAAATCGTCAGTTAAGAGCTACAGTTCCGAAGTAGTGAAAGTTACGAAATTTAAATTTTTATAAGGTCCCTGGATTTTAATAATATTATTTAGAAAAAGTTTCCCGATGCTCTAATAAGTAAAACAAGAGAAATTTCCTTGTTGTACGACCTTAGCGAATTATGTATCTTTGCATTTTATAAATTTTGAGCATTTTCTGAAGACTGTCATCTATACTAATATTATAAAGAAGTAAAGATTGTTTTTTTGTTTATTTGTTTGTTTGTTTGTTTGTAGGGGTTAATCTCTGGAACTACTGAGACGATTTCAAAAGTGATAGTGGCAAATTGATGGTGACAATCCCTGCTCCAACATAGGCGATATTTTAGGTCGGTGCCACTAACCCAAGGGGGTGCAGAAGCGAAAAACGTTCTAAAATTTCGATTTTTTTTATACTGAAGGAGCTAGAAACATGAAATTTGGCATGGTAGTTACTTATAAGATGTAAATGCTCTCTAAGAACAAATTCTAAAAGAATTCGAAATTTAAAAGGGTGAGATGAACGAAAAGTGGTCTATAAACATTCTAAATTGCAATTTCTATGGAATCTCTGGAACTCTACAGAACTGTTTTCAAAAGTGATGGTGGCAAATTGATGGTGACAGTCCCTGCTGTAACATATGCTATGCTTTATATCGGTGCCACTACCCCCAGGGGGGGGTGCAAGAGCAAAAAACGTTCTAAAATTTCGATTTTTTTTTTATACTGAAGGAGCTAGAAACATGAAATTTGGCATTGTAGTTACCTATAAGATGTAAATGCTGTCTAAGAACAAATTCTAAGAAAATTCGAAATTTAAAACTGTGCGATGAGCGAAAAGCGTTCTAAAAACATTCTAAATTACAATTTCTATGGAATCTCTGGAACTACAGAACCTTTTCAGAAGTGATGGTGGTAAATTGATGGTAACAGTTCCTGCAGTAACATAGGCTATATTTTATGTCGGTGCCACTACCACAGGGAGGTGCAAGAGCGAAAAACGTTCTAAAATTTCGATTTTTTTATACTGAAGGAACTCGAAACTTGAAATTTGGCATGGTAGTTATTTATAAAATGTAAATACTCTCTAAGAACAAATTCTAAAAAAAAAATCGAAATTTAAAAGGGTGAGATGAGCGAAAAGCGGTCTTAAAACATTTTAAATTACAATTTATATGGAATCTCTGGAACTACAGAACCATTTTCAAAAGTGATGGTGGCAAATTGATGGTAACAGTCCCTGCTGTAACATAGGCTATATTTTATATCGGTGACACTACCACAGGGGAAGGGGGGTGAAAGAACGAAAAACGTTCTAAAATTTCGATTGTTTTTTTGACATTAGTGTGGCTTAATTAGTAATTTCTGAATTATCTGTGGCAGTAAAATATCCTCTAATGTAAATAGACCAACGAATACCACTTGGCATTTATTAAGAATTACGCAAGCAAAGCCGCGGGTTTTGCTAGTATTCGTATAAAAGTTATCATACGCTAAAACCGGAAAAAAACGCTTTTATAGTGTCAAATAACATTGAAAACACAAACACTATAAAATTTTACCACAGTAAAGCACAAGCTCTCTATTTTATGAATAAACTGTACACTGCAAAAAACATTGTTGATTTAACGGTATAATTCTGGCAGCTGGAATTGCAATATTATACCATAAAGTCAACATCTTTTTTTTTTTTTTTTTTTCAGTGTAGCCTATTTGCTGCGACCATGACATTTCCCATTCAAGGCAAGATTCTATTGTATATAAGTTGGATTTTCACAGATTTTATTGTACTTTAATTTTAAAACAAGAACGAAAAATCATGCGTCAAGCATAGATTATGTAACACTTTCCAACGCTTCCAAAATAATTTGACAAATCATTACCGTTTAATAAGCTGAAAGATAACATCTAAGTAAACACTTTGGAAAACGCATAACATATTTAAAAAAGTAATTTCAGGTATTTCTAACATATATTTCCAACATATACAATATTCGGAAAAATATCCGAATACTTTTATTCAGCCCTGTATAGGATCTATAGATTTGTATATATACTACATAGGATGCTAAATTTTAGTTTAGTTAGGAATCGCGTAGCACAGTTTAAAATTCTCCTTCTGGAGTTTCTGTCCATAAACGGAAATGTGTTCGCGAACTTTTGTGCTGCCCTGTATAGGATCTACAGAATTTATACACACCAAGTAATCGACAAAAAGTGAGTTAAATTTAAAATCGCGTTCAGCAACTTAAAACGCACTTCCAGGAATTTTTGTTAACAGACAGTAGAGAATTCTTTTGTGTGTCCCTGTAAATGAACGATGACTGCTATACACCCAACATTCTGTAGTAAGCCTCTTGTAATGCGCCTTAGTGATATATATAAATTTGAATGCGTTTAAAATAGTGAAACATTATTTAATTAAACCGCAGTTGAAATAGAGAACATGCTATAGATAACGACAATAACATATAAAATTACAGGGCAATCTGAGCATATTTACGAGAGTTAGAGTACGGACAGACGGTCATACGGCCAGACAAACCGAAGTCATAAAGACTTTTCAACTAGGTTGGAAAGTGTTAAAAAGACAGAAAGGTGGAAATATGTTTTAAAGCTGTAATTAATGCATTGAAATTCTAAAGATTTTTCATAGCTTTTAAAAATGTTTCTGAAAATTGTCATAAAGTAGCACCGTTAAAATGATAATTGCAAAATATAATAAACAAGAAGGAAAAATAATGCATCAAGCATAGATTATGTAACACTTTCCAACACTTCCAAAATAATTTTACAAATCTTTATCGCTTAATAAGATGAAAGATGATATCTAAGTAAACAAAATCAAAGTGAAACTAAGCGGGGGGGGGGGGGGGGTGCTATATTGCAGGTTTAGCTCAACAAACCCCGCCCAGTACCAAAGTAAAGAATTTGGAATACATAGCATATTTAAAAACCGAATCACAGGAATTACCAACACTATTTGGAAAAATATCTCTTTTGTGCAGCCCTTTATATGATCTATAGATTTATATATATACTACATAAAATGCTACATTTTAGTTCAGTTAAGAAATGCGTTGCACAGTTTAAAATTCCCCTTCTGGAATTTCCGTTAATAAACGGAAATGTACTCGACAACTTTTGTGTTGTCCTGTATAAGATCTATAGAATTTATACACACCAACTAATAGATAAAAAATGAGTTCAATTTAAAAACGCGTTCAGCAACTGCAAAAGCACTTCCAGCAATGATTGTTAACAGACAGTTCCGAATTATTCTGTGTAGTAAACCTCTTGCAGTGCACCTCAAAGATATATATCCATTTCAAAAAGTTTGAAATTGTTTAACACGATTAAAATAAACTGCAAACGATTTTTCCCCATAGATCGCAATGCTACGGAATTCTTTTGAGTGTCCCTGTGCTACAAACTTCATTTTCAATAGCGAACATGCCCCAGTAAACATTAAAAACATATATCAATTGCATGACAATCTGAATACATTTACGCGAGTTAGAGCACGGATAGACAGGCGGCAGACAGAAAGACACACAGACAGACAGACAAACCGAATTCATAAACACACTTTTGAACAATGTTGGAAAGTGTTAAAAAAGTAAATATTATCAACATTTGAGTACTTCTTACAACAAGGTATATATGTAAATATAAATAATTTGTAAGTTAGGATACACAAGTATACCACCAAAAAAAAAAAAAAAAAAAAAAAACTGTTGATTTTACGGTATAATACTGGTACCTAAGCTGCCAGTATTGTATCGTAAAATTAACAGTAATAAACAGTAAAATAAGCTGTAATACACTATCGCGCATGCGCGGTAGAATAAATAAGGTATTACTGCTTATTTTACAGTTTATTACTGTTAATTTTACGATACAATACTGGCAGCTTAGGTACCAGTATTATACCGTAAAATCAACAGTTTTTTCTTCTTTTTTTGTAGTGTAGATACATATAGGACAAAACATATTTCTCCTTATTGCGAGCAAAACTTTTCAATGTTGCGTAAAATCAACATTTTTTTTTTTTTTTGCAGTGTAGATACATATAAGACAAAACATATATTTCTCCTTACTGTGGGCAAAACTTTTCAATGTTGCGCATATATCACTAATATTATTCCTCTCTATCCTTCAGAAAACAAAGGAATACTTCCCCACATGATGGATATTTCCCAAATCCTATATCGGTGTAAACGTAGATAAATATTAGTCTAACTGTTGAAATAACGCTTTCGTTCTTGTTTCTCTATTGATCTATCTGAAACCTGCAATATGAAGATTTATGAGCTTGTTTCGATTACATTTTCGGATTTTCTTCCGATGACAATGAATCATTCTGAATTGCAAATAAGAACACGTTATGGAAAGACTACTAAAAGACACTTGTTGAAGATTACTCCATTATTTTAAACCTTTTATGTACCAAATTGGGAATTTATGAAAATTTCGCCTTCCAAAGTATTTTTTCTGAATATTTGTAAATATAAAAAACTTGTTGAAGATTACTCCATTATTTTAAACCTTTTATGTACCAAATTGTGAATTTATGAAAATTTCACCTTCCAAAGCATCTTTTTTTAAATATTTGTAAATATAAAAAACTTGGTGAAGATGAGTCCATTATTTTAAACCTTTTATGTACCAAATTGTGAATGAATGAAAATTTCACCTTCCAAAGCATTTTTTCTGAATATTTGTAAATATTCCATCTTGTGCTCCGTTTGTAGCCTTGCCAACATGTTGTGGTGAAAAAGTTCCAAGCTGAGTATCGTTCCCAAGTGGTTCAGTGGGTAGAACGTCAGTGCGCTATACTGATGACCCGGGTTCGAGTCCCGGCTTGGGTACTTTTTCACTAGGTTGGCTATTCGCCTATTAAGCACATAAAATTTTGAATATTTAATGCAAGGCGGGAGAAATTTTCTCTGAAAATTTTCCAAATATTAAATATGAATTTATAAAAAACTTGTTGAAGACTAATTACTCCATTATTTTAAACCTTTTATGTACCGAATTGTGAATTAATGAAAATTTCGCCTGCCAAAGCATTTTTTTTCTGATTATTTGTAAATATAAAAAACTTGTTGAAGATTTTTGGATCACTGAACATAAGCTGAAGATTCCTGCTGAATATCTCTGCTGAGATCCCTGCTGAGCTGAACTCCATTATTTTAAAACTTTTATGTACCAAATTATGAATTAATGAAAATTTCGCCTTCCAAAGTATTTTTTTTCTGAATATTTGTAAATATGTGTAGATTTCTGCAATCATTAAATAAATTTCAGAATGTTTTCAGTTATTAAAATGTAATTAACTAAATCGGTAGTTAAAGGTATTCTGTAGACTATTTACAACTCTAACCAAATCATTTCTTCATGATATTGTTTTTAGCATTGTTTAGAATTAGGAAATGTACAAAGCCTTTCATGCAAATATAGAAAATTTCCAGAACTGAAATTTTCCAATGGATGTCTTTCAACATTAAATAAAGAAAGAAAATTTCCAGTTAAACTGATGGCATTGAGCTCACAGGCTATTCACACTAATTGTATATTATACTCTTATTTCAAACAATAATGCCCCTCGAAAAATTGACAATAAACCTGAATACCAAATTTGAAGCAAATCGGATAATTCTGCGTGAAAAACTCATTTACCTAAATTAAGGAGGGTATCTCCCCCATTTCCCCCTTTTATACTTAACCAATGAACCTCCAAATCTTATCAGGGAAGCGCCTTATCACAATGAACTTATATGCAAAATTTGAAGCAAATCGGATAATTCTGCATGAAAAAACCATTTCTCTAATATAAGCGGGGGATTAGCTTCCCATTCCCCCCTTTGTACCTAATCAATAAACACCCAAAACTAATCAGGGAAGCTCCTTATCATAATGAACTTATATACAAAATTGGAGGCAAATCGGATATTTCTATCAAGAGTTATCGCGTTACGTACATACATAGGTACGTATATACAGAACCTGCGGACACATAGCTCTCAGGCTTTGATAGTCTGTAAGCTAAAAAAAACTTGTTGAAGATTACTCGATTATTTTAATATACACTTTAGTCAATAAATACTCATTTCAAAGGAATAACATATTTAAATTTACAACAATATAAAACAAGAACGAAAATCATGCGTTAAGCGTAGATTATGGAACACTTTCCACCACATCTAGAAAACTATAACGAATCTGCACCGTTAAATAAGGTGAAAGAAGATATGTAAGTATACAGTATTGGAAACATTATAACACATTGAAAAATACAGTTTTCGAAATTACCTTCCATTGTCAAAAAAGTAGTCTAATTATTTTGTGCAGCCCTGTATATGAACTATAGATTTGGGTATATACTAAATAGCATGATAAAATTTAGGTCAGTTAGAATATTGACTGTTAGCAATTTTCGTCAATCGATGGAAATGCACTCGGAATCTTTTGTACAGAAATTTTGTCCCTGTATATTATCTAAAGACTTTTGTACACACCGCACATTAAACTGATAGGTAAAAAACGCAAAAGGCAACTTAAAACTAACTTCCAGCAATTGCCAACTGTAAACGACAATGTATCTTGTTCTTTGCGTAACCCTGTATATGAATTTATTTATATTCTTCTTATTATATAACTTCTATTGGTCTACTAAATATAGTTAGTGCAGCAGGAAAATGCGTAACACAGTTAAAAACTACCCTCAAGCAATTCACTCCCATAGTCTGTAATACTTACGAATTTCCTTGTGTTAATGGTAATACCGTTGTAATCAACCGAATTTATATACACCACGTACTATGATAAAATTTAGTTAAACTTAAACATGCAAATCAAAGTTGAAAGCGCACTTATCACACACAGACTGTAATTATAGCACGTATACTATCTTATGACGCTTCTATATATGAACGATAAACACAATGCACACCATACTTTTAAGCAAGCAATTTATAGTATGTACCTCAGTAATGCATATAATTTTTACTATGTTTCAAATAGTGAAACATCATTAAATTATACTGCAAACGATATTTCGCCGTAGAACAATGTGTAACAGAATTCTTTTGTTTGACCCTGTAAATGAATAATAAATGCTTTGCACCCCATATTCTACAAACAGCATGTTTTAATGCGCTTCATAATTATATATCAATTTCATCATATTTGAAATGGTGTTTTATCATAAAAATGCACTTGAAACGATTATTTCCCATTGACTGTCATGTAACGGAATATTTTTGATTGTCCCTGTAAAAAAACTATAACTGCTACATACTTTATTTTCAGTAGGGAACATGCTGTAGTATAAACGACTATAACATACAAAAATTTCAGGGCAATCCGAGTATATTTACCCGAGTTAGAGCACGGATAGACGGCAGACAAACCGAAGTCATAAAAACACTTTTCAACTAGTTTGGAAAGTATTAAAAAGGCGCCGCTCATGGCGACCGTTTGTTTCAGAATTATACTGCAACTGCCTCACTGCTGAATAGAACGCAGACGATAAAACATATTACAAAAATCCATGGCATAAAGTTGACCGAACATACCGGTCCCCGTAGGACGAATTTAATTTAACTTAACTTTACAATACAATTTAAATATTAATACAGTATATGCTGTAAACAATAAATCAACAAATAAAACAAATTACAAAGAAACAATGATATAATCATTTTACTAATGGGTAAGAGACAAATTTTAGTGATTAATCTCTTAAAATTCCTCATTGTGTTTCTACACTTACTACTCTAATTCTTTCATCATTACCTGGAAATAATCCCACAATTCACTAAATCAATTTCAAATAGCAGTCCTCTTTAATAATCACTAAGTCATTTATTTGAACTCTGTCTTTCTAAAACATCCATATTCATTTAAAATGGTGAACAAACTGGTGTGATTATATAAATAAAGGTAACAAAACTTCTTAATAACGCCAAAATATTAAGAAATGCACGAGTCCTTTTGAAAGAGCATTGTCCCTTTTCTTCAGGTGCAAAGAAGAGGTGCTACCACTTTGAAGTCAGGAGCAGGACATGCCTTGCTCGCAAAATTGTTCGCAAAGTTATTCTTTTTAAGCATAACCCAAAAACTACTTGTCGGAAAAAGCTGTGATTTTGGATTCCCATATTTGAAGTTTTTGAAAATCTATTTCTGTTAAAAAATGCACGGGTTACAATTTTTCGAAATATTTTTTTTTACAGAAATATAATACATATATTTGTAGAACATACTATAGTTTAATGATTGTATTGTGAAAAAATCTGATTCTATTTAATGTGTAGATATGGTGCGACAATTCGTTTTCACATTTGTAGCACGATATTTAGGATTATTATTTTTAAATATTAACTATGTTTTTGTATAATGTTATTATTTTCTCTTTCAGGTATGATGAATTTCTTTCGTTTTGTTAGCATTTCGTAACTATCAAAAACGGTAAGATGAAACCTATCTTATATTTATTAATTGATATTTAAATTACTAGTACACTTGCTATCGTTCTTTTTTTATGGCTCTATTTAAAAGAGTCCTGCATTTAACGCACTATGTGTTGCTCTAATATTATTTATTGTTTTCAAAAGTGCACCCCACATGACGTTTTCATAGTCAGTTTAACACTAGATAAGTGTTACTACTTATTGCCGAAACGTCAGTTAAGGCTCACTGTGGAGACGCGAAAAGTTTTTGGTTTCCGGCTGTTTTTTTGCCTGTCTGCCTGTTTGTCTGTCTGTTCCGCGATAACTGACGTAAAAATCGTCCTATTAAGTTGATTTTTGGTGGGTATGTTTGTGAGGTACCCGGAATGAGCTGTATAGTTTTTAGTTACATTTGGTTCATTCGTTCGAAAGATACAGAATATGTCTTTGTAGGTTATAATGCTTTCCTATAAGAATGCAGACGATTTTCCAATTTCATTTTTAACTGAAATGAAAATCGCACATTTCAATAATGGATTTCAACGTAAAAACATAGATGCTAAATTTTCGATATGGAGGTTTTAAATATATCCAATAACTTTGAAAATTTGCCGATACATTTATTAGAATTTAGAAATTAATTGTTTAAATTATGGGAAAGTTGTTTGCATCTGTTCGGGAAATATAAACTTTTAAATGCCATATTCTATACCATGGTTTTTACATCGAAAAATCCATACGCAAAACATGATTTCTCCAAAAGTTATTAAAATATCACTATGGAATTTAAATTTCACGTTGTTTACACTATTCTGAAGGCGATGAACTAAAGATTTAATTATCGAATAAATATTTCTGTTTTATGGATATTTTCGTGGAAGGCCATCGATGAATTTTAGGAAAATCAGCATGTAAACGGGTGCCATATGCCATAAGTTTTAAAATATTTAAAATATCTCTTAGATTTTAGTTCATTGCCTTCAACAATGTCATAAATATGAAGTGTAAAAATGAAATTAAGATACATACAGTAGAATGTTTTGTAGAGCGTTTTGTGTATTGGGTCAAATGTCACTATATTTTACTACAAATTCACCCATTTACCAAAATTTTATAAATAAAGGAAATATTTTTTTTTCAGAGTTTCTAGTCATAATAAAAATAAGTGTAAAAAATTATTAAATAGCTTTTTGGGAAAAAATTGCTCCTTAAGTAGTCAGGCACCTTAAACGAATAAGAATATTAAGTGATAAATGAAAATATTCTTAACAAAATTCAATAAAATACAGCGGGGGAATCCATGCTTCATTGAATAGTGGACAGTAACATTAATGATTTATAAGTTTCGTAAACTATCGGATTTCTTTATTTTAAACTGTACAATTCAGTCTATTCATTTTTTAGTTAATATTATGCAATAATGCTCATGCAAATACTTTCTGCATCATAACGGATTCAATAATGTCTCTTACAATATATTATTAATTATCTGGGTCGTTTATTCATGCGGGATAAAAAAACATAATTTTTTTTAATTGAATTTTACTAATTTATTAAAATATTTCCCTTTATAATTTAAATAACCTAAAATTATTTCGTTATATAAAGTATTTTCGTATATATAAAGTATTTTTGTTAACCTAAAGTTTATTAGGTTAAAGTTATTAAACCTAAGTTATAAAAAAGTTCAAAAGTCAGGTAAAAGATCTGTAACTTATCGGTATTATCCCATGAGTGTAAAACGTGATAACCATTAAATATTGAAATTTCTTTAATTTAAATTAAAAAAATAAAAATCGATTTTGGGGGAAATTCTCTTTGAGGTGTCCAACTTTGGACTTTCTACGTGTCAAATTTTGTAGCGATGTGCTATCCGTCCTAAGGCTTTTGGCATTTCTCCTTGGTTTGAATTTCTTTCCCTTTTTACTTTCTGTTTCTTTTTCTTTTGTTTATTAAATTTTCAACTTGTTCCAAAATTCACGAGGACCACCCCAGCTGGCGTATCTTGCGGGTATGCGATGAAATGTCAGACTTTGCTAAATGCGCCATCTATCTATATATATATATAATTCTTAAATCTATATTAATAAAAGAAAGTTTCGCTCTGTGTGTGTGTGTCTGTTGGCGATGGCTAGCGAAATTTAGCCCACCTAGAAGTCTGGAAATTTAGGTGTGGATAGTCCAAGGTCTGACTATGTGCACCTGATTCTCAGAATTTTAATATTTGGATAATTACCCAACATATTAATTAGATTCTCATTAACCATCGCTTCTAAAATGACATCTTTTAAATCAAAATGGCGAAAGAAACGAACAGGCACATTGGATTTGCAAGCGGAAATGAACGAATTCAAAATTATTTTATTAATTAGCGAATTTTAAGAAAACTAATTGAGATATCAAGCATATGTAAAAAAAAATTTTGCATCTGACTATGTGATTTTTGAAAAATTCGGTCGGTAATTTTTCTTAATTTATGCAAAAAAACTGCCAAAAATCTGCCGGCGCCAGTGAAAACAATCCGAGAAAGTTTCAGACAGAGATCTGCTTTCATTAAAAACTGAACTACAAAGAGATCTGTTTCTCTGGCCGATCCCTCCATTTAGTGTGCGAAAATGAAAGGAAATAATTGCCAATTTTTACTAATGAACAAAAATTTAGGTAACTAATTAAGATATAGATTTGAAATTGAGATCGGGAAGGGGTGTCATCTGCCGGCTACTTTAGCGTACCGTCTTCGTTATGTTCTAATTATCAGAAAAATATAATTATTTTTTTAATGATTGCGTTAATGTAGGTGACGGTGTTTTCTTGAACAAATTATTCATTATATTTGCGGGTATGGGGAGAGAGGGGGTTAACGCCTTTCTCTGAGATTGTAATTATCTCGGGCCCAGGCAACGCCGGGCGGGTTAGCTAGTTATTTATATATAAAAAAAACTTATAATTTATGAAACGTTTACAGAGTTACAGGACAGGAAACATTTCATTTTAGGATAATGTGTTTCTATCCAGTTCTGAGCTTTTATTTTCCATTTACAGTGCACAGTGCCTGATTTACGGCAAGGCATTCAGGGCACGGACCCAAGGTCCCCGATTTCCAGGGAGCTCCAAATGCTACTGAAGATTTTTCAGTTATTGACCAAAATCTGATGAAATTTTAACTATGAAAAATAAAATTAATATGGAAAAATTTGTTTATTTTTTCATTTAAAAATAACTATTTCACTCACGCGAAAACACCCGCTCGCTAATATTAATTCTATGGTATATCTCGTTTGAATTTCAATTTTTAAAAAAATATTTTTCCATTGTATAGTTGAAGTCAATCTCTACAAAGGCCGTTTTTTACTTTTCCGATTTTGTTTACAGGTTTTTTTTTTATTATTTGGATACTTTCACTTTCGGAATATATTTCGAAAAATCGCCAGCACGATAGAACACTAAAGATTGATTATGAAAATGTTATAAAAACTTTTACTGCTAAAAAAATGAGAAGAAAATTTATAAAAAAATCATTAAATATCACAAAATTATTAAAGTCAGCAGTGTTTATCTTAATAATTACCGCTTTCAATGATATATTTTTTAAATATCAAAACCGCTGAAAGTATCGGTGCAAGGGGACCCCCCATCTGCATCTGAGCTCAAACCCTCAAATTTGTAAATCAGTCTCTGACTGTGCATAAAACAAACAATATCAAACAAACAAAACAAACATTAAACAAACAATATCAAACAAACAAAACAAACATTAAACAAACAATATCAAACAAACAAAACAAACATTAAACAAACAAACAAAACAAACATAAAACAAACAATCATTATATTCTTTGACACTCCTTAAGTTTCATAATGATAAAACTGAATTATTTTGTTTTATGCTACATAAATTCAAACTCACAATTATTGATATATATATATTTACATTAAAGTTAATTAGTTTTCTGTTATGATTAAATCAGCTGAACGTAAAACTAACATGAAAACAAGTGTTTATGTGTAGGAATTCTCACCATATATATTATTCACGACGCTTCATTTATGTTCTTGCATATTTATAAGATTTTGCACGGCTTCATTTTAATTAAATACTGGTGGAATTTTTTGAGGTGACTGAAATCTTCTCGCTTCAGAGTATAACAGAACTGTTTAAATAAAATAAGTAGCTGTTGACATCGAAATTTTGCTTTCTAAAAGATAAATCACTGAAAATATTACATATTTAATTAAGGAATCAGAAGTTAATAACATCTTCATAGAAAAGAACGTGAATAAGTAAACATAGAAGGAAAAGAGCAAAATCTTCTATAAAGAATATTTTTAAAATAAATTTTAAGAATAAAAAAATTTAAATAATGTTTTACACTCACTATCTCTTTTTTTTAAATAATTTTTTCAGACGATAATATATATTATTTCTGCTATCAAACATCCCTTTTTCTAGGCGCATTCAAAAAACAAAACGATGAAAAAGTTACCACTCGAAAAGTTTTTGAACAAGCTTTTGACATAGTACACTGACATTTCGTTAAAATACATTTGTTTAATTAAAAATTGCAGCTAATTAAAAATTAATGAGAAACTTATCAGGAAACAATCTGAAAGATTGCAGACAAAAGTTTGGCGCGGGTCCACATGGTTTTAATATGTTTCTGTAGAAAAGCATTTCGCTTTTATTTTTATTATTCTAAATTGTAAAATAAAAGCCGCATTTATAAAATGTACGTTACACTCTTTATTTTTTAGTTACATTTTATATTTTATTTTATATTTTTTAATCATTATTGTATTTTATTGTTGTAGTTGCACAGCCAATTGCCATGTTTTAGTGTTCCTGGTTTTGCGTATAATTAAGTCGATTAATGTTCTAACTCATATACACTTGTATCACCTGCTCTTATCACCTGCGCCAGTTTAATGAAACAAAAATAACATAGAATTTATTTATTAATTTATAATTAAGTTCTACAAATTTTTAAATGTATTATCATGCATCGGAAACAGATCTGTGTACATAATTTTCATAATTGCAGCGTATCAGTAAGTGAGTGAAAAATCGACTACAAAATTCTATCTTTCCATACATGAACATGAACCAAATTAAGTTAAACAAGTTGGAAATTGTACGTTAAAAGTGAGATAGGAGGTGCGTTCATTTTATAACTAGTTTCACAATGTAAAAACATCATCTTTATTATTTCAGTGAAATGAATTATATCGTCTGTTATGAGCGAAAGGAGCATGCCTTTTTAGGTAGATTTCGTAAGAAATACTACCTATTACATTCTCACCTAAGTTGGAAATTTTGAAAAATTTTTGCAGATCTACGCCGATCATGACTCCCAGAACCCAAAACCACCCCCAGTTCAAAACTTTATCTATCTATCTATCTATCTATGTCACTTTTTTCTGACCACGATAACTGCAAAAATTCTGCATTAATCTTTTACAAACTGATACATAAAATCAAGGGGCATAAAATCACGGTCAAGTTCGTTAATGGGCAAAATCGAACCAGGGGGGGGGGGAATGGGGGGCTTTTTGTGAAAACAGAAAAACCCTCATAATTTCTTTATTATGATACGTATCGAATCCGTTTAAAGTTATTATTACTTCTAGGAAAAGGGCCGAAAATGTATGTATGACAGATTTTTGATATAATTAAAAATTGCCTTAAGGGGGGGAAGGGGGGTTTTAGAAGAAAAAAATTCATAACTTCGTCAATTCACAAGATATCAAATCCACGTAAATTTATTATTAATCCTCTTAATATTATCTAAAACTTTTATATTGACAAGTTTTTTATAGGACCAACCGTTATAGCAAAAAAAATTAAAAACAAAAAAAATCCCTGCCGGCTCCGCCTGCAAACAAGTTATTTTTCGAAGTAGGCGGTTTCAACTCCCGCATCTTTTCGAAACTGATACATAAAATAAAGGGACATAAAATCTCGGTTAAGTTCGTTAATGGGCAAAATAAAACCAAGGGGGGGGGAGGGGCTTTTTGTGAAAACAGAAAAAAAAAACCCATAATTTCTTAATTATGATACGTATCGAATCCGTTTGAAGTTATTATTACTTCTAGGAACAGTGCCAAAAACTTATGTATGACAGATTTTTGATATAATTAAAAATTGCCTTAAGGGGGGGGGGAGGGAAGGGGGGTTTTAGAAGAAAAAAATTCATAACTTCGTCAATTCCCAATATTTCAAATCCGCTTAAATATATTATAAATCCTCTTAATATTATCTAAAACTTTTATATTGACATGTTTTTTATAGGACCAACTAGCAAAAAAAAAATAAATAAATAAATAAATAAATCCTTGCTGGCTCCGCCTGCAAACAAGTTTCGTTTCGAAGTAGGCGGTTCCAACTTCAGCATCATCGCAAAAAGGTCATTTCTTCCGCAATTCCCGACAAACAGGCACCCCACGTTCTGCGTCTTCGAAATCTACCTGTGCCTGTAGACCGAGCCGTCAGGGATTTTTTTTTTTATTATTATTACGTTTGCCACTTTACAAATGCGATTTTTTTTCTACGTCATACAACGCTGCAAAATTCACCATGGAGATCTTGTTTTGCGAATGACTACCTCCATGGTTTAATATTTTTATTACTCATAATGAACGAATCTCCTGTGTTTATTGACTCTAATGGATTGAGATATTCGGCTGCTAACCTAATTTCCACTGAAGTTATCTCAGAATTTATACATTTTTTAATGTAACTCAAGCTTCCGATTCAGTTACGACTTGACATAAATTAGTAATAATTAGGTTTAAGTCTATATCGCACAACATGTGTTACAACAGTAAGAGCAGTTTCTTTACTAGTTTTCCTTTTCCTTAAGCTTTAGAAATTTTTTTGTAAAAGGGTTTAATACGTAAACAAAATGTTCCTAACTACGTATGTTGTTCTTAACGTAAACGTAACTAATTAATCAATCCTATTAATTTTTAAAGGCATTGTCAGTCAGCTTCCGGATTATTTAAATGATATAAATTACAAAAACATTTTTCATGGTGAATAGTCGACTGAAGGCTTTGAATATTTATAAGGCCAAGTCATGGGTTCAAAGATGTATTTAAATTTGTGATATATATATATATATATATATATAGGGCTTGTTAAATGCGGTCGTCTAGTCACCACTGACGACATTTTTTTTTTTTTTTTTTTTTACCTGGCAAGTTTTTTTTTCTTGATATCTAAGAAATGAGCACAAATTTCATTTTGTCTCTCCCCCATCTCTACTCGTGCGCGGCAATCAGTGATCTTCCTTTTCTCTCGGACTTTTAATGGAAGAACTAAGTTTAAAAGGCATTTTCCATCTGGTGCATTTAAACGTCATTCTTCTCTGCTCTAGCCAGCTAGAATGTCACGTGATTAGAATGAAAAGGGGATATTGAGGGAGGTTTCAATAAAAATAAAAAAGTGTCAATTCAGTCTGTGTGTCATCTAAAAATTGGGTACAATGCTGATAAATGCTCTAGTTTTCTATAAGTTTGAAATCCTATTTTTGTGTTCAGAATTAAAACGGATTAATCTATCGCATTCATTTTAAAGAATAATAACGTAAGTGATTATAAGTAATTCATTTGAAGTAAATCTAATATAACTTAATTAAAATTCAGACTCTTCAGTTTCAGTAGAAAACTTTATATTACCTTTCTAAATTATGCAACTAATAATTCTAAACTATGCTTATTATTATTTTTTCTCAATTAATTCATAAAAAACTTTTGTGCTTTTCGAAAATCAATGACAAGAAAAGAGAAGGGGCTGGTAAATACGTTTTACTGGCGACTAGATTTTTTTGCTGGCTACCAGATTTTATCAAATTTGTAAAACCCTGTGTATATATATATATATATATATATATAATATCTTTGAATTCAAAATACAGCAAACGAGTTCAAGCAACAAAATCTGACCAAATCTCCAATTTAAAGATAGGTAAGTATAAAGTGCATACAACATACTATTAAGCCTTTCTGGCACAGTGGTCCCACTCCGGGCACACATAATTTTATTCCAAACTTTCATACGGCACCAAAAATATTTTAATAAAATTTTGTTTCTACAATGAAAGCTTAAAATAAGGGGTTCTTGTTTTCTTAAAAAATCGTTTGTAAATTCCAGTGTCAGTCAGCAATTTCTCATTTTACGAACAGAATTTGTCAGTGCCGGAAAGGGTTAAGTTAATAAATAATTAACAAAGTCACACACCAAATTACCGAAACTCCCAATATAATATATATACATATATATATATACATATATATAATATGGTTATTAAATATGACATAAGCTTTTTTGGAACTTTAAGAAACTCCATCATAGAAGGCTTTAATCGTAAACAAGTTGGAAATTGTACGTCAAACGGGACAAATGACGTACTATAACTAGTTTTATAAATATTCAGATCTTGGTGATCTTTATTTCCGTGAAATGAATTATTTCGTCTGTTATTATGATATGATTAATTTAGGGGAAGATCGGGTATCAACGGACACTTAGATAAATTGCAAATAAAAAACAAATGAATGAAATTTCTGTCTTTATTTTATACTTAAAATAAAATTACGAACTTATTTAATGATTTTAATTAAAAATTGCTAATAATATCGAATTATTTAACGAAATGTACTGAAAATTGTTTGGCCTTATTTTTTTGGCGTCACAAGAAACGGCAGGTAGCCCCGGACATACTAATCAATGGTTTCCCAACCGTTAATTGGCCTTACAAACATCACAATTATAATAAAAATCTGATGCATCTATATAAACATAATCTTCATGGGCCCAGTCTTTGCATTCCTAGCACTAAATCCAGTCTTCTTCAAATGTTTCTCGGCATAGGATGCATTCTGTCTCGTTTTGTCGAAATTTTATTGACGAAAACAAAACATTCACTCACGACTAACTTACTCGGCGCCCACGTCGCAATTAAACGGTATTTGTTTCGACTCTAGAGGGCGTTCATTTACAATAACTCTTTATTTACGAAAAATGTTGACACTTTGAACACTTTGAATTTCTTAGAAATTGAAATGTCCGCGGTTACTCGCTGTCCGCGGCTACCCTACTTTCCCCTACGTAATAAAATAAGTGCATAAGTTAACTAAAGCATTAAGTCACTTACGCATTTATGCTTCATGTCCGTTTGCTAGTCAGTTGCAATACGTTCGTTAATGCTGAGATTTTAAAATATATTATTACAAAGATCAGGCTGATCCAATGAGAATTTTGGTTCAGGGTTTGTACTGAATCCGGCTACGCTTTTCCCACAGTTTTAGGCGAATTGAGCATGCTTTTCTCTTATTACATATGCCACGTTTACAGGCGCGATCTTTTTCTGCAGTTGCGGCGAATTGAGTATACTTTTCTCTCATTACGTATGCCACGCTAACAGTCGCTATTTTTTGACACCAGACAGCGCTACAAATTTTATCATGGAGAACTTGCTTTGCCAAAGATTTACCCTTATGGTTTAATATGTTGTGACTCATGATGAACGAATATCCTGTGTTTTTTTTTACTTTAATGAAGTGAGATTTTGGCCTGTCAACCTAATTTCAACTGAAATTATCTCAGAATCTATACACATTTGAATGTCACTCATCTCTCATACCTACAATTTTTTTGAAAGATCTTTCTAAATATTTAACTTTTATGAACTTTTATTCGAAAAAATAATGTTGAGTAAAAATGGCCGCTTAGCATATGAAAAGCGAAGTGGTCAGCCCGTTTTTGTTTTCCTCAGTCACATGACTAGTGCATTTATTATATAGATTACGTAGGATAGGATTTAATAGAATGAAGAAAACTTTTATTAATATCTTTTTACGTTTTGATTCGATTTTCATAAAATTTGAAATGACTGGACAAAATTCTGCAACGATTACGCATATTAAATTTCAAACCATTCGGTTGGGTAGTTTTTGCGTTGTTATCAGACAGGCGGAGTCACAGACAGACGGATAGACAGACGGACCAGACGACGACTGTAGGTGCTACGTATTTATATAATTACGAACGCACCTAAAAAGTGTGATACTGAATTTCTATATTGTTCTTGACGTAAATGCAATAATCTAGTTTTTATGTATTTTGCTCTTAAGAACTAGCAGTCATTTTTTTGATGAATGAAAAATCAATAACTGAAGATGAAACACGACGGTGAATAGTTCTTTGAAGGCTTTGAACTTGTATGTTCTTTTTTTAAACTATAGTTGTTAATTGAAACGTTAGCTTTTTTGTAGTGTCTGGGAACTTCTTCGTAGAAGGTTTTAATATCTGCAAAATGTATTTATAACGTTATGCTTTGTTTTTTAACGTAAATGTAGTAACTTATTAAACATTTAAGCATTAGGAGCTAAATTTCTGATTATTTAAATGAAGTAAACCGTAAAAGAAAACTATCATTGCGAGTAATTCCTTGAAGTCTTTGTATTTTGGGAGAGGGAAAGGGAAAGACATGCCTAAAGAGAATGGCTTAAATTGGTGTTCATTTTTACACTGTTTCATTTAACTCAATTTGTTTTTTGTATGTAAAAATAGAATTTTATACTTGATTTTTCACTTTTTGATATGCTTGAATTATAAAAATTATTTGCAAAAGTGTGTTTCCGATGACAGTACAACGTTTTAATATTTTTAGAACTTAATTATAATTAATAAATTATTTTGAAGTCATTTTTTATTAGACCGCCGCAGTTTATAAATTGTTAAACATTCTTTATGGTCAGAACTGTTTACGAGTCACAAAAACAATGGAGTTAATTACGCGCCAAACTATGCTTATAGGCTATGAAATTGCTACAACGAAATATTTCAAATATTAAAAATTAGGAAACATAAATAAAAATAAAGAGTATAATATATATTTTTTTTCTAAAATACACTTTTATTTAAAATACAATTGTTTAAAGTAAAGTTAGCTTCTTCTTAGATCTTTAGTAAGCTCCTTCGTAGGTTTTAAAACATAAAGTGTTGCTAACTTCATGTATTGAATTAATGTAAATGTAATAGGCGCATATATATATATATATATATATATATATGTGTGTGTGTGTGTGTGTGCGCGCATATATATATATATATATATATATATATATATATACAGGGTGTTCCGTTAAAGGGGTCCAATATTAATAGGGGTAATAGAGGAGATCACATGGAGCATAAATCAGTATATAAAGCCTGGTCGGATCTCAATAGTTTTCAAGTTACAGCAAATAGAATGAAAAATCGGAAAATTGTAAAAGAACCCTCATTTCTAAACTATCGATAATGCTACATAAAAACGAAGCACATATTTAGAAAGAGCAGAAAAAACCTACGAAATGACATAAGTTGTTTTAGAATATTGAGAATTAATGGCGAGTTACAAGCTCTGAAACAGTGAAAAAATACAAAATCAAATATTTAGCAAAATAGTTAATCGTTAATTCCAAAAATGCAACTCTACCTACATCAAGGAAAATGTTATAAAATTTGGTCCATTCCGAAAGCTTTCGAAGAAGCTGACAATAAACCATATCAGTTTAATTGTATGGGAGAAATCAAGCAGTTCCCTAGTTACAACTCTGTACTGTTGCACGCTCGGAAAGAGCGAAACTCCACCCATGACGATTGTAAACACCCCGTTTTAATATCTTTCAATTATACATTTCTGATCAACCTCTATCAATACCCTTTCATTATTCAGTCTGGTCAAGTGAATGACATATTGTGCAGCTCTCGCCTTGTCTTAAAGCAAACTCCGTGACTACTGCGTTTCCTCCATGAACTTTCAGGATGATGAAGAAGAAGTACTTTTTATGCAAATTTTCTATATGTATAGGAAGAAAAGTGTAATAAAACAGCAGTCATCAGTGGGCGTTATGTTAAAGGGAGGCTGTTGTAAGTGGGATTGTAGTAAGTTGATGTATAATAATTATGCCGGAATACTCTAACGAAGAATATGCGGACATGCATCTGATATACGGGCAAGCTCATGGAAATGCATGTCTAGCACAGCGCATGTACCGTGAGCAATTTCCAAGGAGACGTTGCCCAAGTTCGAAACTCTTCATAAAAATCGATAGACGATTACGGGAGACTGGATCGTTTAATACAGCAAGCATTGATGCAGGGAAACCTCGACATGTACGAACACCTGCAATGGAAGAAGATGTACTGAATATTTTTAAAGATAACCCCTCCACGAGTACACGAGCTGCTGCGTCTGAAGTCGGTGTTTCTCACCAAAGTGTGTGGCGTGTTCTGCGTGCAGAAAACGTGCACCATGAATATGGACCCGCTGCTCATGTGCAGCGGGTACAACTGTTATCAGTAACAGATTGTGCTCAGCGGACAGAATTCATACGCTGGTTGCTTAATGTAACAGAAAATAATCCACAATTTCTGGAAAATATTTTATTTACTGATGAAGCAACATTTACGAGAGAGGGCGTGGTAAACACGCACAATATGCACACATGGTCATATACAAATCCGCACACTGTTTTCCCGTCGAACGCACAACAAAAGTTCAGTGTGAACATATGGGCAGGTGTCCTCGGCGATTATCTCATAGGACCATATTTACTCCCAGATGTACTCAATGGCAGTACGTACTTGGTTTTCCTACGGGATATCTTACCGCAGTTACTGCAAAATGTGCCAGCAACATTGCGCCACAATATGTGGTTTATGCACGATGGCGCACCGGCACATTTTTTCATAGGTGTTCGCAATCACCTCAATTCAACATATCCTGGGAAATGGATTGGACGCAGTGGACCTGTTGCTTGGCCTGCACGCTCTCCAGACCTCAATCCGTTAGACTTTTTTGTTTGGGGACACCTTAAATCGCTGGTGTATGAAACGCCTGTGGATACACCGGAGGATTTACTAGCGCGAATCGTTGTCGCTGCAGGAGACATTCCCAACTCCGTCGGAGTTTTTCGGCGTGTTCGCCAATCTTTACGACGTCGCTGTCGGCTGTGCGATTCTGTTAATGGGCGCAACTTCGAACACCTATTATAATAATGTCCGTTCGTCTGCCTTCCGACATTGAACTGTGCAGCGCAGGCCAGAAGACTATGCTTCACATATGTCATAAAGTACGTGGAATGTAATTCTTTATTTGTCATTTTTCTTTTATTTTCAACACTTTTTGGCACAGTATTTTGTAAGTCACAGACTGTGGTGTACTCAAATTGTAAATTACAAAGTTTGTATGAATTAATTTAAAATTTAGTGTCTTTTTTAAATTTATAATTAATAAAATTATTATGCTATTTGTTATTATTATTTCCTATCATAAATTATGATGCACATATACATACAATAATTGTCCATGTAAAACATGTACTGAAACTTCTTGCATAGTTACAAATCGCAATATTTTTAATTATTTCCGAATTTTCACCACCAGTTTAATTTTAAGGAATTTAACTTAAGTTTTATATCAATAAAAGACCACTTTAAAATGTAGACTATTATTGTAAAGTTATTTTGGTTCATTCAACTCTTGAATAATTAAAAATGTTGCATCTCAGAAGAAGCATGATCGAAAATGTATAGTTGAGAGTAATTAAAAAGGCGGTGTTTCCAATCGTGATGGGCGGAGTTTAACCTTTGCTAGTGTCAAAGAAAGCGGAGTTGTAACTAAGAAACTGATTAATTTCTCTCACACAATTAAACCGATATGGTTCATTGTAAGCTTTTTCGAAAGTTTTCGGAATGGACCAAATTTTACTACATTTTCCTTGTTGTAGCTAGAGTTGTCTTTTTGGAATTAACGATTAACTATTTTGATGTATATTGGATTTCGTACTTTTTTCACTGTTTCAGGGCTTGTAACTCGTCAATAAATATTGCTATTTTAATACAATTGATGTCATTTTGTAGGTTTTTTCTGCTCTTTCTAAATATGTGCTTCGTTTTTATGTAGCATTATCGATAGTTTAGCAATGAGGGTTCTTTTACAATTTTCCGAATTTTCATTCTATTTGCTGTAACTTGAAAACTGTTGAGATCCGACCAGGCTTTATATACTGATTTATGCTCCATGTGATCTCCTCTATTACCCCTATTAATATTGGACCCCTTTAACGGAACACCCTGTATATATGTCCTTAAATACAAGGTGGCCATAATTAAACTGACGGTACTCAGAGTGTTCTGTAGCGCTATCTAATAGCGAGAATGACACCAAATTTTGTAGGAAGATTAAACAAAACGGGAGACGAAGGATACCGCGAAAAAAAATTTAGTTCCAAAAGTCACCGCCAGGGGAATATGTGGTGCTGTGTATTCGAAAAAGAGAGTTTAAAAAAAAGATGAAGAATCAATACTGAAATAAAATTACCGTTTATTTAACGAATTTAGCAATTTAATCCAAGCTCAAAATGGTAACAGTTTATAAAAAGCTAAAAATTTACATAAACACTGCTAAAGTTTCTTTATCTGCTATTTCACTTACAGAGCCCCAAAGAAAGCAACAGCAGAAGAAGTTCTTTATTCAAATTTCACGTTACATCTTTTGGCCCAGTGCCAGCTTGTTCGGCTTTAAAAGGTAATGTGCTACTGTTAGAAGCAATTTCATTGAAAGTTATCTTTCATAATGTCTCCTTCTTTAGTCGAGCGAGCTCTACTAGTCAAATTCTTTTACCTCAACCAGTGCAATGCACCAACCGCTCTTCGTGCTTTTAGAAACCACAAAAAAAATGCGTAAACGTAACGGTCCTTTGTCAGTTAATGGTTTAAATGCAATGGTTGAGAAGTTTGAGAAAACAGTTTCTCTAAATGTTCAGTCCTGGCAGAGGACGAAAACCCGTATCACAGGATACAATCGAAGAAGTGGCAACGGCGATTGTCGACAGAACACCAGACAATATTGCTACCACTTTCAGCGCTCGTGGGATAGCTCGGAATCTGGATATTCCTTATTGTACGGTATGGAAAATCCTACGAAAGATTATCTACTTCTATCCGTACAAGATCAAACGTGGACAAGAGTTACTTCACACCGACCATGATAAGCAATTGACTTTTGCTCTCACTTTTCTTGCCAGAATGGAGTTGGATGATGCTTGGCCCTGGAAAATCTTATGGGGAGACGAGTACCTGAATGGAACTGTAAATACCCAGAACTGCCGAATTTGGGATAACAAGTAACCAAGAGCATTCAAGGAAATTCCTTTGCATTCACCAAAGATAACTGTTTGGTGTGGTTTCACAGCAGATATTATCATAGGTCCATTCTTCTATGAGAACATTACTCCGACAGGACCTGTAACTTGTTCTGTTACCGGAGACAAATATCGCCAAATGCTAAACAACTTTGTTATTCCGGCAGTTCAGCAGAGACAGTGCCTGGAGAAAATCATTTTCATGCAAGATGGAGCCCCTCCACATATTGCTTTGCGGGTACATCAGCTGCTACGACAGAAATTCACAACAGAAAGAGTCATTAGCCGCTGTTTTCCAACTGCATGGCCACCTCGGTCCCCTGATCTTACACCCTGCGACTTTTGGCTATGGGGTTACCTAAAGTCCAAGGTCTATCACGGAGGTGTCCAGGACCTGGCTACGTTGAAGGATAACATATCGCGAACTGTGTAGGAGATTCCTGCAGACATGTTATTCTCTGCTGTTGTGCAGTATGTGTTGCACAGAATGCAATATGTGGTCCACAAAAACAGCGGCCACATCGAACCTGAGTTGGATGTGCTCAATAAACGGTAATTTTACTTCAGTATTGATTTTCTTTTTTGAAACTCTCTTTTTCGAATACACAGCGCCACGTATTCCCCTGGCGATGACTTTTGGAACTAAATTTTTTTTCGCAGAATCCTTCGTCCCCCGTCTTGTTTAATCTTCCTACAAAATTTGGTGCCATTGTCGCAATTAGATCGCGCTACAGAACACTCTGAGTACCGTCAGTTTAATTATGGCCACCTTGTATATATACATATAATACACATATATATTTAAAATTAGCTATTAGTTTTCAAATCATTTAAGTGAAATAAACTTAAATAATAATACCAAAAAATGGTAAATTTTTCCCTGCTGACCAAATTTTAAACGCAATATTTAAAATAAATAAATAAATAAAACATAATTTTATTAAACGAACAATACATAAACGTTAATATATGTAACAAAGTAATTTGTATAAATTGAAGGGTGTATATTCATAAATTATTTTTAAAAATACTTTACGCTAGAAGTTTTCCTAGCACTCAGTCATTATTATTTTCGTTATTTTTAATAACTGTGTAATAATGTTTTTAATATCATTTTCTAAAAATTCTATAACGTATTAAAGATTGTTTTCCACCTTTACAAAAA
The DNA here is from genome assembly GCA_963931845.1 of Maratus michaelseni. Taxonomy (NCBI): domain Eukaryota; kingdom Metazoa; phylum Arthropoda; class Arachnida; order Araneae; family Salticidae; genus Maratus; species Maratus michaelseni. Next base: position 455,913,087 of record OZ007589.1, on the reverse strand, counting down.
GAAAGATTCCTGTTTTGTAATAAGCTTTAATTTGGATAGTCTTCTTCTTTTTTTTTAAGAAACATAATTATTTTCTTACTTAGAAGAATTAGTGCGAAATTTTTTATTTCAAACACCAAATAAATCTTGTTATAAAAAATGCATGAACAAACTTAGAGTGTATATTTTAATACTTTCCAAAATAAAAAATATTTTCTATGCAATTATGAAAATAAGAGGGATTAATCCTATCATAAAACCACCATGATATACCTCGAAAATAAATATTAATGATGTTTTCTTTTAATATTTCATAAAATAAAAATAAATATTAGAGAATAAACCATGCATAAAGTTTTAATAAAATTAAATTTCTCACATAACATCCAGGTTTGATATTTTTTTTTCTCTTTTCCCTCCTTAAATTGGATGGGGAATTGTTTGTATATGTTTTAAAATTTTAATATTAACACATTTTGCAACCCATGTGATTTAATACAAACCCCAATAATATTTTATGCTTGTTTTGTTATGGACATTTGTTAATAGTCATATATCTTGTTACATGAATTATAATTTTTTATATTATGAGTTTGAAATGAAATTCGCCATAGATATTGAACACACATGTATATTTTTGTCATGAGATGTATGTGACAAAGATTTTCTTTTGTTAATTAAATATATTTTTTTGCCAAAACACTTAATGAGATATTATATTCGTTTATACAAATTATTCATTATTTTATTCTAATTATTATTCATTGGTATACAATGCTGATATAAAATATATAAAAAGCACTAATGCTATAACTATTCATATTTTCAAAACATGACAGTTAAAATATTCATTGATACTGAGAAAATGTGAAACTTTCGTTCACTTTTTCAGGGTAAAAGCTGAATTCTATATCTAAAAATAAAACAAGTCTTTACTATGATTTTAAAAATTTTCTAACTTGCTTAAAGTGTATATATATAATATTACGCTATTGTACGTGGAACGGAAATCGCGATTATTTGTTAATTGTTTAATGGCAACGCCCGAATGAAATGCATCTCATTGGTTATTGTGTAAAAGCCAGGATATAGGCCGAGGTAAATTCTTCTTAGATTCAGACATTTTGGAATACAAAATTTGCCACGGATTTAGTTTCAACATATTTATAGATAGATATAAAAATAATGACTATACTATAATGACTTCTATCACTTTCATTCTGAATAAACGAATTTGTTGAGGAAATTCAAGAAACAGGTTCGTTTGGAAATCTCTGTTCGGGCAGGTGGCGCCATCTCTCTGAGATTTTTTGAAATACACGTTATTAAAAATAAGGTTTCCGTTTTCAATAGCAAATTTTCAATAGCGGCCTAATATAGCGAATTTATCCCTCCACGATTTTTGAATTTTTAATGAATGAAACGTACAATTTCTGCCAAGACTTTTCTTACAGAAATCACGATTATTTGTTAATTGTTTAATGGCAATAATGAAGTTTTATAAAATTCATCACATTAGCATTTCACAAATTTTTATTTGCCATATATCAAGTCTCGATCTTATACCTATATGCGATTTAGGTTCAACCGTAAGAACTTCCCTGAACTTTTCATTCTTTAAAAGTAAGTGTAATAATGTAATAATTTTCCCTGGTCGTTTCATTCTTTAAACATAACTGTTATACTTTTGAAATTTTAGTTCTAATTTAATTTTTTGTTATATTTTTTCAATGACGTCTGCCCAGGCAACACCGAGCGGGTCAGCTAGTAATGTAAAACAGGTCAAAAAATGTTTCGTTCCGTCCGTGAATAACAATGAATTATCTTGAATTATTATGGTAAAAAAAAAAAACTAGAATAAAAAATGAAGAACTTACAGAAGTATATAAAATGAACACATTTGTCAAGCATCAGTGTTTCAGATTACTATCTAGTTAGAAAGTATCTTTTTTATTTTATTAGGTTTGTACTGGTACTTAGTTTCACTTTGTATGTTTTTCAAAACTAGTGAACTTAAAATTCTTAATAAACTCAAGCAAAATAAATTAGACAAACAATATCCCCATTGGATCATGGAAAACTACACAAATAATTTCAAGCTGGAAAAGTTTAATATACAATTTTTATTTAGAATATCAAGTGCATTAAAATCTTTTGATACATATCTAAATTTTTAGAAAGATTTTGATTTTTAATTATTGATATTTTAATGAGACATATTAAAGAGTAGTTTATTAATACGAATATCCAAATTTATATTTGACATAACTATACGCATGTATTATAATTTTAAATTATGATTTCATGATTCAATGCGAAATTATAATACGCATGTATTATAATTTCGCATTATAATTTTAAATTCTAATAACTCTTTTAATATTTGTTTTTAAAGACACCCCACTAAAAATAATCTGAAGATTATCTTAATAAAGTGCCACTTTCTTCAGAAATTCTACAGAAATCTGAAGACATTTTGCAGATTTAACTTTACCTTTAAAAAATCTGCAGAATTTTTTAAGACATTTCGCAGATATTTTGAAGATTTGAAAAAAAGTGGGCCAAATACCTACAGATTTTCCGCAGATATTTTTTTAAGATAATGTACAGATTTTTTATATCTCTTTATTTTTACGATGTTTATATTCTTTGTTTTTACAAATCACACGTCGATATTCTGAATAAAATTTATAAAATAGTAAAAATTTGTTTATCGAGATTTCAAAACAAATAATTAAAATAAATTAAAAATCATTATTAATTTATCCAACATTATTGTCAATTTGAACTGTTATAAAGCAAGAATGATAACGAACTACCTTATTCGCAGATTTTATTTGCCCTCTTGAATGGTTAGGATAGATAAAAAATTCTTAATTTTTAATATATTTTATTTTAAGTATTTTTCAAAATCTAAGAATGAGGTAAAATTAGAAAAAGTACTTATCATCCTAATTTCACGATTTTCGTAAGAGTGATGGAAACTTGCTGCTAATGTGTTTATCATTTTCATTTGCTGATATATGTCTTAAATGTGATTTTTCTGTATCTTGCCTCACAAACATCGCCATAATTATGTAACCAACTTGATAGAAACATCTTGTGATTGACTTTTATCCTGATGCTGACCTCAGATGTAGGTCGAAACTGTATATATTTGTTTTTAATGTAATTTTTATATCTTTTAAAATAATACATCATTTTATCAATGTGTGTACGTACATCTTACCACTATTCCATTTATTAAAGTGCAAATACCTTTGAAGTTCTTTCTGTAACAATTAAGCACATGCAATAGATATAGAAACCCTTTCTTCAATAAATGAAAGTAATCCATAGGAATTAATGAATAAATCTCCCATAATCCTAAGCCACAACACAACAAACGCTACGACAACGGTTTCTTTTCGTGGATGGAATGCTTTTATCATTAATGCTACGAGATTTTCCTTGTAATTGAAAGCAATAGGCAACTCTGATGCTTAATAGTGCACTCATTATTTAAATAAATATTGAAGTTCACTTAATAAACATATTATACTGTATCTTTCATAATATATCCATAGATACATAGACACATCTCTAATCCGTTTCCATTTAACAATTAATTTTAGTGCATTCTGTTCATTTAGACTGTATTATCAATTATCGCTTAGTGATGGCCGATAAAGAGTTGAACAAGTATACTGAATTACATTTATCATTTAGGGTAGATATATATAAGTGAATATATATATTCGCATTATGTGTAATATATGTATAGTTTTTTAGATTTAAGATTAATTGAGACTTGGAGTAAACATAAGGCTTGTCAATTTGCACCAGGGGGTTTTAGGTAGATTTCGTAAGAAATACTACCTATTCCATTCTCCCCTAAGTTGGAATTTTTGAAAAAAATTTGCAGATCTACTCCGATCATGACTCCCACAACCCAAAACCACACCCAGTTCAAAACTTTATCTATCTATCTATCTATGTCACTTTTTTATGGACACGATAACTGCAACAATTCTGCACAAATCTCTTCCAAACTGATACATAAAATCAAGGGGCATAAAATCTCGATCAAGTTCGTTAATTGGCAAAATCGAACCAGGGGGGGGACAAATGGGGGGGGGGGGGCTTTTTGTAAAAACAGAAAAAAACCCATAATTTCTTAATTATGATACGTATCGAATCCGTTTCAAGTTATTATTACTTCTAGGAAAAGGGCCGAAAATTTATATATGACGGATTTTTGATATCATTAAAAATGGCCCCAAGGGGGGTTGGAAAGGGGTGTTTTAGAAGAAAAAAATTCATAACTTCGTCAATTCCCAAGATATCGAATCCGCTTAAATTTGTTGTAAATTTACTTAAAATTATCTACAACTTTTATATTGACAAGTTTTTTATAGGACCAACTCTTACGGTAAAAAAAAAATTAAAAACAAAAAAATCAATACTGGCTCCGCCTTCAAGCAGACGTGAAAACAGAAAAAAACCGTAACTTCTTAATTTTTATACATATCGAATCCGTTTAAAGTTATTACTTCTAGAAAAAGGGCCAAAAATTTATGTATGACAGATTTTTGATTTCATTAAAAATACCCCCAAGGAGGGGGGGGGGGAATAGGGGTTTCAGAAGAAAAAAATTCATAACTTCGTAAATTCCCAAGATATCAAATCCGCTTAAATTTATTATAAATCTTCTTAATATTATCTACAATTTTTATACTGACAAGTTTTTTATAGAACCAACTCTTACTGTAAAAAAAGTAAAAACAAAAAAATCCCTGCTGGCTCCGCCTACAGGCAGAGGTATATTTCGAAGTGGGTGGTCCCAACTACCACATCATGGCAAATAGGTCTTTCTTCTGCAATTCCCAATAAACAGGTACCCCACGGTCTGCGTCTTCGAAATCTACCTGTGCCTGTATTCCGAGCAGTCAGGGATTTTAAGTTTTGCGCTTCTTTTGCTCAGTGTTGAATTCAGACACTTTTCTCCGGGTGGGATTTCTGTGGCTCCATGGAGGACATACTGGAGTTTCGGGGGTAGGGGGGGAGAGAAATTGCACTTTTTAACCATTAAAAGTATAAATTCTCGAATCTCCGGGGGGGGGGACATTTCAAAGCTCCGGGGGATATCTCCCCCGGACCACCCCCTGAATTCAACACTGCTTTTGCTTATTAGGCAATTTTATAAAAATAGATAATTAAGTATTTGTTTTCAATTTAAAAAAAAATAGAAAAATTTGTCGAGAAATATTTAATGTTTAAAATTTAACTAATAAAATTAATATGATTACATTTAACTGATAGAATTAATTTTTCGATATTTAAGAATTTTTCATTGAAACACCGTCGACATTCGCTATCCCAGCTTTGGAATTAAGTTGTAACACAACTTTTTAAAAATATTTCTTTTTCAGCTTTGCTAAAATATGATATTTTTTGGAGGACTCGTAGCTTTGGCAGCGATCAACGCTTGGCTGTCGTTGCTTATCGCCAACATATTATAAAAGCTGCCGATTCGAAAGTGATTTTATTTATTTTTTTTTTTTTTTGTCTCTCTCAATCTTAGTATAGACTATAGTATATTCCTAATAATATTATAAATCCGATTGTGTGCAAATGTTAGGCTGAAGCCAGAGTCAAAATGGAGAATTTAATTATCCTGCATCTTTGCTTATAGGTTGATTATAACCCGGAAATGAACATAGGCTGGTTTTTGTTTATTTTATTCAAATATTTTTCTTAATAATTCAAAATTTCGTTATTTTTATAGAGAATAAATGAACATTTTTTCCTTTAAAATTTAATTAATCATTTTACATTGCTAAGCATTACCGTTGCCAATAAATACAAAACATGGAATAATAATTTTTCCCCAACAATTATTTTTTAATTGAACGATTTCCACGTAAAAAATTAAAATTAAAAAGAATTCAAAAGATGATGAATTGCCATGATATTTGAAAGCAAATATGGAGTATTTGTTGTTATACATGAAGTATGAATATCAGTTACGTTCAGAAGACATTTTCTGTCAAAGACTGCGATATAATTAGATAGAAAAATGAATAATAATTATATTTTTAAGAAAAGATTTCGCTTGGACCATGGAACTATGAAAAGGATCCTCCTTGGCTTGGACAATGTGACGTCATAAATAAAACCATGTATTTTCAAATATTCCTAATAATACAATGAACATGAATATCAGTATATAGTAGTATGAAAGTAGACAGATAATGGACGTAATATTTAAGATGAAAAAAAAAAACTGAAATATTTTTTTATCGATGCTGAGATTGATTGAGCTTGAATATCAGTTACATACAGATGTGAGTTTTCTGCTAAAATTTACGTCATGATTGCCAGGAAAAGAACATTAAAAATAATTATATAAATACAAAAAATATGAATTATCACTTTACTGCACAGCGTACAAGCACGAATTTAAAAATTAAATCATTAAAAAGATATTTCTCTGGAGAAAAAGTGGCATCATCATATTGTAAATAAAATGTGAATTTTCAAATATGTTTTAAAAGGAGCGTGAATCAATTCCATACATTGATAATACAAAGATCAGTAAGTGTAGAAAGTAGGTGAGTTTCCCGCCATATTTAAAACGAAAAATAGAATTTTTTTATCTATACTAATTATTAAGCATAATTATCAGTTATATACAGATCAGATTTTTATGCTAAAATCACATCATAATTTTAAGAAAAGAAAAATGAACACGAATCTATTATATTAAAATCTGACCATCTGTATTTCGCAACTACTCCTCTTAGGCTATCGCACGCAACGCGATTTACTTAACATCGGTTATCTTTGATCCGAGGATGTCACACAAACTCTCAGAATTAAAAAAAATGAATTAGATTCCGATATATTATTATTATCATTATTGTAAATTTTTAACGAAGTTTCTCTAAAAACGGCAAGTAAATTACTCCATATTTGTGGATAGAAAAGGAGAAATAAAACGGATCAATATATTTTTTACGCCGTTTTCTCCTTAAAACTGAAAACAGAATATATTTTCAATTTGAATAGATGGTGAAAACAAAATCTTGATTGCAGTAAATTATCCAAAAAATAAAAACATATTTTCACATATTCAAACTTTATGAATAAATTTGTTTCAGCAGAACAAAAATCGTCTGTCAACTTATTGTCTTTTAGAAAAAAAAAGATTTGTTTCTGCTATACATTAAATCAAGGAGGCAGAATTGAATTTAAAGAAAAAACATATAATATTTTCAATTTATTATTTTTGAAGGACGGTTGTTAAAACGTTTCACAAAAGCGTTAAAAATAAATTGGTTTATCAAGTAAAATTGACATTTGTTTTTACCCAAATCGTCGATTTCCACGATTTTATTTGGCCCTCCATTTTGAATTGGTTGCATTTTCATTTTCACAATTATTTAGTACAAATTTTTATTTTTTTAAGACTGAGTTATGTCAAGGTCTCTATAACAAAGAAATACCGTATTGTTTCCTATGAAATGTGATAAAGAGTTAGTTAATTATTTACGTTTTTAATTATCGGGAGTGAAATATTTTGCTTAATTAATGCATTTGTTCTTATTTTAATGTTGCGTGAACGAAGTCACGGGTAACAGCTAGTAAAGATATATGTAAGCTAATTATTTCAGCAGCTTACGTGATTCCATGAGAATATAACTCATACTCCTCAACTAGTTTTCTCTCAGAAATGCGTTTGGAATGAGAAACATCAAAAGAGATGCTAAGCATATCCTCACCTTAAGTGATGCCGTATAACTTGCAATACGTAAAGTTATGGCGGACTCCTAACTATTCATGTTGAAATACTAAATTCAGTACGCCCGCTTAAGATAATGGATTTTCATAAAAATCGCAAATAAGGTATTACGTAAGGAGGTAACTACACCTATACTCAAAACTTGGCTATATTGAACACTTTTTAAAAAGTTCTGTTCAAGTACTACTTCCATTAAATTTCTTAAAGCAATCGGTACTTCAATAAGATACTTTTTTAAGCAATACTTCACACTATACTTGATTCGAATTCCGTGATTGTAACATTATACGATTCTTGTTATGTTAGATAGATTATCAGATTTTTCATGTATAAGTGAGGACATCTAATTTTCTGGGAAACAAAGACTAACGAATAAATTTATTTCACAATTATTGGCAGATCTCGTAATAAATAAAGATGAGAGGTATATATCTATTTAATTTATAAAACTTTTTTATATTATTGTGTACTAGCTGACCCACCCGGCGTTGCTCGGGCCCGTGATATTAACATTAAATAAACCTCAAATTTTTAGGCTTTTACACCTTTAATGCGATTTTGTCTGAATGTATGTTTTAAATGAAAAATTCGTGAATTAATATTGATATTTAGTAGTAAAATTGCTCGTAAGAAGACGTTTTTTCACATACGTTGTTTTATAGTTTTTTTCCTTTAAATTTTCGTGAGAAAATATGCATTATTTGGTAGGGAAACCGTGAGCCAGTGATCCGAAACAGTCAGCGTTTTGCCGTTTTCATCGAAATTTTCTCAGATTTCGTTTTTTGTAAATACTTTTACTCGTCCGAACATTTCGATATTTTTGTAGGTGATGTAAATCCGGTCTGCCGAGATATTCTAAAAAGATTGTGTCGAAATCGGACGTTTAATTACTTTTAGCGTAGAAAATCGCCGTTTGCGGGAGATGTGAAGTGACCTGCCTTCGAGAATTTTTTGAAAGAGTTAAAATTCGTATTTTTTAAAACCGATTGCACTGTCGAAAAGTAAAATGCCTCAGCTTTAAGTAGGTATGTTTTCTGAATTAGCATCTCTGAAATTGAGCCTTAGGAGAGCATTCCAAATAGGGAGAAAAAAGTCAATCGCGAAAACGACTCTTTTTGAATTTTTTTTTCAAAGGACTAAAAAAAATATTTTTTCAAACTGATTGCGGCGTTTACGACGTAAAAGTACGAAATTTAAGAATGAGTCTTCTATTTTTCCGTATCACGAACAGTTCAGCCGATGGACATTAAGGCAAACGGACAAAATAAAACAGTTTTTGCTCTTTGTTTCTAGGCGTTCAGAAAAGCATGAACTGAGCTTGCCGATTTTTGAAGAAAGATCGTTTTTTGATGAGTTTATAATTAATATCTCTGCTAATTATTAAAAAAATAGAATCCGAACCTCAGCTGCATCAGGACCTGCCTTGGACTATCCTCATACAAATTTTCAGACCTCTGCGCGCGGTAGATTTTTCTAGCCATCGCTAACAGACAGACAGACACACAGACACAGAACGACATTTTCTTTTATAGCTTACGTTAGGCGTTTCCCTCTGCATTCACCTAATAATTATGAGTGCCGAATGTATATAGTTCTATAAACTCTTTTGTATGCCCTGAATATTTTTTTCGATGCTATTTGTTGTACAAGTCTGAAAGGCAATTTGTGTTACATTATTTTATGTTATATTATGAATACATGTTTTATTGTTATTTATGGACAGATAAGTGTCAGAGTTTTAAAATAACAAAACTGTAAAGATACCCTATTATCTCTTGTCCTTTCTGATATCATAGCAGAGTTTTATAAGTGATGTGGTTATCTTTAACTATGCAAATTATTCGCTTTTCATTTAAACTATCAATTAAAAGGACACACCTTTAATATTTAGTACGTTTAATAAAATGTTTTAAATATACATAACAACCGTTATATATTTTAAATAACATTAATAGTAAAGAAAATGATCTGCATGTAAAAAACTTCATTAATCCTGGAACAAAAGAATATACATATCGCATTAAAAACGCAATGTGAAATACAAAATAAATGATCTATTTTCGTGTATTTATAAATATTTTTTCTCGAATTTTTACTGAAAAGACTTGGGGTTTTCCTTTTCGAGGTCTGTTAGTTTAATTTTCTGCAGCAGAAAGAGAGAATTTCAAAATATATCGCCTGCACACACACACATACATACATAAATTATACATACATATGTCAAATAATTACTATATACAGGGTGTTTTTCTTAAAACTGACGCTATTTAGAGCCGCCGGTAGCTCGTTCTAATAACTGGATTGACACAAAATTTTATAAATGGACTAAGAATACCATGGGAAAAAAGATTCCAACAAAAAAAAAATTAGTTCCAATCACCGCCGATAGGGGAAATGTGGCGCTGTGGTAATTTATGCAACTGAGAATTAGCATAAAATACGGGCAATAAGTGAAAATACAAATGTTTGCTTACGCAAGCGACAGTAGCGCCAATAGTTTAAGCTATAAATGCATGCGAAAAACTCCGAGAAACAATTTCAGCTCAGGTTGAAAATGAGTCTCATGTTACCGCAGCGCGTGTTACTTGTGAAGTTCTATTGTTGTAACCAGTGCAATGTACCAGCCGGTCTTCGTTTATTTAGAACACGCCATAAACTGCGCAAAGGACCTTTATCCGTTAATGCATTGAAAACAATGATTCTGAAATTCGAAGAAACAGGCTCGGTAGCAGTTCGGCCAAGGCAGAGGACCAGGGGTGCAAAAATCTAGGCGCCAATGGGCCGATTCCCACCACTAAATTTTTTGTATTCTTCGCCTAATAAGAATAATGATAAAATTTAGGCGAAGTATACTAATAAAATTTGACGAAGAATACTAATAAAATTTAGTGGTGGGAATCAGCCCGTTGGCGCCTAGATTTTTGCACCCCTGCAGAGGACGTAAACCGATGTCAGAAAAAGTGATAATGGATGTTGTTACTGCGATCAACAATAGGTCACAGAGTACCTCTGCTGTTTGTAGTAGCAGAGCACGGGGTGTTGCGCGAGAACTGGATTTAAATGTTTCGAGAGTATGGAAGTCTTGCGGCGAATCCTCCAGTACTATCCATACAAGATCAGCTGCTTGCAACAACTTCAAACCAATGATTACGAAAAACGACTGACATTTGCTCTGACATTTCTTGCAAGAATGGAAGTCGATGATGCTTTCCCGTGGAGAATTTTATGGGGAAATGAGGTCCATTTTCATCTGAATGGGTCTGTTAATACTCATAACTGTAGAATTTGGGCCACTGAACAACCTCATACAGTTCTAGAAACTCCGTTACATTCACCAAAGCTCACTGTTGGGTGTGGCTTTACAGCTGAATTCATCCTTGGACCATTCTTTTTTGAGAACATCACTACGACAGGACCAGTGACGAGTGCCGTTAACGCAGAAAGATATCATAATATGCTGACTAGTTTTGTCGTTCCACAACTTCAACAGAGACAATGTCTGGATCAGATAATTTTTATGCAGGATGGTGCACCACCACATATTGGTGTAAAAGTACAGCAGCTGTTGCGCCATCACTTCACTGACCAAAAAGTTATCAGTCGTTGTTTTCAATATGTCTGGCCGGCCCGGTCTCCGTATTTAACTCCATGCGATTTTTGGCACTGGGGTTATTTGAAATCGAAAGTCTATCTTGGGGAAGCAACAAATCTGAGTATCTTAAAAGACAACATAATACATGCAGTAAGGGCTATTCCATGTGACATGTTACGCTCGCAAGTTGAGAATGTTGTAGAACGAATGCAAGGTGTGGTGCAAGAGAACGGTGGTCACGTTGAATGTGGTCGAATTCCTCGTCGGGAAAGTGTATACGATGAATAAAACATTTATTAATTTTGTCTGTTTCTGATGTTTTCTTTCAATGTACAGTGCCAAATTTCTCCTATCGGCAGTGATTGGAACTTTTTTTTGTTGGAATCTTTTTTCCCAAAGTTTTCTTAGTCCATTTATAAAATTTTGTGTCAATCTAGTTATTAGAACGAGCTACTGGCGGCTCTGAATAGCGTCAGTTAAAAAAAAAAACCACCCTGTAGTTATATTTTCTGTTAAATTAACGGCATTCAAAACTATATATTCAAATAAAACTCATTTAATATTTATTAGACTCAATAAAATGCTTTAAAAATTTATAAAATAATAAAATTTAAATAACACCAATAATAATAAATGTGATCTGCATGTAGCTTTATTGATAATGGAACTTAAAATTCCATTTAATTTAAAATGCAATGTAAAATAAGAAATAAATTACCTATTTTATACACTTTGTAAATATATTTTCTCGACTTTCTATTAAAGAGGCTTGAGATTTTCTATTTCATGGTCTGGTAGTTCTATTTTTTTGATGCAACAGGTGTTTCAAAATACATTTCTTTCAAAAAAAAAAACTATACATTCAGCTAATTTTGCTTGACAACCACTCCAGACCTTTTCAACGAGTTCCAAAATTAGATACGAGTACCATATAGAACCAATTACATTGTTCAAAAGAATTCAATCTCCCTCGCTTCTTCTAACATTTTTCATTTTGTTCGTTTGAGTAAAACGGGAAAACAAATATTAATCCTGGGTTTATATTTTGCAGAATGAGACTTTTAAATTGAATTCAGGAAATGGTATTTAATTTTTTCTATTTGCTGTAGATTTTAGTGAGTTATTTTTGGTACTTTTGTACAATACGTTCGTCTGTATATTTTTAACATTGTAAAAATAAGGGAATTTCCTGTGAACAAGAATTAGTTTAACACAGTCGTCTTTTTATACAAAAAATCTTATACAAAAAAAAAGGTATTTCGTCTTCATGTTAAAAAGGCGGTTTAAATTAAATTAATAAGAAGAAAAAGAAAAAACTGTCTTGATGGCAGACTTTACTTGAGCGCCAAAATTACTAGCACCAAAAACATAACTCTAAAAAAAAATAATAATCTGTGATCAACGGCGGCGTGCATGTGAGTAAAAATAACGAGTATTTATAGTGTTATTCTGACTTCGGTTTTGAAGAAGTTAAACATCTTTACATATATACTTACATACAACATATACACTATGAAAACAATAGAAATAACAGCAATTTTTCAACGAATGAAAATTAATAGTTAATAAGGAAGAATTCTTCCTTGATTTGAATGCCTTTACTGTAAATTAGGTACTTACGAATTATCCGTGCCAGGAGATTGGTCGCTAAAAATGGTTGCCAAGTACCAATCTTGTTTATCGTTGCCAATCATGTTTTCAAACACAGTAATTTAACATTATTAAATAACATTGTTAAAAATGGTAATTAATATAAAATAAATAAAATGTAATATATGTTTATTAAATTTATAACATTGTTAAAAATAGTAAATAACATTATTTTAGTAAAATTAATAAATAGTAAATAACATTATTTTAGTAAAATTAATAAATAGTAAATAACATAGTAAATAAGAAAGAATAAGAAATGATATAAGAAATGGTAAATAATATAGCATATTCTAGAAAGTTAATTTTGTTAACATTTAGTAAATGCATAAAAAGGTTTTAAAAGACACCTTGTTTTGCGGCGGAAATAGTTCTGCAATACACTTTAACATGGCATCAAAAATATTTTTCTCTTCTGCTGCTTGCCAACCATTTGATCCATTTGTTTCCATTGATTATTACCTTTTTACGCAATTTTGATGAAATGTGTATAAAAATGTTGTTTCTTACTGCTTCTTTTTTATATCTATTTTATTAAATTTGTCAAATAAAATATTTATATTTTACCCATAAATGCAATATCTAAAATAAATTAACTATTTGTTAATCTTACTACGAATAGAAATGACCCCTACTAAAAAAAGTAGATTATTCCCAGGCATGTACCATGTAGCAAGAAAAAAATATATAAGGGTTACTATAATTAGGAATATTGACTCCATGCCTGGCGCAGTTGGCTTAAAACTGGCACGGTTAATACGTAAGTACCGTAAATTATACATTATTTTGATGACTATAATGATGATATTTTGATGATCATTAAAGAGCTTTTTCATTTAAAATGTAAAAACTCTCGATAGGGTGAAACCCTTAGTAACTGACACTATAAGGATTCTTTCTCGTTGAAATCACTGTTACAAAAATTTAAAATCTATTTTATACTTACCTTTGCTTTTGAAAGGGTAGTAGAGATATATTAAAAAATATATTGTTTGCAAAATTTTTAAAAAATATTAATTTTATTATTAAAAATTAATTTTATTCATAAATAGGGTCAAAAACTCCAGTAACTGACACTATCCCCATTTTTAAACACCAATAACTGACACAAAGTGAACCAGTGACCGACACTTTATTTAAAAAAATTAAAATGCTTTAAAAAACTTTATTCTTTAATATAAAAACAAAAAACATTAATATTTATTATAAAAAGTGGGGTTTAGTAAGCTGTACTGCATTATTAGTCATGCAGAGTGTATAGTAAGAGTATATAGCAGTAATATTTTTTTGCATTATTAGTAATGCAGATATCCAATAACTGACATCTGGTGTCAGAGACCGGTAAAACAACTTAAATTTTAATGGTGTTTACTGCAGGATAAATTTAATTTATTATTATACATTTTTAAACAGTTCAAAAAATAGATTTCAATTTTCTTTAATATAACCCATAACTAACACCTCTGTCAGAGACTGGTGAAATGAAATTGTAGGAACCAATAACAGGCATCCCCCATTAAGCTAAATGAAATAACTATTATAAACCCTAAATCATGACCCTAATATATCATATGCAACTTTTAAACTAATTTGTACTAGTATAACTTTAAGAAATAAGTCCAGGATGGTTGCATTATAAATAGATTAGAAAAACACTTCCTTAATTTTAGAAATAAGATGTTTTTTTTTTTCAAAATGGCACTTTTTGCATTCTCAAAAGTTTCTTCCTCATGGAATTTCCTCTAGTGGTCAATAAATCAACTCCAAAATAAAAATAAGTGTCTAATTTACGACTAGATGTCATTACTTTGCAGAAGTATACAACAAAACGCTTATTTGAGTTAGATTTTTGCTCAAGTGTCAGTTACTGGTTAGGTGTCAATAACTGCGGGTTTCACCCTATATATCGATTATCTCGTCAGCGTGGGATGGAAGAACTCAAAAGTACGAAACTTCCCCAAAAATTAAGTTTTTAAAAATGTAAATTGGTTTTTGAAAATGTGTTTTTATGGTGTTCTTGATCTCCCTCTTGGAGTACCTCAATACTATATTTTGAAGTAATTAATCATCTTGTCGCCAGAGTTAATAATCGTTACAACTTTTTTTTCAACTGTCAAATTGCTTTTTTAATAAATGACATGATTTTTGGTAATTTAAAACAATAAACAACTTAGTCACTTACAATGATAAGTATGCGCTATTTTTTTATCTTCTACTTTTAAAAGATAAATTTTCATTATTATTATTATTTTTTTTTTAATTTTGAAGATTAAAATTTGGGTGTGCCTTCTAGCCTATTTTATTTGGGTAAAAATAAAGCAGAACACTAATATTAACTTTAATTTTTAAAATTATACTTTACATGCATATATTAGTTTTTTCATGAATTAAATATTAATCTTTTATTATATTCATTAATATATTTATTTACTGCTTATCTATATTTCATAAATCTAATATTTTTTTATAATGCCCATCTAAAGTAACAAAAGCAGATGCATAAAATATATGTATTTATTATTCATACGGTCTACTACGCATCAATTACCATTAAGTTGACGTTTTATAATAGTCAAAAAATAATTTATATATTCACGTCAATTTGTCCGCAAATTTTCCCGTGTAATTCCTCATCAAAAAATGCAAATCCTCTCAGGAATTGTGCTTCGCCTTTGACGTTCGTAGAATTTTCTTTTAAAATATAGCATTTAAATTAATATATACCATGAATATTGAGTGAAACAGTACGTACTATATATTATTTTAGTTTATAGTTTATATGGTGTATGTTTGACGTTAAGGAGTGACACGACTGAGCGGTTCAAAATATTGATTTTGTTTTTTCTTGTTACTTAAAATACTCTTTATTCACACGAAAATGATATTTTATGAGTTGGAAATTGATATCGAAAGTAAAATAATAATTTTGGAGCTGTAGAAGTAGAGTGCGCCACAGCAAGTAATCAATAACGAAAATTTAATTTTTTTTTTCCACACCAGCATTTTCAAAGACTGAGAACAATCTAGGCTGAACACATTTTCAATCAATCAACTTCATGTTTTTAAAAAAATAATCGTGGCGTTTTTCTAGAGAAATACTTGGAATGTTTCTGAAATATTGACATTTCGCTGCTTTGAGCAAGTTTAAATAACAAAATTAGTGGTTGGAAATTTACATTTTACGATGCCATTTCACTAAAAATTCTTTTTTTTTTTTCATTTTTTGTTTGTATTTTACTAATTTTTGGAGTAAGAAAACTAATTTTATTTTTTGACATTTTTCTAGGTCGTCTACGTGAGTTTATGCGTTCACCGCGTAGCTTTTTTTCTTTCAAAATGCTACCATCCATCAGCTGCCAAACCATTATATTTTAATATATCAACCAAACAAGCATAAGGTTGACTGCTTTAATATACGCATAATAAATTAGTGTAAATGAGTTTTCATAAACACTTAGAATGCGTTAAAAAAAAGTCCCGAAAAGCATACAATTTCAGATGGTCAATATGATGTCACCTCTTAAAATCAACTGTTTAAAATAAATTAAAAAATTAAATAAATATTTCAAAAGTCTCGATATGTCTCAATACTTCTAGTAAAAGAGGAATTTAACCTTAAAAATTGTTTAACTGAACACGTGATATAAGTAATTCAAAGCCATAAAATAAACGCCAATTAATGTGATAACATGATAGTTTTATTCTGGAAAATTCTAAACAGAAGTTATCATGACTATCTATTAAACCTTCCTTCATAGAAACATTCAATTACAAAATACAGTGAAACTTCCATTTAACGAAGTCTCATCGTTACACTTAAACACTTCGTTATGAAGAAAATTCGTTAAATAGAAACCAACTGAAATTTATGAAACAACTTGTATACACACACATAACTCACATAAAATGGAATGTACACATAAAATGGCAAAATTTTAAAAGAAACGCCCCCAAGGAGCGTTAACATTAGTTTGGGAGTTTTGCCTTGTGACATGTCAAAGTTCGATCTTCGATCTTGCCGATCCAAGCAGGAAGAGTTCTAGCACTAAAACGACAATTAGTTGTATACACATAACCATTTGTAAACACATAACCCACATAAAATGGAAAGTACACATAAAATAGAAATATTTGAAAAATATATTTTTAATTCGGGCAGTTCTTTTTTATGCAATGTAGACAAGAGAATAATTTAATTAGAATATTATTTAAAAAACACATAACAAAGAGAAGTAAACAAAAACCAAAGCGTACCTTTTCTTTTCCATTAAAATGTGATTAAATGTGTGTTTTGATTAAATGATTCAAATGTGTTCATTTTCATACAGTCCGCGGAAATAAATTCATACACCCATCGCAACAGCAAGCTCTCCGTTTGAATGCTGTACACGCACGAAAGTGAAATCAACTTCGTTATATAGAATAAGTTTTTCGTAATATGGAGATTAATTTACATGTTAATGATGTTTAAAGTCAAGGTTCTGCAAAGAATTTCGTTAAATAGGGACTTCGTTAAAGGGAAGCTCCACTGTATATCCAAATCAAGCATAACTTTTAGATCTGGCTTTAAAGAGTTGTATAGATATTAAAATTCTAAATTCAATTTGTATACTATTTTTAAGATATATTTAGAAAAATGTTGCCCTGTCTCTAAGAAGGAAATTTTAAAAAATCCCATTCTTACACGACAGAAACTTGCAAATTTATGATATTATGATTTTTTTTAATTATCAGCTTTAGCGACATTAAAAACGCGTCTTTTCATTTTCAGTGCCAGTGAACGGTGAAATTTCATAAAATTCAAAGTATCATAACATGATAATTTTTGGTCTCCCAAAAGATATTTTTTTCAATGTCCTTAAACACAGGGCAGCATTTTGTCTATATATGTAATCAAAAAAGAGGCCATTAAAAACAAGAAAGTAAAATCATGCATCAATCATACACTATGAAGCACTTTCCAACACTTGCAGAATAGTTTAACAAACCTTCGTTGTTTAATAAGGTAAATAAGATACCTAAGTAAACATTTTAGAAAACGCAAAACACATTTGAAAACCAAATTTCAGCAAATACAGGCCACAGCCAGAAAAGTATTGTAATTCTTTTGTGCAGCCCTGCATATAATCTATAGGTTTGCATATATACTCTATATAGTATGTTACAATTTAGTTCAGTAAGAAAACACATAACAAAGTTGAAAATTCACCTCCAGCTGTTTCTACCAATAGACGGATACATATTTGAATTCTTTTGTACGGCCCTGTATATTACATTAAGATTTTTATATACGCCACATATTCAGTTAAAGTTTAATGCAAAAAAAAAAGAAAAAAACGCTGTAAACTACTGAAATCACACTTCCAGAAATTATTAGGCATAAGCGGTCATGTATCCAGTTCTTTGTGTGGCCCTGTATATGATTTTATTTATTTTCAACAAACAGCTGATAGTGTACTAAATATATTTCACGTGCAAAATGCATAGCTCGATTTAAAAAAAAAAAAAAAAAAAAACCTTAAGCAGTTTACGCTGATACACAGTAATGTTTACGAATTATTTTGTGTACCTGTATATGATCTATATCATTTATATATACCACACAGTAAGAAAAATTTAGTTAAACGCATACCTAACTGAACTGAAAGCGCACTTCCAGCACTTATCGCTTATCGACAATACTTTGGATACAGAAAACTGTATCCGAAATCGTTTGTGTGTCCCTATAAATGAACGATAAATCCTATGCGCATCATATTTTCAAGAGGTATCTTGTAGTAAACCTCAGTAATTTATAAATATTGTCAATTACTTTGTTTAATTTCCAGGCAACAGTTTTTTTTAACTTTATATTTTGGTTAAGTAATTAAGTTAGAAATTAACAGTTAGTAATTAAGTTAGTAATTAATAGTTAGTAATTAAGTTAGTAATCGAAGTTTGATATTATCGGATAATTTATATTTATATCCGTATTCCTAACTCCAATTTCGAGTATCTCTTCATATCAAACTAAATTTTACGTTTTAATCCCAACAATAAAATATCCATTTCTCTGGAAAGAAAAAAAAATAAAAGAAATGTGGCTAAAAAATGTTTTTCTAACAAATCGTTTTTTGATGAACTGCAATGGAAGGTCCGATAATCTGATATAAATATTAATTCACATTATGGATTGATGGCTGTTATTCATCACTTTGTATGAAACAAATGAAGAACCAATGAGTAATCATAAGTTTTATAAAACAATCATAAGCGATATTTAATGGTTTACAATTTCTGGCAAAGACGTTTAAAAGATTATTTTTGTTCTCTACTGTTTGCGTGATTTTCCTTCATTCAAAAAGAACCCAAAGAAATATGAATCTGTCTGTTTTGGAAATGCATTTAATTCGTATTTCTAGCTAAATATATCTTGACACAAATGAAATATGATGTGAATAAGATAGATTTGGAGTTTATCGAATTTTCGAAGCAATTTCCGATTACTGAGCATATGTTTTCATTCGGTATTTTGCGAAGAATTCGATTTATCGGTAACAGGTGGTCAGTTCTTTCGGTTGTGATTTGACGTCTAAATAGTATTGTAAAATGACACACAATAATTTATTTTGAATTTCTGGAATATAATACAAGTATATTCGATTTATAATAAAATATTACTGTTCTTTTAATGATCAGTCTTCCTAGCGGTATTGAATTTTACTGTTTTAAGGTGAAAGCTTCTTATACATCTTCAACATCAGTAAATAATAAAAAAACACGACATCAATATTTTAAAATGAAGTTCTTTTATCCAACTTTCCGTACTTTTATATTTAAAAATGTAATTTAAGGTATCATTTGAAGCACAAATCGGTCTGTTATTTGAAAATGTCCATAATTTAAAATCCCTTTATGTTTCTTAATTTTATTTCTTCTAATGCAGGGGTTTCCAATCTGGGGTACTTAGCGGGCCTTTTGGGAGTACGTGAAAGTATCTATATCATAAAGGACAAACGTGTCCATGCGTGACGCTGACGTCATTTTGCGAATGCAACAGTTAACGATGAAATTTCGGTTTTGCTATTTTTGCTACTGCAATTTTTTTTAATTTCTAAACATCGCACATTTTTAATTATTACACTGCTATATAGAAGAAAAAATCTACTTTCAAATGCGATTTGTTTGAAAACTATCTTAATTGACTGTTTTATTATGGCATTTAAATAAAATTTCAAGCATGATTTTGTTTTATATCTCTATCGCTTGCACACGATTACAAAATATTAATTCGTTTACACTTTAAACAGTATAAAAGTTCAGCATTTGTTTCCAGCTAATATTCAATAACGAAATTAAAACTTCATTAAGGAATAAATAACATACTACAAATAAAACACAAATTTAACAGACATTTAATTGAAATGAGCGCTTAAAGCCGATGAAATTTTCAGAATGTAAATAAACAAAACTGCTGTAGATAACGAAATTTTTAGCGATTTCTTCGGCTATTAACTTCTGGAACGAGGCAATACGAAATGACCGCTTTTAATAAATTTCAAAATTTTATTTGAATATATAATTGACCTATTTCATATAAAAATGTTCTTTGGTGTTGGTCCTTCTAATGGGCCTGTAATTTAATGTCTTTACTTATTATTTGAGAGAGTTTATTTTGTGTTTAAAATGGATAACTGCTTTCAAATCCGAACTCTTAAGAAAACTGCAACTGGAATTGAAATTCAACCTGATGTTTCGTGAACTGCAAGTACTTCGAAAGAATACGATTATTTAGAAGTGCAAGATAACCTGTATGGAGCTGTTAATGACTCTGTTCTGGTAAGTAATAAACTTAATACTTAAAATAAAGCTCTAAACATCATCTTTCCATTAAAGAAAAGAAAATATAATAACGAATACTTGAAAAATGTATTTTCATTTACGGAAGATGAAAATTTTGCCACAACCATTAATGTGTTGTTTGTGGAGATATAGTGTCTAGTTGTAACATGAAGCCATCTTTACTAATGTTCCATTAAGAAACAAAGCAGTTTAAAAACAAAATAATATCCGTTACTTTTAGCGACTATCAAGCGGCCCTAATTTAGCATCTTTTCTACAAACAAAAACAATAAGAATGCAGCTGAAGCATTATGCAGAATAAGTTATGTTGCTAAAAGCAGTAAAAATCATACACTCGCTGAAAATTTCATATATCCCTATATAAAAAATGTTGCTAAATGTCTGTTCGGTAAATACCATGTGAAAAAAGGAGTTTAAATTATTCCTTTCTCAAATAATACATTTTTCGAAGAATTAATGACATGCCTAACGATATGGAATCTACAATAATTAAAAAATAAATAAATAAAAAAGCATCTTTTTTTTTTCTTTACAAATGGATGATAGTGCAGATATCTCCAATCTGTACATTTTGTTTCTTATTGCAAGATATTTGAATGATAACGTGCTTGAAGAAAATCCACTTACAGAAATGTGTATAGGAATCGACGCATTTAATGACATTCACAGCTATTTCTGTGAAAAAAGAAAAAAAAACGATCGAGCCAATTTCTGCGGTTTATGCTTTGATGGTGAAAAATGTATTTCTGGGTGTTATAGATTCTTATGCGGTCTCATAAAACAAGGCACACCTCATGTATCTTGGAACCATTGCTGTATACACAGATGAACTTACCAGTTTTCCCCGTCTAGTGACCTGCGAGACCCATTGAAGGCATTGTCCATCAATCTGTCAAAATTGTTAATTTTATTGATGGCCAATTCAATGAACTCCAGACTATTCAAATATTTGTGTGAAGAGATGGACAGCCTCCATACTACACTGTTTTTGCACACAGAATTAAAATGGCTTTAAGAAGGAAAAGTATTTGCAAGATTGATTGTATTAAAGCATAAAATTCAAGGGTTTTTTTTTTCCTTTAAGATCATTCTTTTGAGATGAGCTCTAAAATCCATGTAAGTCTTTTAATAAATTTCAAAAATTTATTTGAATATATAATTGACATATTTCATATAAAAATGTTCTTTGGTGTTGTTCCTTCTAATGGGCATGTAATTTAATGTGTTTACTTATTTGAGAGAGTTTATTTTGTGTTTAAAATGGATAACTGCTTTCAAATCCGAACTCTTAAGAGAACTGCAACTGGAATTGAAATTCAACCAGTGTGATGAAACATTGCTATATAATTGCTATAATCGCTATCGTAAAATGTTAATTTGTACCAGTAAATTATTAATTCTTGTTACCCAATCTATAAAAAAATATTAACACGTTAACGCCCAACTGTTTTTACACTTCTTTTAATTCTTCGACACCAGTTTTTCGCATGTAGTAATTCTGAGTTATTTAATGACTCAAAAATTGAGATTAGATAATGAGAAAATTTCCGTACTAAAATAGTCGTATTGAATATGATTAAACTTTATTGGCTTCAAATGCTTGCATAATTATTTAATATTTTTAAAGAAAATACGAACTTAATTTAGGATTACAGAATAATCCCATAACCATTTTTAAGGTGTTTGATAAAATTGAGCCTACACTCTAAAAACGACATTTTCAAAACCGAGCAAAAAATACTCAAATCTGCGTACGTCACATAGTCAAAATGGCTCCGAATCAAAATGACTCAAGTTTGAAACGTGTATATACTCATTTCTGAAAACAGGCACACACTCAAGAATAAAAGATCATGTGCTCCTATTTGAGTATGTCCATGTTTCAAAAATGAGTATGAACTGACCTCTATGTGCTCAGTTTTGAGTATGTCCCTGGTTCAATATTCTGAGTATTTCAGAATTAAAAGCATTGGATCGTCCTATTTGAAACAAAAAGTTTCATAACAAAATGAAAACATCGATTTACTCAGATTTGAAAGTGTCATTTTTCTCAGTGTATGATTGAGAAATTAGATTTTTGAAAGTCTTGTATTAAAAAACATCCTCCAAACGTTTCTGACACATTTTACAGTTTATTTTCTGTAAACGAGCTAGAACAATCAAAAATTTAGTATAATGGCTTTCTTAAAAGGTCTTAAAATGTCGTTCAGACTGTATTTTCCGAAGAAGTGGAGTTGTGAAAATAACTGGATTTCAACCCCATTTAACGATATCAGTTTCTGTATAAAATAATTGTCTTTCACAAATACAGAGCTTGTAGAAAGAGCATTTTTGTCTCATGCCTCATATATAAAGACCAAATATAGCAATAAGCTCCTGACTTGAAATTATACCTGTCTTTCGTAAAAACCTAATTTAAAAAAAACCCAGCTTCATGAAAACAAGTTCAAGGATCACATTGACAGTAATAAAAGTCATTTTTGACTATTAGTATGTCATGATATACAATTATTATAAACTTTCATCGTAAGTTAGTTAAAAAAGTTATTTTAATTATATTTTTTATTATTTTATGCTTTTTTATGTTTATTTTTATGTTAAGTTGATATTATAAAAAGTGAAATTAACTTACAAATATAAATATAAAATATAAATATATAAATATAAAATATAAATAGAAATATATAAATATATAAATATATAAATATAAATATAAATATATATAAATATAAAATATATAAAATATAAATATAAAAATATATAAATATAAAATATAAATATAAAAATATATAAATATAAAATATATAAATATAAAACATAAATATAAAAATATATGAATATATAAATATCCTATATATTATTTCTGTTATCAACATCCCTTTTTCTAAGCAAATAAAAAACGCAGAACGATAAATGAGATGCCATATGAAAGGATTTTGAAACGGCTTCTGACATAGTACACTCCCATTTCGAAAAAAACGTGTTTTTTGATTAAAAATTCCAATTAACTAAAAATTAAATCGGCATTGCTTTCTTCATAAATAAAATGAAAGGTTTTCCTCAAATAGGTTTTGCCACAAAAATAAAATACCGTAACAATGATTATATATAAAAAAAAAGTTTCAATAAAGATAAAGTGGGACCTAGTTGTTACACTGGTTTATTTTATATTTATGATTAAAAAGCAAAATTTAAATGCAGTCGCTCAATTTATTTTTCTTTATCCCATGGTTTTTTTTTTTTTTTTTCGAAACAGATGATGTCACTCTCTAATCCAATTAAAATACGACTGATATATATTATTTATTTATTTATTTATTTATTTATTTATTTATTTTTTTGCGTTTGCTATCTTCGGTCAGTTTTTACTATAACTGTTATGGAATAAATGAGATGATATTCTGGCTTGAGTAATGCTGTTTGCAGATATTTTTAGTTCTTAATTTTTTTTTTTAGAAGTTTAAACCTACTTCTAACAAATATTGGATATTGCTAAAAAATATTAGACGGCAGTGCGAAATCTTCGCACGGGTTCACTGGTAAATATAAATATATAAATATATAAATATAAATGTAAAAAATATATAAAATATATAAGAAGTAAAATATCAATGTAATTTGAGTCGATTTATTATTTAGCTATGCTAAAAAGGTTACTAATTTAAAAAAAAAAAGTACATTTGCGTTATATAGGCGAATGGGTGCGTGTTTATGAGAAAAAGAATTACTGCTAAATTAAATGCCTTAAGCAAGGCATACGTGAAAGAAAAAAAAATATGAATCGCTGTTCTAATAGTATTTTTAATCTTATGACTGCTCTTTCTGTGATTTTTTTCTCATATTACATAATTAAAATTTGATAATTTAAAAGTAACAAAATTTAATTAATTACCATCCGAAGTTAAACAAATCATGTACAGTTCTTTCATTTCATGCATAGTTTAAAATTTTAGAAATTAGAAATGTAAAGGTTCCTTTACTTCCAGTTGAATAAATCAGATTATTTCAATGTCATTATTATTATTATTATTAGCAAAACTCTACTTTCAAGTTTCGTAGCATAAAAATTAACTTTCTATAATACTGAAATTCGTAATACTTTGCTCGATTTTCTAAACGTATGCTATGTGAGAAAATAATTTAATACGCCAAAAACAAAAATTTAGGCTTGACTTCTCATAATTACACTTTACCATATAAATATGTTTTTCACGACGCATGAAAATCTTGCTAAATAACATAAATTTTCTTCAAACCAAGATAATGAATTAAAAACTCTATAGCAAACTCTGTTATTCACATTTAGCAACTCGTTATTGATTATTGAGATTTAAAAATAAGCGAGATTAATAAAAGACATTTTTTATTGTTCTATCAACGTATGTATATTCCTTAAATTAAAATACCTATTGGTATTATTCTTACAGTAAAAGCAATATTTTGTGGGTATTCTATGACATTTTCGTTACATCTGTTTATTTTTATTTTTAGCACAAAAGAAAAGAAAACATTTCTTAATTTAAATGGGAAAATACAAACTTAATTTTAACAGGAATGGCATCATGAAAAATGTCCAAAATTTCGGCTGCAAGTTAGAAAATATATTTCTGTCATGCTTAATACTTCATACCTAAACTTAGTTTATATTAATGAACTTTAAAAAAATGTAATTCAATTTTTACCGAAATTTTGTTTACAATTTCTTAAGAAAATACTTTTCCAACTTTTGTTTCTAAGATACGGGAATTCAAAGGAAGATTATCTCATGAATTTTAAAGAAGAATCCTTTCAGAGCATATTTTTCTGCCGAAAAATACATATTTTTCTAAACTGTATTTCTAAAAGCTTTCTTCTGTAAATAGATATTTTGAAGTCTGCACTAACGTTTCGTCTACCCATCTTCGTTTCAAATTTCAGAATGTCAGGATAAATTTAGACACAGAATAATCATTTCAGTGGAAAATGCATACAAATATTTAAAATAAATTCCATTTTCTCTAGGGATTTGTAAAAATATAGTATTATAATATACTACTATTACATTAAAAGCTAAAAGACATATGAAAGGTTTATGCAGAATATAAACATATTTTTTCTGAAGATGATTAAATAGTTTTTAATATCTATAAATTATAAGTTGTCTAGGTTATAAAAAAATTTAAATATGTATTGTATTTGAATGCTTATTGTTTCAACTAAAGGTACTTAAATAAGCACGAAGCATTCGTTTCACGTAATTTATGACGTAGACATACATATAGAGTTTGCAATTATATTTTAACAATAGTCCAGCTAATAATAGTTTAGAATGAAAAGAGTTGTTTTTAAATATTTTATTTCAATTATGAACAATGAAACGTTTACTGTACCGGCTAAACCTTCTACAGAATGAGTTACATATAAATACACAGATGGGGAATTTATTATTTACCCATCATACGTATTATAGGGTAAGTCTTGTAATCGTATTAAAAATCGAAAAAAAAATTGACGGATTTACACGTTTCTGACATTGGAGATTCCGAAAAACATATTTTTAGAAAAAAAAATTGCCGTCCGTCTGTCTGTGTGTCTGTAAACGCTCTAACTACCGAACAAATTGAAATACAGACTTGAAATTTGGTATGTACTTAGGATGTAATAATGAGAAAAAGGCCTATTGAATTTCAGTAACCTGGATTATCCGGAACTATTCTTTTCGGTCTCTTCAAATATTCGTTCTGATAAAAGGTATATAAAATTTTTGAAATTGTTTATTGTAAGGAGTGATTAAAAAAGACAATAAAAAAAAACCATGAATTTTGCTTTAAACAATGAAGTTGATCGGATAAAGAGTCGCCGAGATATTTGTAATCCTATTTTCCACAATCTTCGATTTTTCATGACACTGTATTTCATCCAAATTTCAATTCAAAGATGTATTTTAATTGGTAATGAAACGCTTCATCCGACGCAGTAAACTGTTAGTAAATATGATTATCATTTTTGGAGTTATAAGGATGTTTCTTTTACGAAATTCAGAAATAGAGCATTTAAAGTTTAGGACGTCATCAAGCCAGGATTTTATTCGAATTGCAATGCATTTTACAAATAGTTTACATATGTTTTATTTTCATATTTTATATTATGCATTTCCATGATGGATAAGTATTATGGGGACCCCCAACGACTAGTTTTGTTTGAGAAAGCCTTTTCAACCACAGTTCATTTGAAAAATCTCTTTGAAAAATAACTTAATTAATGCCTAAACATTACAAGATCGGTATATCGTATGATGGCATCTATCGGTTTGCGAATTTAGGAATTCTTATGTTTTAGAGATAAATTTGCATAAATTCACCACTAACTTAACATCTGACCGCTTATTTTTGTTTTCAAAATGTTTTTGTCCAATATGTAATCTACCCCAGTATCTCCTTTACTGTTACATATTTCAAATTCTCATGTAGTTAAAATATGTAGTTAAATTTATCATTTGCATTTTCACCATTTAAGTGTGGTAATTTGTAAATCAAAATTAATTCAAAAATTGTGTATTACAGAATTTTTTCTGCAAATTTCTTGCCCGTGGAAATTGCGTGATAAGCAGTCAGAGGGTCAGAGGTAAATGATCACAATTGGACGTATATGCCCCTTCTATAAAATTAAATTTGTCTTGGAAAGAATAATTAGAACAGTAAAAAAAAAATGTTAGATTATAATAAGAAACATAAAGGAGGCATGTAAAACCTTCTAGTAAGCAGAGAGCTTGTAGTATACAATGAAAGGAGTTGTTATTCATATTATTTGAAACATATAACAGTATTATCTCATTATAATAAGCATGTAAAGCACGAAACAGAGACAAATGATCACAATTGGACGGATATACTCCTTCTATAAAATTAAATTTGTTTTGGAAAGAATAATTAGAACAGTAAAAAAAAAAAATGTTGGGGTAACATAAATGAGGCATGTAAAACCTTCTAGTAAGCAGAGAGCGTGTAGTATACAATGAAAAGAGTCGTTATTCATATTATTTGAAACATGTAACAGTATTATCTCATTATAATAATCATGTAAAGCACGAAACGTCATGAAAATTATGGTACTGGATGATTAGTGTATTGCGACTGGCACATCCCTTTTTAAAACATTTGTCGATGGCACCTGACCAGATGTTTCTTTTCAATTATCATACTTAAAATAGTTTTGGTTTCTTAACTTTTTATAGTGAATGAAAAATTTTTAAAAACGTAAATGCAATTCATAATGGGAAAGCTATCATGCAAGTTAAAGACAAATCTTCCACTAAACTGCAATATTCAGAAACCTACGAACCAATATTGCGTAAAAGGAAAAAGTACGTTTTGAAAAACTGGAATAATTATTGATCCCAATATTGACATCTTTTACGCGTTTGTAGCATTTGGCCTATCTTCGTCCAATTATCTTATCGCTATAAAATTCAGTTTCTACTTTAGATTTTTCGAATACTAAGTTATCCTAACTACTACGCACTCATATCGAGGGTTAATTCTGTCATACTTAGAATCGATTCTAGTTTATCGCAGCTTTTAAAGTAATTAAAGACTAGAATTTTACTGTTGAAATGTAGATTAAAGTTATTTAAGGCTAAGTGCTTTGAGACTTAAAATCTAATCAGTGGGAGTAAAAGAGCTTAGATGTTTAATTCGAAGATAATTGTAAAAGTATAAGGACTTTCATGCTTTGTTAGTTTAAAAAGCTTTGGATAATTTAATTTCTTACCATTTTTTCCTTGCATGCTATTTATACTCCCAAAACACGATAAACTGGTACTTTGTACGAGAGAAAGTCATTAAGTAAGACACAAAAGATAATTAAATAATAACTTACAATGATATTCACTTCATAACTATATTTTTATTTCTCAACCTATTCTCCACCAATACTTATGCACTTATATCACCGTTTTATCAGTTCCCAAACTCCAGCTGTATAACATTCTTTGGGTTGCTGTCTCAGCCACATTAGGACTTCTAGTTGAACCTTTTCATCACCTGCGAACATCATCTTGCTTCCAAGATAGTTTTTTAGTGGACTAAGCAGATGAAAATCGCTTGGGACTAAATTGAAGCTGTATGGTGGATGTTGAAGAAGTTGCAAGATGATGTTCACAGATGATGAAAAGGTTCAACTTGAAATGCTAATGTGGCTGAGACAGCAACCCAAAAAATGTTAAACAGCTAGCGTTTGGGAACTGATAAAACGGTAATATAAGTGCATAAATATTGGTGGAGAATAGGTTGGGAAATAGTTTTGAAGTGAATATGACTGTAAGTTATTATTTAATTATCTTTTGTGACTTACTTAATGACCTTTCCCTCTTATATTTACAGTGGAACTTGATTTTGGTTACTTGAAAGCTATCGAACGCTGTATATGATAATGTGCCGAATTTCTTCATAATATACTAAATTTTTATAAAAAGAAAATCAAGAAATTATAAAAATTATAAATAGAGGATAGAAAGAAGCTTCAAGTTACCCGACGGCACGCAGAAAAGAGTGGCAATGATTGTGACCGTGGACAAAGTAAGATTCTTTATCCGCTGGTAAAAGGGAAGTGGGTGGATGGATTTATATAAATGTGGTACCAAATTATTTATCTTTGCTCTCTGAATGTCATAAGCTATAATTATATAGCCTGTTAGTAGCAAGAAATAAGTTCAAGAGGGTAGTTGTTAGTGAACGATATTACTTTATTCGTAGCACTCACAAAAACAAAAAACTTAAAAATACTGTAAAGGTCTTGTCAACAGGAATTTTATTCTGGCCGATGGTTCCTTTTTCGTGGAATAGTAGAGTTAAATGCCTCAATATCTTTCAATTTGTCTTTAAAAAAGAATGTCCGCAAAAGTATCCACTCTGGCGCATTACGGACCAAATATGCTGGACAAACTAACACTTTTAGAAACGAAGAAAGAGAACTACTCTTTTGCAAGTTCGAATGTTGAATCCCCAGAAGGCCTCCCTTTCTCGGTATTTATATGCAGGCTTTTTCTGAGTGGTCTGAAGTGGTTCTCATGGCCCTTGAAATAATCTGGAATTTTTAGACTCGTATCTGTCTGATATAGCGTCACACATAAATACTTGACCAAAGTTACGACTTTTATAACGTCAAATGTAGAAGTCTGAAGTAGAATTGATCGCTAATATGAGAACCGGTGTTATAGATTTTTATGAGCTTCGACTTCTTTTGGAATGGGGCAGAATTAGAGTTCATTGAAAAACTTTACTAACTGTTCGTTTATTAGTAACATAATCAAATTTGACATAAAAAATTTCTTTCTATTTAAGTGATGTAGAATTTATTTGTTTTATTTCCGCCTCTTCTATTATTTCAGCTCTCCTGAGTCTGTCAACATTCTTAATGTTTTTCTCGCTCTATGAATTATTTCAAATTCGTAGGATTGCAAGGCCAGGGCCCATCTCATAGGCCTCGGGTTAGAACTCGCGTTAGATCGCAACCAGCGTAGAACTCGCGTTAGATCGCAACCAGCGTAATGGATTATGATCGGTCACGACTTTAAATTTCCGCCCATCTAAATAATAATGCATTTTTTTTAACGTAAATATTATACTTGCACATTCGCGTGCGGTAGTACTATACCGCTTCTCTACATCGCAGAATTTCATACTCAGATACAGGACTGGATGTTCTTTCGTTCTCCTGGCTTAATACGATACCCATACCTGAATTCGACGCATCCGATTGCGGGATTAATTCTCTCTCAAAGTACAGATCGCGTAAGACTGGCGTATTCGTAAATCTTTTTTCAACATACGGAATGTTTTCTCGCATTCGGTACTCCAAGTTGTATTTCCTTTCTTGGTTTTCGATTTAGCGCGTCTGTTAGGGGCACGGATACTACCGAAAAATTTTTAATATATCTACCGTAGTATTTTGCTAATCCTAAAAAGGTTCGTATGTATGTTTTAGTTCGCGGTGTAGGACTTTTTTTTACACTTTATATTTTCACTTCAGCGGGTGAACGTGGTTTCCTACATGTCCCAAACACTCGAAGTGATTTTGTGCAAATTTACATTTTGAAAGTTTAATTGTCAAATTTGCTTTTTCTATGCGATCTAAAACCAAGCCTAAGTGCTTCAAATGCTCTTCCCAAGTGTTCGAAAGTATGTCGACATCGTCCAAGTATGGTACTGCAAATTCTTCGAATTATCTTTACAATCCTGATACGAGTTTACTAAACAAAAAGGACGAATTGTTTTAACCAAAACTCATACTTCAAAATATTCCACAGGTCTTGCAAAATGCGGCATACCGTTAGGCAGCTTGGCTCAGAGGTATTTGCCAATATCCCTTTGCTAAATGTAGGAGAGTAACGTATTTAGCTGATGACTTTTTCAACCCTCTCTTCTACGTTCGGAAGGGTGGGAAATTGTCCTAATGACTTCGTTTAACCGCCGATAATCAATGGATTGTCAGGGGTCTTTTTCGAAGGCCTCTACTAAAATCATATGGAACGTGTAATTAGCTTCGCTTATTTCTGTAATTCCCAAATTAAGCATTTTCTGAATTTCAGTTTTCAGAGTCTCCGTTTGTTTCTGAGATGTACGATACGGTTTAAATCTAATCAGAATAACGCATGCTCGAGCATTATCATTCTCAACTAAACCAGTTATACCAGGGTTGTTCGAAAAGCACTTTTCTCAACACTTCATACAATTGATTTTATCAACATTTTTACAACAGTTTTTCTAACTCACTGTTACGAACTACATTTTCAAAATCAAACACCGTAGGACTATTTTCTAGATAGGGAATATCGACGTCTTGATCTTCCGTCAATTTTTATCTCCTTTTGAAGCTTAACCCGTTTACGTGCTCCGGTTTACTATAATAGGGTTTTAACATATTTACATTATATATTGGGGTTCTATCTGTTTTTCCAAGAATTTCTATTACATGATTCGTTTCCGAAATTTTGTTTCTTACTGTCCCGGGACTATCAATGCACGGACAATTATATAGTCCGGTCGTTGCTAATACCAAAACTAAATATCTTTCTCTACATTCGCGCTTTATAGCGTTTTATCATATCAAATTTTTCGTTTAACTTGTATTTCTTCCATTCGCGTAATCGCTATTTCTTGGCATCGTTTTAAACTATTAATTAACTTAAGCACGCGATCGGTCACCAAATCGGTTTTTGACGATGGTTCTAACCATTATCAAGGTCTCAGGTGTTCGTAATTGTTTTTCCATACGCTAACTCGGATAAAGTGTAACTTGTGCTCTCGTCAGTTACCGTACGAAGTATTAACAAAATCGCAGGCAGATGCTTGTCCCAATCTGCTCATGATTCTAGGTATAACGCCTTGATAAGTATCTTTAGAGTCCTATGAACCCTTTTGATAGCGTTAGACTGTGGATGTTGTACTGAATTGTGACATACTTTATGCCAAATTTTTCTAAGAATTCAGTTGTTAACGCACTTGTAAATGAAAAACCTTGATCGCACTGTATTTCACGTGGAAATTCTATGCGACTATAAGATATTCAATAGCGCTTCGGTTTCCTTGAGCGAACTAATATCTACCATGGGAATTGCTTCAGGATATCTGGATGCCGATGCCATATACATCGCAAATAAAATGTAACTGTTCTCTCCTTAGTCAATGAAAATGAAACATAAACGTCAATGTTTAATTTAGTAAACACTTCCTGAATTACCGGTACCGATTTCAAATAGGCCTTCTTTTTATAATTTGGATGCCCGGGCCTTTGACATGAGTCGCAAGCACGCACAAACTCATTCATTTCCTTATAACAATTTGGACAATAAAAATATCGGTTCAATTTGTCGTTCGATTTTGTACTGCGAAAATGCGTCGATGTACCTTCATGGCACAATGATTTAACTTGCTCTCTTAATGGTTTTGGACTGACCAGTAATCGCGTCATCCTCGCGATTTTTCACCAGCAAACCATTTACTATCAAATAAGTCTTATTCACTTTTGCTGCCCGTTAGGTTCGCCCAAACGGTTTCACAAACCCTTTACTTCCTCGTACTCTTGTTGTACCTTTAAAAAGCCCTGTTTATCAATCTTTAACATGTCTAATTCTGTAGCCTACGCCGCCAAATCAGGAATTAAAATCGGTTCCTCAATTTCCGATGGAACGCTAATTCCTGCTTCGTCCTTCTTTTCCATATCCAGCTCACCTGGCTTCCCGCATCCTGAGGCATCTGTTCGAAAAAGTAGCTGGAAAAGTGTTAAAATAGGCTTAACAACTACGTTATAAACAGCATAATGTCCATTAAAGTGGATTAAGTCCAATATAGAGTTATATATTGTAGGTTGTGGATAAATAAAAATTATATTGAAATTTTATATCACACAGTATAGCAGCAACCTTAAACAATAATAAAATATAGCAATTAAAAACAAAAGCATTTTCTATATTTGCATGTATAATAAAAGTAGCTGGTTTCCTAAATTAATAAATTAACGCATTAATCGCCACCTATAGGTGTGTTGTTATTAAACATTAATACTTTTCTGAAAATAACACATGTAGTAAAGAGCTAAATTAGTCTTTCAGAACTAAAGTGGATTAATCCCATATTTTTGTTCAACAGAGTATGAGATGAATTTTTGCTGTATAGGCAATATAAATTTGTTCTGAGCCATAATGAACCAAGTGCTAGAGTGAAAATAAGAGCAACACATGGCGCTCGTCTTCTACGATTCTGAATGAAGTGCAGGAGAGCCAATGAACTTTATCTGCAAATATCTCTGGATCGGTGGTCGTAAAAACTACTTTTATTTGGTAGCGAACTACAACTACTTTATCCAAAATGTAGTTAAGTACAACTACAACTACTCGTTTTAAAAAGTAGCAACTATAAACTACTTTTCAAAAGTAGTCACTACTTCGCTACTCCCAATCTACTCTCAAAATTGCAATTTCACAATTTCAATCTACTCTCAAAATTGCAGACATAGATTAAGGAATACAGTCTCCCCTCGTTATATCGAGTCTTCCGCTATAGAATAAAATGTGATATAACCGAAGGCAATCAAAAATTAAGAAAGATAACATGGCAGAAAATGTTTTGTGTTAGTCCTCAAAATGTTCATTTGTACACATATTACAACTTTCTTGCCAAAATTAAGAGATATACGTAATGCAATAAATATTTATATATAATTACATAAAAGTGCGGTTAAACTACAGCTTATTTACTTTTTGGGATAGACAAACCCAGAGTTATATATCTGAACCAGCGATATAAAGAGGGGTTATTATTACACATAAAGCATTTATGCTTAACGGTACACTGCATAAATGTTATTTACTTTTCTTACACTAATCTGTTGCTAGCATTTGCAAATTGTCCCGCAGAACATTGCACTAAAGAGACAATTTACGATCACGTTATTTGAAGATTCACGTGATTTTTTTTATTGATTTTCTGCTCAATAAGCTGACTAATAATCTTCCCCGTATTTCCAACCAAGTGTATTGATCCGAACAAATTAAATGTTTTATAGTTACAAGTATGAAAAAGTGGTACCACATTAATTTCTTCAATTTTTACTCTGAAATCTATCATTTAAATGTGTGTAGTTGTTTTAATACTAAATATTTTAAAGCTAGCACAAACAAACTGACGACAATTACCTACCAAATGAATTTCTGTATATAAATTTTAATAATTTTTTTCCTAATCCAAAAGAACAAATACACACTTGAAACTAATGCACATATAAATGACTGATTATTTTAGTTGAAAATAAAGTTTGGAAAATCATAACTTTTTTTTTAAATAGTTATAATGTCCTAAAAAATGGGAATAAAAGATAATATCACATTTTATGCATGATTATTTATTATCAAAAGCAGATTTGGGGCAATATGACATTAACCTAGTTATTGTTGAATTTGAATAGAATATAACATTTTATTTTTCCTTAAAAGGCGTCACTTGGACATCAAAAGTAAAATTATATACCTCTAAAACAATAGTTTTAGAAATGTAATCTCATTTTTAAAAGCTAATAAATCCTAACAGTAGATTAGAATAAATTTAATAACAATAAGTTCTAAAATATAAATCCGAGAATCAGAATTCTTTTTAAATTAGTTGATTTAATCAAAAACAGTGTATGGTAATCCATTTAATAAAGTTTGACATTGTTTGAAAAGATTTTCTAAGCATTGGAACAATAGAGAACGCATTTTATAATACAAAATTACATCAGAAGTTTATGGATAAATATTCGCAAATTTTATTATCTATTTAGCTATGCAAATAAAAATAATTTTATCCAATATTTTACATTTGCATATCGTAAAATGGATAACATCTTACACCAATAATGTTGTATCACAAAATATGAAAAGAATGTGTTGAAAATTGAGGAAAATGCAGGATGATAACATAATCTGCGTTTATATTTTTAATTTAAGCAAAGATGTACCATAAAATTACGAAGCTAAAATTCACAATTTTAATGTAACAAAGTTAAGGAAGACTAATGAAATAAATTTCTAATTAATATTTATCTTCTACTATTCAAAAATATTCATTTTTTATTTTATGATTTGTAGTGTTTTAGTAAAAATATATTCAATTTCTTTCTTCTTTATGCTTTAACCCAAGAAGAAAATTTTCAATAAGAGAAAAGCTACTTTTTGTAAGCTTCATCGAAATTTCATTTTCTGCTGACTGTTGTTGCTTTGGATATGGCAACTGTGTTTCACTGTTATTATCTTTTGAAATAAATACTTTCGTTTTGACTAATTTAAAACAACCTAACAAGTTGATTTTTTATTCATGTACTGTTGATTTTTTATTCATGTACTATCAAGAAAAATATAAAGTGCAATATTTAAACAAAACTGACATTTTCTTCAGGATTTTCATCTTCTGCTAAAAGTTTTTATCTTCATGCATCAATTTTAAAAGCTGAACACTTATTTATACGCTAAAATAATATACTGTAAAATTATAAATGTAATCGCAGTTATCATAGACAAACATCTAATTAAGACTCTTGATTTAATTAAGACTCTTGAATAATTTCCTTCAAAAGTGTCAGATTAAAGCAACAACTTAAGCTTTATAAAATAAATTAAATTTATTCAATTAGATTTTTTGCAATGCCTGTGTATACTTCAAACACAATAATGTAAAATGACTAAATAACGAATACTTTATATACATATATTAAAACATCTATATTTGCTAATAACTTTTTTTTCCATATAATCATTTAATTACATTCTGATTCAGAAAACTGGAAAATAATTGTATTGTACTTCAAGACTACTACAAAATATATATCATTAAAACCTTTAGTTTAGTAAAATATATCAAACATCTTTAACAAATTCAATGAATAAAAATTTTGTTTATTGTAAATTTTATGTAATTATGTTTTTATGTATTCTTGTTCCTATATTAAAATTCCTTACGTTGATATTCTCGAAAAGTAACTTTTTATTAGAACAATGTTGGAACAGTACGGAAACATTAACAGTTTTTATGTAGCATAATATTGTTTGTTACATTCTTTCAAAATTATTCAAGATTTTATGTAGCAAGTTTTTATGTAGCATAATATTGTTTGTTACGTTCTTTCAAAATTATTCAAGGAGTTGTATCATGTTACTACTATAAATTCATTAATAATAAAAAAATCCTCAACTGGTTGACGAAAATCACATAGACCAATTATTCATTTTTACTTGAAATGCTTTAAGCTCATAGTGTAATTCGTATGACAGTTTGGGAGCATGTTTTTCAAATTAGTTATTAATGACGATTTAAGATTGATTGCTCTTTCTGAAACATAAAATTTGTATAGATGTAATAATTATTCATGTAGTAAACAATATACGATACGCTGTTTTAAAATTTTGTGGTAGGTTTAACACCCACAAAATTTTTATCAGTAAGTGTACTTTAAACAACAACAACAAAAAAATGCATGCATTTAATTAAGAAGTAATGAGTTTTTGTCCTCAATTATACTTATTCATTTAGAATTCTCGTAATGTTTGTATATTGGTCCTAATTTTTAAATTCTCTTTTTAGAATCTTCTTACGAGCTTTTTAAATTCATATAATACTTCTACTTCATTGATAATAAAGTGGTGCAACTCACAGTTTTGCTAATACTTTTATCACCTTAAAACTGGTGTACTTCAAACAAAAAAAAAATCAAGCATTTAATTAAGAAGTAATGAGTTTCTGACCTCAATTATACTTTTTCATTAAGAATTCTCGTAATGTTTGTATATTGGTCATAGTTTTTAAATGCTCTTTTTAGACTCTTCTTATGAACATTTTTTATTCATATAATACTTCTATTTGATTGATAATAAAGTGGTGCAACTCATAGTTTTGCAAATACTTTTATCAACTTAAAACTAGTGTACTTTAAACAAAAAAATGCATACATTTAATTAAGAACTAATGAGTTTCTATCCTCAATTATACTTATTCATTTAGAATTCTCGTAATGTTTGTATATTGGTCTGTTGGGGGATTTGTTTTTTTGCCTAGGTACTATTACCTTTTGCAAAAATTATGAATGAGTGCAAATTACCTGTGACTAACAATTGAAATGAATCTTGTCAATATGCATACTTACAAAATTATTCACAAACTAAAATAAATTTAGAAAAAAAGGAAATGGGTTAAATTAAACAGAAACAATTAAAATTTAAATTTACCTGAATTCTAAATTTTGAATTCAAAAAAGTATAAGAATTAATCATTTAAGAGCACTGACAAGATTCTCAATTTGCACTACATCCAGTTCCCCAACAATCAGCATTGTGAATTCAAGAATTAATATGAAGGGTAACAACAAGGAATTTTCATAGACATAATAATTTAGACTAAGTGAAAATTTTGGAATAAAGGGGACAAAATCTTTCTTTTAAAGAAAGTACAGAAAAGGGGGTATAAAATTGATGAGATAGGTTAAACAAAATAATATTTGACCAATATTAAAAAAATGCAAAATTAATTTCAAGAATTCACAACACTGAAGCTGTGATCGTATAGATTTATCTTTGTTTGAGAGACCATGATTAAATAATTAAATTTTGAATAAGTAATTCATTATAATAAAATGCTTCTCAAAAGACTTTAGATCAAAATGTTAGAATTACTTTATATAAAAAATTCAGATAAGTAAGTCCTGTAATTAATTAAAGAATAGTAAAAGGTCTCAGTTAATTAAGTAAAATAAGTTTGAATATAAAAAATTACAACATCCAGTAAATTAGCAGTTTATTTTTTTATTATATTCAATGCTTAAAATAATATTTAGAAATTCCATGACTAGAGAATACAATAATTTACTTTAATTAATTAATTTATTTATTTATTTTTACCCGAATTAATATTTAAATCAATAGAATAAATTAAGTTAAAAATTACTATGCATTTTAAACTGATAATTCAAATTATCCATCGTATTCCCAATTAAATTTTAATGATTAACAAAAAGTAAAATTACTGAAAGCAGACCTTTTGAAGTAATTAAGTAAATAATCAAAAAAAAAAGAAAACAGAGAAGGAATTAAATTGGAAAGAACAAACATTTATTAACAAGTAACACTTTAAATGATTTAAATATCATCTTATATATATATGTATCAGAATATTAACACACAGATAAGTTCCGTCATATCAGACAGAAAACATAATTTATAAATCATAATA
Organism: Maratus michaelseni; assembly: GCA_963931845.1. Taxonomy (NCBI): domain Eukaryota; kingdom Metazoa; phylum Arthropoda; class Arachnida; order Araneae; family Salticidae; genus Maratus; species Maratus michaelseni. The sequence goes on along the minus strand of OZ007589.1, from coordinate 455,874,509 downwards.
ATGATAAGAATTATTTTTACTTACATCTCGATATAATAGAGTGAAGGTGACAACAAACCTTCTAGCATAGTGAATATTTAATGTATTGACGATTCGTTTTGCGGCTACATTACTTGTATTGGTTAAGCTTCAGCATTAGCCCGCTGTTTCTTATTGGTCGAAAATCATCGTTATTTGGCGTTTTTTTTGGCGAGTTTCGCCTTTGATACTTGCGACGGCAACCCCGACTTTTATGGCAGCTCTAGCATTCTAGCCCTTTCCCGTACCCTGTCGACCCCACGGACAATTGGACACTACGGACACTACCCGATCACTTTGCCGTCTGCATAATAGCCTGCCGCATTACAACGAGTGTTGCCGTTTTTTTTTTTTTTTTTTTCAGGTTTCATTTTCCCGATTTATTTCTTATAAATATAATAATTATTTGAATTTAGGGATAAATTTGGTATTTTTTTAAAGCAGATAATTTCTTTTGACCACTGTTTAATATTGTGTAACTTGCTACTTTTCTCTTCGATTCTATGACTACACGTGTTATTTATCAGGAAGCATTTTTGCAATTTATTTGTTATTTATGATAACCGGGGGGTTCAGCCCCCCTGACAAAAATTATAAGTAATCTTTATTTAAAAAACCCTTTTTATGGACCCCTAAAATTTACTAAAAAAAAATCACCATTTTACAATTTTTCTAGGTAAGTGAGATCGTTGGTTTTCTGTTATTTTTTATAAAATGTATGTTTTTTAAAACGTAATTTTGGCAATAATTTACTATTTTATGTTTTAAAGTAAGTATATATTTTTGCTTTTGATTCTTGCGATTTAAATTTGCGTGGTTTTTCGAATACTCATGTATGTTTTTAAAAACGTAATTTTGGCATTATTTTAGCGTGGTTTTTCGAATACTCATGTATGTTTTTTAAAACATAATTTTGGCATTAATTTACTATTTTATGTTTTAAATTATATAATTTTGCTTTTATTTTGATTTTCGCAATTTAAATTTGCGTGGTTTTCGGAATACTCTGCACAAAGCAAGTCAATTTGATTATTTTGTCAATTTCGAAAAGTAGATTTATTGTTAATATGAAAAAAATGTGGGGTTCAGGGGGGGGCAGTGCCCCCCTGACATCAAATAAACACCTTTTTATCAAACCCATCCCAAACTTCCTTCAACAGCAAGTTATTTATGTTTTTAGGTAAGAGGTAAGTGAAATCTTTTTATGTTTAAAGCAAGGTTTTTGCTATGTGAAAACCGGTAAAAATCCGGTGCAAAAATTCTATCCAACATTTACTACTTGGCGAAAGCGGCGCAAAAAAAAATTCAAGATGGCGGACAGCGGGCTAATGCTGAAGCTGTTCCCTTGTATTTTTCTCACACTGTAGCTAAGTTAGTGAACATAGCGTTATTCTATGGGAATCATAATAAGACTACCAAGTTGATGACGTGCTTTGTAATAATGATGGGACGATCAACCATTCATTTGCACGAATAAAGTTACCCTGTAGAGGGTGAGACTGGCGTTAAACAAGCTCCAAAATTCACGAAAATTAAGAACATCTATTAATCTTCTTACTATCATCGGCACAGAGTCCACAGATTCTCAGAATACACTACAAAAAAGCATGTGTAGTGTCGGCTAGAGCACTCGATAAAATTCTCGCTGTCATCATCACTTCAGCAGGTATTTTCTCACAATTTATCGCTCTCGAGAAATATTATGCATTTAATACGGTGTCACTATAACGAACTGTTTAGAACATGCGAATCGTGACACTATGGTAGATCTCCTTCGTAGGTATGCACTCATAGGAAAAGCAAAAATTCCTTTGGTTGTTGCAGGTTGCTTTACGAACGAACATATTTTATCAACCCACTGTCGCTACTGCCAGGAGAGAAAATGTGTCTCTCTCGAAAAAAAAATCGCCACTGCCTAACCGGCGGGGTGAGGGAGGGAACCCTCCACCCTCACGCACCCAAACTATCCGAGCTTCAAAACATGACTGCCTCTACTAACTAGCACTTCGTTTCCTTGGTAACGTTGGACCAGGGGGGAAAAAGGGTCAACGCTGATTGGTTGAGTGGGGGGAGTAAATAACACGCCTATTGGATTAGTTGTTGCTAGGTGAAAAATCCTAGCTACAATTCCTGGAAATAAGGCGCTCGTGGGCATCGTTGAAAAACAGCTGTACGCCGCGTCCCACGAAAACGACTATCCGCCCGCTGACACCTGCCATAAACAACGACTCGAAAGCAATATACTGTGCATCTTCCTAACAAGCCTTCGAAATAGTTTTATGACTTTCTTTACTTAGGGTAATAAAAGTTGTACACAATACAACTGACAATAATGCTTCAGTTATTCCCATGACTTCTTATAAAGGCCTTTTGTACTTTATCCAATCTGCCTGTGTGTGTTCCGAATTTACGATCCCTTAAATTACGTGAGAATTTCAAGTAAAAGTTGTTTGCGTGGGAACTATCTCATAGTGAAAAAAAAAAGAACTTGGGTGGTCTTGACTTATAGAGAAATACAAATGTTTGGATTTTGAAAATAAGAGTTTTAATTAATAATGTTTAAGAAAAATAAGAAAAAGGAGGAGGGGGGTTTGATTAAATATTAAAATAGAATGAGTTTATAAAAAAGAAATGTTTTAAGATATTTATGAAAATATAAATATAAAATTTAGATTAAATTACCTCTAACAGGTCGTAGTTTTTAAATGCTCTCTTTAGACTCTTCTTATGAACATTTTGTATTCATATAATACTTCTACTTGATTGATAATAAAGTGGTGCAACTCATAGTTTTGCAAATACTTTTGCCGCAATAGGAATTAAAAGTTTTAAAATAAATTTATGAATCATTCTTTCTATAAAAATATATTTAAATTTTTAAATCAAGATATTTTCAAATTACTTCTTTTACGGAAAGCTTTTAATATTTTTTACAAAATACAAACTAATAACTTTTACTTATTTCTTTCTAATAAGTGGTTTTATTTGATAACACTTCTCTTTGTAATCCTTTTCATCACATTGAAATAGTTACCAACTCCCAGGCTTTCAACAGACTCGCTTGTTGTAAACTTTGTTCCTAATTCATCCATTAGTGGAAATGTACTGTAATACCACATTATCCTGATAATAAATTTAAAACTATTAGATTTTTATCTAAATGCTGCGAATTTTGAAACAAGTGAGTAAAAGTGTGATCGAAGATCGCACAAAGGGTTTCGTTTAATATTCCTTTCAAAACACTTTATCCTTTCTTTAATAAATCAAAATAAATATCATTTAGCAAAAAAAAAGAAAAAAAAAATCATGTTTTTTATAAAGGAAAAATTTACCGGTCTATTCTCGTTTTTTTATCGAAAATCTGAACCGGCCCGCTATTATACTCTGTTATAATAATATCTTTCATGTGAACTAAATACGATATTTAAAAAAATCAATTTCAAAATTAAACATGTTTTATAGAGACCTTCAAAATGTTAGACGTTAGTTTAATTTTCTTTTTAATTCTCTAATGACGTCGTATTAAGCTGCTTTTTGTATTTACACATACTCATACTCTTTGTAGTGTTGAGAAATGTTTGAAAATTTCCGTTTTATTATTAATATGATGTCCTATTAATCTTTTTTTTTCAGTTGATGAAACTTTTTATTTCATTTTCATTTTTCACGTGGAAATCTCTCAATAGAAAATTAATAATTGTAGAATCAGTTTTATTGTGGATTTTTAATTGTTGGCAACTGCTATAACGAAAAATGTTTAAATTGAATAGAAAAAGGCTGTTAGATTTTTGGTTTTATATTTCTATATATTAAAGTAATACGATTTTTTCAAATTTTATGATTTTGTGCTTCATTGTAGGTATTCAGCTATAAGTACACAAAATTTCATGACGTTAAGTTATATAGTTTCTGAGAACCGGCTCTGTGACAGATAGAAAACGGAGCGGGACTAATCGGGTTTCGTAAGATGAACGAAACCCTAAAAATCACCCTTTTTTTAAATATTATACTTGAGATATTGTCCTGTATGCTTACTAATCAAAAGTTAAAATTTTTCCATTCAAAATGTCTCAGTTACAAATGATTTAGTAGGTGAACAAAAGAGTTAAATGTTAATATGTTGTTAATGTTTGAATAGGATTTTCGCCAAATTAATGTGTCATTGCAAATTTGGCAATATATTTAACGATATATTTTCAGTGCCAAATTTGGCCAACGTTTTACCAAATATTACCAAGATAGGCAATCATTTCGTGACATTTGGTATTACTGCGGATTTTTCTCGAACACAATCTCGAATGACAGACGGACATACAGTCAAATTGAAGTCCTCTGCATTTTCCGAAAAGGGAGCTAATGAGAAAATAACTAATGAGAAATTTTTTGCCAAGACATATATTTGACCATGACCGAAATCTATTCTAAAAATGTGAGCGAAATTGGTCTGTGGGAAGTGAGGTTAAATTGCACTCGAAAAGTTAGATAAAGACACAGTTATATATAGTGTAACATGAAGCCTCATATCTTAAATAAAAGTCATGTAATTCGTCTGAATTATTTTATGTAAGCATGTAAAAGAACTCAAAATGTTACATCCCATATTTTAAATTGAGAAAATACCGTAATAGGCCTCAGTAACATATACAAATTTCGTAGTTTTTGATAACATAATTGCGTAATAACATAAAATATTTTATGTAATTACTGTCTAAAAACTTTAGTGTAATCGAATTCTTTTCTGCGCCCCTGTAAAATATATATAAGATCTATCAAACTACCTATCTAGTTACACTGAGAAAAATGACACTTTCAAATGTGAGTAAATCGATGTTTTCATTTTGTTATGAAACTTTTTGTTTCAAATAGGACGACTCCAATGCTTTCAATTCTGAAATACCAGAAATACTCAGAATATTGAAACATGGACATACTCAAAACGGAGCACATAGAGGTCAGTTCATACTCATTTTTGAAAGATGGACATACTCAAAAATGATTAGAATCAGTTGAAACTAATTTTTGAAACATGGAAATACTCAAAAACGAGCACATAGAAGTCAGTTCATGCTCATTTTTGAAGCATGGACATAGTCAAATATGAGTACATGATGTTTTATTCTTGAGTGTGTGCATGTTTTCAGAAATGAGTCTATACATGTTTCAAACTTGAGTCATTTTGATTCGGAGCCATTTTGACTATGCGACATATTTAAATTTGAGTATTTTTTGCTCAGTTTTGAAAATGTTGTTTTTAGAATGTACCTATCAGATCTATCTGTCTAACTATCTATCTATTTATCTATCATAACTATCTGTCAATGTATCCATCTATCTGTCTGTATATCTGTTTGTATATTTATATATCTATCTTTCTGTCTGCCTGCCTCTCTCTATCTATGTATGTGATATAAAAAAATTTATTTCCTTCGCATATCCTTCGCATTTATTTCGCATTGTTCCTTTAAATTAATCTAACTTCTGACATAGTCATCATTTCCTTAATTCTTAATAATATTTATTCCTATTTAATGTCCTTTTAAAAGTAATAACACGTATATTAATAATTATCTTATTCCAAATCTTAATCTAAAACTTTAAGTTCATTCATAGCTTTTATCAACTCCCCAATCTATAAAACTCTGAGAGACTCATGTTGTCATTTCGAATGTTTTTAAAAAGCCTTTTTTTTATTCCATGCTTTGCTTCGCGCGATGGGTATTTTTCACGTCAAAATCAATGCGCAGCTACGATGGGAATTATTTCGTGTTAAATCTTCTCCTTCGCACCTCATTCGCTGAGCTTAAATTCGCCTCTCACTCATTGGATCTTGTGCTCGTTACGTCGTTGTCAGTAACCCTACGCGCGGTTAACAAAATTCGCTAGCAAACTTTTGGAGAGCAGATTTTTGTCGTGTTTGGAAGTGCTGACCAAATGGTTATCTGGTGTTGAAGTAACGTCGAATTTTCATAACAGCCATTTAATATCTATTAAATGATGTAGTGAGCCAACGTCAAGCCTGAGGGCTATAAGTTTATACCGGATACTGTGGGAACTGTTACTTGCATCGCTCCTGTTCATTAATAAAAGATTTATCTGGAAATTGGCTGCTCCTTATTGAAGAAATTCTTGTGGTGTCTCATCATTGTCTAACCTCCTCGCCATGACTCTTGATATCGACTGCAAACATTCTACATCTTTGACAAACTGCCATTTTCTCGTGGAATATTAAATCATCTTCAAAAAAATTTCACATATATATATATGGCTCTGCAATAGCTATATATCTATCGATTCTTTTTTGCAAATCGTGAATTTAAGCGTTTCAAAAATTCGTTTAATATATTCTTTTCCTATATTCGTTTTATACATTCATTTCACAAAATCGTTAGATAAAATCATTTCATAAAATAGTTTTATTAGGATTTTATATATATATATATAGGGTTGATTTTACATCAAAACTTACTTGAGTAAAACGTGTCAGTTATCATTATCTATTTAGATGATAAATTAATAAACATATTTCTTGAATATGCTTGGAGTGAAGAGAGAACATATTCAACTTTACACGTGATGAAATTTGAGTATTATTTCTATAAAAAATTGTAACACTTTTTTTCTATGCTTCAGAGTAGAATTTGCATGTCTTAAAAAAGCTGACACTTTTGACGAAGTAGTGACACACAAGGAAAATAAAATTATTCTTCTGGGCGGTATAATACGTCAAATAAACTTTGACATGTTTAACAAAGTTTATTTGAGACCATTTGTGTGCTAGAAAGTAAATAGTTACTATTTCGAGAGTTTTAGACTATTTTTTTTAAGTGATTTTGGAATTTTTTCTCCGGGACTTTATATTATCAGATTTTAGTTTGTCTTTATTGGTATTGCCTTATGCATAAGTATCTCGCAGTAGTCTACACCCACAGGTTTTAGGTAAAGACTCTGTTCAGCAACGAATCCTTGTGTAATTTAAACGATGATTTTGATAATGATGACACATACATCCTGTTAAAACATATATTATCCATATGTTTCACGGAATACAGATTTTTTTAAGTCTATTTCTTTTCATAAAATAACATTAAACTACATCTCATACTGTAGTGCTTTAAATTTCGCAATTTAAAATATGTTCCTATTTTTTCCATCAATTTTATGTAGGAAATATAATCATTAAAAATCTATTTTTAAATTTCATCTGCGCTTAAATTAGTTTTTAATCTTTTATCAGCCTACAAATTTCTTCAAATCTATAAATATCATTTATAATTTAATCTTCTTTCAATTCTCCTACGTACTTTATTCGTCTATTCCACTTGTTTAAATTTGAAACCCAAAATCGATAACTTAATATATTGTTATCTTCGTCCTAAGAGATAATTTTCTAAGATATGAAACAAAAAATGTGATGCTGAATGATCCCAAAATATTCGGCGTCATTTGACTCTCATCTAGTACACTTTTTCTCAAACAAAGTATTCTATTAAAAATAGTGCGCATTGGCTTCGTTCACTCTTTCTTTTCATGCATTTAGATAGCGGAAAGGAGTTATTTACCAACTTTTAATGTATTTTTTTCATTATATGTTCTCTAAACAATGACAAGAACATTTTAAACAGAAAAGCGTCTGGTTTATTAATTTTTTGCAATAGGTCATTTTGTTAAAATTTATTCTAAGAATGACATTTTGTTTTATGCTTGTTTAAAAATGAATTTCTATAGAATTTCCGATGCATTATTATTGTACATTCGATTTTTATAAAGTACAGAGTTTAAAATATAATATATGTGTGTGTGTGTATATATTGCTAAAATACTTCTGGGACAAACTAAAAGATTTTTTATCAAAAAGTTAACAGATAGTTTAAATTTTAATTGCTTAAAAGGCGTATAGCCAACATAGGGAAAAGGTCCTCGAACCCGTGTCATCAGTATAGCGCACTGACGTTCTACCAAGTGAACCACTTGGAACGACACCCAGCCTGGCACCTCTCACCATCACATGTTGGAAAGGCCACAAACGCAACAGAAGATGGAATATTTTCCGTGAGCCACCAACTCTAGGGCAAACACGAAACTCTAGGTGCCAGACGGGTGTGTCGTTCCAAGTGGTTCAGTTGATAGAACTATACTGATGAAAGTAAAAACTTAACCATACATTGTTATGATTCACAATTTTCATAATAATCCTGTAAAATTCCGCACTGTCATGGTAGGCTGTAATACTTATAATGTACTAGCTAATGCGTTATTTTAAAATACTCTTGCATACATTTATGATTTAATTATTAAGTAGGACAACACTCATTGTATAAAAAATAGTTTTGAATTAGTAGATAAAATGCAGGCATTAACAAACATAAACAATATTATTACATTTGATTTCAAGAACATATTCAATAATTTTATTTTAGAAAATTTATATTCTACTGTTAATGCATTATTTATAGAATTTTACCCATCATTACATTTATCTGATAATATTGATATTGATTACTTCAAACCTTTAACAAATTTTCTACTCTATCATAATTACATCTTGCAAAACAATGCTATTTTTATTCAGTATTAAGGCATCCCACAAAGTGCAACCGCTTCTAGCATAGTATTAGTCTTATATCTTTATTTCCATGAAAGAAAGTTGATTAACTATAGTGTTTTACTCTATAGATATATAGGTGATATAATTATATTTTCTAATCAATCTATATCTCTTACTGTAACTTATCCTCATAATCTATAACTTAGTACAGCCAATTTAAATAATTCTACTATTATTTTTTCGGATGTTAAATCTACTATTCAACGTAATAAAACTTTAACATTCAACATTTATGATAAAATAAATGATTTTTTATTCAAGGTAATTAATTTACTAACTTTAATTCCTGTTTACATATTTCAGTGTACAGAAATATTCTTCTCAATCGCTGTAATCGTATTAAACGTTTATGTTCTTTCCAACATATAAGACCAAAGGATCAGGCTCCATAAGCCCTGTTTTTGGCAAATGAAATAAAACTAGATTAGATTTTGTTATACTGACTTAATTATTTCACTTTTTCATATTAGAAGGTTTATCCTGTACGATTTCAACAACAGTTTTTGCGTTTTATTCGGATTTATAGGACTTACACAAGCTCAAAGTTCGTATTATTCGTAGTTTATCATGAAAAATACGCAATTTTTCCTAATTTTACCTCAATTATTTATAGGAGCGCAATCGTGCAACACTTTCTTCTTTACATATATGATAAAATACATCAAAATGTACAATATATGTAAACATAAAAGTGTTGCAAAGCTGCGTTCATAGTAAAATATTAAAAAATATATTAAAAATTGAGGTAAAATTGCGCATTTTTCATCAAAAACTACGAATAATACGAACTTTGAGCTTGTGTAAGTCATATAAATCCGAACAAAATTCAAAAACTATTGTTGAAATCGTACAGGATAAACCTTCTAATATTAAAAAGTGAAATAATTAAGTCAGTATAACAAAATTGAGTTTTAGTCTTATTTCATGGGCCAAAAACCCGTCTTATGGACCCTGATCCTTTAATAAATTTAAAAGCAACCGCGCTGTTATATAATTACTTCCTCCTTTTACTTCATGATTGATAAAACACTAAATATTCATTATTATTTACCATTTTGGGCATTTATTATGTATAACAAATTATAAAATCGGAAAGAAATATAAAGGAGTGTAGTCGCAGAATGCTGAAATAATTATATATATATAATCGAAATGACGCAACGGAGGGTTGAGGTCGGGTTCTCATGTATAAATGCTATAAATCATATACAGCGCTACACAAAAGAATTCATGTTGAATGTGAAATATATTTAGCATACTAAGAGATGTTTCTAGAATATAAATAAAATCATATACATGGCCAAACAAAAAACTGAATACATGGCCGCCTCTGTATGATAATTTCTGGTAAGTGTGATTTACAATAGTTTTCAACGTGTTTTTGCTTGAATTAAACTTTAGCTTAATGCTTACTATGTGTCGTGTATATAAATCTTACGGTAATATACAACGCTGTACAAAAGAATTTAAATATGTCTCCATCTATTGGTAGAAACTTCTGAAGGTGAATTTTCAACTGTGTTACATGTTTTCTTACACCAAACTAAATTGCAGCATAATATATAGAGTATATATAAAACTATAAGTTATATACAAGAATGCATAAAAGGATGGGAGTACGTTTCTGGCTATGGCCTGTAATTGCTGAAATCTGGTTTTCAAATGAGTTTTGCGTTTTCTAAAGTGTTTACTTACGTATTTTATTTACCTTGTTTACTTAGGTATTTAATTTACCTTAGTAAACAACGAAGGTTTATTAAAGTATTCTGTTAGTGTTGGAAAGTATTTTATAATCTATGCTTGATGCATAATTTTTTTTTTCTTGTTATGTTTATTATGACCATCGGTTCTCAAATCCCCAGTTGTCAAAGAATTCGTTTCACGACAAAGAAATTTGATTCTGTTTTCGAACTCTGTAAGACTGTTGTCAGCAAAGCAACCGAATTGATTTGATTGTTGTTTTTTGTTGTTGGATGCAAAGCGTATATACATAACGGTTTTCTACGTACAGTGATCGCAACGCTAATGAATTTCATGCATTAAGATTCCTGTACAACAAGGTTGATGAATCTACGGATTTTTATTTTATTCTTTTTTTTTTCTATGGGCATGAAACCCATATACTTCTGATTTAGTGATTCGCGTGGTAACGAATTTCATGCATTTTGATATTAAAAAAAGCGAGTTAACTTAGTGGTTCTAATGATCTGAAAGAAAGTCTGAAAAGAGGAAAATGGACACCTTCCTTCATAAACATCAAGTCACTCAAACTGTCACCAATAAAGGTATAGTTACGGTTTTGTTTAAAATGTTATAAAATGTTTATTTTTCATATAATATACAGTACTGTAATGCGTTTTACATTTTACTGTCTTTTAGTACACAGTGCATTGTTTAAAACAGGTAAATACAGAAACTAACTTGGGAAGTGAGAACCAATAAATCGTATTTTTATTATTACTTACACATCATACATAGTATAGGGTAAATTTTGCAATCGTTTTAAAAACAATTTTTTCTTTTGGACGGATTTACACGTTTCAGACACTAGAGATTCCGAAAAACATATTTTTAGAAGAAAAAACATTGCCGTCCGTCTGTCTGTCTGTCTGTGTGTCTGTAAACGCTCTATCTCCCGAACACATTGAGATGGAGATTTGAAATTTGGTATGTACTTAGTATGTAATAATGGGAAGAAACCTATTAAATTCAGTAACCTCGATTGTCCGGAACTATTTTTTTCGGACTCTCGAAATATTCGTTCTGATAAAAGGGATATACAAATTTTCACAATTGTTTATTTTAAGGAGTGAATATAAAAGACAATGAAAAAACATAAATTTTGCATAAAGCATGAAGTCGATCGGATAATGAGTTGCCGAGATAGTTGTAATCCTATTTTCCATACTCTACAATTTTTCATGACCTTGTATTTCATTCCAATTTCAATTCAAAGATATATTTTAATTGGAAATGTGACGCTTAATCCGACGCAGAAAACTGTTAGTTAATAGGATTATCAGTTTTGGAGTTATAAGGACGTTTCTTTTACGCCATTCAGTCATAGAGCGTTTAAAGTTTAGGACGTCATCAAGCCAACATTTCATTCGAATTGCAATGCATTTTATAAATAGTTTACACATGTTTTATATTCATATTTTATAGTATGCATAACCATGATGGGTAAGTATTACGGTGGCCCCCCAACGACTAGTTTATTATGGTATTCGATTTTCGAACTGTTCGATAACGAACTTTTTACGATACCCTTTGGAACGAACTGTGTTAGAAAACCGAGATACTACTGAGCTTCATTTTCGGTTCCATTATCTTACAATTATGATTTTCAGTTGAAAGTAACGGTTGTCCCTAAAAAAAAAACTCCGGGATTTTGAAGCACAATTTTTTAATTCAATCATAAAATTAGGTTAATGTTATATATATGTACTTAAAGGTAAATTTATCAAGATTTTTACCATTTAGTAGATTTTAATGAGTGCCCCATTTTGACACACTTCCCGTTTCTTTAAATGCACGTAGCGACTGAGGAATGGTTTTGTCCGTAGGCGTAATACCACCATACTCGCGCCAAAAGTTCCGCTGTACAATGGTAGCAGATCCAGTTTCTATTAGCCAGATAACACACTGAACCTTTTGTTGTGGCTTCGCCATCGCACTGCACTAACTGAATGGAATGATGGAATGAGCGTCTGCTACGTTACTTCAAGTACAATGATTCGCAGCGGTACCTAGTGTTGATAAAACAAACTGAAACTGGTGTGGATAAAATTTGATGAGCTACTGATATCTTCTAAATTAACGGACCTGACCTAAAGCATACCGTTAACTCGATATGATTTTTTTTAAACCCGGGAGTTATTTTATGGACAACCTGTATTTTATAAATTTAAAATTTAATTACGATGTTTTTATTTTTTTATAATGTTGTTTTGCATTATTTTTAAAATAGAATATTGTTTTATTTTCAGGTAAGCTTGGAATACTTACTCTTTTACATGTTCTTTGTTGGGGTAAGTTTGTTTTAGTATCATTAGAAGAGCATTTCATTGTATTTATTTGATCAAACCTATTAATTTAGGAAGGTAGTCGCATTAAAACTTTCGATGTTTTCTGCTTTAAAAATGTTTAATTATTTTATTTTATTTAATACTTGAAACGGCTCTTAAATTTAACATTTTTTAATACAATTTTAATCATTTTACAGCATTTCCATTAAAAGTTTATAGAATGTAACTAGTTACAACCCATATTAAATTTTACAGTTTTTTATTAAGTTCATTTCTAAAAACCCTACTTCATAAGACTTAAATTAAAATATGATATATATATATATAGGGATGTTGGATAAGTAATGTTTGTATTGATTATTTCATGACCAAGCAATATTAGCATGCAATACTGCCCCAATTTTGTGTTTACATTTTACGAATACTACACCAATAATATTGTAAAATATATTTCGCCATTTTATTGCAAATATTTCTAATGTAAAGCAAATATTTCTGTAATAGTGGTATTTCATTGCATGTTCTTCCAATGTAAAGACATTATTTAATCAATAATGGCAATTCATTGCAACCGTTTCTAATGTAAAGCTAATATATGGTTTTTCATTGGAAGTATTGCTGAATTAAATTATAGCTTTATAGTATGATTCTATTTTCAGAATGATAATGCCGAAAACAACCTATGTAATTCGAAGACTTCTAAGTCTAAATTCCTATAATTTTGTAATTAATACATAAAATGTTACTCGAATACCACAATTACTATCGTAGTGATCACGTTTTCTACAGTAACTTTTCACTGTGCTCCTTGTTGATCTCGCATCACTTTTCATCTGTTGAGTCATCTACAAATACACGGGATACATTTTTATTTTTATTCACACGGTTAATATGAGTAAATACACTTACTTAATTGAAGCTCTGAGAAAAAGATATGAGAAAAAAAAGGAGGATGATGTACTTCGTCTTCAATTTCATCTTCAAGAAGAACTGAACAGTTTTGAAAAGAGTTTTAAAGAGTTCATTCTCTTCGTCTCCATTTTTCTCTCCCGCGTTTATTTTATTTCTTTATACTTACGCTTTACTTAATACAATTTTTTTCGTTTTGAGTAATCAGGTAAATTACTTTTTTTCTAAGAGAGTTTACCAAATTTTAATCCAAATTACACCTCTTCATAATCACGTATTATGTTTGTTTACCATATTTTTAAACATAATAGAGAGTACGCCATGTTGAATTCAATAGAAAATGTTAATTTAATCTAAAATGAATTCTTTTATTAAAGAAATATAGAAGAGAAATAATGTGTTAAGAAATGATTATGGTACATATTCCAAATTTATGAATACACATTTCAACTTGCAACTTTTTGTTATTTATTTAAATTATAGCCCATTACGTTGTGCGGTAGGTAGAGGGCAAAACTACTAACTTGCGGTCCGGATATTCGTAGTATTTTGAAATCCGCAAAAAAAAAAAAAAATATTAAATTCTTGTTTTATTTGGCTTTCATATGCAAAAGTGACCATAGCACCATAAAAACCAACTATTAAAACAAGTAATTTTTAAACAGAAAATGGAAGCGTTTTCAGGTGACTTTTATTTAATCCACGACTTACTTGCAATTGTTCAAAAACACTCATACTGTTGACAGTGCCGATCTTTTTTAATTTATTGTGTGCTAGTTGGCGTATTTTAGCGAAAGTGGTTTGGCACAACGGACTATTTTTGTGACAACCCTCTTTGGTATCTACACTCAATTTAATTTAAGTTGTCGTTAGTAGAGTACTTTTGTAAATAAGATAGCAGCAACAAATGCAGAAGGCGCATGCTCAGATTGCATATTTTTGCTTAAATTATGACAACAGTGGTGGCACAGCGCTAATTTAATAACCTTCAAATCAATTTGTTCTGATATTATGGTGACATTCAGTCATTCTAGCTGCAGAATTAATTTGCCTTAGAAAGGATAAAAATCTTCCTTCAGTTACGATACTCATTTTTAATCAAGCAAGTATGATTGTACAGATCAATAACAAACTTTAGAGAAATAAATAGATAATGAATTAGTCGGATGTGCCAAACTAAAAACTTTCTTCTATCTCATACATGTTAATATTTCAAATTCGCTGTCACACCGCCAATGAAATGAATATTTCTCGTCATTCTGTTGTACGCCAGCTGCTTGCGAATCTCACAGTTACTTGTATGCGAAGCACCCTTCGCTTCACGAGCAGCCTATGTACAACACAATTATAAAATATCGAAAAATTCGCTATCACAGCGCCCCCTTCCGGCAGAATAGCCCGAAATTCAACAGGGACCTGATTGCCATAGCCATAAACATACATATTAAATTTGGTTCAATTCTATGTATAACTTCAAACACTATAATGAAAATGGAACAAAAATCGCTATCACAGCGTCCCCTTCGGTCGGAATATCTCCAAATTCATCTGGGATTTGCTGGCCATAGCCAAAAACATATACATAAAATTTGGTTCAATTCTATGCACAACTTCATACACTTTTCGATGATAAGAAGAGGATGCACACACAGACAGACAGACATTTTGTAAAAACGTGTTTTTCGGTATCTCTGACCCCTAAACCGTATAAATTCGTCGAAAACCGGAAGTCGAGAAAATTTTTTATTACAAGATTTTCTTTTATTATAGATAGAAGAAAGTAAAAACGAATTAAACCTTCTTCTAAATTATAATGGCACTACTTCTTTAACTAATCGTTTAAAATACGGTTATTTGCAAAATTGATTTTAAAGTTTTAATAAATGGGTGGAACAAAACAGACTAAATGTCATGTTAAACTTTCTGAAATTAAAACCAACTTTAAACAAAGTTTCTTGTAACTTGAGAAATGATTTAAGCTGGAGTTCCGAGAAGTTTTGTTTACTTCTCAAATTACTATTCCACTGGAGATACAATTTTCATAAAGGAATTTTAAAGAGCTCTCTAGTGAGATTCTTAAAGTATTCGTT
The DNA here is from genome assembly GCA_963931845.1 of Maratus michaelseni. Classification (NCBI taxonomy): domain Eukaryota; kingdom Metazoa; phylum Arthropoda; class Arachnida; order Araneae; family Salticidae; genus Maratus; species Maratus michaelseni. Next base: position 455,858,859 of record OZ007589.1, on the reverse strand, counting down.
AACCAAAACATAAACCAAACCTATGACATTATTTGAACAGTAAAGACTTTATGAAAATAAATATTTTGATCCTTTTGAATAATGTATTTTTAATATTTGAATAAAATCATTTTTCTAGCCCTTTTTTCAAAGATTTTTCAAATTATTTAGGTTTCTCAGTTTTCTCTTTATATGTAGTAACTGTATATTTCATAAAAATAATTACTTAAGGGTGCAACAACACGTACGAAATTATATGTAAAACAGTTAGTACAGTGCGTCCCAAAAGTTTATAGATAACTGGGTTTTTTTATTTTACAATTTAATGAAGAGGAGTAACAATTTCAAATTATAAATAATATCAAGACAATAATAATACTATACAAAAATAATATTAGACAATCACAGATCTTGTGATAAAAATTTTAATTTAAATTTTACTATCCCAGAAGTTTATATAAAACTCATTTATTTTTCCTTTAACGTTAAAATTTTTAAGCCGTTTTTTCTAATCGCTTCAAAAACTCGATCAGCCATACTCAAAAGAAGAGTTTGAAGAAAATATGACTTTAACGAAAACCAACTTCATTTAGTTTGTAGATTAAGATCGTGAACCGTTTTAAATTGACGCCCATTAGCATATACGTCTCTATAGAATATTCCCCAGAGGTTCTGTATTACGTCCAGGTCAGTACTTATGGCTGGCCAGTCCATAAGAGTTACTTGGTTTTGTCTAAACCACTGCATTGTAGAGTAGGACACTTGAATGAAGCAGTTGTCTTAATGGTATATCTATTTGTCTCCACATAGCAACTTTCCAAATGAAGTAACTGTACTTCAAGCATTTTCTGGTAATCTTCGGAACATTGACGACCTTTTAAAAAAGCAATATCAGCTGTTCCATTATAAGAAAATGCTCCCCACACTATAAGTGAACCCCCTCCTTGTTGTCTGCTGAAAATAGTTCGTGATTTCTTGTGAATATCGTGCCAGTAATATGCTCAACCATCAGGACCATCTAAATTAAATTTCTTTTCATGATTGAAACGAACAGTGAACCATTCATCTGTCCAATTCATGTCATTTTGGGCCCACTGAACACGATCGTCTTTATGCCGTTTTGTAAACTTTGGCGAACGACGTATTTTACGATAATGAAGAAATGTACTTGTCTTCAGCCGTCAATGGACCGTGGATTTTGATTACATCTTTAGAAACTGACCGTATAGATAGGTTATGGGTAGAAACTAATCTCAAAATATCTCTGTCTCGTCGTCTAGGTTTTTCTTTGGTCGTCTAGAACGGGATTACTATATTTAAAACTTGTCACCTTTTGACAGAATTCGGTAAATGCCAACCCTGCTAGGTCGAATTTTTTTGTTATGTCCATATCTTTCCATCGACGAACCTTTAAACGATAGATTTGCAAAATTTCCTTTTTGGAAAACTGCACAGTGTAAGGCATCTTTGCAGGAAGACAGATTCGGTTTTATCACAGAAAACTATTGCGTCACAAGTACATGACCTTGAAATATGCAAATTTTGGATATCAGTACTTAGATCAGCTTTTAACACCGGTTGTCTATAGATTTTTGGGACAGCATTTTTTTGTTTTTATTTTTGTACATTAAATCTACGATTCATTTACTATTTCATTTACTATGATTCACGACTATTCATTTTCAAAATTCGATTACATGACCGACTGTGATTGATTGCGACAGCTATTGCTGAAAATGGATTTTTACTGAGTTATGTGGGTTTTTTTTTAAAGTGCTTATTTAGATATCTGATTTCATTGTACGAGAAGATGAAATTTCTTAATAAGATTATGTTACTGTTTTAAAATTTTTCATAACCTATGCCTTTTACTTTTACTGCCCGAGAAGGACTGCTCAGACTAAGACCAAGTCTGTAGAGAATAGATGTCCCTGCCGGTCCCCTTTATTGAGGTTTAAGAAAACAACACAAAATCCCGCCGGTAAACGCCACACAGGGCAAGGTAGTGAAAAATAGATATGAATATATGAATATAACGAAAACAATATTTGTGAAAAGTCATTCTTGTTTTAAATGGTTTTGGCAGTAGTTAAATTATAAATTGGTCGTTCGGAGAGAAATAAATTAAAATTCAATAGTTTTGAGTCTATAATATAAATTGTTACGTGTCTATAATGCAATATAAATTGCGCGTCTCCCTCGCTCTCCCTCTCTCTATATATATATTAATTAACGTTTCTAAAAAAAATTGATTTTCCAGAAAGACGAAACGTTTGAAATATAGTTAACTGCAGTAGCGAAAAATGAAAGAAAATTGAAATCAGTTTCATAATTTCACAGAAAAAAAAATAATATCAATTGCTTTATCAGCAGTAAAAACGCATATCACCGAAAAACGCCGAAAATTGATCAAATTTAAAGAAAGTTAACTCAATCAGTTTTGGTCGTACAAGAAGAATGGAATTGTTCGTGTTTTGTTCTTGCTAGAGTGTGGAGAAAGTGTTTTTAAATATAAGTTATAGAACACTGTAACGTTGTGGTGTCATTTCTGGTCAGTCCATGTCTAACTGGAAATTAGCACAAATGCCGATGTTTAACATCTAACATTTTATTCACTTTACTTTACACTTAAAAAAAACAACACACAACTATCTTAAAAACCCCTCTCAAATTACACCAGTACATAAGCAAACATATCCACTGACAACTATCTAGTCTCTCATCATCTTTTTTTTTATCCCCTCCGTTTCGTTACGACGCTCTTTTTGATACTACCAAGTCTGTACTTTGGTCTGTCGAGTCGAAAGAAGTGGCTAATTCCAAGTTTCAATCCAGGAAGATAAAGCTAGAGTTCCCATCCTAAGAGTCGGTTTGGAAACCAAGGTTTATTGACAATCGACATTTTTTATTAACATACATCTGACCTGTGTACTTGGCGTCAAGCACCCGCTTATAAGTCGTCGTCAATATATACAGGCACGAGATAGCGCACACAAGGAAATTTACAACACACAGAAATATAGCCGGAAGACAGAGTGTGCAACGGAGCCAGCGGGATTCGAACACGCTCCCACCTACACTCGCAAGCGATTAGCAGTGTGATGCATTGACCACTCAGGCACGGTGGGCCCGGTTTATTGACGTCATTATAAAAAAGGGACCACATAAAAAGGCTAATTCCGTAATTAAAAAAATATATATATTGATGTCAATTGATTTTATTTGGTGAAGAACAACGTTTTAAACCTTTTTGCAAGTGGAACTGTAACACTAAAATTAATGCCGGCGAATATGCTGTAGCGAATACCTCAAAGTCATAACAATAACAACAATAACTAAAATTAACTGCTCAAGAATTAGCTATTGATCAACGATAGGAAGGGACACTCTGTGTAACAAACATGGTATTCTAATATTTGTGTCTTTCTTGTATTGTAAAGTGTATATAACTCAAAAATATTTTCCGACTCATGTTTTAAAAAGGGACATTAAATAAGTATCGTTATAAAAGGAGCCTTTCGAAATATTTTTAGAAAAATAAGTTTTCATGTCTTTGACAACCAAGCACTGAGAACGTAACATAAAAAAATAAATAATACATTTGTTTCATTTTTTTAACATCCAGTAATTATTAATGTGTTTTTAAACACAGAATTTATTATTTCAAGCTTATTGTTTTAACATATAATTTTATATACATTATGTAATATTGGTAACATGACACTAACTAAAAAAATATTTACAAATCAATGTCTTTTTCACATTCTGAAATAAAACAAATCTACAAAACTATCATTGTTTCAATTTATATAAGAAAATGTGCGTTTATAAGCAATAATAATTTAAAAAATCCATTTTACATCAAAAGAAAAGTTTTGAACTATTTATTTACACTATATAAATAAATAATTCAAAAAACATTAGCATTAAACAATGTAAATAATTCTGTTTATAGTATAGTAACAATATAAATAATTCTGTTTTAAGCAATAGCAAAACCATATCATTATCAAAACAATTTACAGCTTTTAAAGGACTATTTGATGATTGCTTTCGATACTCCTTTATGCTTCAAAATCTACGTTTACGTACTTTCTAAATAACACATAAGAAATTCAATTCGAACGAGTAAACGAAAGATAAACATTAAAATATTAAAAAAACATTTTTTCGATTTTGAAAATTAAACAAATTAGAAAATTGTATCTTTATGCGCATTGTTCTTACAAATATTTTACAATTATTATATTTTTTTTCCTTTTAAATAATTGTTATTATATTTTATATTCTAAACTATTTTAGTGTTCAGTAAATGAAAAATAATTGCAGTATTTTTCTAAATATGCAATTACTTTGATTTAATCTTTACTCTGATTTAATCCTTACTCTGATTTTACTTTGCTTCATCCGTCATCTTGTTTCAAAATGGCTGCCAGTTAAAAAATTAAAAAATTAAAAAAATTCTAAAAGATGTACAAAAAAATTATAAATTGAAAAATTTATTTTCGTTAAGTGTTAGATCGTGATACAAGGGTTCCGGAACATTTTTTGTTTTGGCTTTATCTTTAAAAATGTCTGAGATATAGCAGTTTAAAATTCTAGGGTGGCTGACATTTTGAAACAATCTGATTTCTGTTATGCTAAAATTCGCATTCAATTTCAGTATTAGCGAAAACCGGAATTGAATCTTCTATAATCGGATTCCAAGCATTTTAGCTTCGGGTATTTGAGTAAAATGAGTTGAATTTTTAAAAGTATGGACTATGAAATCTACGTTTTCCTCCCGGTACAGGCCGGAAGGATTTTTTTAAAATGAAATATGTTTCACTGATTAAGAGTAGTATACTCTTCTTATCATTTACATCATTTAAATTTATATAACTTTACTGATTTAGGCTGAAATGAAATATAAATTTTTGAAATTAGTATTATAAATTAAATTTAAAAAGTTTGGTTGAGATAATGGGAACTTAAGTGTCAATACAAAAAGAACGTGTAGGGATTAAATAGCATTAAATTTAGAAATTAAAATGTCAAAAAGTTTAAATGAAAAATGTTTGTAAATTTCAACCACTACATAATATCTTATTGATATATTTTGTTGGTATTTTGAAGGTTAAAAGCTTAATGTTGTACTTTTAAAATAAAGGGGGTATTACATGATAAATTTAAAAATAAAATGTATGAAACATTACAACTAAATATAACACTACAACTAAGTGAAAAGAATTTACGTTTTTTCCTTTGCATGTAAGTGAAAATATATTATTGATAAAATTGTATATTTCAGAATTCTATGACATTCTACAACATTATTATTCATAATTCAATTACCGTAGATCAAATAATAGCCTACGCGTAATTACTAGAACTTGTACATAACTGTAGCACTTAGTACTAAATAATATTATATACGTCTAACTTATACATAATAGTTCTCTCTGTAATGTTAAATACTACCTTATTTAGCCGAATGTTAATTGAATTGAAACAGTTATTGTCCATATAATGAAACATTACTAAGTTAAACAAATTTCAAATTCCACTTTAGAGAGCGATAAATATGTAATGTATGCCAGTAAATGGATTCTATTAAAATGTACTCAAACAATATGTAGACACATAGATCAACAGCTGTAGATATTGATATACATAGCGCGTCCCAAAATTTTCCGGTGCTGATCCTTATAAACAAAGAAATTAAGAACTGGAATGAAATTTTTGACCTATGTTTATTTGAAATAATTCCTGCTAAACTCAACACACTTTTTACTACCACTGTAATAGTCATCACGCACTTCTGGAACTTGACCTTTGCAATGTGCGTCAAATAGTCGGCCGCAGTCGCTTGAGGTGGTTCCTGGTAAGTATAATTTCAACTTCGGGAACAGGAAATAGTCACAGGGGGATAAATATGGGGGGTAAGGAGTATGGTTGGGCTCGACGACCCCGTTAGAAGCCAGAAATTCCCACATAATTATTGAAGTGTGTGCTGGTGCGTTGTCGTGCAAGAAAGACCAACTGTCTTACTGTCGGTACCGAGGACGAACTCTGCGTACTCAAGACATGAAACGATTCAACACTTCCAAATAGCAACGTCCAGTAACAGTAGTTTCTTCAATTTTATGTTCTTTCGTTCGTTCGACCTTCGCGTCGTCCCTTCGTTGTCGTCTCTCACGAGCACGTCACACTGTTACAGCCAGGAACATAGAACTAAAGAAGAACTTCCAACGAAATAGTGTTAATATCGTGTCGCGAGTTTGGAACGAAATAGTGTTAATATCGTGTCGCGACTTTGGAACGAAATGGCAGCTGCACAGCTACGCGCATGGTTTTGCACAGCCGGAGAGAATCCCTGCTAAGGCAGCGCCACCTACAACATCAAACCAAGACTGTATAACAGATATACACCAGACGACAGACGGTTTGAAGAAGCAGAAGAACTGGTGACGTATGGAGAAAATATCCTACTCATGCGACACCTATTTGAGACATTTTTCCAGGAATGATTTTCTTCTTGGAAAGGCTATTTCGTTAGAAGTCCTTCTTTAGATTTATGTTCATAGTTAAACAACCAGGATGCATTTAGCATCACACAACAAACAGGAAGAGGAATTGTACCGCTTTACAAGACGAAGTGTAGTCGTGCTTTCAACATCACCTGTGGACATGCAGCGACATCTATTGGCCTGTAATTTAACCAGTCCGGGAAATTTTGGAACGGAGTGTGTTTAGATAGAGAAACGAAGCTCAAAGTCTGACATTCTACACAGAGTGTCTTTTCACAGTGATGTGTTCTGTTTTTGCACAAAAATAAATCAGATAAGGGGAGTGGCAAAGAAAATATAGCTTCTATTGTAAACTAATTCTCTGACATCTGTACTTCAATTTTAAATGTAATGATTTTATTTCACTTATTACGACTGCACACTGCCAAAGATCGAATATAAAATGCTTTAATAAAATTTAACATAAAGCTTCCAGAATGATAGAACTGTATGTGGTAATAATTAAGTTCCGAAAATGCTCAGCCAAACTTGTCATTTATAAAATAGATATAAAAATTCTACATTTTGTTAGTTTTTCAAGTAACATAAATGACTTTCATGCCTTATTTTGTAAGTAAGACTATTTTATTAAACAGTTAAATTGCTTGTTACGAATTGAATGAATATCCGTACACTTCCATTGCATGTTCGAAGTCAATGTAATTTTTGACAATTGTCACTATTATTTATTGCAGTCTTGAAATTCAAAGCTCACTTAAAATTGTCAGAATAGGAACAAATAGAAATACAAATAAAATATTTTGTTCTTGAAATATATGATTTGCAATTAGATTAGAAAAATAAAATTCAAATAGGTAAATATGTTTCATTAGTAATTATTAACATCGATTAAATGGTGTATTTTTTTCCAAACCAAGCTCGAGTTAAACAAATACGAAACCTTATTGTTTATTTTGTGGACATCCTGTAAGGCAAAAAGTGTCCTATCCTTTTAAATTGTATGGAAAAGTACGGGAAAATCATGTACAAACGTGGAAAAAGAAAAGTGAACACCCCCCCTCCCCCCACTAACTCTGCAACAAATTATCGTAGAAGAAAGTTACTGGTACCAAAAAATTGGAAATAAAGTCTACTTTTAAATGATGTATATAAAATTTGCTTAGGGGGCCATCTGCATATCAAAACCAGCCCCCATTTTTTTCGATGGCAACACCCAATTTTGACACAATATTTTTAATTTTCTGTTTAAACTATGCCTAGATAAATTTCAAGTTATTCGGATGATAAGTTTTTGAATTATAAACATTCAAAATTTAGAGCTTCTAATGTTAAATTACATTTTTATTTTTTTATTAATATCTCCTGAAATTATAATCCTAATGTGCTATTTTTTTTTTGTTATAAACAGCCCAAACATAAATGCGTTGAATTTGTAATTTTTATAATTTTATAAAAAATTATTAATTGCAACCTAAAACTTTTTGATGGATTTATCTTTATATTATTTTATATGCCCTACTTTATGTGCATTTCAAATTTCAAATTTTCTTCCAAGTAGTTTTCAAATTATGCTTAAAAAACGACAAGATGTTGGTTTAAGGATCCGGCTATGATGTGCAGAAAAGCATAATTTTAAAAAATATTTTACTCATTTATAATAAGTAATGTTGATTAGAATAAGATTTTTTTTTTTACTTTTTCTGTGTCTGCTTTTAAATCTTTTATTAAAATTACATAAATCATATTTGCATGAGATATAATTTTAAGTCAGTTATGTAAATTATAGTTTCGCTTTTATTTTTAAATTAACAAAACTCGTTTTTTAAAAATGAACAGTTCTACTTTAGAAATGAAAAATCTTACTCATTATTTTTGTTAGCTTTAATTGAATTTCTAGCTTCCTCTCCAGTCTAATAAACATATTTTATTTTTCAAGCGGTATATATGTTTGAAGTAAAGTTTCTTATAATGCATATGTGTTGTGTATTTGTTGAAAAAGTTTTTAAAATATGCCATTAGCAATTTGAAAAGCACTTTATCTGGGGTTTTTATACATCGTTTCCTTATACTGCTACATTTTATTTTTTTATTCTTCCTTTTGTATTCGCCGATATTCTTCACATATAAATTTTAAAAAGATCGAATGAAATAAATTCAAAATCTGAGAAAAAGTATTATAAACACAGCTATAAAATCCCAATCACATTCATATATTCAAAAACTATTTTAATCTCAGATAAGATTATATTTTTTTACTCGGATTGATCAACTGTTCTAAATATTATAAAATGAATATTGAAAAGAATTTTACCGTATATAACAATAGCCAAAGAATATTAAGTGAGTAAAATGGTCATATAGGCAAGAAATAATACTTTAATCGAAGTAACTTAGTTATTCTGTAGCTTTTCAATAATCGAGTACCTATCTTGAATTTGGATACAGCCCCTAAAATAAGCTCATTGTAAATTAATTAATTTCTCTGAAACTAATCGTAGGAATTTCATGAAATTTGGTATCTAAGCATACTTTGAACTGAAGATTTAAAATATCTTGCCAAAATTGGGTCTTGCTATTAAAAAAAAAAAACAAAGTTTTTTTATATATAAACATAGACTCCAAAGGAAATTTTATATACATCACTTAAAAGTATACTTTATTTCCAATCGTTTGGTACCAGTAACTTTCTTCTGCATTAATTTGTTGCAGAGTTAGAGCGGGGGGGGGGGGGGGTTCATTTCTTTTTCCACGACTGTACCTTATCGGTTGTTTCTTGAAGCTTAAAATTCCAACAGAAGGAAACTTTGAATAAATACTCTGCACTTATCCTCATACAATACCATACCCCCCCCCCCAAAAAAAAAATAATAATAATAATAATAATAATAATTAATTAATTGTTACAAAACCCATTGCAAAGCGGATAGTATTTTAAACATAATTCAAAACCTCTTCATCGAATGAGCTGTAATTTTGGATTCGAATATTTGAAGCTTCTATAAATTGATTTCTGTTTTTAAAAATTGTAGGTTATATTTTTTTTTTCAAAAATTAGTTGCGAAATTCCTGTGGTACTTAACTGAATGCCTTGCCGTTTGACAACGTAAGGTAAAATTTACCGGATAATCCAAATATGATGTCAAAATTGAGTGTTGGTATAAAAATTTTCATATTTGGAAACATTAAGTATAGCATTAATTATTAGACATTATTACTCGTGACATTAGACGTTAAACATATCAACTAGTACCAATCACAAATTTACAGGTTGATTAGCAACAGAGAAAAAATCACCGTATGTGTTTCTGTTTTTTTTTTAATTTTACAGGACATAAAAGAGTTTACATTCTTATGAAAAAGAACAAAATATTTTTGTTATAACCATAAATAAGGATCTTAACTAACAGTATTTCAATTGGAAGTCTAATTATTTAATATTTAAAGACAAAAGGATGATTATCTTCATTACAATTTGGGAAATTTCAGAAAAGATATTCATCTCTTTGTCAGATTTTGGAAAATCATAATTACTCTTGTTCATGTAGTTTTGACTGATTTTAATCCAAGCATGGTTTACAATCTGTTCCAGCATTGTATTTCAATGTATGGTTTTTTCTAACGTAGGATATCCGGTCTTACCCCAAGAGAATGTTGATAGGAAAGCAATCCGTAACATAAATCACCTATAGATGCTAGCAAATTTTTCACTGTGGGAAAATGTCCCTTAATAAATATGCTACGCACAATATTATAAAAGTTTTAGAAACTATAAACGTATTCATATTTAAGAATTTTTATAAATAGCAAACATTAAAATATACATTTATATAAAATGAACTTTCCAATACATAAACTACACGAATGGCAGTATAGAGATGCTGTGAAGGCCCCCTCTCTTGCCAATAGATAAGTATTTCAACCATTACCCGCTAGAGGGCTGCTCAAATTGAGTCAAAACTGAGATATATAGTTTTACCCGATTATATGGTTTTACTGCACTTTCTTCTATGTTATCTCTATCAATTTCTATTGCTTGAATTCTTATGAAAGAATTTGATGGAGTAAATTATAATAAAAAATATTACATAAGGGTGTGTCGTTAACGATTAAAAGAAATTTCATAAACAAATTAAAATACATATTAAAAGCCACAATTTAAAACACATACTAAACAAATTAAAAGCCACATAGCGAACAACACATAGTGGCTAACAGAGCCATTTCCAAGAAAATACATAATGTTTACCTGTTGACATTCCCACATTTGTTCCGAACGTCAAACAAAACTACCTTTGCAGTTTTTATACATATTTGCTGTTTATTTTTTACGTTAGACTACAGTTTGATAAGTTCTCGGCCTGACACAGAGAGAGAACAAGTATGACGAAATGACAATGACGTTTCTAAAGTATGATTCTTTAGATAACATGCTGCCAAGTTTCAGACGCGTGAGTTTATGGGTTATTGCTGGGCGATAAAGTAAACAAGTTTTGACATTTTCAAAAAATGGAAAAAATTGAAGTAAGAGCTGTCATAAAAATTTTTATTAAAAAAGGTTTAACCCCCACGGACATACAAAAAATGTTACATTCCACCTTAAAGAATTCTTGTCCTTCCTATTCGACGATAAAAAGTGGGCTGCTGCATTTAAACATGGTAAGAAATCAATTCACAATGATGAACACTCAGTAAGTCCAAAATCCGTTGCGACCGACGAAATCGTCTAAAAAATTCACAATACCATATTGAATGATCATCGGTTGAAGATACGCGAACTTGCTGACATTGTAAACATCTCAGTAGCCCGTGTCTACTACATTTTACATGATGTTTTGGGTATGATACATGTTTCCGCTCGATGCGTACCGCGTTTGTTAAACGTCGATCAAAAACGCCAAAGAATGAACATTTCTCAAGAGTCTTCTGAAATATATTGCGTTGCAAGTTGAAAAATGAAATGATATACTGTCAAAAATCTTGTATTTTCTTTGTCAGGTCGAGAACTTTTCGAACCATCCTTGTACAGGGCTGCACTAAAGAATTCGCACACAAGAGTGTGTCTTAAATGTATTAAGTTGCAAGGGGACTACATTGAAAAATAATATGAAATTATGTCAAAAATCTTGTATTTTCACTGTCAGGCCCAGAATTTTTCGAACCACCCTCGTGCAGGGCTGCACTAAAGAATTCGCACATTAGAGTGCGTCTTAAATGTATTAAATTGCAGTGGCACTACATTGAAAAATAATATTAAATTATGTCAAAAATCTTGTGCTTTCACTGTCATCAGGGCCAGAACTTATCAAACCACCCCCCAAACCACCTCCATAATGACCACATACTAGATTAATTTTAACACAATTATTCAAATTGGTAAATAAGTCATGTGAGTTGCAATTTCCCATCTGGACGAAAATCCTGGCACGGAGATTTTTCGGCCAGTTGGGAAATTACAACTTATATATATTAAAAGATTTATATATTTCCACATACTTTTGCTGCATGTGAAATAGCAAAGCTTTTTTACTATAACTGAATGCCGTAAGTGTGAGTGCTAATGTTGTAAATCCAAACTTGTTAAGACTTAATATAAAATAAATTATTCGTTAATTTGCTTTTTTTTATGTTATCGTTTGTTTTCGTCAAAGGAAAATTGTAGGAAAAATTGACAATTCAGTAAATTGGCAGTAAATATAGACACTTAAAAGAAAAAAAAATACTAAATTAAATTAACACATCTGCGACCGTTGTGTGGAACGCGTATTTTAAATATTAAAAATTCTGTCCATGGGATTTTTTTTTTACGAATATTATTCCCTTTTACAATAAATAAATAAATAAATAAACGCACAACATTTATATTTTTACAATAAATGAACTAACTATGCATAAAATTGGATTGATTACAAGCATTGATGGTATTTCATGCATTCGTTTAAAAATTATCAATTAAAAAAATTATCAAAAATTATCAAAAAATTATCAATTAAAAAAAAAATGTGGAGTAATGGAACAAATAAGAGTAATGCTCATGTGTGAAAAATGTCATTCAAAGATCAAAAAGATGCTGTAGCGAATGCGTTAAAAAGGGGGGAAATATGTAGAGCGAATCATTAAATAAAATACACACGAAGCCAAAAAAATAAATGAATTATGCTTTCTTTGCATTGTTTCTGTTTAAAAATTTACTAATTAGGAAGACTATGAATCTACTAATGTGTTTAAGATTTAAAGCTTTTAAAATAAACATAGTATATGTAATAGTTGCTACTATATAGAGCAAATTTTGTGAAAGTCTCAAAATCATAGCTTAAAAATTCTGAAAATTATCGTCGATGGAATAAACTTGAAATCCGTTGTTCCAAAAAGGAAACAAAAATATGAGGGGTTGCATGCAATATTGTGTACGCTATCTTGGCACTAATCAACAGATATTTGATACAACCCCTCATCTTTTTGCTTCTTTTTGGGAACAACGGATTTCGAGCTTATTCTATCGACGATAATTTTCAGAATTTTCAAGCTAAGATTTTGAGACTTTCACAAAAGTTGCTCTAAATACTTAGCTAATATATTATGCATATTATATTTTGATTGCATTCGCGCATGCGCAGTGAAACATTTTTTAGTAAACCTGCTCATTTTTTATCCAATTTTTATTATTTTTCAATTCCGATTGCAGAGTATTATGTACAATGTTGTTTGTCATATTTTCTGAAACGAACTTTTTTTTATATTAAGAACTCTTCAAATTATAAGCAAAAAACTAGGCGAAATTTGGAACTGTTTTTATAAAAACCTTAATTTCTCTACGAGTATACATGCTATCCTCATAAAAATGAACACAGTATATTACAATAAGCCCCTTATTAATACTCTCGAGTTTTAATGCCTTTGCTACAATAGTTTTTACAGGGTTATCCAAAATATATTCGTTCTTTTTCAATTTGTTGACAGTCCCCTATGGGGTTACGCGATAAAATCTTCGCGGAAATATATAACCTATGCTATACTGTTTACTCACCTGCAGTTTCAGGTTAATTCCTCGTGTATTTTTCTAGATAGTTAACAAAACGTCTAAAATCGAAAGTGACCGGTCACCTTTGGCAATTTAGTGTATAAGAAATTGCACATGCATTGACCGATTACAACTGTTCCCGGAAGCTTTTGACTTTTTAAGCACAAACAGTTTAATTATAACTACCACGCATACAATGTATTTAAACAAATCTAATTAGCATAATTAAAGAGCTGTAATTCCACGACTACCAGAAACTAGAAATCTATACTTATTTTTTAAGAAATAAAACTGTTCCTTTTTTTTTTTTTTGGTCTAAGGTATCAGTAGTAAATGACTATATAAAACAAGTGGGTAAGTGTGATCGAAGATCGCACAAAGGGTTTCATTTAATATTCCTTTGAAAAAACTTTATCCGTTCTTTAAAAAATCCAAATAAATTTCCTTTTCCAGAAAAAAAAGTCATGTTTTTTATAAAGTAAAAATTTACCGGCCTATTTTTCTCGTTTTTTCGAAAATCTGAACCTGTTCGATAACTCTGTCATAATACTATCTGTCATGTAAACTAAATGCAATATTTAAAAAAAAAATCAATTTCAAAATTAAACATGTTGTATATAGAGACCTTCAAAATGTTAAAATATGCCAATATTTCCATAATCGGGTTTTTATCATGATTCAATACATTCCTCAAACTCATAGGACGTTATAAACACTTACTGACGTCTTATCTACTTTATTTCTCTATTACTCATATTGATACTCTCTTTGTATTATTCTTAAACATTTGAAAATGTCCGTTAAACTTCCAATATGTCGTCAGATTGATTTTCTTTTTAATTCTCTAATGGCATCCTATTAACCTGCTTTCTGTACATACACGTACTCATACTCCTTGTATTATTGAGAAATTTTTGAAAATTTCCGTTTTATTACCAATAGGACGTCCTATTAATCTTTTTTCAATTGGTGAAACTTTTTATTTCATTTTCATTTTTTAACGTGGAAATCTTTCAATAGAAAATTAATTATTGTAGAAATAATTGTATTGTGGTTTTTTAATTGTTGGCAACTGTTATAACGAAAAATGTTTAAATTTAATAGGAAAAGGCTGTTAGATATTTGGTTTTTATCTTTCTGTAATTAAAAAGTACATTTTTTTTTAATTTTGTGATTTTCAGTTTCATAGTAGGTATTCAGCTATAAGTACACAAAATTTCATGTCTGTAAGTTATATAGTTCCTGAGAACCGGCTCTGTGACGGACAGACAACGTATCGGTACGAATAGGGTTTCGTGAGATGAACGAAACCCTAAAAAGGACACGTGCGAGTAGGACTTGCACTTGTCCTTTTTTCGGAGTTCCATATCTTTTTAAATTGATCGGGCTTCCTTTTCCCATTATCTTATTGTTTTACATTAGGGTTCTGAATTTAACTTTTCCTTCGCCCTTATTTAGTTTTATTTCTCTTTTGGGGGCCCGGGGCACCCGACACTCTCTAAGATCTATACTATATCTCTTTAACACTATAAGATCTTCCTTCGTGCCAAATGTGAAGATTCTATGTCAACGGGCAGCACCCTATAGGTTTTGAGCTTGACTTTGTATGAAAAATGTTGTTTTAAAGGCCGTAACATTTTATTGCAAAGAGTTAGATGATCGACAATTTTTCACATTATAGGGTCTGTAGAACCTCATTATTTGATATTAATTTCAACTTGATATTTTCTTACGTTCCTGTAAGAAAAACGGCCTTGGCAGACAGTCAGACGACTGTGTAACGTAATAAATCGACAAAGAATTTTAAGTTAAAGTTTTTCAGATTTATTCCTTTTCGTGTGCTATAAGACCTTCCTTCGTGCCAAATTTCAAGAATCTAGGTGAACGGAAAGTAGCCTATAGGTTTTCAGCTTGACTTTGTATGAAATATGTTGTTTTAAGGCCGTAACTTTTTATTGTGTTGAGTTTGAAGTTCTAACATTTTACAAAACAATGAGGCCGTGGACCTTATTATTTGATATTAACTCCAACTTGATACATCAGCCATTCGCGAAAAGAAAAAGTTCTGGACAGACAGTCGGAAAACAAAGTCATCCTGTAAGGGTTCCGTTTTTTCTTCCTTTTAAAGTAAAAACCCTAAAAACACGGCCCTAAATTCAGATATAGTGGTTCTGTTCTACACTGTAAAAGTTTTGCAGCAAAGTATCCTGTCATTCGTCTGTTTTTATAGAAAAGGGCTTCATAACCGTAATTAAACAGTATTTTGACCATAATATGGACAATAATAGGGTCAGAATAGTGTTAAATTACAGTTATGTAACCGTTTTCTGAAAAAGCGGTCAAATGACAGGATACTTTCCAGCAAATGTTTTACAGTGTACAGTTTTCTGTATGTTAACTTTTCTGTCTCCCTTTTTGGTATTCTCTAATTCAAATATATATATTTTAGAAAATAAATGTTTTAAAAAAATTCCAGACATTTCTAGTAGTATTTTGAGATTTTCAGACTTTTCAGTACCGCTTTTAGCATTTTATACTTTCAAATAGAAAATTAGTTGTCAAAAACAATTCCATATATTAAAGAAAAAAAGTGAAACAATATTTTTAAAAATGCGATATTTACAGAAGACGGCAATTTCGCCTTTGAGAATTGCGCACTAAGAAAAAATATTTGCTTAAGAGTTATTTCAAAACCGTTTCATTTGGAGAAAAAGCCTAAAATATATCCAAAGCTTTTAACATTCATAATGAAGAAGTAAAGCAGGAAAAAAAAAATGAAATACTGCTCTTAAATAAAAGCGGAATATTTCTGGCAAAGCACTCTTTAAAAAAAAGAACTAAAGTGAGTACAAAGCTATTTTAAGTTTTATTTCTTCCAGAAATGCAGCAAAATAAGTAAATCTATCGAGTAAAAATAAACACATGATATATTTAGGTGCAAAAATATTTGAAATTATTTTTTCAATTTATATATGTATATTTTTTACATTTGATATGTTTTTGTATAATTTAAATTAATATTGATAAAAAATATATTTCAATATTATAGACCCGACTTCATAATGTTTACATTAAATTATAATTTTTTTCAGCAAAATTTATTTTTAATACTCAAATTTGAAATATAGCGATTGACTGTATGAATACAAGTAAGACAGGGATAATAGTTGATGAGTTTATTAGTAGGCTGATTTTCAAAAAGTAAGAATATTTGGTGGGCAGAAAAACAATTTATGTTTTATCAGCTTCTGTAATTGTTTTAGAAAAATCGTTTTTGCCTTTTTTATTAATTAAAATTTAATTTTAGTAAAGATAGAACATATTTTAAATATTAAATAGTGCATGAAATAAACTACCTAATAAGAACTTTGAAAATGTTAGATAATGAATTCGTTATCAGTTGTCATATCCGTCCCATAACTCAAATATAATATATTTATTAGTTAAAAAATTAATTAGGATCAAGAGTTTCAAAAAGCAGCTAAAAACAAATTTTATATAAAAATCATTAAAATAAAATTGTAACAAAAACATTATGGAAAGCTTGCATTGAGTGTACTCAATATATGATAATGGATTCATTTATGAGCAACAAACCTGACCAAATTTTAAAAATAAAATACTTTAAGTTATATTTAAATCACTTTCACATTTTATAGCATTTTATAGGACGTTTTTGGTTTAAAACAGGGGTTACCAAACTTTTAGACTGATGTACCACTAAATTGAAGTTCATACTTCCGCGTACCATCAGATAACAAACATTACAGGCCTATTACATTACATTACTGGCCACCATTGCCCTTGCGGGGAGCACTACCTAACAAGTCAGGGGGCAGTGTTAGTCGTGATAAATTCTCTATTTAAGCAATGGTTAAAGCAATTCATTTGTTTCATTTCAGAAACTTGGTTCAAAAGATTGTAATTCCCTCACATTTTTAAGTGAAGAATATTTAATGTTTGATATTTACAGCTTTAATCATAACATTTTAATTCACACATTCCGGACTTTCCCTCTCTTTATATCAAAATATATTCAGAAGCACTAAATAGAAATCTAAATACGAAGTAAAAATCTAAAATCCCTTAAGTATATCATTCTCACAAAACATTCGGAATCCATATTAGGCACCATATTAGAGGTATAATTCCTCTTTATGCTCCTTTATTTATTTAAGCGATATCCCTTTTATTATTGGCAATTTTTCTCCCCCCCCCCTCACTTAATTTAAATAAGATAAGTTTAACCTTCTGTAGAATATATATAAAATATTTTGAACTCACTCATTATGAAACACAAAAATCTACCGTATTTAATTTGAGAATTTTAAATTGGCTTCTCGAATTAATTTTTAGAGTTTGTTCATCGAATATTAGTAGGAGTGGGGTGGTAATCCCTCTTAGTTTAGACTAAGCAAGTTTAACTTTCGTTAGAGTTATCTGATTGGCTTCGAATTTTGTATACTCATTTATTCGAAGAATTGGGAATAGCAAATATCCTTTGATGTGGGAGTGTAATGCAAGATTAGTATACAGAGCCTGTAAGCTGAAATTTAAAAAAAATCTGAAATTTGATGTAAATAAGATATTAAGTCAAATGCAAATCCAGATTTTAAATTATATATGTTAATTACCTATGCTTCCTATTCTTTTACGTATGGGACATCTATCCCGATCAAGTGGCGTGTCTAACCCTGAAGTCCGAGATATATGGCCAAAATCATTGATGAATTTTTTTTTGATAAAAACACTGTTTTATATGGTATTTATATTAAAAAAATATTTTTTATGATGTTCTACATAAAAGACATTATGATGTTTTACAGAAAAGTAGACACATTACAGGCGCACTACAAAAATCATTTCTGTAAAAATAAAAATGAAGGGGGGTTTAAATAGTGCACAACTATCCCGGACTTACCCTATTTATAAATTTATCGTAGACTGTATATTTATATACATAAAAATACCCAAAACTCTATCTATTTTCATGTGTAAAAACAGAAGATCGTTTTGGTTTTTTTCTCATACTACGAGCAAATTATATTATATATATGGTCGGTTGCTTCGTTTCGGAACATTATGCCTGAAGCGAGAAAGTTTTTGAAAAAAATACGATAAATTTACGGTTACAAAATCTCACATTAAATGGAAAACTGCTATACTACAGCTAAAAACTAAAATAAATTGAATTACACACCCTATCTTTGTCTGTACAAACTGTTCGATATTAGCATTAATATCTGCCACCAATCTATTTTTTTTTAAATCTTGATCGGATACTTTTAACGGAGAACTAGAGTAAATTTGCTGATAATCTGTTTCTTTTCTGCGTTTTTGCAGATATTTTTAACATACTAAAGATTTTTGTAAGACACCATAATTCTGAACAAGTTGGAAATTGTACGTCAAACGTGACAAATGAGGTGCGTTCGTACTATAGCTAGTTATATAAATATTCAGATCTTGATGATTTTGAATTCTGTGAAATTAATTATATCGTCTGCAGATTAATTTCTGTAATAAAATAAGTATCTCAGTCGCTTGACGATTAAACTTCGAAACCTCCTATAACAAGAAAGCACCGATTAAAAAAAAAATCTTAATAAATGTTTTTATTAATATTTTCTAAAGTTTTGATTCGATTTTTATAAAATTTGAAATGTCTCGACAAAATTCTGCAAAGATAATATATCTTAAATTTCAAACCATTCGGTTGGGTAGTTTTTGCGTTGTTATATGCGGACGGACGGACGGACGGACGGACAGACGGACGGACCAGACGACGACAATAGGTGCTACGTATTTATATAATTACGAACGCACCTAAAAATGAAAGTACTGTAATTCATATATGTTATTCTTTATTTTAGAAGATATAATATCAACAAATAAATAGGTGATAAGCCGTTAAAGACTTCGACGAGCGATTCTCAAGGAACCAACAGTAAAAGCGTAAAAAGACTCGGTACCTTACTGCGAATTCTCAATATAGGATTTTCTTGAGTATAGATTTTATAAGGGGTGTTAGAATGACAGTGGAGTAAGTCAAAAATTTGAAAAATCTAGATAACCCTATTTTCTCTGGAAGTATATTAATTTCTGTTCAGTGCGACAGTCAAATAAGTCATAGTTCACTTAGGGAGTCGCTAGAGGGGAAAACAATTTGGACCACTTAATGTTCCCAAAACCCTTCCTTTCTCAAATTACTAAATATTGACTTACTCCACTCTCATTCTAACGGGGTTAGAATGAGTACTAGTTAAACGGTTAAAGAACAGAGATCTTTAACCGTTTTCGTTATATGGACCCAGTGCCCGATCAGGCTTTTCCGTCGCTATGGACAAAAACATTTTTTACCTTAATTCCTACTAGATGAACTAATCCAGGCTTCCTGAGTTACCGAACATTGGTGAAAACCATTTTTTCTTTATAGAAAATTCTAATAGATTTTTTACATTTAATGTACTTTTATAGATTACCCGCTACGAATATCAAAAAGCACTTTCATATGAAAAACATCAATAATGTATTAAACAAAGTCTTGAAATTTATTAAAAGCAATACGTTCGTAGTAGTCATATGTCAGCATTTAATAGCCGAAAAAATCGCCCAAGATTTCTCTACTTACAGCAACCTTTTTGATTCTGATATTTTCAGTGGTTTAAGCTCGTATTCAATTACATGTCTGTTAAATTTATGGTTTATTTATATTATTTTATTTATTTATTGTTGAAGTGTTAATTTCGTTATAAAATATTAGACGGAAACAAATTCTGAACTATCTATAATGTTTTAAGTGTAAACGGGTTAATTCTTCGTAATTAGGCTGCAAGTGATCGAGATAGATTTTTAAAAAAAAATCCTGCCTGAAAATTATTTTAAAAGCTATCAAAAATCAGTAAATTGAAATATAATTTTCAAACAAATTGCATTTGAAAAAACATTTATATTCCTATTAGACGTCATAAAATTGAAATTGTGCGATGATTAGAAATTAAACAAAATTCAGTAAAAGCGAAATTTATTGGTCAGGTGTTGTCACTGTCAATATAATGTCGGCGTTACGCACGGGCATTTTTCTGCTTTATAACAGAGATAGATATAAAGTACTATAAATTAATTATAAATGCAGTGAAACCTCTATATTAATACCTTGACTGCTTATAGAATGGTATTTCCTTCTATAAGCTGGCAAATAAATAACCCTCTAAAACGCAAAGTTAAAATAAAAATCAGTAAGACACAAAATAATAGAAATAGAATAATTTACGTAAATGAATCCACATTAAGCTTCAGTGAAAATGCTCGAAAATTATTCTAGCTAAATCTCGAAACAGTATTTTAAATCCCGATTCTTTTCAGTTAATTTTTACGTTTGTCACCGTGAATAAAAATTATACAACAATTAATTAAATTAACAGAATAGAGACGCTAAATATTCTAAGAAGGATTTGGGTTCTTTCTTTTCAATTTTTCATGAAATGAAACAATGCTTAATTCAAGCTGTCAGGTTTTAGTAGATTTAAGTTCGGTTTTTCAGTAATTTAATTAAGTTTAAATATTGCTTAGAGAAATTCTTTAGATATATTTCGAAGTATTTTTAAAGATTGTTTCAGTTAAACTATTTTTTAACACTTTCCAATATAGCTAAAAATTGTTTAAAAAAATTGTTTTAAATTGTTTAAAAATATAGTTAAAAAATTGTTTTTTTATCTGTCTGCCGGCTTTCCTTTCTTTAACTCTCGTAAACATACTTGGATTGTTAAAAATAAATGATCAACGTAAAATAGCACAAATAAAAATATATAAAATGGCAAACAGCTATTTCGGAGCCCCTAAAGCTCCGCCATCAGTGCCTTCTCTTCGCTTCTATTGGTCACCTGCGTCACATGTGTTTCCTGACTCCACTGTTGTTTTGATAAACTCACCGCCATTCAATGTTGGGCGCGTGCAGAGACGCAAGCATATTTACATGACTTAAACTTTTGAATCGGTTTTTAACCTTTTAAATTTGGCACTGATGATGGAGCTTTAAAGGCTCCGAAACAGCTGTTTGCCATTTTATATATTTTTATTTGTGCTATTTTACATTGATCATTTATTTTTAATATAACGGCACAAATTTCAATCTACCTATTTTAAATACTCGGATTGCTATGTAATCGATATATGTTATTGAGGTTTACTATAGCATATTCGCTATTGAAAATGAAGTGTCTAGAATGCACGTTTGCAGGACACTCAGAAGAATTCCGACAAATTATGCTCTATGAGGATAATTGTTTATGTACATTTTAATGGTGTTGCACAACCTCAAACATTTAGAAATTGATATTTGTCACTGAGATACACTACAAAATGCTATCTATAGAATAAAACCTGCGTAGCACCTATTGTTCATTTACAGAGAAACAAAAAAACCTGGATTACAGTACTGTTTATGAGCGATAATATACTCGTAATGCGTTTTTAGTTGTTGTGTAATTTTCTAAGCTTAGCTAAATTTTAGCATATTACTTGTTGTGTATAAATTCATGTCGCGTTGTGTATGTTCTATATATGTTCTATATATGTCGCTATGTCGCGTAGGTATTAACTGAGAACGAGTGAAGACAACAAGCATGAATCAACTCGAAGCTTTATTCCCCAACTCAAGGCTACACCAGCTTAAATACACTCGAAGGGTGCTTTCTCGAATGGAACATTCCAAGCTTGGAAAGTTCTAGAAATTAAATAACGATTAACATAAGAATTAACATAATAACAATTAGCATATTTCCGAAGGAACTAGAAACAAATACAAAGCAATCTTTAAACCAAAACGAATTTTAGGACACTTACCTTCAACGGGGATCGACCTCACCACCTTCTGGTCTGTAGTCAAACACATCGGAGCCATAGGTTCACACAACGGATAATTCCAGTTTAGCTATATTTAGTGAGGTCGGCCTTGATCAACCAGAAGGCTCTCCCGAGCACAGAATGCTAGTTTCGTTATAATATACACGGCTTCACAAAAGAATTTGTAAGCATTAACGTCTATGGGCGTGAACTGTTTGAAATGTGTTATGCATTTTCTAGCTGAACTGTATTTTATTATACCATGAAATCAAAAAAAAAAAAAAAAAAACTGTAAACAAAATCAAAATGGCTTTTGTAGAGATTGACCTCAACTATCCAATGAAAAAAAATCATTTAAAAATATTAAAGTGCAAAGAGATATTTTAAAATATGTCTCCCATAGGATTAACATTTGAAAGCGGGTGTGTTCTTTTCAGTGAAGTATCCCCTTAAAAAGTTATTTTTAAATGAAATAAACCCTGAAATTCGGAGGACTTGGGCCCATGCCCCAAATGACCTGCCATAAATCAGGCGCTAGAGATCTTTGTAGAATAGAAACAAATACATATATAGGACTGCGCCATATAAGTTGAATATATTGCCTTCTACGGATAGTAACTAGTAAATGTTTGTTTTCAGTTTCTGTTATGCAATATCTAGCTTAATTAATTTTCAGCATAACATGTGTGGTGTGCATAAAAATGTGAAAATCATGCACAGGGCTGAACAAAAGAATTCGAATACATTGGGCAGTAATTGCTGAAAGGGAATTTATAAAATTTTAGCATACTCAGTAGTAGGTATAAAAAATCTAAAGATCATATTCAGAGCTACACAAAAGAATTTCAGTAAGTTACCATCTACGGACAGTCGTTGCTGGAAATGCTTTAGTTGTGTTAGGTGTTTCCTAAATTATTCATTTAAATGTATTTTTTCACTGTAAGAATAAAAAATAAATTTCGTAACAAATTCTGATAGCGTTAGAAAATGTTTCCAAATCTATTCCTGGTGCATGCTTTTTCGTTCTTGTTATTAATAGGATCGAAAATAAGTACTTCTTAGAAATTAAGTATATTAATAAAAGATTCCATTTTCTTTTTTAGCTCACAGGCTATCAAAGCCTGAGAGCTTATGTGCCCGCCGGTTCTGTATGTATGTACGTACGTATGTAAGTACGTAACGCGATAACTCTTACTAGAAATATCCGTTTTCCTTCAAATTTTGTTTATAGGTTCACTGTGTTAAGGCGCTTCCCTGATTAGTTTTCGGGATTGATTGGTTAAGTATAAAGGGGGGAACGGTAGGGCTAATCCCCCCTAATTTATAAAAATGGGTTTTTCATGCAGAATTATTCCGTTTTCCTTCAAATTTTGTTTATAGTTCATTGTGTTAAGACGCTTCCCTGATTAGTTTCCGGGATTGATTGGTTAAGTATAAAGGGGGGGAACGGGGGGGATAATCCCCCCTTAATTTATATAAATGGGTTTTTCATACAGAATTATCCGATTTTCTTCAAATTTTATATATAGATTCATTGTGGTAAGGCGCTTGCCTGATTAGTTTTGGGTTTTCATTTGTTAAGTATAAAGGGGGGAACGGGGGGGCTCACCTCCCTTAATTTAGATAAATGGGTTTTTCAAGCAAAATTATCCAATTTTTTTCAAATTTTGTGTATAAATTCATTGTGGTAAGGCGCTTGCCTGATTAGATTTGGGGTGTTTATTGGTTAAGTATAAAGGGTGGGAACGGGTGCTTATCCCCCCGCCCCCCTTAATACATTGTCGATTTCTTTATTTTTCGAGTGGCATTATTCTTTGAAAAAAATAGCATAATATACAATGAGTGTGAATAGCCTGTGAGCTCAATGCCCTCAGTTTAAATGGGCAGTTTTCTGTTTTAGCTCACAGGCTATGCCTGAGAGCTTATGTGCCCGCCGGTTCTGTATGTACGTACGTACGTATGTATGTATGTATGTATGTACGTAACGCGATAACTCTTGATAGAACTAACCGTTTTACTTTAAATTTTGTTTATAGGTTCCTTGTGATAAGGCGCTTCCTTGATTAGTTTTGGAGGTTCATTGGTTAAGCATAAAGGGGGCAAATGGGGGCTAACCCCCCATAATTTAGATAAATAGGTTTTTCATGCAGAATTATCCCATTTTCTTCAAATTTTGTACATAGGTTCATGGTGATAATGCGCTTCTGTCAATAGTTTTGGGGGTTCATTGGTTAAGTATAAAGGGGGAAAGGGGGGATAACCCCCCCTAATTTAGATAAATGTGTTTTTATGCAGAATTATTCGATTTTCTTCAAATTTTGTATATAGGTTCATTGTGATAATGCGCTTCTCTGAAGAGTTTTGGGGGTTCATTGGTTAAGTGTAAAGGGGGAAAGGGGGGGCTAATCCCCCCTTAATTTAGATAAATGGGTTTTTCATGCAGAATTATCCGATTTTCTTCAAATTTTGTATACAGGTTAATGGTGATAAAGCGTTTTCCTGATTGGTTTTGGGGATTCATTGTTTAAGTATAAAGGGGGTAACGGAGGGCTGCTCCCCTTAATTTAGATAACTGCGATTTTCAGGCAGAATTATGCCATTTTCTTAAAATTTTGTATATAGGTTCATTGTGATAAGGCGCTTTCCTGATTAGTTTAGGGGGTTCTTTGGTTAAGTATAAAGAGGGTAAAGGGGGGGGGCTTATCCTTCCCCCTTAATTTAGATTAATGTGTTTTTCATGGAGAATTATCCGATTTTCTTCAAATTTTGTATATAGGCTCATTGTCGTAAGGAGCTTCCCTGGTTAGTCTTGGGGTTCATTGGTTAAGTATAAAGGGGGATACGGGGGTAATCCCCCTTAATTTAGATAAATGGGTTTTTCATGCAGAATTATCCGATTTGCTTCGAATTTTGTATATATGTTCATTGTAATAAAGGGCTTCCCTGATTAGGTTTGGGGGTTCAATTGTTAACTATAAGGGGGTGGGGGAACGGGGGGATGATCCCCCCCTTAATATATTGTCGATTTCTTTATTTTTCGAGGGGCTTATTTCAAATTCTTTGAAATAAGTGTATAATATACAATTAGTGTGAATAGCCTGTGAGCTCAATGCCCTCAGTTTAACTGGGCAGTTTTCTTTTTTATTATTTATTATTTGTTTTGCTTTCAATGACGCTATTGTTCTAGTCAAAATGTAACAGTTTACATTATATACTACGAAAGACGAAAACTCTCAATAAATGGAAATCAATAATAAGCATGCATCTCTTTTTGTTCGCAATTGCTGGATTAGTCGATAGTCTTTGTATTTTAAATATCGCACCTGGTAGTACTTCTATTTTATTGTAGCGCTACTGTTCTATGCTTGGGGTTCTTATGATTCTATGCCTGAGATCTATTTTTAAGTTTCTTCTATATTTATAAAAAGAATGTCAGGTTAGCGGAAATCTTCTACGCTTTTGATGGATTTAATCGTTTTGATATGTCCTGAATAGGATTTGACTATTTTTACGCTCACAGGATATCGAAGCCTGAGAGCTAATGTTCCCGCAGGTTCTGTATGTACGTATGTATGTACGTAACGCGATAACTCTTGATAGAAATGTCCGATTTGCTTCATATTTTGTATATAGGTTCATTCTGATTAGGAGCTTCCCTGATTAGTTTCGGGGGTTCATTGGTTAAGTATAAAGGGGGGGGGGAGAATGGGGGAATACCCTCCACCCCTTAATTTAGATAAATAGTTTTTTCATGCAGAATTATCCGATTTGCTTCACATTTTGTATGTAGTTTCTTTGTGATAAGGCGCTTCCCTGCGTAGTTTTGGGGGTTCATTGGTTAAGTAGAAGTGGGGAGGACGAAGGGCTAATCGTCCCTTAATTTAGATAAAAGGGGTTTTCATGCAGAATTATCCGATTTGCTTCAAATTTTGTATATAGGTTCAGTGTGATAAGGTGCTTCCTTGTTAGTTTTGGGGATTCTTTGGTTAAGTATAAAGGGGGATAACAGGGGTCTAATCCTCCCTTTAATGTAGATAAATGGGATTTTCATGCAGAATTATCCGATTTGTTTCAAATTTTGTATATAGGTTCATTGTGATAAGGCGCTTACCGGATTAGTTTTGGAAATTTATTAGTTAAGTAAAGGGGGCTAAGGTTAGTTAAGTAAGGGGGGGACAGGGGGCTAATCCCCCCTTAATTTACTGTCGATTTCTTTATTTTTTGAGGGGCATTATTCTTTGAAATAAGAGTGTAATATACAATTAGTGAGAATAGTCTGTGAGCCCAATGCCATCAGTTTAACTGGGCACTTTTCTTTTTATTGAAAATGTCTGTCTAGCGTTTGTCTGCGTGACTTAAATTTCGTGGCCGCCCTAAACGAGAAGTAATGCACGGAATTCCGTGAGATTTCATGTTTAGTTAGATCTTGACATAAATTGGTGCTGATTAGATTTTGGTGTATATCGCTCAATAGGGACGGTGCTATGTGTATTTCAAGGTTTCAGTGTTAGCTTCTCTCGTGTTTGTTGTTATCAGCAACTATGGTATGGAATCAAATTTGATATGTAAAATGCTTATTCTGAAAAACTATGCTTATTCAATTTTGGTTATAATTACTCAACAGCGAGAGTTACTATTTTTGCTTGACGAATTTCCATAATCCAGTCTACATCAAACTGACGTATTTTGTTCTAATCATTGTCGCAACTCTCATACACTTGCAATCACATTGTTGACTGGATCGTATATGTTTGACTCCAACTTTGACTTAACACTAGATTATGGATTACTAGTGGATTATTTACGGATGCATTTTCAGGAGGCGCTGTTTTGATATGTTTTTTTATGCACTGATCACTGTAACTCCAAGCTAAATTCCAGTTATGCTTCATAATTGATGGTGTGTAACTGCTATTTTTACATTAGCATATTATAATGACCAGGCATTCCACCCCGAGTTACCCGGGTTAAAGATGACCGATAAACTCTTCGGTGTACAGAACATAAAAGAAAATTGTTTTCAGTTGAAAACTGTGATAGAATTTTTACTTGTAGTATATTTTCTAAAATTGCCCACCAACTAAGCCAAAAAGCATTTTTGGCAGATTCGAATCCGCCGCATGACAGCGGCCAATCATGAAACATTTCAGTATTTATAACAACCTTTGTGGTTCTACTGCTGTGTTTAAATGCGTAGTTCGATTACATGTCTGTTAAATTAGTGTTTTATTTATTTATTTGTGAAGTTTTAATTTCGTTTGACGATTTAGCTATGGAATATTATACGGAAACAAACAAACAAAATGCTGATTTATTTACATTGTTTTAAGAGTCACCGGTTGCCTTTCCATAATTAATTTTCACGCAGATTTTAAAGTATTCATGTTTGAAAATTATTAAAAATTACTAGATGACCCACCCAGCGTTGCCCGGGGAGACTGTCATTGAAAAATATAACAGTGGAGTGGACTTCATAAAAAAACACTGAAGAATATTTATTTATACTAAAAACTTAAATAAGAGCTAAAATTTCAAAAGTATAACAGTTACGTTTAAAAAAGGAAACGGTCAGGGAAAATTATGACACTTACTTTTCCCTTTTTACTAAAAATCCCTTTTTGAAAATCATTGCTTTGTTTACATTTTAAATTTTATATTGCTAATTGTATTTTTTAAATTATAAATATTAAATGTTTACAAAAATCAATATTTTAAATGAAAATGTATAAAAAATATCTATTTAATTGTTAATGTTGACAAATTATAATTACAATTTATTTGCACTATAATCATGAAATCATTTTTTTTTCTGTTTTATGCCTGTAGCTGGTTGCACCAAACAGTTAAATGAAAAAATTACTGGCCTAAATCCTGCCAAAGGACTTTTACACAATTACCAATGAGATCCGTTTCATTCGGACGTTGCCATTAAACAATTAAGAAATAATCGCGATTTCTGTGCCACGTACGACTGCGTAATATATATATAGATTTAAAAAATCGGCAAATTTAGATACAGTTTCAAAGAAATTGCATTTGAAGGTGCATTTTCTTTTCTATTTGACGGTGTAAATTTTGAAATTGTGCTATGTTTAGAAGTTAAAACAATTTCAGCAAAACAGAGATTTATTGAATTAAAGTGTAATTACTGCTTAAAGTGATAAAAAATAACACTAAAAGGCTTAAAAATACCTCTTAATATATAGATGGCATGTTTCATGCGCTCAAACGGCGACTTCTTCAAGATCAAAATGATAAATAAACTATTATCTCAAAATTTTTGAAAATGATAAACACAGATTTATTGGTCAAATCATTGTCACAGTCAATATGATGTCAGCATTATTAACAGACATATTTTTGCCTTATAATACACTGTAAAAAACGACCAATGTTTCTTATTTTATGAAAATATACTATAGCCACGAACGAAAATATAACATAACCTTCTGAGTTATCCGAAATTCCAAAAAGCGTCTTTCATTGTCTTTTGAATCCCCAGAAACCAATACAGTTCCAAAATTTAAAGAATTATTTATAAAAGCAAAGTATTTTTCGCTGCCCGTATTTTTCAGAAACGTTTCCGAAGGGTTTTTATACTGTATTAATCAGTTACCTCAGCCTGGAATACCTGTTTTTCGAATGTCATCCATTCTCAAGTAAACGCTTTCAGCTGCATAAGTTAATTTATACATGAAAGAGTAAAGAAATAATCTTAATGTTAATGTTAACGCTGTTAATTTTGCATGTTTTTCTGTTAAACATATTTGTTGAACATGGAAGTGTTTACTTGAGAATGGATAGCATCGGAAAAAACTACGAGGTATATCCACAAAGTAAGTTGCGTTTCTATTTCTATCCGCAGCAGCGAGCATGCGCAGCAGTTACTCTGACTGAAGGTAACCTTGAAATTTACGCCATTTTCAGATCGCTGCTGCCAACGTGTTATTTGTAGTGCTTCTTTAGAATGTCAGCCTTAATTGAAAATGCTGCTGCTTGTGAAATCAGATCTGTGATTCGTTTTCTCAGTGCAAAGAAAGTTAAACCAAGTGAAATTTATTGGCAAATCTGCGAGGTTTACGGACAAAATGCTATGAGTGATTCAATGGTTAGAAGATGGGTCAGACAGTTTAATGAAGGACGTGATCAAGTGCACGATGAAGAACGAAGTGGACCCCGTCTTTGGTTACTGATGAACTGGCGACTTCCATCTCTTCTTACACCTCAAATCTTTCCTTGGTGGTCAACACTTCACCGATGATGACGAGCTGAAAGAACATGTAACCACATGGTTGAAAACACAGGCGGCAACCTTCTATGAAGAAGGCATACAAAACCTTGTGACACGCTACGACAAGTGCCTACAAAATTTCGGAAGCTATGTAGAAAAGTAGTTTCACAGTTGTAGATTTTTGTACAATAAATATTTTTTTTGTATCTGTACACGTTTTTTTATATAACCAAACGGAACTTACTTTGTGGATATACCTCGTATATTCCGGGCTTAGAAAAATTATTAATACACTTTAAAAGCTACTCGTAAACGTTTCGAAAATTGTGGGTTGCAAGAGCAATTTTGTTTTTATAACTGATTCTTTAAATCTCGAAACGTCATTGATGTTTGAGATTTCTAAAGATAAACAAACACTTTTGAGAATCATGGTTAACAAAGATGAGTTTATATTATAAATTTATTCGTGATTATATTATATTTTCGTAGATTAAGAAACATTTGTCATTTTTTACAGTGTATAGATACAAAAGAAAGTTTAATTTTCTTTCCGAAAATTGCCCACGGTTAATATTTTGTAAAATATCTAACATTCAATATAGCCTCTGGTTTTTCCCTTCCCAATGGATAAATAATGGGGGGAGGGGTGAGGAGTGAATAAAAGGAAACAAAAGATTTTTCATTTTCAGTTTACATTTAAGTAAATATTAATTTTCAGAGGAAAATCTAAAAGCTTTCCCTTTTCCGAAATGAAAGTTTTTAGATTCCCCGCGGATGTCGATATATTAATATTGTTCTTACTATGTATTTTTATAGAAGGAAAGGTATTTTTAAAACTGAGCAGCAAATACTATCAAAGAAATCCATTATTAAATATTAAAATATTTTTACTGGTGTTTATATTTTTTTTAATTTTGACATTTTCATATGATTTTTAGGGGACTATTAAAATTAAACACAATGAAACTCCAATTATCTGAACTAACATATTCATAACGCACTGTGCATATGCAGAAATCCAGATAATTGGAGTAATTAAAATAAGAAAAAAAGGCTGCCTTCTGTGAAATAAAAAAATCTCGAAAATTGCATTTGATTAACAAACAAATAGTCCTAATGAAAGTTGAAATTGAAATCACGTTTGCTTAAAATGTGTTACTGTACAGGTGTCATTACAGGTCATCATTTTTATCATTTGCAGGTAT
Source organism: Maratus michaelseni (assembly GCA_963931845.1). Taxonomy (NCBI): domain Eukaryota; kingdom Metazoa; phylum Arthropoda; class Arachnida; order Araneae; family Salticidae; genus Maratus; species Maratus michaelseni. The sequence continues at coordinate 455,828,073 of OZ007589.1, read as the reverse complement.
CACCAGCTGGGAAGACCGAGCAATGCTCGGTTAAAATTAGCTTTGTTTTCAACTCGATACAACAATACATTATCTGTACAACATATAACAATCAGTTCCATGTACCCTGATTGGTTGAATTCTTTTTTTTAGAACGTTCTATGGACTCTGATTGGCTGAGTCACTTATCTCGGCTCCAATTGGAAATTTCTAGAATTTTTTTCAAATTCTGAAAGCAAATGTTTTCGACAAATGTCGCCAAAATATCGCCAAATGTGGCAACATTCTTTCATTTAGCGCCAAGCATGTCTTGAGAAAGTTCTATGTACCCTGATTGGTTGAATTCTGTTTTCGAGAGCGTTCTATGGACTCTGATTGGTTGAGTCAGGTATCTCGGCTGCTATTGGGAATTTCTAGAAAATTCCTCATATTCTAAAAGCCAATTTTCTCGCCAAATATCGCCAAATTTGGCGAGATATCCAACTGCTCAAACTGTTAAAAAATAAGTGTATAACCTTTAAAAAAAAGTAATTTAGAAACTTCATATCTTCTTCAAAACTTCCCCCCCCCCAAACTCTAAGTTCATTTGGGTAGATTTTCATTTAAAAATTTTAAATCATACAAATTCGAGGGAGTTCTGCTGCCGAAGATAATGGGTCCCTTAACATAGGTTCGTTTAAATATAATAAAATCATTCCACACTGATTTTACCTATATTTAAGGTTATTATCACGGGTCTGGGCAACGCTGAGCAGGTCAGCTAATATACTATAAAGTGACTGAAATATTTCATCGAAAAGTTATATGATCTTCCCTTAATATATTTAAAAGTTCAATCAAGTATTAAAACTAATAAAAAATTTATTACAAAAAAATGAAAAATATTAATTTTAATTGATATTTTAACTTGTTCATTATTGTATAAAATTATGATTAAATTTCATAATAATAAGAGTATTTTTGAGAATATTTTGCATTTAGTTAGTTAGGAATTGAAAGTAATTTTTAATTGCAAGCTGGAAAAGTATAGCTACTAAAAGGAGGTAAAAAATAATTAAAACAAATAAATTTATAATAGAAAATACATTTTAATTAAGATATTCAAGTTAGCGTGAAAACATTACAGATTTTTCAAAGAAAAATTCCGTATAAAAATTATCTTCCCAAAGAGCTATTCCTAATAATTAATTTTTTTATATATATAATGGAATTATGTGTCGTTTATGAGGATTTCCCCATTTAATGCTAAATAGTACTTCACGAGCAGGGAAGACGAGCAGATATCATAACCCATGACCAAAATGACCCATTAATCAAATTTTGTCGAACATGTAACAAAGCCCTTCTCAAAGCTCTTCTCTAAAGTCTTCTCGTGATATAAGATTGAGTCAAAATAGTCTGAGTCGTTGTTTATATAAAAGTAGCTTGACCCACAGTGACCCAAAAATGACCCACTAACCGGATTTTCTTGGCCATGTGACCTAGTCCGGCGATTTTCTGGTGCCCGAAACTCGTAGGATATAAAATTTAATCAAAATCGTTAGAGCCGTGTTTTAGATAAAATTAACTTGACCCGCGTTGACCCAAAACTGACCCACTAATCGAAAGTTCTCGAACATGTGACGCAACCCAATAGTTACTCGTGCCCGAAAATGATAGGATACAAAATTTAGTCAAAATCGTTTGAACCATTTTTTAGATACAATTAGCTTGACCCTGATCCATGGTGACCGAAATTGACCCACTAAGCGAATTTTCTCGAACAGGTGACCTTGCCCAATGGTTTTCTGATGACCCAAAATGGTAAGATACAAAATTTCGTCAAAATCGTTAGAGCTGTTTTTAAAATAAAATTTGCATATATATGAAACAAATTTTTTAATTTTTTCGCCGTTGGCCTCATCAAAGCTATAATTCTGTGTAAATCCCATTATTTTAAATTATTTTCTCGTTCTAGTATTTAGATTTCAAAATTCCGCCTAGCTAAAAATGCTTTATTCTAAATTCATTCTCTTAAAAAAATGGTTCTAAGCGCTGTTCTGTTAAAATTACACACTTTTTGTTTCATTAAATAAACGCATCCTAGAATTTAATTTATTATAATTTAACATCTTTTTATTTTTATTTTTCCTCTTAAAAAATGGCTCTAAGCGCTGTACTGTTAAAATTACACACTTTTTGTTTCATTAAATAAACGCATCCTAGAATTTAATTCTTTTAAATATCAATCTCCTAGCTAAATATTTTTAATTCTCTTGAAATAACAACCTATATCTTTTTATTTTTATTTCCCTATGTTTTCTGGAAAAATATTCTTTCACAAAAATATAAAAGCTAATCTCAGTTTTAATGTAAAATCTTTATATTGGCATCCTGCCCGCATTCAGTAAAATCTACGTTTTTTTTTTTTTTTTCTTATTTGTTCGAAGGAATTAGATTGTTCCGAAACATTCTAGAAATATTTTTCCCGCGCTTTTTCAGCCTGCGGTCTGATATCTTCAAAATCATAGCGCCAGAAAATTTAGTTCCGTAGCGCTGATTGGTCGAAAGACTGTTTAATGGCACTGTATTCATGGGCGTTAGATAATAGTTATACTCTGGTTGTTCCCGCGTAGAGAGCAGATTGTTCCTGGAGCTCGATGTACATGTAACCCCGGCGCGTACTTCGCGACCGTGGAATAAATCTCCTTGGCTGCCGATAGACAAGACGACGCTGCCTGTTAAGATCTTATGTCTTCTTCAAGCATTGAATTAATTCACCAAGTCTCTCTCTCTCCATGGTACTAAAAGTCATTATTTACGGAATTATCATTTTGAAATAGTAAAGCATGGCCTCAACGTTTCTCTGGATTCTAATAAACTGTGTATTGGAATCGACTGCCTATTTATTTTCTTCAGTACGCACACCATGAATTGGATTCGCGGCGCTACGACTGCAAACTCCTCGGTGGAAACTCTCGCCTTGATAGTTTGATTTACAAAAAATAAGGTGATTCAAGTGAAAACGTGGCATATATATATATAACCACACACAAGATTTGCTCGTATTAGAGTTTATGATAAAGGAATTTTCTATTTGTTCCGCGTTAGTCGAACTCAACTGGATTAATAAATTTCATCCATAAGAATTATCCATATTTTCTACAGTAATATTTATTTGAAGATTTAAAAACATTTCATGTTAAGTTAATCTAATAATAAAAGCAGAAGTATATGCACTGCGATTTTTTATAGCTTTTATATGAAAACAAAAATAAAGATATGATCGAGTTTTCCAAACATAAATCTTTTCAGTCGAGTTTTACAACTTTTGACATAATCTAATGTTTTTCTGTTTTGGTGATTTTTTTATTCGTTTGACTCCGTAAAACAATCTACAAACAAAATAAAAATATTTTCAGAAAACACGTTTAAATCACTTGAAGGAACGTTTTGAAAATTTATTTGTTCATAGGCAGATAAATATTTCAAATTCATTCTTATCTTTAGCAAGGAATTACAAGATTAGCGTATTTTTTATACATATATATAAATGTTAGATTTCGCAAAGGGTAAAATGAATTCATATTTCATTTTCCATTTAAACACTATTTTCCGGCACATTTTAATATTTTACAATTAATTTACGTAGTGGTATATTTACAGGTTGTCACAAAAATTACCGGAAAAAAAAACGGAAAGCGGTGGGAATACACCGTTTGCTGCATTATACTTGAGAAACCAGTAAATTTTCAGTCACACATAATTTCAAATTTACTTACGAAGTTCGCCAACAGATGTCGCTATAGGAGATCTGCGAGAGCTGTAGGGAACCCTGTCAGATGTCTGTCTGTACTTCGCCATCCTTCTATTAGCATGTGTTTCAGAGATTGCAAGTTACTGTAAAGAAACGGTTTATTCGTTACACTAAGAAAAAATTCTGCCACTGGTATCTAGAAACTAAATTGTGGCTCTAGAAAAAATAGTTCCATGTCATCCTTATAAATTCTAGTTCCCTTTGCTGGAGAGTTCGTCTCCCCTATTAAAATTCAAGAGCATTTTCCTATACTATTATCGTCGTCAAACTTATTTAAAAATCTCTGCAAATAAATGTGAACACAAGGAGTTAGTTTTAGTAACTATAATTCTAGTTTATGATTTTATTCTAGAAACCAAGAGATAATTTCTCGCAATTCAAACTATTTATAATATAATGTGTCGTTTCATCACCTATCTCAATCATTTCGTCTATTCAGTTTATTTGTTTACCTTATTCGCATAACTCGGAAATCTATATTTCTAGTTTAGGAATTTAGAAAACGACTATTTATTCGTTCTAGATGAAGACGGTATAAGTTTTCTTTCAGTGTAGAACAGCGGATATTTCTCGTCTTGAAATTTCACCATCTAAGACCACAGCATTCTTAAAACAAGGCGCAGTTCTCAAAGGACGTTTAATGCCAAAAAAAGAACCGAAAAAAGTTACAATGAAGGCTCTTCTTGAAAATTTTCAACGGACTGTCAATATTAATGAAAATCGTGCTGGAAACGTTGAGCGACGACATGCGGCAGTTAGCAAAGCGAAAGTTGAAGTCGTTCAGCCAGTGATCCAACAGCGGCCTTGGATTTCCATTCGCCCTGTTGCAGATCCGGCTGTATTGCAACTCATATCCACGCACCTTATCATGCATAGCAGTCTCCATCTCTTTCCATACAGAATTCAGACACACCAATTGCATAGTGCTGCTGCTATTAATGCACGCGACAAGTTCTCGGACGCTATACTGGAACAGCTGGATGTGGGCGCAATCGATGTGGGAAGCATTTGGTTCTCGGATGAAGTGTAGTTTTTCTTGGACGGCTTCATCAATAAGCATAACTGGAGCATTTGGGGAGCAGAAAATCCCCAGGTGTCTATACCGTCATCCAATACGCTCTATCTGGGCATTCTGTGGGAATTTGTGGCGGTACGAAATGCCTTGGAAGACCGCGGAAATACCTCGTGGTGTCCATCCACATCTAACGGCTGATGTTTTTTCTTTCCTCAACGAACAGTTCGATGATCGTGTCACTGTCCTGGATTATTGTAAGCAAACAGAAAACGGCTCGGATTGGTTCTCTATTCATCACATTTGATTCTCTGTGAGGATATCTAAAAGATGAGCGCCGAAATCCGCAAACGACGGCCGACCTGACACAGCACGTCTTTGCTGCGTGTAAGACCATTCCGGTAGTAATATTACCACGGGTTTCTGCGAATTTTCTTCTTTGACCACACAAAGTTGTTGCTGCAAATAGTGGATATATTGAAAATGTCGTTATTTAGTTTTTGAAGCCATCTTCGCAACATGTTCATACTTTTTTTTTCCCACTTAGTAGCGCCATGTGTTGCCAAATTCTTCAAACAAAAATTATCAATTTTGTGTGATGGAAAATTTATTGGTTTTCTAAGTAGAAGGTAGCAAACGGTGCATTTCTATTGCTTTCCATTTTTCAAATGCACCTGTCATGATTGGGTCACACTGTCTGTTTCAAATTACGCATGTTATACAGGGTGTTCGTAAACTGATTTTAAAAAACGAAAACTCCAAAAGCTGTTGACTTAATGTTATTATAAGTTCAAAATTGTTCTTTTGGCTGTCTGAAAATAAACAGGCTTCAGTTATTTCATTTACATTGCCATTAGTCACCTTTTGCTTATTCAGTTCAAAAGCATATTTTACATCAGTTTGATGCCCTGAAATCTAAGGCTTTTCCGGAAATTTTTATAACACCTTCTAATATAGTTGAAGAGTGTCTATGACATCGATTTCAAAACCTGACTGTGCTCTAACTCTCGTAAATATATTGGAATGCTATGCAGAGATGTAGTGGAGGGTATACGTTGGTATACACCGTACACCTTCGGGATTTTTGAGTAACTCCATTACCATCCATTATCAAATAAATCTATATTGTATATTTTCTAGCGTAACCCTCTCTTTCGTTAACGACTACAATACTGTTGCCATGTAATTTTTATGTGTTATTGAGGTTTACTAATGAATGTTGGCTGTCGAAAACATTTATATATCTTGATTAATTTTGACACAATTATAATTGTGTTAAAATTAACCAAATTTAATTACGTATCCAACGTCCATTACCTACTATTACCTGCATTACGTGTTCCATTACCTGTTTAGCTGTTTTAAATAACAGACCAGATGTTTTAAATAACATACCAATAAGGTTAGCTAGGTGAATTGTGTCTGCAAGATTATTCCAGGATAGCTCACACTGAGGAAAATGACACTTTCAAATCTGAGTAGATCGATGTTTTCAGTTAGTTATGAAATTTTTTATTTCAAATAGGACGACCCAATGCTTTCAATTCTGAAGCACCAGAAATACTCAGAATATTGAAATATAAGCATACTCAAAACTGAGAACATAGAGGTCAGTTCATACTCATTTCTGAAACATGAACATACTCAAAAATGATTAAAATCCGTTCAAACTCATTTTCGAAACATGGAAATACTCAAAAATGAACACAAAGAAAGCAGTTCATACTTATTTTTGAAACATGGATATACTCAAATAGGAGCACATGATGTTTTATTTTTGACTGTGTGCATGTTGTCAAAAATGAGTCTATACATTTTTTCAAACTTGAGTCATTTTGATTTGGAGCCATTTTGACTCTGCGACATACTCAGATTTGAGTATTTTTGCTCAGTTTTGAAAATGTCGTTTTTAGAGTGCAGTACATTGGCAGATTACACTGTCAGAAAAACTTGTCTTTATACACTAAATTATTTCAAATTTTTCAACATACAATTTCCTTTTTTTAGAAAACTTGCCTTTTCCGTGAATTCTTTGTGAAAGTACGAAGAAGAGGGGAATTTTCCGTTTATTCCTTGCATGCATGCATATTGGCTGTATTAATACCAAAGTTCGAATTTATTTTTAACATACAAAACTAAAAATTCAAAAAATTGAAATTTCGAATTAAAAAAAAAAAAATAGTGCTTTCGAATTTAAAAAGTAACAATTAAGTTTCTCATTCTTTTAAAATTATTTGTTTAATTAAAATATCAGTTTATTTTTTAAAGTTATAAAAAAAAATTCGCACTTAAAATATAATCTAAGCAAACAGATTAATATATATATATATATATGGCGGAGTTGTATGGAAAAAACGCATGGTTAATTTATTTTACACACACACACACACACACACACACACACAAAAAAAAAGGGGGGCATTTTGATTTACACATACGCTTGCTAATACAAATTTTATAATGGACTTTGATGTAGTACTTTTATATGTGAATTACTGTAGTTATATTTAAATCTTCATTAATTAATTTAAATGTATTATTCACTACTATTAAGAATGCTTATTGATTAATTGTATTTACTTTTATGCCCATGGTGGACAATATCATATTCTAATATAATGTAATACTTTCTTAAACGCTAATATAATATATATTAATTCAAATTAATTTTCATCCCTAACAACTTATATCATGTGTATTTAAATTTTAACTTTGTATGCAAAAACATAATATGTTACTATTAATTTCAATATTTAATTAATATTATTTTTAAATCCATAGTATCTTAATTCACATAATTTAGTATTTTAATTTGCCCAAGGTGGGCAATATCATATTCTAATATAATGTAATACTTTCTTAAATGCTAAAATTATATGTAATAATTTAAATTAATGTTATTCCCTAACCTATTGTATCATATGTTTAATATTAAATTAAACTCCATAGCATCTTTATTCACTTTTAGTATTTTAATTAATCATTACTACATCCATTTTTACTTTAATGTAATTGGATTTATTATTCATTTTATATTTAATTTCATATATATTTATTAATTAAATATTATTTATTTTATTTTTAATTTCATTTATATTTATTAACTAAATACCACTTAAGATAGAATGAATTCATTTTTAATATTGATTTTTCCATTGTATATTCACTACATATTCAGATCATAGATGGCAGTACCATGGCTTGTTTGCTTTAAAATATTCAATATATCCATGTAGTTCATTTTCAAAATCATAGATGGCAGCACCATGGTTTGTGATGTTTTAAAAAATTCCATATATCCAAGTAATTCATTTTCTAAATTGGCAACAGGGTTTGTAATCTTCTAAAAATGTTTTTGGCAACATTTAGAAAATTATTTTTTGCAATTCATTACCTTTATTGGTCTTCATGTATCCTGTTAGTGTTGTGAGCAGGAATCCACATTCATCGCGTAGATTATGGTATTTGGAGATCTATCATCAAGTTCTTCTCTTATAATTAAGGGTAAGGTTTCTCTCTTTTTAAGTATTGTATTAGTTTTGTATTTGTTTTATGAATTTTGTCTTTTTTTCACTAGAATGTTATTGTCATTGAGTGGTCGTCCCAAATTCATATTCTTTAGCAATTTTAATGCTAATATGAAGATGAAACCACTCATTTTATTTGTGGAATTTATGCATTTGGGACTTGATAATTCTGTATAAATTCCAAAAATTTCATTTCATTCATTCTATTTATTTCATTCAATTTTTAATTTAATTTCTACTTCTATTATATAAGTATTTAATATATATATTCATTGCGCTAGGGTTACAATTTCGTTGTCAATAAATTATTACTTCCTAAATCATAATTTCAAGTTTCAGTTGGTGTTTTGGTAATGTTTCATTAATGGTTATATATATATATATATATATATATATATATAATAGTTAAATTAAGTGAAAAAAAATCAATTTTACTCAAAAAAGTATCAAACAAAAATAATGCTTTTGAATTGAAAAAAAAAGTAACAAATAGTTTTTCATTCATTTACAATTAATTGCAATGTATTTTTTTAAGTTATTAAAAAACACTCGCACTGAAAATATATTCTAAGAACAAATTTAAAAAATATATAATAGTTAAAAAAATAAATTTTACTCAAATATGCTAACATTTTTCTCGAATTTAATTAAAAGTATAATATTCCTATTTCACTTCTAACAATCACATTAAGAATATATATAATTAATGTTTTTATCCTCTATTAATACTGAAATTTTAAAACCCCAACCATCAGCTCATAACGGCGAAATCTCCCCGCAAGTAACTTCAAAATTGCCAGGCTTCTAAACCCCAAATCTTATAAGTCCCAAGCCGCCATTTGAAGCAAACCACCCTTATCATCGTTTCAAACTCTTTTTCTAAGCAAGCGCTCGCAGGCCTTACCGTTAACACCCTTTACACAAGGCTCTGACGTCCCTGTTTCAAGCCCAAGGTCAGACAGAGTATGTTCTTGAGATATATCAAATAATAAATACTCGCCTAACAGTCCATAGTGGGCGGCACAAAGGGATATGTAATTTTTTAAAACTGGCGTTCTTCAAATAACGAAAAATTTCCCTCCTATAACAAAGAAAAAAATAAATGGACATATTTTACAAATAATGGAAATATTCCGGCAGCAGTGCTGCCAGGAATATTTCCGTAATTTGAAGGAAGTATTTCTGAGAGTGTAAGACAAGATGTCCCTTGTTCAAATTCTGGCCTGGACGCTTTTTCACTCAGTTGGAAAATTACAACTCATATGAAACCTTTATAGTTCGTTTACAGGGGAACACAAAATATTTCCGCTACATAATGATCTTGAGAGAAAAATCGTTTACGGTGCACTTTAACGTTGTTACGATAATTCAAACATAATCACATTAGTATGCATCACTGAGGTGGACAACAACATACTTTATGAAGGGTATAGCATTTATACACTCTAAAAACGACATTTCCAAAACTGAGCAAAAAATACTCAAATATGAGTATGTCCCATAGTCAAAATGACTCAAGTTTGAAACGTGTATTTATGAACATGTCATTTATGAAAACAGGTACACACTCAAGAATAATACATCGTGTGCTCCTACTTGAGTATGTCCATGTTTCAAAAATGAGTATAAACTGATCTTCTATGTGCTCATTTTTGAGTATGTCCATGTTTCGAAAATGAGTTTGAACTGATTCTAATCATTTTTGAGTATGTCCTTGTTTTAAAAATGAGTATGAACTGACCTCTATGTGCTCAGTTTTGAGTATGTCCATGTTTCAATATTCTGAGTATTTCTGGTATTTCAGAATTGAAAGCATTGGGTCGTCCTATTTGAAACGAAAAGTTTCATAACAAAATGGAAACATCGATTTACTCAGATTTGAAAGTGCCATCTTTCTCAGTGTAGCTTGTTTACTAGGACGAACAAGAAAATTCCATTACATTATTATCAATGGGGAAAATGCATTTTCAGTGCATTTCAATAATCTTACCATACTTCAAACATAATGAAAATGATTTGATTCAATGAGATGGACTACAACTTGTTTTCTATAGATTATAGAGTGCATAACATTTATCGTTTATTTACAGGGATACTAAAAGAAATTCGGTTAAAGGATGGACTATTTCTTGGAAGTGCATTTTCAGCTTTGGTATTATTTTTAAACTTAACTAATTTCTAGTATACAGTACAACCTCGTTAACACGAAATTGAAGGGACTGCGAATTTTTTTCGTGTTATCCGAAATTTCCTGTTAACCGTCATAATAATGGCGCCATCTATGTTATATATAAAAACTAAATAAATTAACCGGCAAATATATCCTTTCTCATAAAATCACAAATTAATAAAAAATTGAAAATTTCATGAACAAATTAATCATCATTTTTTAGGCAATAATAAATTTATTTACTTGCTAATATATTTTTTTTAAAGTCCGTTATTGACTTTTGCTTCAATATTTGTAGAGTATTTCTTTTAGGAACGTATGGACCTCATTTAATATGTCCAAAGTTCGGGAAGTATCCTCTTGTTGCATAAGGAAATGCTACGGTAGATTCATTTAATGACACTAAACTTTTCTGTTCTGTGTCAATTTCTTCATCCTCGTCTGATACTTCGATGTTGTCATCTTTTTTTTTTTCAACAATTATTTCTTCGTGTGTCATCAAATCCAAAGTCAGCACATCTTCATCTATGCAAATATACTCGGGAAAAAAATTGCTAAGAAAGATTTGTCCGTTTTTTGGCTACATACCTTTTTTGCAGACAATTCTATGGCGCTCTTTCAATCTTGTGAGTCATCCGTTAGAACATATGAAATCGCAATCACAGAGAGCATCAGCAAAAGTCTTTGCTTTCTCTTGCAAAACTGCAAAAGTTAAAACAATGTTCTGGCTTCTTGCCTGTTTTGTAAGAGAGCAATTTGAATTTATTCATTCTTTCTTTTACATATGCATTTTCTTGCTGGTTTGCATTGGCTCACAGACAGATAGACAGACAGCGCCCACCCTAGGGACCAGCTTATGGCTAATAGCCAGGACGAACCCCCAAGCCTAGGGAGGGAAAAATATTACTGTCCGGCGCTAGCTACAATAATTACAAGTTAAACTACAATTTTACAAAGTATAAACGTTACCCAATTTTGCCACAAGGCTGGGCGAACGTTAAAATTATTACAATATTTGTGATTGTACATAAACTTTAGTTATAGTTATTTATATAGCATTTTGAGATTAACATTATAATGACAATCATTTACAATTGTACATTTTGAATGTATTAATACGTAGGGGAGACCGGGGCACGATGACTATGTTAACAATTTTTGTTGTTTATTAATTTAAGTATAGTAAAATTAATTTTACATGAATTGTTAGAGTATTCCTTCGTGGTATTAAATATATTACCATTTAATTTTTCAAATAAAAAAATAAAGAATAATTTTATTCTTTCATAACATTAACAAATCGTCATCTTGCCCCAGTACTGGGGCAAGATGACTTTGGCCTTGGGGCAAGATGACAACACTGAAAAAGGTTGAACATATATTATCTTTTGAATATGTTACATGGTTTAACAAATGATAACTGTGTTTTTGCATCTTACAAAGTATCAAACTAAGCATAATGCATTGATTGTAACGTAATTTTGAAGTGTTTAGTTGTGCAGCTAACAATAGTCACAAATAAAAATGCCATTTTCATAATTGGAACATTCCTCATGCAACCACTCTTGGCATTTACAGCACTCGATCCATTCTTCTGTTGGTGGGTCACAATGCCGGAAGTTGGCCTTAAGCGCTTTTTGAATTTTTTGGGAGGAGGGGACCAGCGGGGGAGGGGAGAGGTCTTGACCTCGTCGAACGGTACTCCCCTCGTACCGATCGGACGCTTGGAAGTGGAGATACGGACCCCGATAAGGTTTTTCTTTCGGGAGGCTAGGGGGGGGGGCTTAGCGGATGACAAAAATGTCTTCCTGTGGTCGCCCCCTTTCGAACGACACCTGCCCCGATCTCATGCGCCCCCTTAGCCCCTAGAGGAGATAGAAGCGCAAGGTCGCGCGAACAAACACACAGACAAACAAGCTTTTACAGGATTTAAATAGAATGGACAACATAGTTAGTTTAATAAATTCCGAAACACGGGGCCAGATAACGAGCTCGTCATCTTGCCCCGGACTGCCTGTTTAAAAATATTCGTTTTCATTGCCATGAAGGTAGGCGATTAATTGATATTTATTCATGGTAATAGGTAGTATTTAAATTAAGTTACTCATAAATATTAAAGAGAAACGACATATCTTACCTGTATCTGTAGCAGAGCTTATTTAAACATGCATAAAAGTTATAACGTGGCAGCGGTAAACAACCAAAGCTTCACAAGTAACACAAAAATGGCGATTTCAGCGTCTCTATATTATTGCTTAACGAACGGCCGATAGAAGAGCCAGTAGTGTCCGGTTGATGCTACCACCTAGTGGAAAACGGAAAAATTAAGACATTCGTCATCTTGCCCCGGTCTCCTCTATACAACAATAACATTTAGAGGTATAATATATTTTTAAAAATGATTACAATATATAATTACAATATAAAATTCAAACAATTTTATTTACACACAATAACATTTTGAAATACACTATATACAGTAACCTCTCACCCACACGCGACACACGGCAATCATTCCTCGTCACCAGAATCTTTTATAAAAGTAACTCCCATACTCAAATGCAGAATTTAAAAGAAAAAAAAATTAAACAGTGGTACGTAAAAAGAACCACCGAAAATCGCGCCTAAGTGGATTGACTCACAGCATACGCCGCTTCAATCTTTTCACGATTCTTTAAAATTGTCGAGAGGACCAATTGTAGGTATTCCATACTTCGCCGCATTTTCTGATTTTTTCAGCACTTTAATCGCTAACTTCGTTTAATTTTTTTTGCTTGGTTTCTAAAGATAGAGCTTGCTGTTTTCGACTCATCTTTCACAGAGTTCGACAGAACAACTGCGAACAGAGTTTCAATTATGTTAGTCAAGTTGTGAAGTAAGGATTGTGTCTTTCACTCACAGATAGGTGAATTCGGAAACATGGTTAATGGTGTATGTCACTATCAATACAGTCAACCGAGTAATGGAACAATCACTTTCAAAAGAGAAATTCCTTCGCCCTAACTTTCACTGTGACTAATCTATATAGCTCATAGTTAATGTGAGAACACTTGCACACATCACAGATCAAAGAAAAGCAGGGATTAGTCAGGAATTCAGTATTTCGCGATTTCCTGAAACCCTTTTCCCCTTTATATCTTTTTCAAAACATGATAAAATTTCATTTTTAATAAGAGGATGTGACATATAAGTTTGAAATATCAAAAACATTGCGTAAGGATTTTTTTTTTACTTTGGAGCAGAAAAATTTTTCGCCTTAAGCGTGATTTTCCGAATTTCTATTTCGTGTTAAACGTATTAATTAACATTGATTTTCAGACTCATCTGACGAGACCTCAGTATTATTTCATGCTAAGCGAAATTTCGCGTTAAGCGATTTCGTGTTAACGAAGTTTGAGTGTATTACGTAGTGTGTATAAATTCTACAGATCATATACAGGGCTGCACTAAAGAATTCGCGCATATTACTTGCTAGAAAGGGAATTTTTAATGCGGTATTTTTTAAAATTGTTTATTTAGATGTCTCATTTCATTGTATGAAAAAATGAAATTTCTTAACAATAGCCTGTTAGAGTTGTCAATTGTTTTATAATCTATACCAGATGGTATCTATACCAGATATTTCGTTCTTGTTAAATAAATATGAAGTGTTTCTAAAAAATCAATTTGCACTCAATTATTATACTTTATGAGGTACCATATATTAATGTAGAAAACTTTTTTTTTTTAGTTCATATGGTAAAATAGGGCGGCTTGACAGCTGATGAAAGGGAGCGCTTCGAAAAAAAGACCGGGTTCAGGCGGTAGATTTAACCTAGAACAATGTGACAAAAAAAAATCTAGGTTTTTTTTTGTTTTTTTTTAATAGTTTAAAAAGCTAGTGAGATATCTAGAGTTTTTAAAAATATGCAGTTTTAGTTAAATAGCATTAATTCAATGTAAAACGTAAATTTTAAAAAAATTTCGTTACTTACAGAGAAAAGCAAGATATCAATATTTCGAAAAAATCCTTCGTATTTCACTAGAAACGTATGTCATAATTAATTTTTTTTTTAAATATCATATTTATTGATTGAAAAAGTTGGAGCTAGAATGTCCACCGATTTTGAAATTGCTTTTCTGAAAAATAAAATCACGTTTAAAGTATTCGTTACCCGCTACGGTACAACACAGCTTACACATACAGCTATAACGATCATAGCTAGAGTTTTTCCTTAGTACGCCCGTAACTGCGTGCAGAATTGTGGCAATAAAAGATAGATCAAGGGTCGATGCAGGTTTTTTTTTTTTTTTCTTAAGGCCCATTTTGTGAAAAGAAAATTATTTTTGTGGGGAAAAAAATTATGAAAGATGAAATTTAGTTACTCGAATTCAACCGAGGCATTTAATAATAATTTATTCTTTAAGTCCTTCTGCTAAAGTTTTCCTTTTCACTGAAGTTGTTTTGTTTGCAAATTACATATTTTAAAACAAAATAAAAATAATTAATGAACAGTATATTTTTATGGAATGGAATTTTGTGAAGGGATCTTTATCAAGGGGAATTTTGTGAAGGGCCGTGTTTTGTTAAATGGCTTTTTGTAAAGGGGATCTAAATAGGCCCAAAATTTTTGCTTACCACTGTAGATGTACAGTTACTTATAAAACCTAAGTTATGTAAGCAAGGTACAATTTATTTTAATAAGCAAATCGAGTTAAGTATTGTCAAGGTTAAGTATTGTTAAGGTTATTGTCAAGTTAAGTATTGTCAAGGCTACACTATCGAGATATTCGTAAATTGCAGGATGCATTGATGATGCACTTTTGGATGGAATTTGTGGCGTATTTAAGCTGATGACTGGACATAAAAAATATTAGATTTGGTGGCCTCTAATAAATTTATTTTTACATGTAAAACGTCGTTTCGTAATAAACAGATGACGCTCTACAACTTTGTAATTGACTTTTTGCGCGTGTCTCTTACCGTTTTCGAAATAATAACGCTAAATTTGCAGTTCGTCGCTAGGCGCGCTGCTGGGTACCTCATCGTGTAGATGTAGAGCATAATGGTTTTACTATAAGAAAAGGGCAGCTGACGCCACTGATGGTTAAATTACTGTTAGATAGCAAAAAAAACCCTGTTCTTTATGACGTCTACTGTATACATGAGATGGGGCGATTTGATTGGTCTACGTTAAACAGGTCTATGATATGATTGGCCTACGTCACCATGACGATTCCTGCAATGATCGCTAAGACAAAAATGTAGCGGTAGATTAGTTGATGGAAGTTTCTGTTTGTAAACATGCCCTTTCCTTATACCTAGACACTATGTTCTTGGTTGTAGCTAACCCGGTTCACCAGTTATTTGAGGCGAAACGGAATTAAGGAATTACCCTGTATAGTGCAAGTACCCTAACATAAATTCCTCATTTTTTTTAATGTCAATTTTTCTTTCAAAAATTTATCTGATTATAGTTCATAGCTTCTAATGGTAAAACATAGATAAAATTTAAAATACATTGAATTTTTTATACTATTTCCAATGAAAACTGCTATTTTTCCAAACGTTAAAATTTAAATAATAACCGAGCTATGCTCGGTCAAAATTAGCTTTGAGTTCAAATATCATGACCCATGACCAAAATGACCCACTAATCAAATTTTCTCGAACATGTGACCAAGCAAAATTGTCTTCTCGTGCTCGAAATCCGTAGGATATAAAATTTAGTCAAAATAGTCAAAGCCGTTTTTTAGATAAATTAAGCTTGACCCACAGTGACCCAAAAATGACACCCCAATCGGATTTTCTCGAGCATGGGACCTAGCCCAATGATTTTCTCGTGCCCCAAAAACCGTAGGATACAAAATTTAGTGCAAATCGTCTGAGCCGTTTTTAAGATAAAAATAGCTTGACACATAATGACCCATGACCAAACTGACCCACTGATCGAATTTTCTCGAACATTTGACCTAGTCCAACAGTCTTCTCGTGCCCGAAAACCATAGGATGCAAAATTTAGTCTAAATAGTCTAAGCCGTTTTTTAGATAAAATTAGCTTGACCCAAAATAACCCATGACCAAACTGATTCACTAATCGAATTTTCTCAAACATGTGACCTAGTCCAACAGTCTCCTCATGTCCGAAAACTTATAGGATGTAAAATTTACTCTAAATAGTCTGAGCCGTTTTTTCGATAAAATTAGCTTGATCCACAGTGACCCAAAAATGACCCTCTAATTGAATTTTCTCGGACATGTGACTTAGCCCTATGATTTTCTCGTGCCCGAAACTCGTAGAATACAAAATTTAATCAAAATTGTTAGAGCCGTTTTTTAGATAAAATTAACTTGATCCGCGTTGACCTAAAAATGACCCACTAATTGAAAGTTCTCGAACATATGACCCAGCCCAATAAGTTTTCTCGTGCCCGAACATGGTAGGATACAAAATTTGTCAAAATCGTTTGAACCGTTTTTTAGATACAATTAGCTTGACCCTGACCCGTGGTGAACCAAAATGACCCACTAATCGAATTTTCTCGAACAATTGACCTAGCTCAAAGGTTTTCTGGTGCTCCAAAACGGTAGGCTACAAAATTTCGTCAAAATCGTTTGAACCGTTTTTAAGATAAAATTTGCATATATAACCACACACACTCACACAATATTTGCTCTTATTAGAATATATGATTCATGAGAGTATAAGTTTTACGTTAATGCATTTACGCATGCACTTAAATATTATGCATGTGTTTCGAGACCTTTCGTCAAATTATCTTAAACAACATTTATTTTTAAAAATGAGTTGTTGTTTTTTTTTTTATCATAAAAGCTGTTATTGGTAATTTAGAAACATACTACAAAATTTGAACAAGAACGAAAAATCATGCGTTCAGCATAGATTATAAATCACTTTCCAACACTTATGTAACTTTTATACTGTATATAATTTTTAGAATTTATAAACACCAAGTAATAGGCCGAAAATTGGTTAAACTTAAAAACGCATACCACAACTAAAAATGCACAATCAGTAATTACTGTTAATATACAGTACTGTAACCGAATTCTTTTGTGTGCCCCTGTAAATAAACGATGGATGTTATGTGCACCCTATTCTATAGTAAGCCTCTTGTAGTGCACCTCAGTGATATATATCAATTCAATATGTTTGAAATAGTGTAACACCATTACACTAAGAAAAATGACACTTTCAAATCTGAGTAAATCGATGTTTTCATTTTGTTTCAATTAGGACGACCCAATGCTTTCAATTCTGAAATACCAGAAATACTCAGAATATTGAACTCAAAACTGGGCACATAGAGGTTATTTCATATACATTTTTGAAACAAGGACATACTCAAAAAGGACTAGAATAAGTTTAAACTCATTTTTGAAACATGGCAATACAAAAAATGAGCCCATAGAAGTCAGTTCATACTCATTTTTGAAACATTGACATTACTCAAATAGGAGAACATCATGTTTTATTCTTGAGTGTGTGTATGTTTTCAGAAATGAGTCTATACATGTTTGAAACTTGGGTCATTTTGACTATGCGACATACTCAGATTTGAGTATTTTTTGCTCAGTTTTGAAAATGTCGTTGTTAGAGTGTAGAATACACCGCAAAAGATTTTTGCTCATAGACCGCAATGTAACGGAGTTTTTTGAGTGTCCCTGTAAATTAATTATTAATGCTACACGCCTCATTTTCAATACCGAACATGCCACTGTAAATATATCAATAACATACAGGGTGTCCCAAAAGTCTCCGTACAACTTCAAAAATTTATTTAAAAAAAATAATAGGCCTACAGCAAAAACAATTACAACAGTGCATAGAGTAACTTAAAAAGTTTTTTTCTACTGCCTTAGTAAACTTCAACATGAGATCCTTTCGTAGCACGTAGAATATCAAGACAATATTCCAATTCAATCCACCAACGTTTTTCATGCTAACATCAACTGTAGCTACTGCTGTTTGGATCTTTTGTTTCAATTCCATGAGAATATTAACTTTTGTTCAGATTTCATGAAACAGTTGTAACTACTGTTGATGTTACCATGCTGAAACGCACGTGGATGGAATTGGAATATCGACTTGATATTCTTCGTGCAACGAAAGGATCTCATGTACAAGTATACTGAGGTAGTAGAAAAAAGCTTTTTAAGTTACTCTGTGTACTGTTGTAATTATTTTTGCTGTACGCCTATTATTTTTTAATACATTTTTGAAGTTGTACGGAGACTTTTGGGACACCCTGTATATCAATTGCATGGCAATCCGAGTATATTTCGTGAGTTAGAGCTCGGGTAGACAGACAGGCAAACCGAATTCATAAACACATTTCAACTATGTTGGAAAGTGTTAAAAAGGTCTTTTATTATATAAAAAAATTAAATTAGCTAATTAAGAACGCAAGTAAATTCAAATTAAAAACCTGTATTCTGCAAAATGTAATTTTTTTTCTGCTTACAATAATTTGATAGGAAGGCACACTCGACAAGCGCAAAAGCACACACACGGACATTGCGTGTTCATGTTTAATTGTATGTATATTTAATTAAGATATACAAAAATAAAAATTAACTTTTAAATAAAAGATTCATTTAAAACAACTGTTGTAAAAGAAATTTTTAATCGACGATTTTTTTAAAAATACATTTACATTTATAGTATAAAATATTCCATGATGTTTTTACAATACTTAAGATTAAAAGATAGAGTAACGTAAGTTATTCAATATTTTAAATATAAGATTTAAGTCTTAAAGCAGTTATTTTTTTAGAACTATTTTGATCAAATAAAACTTTTTAAAAAAACTGGGGTGAAAGACAAAAAAAATGTAAATTGAAGGTAACGAGTTTTTTCTATGTAAAAAATCCAAAACTATAAAGAAAAAATACTTGACGTCGACTTAATAAACAAAATAATACCGTTTAATTTTTTACAGCATTTTTTTAGCTTGGACAAAATATGGGCAAAAGAAATAATTATCAATATATATATATATATTTTTTTTTATCATCTCAAAATGTGATAAAAAGAAAGTTTGCTTTAATTAAGTTCTATATTTTAAAAATAAGAATAGCGAGAGAATAATTCATCTCGATTAATATTTTTTTATCCCTTCATATATCTTCATTTAATATCATAATTTGCTTTTTTATATGGATTTTATAACACCATTTTATCTGAAATATTTTATTCTAAAATAAATTACACATTTCAATAACATAGTTTGAAAAATATGTATTAAATGCGATTATACAATTAACTTTTTATAGAACATAATCTAATTGAGATATATTTCGTAAAAACAAGGTTATATTGCTATTTTATCACTCATTCAATTTAATTCATCTCTTCATAAATTTAATTTCTTTTTTATTCAGAAGTTAACCACATTACACTTCGTAGTTTATACTTGTAATTATAAATTTTTTTAAAAAACTTTTAACAAATAGAATAGTTGGGGAACTAGGGGTCCTTTTGTAAAACTCACTGTTTCATGGTCCCCCCCAAAAAAAAAAAAAAAAAAAAAAAAAACGAGGAAATCACCAAGTTTGCCATCTTATTGCTCATGATACAAGAAACCTTACTTATTGAAAATAGGTGATCTAGTACAACTTTTTGTGCTAAAAAACGTAATTAGAGTATTACAAATCACAAATCAATACCTTTGTCACTACTTGGCCTCAAAGTACGCCATATGGTCTGTCGCGATGAATTTTACCCGTACTTTAACATGCTGTAACGACTGGAAAAAATTATTTTAAAAGTTTGTCACTTTAAAATTAATTACCTATGAAGATGTCATAGAGCTGCTGGAGTTGTTTCTTTCCTGCTTAAATATTCATTAATTTATTCAGCTTTGAAATCTGCTAAATAATTAAAATCATCAATTTCACCCAATTTTCAGAAGCGTATATCTCAAAAGGGACACTCCTGATATGATTACAGTTAGTACCACTGAAAAGAGCACATCTTAATCTATAAGAAAAACCTTATTTCATTTTGGGTCTCTTATATAGGGGGAAAATAATAAAATTCAAAAGACCTATTTTACGCGCTATTTCTTCTTCGAAGATCTTCTCCTTCAACAAACTTAACACAAATCTTTTTATTTACAATGATAAATATATACATAATTATCTCTTGTTGTGGTCCATGATTGCTTCTGCTCTACCATACTGAATGATTGGTAACCGCGTCACCAAGGAGTCACGCCCGATAGCCATGAAAGACTAGTTCCTGGGGAAATCTAAATAATTAAAATCATCAATTCCACCCAATTTTCAGAAGCTTATACCTCAAAAGGGACAGTTTTGATTTGATTACGATTAGTACCACTGAAAAGAGCACATTTTATTCTTTTATTGCGCCAAATATCATCTTAATTGTCAGTACTTAAGCATGAAAAACAGGAAACTATAAAAATACATTTAATAGTTAATTTAAATATTAATTTAAAAAAATGCCGCCTGTTTTTTTAACAGCATTTTTAACCTGGAACAAATGTGTACAAAAAGAAACGGCGAATAATTCTTTTTTGATTCCCAGATGTAATAAAAATAAAGAAAACTTGCTTTAATTAAGATATATCTTTTTTTTTTTTTAAATAAAAAAACAAAGCGAAAAAATAATTATTCTGAATTTTTTTTCATTCCTTCTTCAGTATTTTTTTCATATGGAGTTCATTTTTATTAGAAATATTTAGTAGTAAACTAATAACATTATTTTTCAATAATTAATTTTTAGTACCACGTTTACTCAGTTGAACTTTTTATGAAACGGATTCTTAAGAAAATTTAATCACGCAGGATATTTTTAAAACATAAATTTTATTTTTGCCTCATGAAAGTTTTATTTGTTTAATGTTTTATATATCCTTTTAATTTTTTTTTTCGAAATTAAAGTTTGAAAAAAAATAAATGAATTGTAATCCATAATTATTTTTAAGAGAAATCGATTTTTAAAAGTATCGAATATGGATATTCTGATATTATATTCTGAGGAGGTTTATTTTTACAACATGGTTGAAAATAAATATAGTTCAACATAGTTGAAAAGTTTTTAAAAATTGCCATCCTCGCAGAGCGTAACTTGAATTCTTCATTAATGCATGAATAATTTATCAACTGTTTAATCAGAAAATTAACATTCAAAACTTGAAGAATAATTGATAGAAACGCAAATTTTTAAATTCTGTTTAAAGCTCCATTATTTTATAGCAATCTATCTAATACATGCTTTTCAGCGCATTCAAAGATTTCAATACTCCTGTGATTCATTTAAATTAACAATAGAAGGATAATCTCTAGACAAAGATTTTCGTGCTTCGATTAATTTTTGAGAGATTTACTGTTCCTGATTAAATGCAGTTGTTTCATTAAGCGAAATTTTAGTAGCTTAAAATTTGTACTCATTTTATAGAAATCTTTCGTTTAAAAATATGTTTGCATTCGAAGAAAAATACAATAACATTTTTTAATCCTAAACGAATTTTTTCTTGTTTTCTATTTGTTTGTCGTCATGATTTAGGCATATATATATATATATATATATATATATATATATATATTTAATGTATATTTATATTTTCAGTTTATTTAGAAATTTGTATTGTTAATGGTGTTAAAATTTATTTTATTAAAGGATCAGAGTGCATAAGCCGTGTTTTTGGTCCATGAAATAAGACTAAAATTTGAATTTGTTATACTGACTCAATTATTTCACTTTTTAATACTAGAAGGTTTATCCTGTACGATTTCAATAATATTTCTGCATTTTGTTTGGATTTATATAACTTATACAGGCTCAAAGTTCGTATTATTCGTAGTTTTTGATGAAAAATACGCAATTTCTCCTAATTTTACCTCAATTTTTAATATATATTTTAATATTTTACTATGAGCGCAGCTTTGCAACACTTTTATTTTTACATATATTGTATATTCTGATTTATTTTATAATATATGTAAAGAAGAAGGTGTTGCACACTGTTAAAAATTTGCAGCAAACTGTCCAGTCATTTGACCGTTTTTGTAGAAAATGGTTACATAACCGTTATTTAACTATATTCTGACCATATAAAATGAGCAATAATATGGTCAGAATATAGTTAAATTACAGTTATGTAACCGTTTTCTACAAAAACGGTCAAATGACTGGACAGTTTGCTGCAAATTTTTAACAGTGCATGTTTGCGCTCATATAAATAATTGAGATAAAATTAGGAGAAATTGTGTATTTTTCATCAAAAGCTACGAATAATACGAACTTTGAGCTTGTGTAAGATATATAAATCCGAACAAAATGCAAAAACTATTGTTGAAATCGTACAGGATAAACCTTCTAATATTAAAAAATGAAATAATTAAGTCAGTATAACAAAATCGAGTTTTAGCTTATTTCATGGGCCAAAAACACGGCTTATGGACTCCTTTGAGATCCTTTTGAGATTCTTATACATTCAAATGATAGGAAGCACATGTTCTGTAGATTTTTCTATTTTAACTGCATAACATATAGGGATTTAAAGGGTAATTGCTGGGTTTCTTTTGATAAGGGTATTTAAACCTCTACAAAACAAGAGATTAAGCCTTTGGAAAATGGTTCGTTGGGTAAAATAATAAGGTAATCATAATACTTAACCAATATCGGATAATAACTATATAATGGCAAGCAACAATGATAAAATAAAAAATTACGGAAATATACAAAAGCATATTTTGGGCCTATTTTTGAATATGTTTTTGTAAATTTCCGTTAATTTCGCTGTCTTTTCAGTTGAACATTTTTCTCAATTATGTAACACGTATTTAATTTTTAGCTGTTTGTTTTTATGAGAATTATCTCCTGAAGATGGCGATGAAGAATAGCCGAAACGTCGATAATTGTTTATTTATGTAGTTTTTTTTTTTTTTTTTAATAGCTGATATTTAAATTAAACGAAATATACGTGGAAAGCAAGTGTTAGATGTTTGTAAAAATCCTCTAGTTTTTTGTATCCATTACCACAACTACAACCACAAAAAGTATGTCCATTGTTGTTTATCAAGTGAAAAAAACAATGTAAAAGTTTCAAAAAAGGGCGTTGGTAGTAATGAGCTGATTTTCATGAATACCTTAGTACTTAACCACTTTACTACGTCGATATCAATACCCATTTCTCAGCGTTCGTTCCTTTTTTTATGTTTTAATACCAGTATTTCCGATTAGCAATTCTTGTGTTACTTAATTGCAGAATTTTCTTCTTTAAATATTACTATGCAAAAATAGCAATATTCAAACTAAAGAACAGTACGAATTTATTTACAAACACGTAAGTCTTGCATATGGCTACGTGCTTGGCCATAATAGTCAAAGAGTTAAGTTATGCTTTAAAGTTTATCTATATTATAAAGGACAAACGTGTCCGTGCGTAACGATGACGTCATTTTGCAAATGGCAACACTTGACGGTGAAATTTCAGTTTCGCGATTTTGACTACTGCAATTTTTTAAATTTTTAAACATCGCATATTTTTAATTTTTACACCGTTATATAGAAAAAAATCTACTATCAAATGCAATTTGTTTGAAAACTGTATCACAACTTACTCATATATTAAGCATTTCAATTCAATTTCAAACATGATTTTTTTTTTATCTATCTCTATCGCTTGCAGACGATTACAAAATATTAATCCGTTTGCACAATATAAACACTATAACAAATTCTGCATTTGTTTCCAGCTAATAACCAACAACGAAATTGAAATTTCACTAAGCAATCAATAAAATAGTATCAATAAAACACAAATTTAACAGACATGTAATCGAAATAAATGCTTAAAACCGCTGAAATTATAAGAATAAAAAACTGTTGTTGATAACGTAATTTTTAGCCATTTCTTCGGCTATTAACTTCTGGCACGAGGCCAATAAAATACGCTTTTAATAAATTAAAATTTTTTATTTGAATATAAAATTGATATATTTCATATAAAAATGCTCTTTGGTTAAAAAAATATTAAATCTAAAAAACTTATTACAGTTTTCAATTTAAAAAAATGGTTTTCACATATATTCTGTATCCCGGGAAGCCCGGGTTGGTTGCCCTAGTTAATAAATTATAAA
Organism: Maratus michaelseni; assembly: GCA_963931845.1. NCBI lineage: Eukaryota > Metazoa > Arthropoda > Arachnida > Araneae > Salticidae > Maratus > Maratus michaelseni. The sequence goes on along the minus strand of OZ007589.1, from coordinate 455,803,476 downwards.
CTTTACAACCTAAAAATTTCATTATTTTTTATTTCCAGCAAATATCCTACATAGCTATTAGAAATTATCTACTAATATTTCAAATGTCTTTAAAAAAAACGAGACTTACGAAATAAAATAATACATTTAATGATTGAATGTTTCGAAATGATTAAATTACATAAGAGGAAAAATTAATTTTCGAAAGATCTAAAGAAACTATTTTTGAAGAAGCCATTTAATTAAATTGATTATTTCTTGAGGAAACAATATTGTAATAGCTTACAAACCGTAAAGATTTTATCTCACCAGATTAGAAGAAAACTGCTGTGTAAAATAAGTTAAACAAAGTATTCATTTTTAGATTGCTATTAATCAACAGAGTGAAATAAAATGGACTGTATAAAGTTAATTAAAATGAAATTGTTCTTTCTGAAACAATTAATTTTTATTTTCTTAAAAAGAATTTAAAAATTAGCCATGCACAAAAATTGCTGATAAGTACGAGGGAAAATCATTAAGTAAGTCACAAAAGATAATTAAATAACAACTTACAATGATATTCACTTCAAAACTATTTTTATTTCTCAACCTATTCTCCACCCATATTTATGCACTTATATCACCGTTTTATCACTGTGCCCCAACACCCGCTGCATAACATTCTTTGGGTTGCTGTCTCAGCCACGTTAGGACTTCAAATTGAACCTTTTCATCCCCTGTGAACATAATATTGCTTCCAAGATGGTTTTTTAGTGGACTAAACAGATGAAAATCGCTTGGGGTAAGTCGAAGCTGTAGGATGGATGTTGAAGAAGTTGCCAACCAAACTTGTGAATTGTCTCCTGTGTTCAACTTGAAGTTTTAATGTGGCTGAGACAGCAACCCAAAGAATGTTATGCAGCTGGTGTTGAGGCACTGATAAAATGGTGATATAAGTGCATAAATATGGGTGTAGAATATGTTGAGACATAAAAGTAGTTTTGAAGTGAATATATCTTTTGTGACTTACTTAATGACTTACCCTCGTAATTAATATTTCTATTTAAAGTGTTTCAATTAAAATATGTATATTTTTAGCAATTAAATGTGATTTAGAAATAGTTACATTTGTCAAACTAATAACACTAGTTTATCGAAATGATTTTTACAAAACTTCAATAATCAATTTTAAAAAATTGTTTATTAAATTTTTCAGTTGGAATTGTACATTTTAATGAATGTTTGATAAAAATATCTGCAAATATACAATAAATTATAAAAAGAGATACAAATCCAATAATTCGAAAAATATGGACAGTAGCATGATACGATTGTAACATTAATACAGAAAAAAACATGGGATTTTTTTTTTATTTTTTTTTTATTTTTATTTTTTTTTTAAGAAGCTGAATTTGACATCGACATTAAATACTGTAATGTCTTCAATCTTGCTGCCTGTTGATATTTAAACTAACGTACAACAAAAATTACAACAAAAATCCACTTCATGCTCTGCAGAGTATATTGTACGTTTGACAGCTATTCTAACTTTTTTATTACTTCTGTCTAAAAATACAATAAATTATAACACCTTGTAATAATATATTTCTTTTAAATGCTAAAAGTTGTAAACTAACAACATGCTATACAGTAAAATAAGTTTTATTAGATTGTTCACATGTTTCGGTTCACACCGAGCCATTATCAAAAAAAATGAGAATATTCTATAATTGCACGGTCGATGAAGTTATTATTTGAAATGGTACCATTTTATTTAGACATTAATATTTATTTATAAATTATTTAATTTTAAATTCATATTTCATTTAAATATGGAAATAAACAACAAAGCAAAAATAAAAATTAACGTGCGGAATTTAATAAAAAGTACCTGAAAGTTAAATGATAGCATTTCAAATAATAACTTCAAAGACCGTGCAATTATAGAATATTCTCATTTGTTTTGATAATGGCTCGGGGTGAGCCGATACATGTCAGCAACCTAATAAAAGTTATTTTACTGTATATTATGTTTTTAATTTACACCTTTTACATTTAAAATAAATACACTTCTGTGTATTTTTAAAAGAAGAAAGTATTGAATTCGTGGAAAATTTTGACTTCCGGTTTTCGACGGATTTATACGTTTTAGAAGGTCCTGAACACGATTTGACTGTATTTAGAAAATTTCTGTCCACGAGTGTGTCTATCTGTCTGTATGTATGTGAAACAATTTTTCTGGGCGCTCTATCTCAGGAACTAATGCACTTTGAATTTAGGCTGATTAGGTTTTGATGTAAATTGCCCAACAGGTCGCGCTGCTATGCTGCATTTTTCTCTATTTCCACGATAGCTATATCTCAAGAACTAATGCACGGAATTTCATTAATCTTCATACTCTGTTAGACCTTGACATAAATAGATCCTTATTCGGTTTGGGTGTATACCGCCCAACAGGTGTCACTGATACGCTTTGTTTTTCACGATTTCCGCGATAGCTATGTCACAAGAACGAATAGATTGTCATTGGATTTTTGTTGCAGACGATTTGATTTATATAGAAGAAAGTTTTGTAACGGCTAACAACATGCTAGTTTCAAATGACACCCGTCAGATAAACATTTGTAATCATAGTTGCATTCTGAACTATACTGTACCCCTAAACAAACTCCTGAAACGCCACTTATTGGTGGTAAATATAATAATTTTGGCAATATTTTTTTTCTTTATTTAAAACAATCCAACATATTTCTAAAAAATTCAGTGAAAACTGCATTGTTCTACTGTCTATATTTTTCAAATTATTGAACTATTGTTATTATTATTATTTTGTGATGTTTTGGATCACTTGATACAATGTTTTAGTGCATTAAGTACTGATTCCAAATACATGCGTAAACACAACTTATAAGTAGGGAGTAAAAAAGTCATGTTTTATTTTTTAATCAAAACGGATTTTGTAATTTTTTTTTCTGTGTTAAAGCGATGAATGGCTACCAAGAATTGTAGGTTTCCAAAACAATTAAACCTGTAATTAGATCGTATTAAAGATTATAATCGATTTTTGTATGGTTTAATTAATACAAATGTAACTAGTAATTGGAGAAATACAAAGAAAATGTAAATAAATAATTTCATTACTCAATAACATAAATAACAAATCAAATAAAATATCATGGCCTTGTATTTTGTAAAATTATTGTAAGTGCATAAATCTAAGTTTACACAGATGTATGTATATTCTAATAAATAAATAAATAAATATAAATAAATATAAATAACTATATCTAAGACTAAATATAATCGTATGAATGACGAGTTATATTTTCTATCCGCATGAACTACTCAAAATATTTAATAGCGACATTATTACACTGGGCCTTATTGGCATTTGTTGCTTCCAATTTAAAAAAAAAAAATCCTTTTCATCTTTCATCCCAGACTGATTTCTTTATTTGCTGTGTACAAATCCAAAAATAGAAAATATTCTTTCAATTTCTGCTGTAGTAACTAACTCTTGCTATACATTTTGATACTAATTGGGTTTTTTCCCCCCCCCTATACATTCTTCCAAAAATAGCTGTTGAGCAGATGTGAGAAACTGTTGAGCATTCTTTTATTTTTCTTTAGTCTCAATTTGTTGCTATATATTTATTTGTAAAAGTCGAATAAGAAAATAAGAGAATATATATTTTTTTAATCTAGAAAAATTTGTTTTGTTTGGTGCTTTTTTTTTATATAAAAAAGATGTAAAGGGTGATAATGACGCTAATGAAAAATGCGTACTAAATTAAAAAGAAATCGTTGATTTCAAAAATACATAGTTGTTTTTTTTTTCTTTTGCAAACGTATTTTTGACGATATACAATTGTCTTTTATTGCAAAAACAACGTTAGTCAATGAAAATACTAATATATGTAACAATTGCCAGCAACAAAATAATAAAAAAAAATGCGATTGAATACGATATTGAATATCACTATGTGCCTTATGAATACGTACCAAGACTAGCAGGTTTTTAATACCACTATTTTCGAATAATATTCTTCTCATTATTTAATCTCATAATTCTGCGACTATTAGGTACTATAAATTCTTAACCCTTAATTATTCACGTTGGTTTATTTTGTACACTATCCGAAGTTATAAATTTAAATAGGAATGTTATAAATGCGCGCTTTTCGAAAATATTGTTACATAAGCCTATATTAAGTTTTTTTAAATATTGTACTAACACAGAATAAAAATTTATCTTATAAAGTATTAATTTATTTGCTTTGAAGTTTAGAATTATATGGATTACAAAATACACCGCACTGAAAGTTTTGTTGCATGAATTTGCGCGAGTATTTAAGGGTTAAGATGTAGGCGTAAATTATTTATGTCTATTTAGTCATATGCCAAGAAAAAAATATGATTAACATATATTTTTTTTGTATCATTTGTCGGGCACTAAAACCCGTTGACTGCAAAAACAACAAGCCATTTTTTTTATTCTTATAAAACGAATAACTGATAACCAACATACATAAAAAATATCTAGCATTTGTGTGTAGCATAATCTATATTGATTCTTGAAAAATCTTAAAACTTGGACCTATGTAGTTTTTTAAACCACTGATTAAAATTATTTTAGTACATTGATTTTCTGCGGTTCTAGTTACATTTATGCGATTCTAATAACTAGCGTTTAATAGGAGTAAGACGTAACCGAATAAGCATTTTATTAAGACAAAATCTGATGAAAAATACTTCAAAATATCTTTCAATTCACATTTTATTCAAAACTATCAGTTATCATAAATAATATAAACCCTGATACATTACATACATTTAGAAAAATCTATTAAGAATATAACAGTTGTAATTTTTCTAAAATATTGAACACGTATTTTTTCGTTTTCCAATCCAATGTATTTCGAGTTATTCGACCGTTTCAAGACATTTCAATGGAAACGATTCTTACTGCATTTTACTCGATTACACCGCCATCTACGATTTTCCGAAAAAAAATTTCAACATTAAAGTTACGCATTTTTTCCCGTAAAATCCGAATCTGCAATAAAAAAAGGGGGGGGGTTAACATTTAAGATTTCAATGTTGCACCCTTTCCTCCCAGGGGGGGGGCAGAGTTATGGGGACAACTTTGATATCCCTAAATAGATTTTCCAAAACTATTGAACATGCATATTTCCGTTTTTCGATTTGATGTATATTTCTCAAGTTATTTGACCGTTTCCAGACTTTTCAAGGGAAACGATTCTAACTGCATTTTACTCGATTACAGCTCCATCTACGATTTTCCGAAGAAAATGTTCAATACAAAAGTTGCGTATTTTTTCCCGTAGAATCAGAATCTGCAATAAAAAGGGAGGTTACTATTTAAGATTTTAAAGTTGTCCCCTCTCCCCTTCCCCAGGGGGGAATAGTTGGGGGGCAACTTTGATATCTGTAAATAGATTTTTCAAAAATATCGAACATGCATTGTTTCGTTTTTCAATCCGATGTCTATTTCACGAGTTATACGACCGTTTTCAGACTTTTCGGACACCCTGTATATATATATATATATATATATAAACATATTTTATCACAAAATAAAAATGCCTGTTATTGTTAAAAATTATGTATTACTGCGAAATCTTTTTCTTATGTAAGCAAACAGACATTAACTAGACATTTTCGTTTACTGAATTACCGGAATTAAAAATATATGTATCTTTAAATGCAGTTTTATCAAAGATTTATTTTTAAGAATGGCATGCAGACTACATAGTTAAATGGTAGATATTTTTTTATGCTACAAATAATTATAAAAAGACTAAAAATAATGGTAGTGATGAAAATGAAAATGCGTAACAAAATAAAAATAATGAAATTGTAAGCCGATTATCAGTTATTTCAGTTGAAGTTTTTCTTTTCTAATCTCTGGAATTCATAATAAGTAATACATAGCCAAGCAAGATTTTTTAAAGACAAGCATTGAGAAAATGTCTTGAAAAGAGTCTCCAGTTTCTATTCATTTGAAAATTACCACTCTCAAAATAAAATATCTAATACTTATACACAAAGGAATTTTCATCACAAAATTTAGAGGCAAAGCAACTGTTAAGCATAGATTAAAAAAAGAACATAAACTTTTTTCGGATTTAAACTAAGAGTGACTTAAATTTGCATAAGCATAGACATTAGATAAGCTTGAAACGCTAAGTATAACGCCAAAATTTATTTAAAAAACTAACAATAACTTATAACAATTAACTTATTGTTATAATCAAAATAACTGTTTTTAAAACAAATAATTAAATAAAAACTTTGTTATAATTTCCGATACAGAGTAAGTGCTCATATTTATATTTATATTTTACAGGTTTACTTCTCATTAATTTTGATGCGTACTTTTAAATAAATACTTCTGTTAAAAAGCTTTTCTATATAATTAAATTTTCAACTTTAAAAGTGTGAACATTTTTTCAGCCTCAAACTTTATAAATATCGTTATGGATCCAGAAAATTTGCATAGTCTGAACAACCCAGAGTAAAACCTCAATAAAACTCTTATATGTAATGTTTATTTATAACACACTAAAATCTTTTACATTTTGATGGAGTTAATATTAACTTTTTGTGAGTCCACAGTGCCATTTTTACCCATAGGATTTCATTCACCATTTTAGTGCCTTTTCACCCCTTTAGGAATTACCTTAGTATTTACCATCCACTTTTTTTAATAGTTCTAGTACCACAATTGATCTTTAAAATTTGAGATTATAATTTATCAAACAATTTGAATTTTTAATGCAACTTTTAAGTAATTTGATTTTTGAAAATATATTCTTGTTTAAATGTTTTTCTTCATTAAAGTTAATTTCTAAGTTAAAATTAATGATACGATCTCGAAATACAGGTCAAAAGCTATAAAAATCTATAATAAAGTCTGAACATTTAGTGAAAACTGGCAGAGGTATAACTTGATGGAAATTAGCTCTTGTGAAACTGACCTGGTGTACAACGATTTATCGAAGGTGTGCCACGGAAGGGTTAAATAATTTACCCATGACGAAAAGGAATAACAAAGTGTGAATAAAACTTGCAGACTCAGTATATCTTTATTTCACATTTCGTTTCAAAAGCCGTGAGTAATATGTACGTTTATTATAATTATTTTAAACTTTAAACTTTTTAAGTCATTTTAATATTTATTAATGGAACAGCAAACGTCGCTCACATTATCTAAAATAATTCATGTAAAGAAAGTTTAAAATTTTTATTCGATTTCGTAGATTTGTTTTAAATTTTCTTGTACTAAAATAATTTTAAATTTACCTTTTAAAAGACTTTTTTTATTCGAAAGAACAAAACAAGACTACTGTTTTAAAACTGCAATAATAAACTGACTTTTGTAAATATTTGAAGACATAACATCTTTTTATTGTAACAAAATTTCTTAAATGTTTCTTTAGTAGAATTTAATAAATGAAAACTTTATCATTTTTATTCAAAAATAACTAAACCATTGGAAAAAATATTTTTTCTTCTGCGTTCAAGGTGGTTTTATATTTACACAAACAAGTTACCATTAAATAAATTGAATTATCGAAGAATAAAGTTAAAAGTTGAGGTAATAAAATTATAGCAAAAATCAAACATGATTATAATTACGCATGTTTTGCGAAAATGTATTTCGTTATAAAACATTTCCTTCGAACTCTAGAGCATCTTTGGAATGTTTTATACCCATATAATATGTAACACGTGAAGAAATAAAATGTAAACGTCTATATATACGGTTTTGTGTAAGCCGTAAAACAAAGAAACAAACACGCTATGTCGGAAAAATCGCTAGGTAGTTTTAAACAATACTTTGCCTTATAAAATCTGGAATCCAAGTTTAATTTGGTTAACAATAAAATCAGTCTACAAACATACCGAAAATCGTATTTTCTAACATGTTTTTTAACGGATTTGAAACAAAATACATGCAGACTGCCTCAAAATTTTAACAGCAGCAGAAAAATAGTTGTTATAAAATTAAAATAAAAATACATTCCTAGTATGTCAATTTTTGGCATTAACATTTATTATGGTAAAAACATGTAGCGATTTGGGGCATTTTTTTATTTTTCAAATCTCTTCTAGCAATAGATTGTTAAAGGATTAGGATAGAACAATACAGCTGTTGAGTTTCAGTTTTGTATCTTCATGTAAAAGAAGTTCCAGCTACCAAAACCCATCAAAATGTACTTGATTCATTATTTTTATAATATATTTCCAGATCACGATTTTTCATTAAACTAATTTAAACGAGAAACAATTATTTCTAAGTAGTTAATTGTGATCAAACATGAAAATGTTAATCTCTTTTGTGACAGGATGCAACTCAGATCAGAACCCGCGAACAGGGCCTGACTAATGCAGGGACGTGCGGGGCAGCTACCCCAAGTAATCACTATTTTATTAAGATGGTGCCAAAAGGGTTAAAATTGGTCAAAAGTGACCAATATTCTTACATTTTCAAAGATTCAGGAAGGTAGTGCGGTCTTCCCCTTCCTTTTCAAGTAAAGTCACTTACTTTGCAATTTCTTATTTCTTCTTCTAATTTTTATCAATATTAGCAGTCTAGATAGTAACAATATTCCAAATACCATTTACTAGATACTGTGTCGTAAACAAAATTTGCTCCACCATCATCAGAAAGGGTCATGTATTGTATAGTGCTTCAATGCTTCAGTTACGACCATGTATTGTACGGTGTTTTGAGCTTGACTAAGTGTGTTCGATCTCTGCTTAAAGGTTTGCACATGAGATCAGGTTCACCCTGCATAAAAAAGATGATTCCATTTGATAATTAAGTTTTTCGGATGCAATTTTTTAATTTTACAATTTTAAGAAAAATATTGAACTGGTATTTAATACGACAAAAATAATGATAGTTTACTTTTTTTCCCCCGTAAATATTCAGTTTAAATGACTACGAATGTACTAATGAACTACAATCTGAGTCATAAAATAAATTTGAATATACTTATTCAAATTATCACTTTGGTGTTTTCAAACTCTTTTATTCGATTTAACCTGGTTTTTGTATGTAAAGCGGGAATTTTGGAATCGATTTTTAAACCACACCCTAATAGGCTAGAATTATAAAAATCTCGTTCACAGGCGTGTTTCCGATGACAGTACAACATTTTAATATTTTTAGAAATTAATTAGAAAATTATACATTAATTTTAAGCTATTGTTGCGTTAACCGCCGCACGTGATAGATCGCCAAATAGTCTCTGTAAATCGTACAATTGTATACGTGTTGAAAAAATAATGGATTTAAATATGAGCCAATAAACGCTCGCCAAAATATCAAAAATGACTGGGAAACTGCAACAATGAAACATTTTAAAGGCTAAAAATTAGAAAATAAACTATAAATAAAAATAAACAGTGCAATATTATATATATATACATATATATATATATATATATCAATTAATAGTTTAATCTAAATTAATTTACGATTATGCATTGGGAAATCAATTTAGAAATTTAAAAAAGATAATTTAACTAATGTTTATTTTTTCCCCTGTTGCTTTAATAAATACTTAAAAAAGTAACAAAGCAATATATATATATATATATATATATATGTATTCTTTAATAAATTCACTTGGTTGCGCTTTCTACCGAGGGTAAAAAAAAAAGCAGTGACTTTTTCAAAATCAAGTTCGGTGACCACGCCAAATTTGTGTACTATAACTGACATTTTTAAGAAAAAACATGAATTGCAGTCACAAAATTAAGCGATATTTTCAAGAATATGTATTCTTGCTTATAAAAGAGTGTTTTTTTTAAAACTATTTTTACTTTTATACTTATTTCATATGTTTTATTATATTAATTTTCAAAAATAGCTTTAAAATTTCAGGAAATGATCAGATTTTTAAACCGATAAGTCATTACTGTCACAACATATTGTAGGAGATTGGTTTTAAATAACCATAAATTTTAGAGATAGAACGTTTTTCGTAACTGATTGTTCATAAAAGTAATCTTTTTCAGCAAATGCATTTAAAGTTTTTACTTTGCATCTTGTACCTTCCTTAATCTCAAAATTAAACATTTTCTTTATTTTGAGTGTTTAAATATCCATTTCCAATTACTTTAAAACACACTACCGGTTTGAGAACTGAAACATAAACAGCCACAACTATCTTTCCAATGATCGTACGAAGAAAACAAAATCCGTCTTGGATAGTTAATTAATTGTACAAGTTTTCAAATAAAACATTAAAATAAATCTGTGACACTTCCCGAAATTGGCTATTTAAACGGGTGTCGCGTCAATTCATCGCGGAACAATTCATCGCGGAACAATTCATCGCGCACAATTCGCCGCAGCGTCAATTCATCGCGGCGACAATTCGTCGCAGCGTCAATTCGTCGTGGCTCAATTCGTCGGGACGACAATTCGTCGCAGCGAAAACGCACAATTCATCGCGGAACAATTCATCGCGCACAATTCGTCGCGGGCTCAATTCGCTGTGGGTTCAATTCGTCGCGATGTCAATTCGTCGTGGTATCAATTTGTCGCGACGTCAATTCGTCGCAGCGAAAATGTCTTTGAAGGCTATTATGATAAAAATAAGGATAATTTAGTAAAATTATTTAATGATAATTTGTTTTTTAGATATACAGAATTATAACTAATATTTTAAAGGCGATTTCGGAGGAATTTTTTTTATAAGTGATTTTTTGGGAAATTTTCTTATTGTGAACATGAAAGTTTAATGAATAAGAGCAAGTCATTTCTTATTTAAATTAGAGATAGAATAAATATTGCTTTAGATAACCGAAAAAATGGCGAAGGATTTAGGATAAAATCACCCAGATCATGAAAAAATGACAAATACAAATGCTAGAAATTTTTTTAAAAAAATTATTAGTTGACATATGTGTACACAGGGTACATATATATATATATATATATATATATATATATATATATATATATATATATATATATATATATATATATGTATATATATATATATATATGTATATATACATATATATACATATATATATATACAGGGTACCCCCCTCCATTATATTTGAAAGAATTAGGAAGTAAAAAATGTATTGAGAGATGTAAACATGAAATACTTTTTGTGATTGTGATTGAACTGATTGCTGCATGAATGCAATTTCATTAAGTAGTATTTTGGTTTTATAAGTTTTTTCATTTATTTCATCTATACTAATAAAAGGAAAGTGTTTGTCTGTCTGAGTTCTGTGTACGTGTGCGCGATGACAAGCGAAATCTACCGCACATAGAAGTCTGAAAATTTGGGTGTGGATAGTCCAAGGCAGGTCCTACAGACCTGATGCTCAGATTTTTAATATTTTAAGAACCGGGGACCCTAGGGCCCTTTTAAGGTTTTTGCATCTAAATTGTTAATAACTTGCCCCATTTTCATCTGATCTCCCTTCTTTTTGAGGGCTTTTCTCCATTAAATTCTCCGCCCATTTCTACATTTCAGTTAGGACCCTGGCCCCCTGGGGCCCGATGCGGTGTTGACTTGAACCTTTTGTGCGCCATGCATTTTTCACCCTCTCAATGCGTAACTTTTAAATTGAGTCTTCGACTCCTTTCCCCGGGCCAACACCTTCATATTTTTACTGTGGCACTAGGGCCCTTTTTTAGCATTTCTTTCAAATTTTATTCTAATTATTAATTTATACCCTGGGCTTAATTTCGACTAATTGAAGATCTAAAGCGCTACTTACTAGGATCTTTTAAAATGTGAGGAATGTGTAAAACCTCTTAAGGCCTTACTCAAAACTATCATTTGGCCATTTTTTGGACCTCTAATATAGGTCTAAAAATAATATAGGTCCTCTAAGGTATCTGTAATATAGGTCCTTAAAAATCGACCGATTCACTAGTTTTTTTTTTTTTTTATGATAACTTTTTTGGACTTCCAGCTACTATATGAACGACAAAAAAAAATTCTCGGACAAGTCCCGGACCCCCTGGGCACCTTAAAATGTTTGTGCCCTAAGTTATTAATAATTCGCCCCATTTTTCTCAGATCTCCTTCGTTTTTGGTGCCTTCTCTCCATTAGGCTTTTCTCCCATTTCCATGTTCCAGTTAAGACCCGGGCCCCCGTGGGACTTGGTATAGGGCACCGTTGAAGTTTTTGTTCCCTAAATTTTTAATAACTTGCTCCATTAAATCCGATTTTTTTTCGTTTTTGGTGCCTTTTCTCCATTTAGTTATTCCTACATTTCTACATTCCAGTTAGAACCCTGGGGCCCGACTCGAAGCCCATTGAACTTTTTGTGTGCTATGCATTTTTCATCTCCATAATTCCGTCCCCTCTTACTAAGCGACTTTAAAGTTTAGCCTTGGATTACTCTCCCCGGGTCACCACGCTTATATTTTTATTGGGCCTTTAGGGCCCTTTTTTAAGCATTTCTTTAAATTTTGTTCTAATGATTAATTTATACCCTATGTTTAATTCCGACTAATTGAAGTTCTAAAGCGCTAAGTACCAGGATCTTTTAAGATGTTTTCATCTTAGCTCAAAACTATCAGTTATAGCCCCCTTTGTTAGCTTACCTTAAAAATCGGCCGATTCACTAGCTTTTTTTTGTCTGACAACTACTTAGGACTTCCAACTACTACTTGAACGACAAAAAAATATCTCGGACCTCAGCTACCACCAATTTTGAATATTAATCCCCTTCTTTGGCCCCTCTATGCAGCTTCTTTTAAAAGAGTCATAGAAGCTTGAGTTCTGTTTATGGTTATTATCACGGGCACGGAAAACACCGGGTGGGTCACCTAGTTGAAAGTAAACCATAATTTTATTATATTTTAATTATTTTCATCCACTAATGCTGCTTGTTGTATTCAGTAAATGTTTCCAATTTATGATTTTTTACTTTCTTCTATAGAAGAAAGTATTGTAATCCAAATTTTTTTCGACTTCCGGTTTTCGACGGATTTACACGTTTTAGGGGTCAGATATTCCGAAAAAGATGTTTTTACAAATTGTCTGTCTGTCTGTCCGTCCGTCCGTCTGTCTGTCCTCATTGTATCATTGAAAAGTGTATGAAATTATGCTTAAAATTGAACCAAAATTTTTTCTGTGTTTTTGGCTATGGCCAGCAGGTCCTACTTTAATTTGGGGCTATTTCGACGGAAGAGGGCGCTGTGATTGCGATTTTTGTTCCATTTTTACTATTGTATCATCGAAAATTTTATGAAGTTATGCAGATAATTGAACCAATTTTTTTGTATATGTTTTTGACCATAGCCTGCAGGTCACAGTTGAATTTGGAGATATTGCGTCTGGAGGAAGCGCTGTGATAGCCATTTAAAGATTACAATTTCAAAAAGTTGTAAAAATAAAATTAGAAATCCTAAAAACTTTTTCCGTTAAATGTTCTGTCTTGATCCAAGGATTCTAGAGCATTTTTTAATTTGCCTCTATCTTAAAAAATGGCTGAGGTATAGCAGTTTGAAATCATAGGGTTGCTGACATTTTGAAACGATACAGCAGTATTCCTCCTTAAACGGGTTTAATTTATTAGTTTCAGTAACATGGTTCCACCAATTTTTTTTCATTGTTGTAACCATCGTTTCAACACTTACATGCTTAACACTATATATTTATATTCCCCAACGTCAAATTCTCGCCAAGCGTGGCGACAATTGGTGAAATATCGCCAAATTTTGCGACAAAAGTACGTTGTTATATATGAAGCCAACTTGGCTATGTTAGCTTGGCTTAGCGATATTCGCATTCAAATTCAATATTGACGAGAACTGGGAATGACTCTTCGGGTTCGCGCATTTTAGCTTCGTGTATTTTCAGTAGAATTTTCTAAAATCTCAAAAACAATCAATAGGGAGGCTATCTGTTCCTGCCGGTACAGGCCAAGAAGGACTTTTCGTAGTTTAGTATAATACATCGGCTGCTCGCATCCAAGTAACCCGACGATTCGCAAGCAGCTGACGTACAGCAGAATGACGAAAAATATTGATTGTTTTTGGCGGTGTGATGGCGAATTTTGAAGCATTAACATGTATGAGATAGAAGAAAGTTTTGGGATTGGCATATCCAACTAGTTTTTTTGTTTTTTTGTTTTTTTTTATTGATGAGCAAAGGGTTCCTTATATATTTCAACTGCAATGGATTTATTTTAAACGCATATTAAGATGGTTCTCAGCTGACCTGCTGAATAATGTGAAACTATCTGACGCGTTTTCTGACTCATTTTTAAACGCAAAAGCATAAAATTGGCCGGCTTGATTGTCAAATGGATTTTGAGTCGAAATGAATTTTCCATATTTTTTCAATTACGCATCGAGTTATAATTGATTCGTGTCACATGGCAACATGTTTATCTCATTCTTCGTGCTGCGACTTTGGAAATTTAGTTCAAAACGCCAACTTTGTCAGTATTTTCTGAAAGATCTTCTGCTTGCATTAAAAACTGGAAAATGTCTTCGGATTGCGAACTTTCTGAATAAGAACACAAGCATATTCCATGTGTTTCCGAACAAAAATGAATTAAAAATTATGTCATAAAGTAGCCAGTTTAGAATTGAGAACAGCCATTATATAACTTTCCCTACTGGTTTGTGGGAAGAATCTCCCTCTGCCCTCTCCTAGCCTCGTTGTAACATGGACATGGACTTAAAATTTATAAAATGTTATTGAATTTTTTCGTTGTTGCAGATACGTACTTTTCACACTACATACCCCCTCTCCCTAGTGATATTTTTGCATGCAAGCATACAAATGGTAATATTACGAATCAATCTTATCTACAGATTTAAGACTCGCGTCATTTTTTCATGCTCTGGGTGATTTTATCCTAAATCTTCGGCATTTTTTCGGTAATCTAAATCAATATTTATTCGATCTCTAATTTAAATAAGAAATGAGTTGTTCTAATTCATTAAACCTTCATGTTCTCATCAGGAAACTTCCCAAAAATCACATATGAAAAAAGATTCCTCCAAAATTGCCTGTAAAATGTTAGTTACAATTCTCTAAATCTAAAAAACAAATTATCATTAAGTAATTTTACTGAAGTATCTTTATTTTTATCATAATAGCCTTCAAAGACGTTTTCGCTGCGACGAATTGAGTCCGCGACAAATTGACGCCGCGACGAATTGACGCTGCGACGAATTGTGCGCGATGAATTGTTCCGCGATGAATTGTGCGTTTTCGCTGCGACGAATTGACGTCGCGACGAATTGACGTCGCGACGAATTGAGACGCGACGAATTAACGCTGCGACGAATTGACACTGCGACGAATTGTGCGCGATGAATTGTTCCGCGATGAATTGTGCACGACGAATTGACGCAGAACCATTTAAACGTAATGGGATATCTTAAATTTCAAAAAGCTTGCACATTACTGTTCGAAATTACATTTTTAAAATTTGTATTCATTGAGATTGAAATGCGCAAAAAACACGAAAATGTTATTTTGATCAATATTGGTACTTTAACTGACCAATCGTATTTAATCGCTGATAATTATAATTTTATTAACACTTTCCAACCTAGTTGAAAAGTGTTTATGACTTCGATTTGTCTGGCCGTCTGTCCGTGCTCTAACTCCCGTAAATATGCTCGGATTGCCCTGTAATTCTTATATGTTATTGTCGTTATCTATAGCATGTTCCCTATTTCAACTGAAGTGTGTAGCACTTATAGTTACTTTACAGGGACAGTCAAAATAATTCCGTTACATTACGTCTATGGAGAAAAATCGTTTGCTGTTTAATTAAATAATGTTTCACTATTTTAAACGCATTGAAATTTATATATATCACTAAGGTGCATTACAAGAGGCTTACTACAGAATAGTGTGTGTATAGCAGTCATTGTTTATTTACAGGGACACACAAAAGAATTCTCTACTGTCTGTTAACAATAATTCCTGGTCCAATCTTTAAGTTGCTGAACGCGATTTTAAATTTAACTCGCTTTTTGTCTTTTACTTGGTGTGTGTATAAACTCTGTAGATCCTATACAGGGCAGCACAAAAGTTCGCGAAGACATTTCCGTTTATGGACCGAAACTCCAGAAGGTGAATTTTAAACTGTGCTACGCGTTTCCTAACTGAACTAAAATTTAGCATCCTATGTAGTATATATACAAATCTATAGATCCTTTACAGGGCTGAATAAAAGTATTCCGATATTTTTTCGAATATTGTATATGTTGGAAATTCCTGAAATTACGTTTTTAAATATGTTATGCGTTTTCCAAATTGTTTACTTAGATGTTATCTTTCAGCTTATTAAACGGTAAGGATTTGTAAAATTATTTTGGAAGCGTTGGAAAGTGTTACATAATCTATGCTTGACGCATGATTTTTCGTTCTTGTAATTATTTGTATTAGTTTTAATGTAAAATATCAAATATAAACAATAAAGCATAAAGAGTTATAGATTTATGCACAAAAATCTTACAACCTGTTTGAACAGAAATGTTAAAATTGAAGCTGTATTAATTCAGGGATTTTCTAGGAAAACACAGGCGTGTCTAAATTAATATTTAGACTCATTTGATATTAAGAACAGGGACATTATTTAAGTCAAACAGATAGAATCAATTTAAGTCAAACAGATATATTGTGCTGCTATTCGAAATACCGGAGTTCAAAACTGAATAACACTAAAGTACACCGCAACTTGTCCCTCGGTTTTACATAATTGTATATCTGATTTATTGTAGCTGAATGCGTCATTTTGAATATTTGAAATTCTAATGAAATGAACTTGATATTAAATTCAGGTAATTTATTACTTTATGTATTTTAGTTATTAAATTTTAAACACAGGAACGTTTAACAATATAATAAATTATATACTAAATTATAATCTATACCATCCATCCATAATTAGAGAAGCTATAAAGATACTAACACGCAAAAATACAATATGTAACGATACAGCATCTTTTAACTTACCGAAGTTATGGCTCGAGTGACTCCGTGGTTACAGATATGAAAATAAACAACCAAGTAAAAATAAAAGATAACGTGCGTAATTTTTAAAAAGTACATTAAAATTAAATTATAGCATTTCAAATAACAACTTCAAAGTCTGTGCAGTTATGGAATATTCTCATTTGTTTTTGAAAAGGGCTCGGAGTGAGCCGAAACATGTCAAACAACCTAATAAAAGTTATTTTATTGAGTATTTATTATGGTTTTAATTTACACCCTTTAGCATTTAAAAGAAATACAGGAACGTTTAATTTGGAGCACCTTGTAAATTAAATTATTTTATAATTATCGTTTAGACAGTCTAGTTTTTCATGAGATGTCTTTTAGAACTAAAACTGATTCTGTGTAGATACAGCTACAGAAATATCGTAAACCCCATCATTCATTAAAAAGACAGAAAAATCTTGCTTCAAGCATAAATTATTAAACATTTTCTAACATTTTCAGAATGTTGTAACGGAGAACATTTTCCTCCTATTCCGTGATGTAAAAATTTAAATTACGCGACGATTAGAAGTTAATAAATTTCCTAAATGTGCGAAATATATTGGTTGTCACCGTCGATGATACCTCGTCGATTATACTCCCGGACATGTTTTCGTTTTATAATATACTCTAACTTGGTATTATTAAAAGGGATAAATATAATTCATAATAAATATAATATATCGTGTTTTACAGAATAATTTGGAAGGCTATAATAACTTTCCTATTCTATATTTTATTTTTTCAAATGAAATAAAGAAAACGTTTAGTTTTTATTAGACCAACACTGTAATAAATTTTGGTCAAAAATTACGGTACATATACTGGCAACTTTGTATATATACCGTAATTTAACTGGACGGTATATGTACCGTAAAATATTTAAAGTATATGTACCGGCTGCACTCCCTCTCTCTTCAGGCCTGCACGCATTACGTAACACTAGCAAGAGCATCACTTCAAGGGTTGCCGTACACCGAGGCGGGGCTACCAGCTTTTACCTTACTGAAAATTAATTATTTTACGGTATAAATAGCGATATTTTACTGAAAAACAATCATTTTACGGTATAAATACCGTTTATAATCGAAATGGCACATATACCGTTATTTTACGCTTAATATACCTTAGACGTACGGTAATCATACCGCAAAGAGTGAAAACGGTACAAGTACCGTTAATTTACGGTACATATACTGAAATTTTACGAATTTTTTTTACAGTATAATACATTAGTTAAATCTTATGTATTGTGATAGATATTTAGTCTTAATAGCAAAACTGAAAAGAAAAAAAAATTAAACTATTTAGTTTCATAGGAACTCTTTTAAGTGTTATTAGGTAGGGAAAATATCTGCAGGGTTTCTGTTCTTTATTTTGTTAAATCTTCTCAATTATTTTGTTAGATAAACTAAATGACTTCATTCACTCGTCATTTTCTTTTCGAAGAAGAGAAAGCTTTTACCTTAATGATGTTACTTACATAAAAGGGGCACAAACACATCAGAATGCTTGTTACTAGATTACTTATTTCTAAGCTAATTTTTTCAATGTCTATAATAAATTAAGGATTGCTTCCTTGTAGGTTACGTGTAAAAAAGCAGTATAATAATTGATTTACTAAATAGTAATTTTTACTAATAATTTATTTATTATTCCTCTTGGTTTATCTATTTCTAATAATAAAATATGTATTTACATAATGAACAGAGGAAAGTATATCCAACTATGTGAATTATATCCAATGGTTGGAGTATCATAGTTGAGATATTTTCCAACAGAGCGAAAATATTCCGGGACCAGGACTCCAACCCTGGTACCCAAGCCTGGAGCCAAAGTACTCTGGTCCCGGTATATTTTTGCTCTGTTGGAAATAATCTCAACTATGATACCACCCATTGGACATATATTTACATTTAGTATTGTTTTGGCATTACATTAGCGTTTGTTATTAACTGCATGCGATAATGATAGTACAATAAAACTTCCATAAAAGATACTCCCGAATAATGGATACCTCTACTTAACGGACACATTTTCAATCTCCTACACTTATTTATTTGTATGTTTCTACTTCTGAATAGCTTACACCTCCGAATAATGGACAAATTCCGAAATCCCTAGGCGTCCGCTATTCAGAGGTTTTACTACATGTATTGTTACTACATTTATTGTTATCACATCACATTAAAATATTGAACAAACTGGTGGGATACAATAAAGGCAAAAAAACTTCTTAATAACACTATAAAAATTAGGAAGTGCGCTAAGTCTTTCGAAAGAAATTTGTCTTTCTTCTTCAGGCGCAAAGAACACGTGATCCCACTCTGAACATTGAAAAAAAAAATGACACTTTCAAATCTGAGTAAATCGGTATTTTCAATTTGTTATGAAACTTTTTGTTTTAAATAAGACGACCCAATGCTCTGAATTCTGAAATACCAGAAATACTCAAAATATTGAAACATGAACAGATTCAAAACTGATTACATAGAGGTCTGTTCATACTCATTTTTGAAACATGAACATACTCAAAAATGATTAGAATCAGTTCAAACTCATTTTTGAAACATGGAGATACTCAAAAATGAGCACATAGAAGTCAGTTCATACTCATTTTTTAAACATGGACCTACTAAAATAGGAGCACATGATGTTTTATTCTTGAGTGTGTGCATGTTTTCAGAAATGAGTATATACATTTTCAAACTTGAGTCATTTTGATTCGGAGCCATTCTGACTATGCGACATACTCAGATTTGAGTATTTTTTGCTCAGTTTTGAAAATGTCGTTTTTACAGTGAAGGCTGAGCAAGACACATGTCTGCATGTGTTGCACATGTGTTGCATGTCTCGTGACACATATGACAAATGTATTACTTACCCATCATATGTAGCATAGGGTAAATCTTGTAATCGTTTTAAAAATCGAAAACAATTTTTTGACTGATTTACACGTTTCAGACACTGGAGCTTCCGAAAAACATATTTTTAGGGGGGAAAAATATGTGCCTATGTGTCTGTCTGTATGTCTGTGTGTTTGTGTGTCTGTAATCTCCCGAACAAATTGAGATAGTGACTTGAAATTTGGTATGTACTTAGTATGTAATAATGGTAAGAAGCTTATTGAATTTCAGTAACGTCGATTATCCAAAACTGTTTTTTTCGGACTCTCAAAATATTCGTTCTGATAAAATGTATATAAATTTTGTCGAAATTGTTCGTTTTACGGAGAGACTACAAAAGACAATAAAAAAACATAAATTTTGTATAAAGAATGAAGTCGGTCGGATAATGAGTTGCCGAGATATTTGTAATCCTATTTCCCACACTCTTCAATTTTTCATGACCCTGTATTTCATTCAAATTTCAATTCAAAGATATATTTTAATTGGAAATGATATGCTTAATCCGACGTAATAAATTTTTGGAGTTATAAGGATGTTTCTTTTATGCAATTCAGTTGCAATTTAAAGTTTATGACGTCATCAAGCCACGATTTTATTCGAATTGCAATGCATTTTCTAAATAGTTTACACATGTTTTATTTTCATATTTTATATTATGCATATCCATGATGGGTAAGTATTACGGTGGCCCTGATGCCTTCATTATATAACGAACTGCAAATCAGAAAATTTTATAATACTCGTAAGTTACTTAAGAAAATCAATGTAACACCACAAATGAAGTTTAGTTTTAATTAAATTTTAAAAGAGTAATATCAGTAAAGAATCACATAAAATATTTTATTTCTGTTGTAGAATGAATTTTGCACTGAAAGTAATTAAGATTCCAAATAACAAAGCTATTATTAACGTAAAATTTTAATTAAAAACTATACATAATTAAAAATCAAACGTTACTCGTTGTGTTTGCAATCAATTGTCACTGACACAACCCTCTTTCCTTGCATTTATTTTACCATTTATTCATTTCTATCCAAGTTTTTTATGTGCAGGAAAATGGTGAAACACATAAAAAATAAATGTTCCTCATTGATTTTACTTTCTATAATTTTAATTTCAGCTACACCTTTGAGAAAATTGGTTTCAATCTCGGCAAAGATACATTTCATGCATTAAAATGTTCCACAAGAAATATTTCCTAATGGATCTTTTAATTATGCCTCAAAATTAATTAGACGTTACTGAAGCGATTATTAAAAATCCCGAAAATACTAATTTGTTGTGATATCATTTTACTTAATACTCTTGGAAATATTTATTATTCTTTAGTTATTTATTTTGATTGATTTCGTTTTTTTTTTTTTCGTTTTTTTTTCATCGCTCCTTTTACAAGCAGAAAATATGTCAATTTCTAATTAGTGAAATACTGGATGATACTTCTTAATTAATCTAAATACACAGAAGTACATATAATACGCGGAGAAGTGTTTGATGCATTCTGCATTTGCTACTTGATGTACGATTTGTTAATTTAAGAATTGCAAAGGAGATGTATAAATGAAATATTTCAAGTCATTTCTAATGATACAAGAATATTTCGTTTCATTTTAATCATTATATATATATATATATATATATATATATATATAATGTGTGTGTGTGTGTGTGCGTGTGTGTGTAGGATTTCAGTTTTAACACTTCGTTTGCTTTAGGACATCTATGATCATCAAATTAACTGACGCTTTAGTACTTTTATTATCCATGTTCCAAATACACGAGCTATAAATATTTTGGATCACGAGATCAACATTTTAATATCTTCAAAATTGGAAAAGAGTCAGTCTTATAATTTTTATCATCGAAGAAGCGTCGAAGTGTGGAAGAGTCAATTAGGACACTGCTAGGCTTAATTGGACTATGTGGCAATAAGAATATTGTATGTTTTGGGTGAGAAATGTAAGATATTTTGAAGAAATAACCAACGAAGCGTTGTGTAATTTATTTCCTAGAACGGTATTAAAATTCTTGATTTTGTTATTTTGAAGTCTAGTTGTTCAATTAATTCAGTAAATTAACATTTTACGTATCACCTTTCTACATTTTTATATAAACAGGTTTCATGAAATATATTGCTTCACACACACATGGGGGTCCATAATTAAGCTCAGCAAGGCATTTTTCTTAATAACTTTTGAGCCAATGACTTTATTCCACGAAAAAATATACGACACTAAATCAAAAGCATGTGTTTTATTCTTTTTAACATTTTCCAACATTGTTGAAAAGTGTTTGTGACTTCGGTTTGTCTGCCCGTATCACAACGTGACGAAAGGGCGAACTTTTACAACATAAGTGAAAGTTACATGTATTCTATCAATGGTTGGAGTATCATAGTTGAGATTTTTTCCAACAGAGCGAAAATATGCCGGGACCTGGGTATTTTGGTTTGCCGTACGAACGCTCTCCCTACTGAGCTATCCCGACGATGTCCTAGCTGCCATATTTCACTCTTATTTGTCGGACAAAACTGCGAACCAAAGTGGTTTGAGTCCTAGTCTCGGCATATTTTCACTCTGTTGGAAAAAATCTCAACTATTACTCCAACCATTGGATATAATTTACCTGGTTGAATATATACTTTCCTCTGTTCATTATTACATGTATTTTCAAAAGGTGACGTACCTACCGAAGGTATTCACCTACGTAGAGTTGTTCAATACGTCACACACCATGAGAAACCATATGTGTTTTATCCCTTACATAACATCCAGCCCGATTTTTAGAAGAAAATGTATCAGAAAAACAAGAAAAAAAAAAAAAAAAAAAAAAAAAAAAAACAGGTGAAAACCAAAAATGGGTAACTGATGAAAAATGTTTTTATGCAAGTCCAATTTTTTATATTGTTGTAAATTGGTTTTTTTTTTTGTTTGTTTTGTTTTGTTTTGTTTTGTTTCGAGAGCCTATTTATTTTTAATTAATTGAGTTTTGATACCTATATATGGTTTTTGATTCTTTTTTACAACAATTTCGTCTTGTAACGTCAAGTCCGGTTACATTCCGCAAAATCGTTGGCACATTCCTCCTCTGTTAGGCATTTAAAGATTGAGAAACATTGCAATTCTTTGCATGGCGGTGCAACTTTAGCAGTTTGCTGTGTTTGATTGAATGAAAGCCCACATAAAACAAAACATGCTTCTCAACCAACCTCATTGTTCAAAATAACTAATATTTGACATTTTTTTAATTTAAAGTGGAGAAAATTAATACTTTGTATATAAAATTAACAAAAAATGCAGGGACTATGAATTGAGAACCGAATCCACCAAAACCACTTCGTTAATGACTGCAAAGAAAGCCACTTAGTCACATAGTGCGCCTATCTGGCCAATTTGCAGGGGTGCAAAAATCTAGTCGCCAATGGGCCGATTTCCACCACTAAATTTTTAGTATTCTTCGCCTAATAAGAATACTGATAAAATTTAGACGAAGTATACTAATAAAATTTGACGAAGAATACTAATAAAATTTGACGAAGAATACTAATAAAATTTACTGGTGGGAATCAGCCCATTGGCACCTAGATTTTTGCACCCCTGCCACTATGTGTGTATATCTACCTGTCTAACCATCTGTCTGTCTGGTCATCTGTCTGATCGTCTGTCTGTCTGGCCATCCTCTAACTTTAGTAAATATACTTTGATTGCGTTGTAATAGATTTATGTTGTTTATGTTTACTATGGCATATTCGGTATTGAAAAGTATGTGTGCAACATATACATTTCGTTTACAGAGACACTCAAAAGAATTCCATTACATTATTGTCTATTGGGAGAAATCATTTGCAATATATTTTAATGATATTATACTATATTTCAAATATGTTGAAACTGATATGCAGAACTAAGGCACAGTACAAGATGCTCACTGTAGAATATGGGCACAGCATTTATCATTCATTTAGAGACACACAAAATAATTACGTATGACAGTATGAGCTGATAATTGCTAAAAAATACCTTGTCAGCTGTCTTAAGTGTTTTTAAATTTAACTAATTTTCTGCGTACTTGGTGTGCAGAAATTCTATAAATCATACTGGCTGCATAAGATAATTCGAGTACGTTTCCTTTTATTGGCGGAAATTGCTGAAGGTGAATTTTCAACTGTGTTATGCATTTCCTAACTGAACTAAATTTTAGCATACTATGTACTATATATACAAACCTGTAGATCATATACAGGGCTTCACAAAAGAATTCTAATACTTTTCCGACTGTTGATGGTAATTGCTGAAATTGCACTGAGAAAAATGACACTTTCAAATCTGAGTAAATAGATGTTTTCATTTTGTTATGAAACTTTTTATTTCAAATAGGACGACCCAACGCCTTCAATTCTGAAATACCAGAAATACTCAGAATTTTGAAACATGGACATACTCAAAGCTGAGCATACAGAGGTCAGTTCGTACTCACTTTTGAAACATGGACATACTCAAAAATGATTAGAATCAGTTCACACTCATTTTTGAAACATGGAAATACTCAAAAATGAGCACATATAAGTCAGTTCATACTCATTTTTGAAACATAGGCATACTCAAATAGGAGCACATGATGATTTATTCTTGAGTGCGTGCATGTTTTCACAAATGAATATTTTGACTATGCGACATACTCAGATTTGAGTATTTTTTGCTCAGTTTTGAAAATGTCGTTTTTAGAGTGCTGTTTTCAAACGTGTTTCCAAATTGTTGATTTAAGATATTATCTTTCTCTTTCTTAAACGGTGAAGTGTTTTTACAGTATTCTTAATATGTTGAAAATTGTTTTATAATCTATACTTGACGCATGATTTTTCTTTCTTGTTTCTAATTGTCATTCATTTTCCAGCTGAAATGTATTTATTATACTAAGATATGTTTGTAGAATATAATTAAATTCATACCTAGGGTTACGCTAAGAACTGGGAACATTGGCGTCTATAAGAACGGTAATTTCTGGATGTGTGTCTTTTACCTGAATTAAATTTTAGCTTTGTTATGTGTATAAAAATCTGTAGGTAATAATATACAAAGGTTGAATAAAAGAATTCGAGTACAATGCCGTCTATTAGCGGAAATTTCTGAAAATAAATTTTCAACTGTGTTATACGTTTTCAAATGAAACTAAGTTTTAGCATACTATGTAGTTTATATACAAATCTATAAATCATACGCACCAGAAAAATATAGCCAACATTATCCAAAAATACTGCAAAATTTGATAAATTGTTACATTATTTCAAAGATCATAGGTTTTAGAGCTACTTAACTGTGCTTTTGAGCCGTTGAGGGAGGCCAAAATAGTATTACAACAGATTGACCTATTCGTGATGTTAGACAACCTCGAAAGTTTAATGAACATCGGTACCTAAATTTATTATATAGTTCTTATGTACTTAAATCTTACTTCTGTTTTGTACCATTTCTCAGTCATTAGTATTTATCTTTTTCAAGAGAGTAGTCGTATAAATCTGTCTTTTTTTAACAGTACTATTACTGTTAATTACCATTACACTTCTTTACAATTAATTTTTTTGTATTGTCATTAACATAAATATATTAAAAATTATCATTAAAAACATAAAAATGGAAAACATGCATCTAATGATGCAACCAATTCATGCAACCATCGACAGTCGTTTGCATAAAATCTTGAAGGAAAGGGAGAAAAAGACGGAAGAATGGAAATAAACAGGAAAAGGCTTTATAGATCTCGTGCCAAGAACAATACAGTAATTGAAACATCATATAGACTGATGAAGCTCCGGAAAGGAGCGAAAGTACTTTCCATGAGAGAAATAAGTGGTGTATATTTGTGTCTACATGGTTAAAAATGAGTATAAAAGTTTTTATAAGGAATAAAGGGCAAGTGAAACGTGAAATGAAAAATAGTGAAACAAAAGAAATATATGTGGAAGAACTGGGTATGGATTATACTTTTTTTTAAATATTTAATGATATGTTTGTTTTATACGTGGATAACTGACTATGAACTTAATGATAATTTTTAATATATGTATGTTAATGGAATACAAATAAATTTATTTTAAAGAAGTATATTGGTAATTAACAGCACTGTTTATACTGTATAAATGTGTCTTTTTTTAACAGTACTATTACTGTTAATTACCATTACACTTTTTTAAAATTAATTTATTTGTATTGTCATTATCATACATATATTAAAAGTTATCATTAAAAACATAAAAATGGGAAAAATGCATCTAGTGATACTGTTCATGAAACCATCGACAGTCGTTCGCATAAAATCTTGAAGAAAAGGGAGAAAAAGACGGAAGAATGGAAATACAAAAATTTTATAACAGCACTGTTAAAAAAAAACACATTTATACGACTACTGCTCTTGAAAAAGATAAATACGAATGCCTGAGAAATGGTAGAAAACTAAAGTAATACTTAAGTATATATAAGGACATTATAAAAAACAGGATGTTCAGTTTTTGAACTGTTTGATACTTTCTATAGAATTACAAAATAATAATACGGTTCGCATAGGTATTAAAGAAAGAATCTTAGGGATCATCCCTCTATTTTTTATTGGATTTGTTCCAAACAATGATGGGGAGAAATATGTCATTTAACAAATTCCCTTTTCCAAATTTCTAGAACTTTGTAATTGTGTCAATCATATTATATCATATGAACTGCTTATGCTAAAACATTATCTCGATTCAGTGTATAAGGAAGCCATTGATAAGATCAGAAATTGGCCCATAGTTGGAGAAAGTTTTACTGAATTGTGAATAACATATTGGGAGAATTTATACCTCCGTGACAAGGTGTATGCGACTAATTTGATTAGAAATGTCCTCTATATCTGTATTTCTATGCTGCAAAAAAATTGTTGATTTTACAGTATAATATTGGCATACCAAATGTCAGTATTATGCCGTATAGTTAACAGTAATAAACTGTAAATAGACAGTAATACACTACCGTGCATTACAAATTTATTTTGATAGACAATTGTGAACAAATTGTTTTATGTTGTATATAAGCAATTTATTATTAAGTGCATTTTTAATTATTCAAAGTACAGTTGCTTCTGATGGGTCATTCCCCTAGAAACGTACAAGAGTATGTCATGAAATGCTTATAAAATAATAATTGGATTTGAAAGTGTGTAATAATCGAAAAGTGATGAAATAAATACTTGCAAATAATTTAATAGCAAACTTGATTTTTCAAATATTGAAAATATTGATTTTTCATAAAAATAATGTGTATCCAGAGTGCAGCAAATTATGTCCGTGAACTGTCATAACATTAGTTTTTACCGATTATCGAATCTATTGTTGTTGTTTTTTTTTTGTTGTTGTTGTTGTTGTTTTTTCATAATAAATAATTTTTTACCAGTACTTTTTTAAAGTAATTCAAAATTAAATTTCAAATGATAATCGTGGATATTTATAATTTTGTATGATAAATAAGTAATATTACAATAAACTGAATCATGTCCATGGGCAGAAAGGGGCGGCTTCTAAATAACCCAACAAGTAACAGCAGAACACTTTGGTGTGAAAAAGTGATAATGTTGCATATTATTTTTATATGATAAATAACTAATTTCAAAATAAGCTGCGATATTTGCCTGAATAATGAATAGCTGCTGAATAGTTTAACGTATAACATCAGGCGGATGAAAAATGATTCAATCTTGATGGGCGTAAAGTTATACGTTAACACTAGCATGATTTGTGGAGGAATTGAAACTCTGCATGGACATTTCAAAATAAAGGAGGATTCAGAAATGTCTTTTGGGTTCTGTGTCAGCTAAATGCAAATTTAATTTGTTTAATGTTTCAAAAAAGATTAACTGAAAACTATACACTCGTATTTTAGAAACATTACATTTTGACATATGGTGGGTTTTGACGGGGAAAAATTAATTTTCCTGCAGAATAATGTTTCGTGTCATACCTCAAAAGTTACAAAAATCTGATCAGTGATAACAATATATTATTGTTGGATTTATCCTCTCGATCGCACGATATAAACAATAAAAAAAGAAATGGAATACAATATTGGACTTTTTTATGTAAATGGCAAGCAACATCCATGCATTGCTGGCCTTGAAGAAGCTATTTACAATCCCTGAGCAGCTATACTCACGTCATAATTATTAAAACTTGTTGCAAGCATATCGATCGTATGGCGATATAGTAATTTTTTTATTTTTTTATAAAGTTCATTCGGAAATCATACAGCGAATTTTGAGTTTTTCGCGATTTTTTAAGCCTTCATTTTGCCAAAAATAAGAAGGGTTTTTTTTTATCAACTAATTTCTATTTAATACCTTATCCATCCACTCTTATATTTTGTACTACTCTTCTGTATAGACTTTCGAGAATTCATTAAAAAATAGTAAGGGTTTTCTAAAAACATTTATTAATGAAAATAAGACCATCGTTTTTTCTCCCTTGAAACGCAGCAAAAACATATAGGAAAAGTACCAGCTTGAAGCCGCAGATGTTCGTCGATAGCTTCAGAGCCTGGGCCCAACCCTTGCCGCATTTCGAGGTCTTTAATTTGTTCATTTTTCCTTTAAAATTTGTTCGGTTTCAATTTTCAGATTCTTTTTTCCTCTTTCTACCTGGCTTCCGCAAGTGTCTCGGTATAAAAGGGACGTAGCAAAAGACCATCACACGAAACGCCGCGTTCCGCGAATTCTGCGACGGTCCTTAATTTTCAGTAACCTCTTTATCGACAAAAAGCATTACTATGACGGTTAATACTACGGTTCCTCGTAGTCGGGAGTTTTTTTCCCTCAATTCGTCGCATGGAAAAAAGTGAGATGAGTTTTATTGCATATTAAAAGTCTTAACGTTCAAATTTGCCCTTTTAACTCCACAGCCCCCCCCCCCTTTTTTTAACTCTCCCGCTCCCGAAGCTACCCCGAAGCTAAGAATTCCGTCAAAGAGAAAAATGTCTAAATTCAACACTGATTGTTGGTATATTTAAGGTTATTATCCCGGGCCCGAGCAAGGCCGGTCGGGTCAGCTAGTTTTACAATAAAACCTCATGTGAGGTTATCATTTATAGTAGGGTTACAACGGACTTTTTTTTCGGTCCTTGCAATTCCGTCGTAGCAAGTTTTACTATATATCTTCTGTCTTTTCTCAAAAGTAATAAGTTACGTTACATATTAACTTTGTTATTTTCCCAAAGTCAATAAGTACGTTACTTATTATATTCTATTTTTTACTCAAATGCGTTACTTTTATTTCACTTCTTGATAAATGCGAGTATAAATAGCCAAATTAAGGGGTCTTGTACCTTTTAAACACGCCGAAAATCAACAAAAACTTTCAAACTTTGAGATAGTGTATCTTCAAAAATATTTTGTCTATAAGCATGAAATTTGGACTATTGATTAAGCAGATTATGCTTTTTGATATAATACCATTAGAAACTGACTAGTCGTTTACAGAATTTGAGCATTGTTGAAAATAAAGTTGCTCTTTTTTTTATTCTGTAAGTTAACTGCGCGCATGATATCTTGAGAACGCATGAGTGGATTGTTATGAAATTTGAAATAGATAATAAGCACATATGTATTTAAAAATGACCTACTCTTAGGTCAAAATTATTTCATTAACCATGTAAAAAAATATTTTTGTAAAAAAATTCAAAATTTTACATTTTTTAATGAATAAAAATAGTTATAATTAAAAATCTTATCATTGTAAATATTTAAAAGGTAGATCATTTTAAACACACACATGCGCTTATTATCTAACTCAAATTTCATAACAATCCATGCATACGTTCCCAAGATATCATGCGCGCAATGACTTACGGAGTAAAACAAAGAGCTATTTTAATTTCAACAATGCACAAATTCAGTAAAATATTATTCAGTTTCTAATAGTATTATATTAAAAAGCACAATCTATTTAATTAATAATCAAAACTTTATGTTTATACATAAAGGTTTTAAAAATACACTAATTCAAACTTTGATAGTTTTTCTCGATTTTCGTCGCGCTTAAAAGGTACAAAACCCCACGATCAGGTATTTTAAAACATAATTAAGTCTACGAAAAATTGTAAAATGAAATTGTTGTGCTTAATGATCTACATGTTTGTAAATTTTTAAAACGTTTCTCTTTTTAAATCTTTTTTATAATAACTCTTAAAGCACGCTTTATTTTAGCCTCCACAGTTTTAAACATTCATACAAATATATGAAACAGAAACTGTTCAACTCAGTAGAAACATCCTGTACAATTTATCTTTCCTAAACGACCACCATGAAAAATATATACCCGAAAATGTAATTGCACATGAAGCGAAATGTTGAATAAGAAATAAGAAAATATTTCTGAATTTAGCAGACCGTGTCTTTAAGCAGAAAACATGGCAGTTTAGTAGCTAAGTTTTTACTCTTTGAAGAAGCTATTTCTTACGTCTATTTTGATACTGATCCTCTGAATATTTAATATAGTATCTCATTTTTTACTTCAGTGTTTTAGCTATGAATATACCATTTACTGTAAGTTCTATTTATGTTGTAACTTTATAACTTTTGAAGCTACCGTTTAACACAAAACTGCTTAATATATAGCGTTAAAAAATCGTAGAAAAGCTTTCAAAATTTGCCCTAGTTGAAATGAAAAGTAACTTATAAGATAAATAGTTTTCAATGGGTAATCAACGTCTGTCATATTTTAAAAGAATATAAGTAAAAATTACAACATTAACTCATTTTTAACAAGCAAACTTTTTTGAATTATTTATTTCTTTGTTACATAAGAACTAAGCACGGCTAAAGAGTAACTTATTATTTCATTCATTTCATTATTTTTGCAGTATACTGTTAAATAAAAGACAAATTTTTCAACTTATTCTAAATCAAACTGGAATATTTAAATTCATTTTAACTTAGTAAGCTATAAAATAAAACAGTTACTTATTTTTTTTTTATTTATTGTAAATTAAATTTTAAAGGCCGCAATTTATTTTATGTTACGCCTGTCTTAATTACTGAAAAAAAGAAGGGATCAGTAAGTGCCTAAGAAATTTTTGCCTTTAAAAGAAGCTATATCTAGCTTCTTTGACTGAAGCTATATCTAGCTTCTTTGACTGAAGCTATATCTAGCTTCTTGACCGTGTGAAATATTACTTCACGATTTGGTCAGCATGTGTACCACTGAAATAAGAGACTTTTTAATGCTGTTTCCTATTTATGTGTTCACATTGCACTCATCCTTATAATGCCTGCAAACTTTCTTATCCATATCTTTTTGTGGTACCACCCAAAGCCGTATGACATGTATGATTTTTCTAAACAATCTGCGTAATCTTATGTCTCATGCCTGAGCAAGTTCTAAATTTGTTACCCCTTCATGCCTATGGCAAGGGTGTCCAAACCTTTTGATCAAAGGGCTCACTTCCGAAAAGTAAGGGCGGGTCAAGTCCTAATATTCTAACACATCATGTCAACACACTATAATTTCTCAAAAACAGTAAAGAAACAAAATGTTTCTTTAAAGTTTTGAGTGACATTTTACTTTAGATCTTCACACAGCTAAAAAATGGCATTAAAGTGTTTTTTAGAAAACTTTCAACACCAACATAAACAAGAGCGAAAAACCATGCATCAGGTGGAAATTTTGAAACACTTTCCAATACTAACAGAATATTGTTAAGAATTTTTTTTTTATAAATTGAAATGAAATATCTGAATGAGCAGTTTAAATAAAATTCATTTCAAACGATTTTTCCCCCATAGACCGTAATGCAACGGAATTATTTTGTGTATCCTTTTAAACGAACTATACACACTTCATGTTCAATAGCTATCTTTCTATAGTGAACCTCATTAACATATAAAAATTACATGCCATCCCGGGCATATTTACGCGAGTTAGAGCACGGACAGACAGTCAGACATACCGAATTCATAAACACTTTGTCAACTATGTTGGAAAAAGTTAAAAATCACTTCAGAACTTAACTGAAATATTCGCTCGCAATATGGAAATATTTAGTTTTAAAAGTAAATTCATTCCTGAAATTTTTATAAAAGTTTACTCAGGAAGCAGTTTAAATAATAGCATAAATTTGCTCTAGGATTTTTATTCAAATTCAGAATTAGTTAACTATTTGAAACACTTTCACCAAAATGAAAAGTATTAAAAGCGGTGATAAATCCTATCTAACTTATAAGCCTCCTAAATCGCTTTTGATAATCAGAACTAGTTAACACGATCAACAATTCTAAACAATTGTCAGCAGAAAAACACCAGCTGTGTTAATCTCATTAACTATTATTATGATGCTAATATATATTTTAAAGATACTAGGGAATCGAATACTACAGAATGCAGGCGAAAACCATTTTTTTCCCTAAATCTAATAGATTTTTCATATTTTTATTTGTCAAAGTTGCTGCATATAGTGATTTTTTTTTACTGGTTTCTTTGCTTTTCTTGTGCGTGAAGCGCTCATACATGCGGTATCCATCCAGTTTTTTGTACTAAGGGTTCATACATGCGATATAGTGATCGCGTCATTAACGAATTTCAAGGGTTTTGTTTATTTTTTATTTTTTTTTTGGTATTATTAATACAGGGAGTTCGCTGCATCCAGTGATGCTTCTTTGTTAATTTATTATTCATCATCTTATGCATGCGATATAGTGATCGCGATATTAACGAATTTCATGTATATTCGTTTTTTCCAACTTCGCAATGACCGTTAACATTATTTGTAATACTGATGAAATATGAATTAAAACATTGTTTCTTACTGCTCATATTAACTTTTTATATGCATTTTTATTAAATTTGTGAAATAATTTTTTTATATTTTATTCATAAAAATGCAATATCTAAAACAATATCTTCTGTTTATATTATCTGTTAAAATATCCGATGTTTGTTTATGGTGTAAACAAATAATTTTCTTTTAAATTTTTAAATTATTACAAAGCTTCCTTTCCTCCAAAATCGTCTGAACTAATCAAATTTTGTATCCGGTATAACGCTACTCTCATATAAAGGCACCCTATTCTTGTGACGTTTTTATTTCAAAATTCATTAATTTTACTACCTGTAACTATTTAAAAATTTGTAATGGCAGCATTCTTCAATTTTTTTATTGGGCGTTTCAAAATTCATGCTTAGAAATTATTTTATAAGCCATTATATATCAGGCAATTAAGATATAGTTTTCAAACAAATTGCATTTGAAAGTAAATTTTTTAGCTCACAGGCTATCAAAGCCTGAGAGCTTATGTGCCCGCCGGTTCTGTATGTACGTACGTACGTATGTATGTACGCAACGCGATAACTCTTGATAGAACTAACCGGTTTACTTTAAATTTTGTTTATAGGTTCCTTGTGATAAGGCGCTTCCCTGATTAGTTTTGGGGGTTCATTGGTTAAGTATAAAGGGGGAAAGGGGGGATACCCCCCCCCCCTAATTTAGATAAATGAGTTTTTCATGCAGAATTATCCGATTTTCTTCAAATTTTGTATATAGGTTCATTTTGATAATGTGCTTCTGTCAATAGTTTTGGGGGTTCATTGGTTAAGTATAAAGGGGGGCTAATCCCCCCTTAATTTAGATAAATGAGTTTTTCATGCAGAATTATCCGATTTTCTTCAAATTTTGTATATAGGTTCATTGTGATAATGCGCTTCTCTGAATAGTTTTGGGGGTTCATTGGTTAAGTATAAAGGGGGAAAGGGGGGACTAATCCCCCCTTAATTTAGATAAATGGGTTTTTCATGCAGAATTATCCCATTTTCTTCAAATTTTGTATATAGGTTCATTTTGATAATGCGCTTCTGTCAATAGTTTTGGGGGTTCATTGGTTAAGTATAAAGGGGGAAAGGGGGGCTAATCCCCCCTTAATTTAGATAAATGGGTTTTTCATGCAGAATTATCCGATTTTCTTCAAATTTTGTATATATATTCATTGTAATTAGAGACTTCCCTGATTAGTTTAAGGGGTTCATTAGTTAACTATGAGGGGGGTAACGGGGGGATGACCCCCCCCCCTTAATATATTGTTGATTTCTTTATTTTTCGAGGAGCATATTTCAAATTCTTTGAAATAAGAGTATAATATACAATTAGTGTGAATAGCCTGTGAGCTCAATGCCCTCAGTTTAACTGGGCAGTTTTCTTTTTTTATTTTCCTCTATAACGGTGTAAAAATTAAAAATGTGAGATGTTTAGAAATTTAAAGAATTGCAATAGCAAAAATCACAAAACCGAAATTTCATCGTCAGCTGTTGCCATTCGCAAAATGACGTATGCGTTACGCATGGACACGTTTAGCCTTTATAATATAGATAGATAGCTAGATAAGACTTGTTCTAGGCAACTAAAAACAATTGATTATTATTAACTGGTATTCCGGTATTACATTCCTTGTATGCACTCCAGATGCATCTCTTGCCTAACTTGGTGTCGCGAGTCGCATTTATTGCTCTTGCGGGTGTTTATTTTTTAGAGATCCTTGGTCTATAACATCATTTCTAAGTATCTACTATAATCTTAAGAAGTCAGATTTTTCAAGAAATGATAAAATAATGAATTTGAAATCATGCGTTCAAAAAGTTCTAAAGTCAAATGTCAGAAAGTGGAACGACATCAACGGTTAAAAATCTAAAATATTCTTTAAACCAGGCTCAGGTTAATATACATATTACTTACCCATCATTATTATAGTATAGGGTAAATCTTGTAAACGTTTTGAAAATCGAAAAAAATTTTTTTAATGGATTTACATGTTTTAGACACTGGAGATTCCGAAAAAACATATTTTTAGAAAAAAAAAATTCGCCGTTCGTCTGTCTGTGTGTGTGTCTGTAAACGCTCTATCTCCCGAATAAATTGAGATAGAGACTTGAAATTTGGTATGTACTTAGTATGTAATAATGGGAAAAAGATTATTGAATTTCAGTAACCTGATTATCCGGAGCTATTTTTTTCGGACTCTCGAAATGTTCGTCCTAATAAAAAGTATATAAAATTTTTCGAAATTGTTTATTTTAAGATGTGAATGTAAAAGACAATAAAAATACATAAATGTTGCATCACGAATGAAGTCGATCGGATAATGAGTTGACGAGATATTTGTAATTATATTTTACACACTCTTCGATTTTTCATGACCCTGTATTTCATTCAAATTTCAATTCAAAGGTATATTTTAATTGGAAATGAGACGCTTAATCTGACGCAGTAAACCGTTAGATAATAGGATTATCCATTTTGGAGTTATAGAGCATTTAAAGTTTATGACGTCATCAAGCCACGATTTTATTCGAATTGCAATGCATTTTATAAATAGTTTATACATGTTTTATTTTCATATTTTATATTATGCATATCCATGATGGGTAAGTATTACGGTGGCCCCATCATTTCAGTTGAAATAGTTCTTAATGTCGCGTCGCGTCGTAGCCAATTAGAGTGCTTGGCGACCAATATACCCTGTTTATTGTTTTTTTTTTAGTTCAAATTTTTTGTTTGTTTACAATTTTATTTTTTAAATTGTTGTATTCGCTTTACTTAAACTGTCTTAAATAAAGCTAATGTTATACTATTTCAAAAATGTGGTAGCAAATAAGCAATCTGAATTTTAAAAAAACCCTCCAACTAGCAACAAGATTGAATACTTAAGAAATTATCGCATCAATCGTGAATCAATTTAAATTGTTTCTATACCTATAAAACATCGCTAATAATAAATGGTGATTCATGAAGCTAAAAAAAGCTAATTATCCAATAAATGTCTTTAGAAGAAACCTCGTAAACCTATAAAAACTCGTGATCATTTATTCACTGGAGATAGAAAAGATATGGAATTAAATCTTCTTTTTTCTCCATATAATGATTCAAGAACACAATCAACGCTTTGAGAGCAATTAATTATGAGCTCTAATCATCCCGTAATCAACAGCAGAGATTAGTGATCCCGTCCAGGATAAATATATTCTGCAAGGAGATGTTTGATTTCTTGAGGTATAAATAGAAAATCAAAAACGAGGGTGAACGTCCCAGTGCATGTTTTCTCGGAGCGCCACGGTGCGTTTTTCTTGCTTAAAACGTCCACCCAGGTTTTTGATTTCTCATTTATATCAAAGAATAAAATACTTCCTTGCAGAACATGTTTTTATAGTTAATTATAATCTGCGACTATCACCTCATGATGAGAGCTGATAATTAATTATTCTGGTAACTATAGTTGTCTTTTTACTTATCCATCATACGTAATATAGGGTAAATCTTGTAATCGTATCAAAAATCGAAAAAAAAATTTTGGAGGGGTCACACGTTTCAGACGAATCACGTTTCAGACGTTTCAGTTTTTAAGATTCCGAAAAACATATTTAAGAAAAAAAATTGCCGTCCGTCTGTCTGTGTGTGTATCTGTAAACGTTCTATCTCCCGAACAAATTGAGATAGATACTTGAAATTTGATATGTACTTAGTATGTAATATTGGGAAGAAGCTTATTGAATTTCAGAAACCTCAATTATGCGGAACAATTTTTTTTTAACTCTCGAAATATTCGTTCTAGTAAAAGGTATATAAAAATTTTGTAAATTGTTTTTTAAGGAGTTTATATAAAGGACAACAATAATAATAATAATAATAATAATAATAATAATAATAATAAATGTTGCATAAAGAATGAAGACAATCGGATAATGAGTTGCCGAGATATTTGTAATCGTATTTGCCACACTCTTCGATTTTTCATGACCCTGTATTTCATTCAAATTTCAATTCAAAGATATATTTGAATTGGAAATGAGACGCTTCATCCGACGCAGTAAACTGTTAGTTAATAGGATTATCATTTTTGGGAGTTATAAGGATGTTTCTTTTAAATGCAATTCAGTAAACGCAATTCAGACAAACTGAATTCATTAATATTTTTCTACTTTGTTTGAAAATGGTAAAAATGGTAAAAATTAAGCAGAGAGAAATCTTATGTTACGATTTGATGTTTCGAAATTTTCGTATATTGTTTAATTATTGTCCAAAATAAGAGTACGGATATGCACAGAGCAATTAAAAATGATTATCTAGTGTATATACGGCTAAATATAAAACTTTACTATACAATTTAAGGGGTAACATCAATTTGACGCCTTGAAATTTAAGGCTTTTTTCGGGATATATAATTTTTTTTTGTTGTTGTTGTTATGCGAAGTGTTTATAAAAATCCACTTGCATTAATTTTTTATGCATATATTAAAGTAGAAAATGCCATTATTAGTCACTTGATATATTAAAAAATTGGCGACTTCACAACTGATCAGCGAGAGGCGCTTCGAAAAAAGAGGATCAATTAGTGGCATGTAAACTCATCGTAGACTCGAGCTTCATCAATGTAATAAAAGTACTTTTTTTTAGTTCAGAAGCTAGTAAAATACGTAGCCGTTTTTAAAAATATGCATTTTTTAGAGAAACGGCATCGATTCAAAGTGAAATGTAAGTTTTCAACGAAAAATTTCGTTATTTAAAAAAACCCACAACAGCACCATATTAATATTCCTACATAATTCACTAGTAAAATATGTCACAATTACTTATTTAAAAGATAGAGGTTGTTAAATTGAAAATTTGCAGGCGTAGAGTGTTGGAATGATTTGTGCAAGCTAAATCAATTCGCTACAATTTCGTTATTTAAAAATCTCACAACAGCACGATATCAATATTTCGTAAAAGAATCCCACGTAGTTCACTAGTAAAATATGTGACAATTTTTAAAAAGATATAGGTTGATTAATTCAAAATTTACATACGTAGAGAGTTGGAATGATTTGTGCAAGCTAAATCAATTCGTTACGTTTTAGGAAAACCAACACATACCCAACCGACCTTTTATGTTGGGTGGTGAAGAATTACAGTATATAAAATAAGCAATATGCAAGTTATAGTAGAGATTATGTGTAATAATAAAGTAAACATTAATTTACCCCAAATTAATTTCATTAAAATTAATTAAAATTAATTAAAATTAAAGTACTAATAAATAAAATATGCGTTGTGTCGTTTCGTTGAATCCCTGTATGAACGGGTAGTTAAATGACACAAGTATGCGCGCTATTAATATTAACTACGACACTGTAATCGTAACCTAATAATAAGACATTACACATGATACCATAATCGAAGAAACAAAATTTAAGTAACAAGTAAAAAAATTTGTTTGTGTGAAAAAATATACAAACAGAATTAAGAAAAACTTTAAATCAAAACTCGCTACCACGTAGCTATCGTTACGTAGCCATCATAAAAATATCAGCCGATCCAAATATTTGCCAATTTTGTTGCTATTCATTATCAGTTTCATTAACATAATTAATTAACAAGTTATTAATGTTATTTATTAACATTAAGCTAATTTTCAAATTGTTTCATTTTAATACAAAACATAACATTTATTTTGAGTTGAGTGCATGAATTGCTCTAGAATAAATTGAATAACTGCGCCATCCAAGGTAACATATCCCTAATACATACAACACACATTTACTCAAACAGAACAATGAGAAACTAAATACCTGGGAGTTAGATAAGGCAAGAGGAGACATCAGTGATTCTTCATCCAGAATTCACCAGAGATTAATTTAACACAAGAACTTAATTAATTTGCTGATTAATTCCATTAATTAGAAATTACGAACTGGCTAAGAAATTCACTAACCATTGCTAGACTCCAATACACTAGAGTCTGTTGAGCATCTGAGATAACTCTTAAAAATGGAGAGAAGACTCTGCTTTGAAATTGTAGAGAACAAGTCTCTACAAAGACATAAAACTTTGCAGTATAACAGCTACAGTAATCTGCATAATCGAATTTATACATGCAAAAGTCACAAAATAATACTAATTAACGCTTTCCAACATAGCTGAAAAGTGTTTATGAACTAGGTTTGTCTGTCTGTCTGCCGTCTGTCTGTCCGTGTTCTAACTCGCGTAAATACATTCAGATTGTCATGCAATCGATATATGTTATTGAGATTTACTATGACTCGTTCGGTATTGGAAATGATGTGTGTAGCACTTATAGTTTTTTTTTTACAGGGACATTGAAAAGAATTCCGCTACATTACGGTCTATGAGGAAAAAAACATTTGCGGTTTATTTTAACGCTGCTACATAATTTCAAACATATTTAAATTGTTATATATCACGGAGGTGCAATACAAGAGGCTTACTATGGAGTATGGTGTGCATAGGACTTATAGTTTCTGTACAGGGACACTCAAAAGAATTCCGTTACATTACGGTATATGGAGAAAAATCGTTTGCTGTTTATTTTAGTAATGTTTCACTATTTCAAACACATTGAAATTGATATATATCACTGAGGTGCATTACAAGATATTACTATTGAATATGGTGTGCATAGCACTTAGAGTTGCTTTACAGGGAAACTCAAAAGAATTCCGTTACATTACGGTCTATGTGGAAAAATCATTTGCTGTTTATGTTAATTACGTTTCACTATTTTAGAAAAATGGTAACTTTTATATCCCTAAATAGATTTTTCTAAAATATTGAACATGTATTTTTCCGTTTTCAATGCGATGTATATTTCTCGAGTTATTCGACCATTTCCAGACTTTTCAATGAAAATTATCCTCACTACATTTTACTCGATTACAGCGCCATCTACGATTTTCCGAAGAAAATGTTAAAAGGAAGTTTCGAGACTACAGAAAATTATTTTTTAGCATTGTAAATCTCAAAAAAAGATTTCTACCAAAGGAATCTTAGAAAAATACAAGAATTAATACGAAACTTAAAAATATATTTCATTTAATAGTTATTATATATTTTATCTTTTATGACATAAATTAAGGAATTTAAAATTTTTAGAGTACTGAAATATATACTCATATATACTACAAAACCTGCTTATACGTATCTTATAGACTTGCAAAAATTAAATGCTAGCATAAATTAAAAATAACAATAACAAAATCACCAATAATATTAATAAATAATATAATAATAATAATAATAATATTTCGCACTTTACTATTTTTAAATAGAAACAGTCCAGCAAAAGAGTAAATAAAACTATTTTTTTTTTCAAACTGCATATTCCAGAAGAACGTACGACTGGATATTATTTCTGATATTGTTACGTAGTACAAATACAAATTTCAACAATTTTCTTCGTAATATTTAAGAATCGTGATCTTGGAAAGTTGAAAAACAATGAAATTGAAATTTGATTTTCAAAACATGAAAACCTGGAAAAAACGAAATCTCCTTCTAAAAATAGAGATATTTTTGGCAGAAATCTGGCAAAAAAAAATCGTGCATGACAAACTTTAAATCAGAAAGTACTTCTGAAAAAAATCTTTCAGCAGTCACTTTCAGCTGCTATAGTGAAAACCTGAAAAGAAAAGTCGTGTTCTCTGC
This sequence comes from Maratus michaelseni, assembly GCA_963931845.1. Classification (NCBI taxonomy): domain Eukaryota; kingdom Metazoa; phylum Arthropoda; class Arachnida; order Araneae; family Salticidae; genus Maratus; species Maratus michaelseni. The sequence goes on along the minus strand of OZ007589.1, from coordinate 455,763,107 downwards.
AGTTTCTCTAAGAAAAGAAAAGAAGAGGAAGAGAGTAAAACGAAAGGAAAAAGAAGTAAGTAGTTTCAAACTTTTACGGACAGGTCATGTGTACCTGATAAGACTAAAATTTTAAAAGAGTAATACTTTTATAGTCCGAAAACTCTTGAATCGGTTTCGAAATAAATTTTCACTTTAAACTTATAATGCGGTTATTTTTCAAATTATGGTTTTATAGCCATTTTTAACATATCACTTTGAAATTCAGAATACTTCACTTAGATACATAAAGTATCAGTTAAATGTTATCAAATAAAACTTGTTGATGGTGAAAAGCAATCACTTTTTATAAATGTTTTTGCTTAATAATTTCCTTTCTTATATTGTACCGTCATAAAATAAAGAGAGAGAGAATACTCTACTAACTCTATCAATCTATTAGTAATAACGATTCTAATTAATGTTATACTTAAATTTTGCTTAAAAGGTTGTTTACATATAGAGATTATTGTAATAAACTTTAAAATTTTTAATAGTAACAACTCATTTTGACATCATATTTGAATGCTTGGATAAATTTTACCTCCAGATACCAAACGGAAAGTCATATAGTCATGTAGTTTAAGAGTTACGAAGCTTTAAATTTTGGAACTCCTACTGTTAAATTCAGTTTTCATCATTGCAAGACAGAGTTCAATGCAGTTATTTTTTTAAGCATAACTTAAATGCTACTTAGACGAATGAACTGTAATTTTAGATTTTCATATTTGAAGCTTCTAGTAATCGAGTTCTGTTTAAAAAAATTATACGCTACAATTCATATATATTTTAAAATAAATTTCGAAAGTATAAGTAAGTATTTCGAAAGTATTTGAAATTAATTAAAAAAAATAATTGTAACATATATTTTCTTTTAATAGAAAACATTCCCTAAAATCTTCATATATATTCGAATCCAAAATTAAAACTCATTCCGCCAAGCAGTTTTCGAGTTATTCTTCAAACCTGCTACCTGAATTACAATCCGTTTTCCAACGATTAAAGAGGAATTTAACATTAGGAGTTCGAAAATTTAAACCTTCATAATTTGAAAACTAATTGAGCGAAAGACTTGTCATTTGGTATCTGAAAGTAAAACTTACCAAACAATAGAATATGTTGTCAAAATTTATGTGTTATTATTGAAAATTTTAGAGTTTGTTATAAATTTTATATTTAGATCTAATCCTAATAATAATTTAAGTATAGCATTAATTAGTAGACGAGATTACTAATCAATTTGTACCAGTCACATTTTTGTAGGCTGATTTGCGGCAGAGTTAGTAGAGGGTGTCTCCCCTTTTATTTACGGCGGTACAAACTATCTTTACTTATATTTCATCATCTGCTGTTGTTATTTTTTTTCTAATATTTCTTAATTCAATTAGCAAACGTGTAACTATTTTCTATTTTTCCACCGATACAGTCATAGTTAACAATTAATTTGAGTAAAGCCTTTTTGATACATTTTTAATTATTTTTTTTCAAAGAAAAAATGCTAAAAAATATGAGAATAAATAAATGTTTGAATATATTAAGTTTACACGTAACATTGATAATGTGTTATAAATAAGGTATGATGATGTGATAAATTTCAATGCACAAGAATGTAAAAGAAATATATTCATAGTAAAGATACTGAAAAGTATGTGACGAATTAAGAAAATTTATTAACGTTCGATAGCTGTTGATGAACAATAATCATTTATTGTAATCGATAAATCTGTAAACCGATAAATGCACCAGGTTTGACAGTCCAAATTACTGCAAAAAATACCATAGATTCAAACAGCAATGCTGAAGTTTTATATATTTTGTAAAATTTTAAAGCACAATACAATCAGAAAAGTATAAATATTTTAGATGTAAATAAATATTTAAATATTGTAATATTTATTTATCATTAATTTACTTAAATTGAATCTTATCAGTTTTTCGGCTAAAACGCGTTTTTTGTTGTATTTTTATTTTTAGCTCACAGACTATCAAAGTCTGAGAGCTAATGTGCCCGCAGGTTCTGCATCTACGTATGCATGTACGTAACGCGATAACTCTTGATAGAAATATCCGATTTGCTTCAAATTTTGTATATAGGTTCATTCTGATAAAGCGCTACCCTGATTAGTTTTGGGGGTTCATTGGTTAAGTATAAAGGAGGAAACGGGGGGCTAATCCACCCCTTAATTCAGGTAAATGGGCTTTTCATGCAGAATTATCTGATTTGCTTCCAATTTTGTATATAGGCTCATTTTGATGAGTCACGTCCCTGATTAGTTTTAGGTGTTCATTGGTTAAGTATAAAGGAGGAAACGGGGGCTAATCCCCCCCCCCCTTAATTTAGATAAATGGGCTTTTCATGCAGAATTATCCGATTTGCTTCCAATTTTGTATATAGGCTCATTTTGATAAGGCACGTCCCTGATTAGTTTTGGGGGTTCATTGGTTAAGTATAAAAGGGGGAAAAGGGGGCTAACCGCCCCCCCCTTAATTTATTTAAATGGGTTTATCAAGCAGAATTATCCGATTTGCTTCAAATTTGATATACTTATTTATTTTGATAAGGCGCTTCCCTGATTAGATTTGGAGGTTCATTAGTTAAGTATAAAGCGGGGGAGTAAATAGGGGAGCTAATCCCCTTAGTTTAGCTAAATGGGTTTTTCATCCAGAATTATCCGATTTGCTTCAAATTTGGTGTAATGGTTTATTCTGATAAATCGCTTCGATTAGATTTGGAGGTTTATTGGTTAAGTATAAAGGGGTCAAACGGGGGGGGGGTGATTATCCCCTTAATTTAGCTAAATGTGTATATATTCCTTGCAGAATTATATTATGTGAACATAATATACAATTAGTGTGAATAGCCTGTGACCTCAATGCCATCAGTTTAACTGGACACTTCTCTTTTTTTCTTTTGCTTTTCTTGGGCCCCTTAATTTTACCCAGTGTAATTGTTTCGGACTATGGATACGATCATAAATCTAATATTGATATAGCTAAACTAGCGATACTGAGCCCAGTGCTCCAGGGACTCAGTATCTTGCCTCAAGTTCCAAATTCCACGTTTTTTATATAAGTATTAGTTACGTAGCAACCCATTGTGGTGCATTTGTATTTCATAAGATCTTTCGAGGTTTTTTTTTTCTTTTTGGGGGGGACGGGATCTAATTGTATTCTACATTAAAAAATATTTATCATGTTAATTTTATAATTTTTTTATTATAAATAACGAATTATATTTATAATGTAGTTTATTTGAAAATTATAGAAACATTTTTACATTTGATTTTTTTATAAGTTTAAATATTTTTTGAACATTCGTAATTTGCGATTACATTACGCAAATTACGTTATTTTTTATGCAATTGCAGTAGAGTGCTTTTATAAGAGAATGGCGACAATGACGGGCAATAAAATTTGTTTGGTCAAGAGAATTATGGGCAAAATTTTGGGAACCTTTCCTTTATCTTGAACTTGGCAAGCCTACAATTATCGTTAAGTTAATATTTCTTTACTTGTCTACCACGTAGAAGCAAATACTATTTTACAATAGCTCTATATTATATCAGAGGTCATTCATTTACATATTCTGACAATTCGGAAAATAATATTTCCCTTAGATTAATACTATTGCAATGTATCCCTTTTTTTGGTAATGATTAGATAAATGTAGATATAAGTTCAATAAATATTCTTGGCATACAATAACATACAATTCTTGGCATACAATGAAGGACACCATTATTAACATGACTCAAAACATATGCCAAAATTATCTCAAGGTACTAGTAATGATACAATATGCATGTTATACGATGCATATGCATCTCACAGTGGAAGACATAAAGTCCTATGCTTCAGGAGCTGCTTGTAATATATTTATTTATTTATTCATTTATTTCAAAGTATAAATCGTAATAAATTTCGAATTATACATTTTTCTGGGAGGAACTTAATCTAAAAAAAATTGTAGGGGAAGGAGCCAGAAACTTTAATCTCACCTATAATTTGAAAAAAAAAAATGGAAATCTGAGATATTGTTAAATTTTTCAGGATGTAAAATACTCCTTGATTTGGAGGCATGCATTTAGCGTTATAAAAAGTACAAAAACTAAGACAGGCATGATAGTGACCAATCCACGGGTGATTCCAGAGAGATAGCTTGGGAGAGCTTGTTTCATTGACGGAAATCATTTCGCCCAATTTACGTATTTCTTTTAAACAAAATGAAAAAATTTCCGAAATTTTCAGAGGTCGGGGAAAGAAAATTACACCTCTTTACCCCTCTCATAAAACAATCAATGGGCCAATGTAACAAGAAAAAGCCTGTGAACTTTTATACACGAAGGGGGATATGGGGGAGGTCACTTATTTTTCTAAATTTCACTTCGTAACATATTAAAAAATCTATTTCCAACTATTACCAATTTCCATAAACCCAATTTCTATAAAAAAAATTATAAATAATAACTAAATAAAATAAGTGAAGGAACTCAATAATTCATGTTTAAATTGTTAAATATATTTGTGGTCTATAGATGCGTGAAGTACATTTTCAGAGATTTTAAATCCATCTCTCAGGAAAATATCAAGGATTTTAAATAACACATTCTTTTAAATAAAATTTGATTTTAAAAAATGCTAACAACAGGAAACCTTTAAAAGGGCGCCAAGAAAACCTTCGAAGGGCGCCGCGTTGGACAGCCTGGTGTAGACCATATATAAATAAAAACGTACATAAATATAGCATCTTAGCTACTGGCTGCACATCTGAGATATTCACGGAAATATGGTTTTTCATAAATGAATACAGTACACACACTGTAATACCCATAATTTTGATTAGCACATTAAAAAATATAAATGTTAATAAATTAAAATTAACAGAAAAGGAAAAATCATACATTATTATATAATACTAAATACTTTCTCATTTATAACGTTTTTTTTAACTACAAAATATGGGTTAAAATGTCTTTCCTGTACGCATTTTCTTTTTAAAAAAATCTAAAGCTATTTCATTTAATCCTTTCGCGTTTCAACTGCACAAACAGTTATGCAATTAAAACCGGCATTAAGTGATGCTGCCACCTAGTGTTCAAATTACTTGACGGCTTTTTATTCGTATTGAAATAGAAAGCTATATGTTTATAAGAATTGTAATCAAGTTTAACTCTTTTCAATAATTTAAAATTTAAATAAAAAAATTTCATACTTTCAATACATTTTAAATTATAATCATCTTTCATATTGAATATACTGCTGATGAATACACAGGGGAAAAAAATCTCATCACTATGGTGAGATGCATGTATGTTGCCCGCATACATTATGGAATCTAAAATTATGTTTTATTGTATTTTATAATATGTAAAAAGATATTCGTAAATATGTGTGAGAAGCCTATGGACTGTTTCTAGATAAAAAAAACTAAATTCTATTTCTAAAATATTGTTTTAGTAAAACTCAAAGTTAATTTTTTTTAAATATATTAATTTTCGTTTAATTTAAAATTCAAATTATATTTTTCATACACCGTCGAATATTATTCTATTTTTATTGCACTTTCTTTTATTTTCTATTATAGTACCACTTATGTTAAACATATGTGGTTGTTATGTTATTATGTATGCCACTTATTATTAAGGTGTTGAAAATTTCTTTATAAAATTTTAAAAGTTATAATTTCTTCGTATTTAAAATTTGAACTGATTTTTAGAAGCAGTTATAAAATCGTTTAGTCCATGTAGTTTTTAAAAAACATGATGAATGGTGTATCTTCTATATTATAAAGGACAAACGTGTCCGTGCGTAACGCTGATGTCATTTGGCGAATGGCAACACCGAACAATGAAATTTCGGTTTTGCGATTTTTGCTACTGCAATTTTTTTAATTTCTAAACTTAGCACATTTTCAATTTTTACACCGTTATATAAGAAACAAAATCTACTTTGAAATGCAATTTGTTTGAAAACTGTATCGCAATTTACTCATTTATTATAGAATTTAAATTAAATTTCAAGCATGATTAAAAACAAAATCTATATCGCTTGCAGACGATTATAAAATATTAATCTGTTTGCACTCAATATAAAAAGTTCAGCATCTGTTTCCGGCTAATATTCCATGACGAAATTCATTAAGCAATCAATAGAATAGTATAAATAAAACACAAATTTAACAGATATGTAATCGAAATAAGCGTCTAAAAGCGTTGAAATTATCAGAATAAGAAAAACTGCTATATAACGAAATTTTTAGCAATTTCTTCGGCTATTAACTTCTGGCACGAGGTCAATACGAAATTACCGTTTTTAATACATTTAAAATTTTATTTGAGTATATAATTGACATATTTCATATAAAAATGGCCTTTGGTATTTTTAGGGGGCAAACTAAAAAAAATATATTGAATGTAAAAAACCTGTAAGAGTTGTCAATAATTTAAAAAAAAATGGTTTTCACATATACTCTCTATCCCGGGAAGCCCGGGTTAGATGCCCTAGTTTTATTAACGTTACGAACTTAAAATGTACCATATTCTGCATTTACCTTTATTTAAAAAAGAAGTACACCATTTTTAAATGCAGTGATTTCTTCCCATGAATTTTCAGTTATAGATTACATCGTTTCGTGGCGAATCACAAATTTTATAAATTTATATTGTGTCAACAGTAGAAATTTTCGAGCATAAAAGTGTTTCCCGTCTTTTCTGTTCAGTTATAAATTTGTTTAATCAGTAAAATTTTTGTAGACTGATAAATGAAAGATCCTTTTTAACATCGTTGCAGATTTAAAAATGTATTATATTTTGAAGTTACCTTACCACAATCTATATTATAAGGGCGTGTCTGTGAATAACGCTGATGTCATTTTGACATTGGCAACAACTGACGATTAAATTTCGTTTTCCTGCATTTTTAGGTTCATTCGTAATTATATAAAACTTAGCACATATAGTCGTCGTCAGGTCTGTCCGTCTGTTCCAGTGTTGAATTCAGGGGGTGGCCCGGGGGTAGGATATCCCCCCGGGAGATTTGAGATTTTATGCTTTTAACGGTGAAAAAGTGCAACTTCCCCACCCCCCACCCCGAATTCTATAATGTCCCCCTCCCGGAGCCATAGCAATCCCTCCCGGATAAAAGTGTCTAAATTCAACACTGATCTGTCTGCATATAACAGCGCAGAAATTATCCAACCGAATGATTTGAAATTTCATATATATAATCGTTGCCAAATTTTGACGAGTAATTTCAAATTTTATGAAAATCAAATCAAAACTTAAACAGCTACTAATGAAAGTTTTCTTTATTCTGTTAAATCCTATCATACGTAATCTATATAATAAAAGCGCAAGTCATGTGACTGAGGAAAACAAATAAGGGCTAACCACATCTTTTTTCATATGCCAAGCGGCTATTTTTATTCAAAATTATTTTTTCGAATATATTGCATAAAAGTTACATTTTTAATAAACACGGCAGATTCGTTTATTATGAGTCATAAAAATATTAAACCATAGAGGTAATCATTCGCAAAACAAGATCTCCATGGTGAAAATTTTTGCATTTGTAAACGTGGCATACGTAATAAAAAAAAAAAAGGGAGGGGGCATGCTCATTTCGACCCTAGCAGACGACACAATTAATTTCATTGAAATAATGAGGATGATTTTTTTTTTTTTTATATTGTGAAACTAGTTATAAAACGAACGCACCTCATATGTCACGTTTAACGTACAATTTTCAACACGTTTTTTTTTTTTTTTTTTTTTTTTTTTTTTTTACTGCAATGCTTTATTTGAATACATAATTGATATATTTTATATATAAATGAGTTTGGTATTGTTAGTGCCACAATCTAATATATATATATATATATACTGCCTATAAAATCATCGCATATTTTCAATTTTTAAACCATCGTATAGGGAAGAAAAATCTACTTTCATGTGCAATTTGTTTAAAAACTGTATCTCAATTTACTCATTTATTATAGTTTTTAAAATAATTTTCAAGCATGATTTTTTAAAAATCTATCTTTATCGCGTGCAGAGAGATTACAAAAGATTATCCGTTTGCACTTAAAGCATTACAAATAGCTCAGCATTTGTCTCCAGGTAATACATAATTGATATATTTTATATATAAATGATTTTGGTGTTTCTAGTGGACAATCTAAAAAATATATATATATTTCATATAAAATCATCGCATATTTTCAATTTTTGCACCGTCGTCGTACAGGGGGAAAAATACACTTTCAAATAAAATCTGTTTTAAAACTGTATCTCAATTTACTCATTTATTATGGTTTTTAAGATAATTTTCAAGCATGATTTTTTTAGAAATTTATCTCTATCGCGTGCAGACGATTACAAAATATTAATTCGTTTGCATGTTAAGTCTAAGTTATTACAAGTAGTTCAGCATTTGTCTCCAGATAATATTTGATAATGAAATTAAATCTTCATAAAAAAATAATAATAATATAAATAAAACATAAATTTAACAGACATATGTAATCGAACTACGCGCTTAAGCCGTTGTAATTATCATAATCTAAAAGGCTGCTGTAGATAACGAAATCTTTATGGATTTCTTCGGCTACTAACTCCTGGCACGAGGCCAGTACGAAAGTACCGATTTTAATAAATTTCGAAACTTTACTTGAATACATAATTGATATATTTCATATAAAAATGCGTTTTGGTGTTCTTAGTGAGCAATCTAAAAAAATTAATTAAATGTAGAAAATTTATTAGAGTCTTGAATGAAAAAAAAAAAAAACTTATATTCTGTAACCGAAGAAGATCGGGTTAGAACCCCTAGTTAATCTATATTATAAAGGACAAACGTGTCCGTGCGTAACACTGACGTCATTTGGCGAATGGCAACACTTGATGATGAAATTTCGATTTTACCATTTTTGCTTCTGCAATTTTTTAATTTCTAAACATCGCACATTTTCAATTTTTACACCGTTATGAAGGGGGGAAAATCTACTTTCAAATGCAATTTGTTTGAAAACTGTATTTTAATTGACCTCATTTATTATAGCATTTAAATTGCATTTCAAGTATGATTTTCCTTTTAAATCTATCTCTATCGCTTTCAGACGATTACAAAAGATTAATCGTTTGCACGTTAAACAATATGAAAAGTTCAGCATTTTTTTTCCACCTAATATTCAGTAACGAAATTAAAACTTCATTTAGCAATAAATAAAATTGTGACAATAAAATAAAATTTTTACAGACAGTTGAAATAAGCGCTTGAAACCGCTGAAATTATCAGAATAAAAAAAGAAACTGTAGATAACGAAATTTTTAGCAATTAACTTCTGGCACGAGGCCAATACAAAATTAATGCTTTTAATAAATTTCAAAATTTTATTTGAATTTATAATTGACATATTTCATCTAAAAATGCTCTTTGGTTTTCTTAGGGGGCAATCTAAAAAATGTATTAGAGTTTTCAATAAAAAATAAATGGTTTTCACATATATTCTCTATCCCGGGAAGCTTCAATAATGACATGTTAGTATATTTTAAATATTGGATTATTTATTCATTGTCAGACTATTTCCAGTTATGTGATATTGTTACATGAAATATCTTTTTTTTGTTCTGTTTATCGCGGTGAAAATTTTTCAAGCTAAAAAACATTTCGTAATTAATTTAACAAGAAATAATTTATCATCACCATTTGTTCGAAGCATCCCAAAATATTCATTGTCAAAATTTCCCATTTGTAATTCAGTTCTTTAGACTAATGATGTTGGAGACGGAAATATATCGATTATTTAAAACAGTTTTTTTTTTTAATTTATTTAGTATGGGTTGTTATACAAGGTGTCCATAAATTATTGCAGGGTTTTCTTATTTCATGACTTTTGATGTAACAACATGACGAAAAATATTACTATACATATTCGTAAAGTACAACTCAAAATTTTTTCTTAATAACATAAACAAAGTTACATATGGGTAAAGTTTTGCAACTCTAAACATTATGAATCAAATAAGGATTATAATCATATAATAATTATTATTAAAATTTTATCAAATGTATCCAAAAATTATTAATGAATTATGTATATCAATCTATCTAACTTTGTTCTTAATAACTTTTTGATAAATTTGATAAGTTTTTAGTTACTTTTCGGTATATATGTGTATATATATATATACCATTGAAGCACATGCTATGGTAATTTTATGATTGCACAAGTTAATTATTAGCTATGTGGTATTCTGATTACACAATATCATTAATTATCTCTTAGTAGATTTTAGTAGAATGATATTAGAACTTGATATGTTTTTGAAATTCATAGATATTATATATATATATATATATATATATATATATATATATATATATCACTGGCGCCCGGCTATCCGGAAAGTACCCATTTTTAATATTCATTGTTATTTGATTATAATCGTTAAGTAATTAATAAAGTTTCAAGTTTCAACTTTACGTATATGTTACGTTGTTTGTGTTATTAGAAAAAGCTTTTTGAGATGTGATAATATGGGATAATATTTTTCGTCATGTTGTTACATCAAAAGTTGTGAAGTTTAAGGAACCCTGACAATAATTTATGGATATTCTGTAGTATTAATAGTTTTGATATCTATGAACTACTTAACGTAAATTAGTTAAAAGGGAGAGTTTTAAATGCGTGGATTTCCTGATGCATCTTCATGCGATTTTTATTACTACTTCGAATTTTATTTTATGTACACTCAAAAATCGAGAGTTTTGTCGAGAGTATCTCTTTATTATCTAGAAAACTATTGTTTACTGTAGTCATTTTCCGGCTTATCGTTAATATATTGATTTAAGTTAGTATATATTGATTAAGAATTTAAAATTTCATCAGGTTTTAAATTATTTTAATTCATCAAATGCGTGAAGAATTTTGTGTAAGCTTTTCTCCTCTGATGCCTAGTTTTTATAAAAAGTTACTTCACTGGTTATTCCATATGAAATGAACGATTAAAAAAATATGCATTCGGGAATTTAATTGAAGTTCAACCTATTTGTTATAACTCTAGACATTTCAACAATACAAATTTGTATATTTTTATTTGAAAATATTTTCAAATCGTTGGTTCTAAAATCTTAAAGAAACAACTGTTTTCTTTTTAAATGCAATTACAAAATCCATGATTACTCATTTTAGAAGATTTATTGCAGAATCATAATTGGAATCATAAGCATAAATTACAACAAACCGCCAACTGATGAAGCTTGAAACTATAGTCGTGTTCCTTCTTTTTTTTTTTCTCCAAAGAAAGATTTCCATTTAATATGTGTTAATACTTGGGGTGAATATGCCCCTTAACGAAAGAAAAAGACGACGAGCGACATGTCCAAAAATAAGCTATATCAGATTTTTTTTCGAATGTATAAAATATTCAAAATATGATGCACTAAAAATTTTATTTTAATCTACGCAAATATAATATAACCAAGTACGCAAATATAATATAATATAACCAAGTACGAAAATATAATATAACCAAGCACGAAAATATAATATAACCAAGTACGAAAATATAATATAACCAAGTACGAAAATATAACTAAGTACGAAAATATACAGTAACCGCTTCCGAGTTGATGACTCTGAAAAGCGTTCTTTATCTTTCCAAACCTCAGAAACTATAATATAAGGTGGGTGAACCAAAGGTGGCCAGTGTGCAAAAGTAGAATTAATTTAATTTTTAATCACAAAATGATGCTACTGCATTGTCAATCATCTGTCTGCAGTGCACGTGGCAGAATTTAAAGAGATCACCTTGATCCTCCGACATTTTATGCGGTGATTTCACTTTTGAGGAGTAGTCATTCTAACTTCCAGGTAAGAAGATATATTAATTTACATGTGTTTAAATTCTTAGAACTTTGAGTTATGATGAGTTTTCTGAAAGCTAATTTATTTCTCTTTAAACATATTTGCTTCAATTTTAAGAAATTTATTAGATTAATACTTTTTCGTCGTGCAAATGGCGACCATATGTATGTTCCCAAGGTGGCCACCTTAGAAAACAAATGTGAAAATCAGTGTAGTAAGGGTGATTTTCAAAATTTCTACATAAATATCTGAAAACTTACATTTATTGTTAGCACCAGAGATCACTCAAAAGAAGTGAGTAACTCCCAGAAGAAAATCCCTGAACTGCCGTACACGAAAAAGTGATTCAAGGTCTTTTTGTGTCATAAGATAAGAAGATTAAGAAGAAAAACTCGAAATATATCAAAAGAAAGAAAAGATCATCATAGCATAATAGTAAGCAAAATAGTTTGCCGAGTATTTTTTCACATTTTAAAAGTGATTTCAATAATTGGGCCACTTTTAGAACACTATGCGCCAAAGGTGGCCCACAAACTACAATTTTAAAATTGTTTTATAAAAGTAATTAAATTTTATTTTACAAAGAAAAGGCAACTTGATATGTGTCAAAGGTAAGTGTAAAAATTTACAAATAAAAATTCAGCCACATACACCCAACCAGAAAATTATAAAAAAGCTTGTAACAGCCTGTCGCTGTCATTCATTATGATTAATGCTAATTTAAAATCGTAAAAAAGAAAGGTACTTGAGAAAGTTCTGCTTAATTTGCCTTAGGCCGAAAGAAAATCATTTCCCAAAAGCACTTCACCCAGGAAAATAAAGTTTCAAATATCAATAAAAAGATAACATCAAAATGTCACTTACGACTTGGACGAGCGTCAAAACGTCGGATAAGGTGTTTTCAGCGAGATGTTAGATCTCGCTGTATTTCTGTGGCGTATTTCACTATCCAAGCTAGTCCAATTCCAACTTCTAAAATGTCCGCCTATGACAGTTCTGAAATCGGCACTCTGTGAGCGCCAAAACTCTTTATTCAATTAGCAAAAAAAACAAGGTAAATCTAATCTTAACAACAGACGATACTCCTTCTCTAATGCAAATAGTTTGAGTTAACTGGACAGATCTCAGAGACCCACACTGGGGAAAAACTCGATCCAAAGTTCCACTTACCCAGCGCGTGCCAGTGCTAAAATACTGCTATATCGATTGACCAGATGCAGAAATTGCATAATTATCGAAACGGAGAGAAAATCCACAAGTTCCGAGGTTTTCACACTCATTCATCGAAAATTAAAGAAAGATAGCCTTGATCACTTTTACGCACATTGACTGTTAATGGACAAAAACTACGTTCCCAATCGAAACTCCGCCTACTCTTATAAGTCAGAGAAGTCGACACATCATAAGCTTAACTATGGCCACCTTTGGTACAAGTACCTCATTTTCTATATTTAAAGAAGCATTTATGAAAAGGAAGTTTCTTCCGTTGCCACTAATTTTCGTAAACGTTTCCGACTAGCTTTTCTAGTGCCTTAATCAGTTTTCTTAACCTGGAATATAGATTTTCGGATGTTATCAATTCTCAAGTAAATATTTTCATGTTCTACAAGTATGTTTTGCATACAAACATGATAAATCTACAGCATTAATATTAATATACCCTATTAAAATCCGTGCGCGTATCTATCTGTGTAACCTCAAAAATTCGGAAACCACAGGACGCATGGCTGTAAAATTTGGCACACGGGTTGCTGGTAGAGGTCCCATGAACGATTGGGGCAATAAAATTCGAAAATTTTAAATAGATTTTTTTTTAATGTTTTTTACGAATTTTTGCCTTTTTTTATGTGCAACCCGTAACCGCGCGAGTTCTAACCAGTTCTAAATGTTTACTGCAATGTGAGATATACATATTACGTACGCCACGCTGCAATACTAAGAAGCTGTAGCGGGTATGATGACAATTCTTTTACCTCGCATGCAAATAATTAGAGATTATTTAATTTCGCTTAATTATTACCTTTTTAAAAAAATAAAGGAAAACATTTTATCACAAACATCAACAAAACTTTTTATTCTATTTATTCCCTTATTCCAAAGATATCGTTTTATCGTCTACTGCCATAGCAACATGATAAATTAAATTTCATTAAAAAAAATGCACAGTAGTAGAAAAATATTATTTTTCTAAATCGAATAGTTATTGAACAACACAACACTTTAACAGAAGAATTCTTATTTAAATATTTTAAAGTTGTTTGTTGTCATTTTTATTTTTTATTTTAGTTTTAGAATTAAATTCATGAATTCCCATGCGTAGAACAGGTTAAACAGCTAGTATTAACATTATTTTGTTACTCTTGCATTTATAAATTCAGTTACACAGCTGATGTCTTAATACTTTTTCATAGATTAGTGGGAAAATTATTTCTTCAACCAGAAATTTTGCTTAGATGAAAGTAGGTATTGCAATATGAGCAATAGATTTTGTTATATTTAGTTATATTTATATTGACAATTGTTATGTTTAGATTTTTAGTATAACAATTCTCGATTTATACTGGTTTCGCGATTTTATTCAAAAGCTTCATCGGTAGAGGTGAGATCCAGCTTTTCTACCGTTTTGCATTTTTTATAAAACATTTAATTTATATTAATAAAGCAGCGCCAACTTTTAAGACATTATTTTCATATTTAAGAAAACAATAATTTTTATTCGTTAACGCCAAAAATCTAATTTATTTACATATGATCATACACTGGGGAAAATGATACTTTCAAATCTGAGTAAATCGATGCTTTCATTTTGTTATGACACTTTTTGTTTCAAATAGGATGACGACCCAATGTATCAATTCTGAAATACCAGAAATACTCAAATTATTGAAACAGGGACATACTCTAAACTGAGCACAAAGAGGTCAGCTCAGACTCATTTTTGAAACACAGACATACTCAAAAATGATTAGGATCAGTTCAAACTCATTTTTGAAACATGGATATACTCAAAAATGAGGACATTAGAAGTCAGTACATACTCATTTTTGAAACATGGACATAAAATATGAGTACATGATGTTTTATTCTTGAGTGTGTGCATATTTTCAAAAATGAGTATATATACATGTTTCAAACTTGAGTCATTTTGATTCGGAGCCATTTTGACTATGCGACATACTCAGATTTGAGTATTTTTTGCTCAGTTTTGAAAATGTCATTTTTAGACTGTAATGTTCTAGAAAATCGATGCTGCTGTATTAAAGGTTTTAGCTTAAAAAAATAATTTAAAAGTTTTGTTTATCTACCCTTTAAATAGAGAGCTAATTTAAGTAGAAAAGTATAAGAAACGCCACCACGGATTGAGCGACATATCCCTTATGTAGCATCAAGTGAAAGCCTGTATCTTTAATAGTTCATCTAAAGAAGGCCCACATTTTTCGGTACATAAGTGTTAAGAAAATCCAAGAGAACAAAGCTTTCAAACAAAATATTTTTTTGACACAAAAGTGTCATTTTATGTTCCAATCATCCCATTAAAAGCAAAAATATTTAACTGAAATTTTTTTGGGAAATTTTTTTTTCACCTCCTCCCTCCTATGCTTAAAAATCAACAGCATGAATAACAGCATACTATTATACTTGTAGTATTACTTGTAATAAATTTCCTTAAGGAATATAAAACTAATTTGCGCATCTGAAACTTTCCGGGTATCTTTCCTCTTTACGAATGATTTATAACGACATGTAACTCATAAAAATATACATTAAGTATATCCTATCATCTATAATGAATTGCACATTCATCATATAAAATAGCACATTGTAATATTTTTCCCCTTAAAGAGGTTACTTCAAGGATATTGTTTGTGATATTTTTCTCCTTTAAATTAGAATATACGAATTATTTTCTATCAAATATGATGCAGAAATCAAAAATAGAGAAAATGTGTGTATGTGTAAAAATAAATAAATAAATGCCTGCAACATTTATTCTTGGAATTGAAAATTACCACGTACATTCATTGTTACAAAAAAAGAAAGAAAGAAAGAAAGAAAAAGAAAAAAAAATCGAAACAAGATTTAAGTTGTATTTTATTCTTAATTGTTCGAACTCCTTAGATAAGGTGAAGATATAGGGAAGCACTACACTTTTCCAAGGGTACTTCAATAGCCCCTGCTTCAGTTCAAAAGAAAAGATAGAGGATATCAGCAGTAATGATGTAAATAGGCGATTTTCAAATTTAAGACATTGTTGGATGTTTTAATTACAGCATTTTTGAAAATAAAAAAAAACATTAAATTAACCACTGTTTCCGATTAACATTAGTTTTTACATATGTCTTGTACATGTTTACATGGTCAGCATCAAACTTTTTTATTAAAATTTTGTCCTGTAGGGCACTTAAACAAAACAATGAAGCAAACTGCCAGGTCTGTTACCGGATATTTTTATTTCACAATTATTTGAATGGGTAAATATACTTCCACACAGATAACCGGCGCAAATTTCGTGGAGCGTGGCGTTTCGCGTGATGGTCCTTGCTACGTCACCTTTATACCGAGACCCTTGCGGAAGCCAGGAAGAAAGGGAAAAAAATATTCTGAAAATTGAAACCGGACAAATTTAAAAGGGAAATTCATTAAATTAAAGACCCTTCCACACTTTTGGCTATTGATAATAAGAAGGAAGATAGTATTATTATTTAAATATGTCAGGTCTGTACCTTTTTAATGGGTAACAAACCTAACAAATTAACTTTTCTCTCTCTCTTTTTTATTTTTGCTATCATGTGTAATTTTTTTAAGCTTAGGATAATATAGCTTAAATATACACAGTGTATATATGTATATATACGTATTGGAAGTATATATATATAATATGTATGTATGTATGTATGTATGTATATAATATATAGGTATGGTTATAGATAGGTGTTATAGATACATATAACAGTCATTTTGCTGTATGTATATATAACACAGTGACTTTTGGTGCGCATATATGGTGATGTATATATACGTATTGGAAGTGTATACATATATAATACAGGTATGGTGTGTTATAGATACATATAACAGTCATTGTGCTGTATGTATATATAACACAGTGACTTTTGGTGCGCTAAGCAAATAATAATGCTGCACACATTTAATTGAACAAAGATTGTAAGAGACCTGACAAGATAAAAAAATTACTTACCTTATGAAAAACCAAAACTGTTAATATTATACTTTAGGGTCAGCATATGATTTCAAAATGACTTCTACTATTTACTAAATCATGAAAATATAATCTTTAAAGCTTGTGCTGCCATATACAGAGTAATTTTGACAAATATTTTTATTGGTAACAGACAAGACATTAACAGACCTGGCAATTCTCTTGGACAAAACAAAACAACTAATATACACTAAAACAATAAGATAAATTTTAAAGATATTTATAGATTTATTACATCACATTATTTATTTTTAAATAAATGGATTTTTGAAAGTTATTTTTAATTTAAAATGAGTTGAATTTTATCAAGAAATTTGACTTTGTCATTTCGGATAACCCATTTTCTAGGTTTATTCTTTGATAAATTTTATTTTTAAAAATATGTAATAAATATGCTTATAGTAACTAACTACAATAAATAACACTTAACATCTTTTGGAAAATTCCAACATTAAATCTCTCAGGATTATTTAATGTGAAAATTAAAAATAGTCTTTTATCAGACATTAAAAAAAAAAAAGCGCCTCAAATTTGAAAATCACCCATATAGCAAGATTTTATATCGATGAGATTTTTTGTGAAATTTTAAAACTGAAAAGTAAATTGATTACATTTTATGCAACAGAAAAATTATAAATTATCTGACTGCTAATAACAAAAGAGAAAGGGAAAAAAAATTAATTTGGCTAGTTGCTCGAGAATTTATTCGATGATTACGTATAGATGCATTTGAAAACTAGAAAAATAACGTTCCCTACTTTCGACATTAACTGTAAATATGCATAGCATTTTCCCTCATACAAATATTAACCTGTTATTAAATAATTCTAACATACAATAAAGAAATCCATTTACTTTAAAAAAAAAATTAAAGTAACTATAAAATAAATAAATAAAACGTTAATAATATAATTGAATTCTTCTTTAATATTTTAAATTAATTTTCCTCTTTCATATTTTAAATTCGCGTGTTCCTTTATGAACAATAGAAGAATATCACATTAAATTCATATTTCACATCTATTTCCTGTCCATTATCTAAAAAAGCAATTCCTCCCTTTCTGCTAGTCTTTTACTTTTCCATTGTAATTTCGAAATGAAAAATAGAATATGACTTACATTTCTGATTAAAAACATTTAAATTAAATAACTGCCGAAAATTGCCATATCAAATAACTAGAGATCATAAAATATAAATATATATTAAATATTTAATGTGTGAGGCAGTTTTAAAATAAAATATTTAAAAGTAAAAATACTTTGTTTAAAGTCTTGAATCTTATGATTGCATTTTATATTACTTATAATATGGAGAGAAAACACATTTCCAAATTAGCTTGTTGAACATACGTTTAATTGGAATAGCAGAGGCCGATATTTTTTAACACTTCCCAAGATTGTGTTTATATGAATTCGGTTTGTCTGTCTATCTGCCGTCTGTTTGCCCGTCTGTCCCTGCTCTAACTCGCGTAAATGTATTCAGATTGTCATGTAATTAATATAAATTATTGAGGCTTGCTTAGGCATGTTCGGTATTGTGAATGAAGTGTGTAACACTTACAGTGAAATTCCAGATATACGTTACCTGAGTTGTACGTTTCCCTCAGTTATACCTTTCAACTCAGCGGTCCCGGCCGCTCGCCATTAAAAATTTGCAGAGTTATACGTTCTTAGTTATAAATTTCCCTCAGTTAATGCGTTACGTTTTTGCGTCCCCGGACGAAATTTTGTCTCATTTAATACATTTTGTAACCGGAAATACTGACGACACGTCGGATGAGTCTGATTTGAAAGATCCTACTCAAAATTCGAAGCTGCTCTGAGGGCTTTTGACGTAGTAAATCGGTTCGTCAGTAGTAAAAGTAGTAATTATAAGACGGCTGCATTATTAACAGAAATGCAAAGTTTGCTGTTCAATGTCGGCTCTGCCGCAAAGTAACAATCGAAGATTAGTGATTATTTCAACACGATTCAGTTAAACTACTGAAATGTCTTTTGATAAATGGTTTACATGCCAAGGCGATTCCAATGATTTCTTTTAACTTTTAAGTACCTTATGTGTATTAAATGTTTTATAAATAAAGCTTTTATGGTAAAATAACTTCATGTGTACTTTTTTATGTACCTTTTTTCTACTCTGTTCCATTTCCGAAAATTTATGTCATGGGTGCAGTGATCCTTAGGAAAACCCCGTTTTCGATATAAAAGGTAAACTCCTCAGCGGAGCAAAGCTTTTACGGTATATTTGAAAATTTTTTGCGGTAGACCATTAATTGAGTTGTATATTTTACTGAGTTATACGTTTTGTTGTCCGGTCTCGGGCAAAACGTATAACTGGAGTTCCACTGTAGTTTTTTTTTACAGGAACACTCAAACATTACATTAGGGTTTATGGGGAAAAAATCATTTGCGGTTTATTGCCGAAACGTCAGTTGAGGCTCACTGTGGGAGACGCGAAAAGTTTATGGTTTCCGTGTGTCTGTTTGTTTGTTTGTCTGTCTGTCTGTTCCACGATAACTGCCGTAAAAATCGCACTTTTAAGTTGATTTTTGGTGGGTATGTTGGTGAGGTACCCGGAATTAACTGTATAGTTTTTAGTTACATTTGGTTCCTTCGCTCGAAAAATATAGAACATATCTTTTTAGGACATAATGCTGTCCTATGGGAATGCAAACGATATTCAAATTTCATTTTAAACTGAAATGAAAATGGCATATTTGAATAATGGATTTAAACGTAAAATTACGGACACTAAATTTTCGATAGGGAGGTCTTAAATATATGCAATAGCTTTGAAAATTTGCCGATACATCTATTAGAATTTAGAAATTAATTGTTTAAATTATTGGAAAACATTTTGCAACTGTTAGGGAAACACTTTATTTTCCTATTTTTTACAAATTTTAAAATGTATTTCTTTTTCTTCTTCTTCATTTTATGAGTTGCTTAGAACCACAATTCAAAGAATAGCAAAATAAGAAATGCCTTTTTTTATCTAAAAAATTACTAGAATAAGAAGTTCAAAAGAATTTCAGAATATCATCGCATAAACCGTGTTTAATTTAACGCTTTTAATTTCTGAAACCTCCGAAGTATTTTATATGCCTATAAATATGTATGTAACATAAAAAAAAATGAATTGCGAACTGTAAGATGCTAAATAATATGAAAAATGAGATTAAAATCAATCACTTTCAGAGCTGACTTTGAGGCTCCTGATCTGCAGATTTACTAGTTTTAATGATATTACAC
This sequence comes from Maratus michaelseni, assembly GCA_963931845.1. Taxonomy (NCBI): domain Eukaryota; kingdom Metazoa; phylum Arthropoda; class Arachnida; order Araneae; family Salticidae; genus Maratus; species Maratus michaelseni. Next base: position 455,742,750 of record OZ007589.1, on the reverse strand, counting down.
AATTTAAAACGTATTGAAATTGATATATATCACTCAGGGGCATTACAAGAGGCTTACTATAGAATATCGTGTACATAGCACTTAGAGTTCCTTTACAGGGACACTCAAAAGAATTCCTTTACATTACGGTCCATGAGAAAAAATCATTTGCGGTTTATTTTAATGATGTTTCATTATTTCAAACATATTGAAATTGATAGATATCACTAAGGTGCATTATAAGAGGCTTACTATAGAATATGGTATGTATAGCATTCATCGTTCATTTACAGGGACACACAAACGAATTCGGTACTGTCAATTAACAATAATTGCTGGAAGTGTTTTGTCAGTTGCCGAACGCGTTTTTAAATTTAACTCATTTGTTGCCTATTACTTGGTGTGTATAAATTCTATAGATCCTATACAGGGCAGTACAAAAGTTCTCGAGTACATTTCCGTTTATTGGCGGAAATTCCGGAAGGGGAATTTTAAACTACGCTACGCGTTTCTTAACTGAACTAAAATTTAGCATTCTATGTATATATATATACAGATCTATAGATCATATACAAGGCTACACAAAAGCGTTCAGATATTTTTCCGAATTTTGTTGGTAATTCCTGACGTTGTATTTTCAAAGGTGTTATGCGTTTTTCAAATTGTCTACTTAGATATCATCTTTCACCTTATTAAGCGGTAAAGATTTGAAAAATTATTTTGGAAGTGTTGGTAAGTGTGACATTATCTATGCTTGACACATGATTTTTCGTTCTTGTTATTTGTTTCCTACCGCTATACCCAATCTATAATCTTTTACATAAATTTCTTTAACTTGCGCAGTAAGAACCTATTATGTTAATTATCGCATAGAAATAGAAGTAGCGAATAGATATAAAAAAAAATTACAGAATGCTGCGACCCCTTATTTAATAGTATAATTAAACGCTGTAGTTGTATTTTTATTTTATTTTACAGTCGACCAAAAGGAAAAAAAAGAGAGAGTCAGAAAACAGCTCATACATTTAAATCTCCAAATTGTCATAGAAATGAATAGAAATAGCCATTCGACTGGAAATTGTATCGTCCTTCAATATATATATATATATATATATATATCAACTTAAAAGGTCGTCTTCATTCTAAAATTTCACCAAATTCGAGAAATTTTCAGTACGAACCCCTAATTTTCACATAACATTTGACTTTTTCGGTAAATTTTTCCTTTAGAATACCAAACCGTAATCATTCGGTGAAACAGTTAAGGAATTACGAAGGTTTAAATTTTATAACTTCTAATGTTAATTCATTTGTAATCGTTTGCAATGCGGTTAGTTTTTTAAGCATAGTTTAAAATATACTTGGAGGAATAAAATTTAATTTTGGATCCCCATATTTTAAGGTTTTATAAATCGATTTCTGTAAAGTTACAATTCATTTTTTTTTTCGAAATTTAATTAAAAAATATATTTTTGTAATAACTTTTCAAAAACAATATGAATTGTAACATATTAATTTCTTAACACAAATCGATTTCTAGAAGCTTAAAAAATGCTGATCCAAATAACAGCTCATTCTGTCAAGTAGTTTTTGAGTTATGCTTAAAAATACTAACCAAATTGCAATCTGTTTTGCAACTATTTCGAATGGAATTAACATTGGGAGTTCTAAATTTAAAAACTCCATAAATCCTAAACGACTCGATCTAATGACTTCCTATGTGGTATCCTAAAGTAGAATTTGCCAAAAATTCCAAATATGGTGTTAAAATTACGTGTTCATATTTAATTTTTCAGAGTTTGATACAGTTTCAATATGAAGACGACCCCCTCGGTTTTTATTTATAAACATAAATTGAAATAAGACATAATTTCCAGCCGAATGGCTTTTCCGTTTTTTAATCCTGTGGCGACTTGGTAATAAAAATGTACGGAGTTTATCTTCTTTTCATGCACGACTGACAACCAACATGACATTTAAACACAACATCAAATCAAAACTCACTGGATGTATTTCTAAAAAGGAAAGACTTTAAGAAAAGATTAATTCCTTTAAAAAGAAATACTTAACGAAAAGCTATCATATAAAACTTTATTTTTTGTTTGGAAAATGTATAATATAATCTAAACGTTAATTATTTTCGCATACAGTTTTCAAACTTTTTACCAATACTTAGTTCAACATTTTCTTCCATTTAAATTTATCAGTTTGAAATTACTTTTAATAAAAAGAATATTTAAGAATTACACATTTTTTTTTTATTTATTCAAATATGTAAAGTATCTATATAGTTCTGAAATCTAATGATTTCTTTCAATTTCATTTTTTTTTTCAAATACGCAGTTATTTTTTTTTCCCATACCCAATATGTAATAGTTAATTGCAAAAATAACAATACCCAAGAATTTATTTTACACCTAATCATTAGCTATTGTATACTGGAGACTTAACAAGGAGATAACTACTCTGAGTTTCATTTAAGTTTTTTTTTTTTTCAAATTAAAAGGGCTTCAAGAAAGTTAAAAATAGAATTTTCTGATTTTAATTTCCTTATATTTATTAATATTAAGGAACTAAATTGTAGATCCTCAATAATAGAGGATTCAAAGATCTTATCTGTAATCGCCTGCAAGTTCAAATCTAACTATAACGTACGAAAAATTATTAACGGAGATATTTATATTTGTAAATTAAAAATTACGTATATAAGAAACTAAAAATTTAGATATTTAAACTAATGGAAGGGGGAGAAAATGCTATTTTGATTCACGGAGGTTCTTTAAAAAGGTATGATTTATTTTTTTCTCACAAAATGGATATATATATATATATATATATTAAAATATAACGCAGCTTTTAAAATCCAATAGCAACACTATAATTTTATTACACATAATCAAGTTTGGCATTTAGAAACGTGAAACTACAAAAATTACATCAAAACCGAATTAGTGCAATGTACAGTGGTTTGTAAAATGTAATTTGCAGAAGGTTTAAACGCTAATTTTTAAAAAGTTGTTTATTTATATACGCTTAAACTCTCGAAAAACGTATATATTTCACTACGTTAAAAAGTCACGTTGGTTATTTAGTTATAAATTCTCGAATAACTATGTATTTTGGTATTTTTCCTTTTATAAATTTTGTGTAAAAGTCCACTCATAGAGCTGTGTATTTTGGATGACATCTTTCAATTATTTTACACTATGCAGGATGTCCATTCTTATGTTAAACCTTTATTAATAATTAATTTAATTACTAAAATAATTAATAATTAATTAATTTTAATTCTCTTATAATAAACCTTTATCTTATCAGCTTTAGAGGTATAGTTCCAATAGCAAAAATATTTTAGATGTTGTTTTTCATCATATTAAAAGACCTTTACTTGCTTTTATTGCTTTTTTTTTTTAAGTTACGAAGTTTAAAATTTTTATCTGGTCCCTGTGTTTTATGTACGTTTGGTAATTAAATACATTCTGAAAAACTTCCTCCATACCCCATGCTATATCATAACTCTGTAAGTTTTATTGTTTTACATGGTAGAGCATAGAGAAAGTTTAAAAAAAAGAAGTATAGAAGGACCCAGGAAGCGAGCGAAAATTTTAATTTCGAAACTTTTTTAAAAACAACTATTTTGACGCAAATAGCTTTTAATAGGATGAAGAAAAACATTTGAAATGTTTTTTTTTTTTTTTTTCAATTAGAACTCTACATCTATAATTAATGGTTTGTTGTTTAGAAATTAGAAACTGGACAACGATAAGAGTGGACACTTTATTAGTCTAAAATATTTTAGAGGAATCATTAATTAACTACAGGTTGAATGAAGGAACGCTAATATAACAAAGTATACCAAAAGCGAGAAGATCAGTTTAAAAAAAGTATGTGGTACGTATAAAAAGCTTAAAATACGGAAAATTTCAATCAGTTAAAAGTTTTCTTTTGTTTTTTTTCAAATCAGCCTCAATTTTATACGACCTTCATTAGCACCTCATTAGCGATTCTTAGCACTTCAGAGCTTTACCAAGTACATAACCACTATTGAAAGAAATGTAACGAAGGGGGTAAAAATTTATTTATACACGCAACACTTAGTTATTGAGCAATCGTTATTCTAGGGTGAAATAAGAGAGCAGTATTGTGTTGAAAATAAGTCAGTTACCGTGATGTCGAAAATGTAATAAAATTGCATATTGTCATCTTTGTGGATCGATTTCTCTACATCAAAATATCTGAAATATGTTCTTTCAGACGCAATAATTGATGGCAAAACTGTAAAGAGTCATGTCTCCACAACATGTCAACACTCCACTTTTTATCTCTTGAAGTAAGTTTTAATTTTTAAGGGAAAAAATTATATGATTTACTACAAGAGATTGTTTCTTTCCTTATTGAACTGTGACACTGTGATAACGGTCTTCATGAAATGCAATTTTGTTAGCAGAAATTCAAAATTAAATAATGTTTTGTACTTTTATCATTAGTTTATATTATATAATTACATAAATGACAATAAATACCTAAATATCGATTATAAGTACTTAACAAAATTCTACACCAGGGTTATCAAACTGATGCCAGCCGGATACCACTAAAATTGTATAGTAATATTTTCCTTATCTAATCATCGAATTTCTGCGATAAAAATTAGCAGTATCTGGCGGGCCACAGTTTGACATCCCTGTTCTATATTATACATCGTTCGAAGTGGATATAACCGAGATAAGAAATATTTCAGAAAATAATGGAAGAGCCTAAATAGGGATCCTGGAAAACACTGTGATAACTGTCATTTTTCATGAAGTACAATTTTGTAAATATGGCTAAATCATTTTTTTTTCATTTCATAAAACTTATATACACAAAACTAAATCTCCGTAATTATTTAGGAGTGTTACATCATATATAACAAAACAATAAGGAACTCTTATTCCATAACAACAAGGAACTTTATGTGTTATAAATTACCCTGTCTGCTAACTCGAGAGATCTTCGTATAACAACAGCTCATCGTCATCAATTATCTTTCATCATCGAGAACACTCAAGAATTTCTACATTACTGCACTTATAAGAGAAAATTTTTCAAATATTTATTTTACTATAAGTACCTAACAAAAGACTGCTAATGATGATCCTCGATACGGGATTCAATCAAAACAAGAAATGTTTAAAAAAAATAGTGGAAAATCATAAACAGAGAACCTGGGAAACATTGTGATAATTGTCATATTTCATGAAGTACAATTTTGATAACATGCATTCATAATTAAGTAATGTCTTGCGTTTTTATGATTATTTATATGGTTATTTATACCAAATACTCATATTCCTTTATATTTATAACAAAAACGTGGAAGGTTTTTTTTGTTCATTTATATATCTTATGTACACAAAGCTCAATATCTGTAATTATTTAGGAGAATTATAGCATATATAATAAAACAATAAGGAACTCTTACTCAAAAACAACAAGGAACTCTATGTGCTATAAATTACCCTGTCTGCTAACTCAAGAGATCTTCGCTTAAAAACATCTCATCTTCATCAGTTACCTTTCATCATCAAGAACACTCAAGAATTTCAACATTACTTCATTTATAAGAACGAATTCTTCAAATATTTCATTTTTCTGCTATAAATACCTAACAAAAAACTGCTATTTACGATCCCCGATACAAGTTTCAACCAAAACAAGAAATGTTAAAAAACAAAAAAACAATGGAAAATCATAACTAGAGAACCTGGAAAACATTGTGATAATTGTCATATTTCATATAGTACAATATTGATAACAGGGAGTCATAATTTAGCAAAGTTTTCTCTTTTTATGCTTATTTATGTGATTATTTATACCAAATACTCATATCCCTTTATCTTTATAGTAAAAACATCGAAGATTTCTTTTTCCATTCATAAATCATACATACACAAAACTGATTCTTCATAATCATTTAGAAGAGTTATGTCATATATCTAGCCAAAAAAATAAGGAACTCATTGTGCTATAAATTACGCTGGCCGCTAACTCCAGAGATCGTCGCCTAATAGCAGCCCATCAATTAAATAACCGGGCTCGCTGCTGAACAAGATGCATAGAAAGATAAATCACCATCGAAGCGGGAATAATTATCCTGCCGCAGCGTGTCGCTGTATACATTTAGTGGCCAGATACACGTACAGTGACGAAATTCCGATTTTGATGCGTAGGCATTGTTCTTTTGAGCGACATACATAAAAAAACATAACTCTCGAATACTGATTCGTGTTCCTTTTCCACCGAATTTGCTTTCCTCCTGAATTTTGATTGTTTTATTTTTTTTTTTCGCTTTAGAAGAAAAAAAAAATATGCGATTGCGTCACTGCTAAAACAACTGGTTGCCTTTCGCACATTGAGGTGTTTAGCACTTTGCCCAAAAACTTCCTTTTACTGTTAGAGGTCCGAGCTCATTAAACCTCGTCTTTCATTACCTGTCGATAAGTGTGCTAAAAAAACATGATAAGTTGAAGACGGTGAAAAGAAAAAAAAAAATGAAGCAAGGCAACCATCCGTAATTTATTTTTATTGATATGTCCTTTTATTCTTACCGGTAAATGAGATGAGAAAAAACAGCTGTTTACTTTTCTGTATTTTCTCACTTGTATCATCTGTCATTCAGAGGATCTGAGAGGATTTTACGCATATTAACGTCAAGTGTTTTCGATACCAATGCAAACAGATGACAAAAATGCTATACTGGAGTGGAAAAAGATATGGAATTTGGCAAAGGTATCTTCAGACACGGTAAGTCTTTTTTCTTCTTTTTTTTTTCTTTTCTTTTTTTTTTTTTTTTTTTTTTTCCTTTTTTTGTTCTTTTTTTTTTTCCTATTAAAAAACTAAAGTACAAAAATTTAAGAGTTGTAATTTTATAGAACACAAAGTTGGGAATGTTTCCTTTTTTATTTTTAATTATTAATGTTTAATATAATCCTAGGATTATTTCTCATAAAATCATAAATAAGATATGCGGAAAAATCGGCAAAATTTCTTTTTAAATTGTTTTCTTTTCTCTTTGGTGATTAAAAAATTAAAAGTTTTTTTTGAAATTTTAATTTGAAAAGAGTTTTGTGACATAATGAAATATTATTTTAATTATAAATCATGTTAAAAATTAACATTTATATAGAATACCTATAAATTTTTAAATATATATATTTGTACTATGGGTGCATTTGTGGGATCTAAACAGCGAAAAATATAATATCGATAATATTTTTCGTTTAACTTAAAAAATTGATATATTTATTTCTATATATTAATTGATACATTATATATTAATATGACATATTATATATGATATATGATGTATGATATTTGATACATTATATGTCATATATTATATATTATATAATAATTGATATATTATAAAATGAAATATTTATTTTTCATATTTTAAAGAGTATAATAATAAATTACAAAACTTTATTTTTATCTACTCATTTTGAATATAAATGTTAACGATAACTATTTTTAAAATTGTTATTAAAATTATTTAAACCATGTTTTTTTTAATTTATTCAACGAATTCAAATTCAAATACATGCGCTAATGTAGTGACTTATTCAGTATTATTATTGTTTCATTAAAAAATATCTGTCAAAAATATTGAAATGACCTTTAAAATAAAACAAATACCTACTTGCTAACTTTCTATTGTTCTATAAAAACATCATAATTTGACTGCAATCAAATAAGCACGTTTTGAACCAGAAAATTAAATTAACAAAATGATTTTATTTTTGTTTATATGTGGGTATTTGATTTATTTTACTGTCTAAAACTTCTGATTCAAAACATGTTTACTATAACTTCGGTAAAAATTGACAGAGTTTTACGAAAGAATACTTGAAGTTTAGTAATCATGCAACTATAGAATTAGGACACATTTATCAAGATATATGTTATTTTACATTCGAATATTAAATTAAATTTATACATTTTAAATTATTTTTTTTAATGGATTGCCAAAAAAATAATAATGTATAAAAATATATTATCACACACACACAGACACATAATTAGTACATGTCTGTGTATGGTTGTATGTAAGGGTAGATTAATTGAAATTTCACATAGCATGAATTAAACATTATATCCGAGACCTGTAAAAAATATATAATTAAATTTTTGCTATTTGCATTTTTCATTAAATCTTACTGAAAAATAAAATGTTTAATCTACACAATTGTTACAAAATTATTGCATAACATCTTACATAATTCAACTAAGTAATCAAAACAGCCAAGTTATTAAATAGTATTTTAAATTTAGTTAAGTTAGTTTGAACAGAATATCTACATTTCCAGAAGCAAAACAATTGCTGCGTATACTTTCCGGCGTAAAATTAATTCAAAGCACGTACGATGCTATAAACTTATAAGGCATTTATAAACATTTCGAAAATATCTGTAATAGAGAAAATTCTTATAATATATAGCAGTATATTCCTTGTTATTTCACATTTAAAAAAATATATATGTGTCAAATAAGTTTATTTTGAATTGTAACACATAAAACCTAATCAAATTGTTGCTTGTCATATTTATGCATTGAAAGAAAGAAAATGTATATTTCATTTTCATATTATTTGGACATTACTTACAATAGTGAAAAATCAAATACATTGTTTGATTTAAATGCATGCCTTCTACGAATTTACATATATGAATTTTCGCTACGAAACTGTTTCTTCAATGAAGTAAACTTTAAAATTTCTCTGAGAAATGCCAAATTGAGACGCTATAGAAAAATTTGAAGTTCTCAAATTTGCTCAATTCAAAGTTTTTATTCTTACCTGCAAACATGTGAGCTTTATACCCAGCCTCAACCACGGTGGTCCATTTTATATTTTATATTTTGCGATAAAATATAAAATAAGCCTAGTTTTGAAGCATTTTTAATGAAAAATTTGGTGTTATTTCCTCATATAAGAATAAGATATCATAATACATCCTTAAATAAACTAAAAACGTATAGAAGATTGTATATATCCCTATCTGATTTGGATTATCGGTCATACAATGCAACAAACGTGTTTGTAGAAATATAATCTGCTTAAAATAAACGCTTTTGCATTTTCTTAAATTATTCGTTTTCCAAAAATAAAAAATACCTCAAAATGGCAATAAAAATGATAATTTTTTATCGTGATTTCAAAATGAATGCAGTCAAATTTATCAAATCTGTTAACGAAATCTGTTTAGGAAATGCAAAGTATGGAAGATTTAATATAATTTAATTTAGCGCTGTTTTAAATTAATATATTGACGAAATTTCCTCGTTTTATTTATAAATATATTAATGTTCATTATAATGATTAACTAGTTCTGAAGCTCTCATTCTAATCAAATATTGTGCCAAATAATTATTGCGCTTATCGTGTCAAAAAAAATTATTATGATTATTATTTCAAATACTATATATTTGGTTGATACGTGTTTTATATGCTTTATTCTGTATGTATTGAACAGTATGTAATTTTAGGGGAAACTGCTCAGGGGTCGACCAAGGAAAAAATTGGGACCTATTTCGGACCACTTCACAAAAATACATTTAACAAAACAGGCACCTTCACAAAATTCATTTTAATAAAACAGGATTCCTTCACAAAATTCCTCTGAAAAAATAGGCCACCTTTCACAAAATTCCATTCTATAAAAACATACTGTTCGTTAATTACTTTTTATTTTGTTGTGTTTTAAAATGTATAATTTGCAAACAAAACAAGTTCAGTGAAAAGGAAAACTTTAGCAGAAGGACTTAAAATTATTATTAAATGCCTCGTTTGATTTTGAGTAGCTAAAGTTCATCTTTCGTTACAAAAAAAAAATTCACAAATATAATAATTTTTACAAAAATATGACAAATTTCACAAAAATAAATTATTTTTCACAAAATGGGCCTCAAGAAGTAAAACCTGCATCGACTCCTGCTGATGCATGAGAATAAAAAAATATCTGCTCTAATTTCACGTAATAATTGCACAAATTCACAACCATCTCTAATGTATAATCATTTTAATTTGGGCTAATTTGAAAGACGACCAACCATAATGACATCCGCTATTTACTTAGACTAAGGCGAACATGAAAGGACATTTTGACAGAGTTGGATATTTCCCGCTAAATGTTAAATGCCGGAGTCTTATTACATTTCGCTTCCAGTTTCAGACAGCAATATCTTCTTCAAAAATCCTTTTATAAAATGTAAATGTGTTAAAAAAATATACTTTCATTATTAACAAAATATAGTCATATCCAGGGCCTTACAAATTTGATAAAATTTTGTAGCCAGACAAAAAATACTAGTCGCCAGTAAAAAAATATTTACCCCCCCCCCACACACACACACACACACACATCTTCTTCCCGTCATTGATTTTAAAAAAACACAAGAGCTTTTTATAAATTAATTCAGAAAAATATAATAACAATCATAGTTTAGAATTATTAGTTACATAGTTTAGAATACATAATTTAGAAAGATAATTTAAACTATGTTTTCGAATGAAACTTATAAAAATTATAATCACTTACATGCTGACAACTTATATAAACATGAAAATCATATTTGAAACTTACAAAAAAACTTGAACATGTTTTAGCATTGTATCCAATTTTAGATGCCATAGAGGCTGGATTGACACTATTTCTTACTGTTTTATTAAAATATCCCCTCCCCTTCACATTCTAATCACGTGACATATAATAGCTGGCTATAGCTGAAAAGAATGGTGTTTTCTGTGCATATGAGTTGGAAAATAAATTTAGTTCTTCCATTAAAGGTACGTGTGAAGAGGAAGATAACTGCTTTCCGCGCACTAGTAGAGGTAGGGGAGAGAAAAAATGTCATTTGAACTCATTTCTTATGTGAATTGTTTTACAAAAATCCCCCCCCCCCCCCGAAAGATTAAGTAACTTAGTCGCCAGATCAAAAAACTGGGTAGCCAATGGCGACCGCATTTGTCAAGACCTGGTCATATCTAATATTCATTTTTTTTTAATTGCTTAAAAGGCGTATAGCCAACATAGTGAAAAAGTACCCAAGCCGGGACTTTTTCACTATGTTGGCTATACGCCTTTTAAGCAATTAAAGAAAAAAAATGAATATTATGAATGCAAGGCGGGAGAAATTTTCTAATGGAAAAATTTCCAAATATTAAATATAGATTTATAGTCATATCTATTATATATACTTTATTTATATACACATTGTAATATAATGAAATTATAGCAAATGATATTGTTAAAAATAATTTTATAATACTTTTATAAGCAACAAAATAAGCGTATTAAATTAATTTCAACTATCCGTCCGAGGAAAGAAATTCATTTAAATGATATTTTGATATTTTGTGTATTGCAAAAATATATTTACTGGTGTTCTTTTTTAAAAAGTATTAATACAAAAAATATATAACTATAATAAATAAATGTACATAAAGACAATTTTAAATATATCTTTAAGTAGAAGGTACTTTTATAAAATATAAGAATAATACGAAAACAAATAAATATCAAACCACATTAAAATATTTTTGTAGTAAATCTACAAAAGCCCAGGCGATTATTTAAGCAATTTTCTTGTTTTCAGATTTTTTGCAATCTCATTCTATTATTGACATATCGCTTTTCTTATAATAAAGATTAAAAATATTTTGTAGTGACATGTATGTTGTGCTTCTAAATAAGGCTTGAGTTTTATGCTTTCAATAAAGATAAGCAAAGAATTCTACATCTGCCTAAAAAGCATGTCCTGGTGAGAGAAATGCTGAAAAAATAAATAAATAAATAAAATAATAAAAATCATTTTCTATGTATACTTTAAAGATTCGATGCAATGTAGCTTTAAAACTGACGGCTACTTATTGTGTTTCATCCTCCAATGCAATTTTAAATATTCTTTCCGATTTCTAAGAAATTCAAGCTGTTATAACATATTTATTTTGTACAGCTTGCATATTTAAATAAAAAATCCTGAAAAACTGGAAATTCGATTTAAAATAATCCGAAATGAATTCTTTTGTATTATATTTAGTACTACTTATGAATGCTTTTAAATTACAAGCAGTCTTTTTACTTTTTCCGATTTTTATATTCACAATTTTTGAACTTTCGTTGTTCGAGTTTGCACTAGAAACACTGTTTTTTTCTTTTCTTTCAAAACGTAAAATATTTATTTTAAAAAATAGGTACAGAAAAAAATGGACGTTTAAATTGCATGTGAAAGTTTTTATGTGCCATAATGAAATGATGCAAAATAACAGCATGGTCAAACACAGTTCCTTTATTAAAACGATTCTTATTGTTGAAATGAAAAAAAAAAGTAATAATCATCATCAGAAAATTATAATAATAATAATATTTTCCATTGATTTTACAGGAAAATGATAGCACCTTAGTTGACTGTAAGAAAACCTTTACTTTCCGGAAAAAATCTGCACTTTTTACGAAATTTCTCTTATTTTAACAGACAAATACTTTGTCTGGCGATTAAAAACTTTTTTTTGTAAAATAAACAGTTTTTTCGTGGCATCCTAGATATAATTATTTTCTGTTAAATCTTTTTTTTTCCTTTTTAACACTTACCACTCGAAACCAGGAACCATTAATTATAGATTAATTAATAATATTTCTGATATAGTAATGATGTATTATTTATTAAATTAAAAAAATATTTGTTTAAAAGGAAGGTATGCAGCAATTTTTAATGCGAATTCCCTTAACTCTAAGTTTTTCAAAAGTCCTTGAAATTCGGAGACATCTTCAAATTTTCAAACCGCAGATCACACAGTTTTTGATTTCAAACATTTATTACACTTTAAGAAGGTGATCAATTCATGGGACATAACACATTAAAGTTGAAAAAAATATAAATTTTAAAGTTATGAGAGATTTCAAAATGCTCTGTTATAAAATTTGGTTACCCTAATTAACTCTGCTGTACCACAAAAGATATCAAATTAAGTATCCTTCAAATATTTATTTCATTAGACTTAGTGATATTTTATGTAATTATTATTTTTTATCATCTTTAAAATAAACAGGATAACGATTCTTTGTACGTAACAAAAAATTACTGTTAAAACATTGTTTTTTTTAAAAAAAAAGGATTGTATGCTTTAACATATTTGTATAATATGTTAAGATATTAGATAATATTATTGGTAATTATTCCTTTTTAATCAAAATTCATGGAAAATATGCCAAAATTATTATTCCTAATTGCTTTGGAAAATTCATTTTATAGTTTATGCGAAATTCATTTTATGCATGAAGTATTAGAATTTTGATTAATTACTTGTTCAAAATGCTTATATCTATAAGATGATGACTAAATGTAGCAATATATACATTACAGGAATAAAAAATGTACTGAGTGGGGTGAATTATTTTAAATTAAAATTTTGAAATCCTCTTATTTAAAAAAAAAAAAATGTTATATGTTTGTTTATCGCTGTATTCAGTATGGTGAAACCCCCAGTAATTCACACGTTAAGGATTTTTACTTGTTCAAATCACTATTACAAAGCTTTAAATCTGTTTTATACTTATCTTTGTTTTTGAAAGTATAGTAAAGACAGATTAAAAAATTACTGTTGACAATATTTTGAAAAATTATATTTTTTATTACTAAAAATTAATTTTTTGTCATGAATATGTGATCAATATCTCCAGTAACTGATACCATCCCTTTTTTGAAAAACAAATAGCTGTAAAATAAGTTATAACAGTTAAGACAAATAAGTTACAAATAGATGACATTACTTTGCACAATTTTACAAGAAAATGCTTATTTGAGTTAGATTTCTGTTGAAGTGTCAGTTACTGGTTAGGTGTCAATAACTGGGGGTTTCACCCTTTGTAGTATTCAAATTCGAGATAGATTTTGAAATTTTTAAAGTTAGGGGGAAATACTTTAGGGAAAACTCCAGAAACAAAACCAAAGTATTTATTATCGTTTATAAAGAAACTATTTATTGCTCATCTAAATGTACGCATATTACTTGTTAGGTATATCCGTGAAGAAAAAAAGCGTTTTATATGATACATTTTATGCATTCTTGTAGCTGATTTTCACGTGTTTAAAAAAAAAAAAAAAAAAAAAAAAAAAAAAAAAAAAAAAAAAAGACTACTACTACTGCGTAATGTTTTAATAGTTTTGCTGCATTTAAATTTTTACGGATGTTTTATAATATGCACTAAAAGAGCTAGAGAAAGTTTTAAAAAAATTATATCCCAGTATTTTATTTACTTGTATTTCTCATTAAATTTCCATAAAACATTCCAGTTTCACTTGTCGTTTAACTTATTAAGAAAATTCTAATTCTGTATGTATTCTATTCTAAATGTATTTCCTAACGTATGTTAAATATTGAATCAATATTTTAAAATGTAAGCACTTTAAGTGCATAAATACCAAAGCCTAAATACTTAACCCATTCGGGACCAGGGGTGCATATATGCACCCTCAAAGAGAGCATACAGAATTTTTTTTAGGCACCAGTAAAAAAATAAAAGTAATATTTGCTTTCACTAATTCGAGCACTTTTGTCATTGTTTAAGTAAAGGTAGCTTTTCTAAAAAAAGTGGTGCCAACCGAATAAAATTTATATAAAAGCCGCCGGTCCTGAAAGGGTTAATAAGGGTAGAGAGTCCCTTTAAATATTTCCAAGTAATTATAAAATGATCAATTACCACGTATTCCCAAAATTACTACAAAATCCCCAAAATCTAAAATTTCATGCTTTAACCTTCTCACCGCCGTGAACTGATATATCCGTTCACTACTGCATGGGTTTCACTGCAATAATAGCTTTGATTAAATTAATATATTTCTACAAATATAATGCAGTTTTATAATGTTGAGTAATGATTCATACTCTCAAGGCTTATACTCATATACGTAATTAAGGTTTTTATATCAAGTTTGAAAAATCATCTTTTTTTAGCATTAAAAAAATTACAGTGAAAACAACATTACATATTTGCCCTTTTGCTCGGCGGTCAAGGGTTAAGGGGCCGCTACACTGAAACTCCCCGATCGCGAAAGTCCCTATTATCCTATGGGGAAAAAAAAAAGCGCGATTACTCACTACCTAATATAATTATTAAAATGCAGTTTTCACGATCAGAAAATAGACGTCAGATGCCAACGACGTGCGTTTTTAAAAATTGTCTCCTTAAATTTTAAGTATTTAAAAAATTCTCTGTAAACTGAAATTTCCGCTTCATAAAATTTTATCTTCTTCTTAAAAATACTTAAAATATGCGGAGACAATTTATAAAAACGCTCATCGTCGGCATTTGATGTCAACTTTCTGATGATATTGCATTTTTATAATTATATTAGGTAGTGAGTAATCGCGCTTTTTAGTTTTTCCGTAGGATAATATGGAACTTCACGATCGGGGAGTTTCAGTTAAGTGGACCCTGGCGGTGGTAAATATGGCGGTGGTGAGGGGATTTTTTCGGTGATACTTCGTTAAAAAATTGGGTACCTGTTTCTCTTAAGTATTTCGTTAAATAAACATATTTGTGTTCCTTTAAATGCTAAAAGATGTAACTTAACAACATAATACACAGTAAAATAACTTTTATTAGGTTGTTGACATGTTTCGGCTCACCCCGAGTCATTTTCAAAAACAAATGAGAATATTCTATAATTGAACGGTCTTTGAAGTTATTTGAAATTGTACTTTTTAAAAAAGTACATGAAAATTAAATTGATAGCACTTCAAATAACTCCAAAGACCGTGCAATTATAGAATATTCTCATTTGTTTTTGAAAATGGCTCGGAGTGAGCCGAAACATGTCAACAACCTAATAAAAGTTATTTTACTGTATATTATGTTGTTAAGCTACACCTTTTAGCATTTAAAAGAAATATATTATTACAAGGTGTTATAATTTATTATATTCTTATATTTGTGTTCTATATACTTTTATAAGATATTGTACAAATATCCAAATGAACGGTCTTTTTACATTTCCTTGATGGTAACTTTCAGCTGAAAAATCTTTATTCACAGCACAGAAATTGAGTAGCATATAAATTTGATCTCCAGGAATTTTATTGCGCGGTTACACCTTTAAAAATATCTGATTTGGTGTTCAAATCATTAAAACGTTAATGATTAATATTGCGGAAGGCAAGTGAAAAAGCAGAATGAAAAGAAATATATTATTTGAAAAATTAACGGAAGTGCGAAACATGAAATTCTTGTAAAAATCACTCTTAATGATACGAATCAGAAAAGCAATTGCTCCGTTAGACAATGAGTAAGCACGTATATCCGTGCAATTATCTGAATAGCAAGGAAATGTAAGACAGTTGTGAAATGACATTTTAAGAAATTTTAGTAAAGTAATAATTAAACTTTAGATTTTATCTAAATTATACTTACGGGTGATCAAAAGCCTTTCCCTGGATTACAATTTCTTTTTTTCATATCCGGGATATGTAAGATAGGCAGGTGCCAAAATGATGGAAAATTAACCAAATTTTAGGTAGCTTTCGTAAGAAATACTACCTATTACATTCTCCCGTATGATGGAATTTCTGGAAAAATTTTTGCAGATCTACGCCGATCATGACTCCAAAACTTTATCTATCTAATATCACTTTTTTATGGACACGATAACTTCAATAATTCTGCACAAATCTCTTCCAAACTGATACATAAAATCAAGGAGCATAAAGTCTCAGTCCAGTTCGTTAATGGGCAAAATCAAACCAGGCGAGAGGGGGGGCTTTTTGTGAAAACAGGAAAATAAACCATAACTTCTTAATTATGATACGTATCGAATCCGTTTAAAGTTATTATTACTTCTAGGAAAAGGGCCGAAAATTTATGTATGACAGATTTTTGATATCATTAAAAATGGACTCAAGAGGGGGGGGTTGGAAATAGGTGTTTCAGAAAAAAATATTCATAACTTCGTCCATTCACAAGATAAAATCCGCTTTAATTTATTATAAATCCTCTTAATATTATCTACAACTTTTATATTGACAAGTTTTTTATAGGACCAACACTTACAGCAAACAAAAAATTAAAAACAAAAATTCTTGCCGGCCCCGCCGACAGACGCAGGTAGATTTCGAAGTGGGTGGTCCCAACTGCCGCATCATGGCAAAAAAGTCATTTCTTCTGCAATTCCCAATTGACAGGTGCCCCACGGTCTGTGTTTTAGAAATCTTATTGTGCCTGTAGGCCGAACCGTCTGGGATATTTTTATCCCAGATTTCTTGGGACCACTGATTCCTTGGGACCTTTGTCTCACTTCTTCCACTCTTTCAGCAAAGGTTGATGGTCGGCCAGTTCTCGGTATATGGTCTGGTTTCCTGGACATTGGCACTGCTACACAATCACGTTCCGGAAACCTGCAACAAAAAAAGAAACTTGGTTAGTTTTCCAACATTCTGGCACTACTTTCACATGTCTATCTTCTATATAACGGATATGAATAAATTTTGTAATCAGGGAAAGACTTTTCGGAGACCCTGTATATCCTAGAAACTATTTCTTTTAAGGTGGCACATCAGCAACCCTCTCATATTAGGATATCTTGCTTTAATGTGTGGAGAAAATTACAAACAAGATTACTTTTTATCAAATACATTCTCCAAAATTTTATTTTCATCCATTTACTGATGATAAAAACTAATTTCTTGAAAATGCATTCCTAAATGAGTAATTTTGTTTGTTAATTTTCTTATAGATTAACATGATTTTTTTTTTACGATCTATGAGAGAAAAAATTATTTTACTAAAAAATCCTCTTAAATTATTTTACAATTTCCGTAGTTATAACTCAAATTTTCCAAAACGTTTTTTGACATGATATAAATTGTTGCATCTGTTATTAAGTCTCCTTTTGGATTTATTAACGTCATCTAAGATTTTGTATAAAGTTTTATAATATTGCTGCCACACACTCCTATGGTGCAAATTTAATTATAAATAAATATTTAATGCTTTCTGCATATACACATGGAACTTAGAATAAAAATGAAATTTTTACGACCAAAAAAAAAAAAGTGTTTTATGTAGCTATAATATTTTGTCTTATGCTGTTATGCTTTTAATTACATAATAATAAAAGAAGTAATGTTATAAAGGTAATTAATTTCAAATTAAATATATTTCACATTTTCATATATGTTAAGTTGTTAAAATAAACCTCTTTTCAAGTTTCATTTCTAAATTAACATAAATAAATTTTTCCGAAAATTGCATTATCGCTTGCGAATAAAATAAAACATTATAGCTTTAATAAAAACCTGACAGGAAATTGTGAACTCCGCTTATACGTTTTCTAAGGAACCATTTCTAAACCCGTAGTTTCAGAAAAGGATATAATTAAACATTAACTTCGCAACTGAACTTCAAAGTGGTAAATGATTATAATGAAATTCTAATAATAAATTTTAATACTATTAAGTACGAATATTACTGTTCATACAATTATCACATTTTAATGAAATATTAATTGATAATATTAATAAGTATTAATAAGTAATATAAATAAATTACTAATTACCTTTAATACAAATTTATGTTATTTAATCACTCAAAAGATATATCCTTACGCTTTTCACTCGAGACGCCTACCTAAGAAATTAAAAAAAAGAAAAAAGCTTACAGATAATTTTAATGAAAAATAAATTCCATACTCAAAAGGAATTTCGAAGTTGACAATTTTAGCATATGAATAATAATATATAAATGAAAAAAAAATTGTTTCGCATAAACAATATACAGCCGAACTCGTTTACTACGAGCACGGCTAAAACAACGGCACGGTTAAAACGAGCAATTTGCACGGTAAGAATGGTTCACCATTTAAACTCTATTCAAGTTTTCACGCTTTTTACGAACTACAAACGCATGATCATGGCTGATACAAGGAAAACGTCTGTTCATTTCGATGTGATTTTCGGAGAAAAGTAGGGTAGAATGAGTAAAGAAATCCCTTTCTGATCTAACACTGTCCTCTCTTAGCGATAATATTTCTACATTGCAACTATCTATCAAAATGTATTAAGGATCAGTTTTACTTTCAATTTTCAAGAAGACCCCCCTCCCCACACGCACACACACACATACACACGTCAAAGAAAATGAAAAGGAAGTCCTCAGGTCTTGAAAGAATGAAAGAAAAAAGACAGAAATAAGACGTTTATGTAAGAGTTTATGTAAGATTTACAACTGATCCATGGAAAGGAAGGGAAATAGAAGAAAGCCTTTGCATATTTCTCTCTTTAACTCTGGACTCTGGGCTATATTAACCAGCCTTTTTATGTCTCTCATTGCACTGTTAAAATGAAGAGGATATGTGAAATCAATCGAAAAATGCAGTGACAATTGCAATATTAGCTGAGTTTTTTCGGGAAAAAGGAACGTGATCAGTTGCATTTCTGTACGGTGTCCATGTCCTTCGTAATTACTAGTTCTTTAGAGGCTTTGACTTCAATACTGTAATTTTGTTTAAAGAAAAGACCCGTCTTAAGAAAATTACACTCACAAAGGTAAGACGGAATATTTTATGCTAACTTTATGATATTCAGTTAATTTTAGCATTGAGATAATTAGATTAATAGTAGTCATTATTTTAATTATGTGTATTTGTTTTAAGATTTTTTATTATCGTCACGATATAAGTAACGGTTAATACTGCGACTTTTATAATTTCCTTGCTTCTTATATTAACCGAGTTCGACTTTATTTTAACATTAAAGTGCATATAAAGAAATTTGGATTTAAATTAAAAACGTATAAACCGAAAAGTGAAAAGAAATGAGAAACTTTTCATGGTGTCACTCATTTATATGTTACACTTTGATAACTTTTCAAGTCAGTAAATTTGACACTTTATCATCCTTTGCATTACATATAAACCTAACGTTATAAAAGCGGAAATACTAAGTTGTATCGCGTGTAAAACAAAAAACAAATACTGTGACGTTGATGTTTCAGGAAACTGATGGCATTTTGAGTAAAGATAATGACAGGCAGCAAGTTTATACTTATCACTATGACAGAAATTTGATCATCTTTCTATACCACTACACTGGTCTTCAGTTGCCGTTAGTTTAAAAAAGCTACTAACAAAATTTGATTAGAGCGTCCTTTTATTAGAAGGGAGAAAAGACGGAACTGAAAGTATGTTTCAAGGAAATTTCTGTTAGACACTTTTATAAAGAGTGTTTGATAAAAGCACTGGAAATTTTTCTTCACTTAGTAAAAAATTGAATGTGAAAAATATTCAGTCCAACTTTACTTGTAAGAAACTTTATTAAACTTTAAATTTTCGTTGTATATAATAAAAGAAAAAAATTTCGTTGTATATAATAAAATCTTTCTTTAATTATATTCAAAGAAGGCACATGCAAATGCTACAACAGAAATTTAATTATTTTTGTATACCTTACATAAAATCGATTTAGTTTCTTTCTAAAACTTTTAAGTTATCTTTCTTTCAATTCATTTTTTTGTATCTTTGTATTTTTGGGGTTATATACCCAAATATTTTAAATTCACTTTCTATCAAAATAACTTGAATTCGTGTTGTCGCTGAATCAGTTTTGTATACTTTTGTAAAGCCCGAAGCATTATTTTTTCTCGGAAGAAAACAAAAATATTCAATTAGTTATCGATTGTTGAAAAATATACGAACTTTTTCTATGCATTAAACCATAAATATTTGAATTATCTTAGATTTTGTTCACCTTTTTTAATTTTTTTTTCAAAAGTAATCGAAAGAGTCATCTTACACATAAAAAACAATAGCTTTTAAATATTTTGTTTGAATAAGCCCGAGGGATTACTTTCTCTGAGAAGGAAAAACAAACATTCAATTAGCTGTTGATTATTGAAAAATGTACGAACTTTTACTATGCATTAAACCATAAATATTTGAATTATCTCAGATTTTGTTCACTTTTTTTTTTTTCAAAAGTAATCGAAAATGCCATCTTACACATCTAAAACAATAGCTATTAAATATTTTGTTGAATAATCCCGAGGGATTACTTTCTCTTAGAAGGAAAAAAAATATATTCATTTAGTTATTGACTGTTGGAAAATATACGAACTTTTTTTATGCATTAAACCATAAATGTTTGAATTATCTCAGATTTCGTTCACTTTTTATTTTTTTTTAATTAATCGAAAATACCATCTTACACATATAAAACAATAGCTATTAAACATTTTGTTTAATAGCAGACGATTAAAAACTAGTAACGCGAAAACAATTGCATTAAAAATGAATTCGATCGGATAATGACTTGCCGAGATATTTTTAATCGCATATTCCACACTCTTCGATTTTTCATGACCGTGCATTTCATCCAAATTTCAATTCAAGGATATATTTTAATTGGAAATGAGACGCTTCATCCGACGCAGTAAACTGCTAGTTAATAGGATTATCATTTTTGGAGTTATAAGGATGTTTCTTTTACGCAATTGAGTAATAGAGCATTTAAAGTTTATGCCGTCATCAAGCCAGGATTTTATTCGAATTGCAATGCATTTTATAAATAGTTTACACATGTTTTGTTTTCATATTTTATATTATGCATATCCATGATGGGTATGTATTACGGTGGCCCCCAACGACTAGTTTCAATTTTGGTTGCTGTTTTTCTTTCTTTCTTTTTTTTTCTGGAGGAGACACTTTTAGTTTTGGAACCAGTTTCGCAACTGAAAATGTCCTCAGAAAAAGAAAAACGGCAACCAAAACCAAAAAAGTATTAAAGTACCCGGTTAGTTATTTCAGATATTTTATGCAAAGAAAGAAAGAAAAAAGAAATCATATAAATATATTTAATTGGAAACGAAAAATTTGAAAAGTACGTTACCACTGGTTTAACATTAGCTTAGAAATGCCTTCGCGTTATTAAAGTAGGTTTTCAATTACTGATTATCTGATAACTTGGTTAGTGTCTGAAAGTATTCTTCAATACTAATTCTGTAAATCTTCACGAATATAAATATTATTATACATAAAACATAATATTCTTCAATTATTAATTCATGTTCCTCTTACGAAAATTGGCAAGCCAACTTGTGCTGTGAAACACTTTAGAAACCTAACATATGTGAAAACATCTGAGAGATAACTATACAATTTAACACAAACTGATTTTTATTATACGTTAGGGGAATGGCTGGAAACTCTCACAAACTAATTAGTCAAGTTTAGCTCTTATTTCAGCACAATCAGCCTTTCGATCTCAATGCATGGGATTTTTTTATACGGGATTCCAAACCTGATGCCTAGTGTTCGGTTGTACGGTTAAATAAAACCATAAAATCATAAGAAAAAACATTATAAAGTTCGTTTGAGTTTAATTATGTGTTCACCTAGTTACAATGTTTCTCACTTGCTAATTATGACTTATGTTTTACTTAGAGTTTAAACAGTAATGCAATAAATTATGAGGTGTTCTTTTAGATAATTTGAAGACTGTTTGGTGATATTTCAATAAATTGCTATTTTTTAACTCGCAGCGAACTGTCCAGTTATTCGACCGTTTTTATAGATAACGGTTACTTAAACGTAATTTAAATCTATCCTGACCACTGAGAACGATTCATAATATGTTCAAGTAACCCTTATTTACAATAACGGTTGAAGACTGTACAGTTTGCTGCAGTTTTTGACAGTATTAAAAATATATATAATTATACAATTTTATGACGCTGAAACCATCTCGACGGGGGCAGTTTTTAATATTTTCTGAAATTTTTCATTTTTTGACATGTATAAAGTGTATTCTGCTAAGATAATTATATAATGCCTTTTTTAAGATTACAACTATAAACTGGCAGTTTGCCGTCTTTTTAAAGATAATTTTTCAATCGTTATGAAACACTAGAGAAATTCGGTTGATAAAAACAAATAAATGTACTTTCGTTTTCAAATTAAGTTTATCCAATCATATGCAGTGCATAATGTAACCTCATCCATATTTTTGCTCTTTTTTATATCAAAATCTTAGCTGTGTAACTCTAGAAATACTAACTGGAAATCAATTTTCTAGAAAATATATCAACAAAAATAATCTTTTATAAGCTTACTTTATCGTGGCATTTTTATGGTATTTCATTATGAACACCAAATATTTACAGGCATTTCCTTTTTTTACGCAACTGAAAATAGAACGTTGTAAAAAAATATTTCGTTATGTTCTTAAAATACATGTGTCTGCCTAGATCGGCATGAAATCTTCTCATACTTCTTTATGACACTTTTTAGCTCACAGGCTATCATAGCCTGAGAGCTAAAGTGCCCGCCGAATCTGTATGTATGTACGTACGTATGTATGTATGTACGTATGTACCTAACGCGATAACTCTTGATAGAAATATCCGCTTTGCTTCAAATTTTGTTTATAGGTTCATTCTGATAAGATGCTTCCCTGAATAGTTTTTGGGGTTCATTGGTTAAGTGTAAAAAGGGGGAACTGGGGGTTAAACCCCCCTTAATTTAGATAAATGGGTTTTTCATGCAGAATTATCCAATTTGCTGCAAATTTTGTATATAGCTTCATTGTGATAAAGCGCGTCCCTGATTAGTTTTGGGGGTCCACTGGTTAAGTATAAAGTGGGAACGGGGGAACTAATCACCCCTTAATTTAGATAAATGGGTTTTTCATGCCGAATTACCCGATTTGCTTCAAATTTTGTATATAGTTTCATTGTGATAAGGCGCTTCCCTGATTAGTTTTTGGGTGGTTCATTGGTTAAGTATAAAGGGGGCAACGGAGGGCTAATAACCCTTAATTTATTGTCGATTTCTTTATTTTTCCAGGTGAATTATTCTTTGAAATAAGACTATAATATACAATTAGTGTGTATAGTCTGTGAAGTCAATGCCATCAGTTTAACTGGACACTTTTCTTTTTTTATTAGTATAATTACTAGAAAAGAGAAATATTATTCATCCTATCGTGTTCTGACCTGCATTTAAAAACAAAATTTTCAAAGAGTTACGTGATCTGTGTTCAGTTAAATGGAAAAAAGCAAGAAAAAAATAGAAATAGAAATGACTCTTAAGACTGGGCTCGATTTACTAATAGAAAATGTTTTCTTTCAAAGTATCATTTACAGATTTGGGAGGTCTTCGCTCAGATTAATTCGTTAAATATTTTATGCGCATTTTCCGCTTTATTTATGTACTTATCATAAGATACTGGTGGAAGGTTACTTGACTATAATATCTAATTGAGTAATTGGGCTGAGGAGAATAAAAACGTAGGAGAGGGAAAAGAAACGAAAATTATTTCTTCGACTGTATGACTCGGCAATGTTTGAAATTACGAGAGGTTTTTGTTAAAATGTTTTATCCTTTTCATATTAGTTATTAGAGTATTATTACACATTTTTCTTTAATTTCAAATTTTCTAATCGCCAAACCAATTCTAAGAGTAACAAAATCAATGTAGCAAAAATAAACATAAAAACTTAAGAATTCAAAAGAAGTTTCAAAGTTTCATCGTTAACAAAACCTCGTAGTTATGAATAGGTAAGGTTACCAAATTTCATAACGGGGCTCAAATTTAAATCTTTCAAAACTTTAATTTAACTTTTTAAGTTATCTTTATTTTTTAAACATCATGAATACGTAAACTTTTAGAAATTTTACCAGTTTTATAAATCCAAAGCGGCATAAACTAGATGACTTCCGTCCATAAATTGTAACGAAATTCGGGTACTTTTGGTCACCTTGTATAGAAGAAGTTAATATTGATTCTATAGTGAGCTTTCTTTTTTTTTTTCTTATGTTTTTTCTTTACAGTAGATTATTTGATTATTTTAGGTTTGAAATATAGCAATTTACTTTTTTTGTGTGTGTGAATAAATGCAAAAGTTTCATTTTCATTTTTTGTTTTTGCGAAATTTCCGATTATATAATAAAACATATTTATACCACCTATTATTTCTACATTTATTTCTTATTTATTTCTTCTGTACTTATGTCGTACAAATTTTACTTGACCCGAAAAATCTAAAGCACTACGGCAGTTTAAGCTCACTCAAATGATGTTCACTGTCATGAACTAGCCCGAGTTAATCATAATGACAGTTGGAATTCAAGACCGGACATCCTCTGAAAATGTGAATAATGAACAATTAAAATAATACCTTTCATTAAATTTAAGCAAGAAAACTTCCTCGTGTTAGATGTCACCAGTGGAAAAACAGTCATCCTAAAATCTGCCCATACTTACTTTAATTCTTATGAATACTGTAAACCATTAAAAGAGAAATAATAATTTTATAAAACATGATTCTGTTTTAAATTCTAGAACGTTAATTTATTTTGAAGTGTATCTGTTTACTTTTAAAACTATAATCAAATTTGGCAAAATACATTTTAAAATTTTCGTAGAAATGGCATTAAATGTAAATAATACCATTTTTTCTTTATGAATATTTCAGCAAGTAATTTTTAGATACAACATATTCGAATCTAGGTTTTGTATTATTTCATTAACGAAAATGAAAAAGGTATAAAACATAACTTTACTGTGAATCATATCTATCACTATGAGAATCTGGTCTTACAGACTTGAAAAAAAATCAAAAATATGTATATATAGTGTAGAAAATCAAGAAATGAGGTGTGTTTGTCATCTGAATTATAATATTTTTAAGTTTTCAGAAATACTTTTATAAATCTCTCATGGTTATTTTGCACTTAAAATATTGTTTCAGTTCTACAATATAATTGAGACTAATGTTCTTTTCCTGATTTAAAAAAAAAATTAAGTTAAAGTTTTTACTTCTGATCAAAAATCGTAATATGCAATAAAGCTAAAAAAAAAAGTTACAATAAAACTAATCTAAAGTGCCAAGTAAAGGTTATTTTACGAGCAATGTACTTACTGGTTCATGTAAAGGTACACTATGCATACACATAGGAAATTAATCAACTCATGTACATAAGTAGATTTGGATTTATAACTAATTAAGCATTTGTCAGTAAAGCTAAACATCCAATTTTATGAACTTTTATCAGTATTATTTTTGCTGTTATCAGTTTAATGTAAAACAAGCTGTTCAGTGATCTTTTACAGATGATTAATAACACTTACAATTTTATAGTACTGTGGGATTGAAATAATAAATACACTAAGAAAGATGACACTTTCAAATCTGAGTAAATCGATGTTTTCATCTTATTATGAAACTTTTTGTTTCAAATAGGTCAACCCATTGCTTTCAATTCTGAAATACCAGAAATACTCAGAATATTGTAACATGGACATACTCAAAACTGAGCACATATAGGTCAGTTCATACTCATTTTTGAAACATGGACATATTCGAAAATGAGCACATAGGAGTCAGTTTATACTCTTTTTAGAAACGTGGACATACTCAAATAGGATCACATGATGTTTTATTCTTGAGTGTGTGCATGTTTTCAGAAATGAGTATATACATGTTTCAAACTTGGGTCATTTTGACTATGCGACATACTCAGATTTGAGTATTTTTTGCTCAGCTTTGAAAATGTCGTTATTAGAGTGTAATACTAATCCAAGCATCAATATTCACAACAACATAAACTCAAGGATTTAATTAATAGCTACGTGATATCGCAGGATTTTTTTTTTTTTACTGCTTGTAAAAAAGAGAAGTTAAAAACGAAAAAAGAGAAAAATAGTTGTTACATTGTCTTGTATCCAAGTATGAAGTCGATAATCCGATATTTATAAAATAAAGAATTTAAAGTGTAATTCTAGGTGAATTCCGGTTTATGTGTACAAAGATATTATGGTATTCAGTTATGTAATCATCGTGTTTGTTTAGTTAAGTAAGTAATAAAGACTGTTTAAAGTTAAATTGAAGATCTATAATCATTGGTCAAGTATATTCTTAAGTAAATGTAAGATTATAAAATAAGATCCTACAATTACATAAAAAATGTCAAAAACAAAAATTATTGTCCATCCTTATCTTTGTGCAAAAGCTAATTCCTAAATCGTTACGTCTTATAAGTAAGTTTCAATTACAAAACGTATCAGATGTGGTTGTTTATCATATAAAAAGCCATGTTACGAAATTTAAATTTTTATAGGGTCTCGGGGTCCTATAAGTTATATTTAGAAAAACTTTCTCTGTACTCTAATAAGTAACACGGTAAAAATTTTTTGTACGATGAAAACTTACTGAGTTATGATGCGGAATTAAACGAAACGGTATGGCAGAGGAACAGAATATATGGCATAGAAACAGAATATATGGCATACATGTATATAGGAAATTAATCAACTTATGTACATAAATATATTTGTATTTATAATCAATTAAGCATTTGTTTTAATTGGTCATATCTTAGGACTCATATAAAATATCACAGGACTCAAGTACCCTATAGTTGTTGTCTTTTTTCGTAACTTTTTTAAAGAATACCTATTTTGACTGAAATAGCTTTTAATAGGATGGAAAACAGTTGAAACATTCTACAACCGGAACTATACCACTAAAGCAAACTGTTTAGGAATTAGCTATTGGGTAACAACAAGAATGGACATCCTGTATATATTCATTTTCATGTTTGATACATCTTTCCTAGCAGCCAAAATAAAAAAAATTAAACAATAAATTCGTATTGTAAATTCATCACAATATTTTTGCTTTTCATACATACAGTGTCACTCTATGAAATTAAATCTGAAGGTAAAAGCTCAAAATTACTTTTATTTTTAAAAAATCTTAAATATATAAATAATAAAATAAATAAATATAATAATAAATAATAATAATAAAGATATAAATAATAAAATAAAGATAAATAATAAATAAAGCTAATAATAAAGATATAATTAATAAAATAAAGATAATAATGAAGATATGATTAATAAAATAAATAAAGATAATGATAAATATATTAATAATAAAATAAAGAGAATAATAAAGATATAAATAATAAAATATATACTTTTTTTAATGTGTGTTATATTCGACATACTTTTAACTCATTCATTCAAAAATGTTCATCAAAAATTAACTTTAATACACTTTAAAATATAATTACTCGAAAAAATGATGTAATATAATAATGCATCATTAAAGTTGTATTTTAGATTTTTAATAAAATATATTATCCATCAATTACACCTACGCTAATGCTTATAATATTTAGGTATAACATTTTAATTGTGATGAAATATTCAGCTATAAATATTCTGTAATTGAATGTCTGAAAATTATTTATTCTCAAAGTTAGCTTCCTGATATAGTCGTAACTATTACTAGAAACTTAAAATGTGAGATATAACCTTGAGTTTATTTCGAAAAGCTCATATTAAATTTTGGCATCATTTTCCATCTAAGTTTCAAAAGACAAGAGATGATAACTATTAATATCTTCAGCTTGGTTTACAGATATCATGTATTTTATTTTTCCTGGCATAATTTTGATACCGTTTTTGTTAAATTACCGATACTTGTTTTATGTTCCTGTAATTAGAATTTTCGCCTTCATATTGCAAGTTATATCTCCTATTCACAAAACTAAATCGTTTTTCACTTGTTATGTATTTTAGATTCTTTTTTCAAATTTCCGTTTAAAATATTTAAATGCTTGCATAGCCAATGAACTTTGCATACATTAATTTTGTTTGCATTCATATTAAAAAGTACACCAAGGTATAATTGTTCCCACATTTCGAAAAACGTTTGTAAGGGTGAAAAAAAAAATATTTTAAAATATGCAATAACTTAAAAACAATCTAACTTTTTGAACTCGAGAAACAAACTTAAATTAACAACATATATTATTCTAACCACACGATCATAAAATGTACAGATGGTCGTAAAAGTTACTAAATGATTTTATAAGTTAACAGTTCCAACGACAAACTATACTGTACAGCACTGCTTCACGTCCAAACATGGAAATTAAGCATCGTCAAGCATGGTCAATACTTGAAATGATGACCTCTTGTGAACACTGAGCTGCTGTTGGCTCACATAACACACACAACTGACAAACCATATCCGTTTTTACCTTACATACCGTCCAACCACATTTTTAGAAGAAAACATATCGGAAAAAATAGAAAAAAACATGTGAAAACCAAAAATGAGTAACTGATGTAAACAATTATGCAAGTCCAATTTTTTTATAGTGTTTTTTTTTTATGAGCAATATTCTGAGCCTATGTTTTTTTCCCTTAAATTGATTGGGTTTTGACACCTACGTATGGTTGTTAAATTTATATTTTTCAACATTTTCATCTTGTAAAGTCACGATCCCACTGAAATTGCTGGTCCATTCTTCTTCCGTGGGCATTTGAGGAGTGAAAAGCGTTGGGATTATAGGTGCAACTTTAGCAGTTAGCGGTGTTTGACTGAATGAATGTGCACCAACCTCATTAAAAAAAATCTTTTAATATTTAAATAAAACTAAAAAGAAATTATAGTTGAAATTTTTTTATGTTTTTAATGGCACCAATCGATTCTATGGGAAAAAATGCATAACAAGGCATATTAAAATATACATTTGGGATTTCGCACTTTATATGCAGTCAATGTTTTCAAAAAAAACATTTCGTGACAGTGTACGTCGATAGGTGGAAGTGAAGTACCTCCCCTTTCGGTAGGGGTCAAAATTGTAGTAGAAACGTGGAGGCGTATTCGTTCTTCTGCCCTTGTGGTACCTATAAATACTCATACATACATATTCAGCATCTTCAAGATCTATCGTCACGGTCAGCCAGAAGCATTAGGAACAAAAAAAAGTTAACACCTGTTGATATACAATACTGGCCATTAAAACTGCTACACCAGGAAAGCGGCACGCCACACACGTGAAATTTGCATGACAGATAGAACATGCTGTAATATGCAAATGAGTAAATTTTCAACGCATTCATGCAAAGCAGTCAGCGGTGGTGACACTTTAATGTGTATAAAAGAAGAGATTTTACAGCAGGTTTCTCATACAGAAATTGCATTTGAACGCTGTTTTCGGGTAAGAAAGTTGTTGCTAAGCCTCGTGTTTTGTGTAAGAAGGAGGAATGCCTACCAGCACGTGTCTGAGTTTGATCGAGCTCGAATTGTAACCGACCGGTATTGTGATTTATCCTACCGCAGTGTTGCTGCTCGCGTTGGTCGGTATCTCATGACTGCCGGCAGAATGTAGAATCGATGGATTCATGACAGCCATACGGTACGCCGTGCATGATCTCAGCGGCCCCAACCACTAACAGCCGAGAAGACAGACATGCTATCCGCATGACATTAAGGTTTCGTACAGACACGTCACGAATACTGAATCAAGAAATGGGATCGTTTGCAAAACAACAAGTGTCTGCACGAACAGTTCGACGACGTTTGCAGCAGCATGGACTGTCAGCAAGGCGACCATGGCTTCGGCTATCCTTGATGCTGCATCATAGACATGAGTGCATCCAATGGTGTGATGTCCCTGCCTGGTGTGAACCTGGACGTCCCTGCGTCACATCGCCTTTTGCGAGAAATCCAGGTTCTGTATAGAGCATCATGATGGCCGCGTCCGTTTTTGGTGACATCGTGGATAACGCACATTGCCAGCTTACATTCGACATCGTCATACTGGCCCATCGTCTGGAGTGGTGGTATGTGGTGGGGTGCCATTGGATACACGTCTCGATCACCTCTTGTTCACATTGCTGGAAATTTGAACAGCAGCCGTTATATTTATGGGGTTTTACGGCCCGTGATTCTGCCCTATCTACGAGGCCTCCGTAACTCTACGTTTCAGAAGGCCAATGCACGATCGCATGTTGCCCGTACTGGAATGACCTTCCTTGATACAGAACATGTTCGACTTTTGCTCTGACCAGCACGTTCTTCTGATCGCTCACCAATTGAAAACGTCTGGTCATTTGTTGCCGTGCGACTCGCACGCCACCACTCGCCAGTCACTACAGTTGATGAACTGTGGCATAGTGTTAAAGCTGTATAGACTGCTGTACCCGTACATGACATCTATCTCTGTTCAACTCCCTGCCTAGGCGGATATGTACTGTTATTACTGCCAGAGGTGGCTGCTCTGGGTACTGATTTCTCAGGATCAGCACTTCCAAATTTCCTGAAAATTTAATGACTTGTCTTTCCCACTGTAGTGTATTTGTCCAATAAATCTGTTATTTGCATTCCTTCCTGATGTATCAAATTTAATGGCCAGCAGTGTAATTATTTATTTCTCTTTTAGATTTAAAATCTATACTTTGAAGTTTTATGTAGAGATACACGGTCCGACAAAAGGTATTTTAATTAGTTGTTAGTATTTTTATTGTTTTTTATTAATTGATATTAAATGGTTGAAACGTACCACTTTTATTTATTTGGCGTTTATAGTCTATGTCAATAAATGGCGTATTATAAAAAAATCACCACATGATTCAAGAAGAATCAGCCATTTCCTTCCCTTTCATAATTGCAAATTTTTTGTTAAGAAATGAAATAAAACTTACAAAATCAAATAAAATATTAAAATTTATCACTTTTATTCCCTTACAGTTTACCTGTACATGATGTATAAATTATCTTAACTTATTAAATAAATTCTGAACGATTTAAAAATCCTTAATACAAATTTCCTTTTCCATTTTTTAAATGACATTGAAGATGGTACATTTAAATGGCTGTTTTGAAAAGTAAGTGCACATGTGTACATTTTTCAGAGTATCTGCGCTTATCTGAATTTATCTCTTTTTTTTAAATAAAGATAAAGGTATGATATTTGTAACATTTCAAATTTACTCTTGAATTTCCGAAATAATCTATTTTTGTGTATTGTAAAATGAATCCCTACCATTTCGTCATATCTCGCATAATTCTTTCTTAGTTTCGTTAAATCTGTTGCACACCGCCTCTAAAAGTTTGTTGAATTAATGTGTTTTCTTTGACACCATGAGAAAAAATTGTGTCAAGCACTAGTTGACACTGTATCATCTGATCTTTGATAATAGGTCATTAACTTTGGTAAGGAATGGGGTGAAAAAAACATGCTATAAAAAAAGTCGCTAATTAAGTGCTGTTTACAAGCATTAGGAAATTTATCTTGCCTGTCATCCGGTAGTTTTTCTTTAACAGATTATCATTTTGAGCTCGCAAAAGTTTATTTATATACCACGTGTAATGAATTTATTTAAACGTTTCAGGTCCGTTTTTTTTTCTTTCAATTTTGTGAGGAATTATTAATTTGACGATATTTTATGGGAGAATTTTTAAAGACGCTTAAGATATGTTATATTATAACAGAAATATAGAGACATAACACCTTTCCAGTAATTTTTCTTTTATTATTATTTTAAATTATTGGTTGAGACAAGTAGACATTACTTTTAAATTTAAAGAAGGAAATACATGTATGAAATAAAAGCTTTAGCAACGGTGAATAATGCTTTAAGTCAACTTTTTTGTTTTATTAATAAATGCTGAAAAAAAAGAATTAATAAAAAAAGTACTAGGTGTTCCGGCGTATAACGCGCCTTTTTTATACCTAAAAATTAAAAAAAAAATCACAGGTGCATGTAAGCTGGATATAAAAAGGGAAGATTAAAATTTAAGAAATGGTGAACATAAGAAGTTATATTTCTGTATTAAAAAATCGTAGTAAATATCGTATGTTCTCGTCTGTTCTTTCATAGAAGAGGGTGCGCTTAACCTCTTAAGCACCATGACGTACCTGCGTACGTCATGAACTCGTTTATTTGTAATACCAGGACGTATGTACATACTATTGGTACGCACATGGACATGTTCTCGTCTTAAGTCCAGACTGCAATGTTCTAAGGATCTTTTTTTTTTTGGCGTCACTAATTGCTATTGTGATTGGTTTTGTACGGGCTTTACAGCAATGATTGTTTTCGCACCCAACAGATGGCGTTACGTATAGAAAAACCTCATTAATTTTCCCGCTGCTTTGTTTCTTTTTTCGTTGTTTATGTGTTGGTCATTCTGCTCAGTTGTGTTTCATAAATGGTTGTGTTTCGCATTCGGTTTCGTGTTTTTTGTATCTCTGATAGATAAAAATAATGATGTAAACTACTCTTGACAACATTTAATATATCTGGTATTCAGCATACTACCACTAAATAGAATATGGTGCTTAAGGAGTTAATGCGGCGAATATACCTAAAAATAGAAGTACACTATATGGCCAAAAGTTACCGGGCAATTTCTATTTTAGATGCTTTGTCGAATTACCTGGGGAAATACTTAACGCATTCTTCTGGAACTTGAGAAATATAAAGAACATGTTTGACCTCATACTAGGGAATTTAAAGGA
The DNA here is from genome assembly GCA_963931845.1 of Maratus michaelseni. Lineage (NCBI taxonomy): Eukaryota > Metazoa > Arthropoda > Arachnida > Araneae > Salticidae > Maratus > Maratus michaelseni. The sequence goes on along the minus strand of OZ007589.1, from coordinate 455,709,420 downwards.
GAGACAACAAATTAAATTAAAAAAAAATAGTATTTTCGATCGCTCTGTAAAATAAAATGCTCGAAATGATCTGTACCTATAGCATATGGCTATATGAATCTTGTGCAAGATTTGTGTTAATCTGTGTAACGATAGCACATATATTTATGGACATATATATGTTTCTATTAGAATTCAAGAAATTTCTGCATGTTTTTTGTTAATAGCATGCAGGGTTTTTAACTCAATTTCATGCCACTTTCAGAAAACTTCACAAATTACAATAAAAAAAAGATATTTCAATTAGAATATAAATATATTAAATATTTAATGGAGTATGACGAAATAATTTTTAAATGCGCATGCGTTAAAGATAACCATTTTTATTATTATTTTTTAATTTTTTTTTGCATAATTTAGCAGTCACCTATATAGGACAACTAATGCAATAAAGACGGTTGAATATTGTGAAAATACAGAAAGATATCAGTTGTTTAGGGAGCTGAATTTCACTTACTTTCTAAAAGTATCTGAATAATAAGGAATTTTCCACAAATTGTATTTTTTTCATTTTTCTATTTTCATTGTTGTTGCCGTTTTAGTTCTTGGAAAAACCATGAAAACAAGTCCATTCCAACAAGAAAAACATATATCAAAATTGAAGCATCCGTTCTGAAGATAGGTGCTGACATTCGTTAAATACTAACTCCTTTTTTTTTCTTTTTTTTTTTCTTTTTTTTTTTCTTTTTTTTTAATGGGTTAATAAAACTGACAATTGATGGTAATGAAATATTTCCTTTAAATTATTTTACTCCAAAAATAATATCAATATCTTAATTATACAACAATCGCATTGTTGATCTTTCTTTCTAAACCCCATTTGTGTGAAAGATTATTCCTGTTAGCGATACCTGAAATGAAATCTAAAAAAGAAACTGAATGAATGCAATTCGTCTGTCATCGAATACATTCGTCACAACATCGCAACCATATAATTTTTTTTCTACAAACAAGAAATAATTTTGAATACTTTTAATAATTTAATTTTAGAATAACCATATTAAAAAAGTAATATACTATCTGCGCTAATTTAATTTCTATCTTACCTAGATGGCAGATCCAAAACTAATTTGTTGAAAAACCCTATACTGTATCTAATCTAATCAAAATAATTAGCTTTGACTAATATATTGCATTGTAAAAAAAATTGCTGATATAGCAAAAACGTTTACTAAAATTTAATGTAATCGCGTAGTTATTCACGATTGAGGAAGCCTTTCCTCTTATCTTCAGAAACCATTTGTAGAAGGATCGATGATAAACCTCAGAACCTAAATTTAAAAAAAAAAAATGTTTTTCTTGATTTCGGAATCCCATTGGTTTCTGAGGATTCTGTTTGGTTCTACTCCTAAACGTTTTTGGAGAAGAGAGTGGTTTCCAGTATTGTGGCTAACTACGAGGTACCATTAAATTTTCGTAAATGTTTCTCCTAAAAAATAAAATCCAATTTTCTACAATGTGGTTTTCAGCAAATATTTCTTCAATTGCCATAATTTCTATTTTCTTTGATATATAGTTATTTCACTATTTTAAATCGCTATCTTTGATATTTAAAGCACTTATTAAATTTTACTTTTACAAAAAATAAAGCAAGAAGGAAAAAAGAAGGAAGAAAAATTAATGATTGTATATTGAGCATGTCATCAATTGTATAATAAGATTCAGTGCAAAAAAAGGCAGAATAAAATTTTTAAGTTACACTTCATGAAAGATAACGCATACTGATTTTGTTCTTATTAATGAGATGCAATTCAAATCTCATTAAAACTTAACGACCGGACACGATCTTTTCACATTTCACGCTTGGTTAAACTTTGAAAAGTGACGTGGCGTTCCAGAACATAAGTAAGCTGAAGTAAAGCGTTAAAAAGAATTATTTTTTTCTTTGTTAAAATTTCCATGTGCGATATTATTTTTTTATCTATTTAATTTCACTTGCTATCTCTGTAAGATATGTATTAATTAAAAAACATGTGAACAACCTGATAAAATTGACTATATCTCAAGATAATATTTTAATTATGATTTGAGATTTCCTTAAACTAAAATATTGTACTGAATTTATTTTGCATTTAAAACAAGAATGGAAAAAAAATGTACCTTTTTGGTAAGTATAGGTTACTCTCCAAGGTTGTTAAGATAAATACAAAACACTTTCCTTTTTAAATTTATTAATCATTGGGAAAATGGTTGTTGCTTTCGTTCGAGAATGGACCAAATGATGTTCGCATTTTACTATTTTAACCATTTTTAACGAAATTCTGTAACTTTAAGAAGAATTTTTTAAGCGTTTTTAACGAAATTCTGTAACTTTAGAAGAATTTTTCTTTGAATAGGTAATAGAATTGCATAAAACCGTTACAAAAATGTTAAAGTTACAAAAAGGATAGACGCAAATTATCAGATATGAAAAATAAAGTAGAAATTTGGTACTTTCGTGTTATAGTGGCCCCCAAGGATGAAATATTTTTGTTTCTATTTTCATTAAAGTGTAAATTTGGTACTTTCGTGTTATAGCGGCCAACATGTGATGACTCGCCAAGCGACCAAGTTTTATCGCCAAATTATAAAGCATGTATGACATTATAATAATATATGATATATATAACATTTCTTGACGTATGTGGCCAAGTTATAGTCCTATATGATGCATATATGATGTATATATATGACATGTGTATATGATGTATATACGACATATAAGACATAAATAATATGTGTATAATGACGTATATGGCAGATATAGGGGTATTTGCAATATATATATGCGTATATAGGATGCCTATATAAGCTTTACGATGATCTTGGCGAAATCATAACTGCAACCTTGGCATAATCATAATTGTGAGGGCCGCTATAACACGAAAGCACGGTAATTTTTTAAGCTTTCGGAACATTTTCCCAATGGTTATTGTAATTTGTTAAATTATATATATATTTTTTTTAATATTCTTTAAATGCTTTAATTTTTGTCTATCAATGTTACAAAAAGCAAAGAGAGTAAAAAAATAATAATAAAAGAGAACACTCCATACATTTTAATCAACCAAAATATCCCAATAAAAAACAGAAAAAACATTCGACTGGAAATTATGTCTTCTTTCAATCTATGTTTAAAAAAAATAAGCTTAGGGGTCATCTGTAATTGTGCCAAACTCTGAAATTTTCAATAGGAACACCTAATTTAGTCATCATTTTTTACTTTTTCGGCAAATTTTATCTCGGGATACCAAACGAGAAGTCATTCGGACAAGTAGTTTAGAAATTGTGAAGGTTTAAATTTTGGAACGCCTAATGTTAAATTGTTCTTATGTAATCGTTATAAAACAGATTACAACGTGGCAAAAGGCATTTTTTTAAGCACCACTCAAAACTACTTGACGGAATGAAATATAATTTTAGATTCACATATATATATATATATATATATATATATATATATATATATATATATATATATATTGGAGAAATCCCGCGACTTATTTATTTTTCGTGGAATTCGGCCAAAGTCAATTCGTTAATAGGTCATGAAAAATAGTCGCGAATTTCTTCAATCGGTCGTGGAAAAAAAATCGCGAATTTCGATAGTCGGTCGCGGAAAAAAATCGTGAATTTTGACAATTGGTCTCAGAAAAAATATATATATATTTCGCCAGAAGATTGCGGAATCAAATAGTAAATTTCTCATCAATCGTGAGGGGGAAAAAATCATCAATTGGTTGAGGAAAAAAAAATCGCGAAAAAAAAACGAATTTCGTCAAAATATTGCGGAATCAAACAGTAAATTTCTCATCATCCACGGAAAAAAAATCATTTTTGTCAATTTGTTGTAGAAAAGAGTCGGAAATTTCGTCAAATGATCCCGAATTAACAACGATCGAAGAAAAATATCATGAAATTCAACCTGTCAGAAATCTTTTCAATCTGTCACGAAATTTGTAAATTTTTTGCTCCATGCAAGAAAATTTTCATTAACGATTTTCTGCCTTCCACTTCATTAATGATCGAAAATCCGCACAATTCAGAAATCTACAAAGCTCTTGGTCCCACACTGCTCCCCCCTCCCCCCACTCCAATTTAAAAAAATCACCTCTAAAATTTGCATTAAAGCGGAAATTCCCCCTAAAATTCAAACTCTATTTGAAAACCTGAACTTATCATTTTTTAAATAGAAATCTATATCTAGGAGCTTAAAATATACGAATCCATGTATCAATCTGTATTTATTTATTTATTTTTCTATAAAGCGCTCATTTAAAAAATAATACTAACATTTTGCTAAAGAAAAGAATATAACAATGTTCCCATTATTAATAAACATATATTAAATATAACACAAAATAACCATTAAATATGTAATTATTTCTTTAATAATCAATATAAAAAAGCGATACCATTCCTGAAGTATTGCCCTATAGTTGAAAAACATAACAATAAACTACAAATGATAGAAAAAATTAGGTCAAAATCAAATAGTGTACTTAAAATATATAGAATTTAAGGATTTGTTTCAATTCATTGTTTTTTTTGTGTTAAATCTTTACCAGTTAATACGGTTATTTCTTTTACCAGGAAGAGGGGATAGTCCTGAGTTTACTGGGATCCAGATATGAAATGTTGTCCTACAAGTTAAAAGATTTATAATCAAGCGCAATATACATCGAAATATGTTTTTCTTCTGTAGTACATATTGCAAAAATATTCATAAATTTCTGCATGAGTCAAACTGAATTATTAAATATATATGGTAAGTAATACCATATAATATAGTAATATAATGGTGAGTTCTTAACGAAATTATCATATTTAAAGAATTTTAAAAATATTGTTTTACTAAAGGTCATTACACCGTATATTTCCCTTATAAAATAGAAACATCTACAACTTAAATCATATGAAATGTTGTCCTACTTACAAATTAAAAGATATACAGTGAAACTTCCATTTAACGAAGTCTCATCGTTACACTTAAATGCTTCGTTATGAAGAAAATTCGTTAAATAGAAATCAACTTAAATTCATGAATCTTGTATACACATAAAATAAAAAGTAAAAAGTAAAAAGTACACATAAAATGGAAATATTTGAAAAATGTATTTTAATTCGGACAGTCGTTTTTTTTAACAAATGTAGACATATGAGAAAAAATTAATTAGAATAAGGTCTAAAATGAAAAAAAAGAAAAGTAAACAAAAACTAAAGTGTACTTTATCTATTTTGATTAAAATGGAATTAATTGTGTGTGTTTTGATTAAATGATTAAAATGTGTTCATTTTCATACAGTCCTCTCCGGATACTATACATGCACGAAAGGGGAATAAACTTCGTTGTATAGAATATGTTTTCGTAATATGGAGATTAATTTACATGTTAATGGTGTTCAAAGTCAAGGTTCTGCAAAAGAATTCGGTAAGTAGAAAACTTCGTTAAATAGGGATATCGTTAAAGGGAAGTTCCACTGTATAATCAAACGCAATATACATCGAAATATGTTTTTCAGCAATGTTTCGTTTTTCAATACAACGAAATATGTCATGAGAGAGAGCTCTAAATATGAAAGAAATAGCTTTAAATATTATTTTTACGAAAGTACCTTATGATAAACATTAGAAGAACTTTTTTTTACTTTCTAGAAATTACTTTGCTCCATATTTCTTTTATTTTATAAGGAATTTAAAGAAAATCTTATTATTATCACATCTTCTGATAACTTATGCTCATCTTACCATTGTTAAACATATATTTCTCACTGTCTTTTAAATTAAGGACATGACATTTTTTGTTCCCATCTCACGCTTCGTTACTACTTGTCATGTTCCATTAGTCCTTAAAAATATGAGGATCCATTAAAGGACAAAGGATAAATTAATTTGTTTTTTATCTCGCTGTGTACGATGAACTTTGATAAAAAAAAGTATAAAAGTTTTCGTTGGGATTCTTCTGGTTTTATAATTAATTGAATAAGTAAACTTCTTTTTCATTTTACTAGAAATATTCTGTTTCATCTTGCACTATATCAAAGAAGAAAGAAATTCTGATGACAATTTTGAAAGAAGATGGTTTAGAAATTTGAGAGACGAGCTTTTAAACTTCGACCATCTAGTTCTTAATTGTAGATATTCACATAAATTGATTCACATTTGATATTCACATAAATTTACAATTAAATTTAGATTCTTATTATTGAAAAGAAAAAACTAGTAATTATGTCTCAAATAAGACTTGAATATTTCTAAAATGACAAAAAAATAATAATTATGATAACTTGAAATTCTTATGACAATAGAAATTCACGATTTACTTGCTACATCTCAAAATAAAAAATAAAAGTCTTATTAAAGATATGAAATAATGGCGAAATATATTCAATGTATTTTTTTAGATTACAACTTCATATTGTGTTTAGTCAGATTTTTTTTTTAAGTATTTAATATTGATCTAAACAACTAAAGATATTGAGGAGAGAATGTCGTCAAAATACCTTCTTGTTTGCAACTTAAAAAAACTAAACGGATTTGCCAATCCCAAAACTTTCTTCTATCTCACACAGGTTTCGCTAACACTAAAAAAGAATCAGCACCAATTTACATCAAGGTCTAACTGAACCTAAAGTTTTGTTTAATTCCGTGCATTAGTTCTTGAGATATGACTATCGCTAAAATCGTGTAAATCCTGAAAATGCAGCATGGAAGCGCCATCTGTTGGGATATTTACCCCCAAACCTTAATTAACAACAGCTTATGTCAACGTCTAACTGAACCTGAAGTTTGATAAAAATCCGTGCTTTAGTCCTTGAGATATAGTTATCATGAAAGTCATGAAAAAAGTAGCATAGCAGCGCCACATGCTGGGCTATTTACACCAAAACGTAATCAGCATTTATTTATGTCTATGTCTAACAGAATCCGAAGTTTGATGAAACTCTTTGCATTAGTTCTTGAGATATATCTATCGTGAAAATCATGAAAAATACAGCATAGCAGCGCTACCTGCTGGGATATCTACACCAAAACGTTATCGGCGTCTATGTATGTCAAGTTCTAACTGAATCTGAAGTTTAATGAAAATCCGTGTATTAGTTCTTGAGATAGAACTATTGCGAAAATTGTTGAAAAGGCAGCATAGCAGCGCCACCTGTTGCGCAATTTACACCAAAAACTAATCAGCACCCATTTATATCAGGGACTAACTGAATATAAAGTTTTATTAAATTCCGAGCATTACTTCTTGAGATAGAGCGTTCACAAAGTTTTTGTCACATATATACAGACAGACAGATTCACAGACAGACATTTTCTGAAAACAGTCAAATCGTGTTCAGGACCTTCTGAAACGTATACATTCGTCGAAAACCGGAAGTCAAAAATTTTCATGAATCCAATATTGTCTTCTTGTAAAGATAGAAGAAAGTAAAAATTATTATCTTATTTAGCACATGACGCAACAGGAATCGAGATTCTTAAGTCTAAAATATAATTCTATAAATTTCTATTCCATTCATAGATTGTTACTCTACACTGTAAATAAAATGCTTTCTGAAAATGATACGTATAGTTTTAAATATTGCTTCTATGAGTACATTGCATCACATTATAAACATAAAAATGAACTATATTTACTCTCTGAAACTTTCTATATTCTGCATTTCGTTTTCAGAATTTTTCACATTTTTTAATATATTTTTCTTTTATTTGAACTTTAATCAAAATGGAGCAACTAAATGTAATAAGAACTATATTATTTTCAATACAGAGATTGGTATACTTAACCATGGTTTCTACCGGCTTTTCTCTAACTTTGGCAATTCGGCTAATCAAAAAAGAAAAAACTACAGCTAAATGAAAATAATGTTAAGATTTTAGATTCGTCGTTAAATACGAATTCTAAAATCGTTCTTTAATCTTTTACGTGCACCCATTTAAAATTTTTAATATGTGTTCCAGTTTTTTCTAATTGTTTTGAAATCAGTTATTAATCTAAATTCAGCCATCTGCGATAGAAACTGTTATAAAAAAGTTCATTCTAGATGCTTTTGAAAAGTGTAGGAAAATAATTTCTGTCCCGATTTATCTGTAAATGTTATGAAAATAACCCAGAGTTTATTCGAGTTTCGGGATAGCATGTTAGTCGTATAAATAAATAGATAAACAATATGAATAAGTTCTGAAATAAATCAAAATGCAAAAAATAAATTGCATTAACCCATTCGCTACCAACCACGAGTATACTTGTGGTTCTTCAAAATTACAAATTCGCACCGGAAATTTCGAAAGAAGAAATTTTATTTTATGGAATCACGAAATGTCTGTAATTAAATAAAGTAAATATTGCTATTAGTATTTTCTGGTATGAAGTCGAACTATCTAAATAAAATAAAATTCCGGTAACTTTAACCTGGCAGTGAACGTGTTAAAAATTATTTTCAACGAAAGCCAGAGCAAACAAAAGAGGTTAGAGGATTTGAAACTCCAAATGAAACGTTTTGTAGCGGCTTGGCGCAATGTTAATGATAAGCGTGGCCTGCTGGACTATCAACAGTGCACTGTTTTAAAAATATATTCAATAAGTGTTATCCTAAAGCTACTCTTTTGTTGCTAATCCCTCTATCTCTTATTTAGATACTACTCCCTCTGTACAATTTATATCTTGCAACGGGGACAGAACATGGTAAAAACCGAAATTTATGACGAAATTTGCTCGTATAGCTGCGTTCTATCACCCCGTAAAGTTTTGCTCACTTCCTCAGATCATAGAAACTCGACAGAGTTTCTCGCCAAGAATAAGAAACAGCAATGCATTGAATCGTAAATGAAAGGAATTTCCGCCAATGGATGACAAACAATTTTACAAAATTTTTTTAGCACTCTGTCTAGTTTATATTTTGCGGGCGGGACAAAACGGGTTTTTGACATATCTATATCTCGCGTTCTATTTATGATAGAAACAAAATTCTTGATTCTATGGAATGGGGCGTACCATGTGACTAAGAAATCTAAAGTAAAGCAAAATCCTCCGAAGAATAGGTTTTCAGTAGATGCGATTTTAAAAGTGCTGTTTTTTGCACTTTTTAAATCTTGTTCAGACCAAAAACTGTTGACAGGACTACAGCAATGTGTAATTATCGGATTTTTACGCGCTTTACGTCATTTGAATTGTTTTTATGAGTAGTTCAAACCTTTGTAAGTTTCATGTAAAAATATTAATTAGTTTTTGAGTTATATCAGTTTATCCTATACTTAACATAGAGCAAAAAAATAATAAATGAACTTAGCTCTTTTAGGCATGGTCGTATACACATGATATTAAGATTTGTTATTACAGTCGACCCAAGTAAGCTTCCTATTATAAAAAAATAGTAACATTTAAGGTTCGTTTACAGGGTCTCACAAAAGATCTTTTGATGTAGGGCTAAAATTATCCGATTTTTACGGGGTTTGCAGCATTTGAATTATTTTTGTAAGTAGTTCAAATGTTTAATATTTCGTGTAAAAATATTAATTAGTTTTTTATGTATACCACTTTAAAGTGATTTATTCCTATACTTAAGATGAAGTAAAGAAATATTAAATAGTCTAACTCTTTTCAAAAAGAACGTATGTGCATGATGTTAAAATATGTTACTACGAACGACCTAAGTTGGCTTCCTATTGTAAAACAGAATTGTAGAATTTACTGTTCGTTTACAGGGTAACTCAAAAAATTTTAATAAGACTAAATAGTTGTGTAATTAACGAATTTTTACGTTGAAGTACTTGATTCCTGTACTTAACACAGAGGAAAAACAATAGTAAATAGCATAACTTTTGTCAAAGTGGCTATATACACAAGATATTCAAAGATGTTACTACATCCGATTCATTTAAACTCTCTATTGTAAAGCGACATTGAACCATATACTATTCGTTTACAGTCTCTTAGAAGATCTTGATTACATTACAACCGATGTATATTTACTTAGTGAGATGTATTTTAATGATTTTATACTGTTTCAATCTCTGTAAGGTTTTATTATCTTACTTTAAAATTTAATAAGAGTTCATTTTGCCCGCCTGAAAGCTCGTCGATCTTAAGCTCTAAATCTATTAAAATGTAATATTTTCATCGATTAAAAAAAACTGTGTTTATTTAAAAATATATAATTCTAGTGTATCAGGAATTGATTGAAATAGCGATTACAAAATTCCAACGTTACATTCATACGCTGAGTAATAGAATGTAAAAATGTTGCTACCCCAAGAGTAGAAGTTTTGCGTTTAAATATTTGCCGTTCATCGAATCTACGGTTATGACGAACTTAAAATGCTCTAAAAACGGGTCTAGAGCACAATGAAAAGGAAATAACTTCTTAAATTCCCCATAAGAATTAAAAATGCTAAATTTCGTATACAATAGGTGATCGGTAACGAACTGTTTGGTTTACGAACAAATCGGTTAACGAATACTTTCGCGTGAGATTTTTATGTTCGGATAACGAAGATACGTTCGGTTAACGAACACTTTCGAGAGATTTTTATGTTCGGATAACGAAGACATGTTCGGTTAACGAACACTTTCGACCGATTTTATGTTCGAAGAACGAACACCTCACGAAACAAAGCCATGATGAAGCAATGCCGTGTTTCATATTTGCCGAGCTATACTTATTGCCTCTATTGTCGACTAAGAGAACATTTTAACAGTTGCATACATATTTCCTAATTAATTCATGGACTGCCGGGGATTGGGGACCTATATTTTAGGATCCCCGAATTGGAATGGACAGACTAGAAACATTAATTATGTATTTTGTGTTTATGTATTTTGTGCATTTAGTAAATATAGTCCTTTTTGGTTTAATCACGCTCCTTTTTTAAATCTAATTTAAAGCTTTATGAATTATCAGATAAAAAATTTAAATCAAATTTTACATCTTTTTAAACGGTTCATTATGTAAACGCTTTAGTCTTTGCGGTATATTTACAATATCACACAAAATTTCGGAATACATGTCATCCTACGAACAGTTTCTATTTTGAAATCACTTTAATAGTTTTTGTACTTTTGCAAACGTTGCGAATCTTATATTTTTTTCGATTCTCGAAACGTTGAGTTAAAAAACTTAACAAATAAAAAAAATTTTAAGGTGCTCAGTAATTTTCAAAAATAATATTTAATATATTAGTATAAAAATCCCTGTGAATTACAATGGTTCGTAGAAAAACAAAATGATTATTCTCAGTAAAGTATGCTCCATAAACTTATTGTTATAATTGACCGAAAAAAGTGCTTCTTATTTTTCTACATTTTCCTAAAACTGCAGTATTTTAATTAGTTTATAAACTACTGTAAAATTTTTAATTTTTTGTTTTTTGAATGTATATAAACGGAAGAGTGATATAAACAAAATAAATAGGAAAATAAATATGTCATAAATAATCTGATGAATACAATGTAAGGAAATTAATATAAAAGTTTCCCCGTTGCTATGGTAGCGACATGTACATTGGAATAAGTCACTCAATAAATTGTATAATTCTGATGTATAATTCTGTTTATAGCATCACTATTATTTTTTTTTTGTCCTTTCACCTTTCTTTTATCTTTTCTTTTCTGAATAAAAATGGAATCTGTATAGTTGAAATTAAATACCTTACAAAAAGGAGTGATATCTCATCAAAAACAACTCGTTGTAAATGATCCCGCCAAGCCACAAACCTAAAACGTCAGTCACAAAAAGAAGTGATATCACATAAAAAGAAGCGATATAGAAGTGCATACTCCGAGTCCCGTGTAAAAATTTATCACCACTCATAATGTTTCCAAAGGACTCGGAGTGAGGTACAGTATGTGAAAACTGCTTGGCGACCTGCAGTCTTTTATAATATATGCAGTATATCAATTTTGAAAATCGAAAAATAAATTTTTAATTTTTGTAATACTTTTATAAATATTTTTGTATGCGAAAGAACTGACAGAACGGATTTTACCCCAGATCTATCATCTATGCGATTCCTTTATGCTAGAATTACTGCAATATATCTCAATTTAGTTAACGTTTATTATAAGGTTTATATATATATATATATATATATATATTACAAACTCAAAATCTTTACACGTTTACTTAAAAAATCCTCTTCGTAAGAATGGTGTTTTTAGTTTAAATAATGGTAAATAAAATCAACAAATTGATTTTTCAAGCTCATAAATAAGAAAGGACATGCAAACACAGAAGCTTCAACTTTTTACAATTTTATAAATAAATAAATAAATAAAATAAAATAAAATAAAATAAAATAAAATAAAATAAAATAAAAATAAAAATAATATAGTCATATGTAATTGCAGGAAACGCAAACATTATAAAGTCTGCAGGTCGCCAAGCAGTTTTCACATACTGTACCTCACTCCGAGTCCTTTGTAAACATTATTAGTGGTGATAGATTTTTACACGGGACTCGGAGTATGCACTACTATATCGCTTCTTTTTATGTGATATCACTTCTTTTTGTGACTGACATTTTAGGTTTGTGGCTTGACGGGATCATTTACAACGAATTTTTTTTTATGAGATAGTATAATAGCGAAGTTATATAAGAGCGAAGTACATACGCAAAAAAATTATTACGTGATTCTCTTTAATTGGTATTACATTTGAACTAAATTGTATGGCGGTGCTACAAACTGTTAAAGATCATGGCCGGCAGCGGCCAACTCTGCTTTCTTGACCATATACCTTGATGTGCTATGGAGCATGCGCACTTGTCAGGTGGTCAGCTTAACGCCGAATCCTTAGTGTTTAGTTCCCAAGCAAGCTTGGTACTAATTTTATGGACCCCAAAGAGTATAAAATGTTACGTGAACGTTGCCCTGTAACGTGGCAGCCCGACTCGCTGGCAACTGAGCTACCGGGTTTCTGATACTTAAACACTCAAAGCCATTATAAGCCTAGAAAATACTGAAAAACATGTGTATTTCGCATTACTACCTCGTAAAATATACGAAATTTCCGAAAATGACCCAAATAGGTTTAAAAATAGTTGATACACGCTCATTATATTGTTTTATGAGCGAAAGGGGAAAAAATATTATTTACTTTCTGGAACTGGCTCTGTTCCATGTATCATTTTTTATTATTTTTTAAACAAAAACTTTATATCCACGGAACTCTCGAAATCATATGCTCATCTTACCATTGTTAACATATATCTTTACACTGTCTTTTAAATTAACGACATGACATTTTCTATACAATTCACATCATTACTTCTTGACATGTTCCATTAGACCTTAAGAAAAATAAAGTAATTTATTTTTTCCCTTGATATAGTATGAGTTTAATAAAATATTGAGGTTTTTTTTTATGATTCTCCTTGTTTTATGATTAATCGAATAAGTAATTTTTTTTTACGTCTTACGTAAAATATTTCATTTCATATCGCATTATATCAAATATATATATCATCATATATATATATATATATATATATATATATATCAATTTTCATAAAAGAAAATGACTTTCGAAGAAAAAAAATATTTTTAAACTTTCAGAAACGACAATTAAAAACTTCAACATTTATTTGTTAAATCCTTAGATCTTAAAGATATAAGAATATATTAAAAGGACAGAGGATAAAGTAACTTAATTTTTCCCCTTGTGTACTATGAACTTATAAAAAAAAAAAAAAAAAAAAAAAAAGATATTTTGTTTTATCTCACACTGCATCCAAAAAAAAAAAATCATTAAAAAAATGACAATTTTTAAGAAACACACTTTTAAAATTTCAGAGACGACATTTTAAAACTTTGAACATATACATATTAACCGTTAGACCTTAAACATATAAGAATGCATTAAAGTATAGAGGATAAAGTAATTTATTTTTTCCCTTGATGAACTATGGAGCTTGATAAAAAACGAAATTTCTGTTATGATTCTCCAGGTTTTATAATTAATCTAATAAATTAATTTATTTTCCCTCTTACGAGAAATATCTCATCTCGTACCACATCAAAAGAGAAAAAAAAAGTGTCATGATAAACAAAAAATTCATTTTTATAAAATATTTTTTTTTTAATTTTTCATAAAAGTAAAGGACAATTTTGCAGAAAGAAATTTTAAAAATTTCAGAGAAGACATTATGTTTGAATGTTTACATGTTTGTTTATAGAAGGCGGGTTTTTTTTATGCAGTATGATAAAATAAGGGTTTTCATTATTTTTAAAATCAATTAATTACGTCTAAATTGAGCCTGAAATATTTCAAAAAGGAGTAAAAGATAGTTTGAAATTTTTACAACAGCAGAAATTCCCGATTCCCTTAGGAATACTCAAAATAATTATGCGAAATAACCAGTATGTTTATTATTATTATTATTATTATTATTCAAAAAGGCTAAAGTATTAGTGACGATCTCATATCCGGAAGACTTCAGTTTTATACTGTCCGTTGAAGCTCTATATTTTGCATGCCATATACGGGCATGTAACGGCCGTATCAGACGGAAAATATTCGCTCAACATTTCACCCAACACGACTTCACAGTCAGCAGAATTCACTTGATTTTTCTGAAGGACATCACATATTTGCTTAAGCAACTTTTTGATCTCAGGTAAAAAAAAAGGTTGTTCATTTTTTCTGTACTCACACTCTAAAAACGGCATTTTCAAAACTGAGCAAAATATATTCGAATCTGAGTATGTCGCATAATCTGAATCAAAATGTCTCAAGTTTGATACATGTATAGACTCATTTCTGAAAACATGCACACACTCAGGAATAAAACATCATGTGCTCCTATTGAGTATGTCGATGTTTCAAAAATGAATATGAATTGATTTCTATGTGCTCATTTTTTAGTATTTCCATGTTTCAAAAATGAGTATAAACTGATTCTAATCATTTTTGAGTATGTCCATGTTTCAAAAATGAATATGAATTGATTTCTATGTGCTCATTTTTTAGTATTTCCATGTTTCAAAAATGAGTTTGAACTGATTCTAATCATTTTTGTGTTATGTGCATGTTTCAAAAATGAGTATGAACTGACCTCTATGTGCTCAGTTTTGACTATGTCCATGTTTCAATATTCTGAGTATTTCTGGTATTTCAGAATTGAAAGCATTGTGTCGTCGTATTTGAAACAAAAATTTCATAACAAAAGGAAAACGTCGATTTACTCAGATTTGAAAGCGTCATTTATCGCAGTGTGTCCAGGAAACCGGAAATGTTCCCAAATGAGAAAGAAGTTCACTGTGTCCTCTGGTATCACGATTTTTTTTTTTTTTTTTTGGGGGGGGGGGGGGGTATTTGTAATTTGGCATTTGAAAGTGTCATTTTTCTCAGTGCAATCAACTGAACCAATAGGAACAAAGCTATGGAAGGTGTGAGTATTTATGTGGCAATTGTACCCATTCAAAACGCGATAGATAACTTTATAGAGAGCTCAGAGAACTGTTTGGTCAGCTTCTACAACTTACGGAAGAAACTCATGCTTTGTATAGTGTTTGGTGTTTGTTTTTTCTCATGTCTGATACAGAGCTCTTATACTACAGGCTGAATCATCCCCGCAATTTAATAACCCGCGAACAAAAACCAAGCTAAAGCCCAATTCAGAGCTTTCCTGAAGAAAGTCACCCTGAGATAGTCATAAATCATGCCCCTTCCCATTCTTCTCGAATCATTTTGTTGATATCGACAAAAGAAAGGGGAGTTTTCCCAACTGTCAACGGCTTTAACTCTGATCTTTAGACATGCTAAGGAAGTCTTAAAAGATGAAAGGGACCCCTTTACCACTTCAGAGACAGCGCCAACTTACAAGGAAGGCCTCCTTA
The DNA here is from genome assembly GCA_963931845.1 of Maratus michaelseni. Lineage (NCBI taxonomy): Eukaryota > Metazoa > Arthropoda > Arachnida > Araneae > Salticidae > Maratus > Maratus michaelseni. The sequence continues at coordinate 455,693,564 of OZ007589.1, read as the reverse complement.
AAGCGCATTCTCAGAATATATATATATTTTTTAAATGCTGATGAAACTACTCTACAACCACTCTACGGTGTCGCGTCAATTCGTCGCGCACAATTCATCGCGGCACAATTCATCGCAGCGTCAATTCATTGTGGTGTCAATTCGTCCCGACGTCAATTCGTTGCAACGAAAATGTTTTTGTAGGCTGTGATGATAAAATAAAGATAATTTAGTAAAATTATTTAATGATAATTTGTTTTTATACATAATCGTAAGCAAATTGTTAGTTATAATTCTCTATATCTAAAAAACTAATTATCATTAAACATTTTTACTAAATTGTTTTTATTTTATCATCATAGCCTTCAAAAATATTTTCGTTGCGACGAATTGACACTGCGACGAATTGACACCGCGACGAATTGACGCTGCGATGAATTGTGCGCGATGAATTGTTCCGCGATGAATTGTGCGCGATGAATTGTTCCGCGATGAATTGTGCGCGATGATTTGTTCCGCGATGAATTGTACGCGACGAATTGACGCAGAACCGTACGTTACAAAGGATCAGTGAAATTTAGCTGCGCAATCTCAGAAGAAAATCTGTAAAAAAATAAAATACGTTCGACTATTTGACGCAAAAAGACGCCATTTGATGAACAACATTTTTTCTTCGCCAAATGCAAGCGATTTTGATGGATTTGGAAATTACTCGTTAAATGAGTGTTTAAATACGTAGTTCTTAATGAATTTATACTTAAACGAGGAAATAATTTATTATTATTTCTATAAACTTACAAAATATATACAAGTTGTATGTTGCTTACAGTTATTTAATTTTACACATTTTCTCCGGCTAGATAAATTTTAAGTGTATTTAAAACTAACTGTGTTATTAAGAAGGCGTTCATTATACATTTGATACTGAATAAGTCGTTGTTTCCATGGCAACAATAATGTTTTGTCTCCGACTCTAAGAATATCGAAGTTAAATTGAAAATGTTCAGAATCGGATCTTAATTTTGAGTTTTAAGCAAATTCAATCATTTTAAATTTTGTTTCTAAACCGTATAATACAATCCTTAAATTTCATGCAGAGAAATGTATATGATAGTTATAAAGTTTATTTATTTAATTTAATCTTATTTAAACTAGTTCAGTATGAAGAGTAGAAAAAAACTTTCCTTAAAGAATATTCATCATAAAAGCTTATTCTTTAAAATTTTATTCTGTCACCAACTGACTACAAATCGCCAAATGAAACGAAATTTTCATTATTTTTTATGGACGCTATATCGAGGTTCCGCAGCAATTTTTTTTATAGACGTATGTATCCTAATGAGAAGAATATTCTGCATTTTTTTTTCAAAATTTTCTGAGTATGTGCTTAAGGAGACCTTCCTTGTTAGACCGCTATCTCCTTAAAACCGATCAGCTCACTGCAGTGGTAGACGGTGATGAGTGACAGTGAGAGGGACGGCCAATCCCTGCTCTGGCGGTAAACTAATGCTGAGCTGGGTTACAATATGGCGGTTATTTTGGGCAACAAGATGGATATGCGTCAGCTTCTTTTATAGGAGAGCCTTAGTCTGCTACGGCCATTAAATCCGTTGAAGGCAAATTCCTCTCGTTGGGGGAATGCTAGGTCGGCGCGGTGCCGACAAATTCTTACTTTTGTTAAAGATCAAAACTTTGTGAAATCCTGGCCACATGCCCGCACAACCGTGAATGTCTAGGAGGCTGCGCCACATTTTGTCAACCAATTTAGCGTCGATGATTTTGGTATATATGATAGATTGTAACGTACAGATAACAAAACTATCAGTCAGCTGACGCATTAGAGGGTGGCGGAATGGACTCCCATAGTGACATCGTATAGTTTTCTACAATGTGAAATAAATGGTAGCCTTATTACTGATGTTACCCCGACTCGGAGACATCATCAATAGTCGAGTTGTCATGTATTTTACATTGCAGCGGGGTTTGTGATTTTGCTATGTCAACACCTCCCGCAAGTGTACCAGCTGACTGGTACTTTCGTTATCGGCACCACACAATCTATCTCATATACCAAAATCATCGACGCTAAAATTAGTTGTCAAAATGTGACTCTGCTTCCCAGACTAAACAGAACAGTCCTATCGGTTGATTGCTCCTACCTACCTATTTCTTTTCTATTTCCTTTTAGTCTTGCTGCCGCTTTCAAAATGTAGCATGTCTTGTTTGTGCCTGATGAAGAAAGACATCGTTCTTTCTAAATCCATAGGGCTTTATATATTTTTATGGTGTTTCAAAAAGTTTTTAAATTATACTGTACATTACACTAGTTTTTGTAACATTTAACTAGCTGTTTTATTTACTGTGTGAAACTTTCTCTCTTGTAAATTTCGTTCCGTATATTTCTCCTTACACTGAGAAAAATGACACTTTCAAATCTGAGTAAATCGATGTTTTCATTTTTGTTATGAAACTTTTTGTTTCAAATAGGACAACCCAACGCTTTCATTTCCGAAATACCAGAAATACTCACAATATTGAAACATGGACATACTCAAAATTGAGCTCATAGAGGTCAGTTCATACTCATTTTTTGAAACATGGACATACTCAAAAATGAGCACATAGAAGTCAGTTGATACTCATTTTTGAAACATGGACCGACTCAAATAGGAGCACATGATGTTTTATTCTTGAGTGTGTGCATGTTTTCAGAAATGAGTCTATATCTGTTTCAAACTTGAGTCATTTTGATTCGGAGTCATTGTGACTATGCGACCTACTCAGATTTGAGTATTTTTTGCTCAGTTTTGAAAATGTCGTCGTTAGTGTATTTATTTCAATTTCAACTTAGTCAAATAGAAAAGTAAAACTTGCATTATCTTCAATACAGAGACTTTTTATATAATAATAAATGACAGACTATTTGAAAAAATACTCACTTAACTTAAACAATGTTCATATTATAAACACAAGAACTCTATTTGACTAAGTTGAAATAGAATTAAATACACTCTAAAAACGCATTTTCAAAACTGATCAAAAAATTCTCAAATCTGAGTATGTCGCATAGTTAAAATGGCTCCGAATCAAAATTACTCAAGTTTGAATTTAACTTAAACAGTTTTCATATCATAAACACAAGAAAAAATATTTTATTTACTTTCTGAAACTTACTCTGCTCCATGCATATCTTTCTATTATTATTTAAAGAAAAACTTTTTATCCACAGACCTCTTGATAACGTATGCTCAGCTTACCATTGTTAACAAGATATTTCCTCACTGTCTTTGAAATTAACGACATGACATTATATGTTCACATCGTTACTCCTTGACATGTTCCATTAGACCTTAAAAATATGAGAATGCATTAAAGAAGAAAGTATTTTATTTTTTTCCGGCGCTGTACGATGAACTTTGATAAAAAATGAAGTTTTTGTTAAGACTCTCCTGGGTTTTAATTAATCGAATAACGGAATTTATTTTTCCCTCGTATGAGAAATATTTTATTTTTCATCTAACAATGTATTAAACAAAAGTAATTCCCACGGATTATATATAAAAGTAGAAGACAGTTTTTAAAGAAAACGTTTAAAAGTTTTTAAGAGACAACCTTTAAATATTTAGCGATTTACTTTCTGATAGTATGGGGGAAATGATTAGGTACGTTAATTTGTGATAAAAACATGTTCTATATTGTTTTAAAAATGAGCAAAGTTTGATTTTAGATTTTTGAAATAATTTAAATTAATTCTACATTTTAAATACGCATAAGGTTATTTCTTTTAGACAAGATTACCCACTCTCTTGATTGGTAGACAGGGAATATCCTAATTGCGTATTCGTAAAGGTCAAGAATCCACTTTCAGAGAGAGATTAAGGCCTGGTCAACTACAGGCACTGGCCCCAGGCCTCCTAAGTTTGTTGGCCCTCAATCCACTAGACAATTTAAAAAAAATAATTAATAGTGGAGTTTCATTATTTTTACATAGTGTTATATTTTACTATAATATGATATTAATACTACATCACGAAAAACATGTCTAAAACCATGTCCAATAGTGCAAGTTACATATCGATGTTCTCAATTTTGTTTCTGTTTGTCCCGAAATTCACAACTTGAACCTTTCTGGCACATTCGGAAAGTCATTTTTATAGGTAAAAGCACAAAACTTGTTGATATATTAATCTTAAAGTGCGACGGAATTGAGCAGCGTTTTTCTCATAAGTAATACACATCCTGAGTTATAATTGATTTTCCTTTCTCTCACTGCTGTGTCTCAAAAATCATTTCAAAATGCAAATTTTGAGATCGTTTCAGAAGTATACTTTGCTTTATGGAAAAATGGGAAACGCTATTCCTATTCTTGGTATTTGAATGAAATTGCCTGGTATTTCAATAAAATTCGCGCAAAAGAATTTGGTTAAAGAACTGACAATGATCTAGAATTTGTGTAATTGCCTTTTCTACATGTGGTAGGCAGTTTTATGTAATTTTTAGTGCATTACGTGTTGTTTACAAATTCTGTAAATCATATACAAGGCTGCACGAAAGAATATGGGCAGCAATTGCTGAAAATGGATTTTTACTGAGTTGTGTATTTTTTAAATTGCTTATTTATATATCTCGTTTCATTGTATGAAAAAATTAAATTTCTTAATAATATCTTGTTAGTGTTGGAAAGTGTTTCATAATGTATGCCGGATGCATAATTTTTTTAAAAGTTTTTTTTCAAAGGGTTAAGTGTCTATTTCATTTTATTATTAAAGTACCTTGTAAAAAAGGTGCATTTCTTCTCAATAGAATTCATTCGATATGCGGTCACTGCAAATGACGTCTTATTTGATTATGAAATAGGCCAATTAAAAATTACCAGCTGGGAAGACCGAGCTATGCTCTGCTTGGTTGAATCATGTATCTCGGCTTCTATTGGGAATTTCTCGGAAATTCAACCAGATTCTAAAAGCAATTTTTTCGCCAAATGTCGCCAAAATTTGGCGAAAAGTCGCAAATTTTGCTATATTCTTTCATTTGGCTCCAACCTTGTGTTTTGGCATTGGTAATCTTAAAAGTCAATTTCCCCGCCAAATGTCGCCAACATTTCGCCAAAATTCGCCAAAATTTAGTCAAAATCTTTAGAAACGTATTTTTAGATAAAATTAGCTTGACCAATGGTGACCCCAAAATGACCACACTAATCGAGTTTTCTCGAACATGTGACCTAGCCCAATGGTCCTCTCGTAACTCAAAACGGTAGCATACAAAATTTAGTCAAAATCGTTAAAGCCCTTTTTAGATAAAATTAGCTTGACTCTGACCCGTAGTGACTCCAAATGACCCACTAATCGAATTTTCTCCAACATGTATCCTAGCCCAATAGTTTTCTCGTGCCCTAAAACGGTAGGATACAAAATTTAGTCAAAATCGTTAGAGCCGTTTTTTAAATAAATTTGCATACGCACACAGATAGACACAAGATTTACTATATGATTTGTGTGATTCGTAATTTCCTTCACAAAATTTATGCATGTAGATATAAAGAAAATTTAAAAGAACTAATTTTATATAAGCTGAAAAACAAATCTTCAAACATGTAACATGTACATTCTTCAATGCAATTTTAATCTAAGAAAATTACAAATGAAAAACGTTTATTTAAAGTATATTATCTGAAAGCTGAAGTTTAATTATTCTTTTGTTAGGAAGTATTAACCAATCTGAAACATTTTACCCTGATTAATTTTAAAACAGCATACTCTTATTTATAAACTGGTATTGTGTAACTGGTTTCTAATTTTTACATTGAAAAATTTACATGACAAATATCTTTAATTATAAATAAAAAGAGATTGTAAAAGAAAAAACACAATGAATTACCTGCCAAATATATATGTTGTTTTCGTTTTGTTAAAATAAATTGCGCCATATCTGAAGTAAATGCATTCTTTGCATTCAGTTTTGAGTGTATTATAAAAATTTCGAAATTTTTTGAATTGCTTGAAAAGAAATTGTTTAAAAAAGAAAAGATTTTATTTTCTGGTGAATTCGAAGTTGATTGTGAAAGACATAATAAATTTTATTTTAGTAGAATCGATCATTAGGTTTTCGCAATCAGCATCCATTTTATAATTTACTGTTAATGTTTTTCTGATAGTTTATTTAAACACATAAATTTGAAAAGTAAGCAATTAAGAATATTAAAATATCAAAAGAAAAAAAAAAAAAAGACATTTGATTAATTTTTGTAAATGTACATTTATTTACTAATCCGTAATACTATACTAGCTGACCCGCCTGGCGTTGCCCGGGACCGTGATAATAAATTAAAAAATATGTATTTTTTTTTATCATTTTATATCTTTAACCCGATTTTGTTTGAAATTATATTTTTTATAATTATAATTATATATAAATTCGCGAAAAAATATTGATGTTTAGTGATAAAAGAGCTCATTTTCTTGTTTTTTCACGTAGGGTCGTTTCATAGTTTTAAAATAAAAAGTTATTTTTGTCCGAACTCTTTGAAATCTTTATTGGTTATAAATAAAACGGTTTTACAGCCCGTGTACAAATTTCGTGAAAAGATACTGTTATCGAGTTGTAAAATAAAAGTTTTCTTCTCGCTTTTTAGTTTGTTTTCGCGTCGGCTCCTTTCACATAGCAATAATAAAAAATAGTTCTCATCTTCCGAACTCTCTGACATTTCAATCGGTTATAAATATAACTGTATTCAAGCTCTCTTTAAAATTTTGCGAAAAAATATGTATATTTAGTAGTAAAAACATGAGTTCGTAAAAAAAAAAAGCTTTCAACGCAATAGCCATATCACGCCATCCGTTTTTAATCAACTCTTTTCAATCCCCCTAGGCTAAACAGGTGAGGGCTAAACACGTTTCCCGTTTCTGAGGGGAGAAGCCTTAAAAAAAAAAACGTTGAAGCATGCGCAAAGAGACTATTTTCGTGCGGAAAACAGAATGTGAATTTGAATGCGCTTTTCGTTTTAAATATATAAATAGTTTTATAGCAAATTTGTTTTACAATTGTTTTAATTTATTACAGTCATAAAATATTTTTCTGCTGTTGTTGTTTTATTGCAGCAGTAAAAGCACTGCCTCTCATCCAGTTTCATTTCCCAATTTTGCAATCAACAACAAACAACATTTGCATTTTTTTTTTTTTTTTTTCGTGAGCAAATTTAAGCAAATGATTCATTTGAAATTTGCTGCAGCAGTATTTTTATATCTAACTCTATTTTTTTTTTAAAAAGAATTTTATTTTGAACATTTTTAAAAACTTTTAATACATGACAATTTTTAAAACAATATTAATATAAAATCAAACAATTATTAAATATGTTTTTTAAGAAAATTAAATAAAAATTTGTACTAATGCTCGGAATTTAATAAAACTTTATATTCAGTTAGTCTGTGATATAAATTGGTGCTGATTAGTTTTTGGTAAAAATTGCCCAGCAGGTGGCGCTGCTATGCAGCATTTTTTGCGATTTCCGTAATAGCTCTATCACAAGAACTAATGCTCGGAATTTAATAAACCTTTATATTCAGTTAGTCTCTGATATAAATTGGTGCTGATTAGTTTTTGGTAAAAATCGCCCAGCAGGTGGCGCTGCTATGCAGCATTTTGCAGGATTTGCACGATTTTAGCGATAGTCCTATCTCCAGAAATATTGCACGGAATGTAATAAAACTTGAGTTTCAGTTAGACCTTGATATAAATTGGTGCTGATTCTTTTTAGTGTATGCGAAACCTGTGTTGAGATAGAAGAAAGTTTTGGGATTGGCACATCCGACTAGTTTCACTTGTTTCTATTCAAAATTATCCTTTTTTTATTTAATGCCCTCATCCTAATCATTATTATCATTCTCTTTCGATCTTAAATCTCATGTAATTCCTGATTGGCTGCTCTACGCAAGCTAAATCTTCATTGGTTAGCCTACTAATTTCGGATTGGCTGTTGAAGTTGACGGTGCGATCCATAACTTCTTTTTCTGTTTTAAGAGCATTTTTGTTATTTTTATACTTTATTTTACACAGGGCCCCTTTAAGATGTGATATACAGCTATTCATATACAGGGAGTGGAGTTGCTTGCAATTGGGTATCCTCTTGAAATGATAAACTGTTTTGCTGTTTACTATGTACTTTTTGCAATTTTTAACACTTTCCAACATAGTTGAAAAATGTTTATGAATTCGGTTTGTCTGTCTGTCTGTCTGTCCATGTTATAACTTATGTAAATATGGTCATGTAATTAATACGGGTTTTTGAGGTTTATTATGGCATGTTCGGTAGTGAAAACGAAGTTTGTCTCAAAAGTACTCCCTTACATTACGGTCAATGGGGAAATATCGTTTTCAGTACACTATTTCAAACATAATGAAATTTATATGCATCACTGAGATGGACGACAACACGTTTTCTCTAGAGTATAATATAAATAGCAATTGTAGTTCTTTTACACGGTCACATAAAAGTATTCTCTTACATCACGGTTAATAAAGAAAAATCGTTTTCAGTGCATTTTAGAAATGTTACTCTGTTTCAAACATTAACTTGATATGCATCACTGAGGTGGATGGCAGCTTTCTTTCTATAGAGTATAGAGCAAATATCAATTATCGTTCGTTTACAGGGATGCACAAAAGAATCCTATTTACATTATGATTTATGGGGAAAAATCGTTTGAGGTGTATTTTAAAGATGTTACTCTATTTCAATGAAACTGATATGCATTACTGGGGGGCACTGCAGCATATTTTCTATAGAATATTGAGTAGGTAGAATTTGTCGTTTATTTACACAAATACACAAAAGAATTCGGTTACAGACTGAATAGGAGCCATAACTACTGGATTTACGTTTTCAGTTGTGATATGCGTTTCAAAACTTAACTAATTTTTAGTGTATTGCGAGTTGTGTAGACCATATACAGGGCTGCTCGAAAGAATTAGCATACATTGCCGGCTGTAGGCCGCAATTGCTGAAAACGAATTTTGACTGCGTTGTGTTTTATTTAAATGTTTATTTAAATATGTCATTTCAGTGTATAGACAAAAATCGGTACTTCTTCATTATCCCGTCGACCACTTTCCATTTAAAGAAAAACTACCGCCAAACGATAGGATTTAACGCCAAAAATGCATGGCCGTGGCGTCACATTCATTTGACGTCAGATGTGTTACACGTGCTTGTTTTGGTATCTCATCAAGTGATTTTTAATTCAACGTTTAATGTATTTTTAATGATGTTTTACTGATTTATTAGTTATTTCATTAATTAAAATAAAATTTACGTCTTCGATACCATGATATTAAAAGAGAAAAGGCATTGAGAAAATGTTGCGAAGCGTAGTTAAGTACAATAGATCAATTTCAACTGACGTCACAAACATTTACCCAACAGTTGAGAGGGATAATTAAGAAAAATAATGTAAATAAATAAATACTCAAGATTATTTTTGTTTCTGTTTTCATTAATATATTGTAAATTTTATTGTTAAAGTTACTGATATTTGATACTTTAGTGAATTTCCCCCTTTGTTTTTTTTTTTTGGGGGGGGGGAGATTCTAGTGGCAACATTCTTCCATTTGTTTATTGGGCTATACAGTTTGGCAAATAATTTGGCTATTTTTTTTAATGGAAAGTGGTCGACGGGATAATGGAGAAATACTCAAAAATCAAATTCCTTATTAATATTCCAATAGAATTGGAAAGTATTTCATAATCTATGCCGTGATGCCTGATTTTTCTTCGTTCTTGTTTCTTCTTGCTCATGGAATATGTTCTTTATCTGCTTTAGATTTTGGATTATTTTCCTGTTGAACTTACTATGACCGACAAAGTCTAAAATAAAGTTTCACTGAATCAGTTTTGTATACATGTTGTCAAAAAAAGTGTAATGTGACATGTTGCATCATGATATATTTGTTGTTAATCTTATCTTTATTTGAAATTTCAACCAAAAAAAAGGAAAGACATATTTTCGACTTAAAATTGATAAAAGGATTTTTTGTTCCATTAAAACCCAGTTTTTCTGATTATAACAGATTGTTCACTTGATAAGATTAATGTTATGGTCATACGTATCCTTATAATCTAGATGAAGTATCATAATATCATTATCAGGTAAAAATTTCAAGATATGTTCTGAACGCAAGTAGGATGTTAAATTTTACGACATTTTTTTTAGAAAATATTTATCAGCGTTGTGTATTTTTCTCAGCTGGTGCAATTGAATGTTTTTTCTATTCTTTTCAAATCCGTATTAGATTTGTTATTGTACTTGCATATTATTTGTGCTTCAAAAAGCATTAAAAAATTTTCAATATAATTACATAAATTTCCTTTTATTATAAATCTATTAAAGAATTCTTAAGACGTTATTAAACACTGTTAAAAATAACTTTTAATTAAGTTAAAATTTAGAGATATTTCATAATAATGCATTTCAAAGTACAGTTAAACCCCGGTTATCCGAAAAGCATGGGACCAAAGGATTTTCGGTCAACCAGGATTCCACAGGAATTTTCGGATAACCGGGAGGCTTCCTATATTTATTCTAACAGATGAAACTACTCACCCTTCTCACTGCCGCACAGTCAGGTAATACAATCGTGCCAGTAGATACAGCTGGAGCTCCTATAATAGCTTTATATACAGTAACAGCAAAAGTCCGTATTCTATGCGATTTCCCTTTCCTGTTTATACGTGGAATTTTCTCCAAACTTTATTTATGATGAGTATTTCTTTAACCTTTTGATTACAGGTTTGGAATATATGTCGTCCCCGAGCCTATTTCTTTATTCTATTCTCACAATTTTTTCAATACCAATACCTGCCATACACTTATACAAAGATAATTTCAAGAGAAATCTACCACAAATATATTCTTTTGTGAATTGCGGTACGAGTGAATATAAAAATAGTCGCCAGTCCAATGGCGCTTCAATATATTGAAATGCAAGAAGGTGCAACAACACCATCAGATGTGTTGTTGTTTGAAAGGCAGCGTGATAAGACAGCATTGAAACAATGCAAAGTTGAAAAACAAAACACAACTTATTTTGTAAAGAAATGAAGTGTTGTATGTGTCTATGCAATAAAATGCCTGCATTTATTCAATTTCCATATAAGTAAGTTGACTCTGTTTAATTATTTCATAAACAACATGCTTGTATAAAATAAACATTTTCTGAAAAAAAAAAAAAAAAAAGAGAGAGTTTTAAGGTGTTTCGATTAAGCCGATTTTCTTCGGATAACCGGGATTCGAATAATCGGGGATCTACTGTACTTAAAATTAGATTTCATTTAAAACAAATACACTAACTACAAAATATTTATAATCTATAAGGAAAAGAAATTCAACTTTGCTGATATTGTAAGAATAATTTTGAAATTCCTCTTTCAGGTGATCCAAACATTTATTGAAAAATAATAAGCTGATATTTGTTGAAGCGAATAAAAAGTTTGTTAGCTATTATTAAGATAATTATTTCCAAAGATTCTGTCTAAAGATTTATTGAAAACATATTTTTTATTGCTTGCAATTTTACGTTATGTAAGTTGCTGTTAGAATAGCAATTAAATATATGTCAACGATAAAAGAATCAGAGAATAAAAAGTTTTGGGGAATGCTTCGTGCTAATACTTTTCTTAAATGCAATGAAATTTATTTTTAAGGGTTTTTCTTTTTAATCAGTAAAAGTAAAATAACATTATTATGAAGACATCTAAATATAATGGGGTTGTATTAAGTTGGGGACCTATTTATGTGGGAGAATATAAATGAAGACGTGAGTTTTAAAACTCGCCTTATCCAAAAATTTAAAAAATCGTGTTTTCTCTATCAATCGATTCTATTTGTAAATCTTCACAGAAAAAACACTATAATCCGCAGAAAAACTAGTTTTAGCATGTATTCCTAGCATTCTAAAATCTTGGTTTACAATGAAAACCAATTGAAGCAGTCAGAGGTTTTTCGCGATTTCCTCGAATTTGATTTTTTGGATAAGGCGAGTTTTGAAACTCACGTCCTCAAATGCAAAAAATCCTTGACGGATCGGCCTACAAGCACAGGTAGATTTCGAAGACGCAGACCGTGGGGCGCCTGTTTGTTGGGAATTGCGGAAGAAAAGACCTTCTTGCTATGATGCGGCATTTTGAAAACGCCCACTTCGAAACCTATCTTGTTTTCGGGGGGAGCCGGCTGGGATTGTTTTTTTTTTTTTTTTTTTTTGCTATAAGGGTCGGTCCTATAAAAAACTTGTCAATATAAAAGTTTTAGATAATATTAAGAGGATTTATAGTAAATTTAAGCGGTTTTGATATCTTCTGAATGGACGAAGTTATGAATTTTTTCTTCTAAAACCCCCCTTTCCCCCCCCCCTTCCTTGGGGCCATTTTTATGGATATCAAAAATCTGTCATACATAAATTTTCGGCCCTTTTCCTAGAAGTAATAATAACTTTAAACGGATTCGATACGTATCATAATTAAGAAATTATGGGTTTTTTCTGTTTTCACAAAAAGCCTCTCCCCCCCCCCATTTCCGCCCCCTTGGTTCGATTTTGCCCATTAACGAACCTGACTGAGATTTTATCCCCCTTGATTTTATGTATCAGTTTGGAAGAGATTTGAGCAGAATTATGGGAGTTATCGTGTTCATAAAAAAGTGACATAGATAGATAGATACATATATAAATAGATAAAGTTTTGAACTGAGGGTGGTTTTCGGTTCTGGGAGTCCTGATCGGCATAGATCTGCAAAAGTTTTTCAAAAATTCCAACTTAGGGGAGAATGCAATAGGTAGTATTTCTTACGAAATCTACCTAAAAAAAGAAAAAAGGTTAATGTGGGTGTGCACCTATTTTAAATTACGAAAAGTGTAAATTTTGATAACAAAAAGAACGCTCCAGTGTACAAAAAATTACTCGGAGCGTAAACAGCAGGAGTACATACACGAACTTTGTAGATTTTTGTTCTAAAAAAAAAAACTTCTTACAGAATTTTAAGAAATACGTATTCGATGAGACATAATTTTCTAACGCGTGGTATTTAAAATTTTATCTTTTGTATCAGATTTCTTTTTCAATTTCACGGAACTAACAAATTTACGTTCTGTGGTAAAGTTACACCGTGCATGTTTATTATTGAAAAAAAAAATGGGAAAGGAAAGAAAGAAAGAAACAGGTTAAATCATCCACAATATAAAAAAAATACCTGTGCTAAGGGGAAAATATAACAAAACTAATACAAACAAAAAATATACAAAATGAGGCCCTGTATTTGAAAGGTCGGGGATTTTTTCTGCAGCAATTTAATGCATTAAAGTAACTAATTATAATAAATTAATAAATAAAATACAACAAATTATTGTGAACATAGAACGATAAACAAAATATATGATTAGAATATAAATTTAGTAACTCTTATGTACACTACAATTAATTAAAATGCTAAAATTTCCAAATAAAAATGTTAGAAAAATAATAAAACAAAAACATAAATTGTGAAAACCATAATCAGAATAATGATATGCTAATAGATGTGTAGCAGCCTATGAAATAATGCTTACTAAATAAACGGAAAATAATAATTAAACTTTTAAATGCTAAATTAGTTAGTGTAAGCTTTTATTTCACAAGGTTTTATAATGTAATTCACATCGTGTATATTGATCCAATAAGTTTTGAGTTCTGAAGAATTTCACATGATATTGCTCTGAAGCGAGTAATTTTTATTGACCAGGGTTTTTTAAATTGTTGTGATTGATTTTTTCTACACATTTCTGATTGAATATGTGATTTATACACTCGTATATGTGCAGAAAAGTACAAATAAATCTTCCAATAAATTATTGCCACACTGTATAGAATTCATTTTGTAAAATTCGACTACGATACATTTTATAATACTTGGAGATGGGGATGGTAAAAAAAAAAAAAAAAACTTGAAATTTTGGGGTAAAAAATCTTTTTTTTTCGGGTTTTTTTTTTTTTCGAAGGGGTTATTTTCCATTTTTTCCAGATTGAAAAAATTCAAATTTCCTTTATAAAATAGTATATTTAAAATTTTATAATAGCTAGATTCTGATATTTTTCTTTATATTTTTTTCATGTTCAGTGTCCACACATTAAACATTAACATGGGAACTCTAATCAGTAAACAGGTATCCCTTTAGGAAGAACTTGAGTCTTTTGAAGGAGCCGTCACAAGTTTTTTATATATATATATATATATATATATATATATATATATATATATATATATATATTAATGTTATATAAAAAAATTATTTCTTTCGTATCCTTCCATTTTATTCGCATTAACCTTTTAAATTAATCTAACTTCTGACATAGTCAGCATTTCCTTAATTTTTAATAATATTTATTCCTATTTAATGTCCTTTTAAAAGTAAATATCTGTATATTAATAATTATCTTATTCCATATCTTAATCTAAAATTTTAAGTTCATTCGTAGCTTTTATCAGCTCCCCAATCTATAAAATTCCGCGACGCGTTCTCATTTCGAATGTTTTTTAAAAAGCCATTTTCTTTTTATTATTATTATTTCATGCTCTGAGTTTCCCGCGCTGGGTAATTTTCACTTCAAAATTGATACGCGACCAGGAACGGAACTCTTTCCTGTTTCAGCTCCTACCTTTAGCCTCATTCGCTGGTCTGGAGGTCGCCTCTCACTCATTGGTTTGTGCGCTCGTGACGTCGTATTCTGGATCACTCCGCTGAGTGAACAAAACTGGCTCGCATCCTTCGGAGGGTAGATTTTTGACGTATTTGGAAGTGTAAACAAATATGTATCTGGTGTTTTAGTGTCGTAGAATATTCATACAGTTATTTAACATCTATTAATTCATGTAAGTGAGCCATCGTGAAGCCCGAGGGCTATAAGTTCATACCTGTGGGAATTGTCGCTGCATTGCTCTTTTTCTAAATAAACTATTTATCTGGAAATTGGCTGGTATTTATTGGAGAGACTCTGGTTGAATATCATTATTGCCTCACCTCTTCGCCATGATCGTGAATATCGACTGCAATATGTTAGTTCTTTAACGGACTACCATTTTCTCATGGAAATTTACATCTGGTGGTATCTCATCTTCGTCAAAACGCCACATATATATACATATATATATATATATATATATATATATGTATATATATATATATAGATAGATAGATAGATAGATAGATAGATATCTTTTTTTACTTTAAATAATCACGAAATGTTTGTCATTAAATAAAACAAAAGTGTCTATTTGAAATTTCGGTATGGATTCGAAATTTTTGAATAAAAAAAGTAGGTTAAACTGGCAACCCTGGTGAAAATTTAGTGGTGACAATCGGCCCATTTTTAAAAGTAAAAAAAAAAAAAATACATTTTTTCGCATTCGACAGTTTTACATGTTAGTGACGATATGTACAATGGACCTTATTAAAAATGTCCAAATAGGAACCTCATTATAACGGTAACTTCTATTTCACAAAATTCTTATTTCATTTTTTTACAAGTATATACAAAAGCTCACAATTTCACAAAAACAGGATCGTGTGAAAAAAAAAAAATCCAAGCAGACCCCTGGAAAGATATTTAAATGCAACTTCTCGTGTTAAAAATGAAAATTCATGTGGAAAATTATTTCAGCAATGTACCATTTAATGAAAATGGCAAGTTTGAAAATGTAACATAAAATTTTAAACAAGCATTTTTTTTATTGACATAGCTGCAATTTTTTACTATTATTATAAAAAAATATATTTTAATAACATGCAGTTGAAATATTTACTCTTTTGTTTTTTTTTCCTTAACACGTTCACTGCCGGGTTAAAATTACCGGATTTTATTTTATTTAGAAAGTTCGAATTTATCCCAGAAAACACTAATAGAAATATTTTCTATATTTAATTACAGACATTTCGTGATTACATAAATTAAAAATTCTTCTTTCGAAATTTCCGGTACGAATTCGTAATTTTAGATTGAAAAACCATAAGTATATTCGTGGTTGGCAGCGAATGGGTTTATAGATTCTTAGAGTTGTATAACTGTACTTTTTAAAAATATAAATGCATACAAATAAACTTTGTAAAGAAAATGTAAGCAATTTTCTGTGAAAAAATTTAGTTGAAAATCATTTTTATAAGTATGCAAAAATCCATCTATTTTAAAACTTTCATTAAAAATAAATAAATAAAATACTGCTTTTATATTAAGAATCTAAAACTTAAACTGAAACTAAAACATAGTTTGGGTTTAGGCTGAATAGTAATGCCAAAACTAAATACACGGGAAATGAAAATTATAATTGTTAAATTAAATTTAACATTGTAAAATAACACCCATTTTTAAACAACAGAAGATCTGAAAATGATAATTACCGGGTGCACCAAAAGTTTGTTAAAAAATTCATAAAAAAAAAGAAACAAATGATGCTAAAAAATTGCCGTTTGCAGAAATGGGATTTGAAGGACATCGAATATTTTTTAATAACAAAAAATTTTTGATTCACAAATTACCGATAGATGGCGCTGCATGCATAGTATGGGGCATATTTATGCAAATTTTAACTGAAGACGAGAAAAGAGCATGTTTCATCTGCCAGGATAATGATTCTTGTCAGACTCTTCCATGAATTGTGTCTTTTATTAGCTCACAGGCTATCAAAGCCTGAGAGCTTATGTGCCCGCCGGTTCTGTATGTACGTACGTATGTATGTACGTAACGCGATAACTCTTGATAGAACTAACCGTTTTACTTTAAATTTTGTTTATAGGTTCCTTGTGATAAGGCGCTTCCCTGATTAGTTTTGGAGGTTCATTGGTTAAGCATAAAGGGGGGAAACAGGGGGCTAACCCCCCATAATTTAGATAAATGGGTTTTTCATGCAGAATTATCCCATATTCTTCAAATTTTGTATATAGGTTCATTTTGATAATGTGCTTCTGTCAATAGTTTTGGGGGTTCATTGGTTAAGTATAAAGAGGGAAAGGGGGGATAACCCCCCCCCCCTAATATAGATAAATGAGTTTTTCATGCAGAATTATCCGATTTTCTTCAAATTTTGTATATAGGTTCATTGTGATAATGCGCTTCTGTGAATAGTTTTGGGGGTTCATTGGTTAAGTATAAAGAGGGAAAGGGGGGATAACCCCCCCCCCTAATTTAGATAAATGAGTTTTTCATGCAGAATTATCCGATTTTCTTCAAATTTTGTATATAGGTTCATTGTGATAATGCGCTTCTGTGAATAGTTTTGGAGGTTCATTGGTTAAGTGTAAAGGGGGAAAGGGGGGGGCTAATCCCCCCTTAATTTAGATAAATGGGTTTTTCATGCAGAATTATCCCATTTTCTTCAAATTTTGTATATAGGTTCCTTGTGATAAGGCGCTTCCCTGATTAGTTTTGGAGGTTCATTGGTTAAGCATAAAGGGGGGAAACAGGGAGCTAACCCCCCATAATTTAGATAAATGGGTTTTTCATGCAGAATTATCCCATATTCTTCAAATTTTGTATATAGGTTCATTTTGATAATGTGCTTCTGTCAATGGTTTTGGGGGTTCATTGGTTAAGTATAAAGGGGGAAAGTGGGGATAACCCCCCCCCCCCTAATTTAGATAAATGAGTTTTTCATGCAGAATTATCAGATTTTCTTCAAATTTTGTATATAGGTTCATTTTGATAATGTGCTTCTGTCAATAGTTTTGGGGGTTCATTGGTTAAGTATAAAGGGGGAAAGGGGGGATAACCCCCCCTAATTTAGATAAATGAGTTTTTCATGCAGAATTATCCGATTTTCTTCAAATTTTGTATATATGTTCATTGTGATAATGCGCTTCTGTGAATAGTTTTGGGGGTTTATTGGTTAAGTATAAAGGGGGAAAGGGGGGCTAACCCCCCCTTAATTTAGATAAATGGGTTTTCAATGCAGAATTATCCCATTTTCTTCAAATTTTGTATATAGGTTCATTTTGATAATGCGCTTCTGTCAATAGTTTTGGGGGTTCATTGGTTAAGTATAAAGGGGAAAGGGGGGGATAACCCCCCTAATTTAGATAAATGGGTTTTTCATGCAGAATTATCCAATTTTCTTAAAATTTTGTATATATATTCATTGTAATTAGAGACTCCCCTGATTAGTTTAAGGGGTTCATTAGTTAACTATGAGGGGGATGACCCCCCCTTATTGATTAAGGGGGGAGGGATGACCCCCCCCTTAATATATTGTTGATTTCTTTATTTTTCGAGGGGCATATTTCAAATTCTTTGAAATAAGAGTATAATATACAATTAGTGTGAATAGCCTGTGAGCTCAATGCCCTCAGTTTAACTGGGCAGTTTTCTTTTTATTATAAGTTTAATTTGCGTACATCTGCTTCTTATTATGCATACCAGCGCCATCGGTAACTTTTAATCACAATTTTTTTGTTATTAAAAAAACCCCGATCTCCTTTTAATCCCATTTCTGCAAACCGCAATTTTTTAGCATCCTTTTGTTTCTTTTTAATGAATCTTTAAACGTTTTAACGAACTTTTGGCGCACACTTTACTTCGAATAATGCTAGAACTACAATAATTTGTTTCGTTATAACGGCAACATTTATATACTTAAAAAAAACCCATACCATATGTAGATGGGACAAATAATACAGTTTAAACTGATTTTCAAACTGCAGTGATATTCGTTGAAACTTATAAGGCGTTTTGTTGTTATTTTTTAAATTAGCTCTACTGGTAATTGAACAAATGTAACAAAAAATGATTTAAACAGACGCATGATATATTACAAACAATGGTGTTAAATTAACTCGTTCACTAACGGGTTAAAATTCACGGAATTTTGTTTTATTCAGTAATTCCGAATTCATACCAGAAAACATCTAATAGCAATATTAATTCATTTAATAACAGATATTTCGTGATTACATGAAATAAAATTTATTCTTTCAAAATTTCCGGTGTGAATTCCTAATTTTGGATTAAAAATGTAATGTCAAAAGGCTAAGCTTCTTTTTTTGTTTGTTTGTTTGTTTTATGTAATATCTACATATATATAGTGTGTGTGTGTATGTGCATAAATTTAAAAAACAGTTTATTATTCTATATTTTTTAAGAAAGTAAAACCTTAATTTCGAGAAACATTTCCAAGAAATTAATTTTTTCGAAATTTCCAATTTTTTCAAGGAAAAAATGGAAAAGAACGAGCTTTTCCCGCCACTTCTCTTTTTCCATCTCTCTAATAAGCCTTAATTTTACATTATTAAAACAAATTTTTAAATTAATATGAATTAATAAATTCTCTGAAATCATAAATAACCGTATTTTATCAACACACATTTATAATTTTATACTGCATGTGGAATATATTACTGCTAGTAAGTAAATACATTAGCAACTCTTAGACCATGATGTTACGAAAGCACTGGAAGATTTCTGCATAAATCATCGTGTTCATTAATACGTGATGCTTCAGGCGTCAGAAAACCTTCTAATAGGAAGAAATTCACTCTAATATCAATTTGTATATTTATTAAATATACATCAAACGCAAGCGTCTACAAATATGACGTTCCAGTTGAACAATGATTTGCAAGAACTTTTACACTATTTATATTAAGTTAATTTAAATACCATTTGAAGGAAAAGGGGAAGAAAATAACTGTATAATTTTATCACTTTTATCTTGAAATCTGATGTCTCTCTTCTTCGGTACTCAGTTTTGCTTAACTTAACTATTTTACAATTACTTTGAAAATGTTAAATTCGAAATTATTTAAAGAATTTTTTTAATTTTTTAATTTGATTCTCATATTTTACATTCATATAAAAAGTTAAACGCTAGGTTGACCATAATTTTTTCAAAAGTTTGTTTTGATTTCAAACATAAATTAATCTCGCAAACTAAATTAAATTAATAAAAGGAATTAATAAAAATTTCTATTTTAAACAAAATCGTCTCTATTTTTTCCCGCAAGTAAAACTTAAAATAGAGCTACACTTGTTTTGGTTTTTTTTTTTTTTTTTTTTTTTTTTTTTTAATTATTATTTGTTTAGATTTTTGTTTGTTTGTTAGTGTTTATTTATTTTTTCATGTGGTGTAAATTTATACAGATTAAGTATATACATATAAAAGTAATTATTAAATTATGATCAAAAGTAGAACGATAATTAAATTTCGATGTTTCATGAAATTTTTCTTTCATTTCTTATTTAAAAGCTGAATTTAAAATACGAAATAGACTTTTAAACAAGTTAAATCATATTTTAAGTACAGTCAGTATTTAAAAAAGAAAAAAAAATAGGGGGTGGGGAAGATACACATGGATTTATTTGCAGACCATTTACGATACAATCACACCAAAAATGTCATAAGACTCGGAATATTATTTTCTTTCAGAATATAAATGGAATTTTTGAAATAGGGGTCGTCTACATATTAAAAATTGGACCTACTTCATTTTTTCAAATGGTAACTAACACTCACTTTTGTCACTTTATTTGTGTTCGTTGGATCAAATCAGCCCGGGAAAGAAGAAAGTTTATGTATTTTTCTTAATTCTTCATGGAGTTACAAGCGATCAAAGATTGAGGATGTTACTGATGCACCACGCTTGATAGAAACTTCGAGCGAACTGCGCATGGGCGAAAATGGCTAGTCCATGTCGAAAATGGGGAAGTCCGTAAGCCGTAAGTACGCTGCCTAAGATAAAGAGCGGTGATTTCAGCGTCTTTTGCTGGGGCTATTCTCCCTACAGTGTGAATGGAATCGGCTTGGCATTCTGCCAACCGGAGTTCTTAGAGGCGTGGTTGAACAGTAACTCCTTAATCGTCGCGACCGATAAGCGTAGACTACTTTTTTAAAACTCAGATTGCTTGATTGCCACCAATTTTTTTAAGTAGAAATATTCGGATTACTTAATGGCAGATAAAATAATGCGAGCATAAAGCCAATTACACTATTTAAAAAAAAACTGGTGGGAATCAAACAAGCTGAATTTTTAAAAAGTAGCCTACACTGCCCGTGAATGTATCGGGCGCTACGATTAAGGGTTAATGTTAAATTAACGTGACAAAATTTAGTTGATATCGCCCAAAAAAATCAACAGATTTAAAATTTTTGTTTTCAGTGAGATACATTGACTGAACTCAAACGTATTTTAGACATTTTTTTTTAACTCAAAAGCATAATTTTAATATATTACAAAATATATGAATTATGACCTGCATAATTTTTTACATAAACAGAATGGACAACATAGGTAAGTTTACAGTTAATTCTAATCATTGTTTTCCGAGATATAGCAAAACTATACTTTTCAAAGGTCTACAGCAGGGACGGCAAATCTTTACAGATCCGCGTGCCAATTTTTTTTTTTTTTTTCAAAAAATATTTTACTTCATCACGATGTGCCAACAACCAAGAATAAAATATAGTGGATTAAAATTAATGAATCAAAATTAATTAATTTTTTTATTAGGATTACAAAATATGGGGTAACACACATGCCTGTATTACACCATAATAATTGTAGTAACAATTATATTTTAGAAAGTAATAAAAAATTAAATGCGATTTCTGTTACTGCATATTGGATGCCAAATAATTAATATTGGGTTCATACCTAGTTACTTTTAAAGGAATGGTTTCTATTTGAGTTTTTAATGTAATTCATCTTCGAAAATAACTCCCAGATATAGTAGGTATAAGGGAAAATTTCCAAAATTGCAAATTTTTCTCCAAGTCGTTATAATTTCATCATTGGCATTTTTTCTTATAACACCTGATGATCCTTATTTTTGATGTTCTTCAAATATTCACTCAATTTGATAAATTATTAATTCCATATTGAAATAGATTGGAATTCAATAATCTGCACATCAATTTCTTCAATTTCAGAAAGGAGAAAAGCTCATCTTGTTTAAATTTGGAATTTTATTCAATTTTGTTTTAGAATCTCAGTCAACACCATGTCGAAAATATTCTGTCGCGTGCCATAGGTTCGTCGACACTGGTCTATAGGAACCATATTCTGCTACATTCAATCACATAAAAAAAAATGGAAAACAGCTACCAGAAAATTTATAGCAAAAATTGTTATATAATAAATAAAAGTTGCTTTTATTAAGATTTTATTAATATGTATGTTTATAATCATTCCAATTCAGTGGTGGGACTATCGAGCTACGACGCTTTCGAACCTCAGCATAGAAAGCGCCCTAATTATTCCATAATTAAGGATATTGAGTAAGCCTTAAATTCCTCACAACATGTATTTTTTCTCTCTTTTATCTTTATTAAAAAAATACAAAAAAAAAACTGTTACTTTGTTTAAAAAAAGAAAACTGCTTTGAAAAGTGTCTTTGTTTTTATATTAAGTGGGACTTTTTCCACCTCGTTTTTTGCCAAGCTTACCCTTAGCCGTGTTTTTAACTAGTGCTTAACATTTTTTTTTCTCTTTTCCTTTTTTATTTATCTGAACTTTTTTAATTTTTTATCTTACCTTTTAAAATTACTGTTCTACCTTAATTTTGACTTTTCGCTACCCTTTAAATTCATTACAGTAAATGTTTAACTACAGCTATTCTTTCTCCCAATGGCTCCATCTAGTGTGAAACATTTCAATTAAACAGTGGATGTGAAGCAACTAGGCTGCCCGCACTGTTCAGCAAGTTTTTTTAATACGTTGATTGCTTGCTGTGGATTTGCCAGTTTATCTTTGAGATCCTAATTTAATCTTTCTAAACTTGTGGATTTACGCTTAATATATTTTCTTTTGTAACTCTATGAAGATTTAAAAAAAAAAGCCCGTTCTTTAAACTTTTATATAATATTGGCTGTATTGAGGGCAAATAAAATATAAACAGATTTTATCAACATTATTCTGAAATATTGCGCCAGGTCATTCTAATGTCATTTAAATATAATGTAACCTATCTATTATTTCGAAATGTCATGAAATGCAATTCTCTTTAACAGTTTATTCCTTAAATCTCGTTCGTTCAAACGTCATATTCAAGCTGACATTTATTAAAAATTTTATATTTGACATTCTTTGGAATAAAAAGTCGCTGCCGTTATTTGTAAAAGCAGTAGAATAATTTATTGTGTTGTGCATGCCAGATAAAAGTGGAAATTTCAGTCTTTTTCTTATGTTTTATAGTTCAGATTCTCGGAAAAATAGTTAACATTTTAAATTATAGATTGTTGTATAGAGCTCATTTTTTTCTTACCTGTGAAACCTGTTTAAAGCAGGGATTGCTCTATAATGGTGCAATGACGAACAATTAAAACGCTTTTTAACACTTTCCAATCTAGTTAAAAAGTGTTTATGACTTCGATTTATCTGCCGTCTGGCCGCGCTCCAACACGCGTAAATATACTCGGATCGCCCTGATATTTTTGTATGTTATTGTCGTTTACTATAGCATGTTCCCTATTGAAACTGAAGTGTGTAGAACTTATAGTTTTTTTTACAGGAACAGTCAAAAGTATTCCGTTACATTACAGCCAATCGGAAATAATCGTTTCAAGTGCATTTTGAAGAGGCTACGCCATTTGAAACCTGATAAAATTGATATATAATTATGAAGCGCATTAAAACATGCTTTTTGTAGAGTATGGGGTGCAAAGCATTTATTATTCACTTACAGGGTCAAACAAAAAATTCTGTTACACATTGTTCAATGGAGAAAAATCGTTTGCCGTGTAATTTAATGAAGTTTCACTATTTGAAACATAATGATAACACATTTCCGTTTATAGACAGAATCTCCAGAAGGAGAATTTTAAACTGTGCTACGCGTTTCCTAACTAAACTAAAATTTAGCATTCTTTGTAGTAATACAAATCTATAGATCACATACAGGACTGAATAAAAGTATTCGGATATTTTTCCGAATATTGTATATGTTGGAAATTCTTGAAATTAGGTTTTTAAATATGTTATGCGTTTTCCAAATTGTTTTACTTAGATGTTATCTTTCAGCTTATTAAACGGTAAGGATTTGTAAAATTATTTTGGAAGCGTTGGAAAGTGTTACATAATCTATGCTTGACGCATGATTTTTCGTTCTTGTTTTAAGTTTAACTATTGTTTTTTATAGTACGTGAGTGGTTATAAACTCGGTTGATCATTACATGGCTATACAAGGGAATTCGTAAGTGTTACAGACTATGGGACTGAATTACTTTAGGCTAGTTTTTAACTGTGTAACGCATTTTCTTGCTGAACTATATTTAGTAGACTAATATAAGTTTGTGGAATATAAATAAATTCATATACAGGGCTACGCAAAATAAAGATATGTTATTTATGGTTGGTAATTGCTAGAAGTGAGTTTTAAATTGCCTTATGCGTTTTTTACCTGAATGCGATTTATACTTCTTACCTTAATATGTGGTGTGTACAAAAATATTCAGATAATATACAGGGCTGTACAAGATATTTCGAGTGCATTTCCATCGATTGGCGAAAATTGCTAAATGTGAATATTTTAACAGAACTAAATTTTATCATGCTATATATCCAAATCTATTGATCATATACAGGGCTGCACAAAATAATTCGATTACTTTTTTGACAATGGAAGGTAATTTCGAAACTGCATTTTTCAATGGGTTATATGTTTCCTAAACTGTTTACTTACATATATTCTTTTACTTTATTTAACGGTGATGTTTTGTTGCAGTTTTCTGGCCGAGTTGGAAAGTGTTTCATAATCTATGCTTGACGCATGATTTTACGTTCTTGTTTTTTTCTTTTAGCTGAAAGTAGCTTACTTGTATATTAAAGCATAACTTATCTATTATTTCAAAATGTCATTAAAAGCATTTCGGCATTCAAGCAACCATTAAAAAGCTCTTTTTAACACTTTCCAACATAGTTGAAAAGTGTTTAGGACTTCGATTGTCTGTCTGCCGTTCGTTTGCTATCTGCCCGTTTTCTAACTCTCGGAAATATGCTCGGATTGCCAAGTTATTGATATCTATATATTTAAAGCTAGAAGAGCATTTTTTCAGATTTCACATGAAATTGATCTCAGTGTGCATGCTTCAATTTTTTTGAAAGCAGGAAGGGGAAATACCAGGGGGATTCTCCCCTTTTATAGTTTGAGAGTGGCCTGGGTCTGATCAAAAGGGAATAGGGAGGTTCAAACCCACACAATGAGAAACCCATTCATAATTCTCCTCCCACTTTCAATGGGAAGAAGAACTTTCTCTTTCTTTGAAATAGCAGCTTTTCCTACCGATGAATTTTACAAGCATCCATTTTGTTACCTGGAGCTTGGGTCAATTTTCGTTGAAGATAAACGCTTCACCATTCGGACAAAAAATAAATCAACAATCACACTTATTACAAATACGTTGATGAAGTTTTTGCTGGATTCTAAATGAAATTTTCTTTTTTTTTCTTTTTTTTTTTTAAATTGAAATCCGAGTTTACCGGATCCGAAGACATTGGGGTGCCCAGTCCTAAGTTCGTTTAATTCGAGGACCGTTTAGAATGAACCGACCAGCGTAGCGGGCGAAGTTTCACTAGTATGCTATTGAAGTTGACTGTGGATTTACAGGGACACTCAAAAGAATCCCGTTACATTATGGTCAATGGAGAAAAATCGTTTGCGGTGCGTTTTAATTATGTTGCACTATTTCAAACATAATGAAATTGATATCCATTTATAAAGCGCACTAAAATATGCTTTCTGTAGAATATCGTGTACAAATCATTTATCATTGATTTACAGGTTTACTCAAAATAATTCGGTAACATAATTATCTACATGGTTTTCAGCGTAATTTACTAATTCTGCACTATTCCAAACATAATGAAATTCATATACGTTATTGAGGTACATTACAAGATGGTTATAATAATATGGCATGCATAACAGTTATCGTTCATTTTCAGAAACACACAAATGATTTCACACTCAGTACTGTCTATGAATGATAAAAGCTGGAGGTGCGTTTTCAGATGTGGTACACGTTTTTATGTTTCACTAAATTTTTGCACACTACCTGATGTGTATACTGATGTGTATACTATATGATGTTTCTATAGATCATGTACAGGGTTCCTCAAAATAATTCATATGCATTACTATGCATGAACGAAATTGCTTAAGGGAATTTATTAATTGAGTTATACATTTTTCCGCTGATCTGTATTTAGTATACTAAGAGTTTTATGTAGAATATAAATAAATTCATATACAAGGAGGCCTACACTAAAGAACAAGATACATTGCCGCCTATGTATGGTAATTCTTTAGTGTATGTTTTTAGTTGTGTTATGTGTTTTAATGCCTGAATTAAATTTTAGTTTAATATGAGGTATATATGAGTATGTATAATAAGTGTTTTCTAATCTATGATTGACGCGTGATTTTTCTTTCTTCCTTTAAAGTGATTAAAAAAAACTTACTTGAATATTAAAGTAGTATAACTTATATATTATTTAGAAACATAATGAAACGCATTTTTCTTTAAGAATTTAAGTCTCGCATAAATGGCCAAAGCATATTCAGATTGACATTTATTAAAACGTTTTCTTCTGACTTTCTTTGGAATAAAAAACCCACGCTTTTATTTGTAATGGTGGGAAAGTGATTTATTGTGTATGCATGTATTCTGAAAGTGATGGAAAGTGTTTCATAATCTATGCTTGACGCATGATTTTTCCTTCTTCTTTTAAAGTTATTTAAAAAAAACTTACTTATATTTTAAAGTAGTGTAACTTATATATTATTTCGAAATGTCATGAAACGCATTTTGCTTTAACGATTTCTTTATTAAGTCTCTCATAAATGGCAAAAGCATATTCAGATTGACATTTATTAAAACGTCTTCTTCTGACTTTCTTTGGAATAAAAAACCCACGCTGTTATTTGTAATGGTGGGAAGGTGATTTATTGTGCATGCATGTATTGTGAAAGTGATGGAAAATGTTTCATAATCTATGCTTGACGCATGATTTTTCTTTCTTCTTTTAAAGTTATTTTTAAAAAAAACGTACTTAGATATTAAAGTAGTATAACTTATATATTATTTCGAAATGTCACGAAACTTATTTTGCTTTAACAATTTCTTTAATAAGTCTCGCATAAATGGCAAAAGCATGTTCATATTGACATTTATTAAAACGTTTTCTTTTGACTTTCTCTTTGGAATAAAAAACCCACGCTGTTATTTGTAATGGTGGGAGGGTGATTTATTCTGCATGCATGTATTGTAAATGTCGAAAATTCTTCTGTTTTATTACTAGATTTCAGAAAATTAATCTTTAAATCTTTCATACAGATTGTAACATGAGGTTCGTGCTCTTACCTGGCGCTTTCTAAAGCAGTGATTGTTCTATAATGTTACAACAAGCAACCGTTAAAACTTTTTTTGTATAACTTATTTCAAAATACAAGCTTATTTGAATATTAAAGTATAACTGATCTATTATTTCGAAATGTCATGAACCGAATTTCGTTTTAACTTTATTTCGTAAATCTCACTCAAATAGAGCAGCATATTTGGATTGACATTTATTAAAACATTTAGCCCTGACTATATTTGTAGTAAAAAACTTACGCTGTTATTTATAATGGCGTGATTTATTTGTGCATACCCGATAAATGTAAAAATATGACATTAGTTTTCAGTTTTGTATTTGAATTTGAGAGCAGCATTGATAACATTTTACTTACCCATAATACGTAGTATAGGGTAAGTCTTGTAATCGATTTGAAAATCGAAAAAAAAATTGACGGATTTGCACGTTTCAGACACTGAAAATTCCGAAAAACATATTTTTAGAAAAAAAAAATTGCCGTCCGTCTGTGTGTGTGTGTCTGTAAACGCTCTATCTCCCGAACAAATTGAGATAGAGACTGGAAATTTTGGTACTTAGTATATATAATAACAGGAAGAAGCTTATCGAATTTCAGTAACCTCGATTATCCGGAACTATTTTTTTCGGACTCTCGAAATAGTCGTTCTGATAAAAGGTCTATAGAAATTTTCGAAATTGTTTATTTTAAGGAGTGAATATAAAAGACAATAAACAAGTTGGAAATTGTACGTCAAACGTTACAAACGAGGTGCGTTCGTACTTTAGCTAGTTATATAAATATTCAGATCTTTTCTGATTTTTAATTCTGTGAAATGAATTATATCGTCTGCAGATCAATTTCTGTAATAAAATAAGTATCTCGGTCGCTTGACGATTAAACTTCGGAAGCTCCTATAACAAAAAAGCACCGATTTAAAAAAAAAAAAATTCAAATTTCTTAATAAATATTTTTATCAATATCTCCTAAAGTTTTGATTCGATTTTAATAAAATTTGAAATGTCTCGACAACATTCTGCAAAGATAATATATTTTAAATTGCAAACCATTCGGTTGGGTAGTTTTTGCGTTGTTATATGCGGACGGACGGACCAAGCGACGACAATAGGTGCTACGTATTTATATAATTACGAACGCACCTAAAAAACATAAATTTTGCATAAAGAATGAAGTCGATCGACTAATGAGTTGCCGAGATATTTATAATCCTATTTTCCACACTCTTTGATTTTTCATGACCCTGTATTTCATTCAAATTTCAATTCAAAGATATATTTTAATTATAAATGAGACGCTTAATCCGACGCAGTAAACCGTTAGTTAATAGGATTATCAATTTTGGAATTATAAAGATGTTTCTTTTATGCAATTCAGTAATAGAACGTTTAAAGCTTATGACGTCATCAAGCCGCGATTTTATTCGAATTGCAATGCATTTTCTAAATAGTTTACACATGTTTCATTTTAATATTTTATATTATGCATATCCGTGATGGGTATAAGTAACCCAACGACTAGTTTCATATAGGTACTTTATGTATGTATGTGTGTGTGCGAGAGTTAAAACGCAGTGATTGGTTCATAATGTAACAACAAAGAATGGTTAAAAAGCTTTTTTTCCCTTCAAGAAGGTGATTACTTAATTCGAAAATACAATACGTTTATTTTTTAGCAAAGGGGTATAGCTATTACTTTCTTTTATTGAATACATATTGTTTTCAAATATTATAGGACGTTTCGATTATATATTCCTCCATTTAAATGTATATGTTTATGAATTTTGAATTGGATTGTTTTTTTAAATAATTAACGAGAAATAAATTAAAATTCTGGATAAACGGTATGACTTCATTAAAGCATTTCATACATTTCTTATAATAACGTCGTAACAGTATTTATTTTTATTTTAAAAGATATATTGTATGCCATTGTATAAAACGAAAACAAAAACAATCATGGAAAATGGACAGGTGGAAATTTACAGATTTTATCGACAAAATATATATCTTTTTAAATTGAAAAATTAAAAAATATACAGGCGTGTCCCAAAAGTTCTTGACACATTTTAAAATTCAATAAAAGATCAAGCAATTGGCGTACAAGAGTGAGGTATCGACGAAAATGCTTCCTATGATCTGAAATTTTGTTTAAGCTAATAAAAAAAATGTAGTTCCAAAAATTTCTCATGGATGGCGGTGCTTCTTCAAAACTACCGAAGAAGTAGAATGTCTTTATACATAACAATAGTGAAAGACGCACAATGCGTATACACATTTGTGGTCCAATGTAATGTATGGCAACCCACATCCCAGAAGTTAACAATACTCGCCTTTATGAGTTCGATTAGATGAGTCAGACAAGTCAAACATTAGTTTGGCGATAATAGAAAGCTCGCCAAGATGCTTGGCAACTCGTTTTCTAAAAATCGTATCGACCAATCAAATGTTTTTTCTCCGAATGTCGCTATTATCTTATAGAGGCACCCTACTAATCTTGGCGTACTTTCTATTATCTCCAAACTAATGTTTGTTGACTTGTCTCACTCGTCTAATCGAACTCAGGAGGGCGAGTATTGTTAAGTTCTGGAATTTGGGTTGCCATAGTTTGGACAAAAACTGTGCATACGCATTGTGCGTCTTTCGCCACTGTTATGTATAAAGGCATTCTACTTCTTCGGTAGCTTTGCAGAAGCAGCGCCATCTATGAAAAATTTTCGGAACTATTTTTTTATTTGCTTAAACAAAATTTCAGATCATAAGAAGTATTTTCGCCCAAACCACATTCTTGTACGCTAATTTCTTGACCATTTTATTAAATTTAAAAATATGTCAAGGACTTTTGGGACACCCTGTCTCTTAGCCACTCTAAAAAATAAATAAAGTCTACAAATAAAGAACTTTTCTTATATTATTTATATATATATTGGTGTTCTGCCATAACTTTTGAACGGGTGCTTTGATTTACATTTATTTTTCTTTGTTAATTTGTTTGAAAGTTGTTATTATCCTTATGGTTATATTAAAGCTTTATATTTAAGGCTATATTTAAATATAAGGTTATATTTAAATAACATATCATTACGTCTGTTTTCATGTGTTCTCACGTTCTATAAAATACACCAGTTAATAAAAAATATTGCATCAGTTGTCACAAAAATTTAATATATTGCTAAGATAAGCATCAGTTTTTCTTATTTTGTAAAATGTCTTTGTATCATGCGTTTTAAAGCGACATCTGAAAAATTACGAAAGTATTATCTTCTATAATCTCCAAAAAATTCTCCATTTGACTTCAAAATTATAATGTATTCTGAAAATAGAGTGCAACATTTTTCTTTTGAAAATTATAATCCCAACATTTTGTATATGAGTTAGACTATATTAATATTTATGGCAATAGTTTACATAGTATTTGAAATTTCAAACTGACGCGATGATTAAAAGTTTGCAAGAATTATACTCTATTAGCATCTACGGTAAAAATTCACACACTGTTTGAATTTTAAACTTGACTCAATAGTTAAAAGATAATGAGAGTTAGAATATGTTAACGTCTATAGTGAAAACTCACATAGTATTTGAAATTTTGACCTGGTTAAAAGATGATATGAATTACACTATATTAACATCTACGTTAGTAATCCACACAGTGCTTGAATGGTTAAAAGATTATATGAGTTACAATGAGTTAGACTATGTTAGCTGCAGTAATGATTCACATAGTATGTTAAATTCCAATCAGACATAATGGTTAAATGATCGTTTTATTAAGGTATCCGCACACCTTTGAAACGTGCTTTTCGATGGAAATATCGATTTTTCACTTTTGCAATAATATTAAAATCCGATCTTTTATCTATCAAATTCTGCTTTAATCGTATTTGTATCTGAATTAGAACCCGAGTTATAGCCGTTTAAAATTACATCTATTACAGCTTGCCGAAGAATTTTACAACCGAAAATATCGTTCTCAAAACCGGAAGTAAGCTGAAATGTATGTTTACATTTTTCATTTTCGAGATTTAGCATTTAAATTGGATTATATGTTCAAGAAAATACATGGGGTATATAATTAAACGTTTAAAGAATAATGTTTATTTTGATAGCAAGAACCGCCATTAAAAGTGATTTTTAGCTTTTTCTCAAAATGAAGTTTTTCAGATTCTTACTGTACGCAAAACATCCTTTAGCAAAAAATTATACATGAAATGCCTCGAATTTTTTTTTAATTTATTTTACCAATGTTTATTGGTGGAATAGACTACAATCATGATAATATATTAATTAGTTTTATATTTACACTGGTATAAGTTTAAAAGTTACAAGAAATTTTAGGAATTTTTCATTACATTAGTACTTCAAGTGCCATACCTTCTGCGATAGATATTTTATTATAATGTGGCTAGTCTATGTCCTAGAAAAATTTATTCTCTTTATTATGCAATTTACAAAATGTGAATATAGTGATTTTATTTTGATTTATCATGTTTTGCACAAATGTCAATTTTTCACATAATTTTGACTATTTTTCATTTTAAAAAAAAATCTCATTTCTGTGTAATTTCTAAAATGTTTATATATTTTTTTTTTCAAAGTTTTAACTTAAATGTCATTAGAAAATATTGGTATAAAGAGAAAATTGCAAAAATTTCAAAAAAATCACCTCCGAAGGTGTGCGGATACCTTAAATTAGAGCTATGCTGAAAATTCGAAGTACAAGATGTTCGAATCTCTGGAAACTCATAAGGTTAAAAAAAAAAGATATTTGATGTCAATTCTAAATATTAAAAATATTTATTTCTTGTAGAGTTGTTTTTTTAATTTTTCAATTCAAAATTCCTCTTTATATTTTATTTTTGCTCAAGTCTACTATCTGAGTAAATCAATATTATTTTTAATTCAAAGAAGAAAGCAAAATCAGAAGAATATTATATTTCCAACTTTACATTTATTTATCTCTTAATTTATATAAGCAATTTCATTATATAAATTCATTTCGAAAAATTCGCTGATCTCATTAAAGTAATATCTAATGTGAATAGTTCGACGATTTGATTTTGAATTTCATATGCAAATAGAGAAGGAGGCTCGCAAATTTGTTATAATAAAAATAGAAAAATAAAGTTGAATTTTTTTTTTCAGTAATTGGCGTTTTATGATTTTAAAATACTTTTCAGTCGATTTTAGTTAAAATAAATTATAAATTGTAATATTTCATAAAATAAGTTCAGGTTACTTATTATTATTATTTGTTTAATGTTCATTTTTACAATGAAAGAATTATGATTTGTTAAATAAATGAATGTCTTCTGTGTTGAGATATTTATTTTACTATTTTTATATAAATGTACAGTATTGTTTATAACAGTTTTGATAGCTGTTTACTATTTTCCCGATTATTAGCAAAAGGGCACTTAAAATGTGTTATATTTCTTCATTTCCCTGCTCTTTTGTCTTTCAACTTAAAATGAAATTTAACGCACTACGAAAATAGATTATAGTTTGATCGCGTTTTAAAATTGTTCTATTATCAAAATTTGATTTTTTATGAATATCAGGTTACACTGAATAAATTCCGAACTATTTTTTGACTAAAATTTTATTTTGTTATTCTAATATGCTCTATAAAATTTCTTGAAGAATACTATTGGCGTATCATTTCTAGTCTTTAAAAAAAATTCTTTTCAAAAGACCCGAATGAAAAAATAAAAATACATATTGTAGTTAAGAATTTAAGTTAAACAGTAACAGTGCACGAAAGATAAAGTATCACAATCTAGGTAACTCTATCTCATTATATAAAGTCGTGAAAAGTTTTCTTTAATTTTATTATTATTCTATTCGCATGAATTTTACTAATATATCAGAAAATTTCCGATTTTATATGTATGTTTATTTATTTCAAAGATTTAAATAATGAGTCGATATTAAAAATAGATGAACAACGTAAAATAGCACAAATAAAAATATATAAAATGGCGAACATCTGTTTCGGAGTCCCTAAAGCTCCATCATCAGTGGCAAGTTTAAAAGATTTTAATCTTTTAAATTTGGCACTGATGATGGAGCTTTAGGGGGTCCAAAACAGCTTTTTGCCATTTTATATATTACTTACCCATCATACGTAGTATATTACTTACCCATCATACGTAGTATAGGGTAAGTCTTGTAATCGTTTTGAAAAAAAAGACGGATTTACACGTTTCAGACACTGGAGATTCCGAAAGACATATTTTTAGAAAAAAAAAATTGCCGTCCGTCTGTCTGTGTGTCTATAAATGCTCTAACTCCCGAACAAATTGAGCTAGAGACTGGAAATTTTGTATGTATTTAGTATGTAATAACGGGAAGAAGCTTATTGAATTTCAGTAACCTCGATTATCCGGAACTTTTTTTTCGGACTTTCGAAATATTCGTTCTGATAAAAGATATGTAAAAATTTTCGAAATTGTTTATTTTAAGGAATGAATATAAAAGACAATAAAAGAACATAAATTTTGCATAAAGCATCAAGTCAATCGAATAATGAGTTGCCGAGATATTTGTAATCCTGTTTGCCACACTCTTCGATTTTTCATGACCCTGTATTTCATTCCAATTTTAATTCAAAGATATATTTTAATTGGAAATGAGACGCTTAATCCAACGCAGTGAACCGTTAATTAATAGTATTATCAATTTTGGAGCTATAAGAATGTTTCTTTTACGCAATTCAGTAACAGAGCATTTAAAGTTTATGACGTCATCAAAGCCAGGATTGTACTCGAATTGCAATGCATTTTATAAATAGTTTACGCACGTTTTATTTTCATATTATATCTTATGCATATCCATGATGGGTAAGTATTACGGTGGCCCCCAACGACTAGTTTTTATTTGTGCTATTTTACGTTGTTCATTTATTTTTAATATAACTGCACAAAGTTAAATCCACCTGTTTTAAATGTGTCGATATATTTGTGCAAGTAGCATGCTGAATTTGTCAGTAAACAGTTGGTTTTGAATTAATTGTGTTATTTATAATTTCACCTTATTTTGTTTAGCGAATAGAATTACTTATCTTAATATAAGGAAGCTGTTTCTTAAATTAGGAGTCATAACAGTGAGACGATCTAAAATTAATATTCATTTTCTATAATTGTGGAGAAAAAAAATCAGAAATTGGAACAAAATTAGAATATATTTTTGCAATCACTATCGCAAATTTAATGAAAAATTACGACTACTTAAAAAAAAAAAATAATAATAATAATAATAATAGAATAATTAATAAATTGATGAAGGCGCGTTTAAATAATTCTTACAAATAATCTTCAAACATGGTTGCCTCTATTACCGCTTTAATAATCGCATTAATATCTGCAACAAAAAGAAAAACTGATCGGAACGCTTTTGTAGCTAATATTTAAATTAATATCTTTAACATCATGTCTACAGTATTTCAGGACTTGCTGACTAAGCACTTCGGATTAGTTTGTTAAAATTCAACAAATATACTGTTTGGATGAGTTTAGTTGCTAAAAAGGGATTGAAGTATTAAGTTCATCCTTTGGTAGACATTACAAAAATTGCATGTGCAGAAGTAAAAGTTTTTTTTGTCTTTCTTTCTTTTTTTGACTGGAGTATTTTGAGATTTTAGAGAAACTGTTTTCATGGCTATATTTGTATATGAGTTAAAGGAAAACCTTCTTAATAACAGATAATAATAAGAACTGCAGAAGGTGTTTCGAAAGAACTTTGCCTTTCTTCATCAACATAAAAAAAGACGTGCTACCATTTTGAGAAGAGGAGGAAGACTCAAGTCTTGCTTTGTCTCAAAGTTAAGAGACTTTAAGTCTTGCTCCTATTTTCAAAGTGTTAGCTCGTCTTTTTTTTGCTGATGAAGAAATACAAAATTCTTTCGAAACACCTTCTGCGGTTCTTATTTTTATCTGTTATTAAGAAGGTTTTGTCTTTAACTGTCTATCATACCAGTTTTTAAACTTTTTATTGTATATTTGTATGACTGTTTGGTTGTTTCAGAGATGGCATTTCCAGTTTATTAATGATTTTTTTTTTATGTAATCATATACTGTTGGTTTTTCTTTTTGAAAACAAAAAGAAAAACTGATCAGAACACTTTTGTGGCTGATATTTAAATTCATATTTTATTTTTATATTTGGATTTACATTAATTCTTCTTTGTGAATTTGTTTGAAAGTTGTCATTGTCCTTATGGTTATGTTAAAACTTCATTAAATAACCTATTATTATGTCTGTTTTTATGTGTTCTCACGATCTATAAAATGCACCAGTTAATAAAAGAAAAAATGCACCAGTCGTCACGAAAATTTAATACATTGCTAAGATAAGTATCAGCATTTCTTATTTTGAAAAAGCCATCGTATCATGCATTTTAAATATAAAATTAGTAAGGTATTATCCCCTATAATCTCCAAAAAATCCCCCATTTACTTTAAAATTGTAGTGTATTCTTAAAGTATAGTGAAACATTTGTCTTTTGAAAATTATAATCCTAACATTTTGTATATGAATTAGACTATATTAATATTTATGGCAATAATTTTCATAGTATTTGAAATTTCACATTGACACGGTGATTAAAAGATTTAAGCACTTTTTCACTTTAGTACACAATTAAATAAAGTGTTTACAAATTAATTTTGGTACACATTTAATATTAAATAACTCTTATTATTTATCACATGATAGCTATTTCTCTTTTTATAAACTTTTTTTTAATCATTCTAATTAATGTTTTTTTTTCCTTATAGGTAAGTGTTTCTTTTACAATAATATATTTAATGACAGTGTTGCCTCAAGGTAAGATTTATTTTATACTGTTTAAAAATGTGAGGTGATTTCATTCATGATTTTGAAAATTTAAACCTTTAAATGGTTTGAATTCTAATCGATAAGTCACCTTTAGAAATTATGAAGAGACGACATTATTTCGGAAACAGATAATGAGATGAAAGTCTTCCAAGCTTTCTGTTCCCTAAACGACTTCCGGAGTGCTTAAAATAATGAAGTTTGCTTATGTGTATCTTACGGATTAAAATTTCCTTAACTTTTCACTAGGATATTCTGTCGTGTCCTAGTTAATGTGAATATTTTCATAAAAATTACAATTTTCATATTTCTTTAAGGTATTATTATTACAGAAATGCGCTGAATTAAGAAAGTCGATTCTTTTAAGCTTAATTCGTGTACAGCTTAGTTTATATATAAATTGCTGTTTTCCACATGTGTTATTTTTGTTACTTAATATTGACTAGTGGAATTAATTAATAATACATCTTCTTTCTCTTCAAATCCGTCAATGAAAGGATCAGGGTCCATAAGCCAGGTTGACCCATGAAATAAGACTAAAATTCGATTTTGTTATACTGACTAAATTATTTCACTTTTTAATATTAGAAGGTTTATCCTGTAAGATTTCAGCAATAGCTTTTGCATTTTGTTCGGATTTATATGACTTACACAAGAGCTGAAATTCGTATTATTCGTAGTTTTTGATGAAAAATACGCAATTTTCCTAATTTTACCTCAATTATTTCTATGAGCGCAATCGTGCAACACTTTCTTCTTTACATATATTATAAAATACATCAAAATGTACAATATATGTAAAAATAAAAGTGTTGCAAAGCTGCGCTCATAGTAAAATATTAAAAATAGAGAGTTAAGTAACTGCATTCTCTCATGTCACTAAGAGATTTTAGGATGCAGCTACGTGTTTAAACGTGCTAAAATGAACGTAACTATTGCTAATGTGAAAGAATGCAGTTATTAGCAATAGTTACGTTCATTTTTGCACGCTTAAACATGTTGCTGCATCCTAAAGTCTCTTAGTGACGTGAGGGAATGCAGTTACTAAACTCTCTATTTTTATTTTTTTACTATGAGCGCAACTTTGAAACACTTTTATTTTTACATATATTGTACATTATTATTGTACTTTTTTACATAGATTACATTTTATAATATATGTAAAAAAGAAAGTGTTGCACGATTGCGCTCATATAAATAACTGAGGTAAAATTAAGAGAAATTGCGTATTTTTCATCAAATCTACGAATAATACGAACTTTGAGCTTGTGTAAGTCATATAAATCCGAACAAAATGTAAAAACAATTGTTGAAATCGTACAGGATTAAAAAGTGAAATAATTAAGTCAGTATAAGAAAATCGAATTTTAGTCTTATTTCATGGGCCAAAATGGACCCTGACCCTTTAAAAGTTTTAATTTAAATTCAGATGACCAGCAATGTTCTTGTCTTTCTGTGCAATTTGATATTTAATTTTAGTCATTCATCTCCATTCTATTGTAAAACAAAATAAAGGTCCATTCTATCAGTTATTTTTTAAAAACGAAAGTAAACTTTTAAACAACACTTTAGAAAATACGTTAAAAGTTGTTTTGATCACCCATTCTCTTTTCTGTTCATCCATATCATCTATTGTTTATCCATCCACATATACCATTCTTGAAAATTACATGCGGAAAGCAAAAAGTGAATATTGCAATAATAACTTTAATTTTTCAAACCATTTTACTAGTCCAAGCGTGACAAAATTCCTAGATTTTATTTTTAAATAGATTGATTTCGATTTATCTGTTTTTCCGTCTGTCTGTTTATGAATTAACACCTGAAATTTTGATAGACTGACTAAAATAAAAAAAAATTTGGAAATGTTGCTGATATGTTATTTAGGATTGAAATTGAATATTATTATACTTCGTTACCTTTTTAAAGTCATCACTCGCAATATTTTTAAGTGCCATTTAAAAATTCCAAATACACAGTCGCAAATGATTAGTTATTGTTTCGATTATATTTAGACAACGTTAAATATTTTCAAACTTAAAAATATTTGAATACGTTGTTCAAGTAAACTTTTTCTCTATTAAAATGATTACCGGTGATTAGGATAGTTTTTATCGAGACTGCATCATAAATTTGAAATGTACAGTTGTAAAATTGTTTTTGCCCAAAAATATTTGAAAACAATTCTACAATCGACTATAAATTTTATTGAATGAATGCACTGCAATCGAGATCATTTGAAACTTTTCTTCGCATTGAAACTTTTCAAATGCAGCATCGTTTCTGTGCTGTTATCTTTAAAATGTTATTTTTTACTAAAATAATATACTTTGATGTATTTTAACGTAGGGGAAGGTGGCCTAAAATGATCCTAACGGGCAAAATGATCCACATATGTTTTCTTCCAGACAGGTCGCGCTATCTACAGGGTAACACATAAACTAGTTGTGATAAGTGAAGAAGAAGCAATGGCGGTATTCAAGCGATCACAGTATTACGCGTCTGAATAGAATTCTTTGAAAAATTAAGTTTTATAACATCTGTGATAAGGTAAGCACTAACTTTCATAGTTATTTAGATATACAGTCTTTCATGTACAGAAATATGACTTGGTTTACTTAATGGAGTATGTATTTAGATGTGAATTACACTTATGTATTGTCATAATTACTTTTATATCCTTTATTTTGCCGATAAAAAACAATTTACAATTATTTCTTAAATGAAGGATCATTTTGCCCTTTGGTGAGGGTAAAATGATCCTTTGGACACTTTTTTAAAAATCTATTTTTTTTTTCATCACTCAATTTGGGTTTAAAATAATATTAAAATATGTCTATAATGCACAATATAGTGTAATACATACTAGCAAAGGGCAAAAGTTTTATTTAAGCAGTTATGTTATTTTATACAAGTTTTTCCCTTAAGGGGATCATTTTAGGCCACCTTCCCCTAATATTTAGTGCAATTTAACATAGTTTGTATGTAAGTACCAAAACAACACTAAAAAAAGAATAAGGATATACACTCATCAAGGTGTAAATTAGTAATGTGGAAGTTGTAACTGCGACTTTTTTTCTTGTTTTTTTAGCTATATTTTTACTACATAAATAAGAAACCTGCAACTGAACAAAAGCTTTTACATTTTATCTTGAAAAATGTGCAAAATCTCGGATATTAATTTGTTTACAAGTTTCACTTGCAAATGCATCACCGAGAAATATTGTTATTCTAATTCTAACCGAGAAAAGTTTCAGACTTTCGACGTCTGACAGCTACTTATAAACAAAAGCAACGATGACAAATAAGTTTTGCTCTAAAATTAGAAAACAGAACTCTTGAGAGAATATTTTTAAAGGATTTAAATTCCGATCTATACCTAATATTTTCGAATATTTTTCCTAATAAATTAGAGTAGACCGTTTTGTCATATTTTGTTTTAATCCTGAAAGTAAACAAGGGGAATGTGCTATTTATAATGCTCAAATAAATGACGAATTTCTTAACTTAGCTTCTTTCAAAATATCGCCAGGGATTAATTCATTTAATAGCTTCTAAAATTTTAACGAAATTTCTCTAAACTTTAATGGAAGATTTATTCTTTTGCAACATTTCAATTAGCGAGAGCTATCTATGCTATTGTATAGACTCGGTATCTTTCTGAAACACCTGTTCAATCTTCACAAACAACTTCTAGAACTAATACTTTCCAGATGATGATAATTTTATTTTGTAATATGACTTTCAAAAGATTTATAATGCACTACCAATTTATGTTTTAATAAATTTAATGTTTCTGTTAAGAGACTTTGAAGCTTCTGATAATTAATAAAAATAAATTTTTATAGATTATTGCCATATTAAGAATGTCGTTTGTTTTAGTTCCTTTCATTAGTTGAAAATATTGTATGCATCACAATACAATATATGTCTAACTTTAAAAAGTTTTTTTTTTTCGACATCTAAAGTGACTAATTCGTTTGTGTATTTTGCTTTTTATTTTCTACAGAATAACCGAAAAGAGCCTGCCACATCGTAAAATTCAATATAAAATCAAATGATTAACATACGGGAGTACGTTTTGGACTAAAATGCTTCTCATGACCAAACGTTTTAAGTACATAAACATTTATTTCCGAATTTTGCCGAAATATGGCGATATGTTTATTTACCTATTTACATATTACGCTATCGTACTATATTGAATCCACAGAAATCGCGATTATTTGTTCATTGTTTAATGGCAACACCAAAATGAAACGCATCTCATTGTTTGGTGCTGCCATCTACAGGAATAAAAGCGAAACAAACAATGATTTATTGTTTTTATACGTTTTCATTTGAAATATTGATTTTTGTAAGCATTTAATATTTATAATTTAAAAAATACAATTAGCAATATAAAATTAAAAAGGGATTTTTTGTAAAAAGGGAAAAGTAAGTGTAATAGTTTTCCCTTACCGTTTCCTTTTTTAAACGTAACTGTTATACTTTCGAAATTTTAGCTCTTATTTAATTTTTTTACAAGCTTTTAGTATAAATATGTATTATTCAGTCTTTTTTTTTTTATGAAGTCCACTCCACTGTTATATTTTTCAATGACAGTCTACTCGGACAACGCCGAGCGGGTCAGCTAGTTTATTTTAAATCAAGAACATAAGCCAAGCAGTTGTAGAGCAATTACAGGGGATTTATTTTGTACAATTCATTATCATATTTCAACATGTATACTTGTTGTTGCACCAGTGTCATTCTCAAAACAAATGCCTTGAAACACGTGGTTTGAAATTGCGGGTCGTTTGGATGAGGATCGAGCTACAGAAGTCGCACGCGTTGAAGTATGTTAGTAAATTGCACAAATTAAATCTTAGTAACCACTTCGCTTGAGTTTTTGGTGTGGCGCCATCTATCGGCAAAACTTTGAATGTATTTCTTTTACTTTCTTAAGGAAAACTTTTCATCAGGAGAAGCATTTTTCAAACCGCACTCTCGTACTCTCATACACCAATTACTTGATTTTATTTTGAACTTTGCAAAATGTATTGAACGTTGTTATTTATATATAAATACAATGACACCTCAGTTTTCGTCGATATTCCGTCAGAAAACAATCGGAGAAATCCGAAACCGACGAAAACCGAGTCAATTGTATCCATATGAATCCATGTAAATCCAATTAATTCGTTCTAAACACTCCAAAATATGTATAAAAAACACAATTTCTAGAGCGTTTAATACTAAATACTGTAGCTTTTAATACTAAAAACAATAGGAAATAAATATAGTGTTCTTAGCGTATGGTATCAAGGCACCGTATCTGCACTGTAAGAAAATTTGATCAAAAATTACGGTACCTATACTGGCAACTTTGTGACCAGTATATATACCGTAATTTAAATAGACTGTATATGTACCGTAAAATATTTAAAGTATATGTACCGGCTGCACTCCCCCCCTCTCCTGAGGCCTGCACGCATTACGTAACAAGAGCAAGAGCATCACTTCAGGGGTTGCCGTACACCGAGGCCGGGCTACCAGCTTTTTCCTTACTGAAAAATAATTATTTTACGGTATAAATAGCGATTTTTTACTGACAAACAATAATTTTACGGTATAAATATCGTTTATAATCGAAATGGCACATATACGGTCTTTTCACGCTTAATATACCTTAGAAGTACGGTACTTATACCGTAAAGAGTGAAAACGGCAAAATTTACGCTGAATTTTTACGAAATTTTTTTACAGTGTGGGATCACTTCCGTTTTTGGTCTTTTGGCACTAGGAGTCAGAGTCAGGGGACCTATGTCACTCAAAAAGGCTGTCCAAAGTGGTCTGTTTCTGCCGCCTTTTTAAGATTCGCCTAAAATGGGGCAAGACGTTATCATTAAACAAGTTACTTACAAGAAACTTTCTTTGGTTCCATGATGGAGCACTCGCAAGCAATAAAAAAAAGCACAAAAATACACAAGACATAAACGAAATTTGAGGCAACCGTGTCAAACCGAAACAAGTTTATCGCGGAAAAAATCGACGAAACCGAAACCGACGATAACCGAAGTCACATATTCTGCCTCAAACTGAATGTATGTCGTGAAGAATTATATTGTTCACATCAATAGCATATTTAGCACCAAACTATTATGTATTTCGTAAAGAATTATATCGTTCAAATATTTAAAAAAAAACTATTGTTTTTAGATTTGAATAAGAGAATTTATCTAATCACATTTTAACAATTTAGAAACTGTCAGTGTAAAAAATTTTAACTAAATTTTTAATCAATAAAAAATATTCCACTTTAAACAGACGGATTATGTAAATTGAATTACTTTCACGTTGTGATATTAAGAAATCAGTACTTAAGAAATGATGATGATGAGAAATTCGGAAATTTTTAATAATATTGACTCACGTTTTACAAGAAAAATCTTAAAATAGATAATTTCAGGAAACATTATAGTAATACGCGAAACATTATTTTCTAGTCACTAATTTTATTATTATGAAATTAAAAAGACGGAATATCATTACACCTTGTAAAAACATTTTCTTAACGTTATTATAAACAAGATGTACAATTTACGAACACTTATTCTTTTCGAGTTATCTATAAGCATTTCTAAAAAAGGACCGAATTTAATGAATTTTAAAATAGAAATCCAAAATGTATTTTTCAATATGTCTATGATATTTTTGGGTTATTTTGGGTTACTGCTACTAAAATTAACATCGGAGAAGAAATTTAAAGGTTAAGAAGTAATTTTGACGTGTTAAATGTTCTCAAAACTCCTTTCATTAATTTATCTTATTTAAAAATAACAGTGATTATAAATTTAAGTTAATTTCAAATGTATATTTTCTGTATCTCTGTAAGCAAATACACTTTTATTTCTGATAAAAGGAAAAACTTTTATAGCCTGCTATTGTACTTAATTGACGTGTTAGATATAAAATAATCTTATTTAAATAATAACGGGACCCAATACTTCGAAAATTAATTTGATATGTTTTCCGTTAACACACAAAGTTTTAAAAGCTTTTATCTCTTGATTACTAATTTTGATAATACGCGCAGGTTCTCTTTGCATCGATTTTATGAAATAGCTTGAAACTTTCAGAAGTCCTAATGTTACAATTTCCTACAGATTGATCTAAAATATTTTGCATAAATAAATAATTAATATTAGCATTTCAAAATTAATATGAAAAGAATTATTATTATTAGAATTTTTTAAAGTGTTTCGTACACAGTATTTTTATTTCCTAAAATATCTTCAGAATTTTATTTCATTTTTCAGATATTATTATTTTTTTTTAAGTATAAAATTTTTTTATGCCTACATCCAGTAATTGGGAATTTATCCTGCCCCTATTACCATAACCAGGTGATCCAATCTGGGCTACCCCGGTTAAAGATGCTCTATACCCGTGTGCGTGTATAGAACAAATACTGTGAATTTTTAAGATTTCAATTCTTCAGTTTTACTAGATTATTTACATTTTTACTTTTTTTTAAACTTTCTTTTTTCATACATAGGGTGAAACCCCCAGTAAGTGACACTTTAAGGATTTTTTCTTGTTCCAATCACTATTACAAAGTTTTAAATCTATTTTATACTTATCTTTGTTTTTGAAAGTATAGTAAAGTTAGATTAAAAAAATTATTGTTGACAAAATTTTGAAAAATTATACTTTTTATTACTAAAAATTATTTTTTCTCAGAAATATGGTTAGTATCTCCAGTAACTGACACCATCCCTTTTAAAACAAAAAAAAATGCTGAAAAATAAGTTGTAACAGTTAAGACAAATAAGTTACCACTAGATGACATTACTTTGCAGAATTTTACAAGAAAGTGGTTATTTGAGTTGGATTTCGGCTGAAGTGTCAGTTGCTGGTTAGGTGTCAATAACTGGGGGGTTTCACCATAGTTTTCTTCCGGTTTAAACGCTCGTCAACTTCTCTTTTCTGTTATTTATTTAACCTAATTTTC
The DNA here is from genome assembly GCA_963931845.1 of Maratus michaelseni. Lineage (NCBI taxonomy): Eukaryota > Metazoa > Arthropoda > Arachnida > Araneae > Salticidae > Maratus > Maratus michaelseni. Next base: position 455,649,385 of record OZ007589.1, on the reverse strand, counting down.
TAAATATGATTTTGTGAATGACTGGAAAACCCGTTTTCTGTTCGATCTATGTACATTTTTTCTTAAGGTCTAGCTTGCCTTTCCAAGGTGGAACGCAACCATTTTAAATCTTCACAAAAGCACCTTAAACAATTTATCCAATTTGCAACAAATGTCTTGCGGTTCATTTCTTGGAGTTGTCTAATTCTTTGCTCGTTAAATAGGTAGAATTTAACATTTTTAAAAAGTCTTGCACATCAAATGCGTTTGCGTGCTGAACGGGTTACGATTGATTTTGGTTCCCATTCAATGTAATTTAGAAAAATAACGAATGATGTAGTATGAGAATATGAGGTGTAATTTTCAACCTCTTATACTCTAATGAAAATAATTTTGCTATGCATGTGTTTAAATAAAATGAAATACTTATCTAAACAAAACTAAGAAAACTGAAATGGAACTTAGTAGTATAGTTTTAATAAACAAATAAAATAACTCATTACATTTACGTTCAAATATCTCCCTATGCTCTGATTTCTGTTATTCTGGCAAGCCCCACCAGTGGCTGAGAGGTTCTGCTATCAAAGCTGGTAGACGGGAGGTGCTGGGTTCAACCCCCTGTCGCGCTCGTTGACCTAACCGTTCGTAGTTTTCCGTCGTTTTCGTCGTACCATACAGTAAATATGGGTTAGGATCCCTTAGAAAGATCCCCACGGAGGGTACTCCCCCCTAGGGCCTATATACCTCGTGTAGATAATCGGCCGTCATAAAATCAACCAACCAACTGTTATTCTGGCAAACATTAATTGAAGGATCAGAGGGGAGGGAGGAGGATAGTCACGATAGTTATTCGTTGTTCTATCTTTTACGAGCGACGACTCTACTGTTTTTCTGTCTTTATACAAATCTTCAACTGTGTTTTATAAAAGAACTTTCATCTTTCTCCCCCCTTTAAACCTATTTTCAATTGTGTTTTTCAAAGAGACTTACTTTTATTTTTGTCTTACCCATGCTTTCCAAACAATAAATAGTATGCCTTATAAGCTAAAATGGCACTGTTATTTTAAATTTTATAAAACTGGACTATCATCGTTCCCTCCTACCCTCGGATCCTTCAATTTCATTTTATAGTTATTTTTTATTGTTGATATAGAATAAAAAAAATAATTCAAAAAGCTAAATTTTTTAACTGTATTTTTGAGTTTAAAAGATACATAAACAAACTTATTTCTAATGACTTACTTAAAAAAAAACGTATTTTAAAGAAATAACTGGGTGTTTTTCTTTCATTCTTTTAAAACATTTCTTACCTAAATATAATGTGAGCGTTTTAATTCAATCGAGAAAACTCAGATACGTTTAAACGAGTAAAAGTAACTTTTAACCTTAAAAAAATATGAAAAAACAGACATTTTTGTGTTTGTTTACTTTTAATTATAATTTGTGTTTCTTTTTCGCTGACACGAATTTTTGCACACATATTTTCGAAATATCTATACATGTTTATTTATAAATAGCACTTGCAAGTATTTCCGACATCGTGTTTATTTTGCTAATTTTCTCGGTTCGGTAGAATATGGAGGCTGTCCAGAAAAGTTGCAAGATTATTTATGTATCCGTCATTTCAGTTTTAAAGCTTCTCTAAATGAAGAATTATTTACCTTTATGATATTACAACACAAATAAAAAATACAATTTTAAAAACTATACAAAAATGTGCCATTTTGCAAGTTTTAGTAGGTTTCTAATGCCCACCGCCAACTTAATTAAAAATTATTGCATTTTATGCAAGAACTTAATCAAAATATTAGGAATGTAGAAAAAAAAATTATTCAACCGAATATATTGTTTTTTAGGTATGTTCGTAATTATATAAATACGTAGCATCTATAGTCGACGTCTGGTCCGTCCATCTGTTTGTCTGTCTGTCTGTCTGTCTGTCCGCATATAACAGTGAAAAAACTACCCAACCGAATGGTTTGAAATTTTATATATAGAATCGTTGCAGAATTTTGTCGAGTCATTTCAAATTTTATGAAAATCGAATCAAAACTTAAAAAGATATTAATAAAAGTTTTCTTCATTCTATTAAATCCTATCATACGTAATCTATATAATAACAGCGCAAGTCATGTGACTGAGGAGAACAAATACGGGCTAATCACATATTTTTCCATATGCCAAGTGGCCATTTTTAATTAAAAATTATTTTTTCGAATAAAATTGCATAAAAGTTACATTTTTAGAAAGATTGTTCAAAAAAATTGTTTGCTTGAGAGATGAGTCACATTATAAAATGTATAGATTCTGAGAAAACTTCAGTGGAAATTAGGTTAACCGAATATCTCAATCCATTAAAGTAAATAAACAAAAGATTAATGCATCGTGAAACATAGAAATATTAACCATGGAGGTCGCAAAGCAAGATCTCCATGATGAATTTACAGCACTGTCTGGTATCGGAAAAAAAATTCGCATCTGTAAACATGGCATACGTAATAAGAAAAAAAAAGGCATCCTCATTTCGTTCATAGCAGACAATATAATTTATTTCGCTGAAATAATGATGATGATTTTTTACCTTGAAAAACTGGTTATAGCACGAAACGAACGCACCTCATTTGTCACGTTTAAACGTACAATTTCCAACTTGTTCATATTCCAAATCGATCTGATTGATCAAATACAAATTCATAACGAATGACGTTTTCTTTCTAATTACTTAAGTATGTTGATTCATTTTTACCATTTTTCAGTGACAGAAAATATTTAAGTTTCTTGATTATTATGCGCACAAATTAAACGCTCTAAGTTAGAAGTCTTAAAATAATAGGTATCTGTCCATATAAGTTTCATAAGCAATCGAAAAAACTTTTAGTTATGCTTCATACAGCAACAAAATTTTAATTTTTATATGAATGTAGGAATTTTATTTTTGTTATAACTCTATTAACTTTTAAATATCATAACATAAACAACATTCGAAAATGATATTATAAGAAAAATTCTACACTTAATATTTTCTGTAACAGCTCGAGTTAGTAAATTTATTGCAACTTTAAATATGTTAAAACTTATTCAACTTAATGAAATCATTTGATTACTTACATATGAGCAACATGAAATCCGTGGAAAAGCAAACGATATTCCATAAGTGTGTAATTCAGTAAATACGCAAAATTGTCTTATTTACTTAGCTAAATTATTTTCTAATTTCCTAAAGACACCCTGCTCAAATATTTGATTCAGATTTACTCTTTAATTAATTTCTTGAAAGTAAAAAATGTTTTCTGACAACATAACTAGGGGAGATGGGGGATGAATGGGACATTCTCACAAAAATGTTTATTTTAAATATTTTATTTAAGTTATTATCAATATTATATATCACATTTCATACTTTAAGTGTTTGACTACATCTTATGCACAATATTTATTCAAGATTATTAATATACAGAAATATATCATGAAATTAAAAAACAATTCTTCTATGTCCCAATCATCCCCACAGCAGGGATGAATGGGACACAAATATTTTCCTCCCTTTATTCAATGTTAAGGACTAAAAGCTGAAAAAAATGCCTACTGGGCAAAAGCTGAGCGATTGTAAATTGTAATATGATCTCCAGAATTATTTGTTAGCCAATCATATTGGACTCATCTCAGCTGTACCTTAAAAGGCCCATAAACGGAAGCATTCAATGGCTGAAGACGATAACTACAAAGAGGATGAAATGTTAAAAGAATAATTACCATAAATTATTAATTTATCAAACTATATAATATTATTTAGCTAATAAATATATTTTTCAGCATCCTCTAGGGATAAATGAGACAATCCCATTCATCCCATTTGAAATGTCCCAATCATCCTCATGATGCATATATTCAATTGTTAGCCATTATTTCTCAAAAATTATTTTGTCACAATGGTTAATATTCATTCATTTTAATTACCAATATTGAGCCTTGAAATAAAAAATTACAACATATCTTAATTGTTTATATTGCATAAGATATTTAAGTAATTTCACATGTAATAAAATTTACTTTTAAGCAGAGTTTTCAGGAAATTATAATTTGAAGGAAACTGAAAACAGCCACGTGGTCTTGCTTTTTGGTTCTGAAGCACACCATGGTAGTGAAATCTATGAGGATAGGAAGCAACTAAAAAAAAAAGTTTATTGCCTGAAATATTGAGAACGTCCCATTCATCCCCCTTTTTCCCTATATATTTCTATCTTCCAATCATTCCTTCAAATCCGCTACCTAAATATTTTGTTTATTAATTTGGCATATTATTTTACCAATCTTTTTTTTTTTTCCTCTGTAAAATATAGAAGAAAAATATATATATTGCAAGGCAGATTCTCACGATACCCGTTATAACAATTCATATTCATTACAATACGAAATAACAAGTGAAATCATAAATATTAACCGCTTGCAATAAAATGACATGTAGCTCGTCGTGGGTTTTTGTCCCAAACGATAAAATGAAGATCTACACTCAACATCCGTCTAGTTAGTCAAAATTATTTAATTTAAGTTACTTGAAATGTTTTAACTACCACAAAATTTATATAGTTTTTAATTCAAAATAAATTTAACTACAATTCCTTCTGAATTATGTAGTATATTATTATAGCTATACCATTTTACTTCCTATTATTGACTCTATCCTTAATCTCTTTTGCTTTTCTTTATATTCCAAATTTCTTTCTTTCTTTCTTTAAATTTCTCTTCTTTTCCTTTTAATTGCTATTTAAAGCAATCTTATCTATTCCCAGCGGCTCACTATTAAAAGACAATCAACTCACAATAGACTGGGCGTAAAGTTGCTGCAACTAGGAAGCCCCTTAACCGGCATCAACTGTTCCGGACTGTTCCATCTGAATTAATAATATTTTAATGTTTAATTATTTTTATATTTAATTTTATTAGCAATATAAAACGAAACTTGTTTTTCTAATGCAAAAAGAAACTTTACATACACAAATTTTCACAATTACATTTTCCTAGAAAAGGTTAATTACATTATCTCCCTTCTCAGAAAAAATCTTTTCCGCACTGAGGCTCTTTTCATAGTCTAAAAATTAAATTTTCTTTTTCTCTTTGTGGATCATTAATTTTATAACCGCGAATTTTATGACATGTGAATATTCAAATTTATTTCAAAAGTTCACGACTTCATTAAATCGAAGCAAAGAAATATCAGTAGCCTAAAACATTTTACAGTATATCTTTTATTTACCTGATCTTATACAGAAAGAATTCATGCGGGACTTACTTTAAACATTAACCTCATCTTTAATTCAGTCAAACAAAAGAGTTGATACAAATTACTTTTGGACGAGTCGTTAAGTTGAATAAGGTATTCGATTCTTTTTTTACGGCGTAATTTTATAGGCCTACATAAAAATTTTCATTTATTGGTTCTTCTGTTTTTATGACCTTTCTCAGAAAGGTGGCAATTTCTACACCAGAATTTGAAATTGGTGTGACTGCAGAACTGGAAAAAAAATTCTCCAGTTTAAAAGGGATTATAGCTCATTTTCCTATATAGTTAATACTTAAAAATAACTAACAAACTTAAAAATAAGCAAAATGTCTTCATTTCTGAGTATTTTCTCGGTTTAGCTCTACTGTCTTTGAAGTAATTATTTGAAATGTATTTATTTCATTTTTATGTATTTTTTTTAATTACGCACGTTATCTTTTATTGTTACTTGGTTGTTTATTTCCATATTTGTAACCATGGAGTCACTCGAGCCACAACTTCAACCAAATAAAACTAAAAGATAACGTGCGTAATTTAAAAAAAAAAAAATAAGAAAATTAAATGATAGCATTTCAAATAATTACTTCAAAGACGCGCAATTATAGAATATTCTCATTTATGCTTGATAATGGCTCAGAGTGAGCCGAAACTTGTCAGCAATCTAATAAAAGTTATTTCACTGTATATTATGTTATTAGTTTATACAGCTTTTAGCATTTAAAAGAAATATATTATTACTAGGTGTTGTAATTTTTTACAAGCATGCTTATTTTTAACACTTTTCAACATAGTTGAAAAGTGTTTATGATTCCGGTTTGTTTGTCAACTGTCTGTCGTCTGCCCGTGTTCTAATTCTCGTAAGTATAATTGAATTTGCATGATATTGATATATGTTGCTAAGGTCTAACTATAACACGCCCCCCTATTGAAGATTATATATGTAGCTGTAATAATTCGTTTAGAGGACATAAAAAAGAATTCTGTTACATTATGGTCTATGGAGAAAAATCATATTTTAATAGTACTTCAAACATGATGAAATTGGTATGCATCACTAATATGGATTACAACATGTATTTTAAAAAGTTTGAAGTAGGTAGCATCTATAGTTTCTTTACAGGAACGTACAAAAGAATTCCGCTACATTATGGTTAGTTGGTTGGTTGAATGGGGTTTTATGGCACAAAGTGCCACCACTACATTATGATCTATAGAGAAAAAAATGTTTGCAGTGTATTCCAATGACGTTACGTTTACTTCCAACATTGTGAAATTGATATGCATCACTGAGTTTCACCACAAAATCCTTTCTATAGAATACGAAATGCGTAGCATTAATCGTTCATTTACACAGAAACACACACATGAATTCAGTTACAGGTCTGATTTGAACAATAATTGCTGACAGTGATACGCAGGGTGTATGAACATCTGAGATATGCATTTCAAAACTTATTTAAATTTTAGTGTATCATAAAGTGTACAGTAAAGTGTATCATATAGTGAGTCTCAAAATTATATGGACAGGCGATTTTTAGAAATAACAGTTCAAAAAAGGAAGCAATAATCACGAAAAAAATAATATGCATATAGTATCATAACATGAATTTATTACAGCAAAAAAATAATGTATAAGTTTTACAGATTTTTTGTAAAAAAAATAAAAATAAAAATATGCTGTCCAAGAAATATATGAACTTTTCGAATATTTTGCATTTAAATTCAAATTTTGTATCCATTCTTTTTAATTATCTTGAAAACCCTATCAGGCATGCTTCTAACTAGTGTTTGGGGTATGTGCGGCTGTAAAGAGAACCAACTCTGCTCTAGTTGTTGCTGTAATTCCTGAATAGTAGAAAACTGCCCACCATGGGCATACACATCTCGTGCAAGTACTCCCCAAAGGTTTTCAATTGGATTCATGTCTGGGCTGATGGCTGGCCAATCTATAACAGTCACTTAATTCTGTTTAAACCAAGCTGTTGTTGAGTTGGAGGTATGAATCGAAGCATTGTCCTGTTGGAATTTCCAGTTTTCCCCCTTAAGATGTTTACGATTGGAAGTAGATTGCTTTTAAGGACATTTTGATAATCCTCAGAGCATTGTCGACCATTAAGAAAAGCAATATCCGTTGTTCCGTTGAAACAGAATGCTCCCCACACCATTAGTGAACACCCTCCATTTTGTCGACTAAAGAACTCACGAGGTTATTTTCGTAAATCATGCCAATAGTATGCCCAGCCATCAAGACCATCCAAAATGATTTTTTTTCGTCACTGAAGAAAACTCTTAACCATTCACCCGTCCAATGCATGTGTTTTTTAGCGCAAAGAACTCTAGCCTTTCTATGGTGCACTTTCAGCATAGGTGTCCAAGACATTCTGCGATATTTATGATTTTCGCTTACCTGTATGCGACGGTGAACAGTAGATCTGGAAATAGGAAGCGCCAAAGTCCTCGCAATTTCACGAACAGACATCTTTTGGGTTTAAACTGCTTGCAAATATTCTCTATCTTGTTTTAGAGATGTTTTTCTTGGTCGACCTGAACGCTTTTTTGCAATCGTATTGTCACTTTTTGATAAAATTGCATAAATTCCAGATCTGCTACGCTTCATTTGTTCTGAAATATCAGAAAATTTAACATTTTGAGCCTTTAAACGCCAAATTTTAGCAATATCAGCAGCAGAGAATTCAACATTGCGAGGCCATTTTCAGCTATTCGTCAATTAAGAAAGAACGGTCATTTTATATTTCGAAGTGGTTACGTCACAAATACAGAACGCAGAAAACACACATTTTTCTTATACGAGGGTAATAAAAGCAATTCGTTTCATTGTCCATATATTTTTGAGACAGGTTATTTTGAATTTTATTTTTTTACAAACAATCTGTGATATAAACATAACATTTCTGTATCGTAATAAACGTATGTTAGGATTCCATATGCTAATTATTTTTTTCGTGATTAATGCTTTATTTTCTTAGCTGTTATTTCGAAAAATCGCCTATCCATATAATTTTGAGACGCACCTTATGCAGTGGAACTTCCCTTTGACGAAGTTCCTATTTAACAAAGTTTTCCACTTAACGAAATTTTCTGCAGAACCTTGACTTTGAACATCATTAACATGTAAATTAATCTCCATAATACGAAAAACTTATTCTATATAACGAAGTTTATTCCACTTTCGTGCATGTGCAGAATTCAAACGGAGAGGTTGCTGTTGCGATGGGTGTATGAAATTATTTTAACGGACTGTATGAAAATGAACATATTTAAATCATTTAATCAAAACACACACATTTAATGACATGTTAATGAAAAAAGAAAGAGTAACGATTCCGTTTTCGTTTACTTCACTTTGTTATGTGTTTTTTCCACATTATTCTAATTAAATTATTCTCATATCTACATTGCATAAAAAATGACTACTCGAATTAAAATACAATTTTCAAATATTTCCATTTTATGTGTACTTTTCATTTTATGTGGGTTATGTGTATACAAGTTTCATAAATTTAAGTTTATTTATATTTAACGAACTTTCTTCATAATAAAGTATTTATGTGTAACGATGAAACTTCTTTAAAAGGAAGTTTCACTGTAGTTCATATACAGGGTTCCACGGAAGAATTCGTAAGCGTTTTCGTCTATGGGGGTGAATTAGTTAAATTGTGCTTTTAACTGACTTATGCATTTCCCAGCTGAAATCAGTATACTAAAAGATTCTTTTACAGTATAAATAAATTCGTATACATGACTGCGCAGAAGAAATTGGATACTTTGCCGTCTATGGTATGTAATTATTCTAATTGTGTTTTAAAGCTGGACTAGCTTTTAGTATTTTATGTGATGTGTATGAATTTTACAGATACAATTTTACCCAAAAGAATTCGAATTAATATCTATGTCCGGAATTTCCTGAAAGTGCACTGCCAACTGTTTTACGCGTTTTTCAGCTCAACCAAATTTTACGTCATTATAGATTGTAAATATAGTGTAATATAAATAAATTCCTATGTATGGCTGCACAAAAGAATATGGATACATAGTAATCTACAGATAGTAATTCTCATAAAATCCCTTATAGTTGCTTTATGCGTTTTCCAGTTGATTTAAGTTTTAATTGCATCGTGTGGCATGCATAAAAATCTGTAGAACATATACAGGGCTGCACAAAATAATTTGAATAAATTATCGGCTATGAACATTAACTACTAAAAACGAATTTTTAACTGCATTGTGTGTTTTTTAAATTGTTTATTTATGTATCTCATTCCATTGTATAAAAAAATGAAATTCATTTTCAATATTTTGATACTGTTGGAAAGTGTTTTATAATCTATCCCTGATGCATGATTTTCCGTTCTGGTTTGGTATACAAGTATATATATACTAAAGTAAATTAAATAGTAATTATTGCTTAAAGTGATAAAAACATAACACGAAGTGTTTAAAAATACCTTTTAATATAGATAACATATGTTTCCTTCGCTCTAACTGCGACATCTTTAGATAAAAATGATAAATAAAATATTCTCGTAAAGTTTTGAAAATAGTAAACGTAAACTACGAGATCACATGCCCAATGCAATATAGAATAGAGCCGTTGCAGATTGATTTCAAGAAGAGTATAACAATTTTTCAATCAAGAGTTTATTTCCCATCCATTATTCGTGAATTAATAGAAATATATTTGTGAAAAGATAACATTTGCAACAAGTCGGCTTCTTTTGAATTACCTAAAATTGGGCACGCGATACTTTACAGATTGAAAAAGCAATAAAAATAAAAACCAGTAATAATTTTCCCGTTTTTCAGTTTGACCAATTTAAGCACCTGCTTGCATTGGACATGCGATCTCGTGGTTTATGTTTACCATTTTCAAAACTTTGTGAGAATATTTCATTTATCATTTTGATCTGAAGATGTTAGAGCCGTTAGAGCGAACGAAACATATGTAATCTATATTAAAACGTATTTTTAAACTTTTCGTGTTATGTTTTTATCACTTTAAGCAATAATTACTATTTAATTTAAAGTTAACAAGTGATTTTATTATATTATTTATACCAAAGTAGTTATTATATATTTTATCAGTAGTTACTATTTAGTATATAAGTATATAGTATACTTTTTTATATCTTTAAATTATTACTCATACGCGTGTAAGTTTTCAAAACTGGTCTTGTAACGTTAACTTTTAATTTTTATAAAACTTGTTACCCCGGTATTGTTCCTATTTATTAAAAAAATTTCATATAATGTAGCACAAATTTCTTTAAAATACATTTATCAACCAAATATTTAAACAAAAAGATTTTTATATTTCGAAAATATTCCCTCAACAATGCTTAAAAGGAAGACATTTTTTCTCATTCAAATTACAATATCACAAACTTTCTGTGAAATTTAAATATCTCATTTATTCTACGCAAATCCATGAATGTATTATGCATGAATTTTAATTTACTTCACTTTAAAAGAATTTATGTTTTATTAAATCTCGTTATCTTTGGTATTTTCTTCTGCGGATTAATAATTTTTATCAACCCATCTGCAGGAAATATTGCATAAGCGTGTCTGTGACACACATAAAGACAAGTAAAACTTACGAAACTTGCTCAATTTATTTTAACTTATGAAATCTCGGATTATTTTGTTTAGCATATTGCGATTGAAACTGCTTTAAAAAGCCCAAGAAACAAATAATTTTTCCCTGTTACAGCTGAACCTGAAAAACAATGTTTAAAAAGTCAAATATTGTTTTTTTGAATTTATTATTATTATTAAACAGATAGGTAAAATTTAAAGTAAACAAACAATAAGTTCATAATTATTATTCGAAATTAAAATCAATTCCTTCTAGTTATTTTATGTAACACACATGAATATTAATTTTAATTTAGGCTGTTTGTTAGGCATTTATGCAATTTGTTACGTTAGTTAGGCATACAGTCGGCATACAGCTCGACCCCCTTCCTTTATATATATTTTTTTTTTTCGCCGATCATACGTTATATAAATAGTGTTAATAATATTTAAATAATACTGAATAATATACTACAGTATAGTTATCTGAATAATATACTTAACTCAGTGATAAATATCTGCAGACGTATTTGTGCACTGTAAAAAACGAAAAGAAAAGAAAAAGGCAAAGAAACTTCTAATTTTACAAAAAAAAAAAAAAAAAAAAAAAAAACTGTCTACCAGAACACCAGTAAAAATATATTTATTTTACTGGGAAAATCTGTATTTATTATTATTATTATTATTATTATTATTATTATTATTATTATTTGCTATTTTCACAAATTTTTCCCATACAATAAACAGTTTACAGATTGTTTTAAATAAAATAAATAAATATATATATTTTTTTATTACCATTCTAGCTGACAGTTTTCTCTATAAAATCAAAAGACTTTTTCTACAGTGTAAAGTTACGTAATCAAAATGTATGATTTTTGGATTTTATTACGAGTGAATCACAAAACTGCTTTCCACTTTGTCTTTAAAAATCATATAATAACTGCAACGAATGAACTGCTTGGATGTATTTTTCTTTATCCTCATAATAACAGAAATCGGAGGACTTTTTTCATAAACACTGCAATCACGAGAAGATTAGTCATTTTTAGGTGCGTTCGTAATTATATAAATACGTAGCACCTATTGTCGTCGTCTGGTCTGTCTGTCCGTCTGTCCGCATATAACAACGCAAAAACTACACAAACGAGTGGTTTAAAACTTAAGATATAGTATTATCTTTGCAGAATTTTGTCGAAACATTTCAAATTTTATGAAAATCGAATCAAAACTTTAGGAGATATTAGTAATGAAAATATTTATTAAGAAATTTGATTTTTTTTTCTTTTAACGGTGCTTTCTTGTTACTGAGATTTATTCGTCAAGCGACCGAGATACTTATTTTATGACAGAAATTAATCTGCAGCCGATATAATTCATTTCGCAGTATTAAAAATCATCAAGATCTGAATATTTATGTAACTAGCTATAGTACGAACGCACCTAATTTGTCACGTTTGGCGTACAATTTCCAATTTTTTTAATATTTTATGCTTTCCACTTTCACTAAGAAATCAAATAATGCATTTGTAATAATCGTTGCAACCGCAAGCACCGTAGTTTAGAGTCTTTTATCAGCCTTAGGAAGGATCAGGGTTGTTAGTTTTGGACTCCTTTTTCATTCAGAAATTCCGAAGAGAAAGTTTTGCTTTATTTAATAACAGACATTTCGTGATTACATAAAGTAAAAATTCAGCTTGCGTAATTTCCGGTATGAACTCTGAATTTCTGAATAATAAAGGAATTCAAACTGGCAACACTAGGATGTAATATCGAATTAAAATGCGAAGTTAAAAACATACAAGTTGGAATAGAAACAGGAATCATCAATAGACAATAAAGTATTTCAAATATTTACCGTTGTTGAAATGAAAAAAATTACATTTACAATAGAAATGGATACAAGATGCTTTAAGTAAAAAAAAAAAAAAAAAAAAAAAAAAATAGCGTTAAGAAAATATTAGCAATTTTTTTATGCCAAAAAAAAAAAAAAAAAAAAAAAACTTGGAAAAAGCTAATCAAAATTATTCAACCTTAAACAATACGACAGTTGAATTATTTACAGCCTTATGGAAATAAAACTGATATTGTTGTATTAATATTTTCAACTAAAAAAATACTGGGGCCCCATGTCAACAATTTCATCACATTTCGTCACGATCCACGTGATGTTTCATAAATTAGAGGAAAAAATAGCTAATAGATTTAAAAAAAAAAAAAAAAAAAAAAAAAAAACATACATTTTTAAACGAAATAAGAAAGGATTTTTAAGATGTAAATTACATTTTCGTGTTACTACTGCATGTTTCTTGTTTGTATTGCATAGTAATTATATTTCATAAATTGATAATTCAGAAAACTTATTTAAGTACTATCTTTCATATTCACATGTTCATTCAATAAACAACTGTTTTTTGAATTTTACTCAAGTATTGTTCATCTTATCTTCGAATTTTTCCAAATCCAAATATAGTCTCCTTTGAAATGAACGAGGGCATTTTCTGTCGCAAATTCTATAGCAGAAGAATTCTTTTTCTTTTTTTTCGTTTTGAAATAAAAATAGACTTTTCTACAAATGTAATATCAAAGATTGATACATTTATTTACTTCATAGGAAAAGGTGAATAACCTTAATATCTGATTTTATTTTCTTCCTTTTCTTGAGAGGTTTTTTTTTTTTTTGGCTTATCTAATAATTAAAATTCTTTAAATTGAATAATTAAGTCATCCAATTCCATATATTTCTATTTCTTTCTACATACCCCTGTAAAGTAACGTAAATACATATAATATCAGAAATTAAAACAAAGTATTAGACTGTTTATAGAAAGTTATTATGAAAATACTAGCTGATCCGTCTGACGTTGCCAGGAAATCAGTAACTTTCTTTTGTGGTTTCCATAAAAATAGTCATTTTCGGCGCGCATTCTGTTCTAAACAAACCTCTTTTCGAACGAAACTCCGGCACTCGTCCCCGCTGCTTACGGTATTATATAGCAGGCAACAATGCGCAACTACGCACGTGCTGCAATATCGTTTAGTTATAATTTCCACCGCTAGGACACGCGAAATCATCTTACTTAGTTATCTATATCTTAATTATTTCATGTTAAGTTGAATGAACCAATTCCTGTTGTAGAAGATCCAAACAATTTTTATAACACTTTGGTCGAAATATGAAAATGCCCTAAGTCAACCACTTTCAACCACCCTATTTCCCACACCCCCACAGCTACCGACATGCAACCACCATAGTGCACGAGGGGGGACTCGAGGTTACTACCACACATAAACACCAATGGTCTGCGCTGGGTAGTTGTGGCTGCAAAGTAAAATATAAGGACACACATGTCTATATGAAAATGCCCTTAGGTCGACCACTTTCAACCACCATATCTCCCACACCCTCACAGCTACCGACGTGGAACCACCATAGTGCACAATGGGAGATTCGCGGATACTACCACTCATAAACACCAATGGTCTGCGTTAGGTAGTTGTGGCTGCAAAGGGAAATAAAGGACACACACGTTTTAATGAAAATGCCCTAGATCGACCACTTTCAACCACCCTATCTCCCACACCTCCACAGCTACCGACATGCAACCATCATAGTGCACGATTGGAGATTCGAGGCTACTACCACACACAAACACCAGTGTCTGCGTTGCGTAGTTGTGGTTGCAAAGTGAAATAAGGACACACACGTCTATATGAAAATGCCCTAGGTCGACCACTTTCAACCACCCTATCTCTCCTACCCATACAGCTACCGACATGCAACCACCATAGTGCACGATGAGAGACTCCAGGCTACAAACACCAGTGGTCTGCGCTGGGTAGTTGTGGCTTCAAAGTGAAAAATAGGGGGACAGACGTCTATTTATATATAGATAGATAGAAATATTTACACTTTTATTTCAGTAAATCTTATAAAACATCCTTTTAAATATCCTTAAATTAATTACGTTATTATGCTATTACAAATAATGAAAACTATTTTATGAATAGCCATTTTATATACTGTTTATATACTAGTCTCTAAAATTTGAGGCATGACATTTTTTTTTAATATAACTTGCAAACAAATTGATATTAAAAATACAAAGATTGGATTAACCCTTTAACGAATAAAGCACTTCAATTGCTAAAATGTTGAAATAAATGATTGACACCGGTAGTTATAAACAAATTTATTTGTATATAATAAAAAAGCGATATTTCACACACATAATAAATGGAAAACATTTCTATTAAAATTCTGCTGTCATTGTTGAATTTCGTAATTAAAATTTTGTGGTTTCATAGGGAAACCAATGTCCGTTAAAGGGTTAAATATTAATTGTATAGTTATGAATTTTGAATTTTATATTAGTTCGACATCCTGCACATTTTATAAATTAACAATTGGATCATTTTTCACTAATGTGCAAATTTCGGGTTAAAATTTTCACTAAGAGTCTCAACAATCATATTTAACATATGGTATAAGAATAAAGCTGATGTGATTTAACCCTCTCAGCGACAAAATAACGTCTGTTGCTAGAATGTTGAAATGGCTGAATGACACCAGAAATTATGACTAACTTATTTAAAAATAAATAAAATCTTTACGTACAATCTTTACGTAAAAGGCAAATTTTATTTCAAAAGTTCCATTGCAATTGACGTTTGTGGCATAAATAATAAGTGGTGTTAAATGGTATACATAATATACCACCACCCTTCAAATGATTAAGAACGATATTTCACCGCAAAAGACAGCTGGTAGTGACAGCAAAATTTAAATTAACGTCTGTCCCTAAAAGGATTGCAGAGGATTGTAGGACAAATCCTTTCGGTATCAATTAGAGTATATTTTCAAGTTCCCAATGCAATAACATTAAATAAACAATAAAATATAAGTTTAAGTTTTTGGCTTTTGGCCGGAATTTTTTTATTTTCGCCCACTGTGCGGGTTGTTCTTCATTGTTCTATGGTTCAATATCGATACTGCACTCAGTGATTTGGAAAGGGTTGGGGCGGTACTGAACAGAACACCATGAGTATATGCATTAAGATGAAGTAATTAAATAATTTTAATCCAGTTTTCTCATATTTTTTCCAGATTTTTCTCTCATGAATCATAGTTTTACAAAGAGTTAATTCTATAAAGAATTCTGTTATTGTAGTGAAAACTACTTTTGCAGCGCTGGCTTTGATGTTTGATTCGATGAATATGACGAAAGAAATCTTTACGGAAATGGCGCTTTAAATATCCATTGTTTTTCTATATTAAATTTCAATGCTTTTCTTATTAATTTTAATATTTACTCTTAATTTAATAACTTTTCAATGCATTTTCCGATATCATAATACATTTTAAGTTATTACATCTGATTATAAATAAATCAAGGTTCCGTCTGCAGCTAATTTCAAGAATTTGTGAATATTTACAACATAAATATGAATATTTTACTACAAAATTTATTAAATCAATGTTGGATCTAACGCCTCAATCTAACAACTATTTTTTAATAAAAATATAAATTACTGTTTTAATGATTTTAAAATT
The DNA here is from genome assembly GCA_963931845.1 of Maratus michaelseni. NCBI lineage: Eukaryota > Metazoa > Arthropoda > Arachnida > Araneae > Salticidae > Maratus > Maratus michaelseni. Next base: position 455,632,976 of record OZ007589.1, on the reverse strand, counting down.
AAAATATTGTAGATAAATTTTCAACGAAATTTGGAGCTCATATTTATTGTTCGTAAAAATCTGAAAAAAAAGTGTAAAACCTTGTAAAGTTGGTTTGTATTTTAAATTATGATCTGTGATTTACCAGTAATTATAGATTCTCGTTGCATTACCTGAATTCGTGAGTTTGCTAAAAGTTTTATAATCAAGTTTCCAGCCAAAAAGTGTTAAAATGTTAAAGCGAATTAGGTGGCTTCATAAATTAGACATGCATTTAAAACCCACTTAAAATCGCAAAATAATAATAATAATAATAATAATAATAATAACAATAACACTTGTTTTCACTATATTTTCACTACAATCGACACTCTTTTTTTTCTGTTTTACATTTTATAAAAACATATTTTATTTAACATATAATTGTTAACCTTAACAATAAGCTTACAAGGCCGTGTGTATTTTATAAAACCAAAATTTAAAAAATATATCAGATTTTTAAGTGGCAGAACTACTAATTGTTAATCGATAGAAAACGTCTTGTTTTTGATAATGTTTTCGATGAAATTATGAAATTACCTTGATCATGGATAGAAACCAACTGTTATTGCGATTATTGTATTGTGGATTAGGGTTACGGAAGATTTCTCATTAATCATTATTACTTTATATTGTTGAAAAATGTGTTTTTACATCTATTGTATACAGTGCTCAATATGAGACATGTCAAGCATGTGCAATTTTACCAGTATTTTGGAATAGTAATGTTCGCTTTATTTTTTTGTAGACTTCTTCAAATAAATAAGGCAAAGTTATGAAATAATCCTATATTTATTTTAGATATTTATCAAAATTTATTGCATTTTATATTATACTGGTTAATGCTTTTAAGATATGTTAATATACAAAATCTATTTATTTTATAAACTAAAATTATGAAGTGAGAAATTAAATTATTTTTACATGTATATGTTTTTATGAGAGATAAAAATAATAAATGTTGAATTTAGTTTATAAAATATAAATAGATTTTGTATATTAACATATCTTAAAACCATTAAACAGCATAATATGAAACGTAATAAATTTTGATAAATATCTATAATAAATATATGATTACTTCATAAAAGATTGCTATTCCGAAATACTGGTAACAGAATGCGCATACCATCACATATCCTAAACTAGTCGTTGGGGGCCACCGTAATACTTACCCATCATGGATATGCATAATGTAAAATATTAAAATAAAACAGGTGTAAACTACTTATAAAATGCATTGCAATTCAAATAAAATCGTAGCTTGATGACGTCATAAACTTTAAATGCTCTATTACTGAATTGCGTAAAAGAAACATCTTTATAACTACAAAAATGATAATCCTATTAACTAACGGTTTACTGCGTTCAATAATTTTCTGCAGTCGCACTTACACCAACCTTCAGACACAACCGCGCACTTAATTTGACCATAACAAAAATGCGTCATAAAAGTTGTCAATAATATATGAAGCGATCTTTCAGTCATTACCGAATCTAAGCATAAAATACATTTAACTTTGCAATGTAAAATTCAGGAATCATCGTATCAAGTGAGTTTTTTGATGTAACCACGCATCTATTTGAGAATAAGAAGAAGGCTATAATCTAAAAGACATTTCCATTAATCACTTTACGAGAATTTTAAACTATAATTGCCTCTATAACAAAACGACTAAATCGCTGTAACTTATTTTTTTTTAATTGAGTGATCCTATTACACTCATTTTCAAGATTAATTGCTGCTCAAACGGACATATATGAATATATCGATGCCAGTGGACCCATGCGAGGATTTCGCACCGCAGTCTAATATTTTTTAGCATTATAGTATTTTTTATATATAGATTTAAACTTCTAAAGAAACATTAAGAATAAAAATACCTCTAAAGCCCATTGGTACAGATGTCGCAAACGCACAGGGGTTTGTTTTTGGCTCCAAAATGGCGACTTTTTTGCCTAGCGGGGTAACCTGGTGACTTTTGCTTCGTATGACAACTTGGTATTTTATAATAAAATGAAATGTGTATGTAAATAAATTAAAAATAAAATAATATAAAAATAATTAATAAATAAAATTAAATATATGTGTAATAAAAATAATGTGTGTGTTAAATAAAACTGTGTGTAATAATAAAATTAAATGTTTGTGTTTTAAAGTAAAATTATAATACAATTTTATTATAAAATAAAACTAACATGTTTTCGCAAGCTAAGCCTAACAGGTATTCGAAAATGGGTTTTCTCGCCAAAATAGCACCACAAAAAAAAATTACACTGACCCCGTTGCGTCTGCTATATCTGTTGCTTAACATTAATTAGTCAAGCCAGAATATCAGTTAATTTATTCCACCAAACTCACAAAATGGCACGAGAAAAAAAAATAACAATCGTATTTTAACTGCATTAGAGAATGACACCATGCGTATCGAAAAAAAAAAAAAAAAAAAAACATGGGACAATCCATGGTGTAATTTTCTCCTAAATATTGCAATTTCAATTTTGCTTTTTAATCATAAATATAAAATAAACACGTGCGGAGATGTCACACTTTATCTTTTTTGTGCTATATTTTTTTATAATCATTGTTGAGCATGATATAATCCGGAATTTTATTTTTGTGGCAACACTAATTTGAAGAAAACCTTTCATTTCATTTATGAAAACAATGCTGTTTAATTTTTAATTATCAGCAAATTTTAATCAAAAAACATGTTTTAGGAAAATGTAAGTGTACTATGTCAGAAGCCCGTTCAAAATCCTTTCATATGGTATCTCATTCGTCGTTCCGCGTTTCGTATTTTCTTAGAAAAAGGGATGTTGACAGGAGAAATAATATACCTGATTATAAAGCAAAAAACATGTCCGTGAGTAACGCCGACGTCATATTGATGGTGGAAACACCTGACCAATAAAGTTCGCTTTTGCTACAGCTTTTTAAACCTCTAGACATCATACATTTATTTCCAATTATTACACCGTCGAATAGGGAAAAAATATACTTTCGAATTCAGTTTCTTTGAAAGCTGTATCTGACTTTACTGGTTTTTTTATAGCTTTTTAAATAATTTTGAAGCAGGTTTTTTTTTTAATCTACTCCATCGCGTGCAGCCCAATTACAAAAGATTAATCCGTTTGCAATTACTACAATATAAATAGTTCAGCGTTTCTTTCCTGTTAAAATTCCATAACGAAATTAAAACTTCATTAATCAATAAATAAAATAATATAAATAAAACACAAATTTAACATACATATAATGGAACTATGCGCTTAAACCATTTAAATTATCAAAAAATCTCAAAAAAGCTGCTGTAAGTAGCAAAATTATTGGCGATTTCTTCAGCTATTAACTCCTGGCATGTGGGTAATACGAAAGTATCGCTTTTAATAAATTTCAAAACTTTATTTGAATACATAATGGCTATTTTTGTTATAAAAATGCGGTACTTTTATGTTAGCCGGGCGCAGTTGGAAAACCGCAAATTTTGTTCTCCATAGTTATAATTTGTATTACATTTCATTTAAAATAGTATAAACCTTTAACTCATTTTATTCGAATTCATAACATTCATTTAAAATACATATACGTTACATACATTTAAAATGCGTACCTTTCATTCATTTCATTTTAAATACAAAATGATCCTGTTTAATAAAAAGCTACGCGTTGCTGACGACTGGCTTTTTCGCTAATCGTTGCCACAGATTAATCTCGGAAAATGAAACATTTGAAATTACTCAAAAAATTAATAGCTCGAAAAGTATTTGTCAGAAAATTGTTAGACAAACTTCGTTAGAAAGGTAAAAAATTGAATTTTTCTTGATATAAATTTCAAATCTATAATGATTATGCCTTTTTTTTAAATATTGAATTTCAAAAATTACCAAATTTAACAATGGAGTACCATAGCGAAACCTTCACGCGTAAAAAGATAATGATAACGGCAATGTGTTCAGACGTGTATACTGGCTATAGCACGAGTCACAAATTATAGTATCCTTATTATTCTGTTAAAATATAAAAGTGAATTATGATGTTACGAGTTCATGATTTTTATTAAATTCTCGACGAATATTAGATGTGCCATTTCTGTTTAGTATGTAAAAAATATGTTAGAATTTTAAATAAAAAAAATAGTTTTCAGTTATGGTCTGTAACCCGGAATGTCTGGGTTCGATTCCCTTGTAATAATAATAATATTACAGAAGGTCGTTCACACTTAATGGAAAACGATTTTTACAATTAATTTCTGAACTTACATGCCATATTCTTTGCGGCACACAGTGGAGTATTTGATACAAAATCCTGGCCAAAAGGCAAAAATTAAAATTTTCTCAACCATTGCAAAAAGCATATTTTATAATAGCTGACTAACTGATGCATCGATCTATGTGTATTTCAGTAGTATGAGACATATTTGTCGGCTCCTAGCCTCAGTTGAAGTGAAAATTTCTTTGTAAGAAATCGTGCTTTTTTGTTATGTTTCAGCTTTGTTATTGTATCTAAATGTTCACTTTGACAGGTGCATTTAAACAATTTTACTTTTCATATAATAAAAAATATTTTAAATTTAAAATGGGTTAATATTAAGCCTTTTTAGATCTAATTTATTGAAATATATTTATTGAAATATGTTATCTAATATATTCAAAGATTTTTAAAGCTGTGTCGGGGTTTGTCGGACCATTTTTGAATTATAGTCGTCTTAGTTAAAGTTTTGAAGGCAAAATTTTGTAAAAGAATTTTCTGCGTATTATTGCTATTTTTAGATATCAATGTTTTTTGGGAGGACTGCAAATCTATTAAAAACACTCAAAAACTAGCATCTCTATACTATAGAGACTCAGCTTTGCTAAATTACTAAATGCAAGTAATATATATATATTATATACATAGCATATTGGTTTATACTATAAATAATTAAACATTTCTGTGTAGCTAAATGAACAACATTTAATTAAACGTTACTTGTAAATAAAACAAACCTATCAACAATTACTTTGCTCTTATAAACAGTAAACGATTAAGTAAACGTTGAAAAATATAATTATTTTTTAAATAAATGCATATATTTATGTATATATAACATTAATGAAGTGTATTTATTAATAGTAAGTCAGCAGTAATGGTTTTAACTTTAAAACACATAAAAAATAATTTTGGCCAAGATTTTGCCTCAAATACTCCACTGTGCGACAGTTTTACTCTACTGTATAGCCCTCACTCTTGATTATAACTCTGGATCGAAATTTACATCATAGTCGATTTTTCTCTTAGTACAATACGTAGTACAATACAATCTTTTAGTACATATCAATTTTCTCCCACACCTCCTGGAAACCTTTCCAAAGTCTTCCAATATATTGTGGATAGCTCTTACTAAAGCTCGCTTTAACAAACACATTGGTGGTCATAAATAAAAATTTATCGTAACACTGGATGAAACATGGCTTTATTTAAGTGAGTGTATCAAAAGAAGAGCAATTTTTAGCAATTAATAGAGAAAAAAATGGATCTGTGAATGCAAAGAAAAATTTCCAAAAGAAATCATGATTGCTGCTGGATTTTGTTATGAAATTCAATTAAATGTAAAAATGCCATAAAGATAAGGTGATTTCCCTTTATTATCAGTAATGTACTTTAGAACCCATTTATGAAGAATAAATTCCAGCTTTATATGAAAAAGAAATTAATTGAGCTTCATATGAACAAAGCCTCCCACCCGCTCTTTCATAACTCAACTGACGCATATTTAGCAAAGAAAGAATCCCAAACGGAAATAAATTGTGTCTCAATTGAAGAAATACATGTAAAATTACCTGACGCTTTCCCCCGCTCATTAATGTCTTTTTTCTGGTGTCGCGTCAATTCGTCGCGCACAATTCAACGCGGAACAATTCGTCGCGCACAGTTCATCGCAGCGTCAATTCGTCGCGGCGATAATTCATCACAGCGTCAACTCGTCGCAGCGTCAATTCGTCGTGGTGTCAATTCGTCGTGATGTCAATTCGTCGCAACGAAAATATTTCTAAAGGCTATGATGATTAAAGTAAAGATAATTTAGTAAAATTATTTAATGAGATAATTAGTTTAGTTATAATTCTCTATATCTAAAAAACTAATTATCATTAAATAATTTTACTATATTATCGTTACTTTTATTATCATAGCCTTCAAATATATTTTCGTTGCGACGAATTGACGCTGCGATGAATTGTGTTTGATGAATTGTTCCGCGATGAATTGTGCGCGACGAATTGACGCAGAACCCTTTTTTCGGCATTTGGATTATTTAAATGAACTCACGAACATTGAAAAGACTTTGGAAAGTTTTACAAGAGGTATTGGGAAAAATTGACATGACTATAATACGTAAATTCTATTATCATAGAAATTTCTAGCGAGAGCTATAGATAAAATTCAAGGCTATCCAACAAAGTCAAATTGTTGCAAAGGATATGTCATTTATGCATAGAAATTAATTTTGAAAATCGTTTCCATAAAGTGTGAGCAATCTTCTTTAATAGTAGTAGTTATTGTTGTTGCTGTTGCTGTATAAAAAAATACCATAAACCAAAACCTTTTATTTCAACATCAAAGCATAGTGTTTCAAATTTAAAATAAGAAAAAAAGAAAAGCTGCTTTTAGCGAGGAAAAAATATTATTTGCGAAATTTACGCTCGGCTAACATAAAAGTAACAAAAATGCTTTTCGGTGTTATTAGTGGGCAATCTATAAACATATTAAATGTAAATGTCTATTAGAAGTTTCCATGAAAACAAAATGGTTTTGACCTATTTTCTGTAACCCGGGAAGCCCGGGTTGGATCCCCTATAATAATGCAATGGGTGATTAAAAATAAATTTGTAATGCCGAATACCTTTTGAACCGCTGATGATATAAACTTACTTCTAATAACAAAATTTACAGAAATCAAGAGCAGCTTTTAGATATGGTATTTGTTTCACAATGAACTGCATACTGCCAAACCTTCTGAATTTTTAGTACCACTATTTCCGAATAGTAATCAATCTTTGTCTTATTTAATCTCAAATTTTTGTTATTAAATAAAGTGAATATTTCTATTCGGAAATGGCGATAATCAAAATTTTGTAGATTTGGCTGTATGAGGATGCATACATATTAAATTATGAATTTTAATTTTTTCTATGGACCTCTTTTACTATAACTGTATATTTCGGAAATGTTCATTCAAAAAATCCTATTTTTTCACTACCAAAACTTACGAAATTATGATGCTTTGGATTTTATGACTTTGCATTGTTTTCCGGCACTAAAAGCGTGCCTTTCAGTTTTTAATGCATGAAATTCACTGAAAATTCATAAAATTCAAAGTATCATAACTCGGAAAGTTTTGGTTGTATGAAAATGAGACTTTTTGAATGGCTTTTTTTAGATGCATGCAACATTTTCTTAAATATAAGTTAAAGGAAAAGGAGGCCGTAGATTTTCCTTAGAAGTTTGGAGACGACTTCGACGAAATCGTAACAGCAATCTTTGTGTAAACTTAATTGCGGGGGTTCGCTATAAAAGTAAGTACTCACACGTCTTCTACGATTGCGTATACATCTCACCGTGATAGCCATAAGGCCCTTACGATTCATGAACATCATGTAAAGATAATTTGCAGAAAAAACATAAATCATAGTAAATTTAAATTTACATTTTCCTGAGAAGTTGCGTTTCACAAAAATTTTTGCAGGAACTTTAATAAGACCTATAATATAAAAACTTGCAAATATTATTAATTTTGAAGCATCATTTAACCCTTTCATGTTTTGTTTTGTTTTTATCCAATTTTCAGGAAAAAAATATTTTTACGTTAAAAAAATTAAAAGTATCTATTCTAACCTCAAAAGTTACGATTTATTGAAATTTAACGAATATGTCGTTTACTGAAATCTAAGTTATATAGTTATTTTGCATACTATCCATATTACAATAGGCTAACGAAGAACTTATGAAAACATCTGCAGAAGGTCATATTACAACAAGGATTAAACAGACATGACAACTTTCTAGTATTTTTTGTTTTACTACAAATTATTCACTCAAAGAAGTAGTATTGTAAATCTAAAGACACATGTGTTTGAAACAGAAGAATCGCCAATGATGTAAAGAGAATAAAGCAAACTTTTATTATTTTTATTATTATTACTAAATGCTTTAGCATAAATAAAGTCACAATAATAAATGTATAGACATACACTATCATTACTACGTGCGGGTAATAACAAAAATAATTTTACGGCAAAATAATAGTCAACGAAACGACGCGTCTTATTAATAGGACTGCATACCTGAACGTGTTAAGATGGATTTTTATTTTTATAAAAAAGTTGATAGTAATAATAACATTTGAAAGGAACCGTGTTGGACACCCCTGTTTTTTGACCAGTACTGTCAGAAAAAACGGCAAAAATGTCAGCATAATTTGCTTTAAATTTATACACCCAAATTGCCAGTATTTTTCGCTGTAACATTAGTATGATTATAGTCTTATTTACAGTAAAATTAGTTTGTTTGAAGCACATTTTGCTGTAAAATTCCAAAAATAATATTAATTAAGACCTATTTTGCTGTCAATTTACAGTAAAATATGCTGTCGATTTGGGTGCATAAATTTACAGCAAATTTTGCTGTAATTTTTGGCGTTTTTCCTTGGAGTGAGTATCACCAGACAAGGGAATTTTTTTTAATTCGAAATATCTACTTTTTTTTTCAACTAATAATCTTCACTTTATTTAATGATGCAATGTGTGTAATTAAATAAAACAAAGATTACTATTATGAAATAGTGGTAAATAGTTTGAAGGAAAAATTTCCCAATCTTTCAATACTGTTTCAGATGCGACAGTTTTTAGAATTCTCAAAAGCGACGTAAAAATATTCATGAAAATAGATGTTTTAAACGGTATAGAAACATAGTAAGTAATTTATAATGCAAAGTAATTAAAACATCAATAGAAACCTAGAAGAAAAATAACATATAATGTAAAATCTATAAGTCAGAATACTTTTGATAAAATGCGTAATTTTTCCATATTAATTTACATAATATACTATATAAATGAGAACGTCGGTTAAAATAATTTTTTTGTTTCAATTAACTCACTTACAAAATAGGCAAAAATATTTTTGAAACTCTTTTAAAAAGCCTTTTAGTTTCAATGTTTATCACTCATGCAACAGATTTTTCGTCTTTCTAAATTTTCGTTGAGTCTTAATAAAATCTACATAATACAAATAATTAATTTTATATTACACCTCATTATTTATTAATAAGCGCCTTCAAACACCGGGAAGTTTCTCAATATAAAATATTTGGTGATTCAAAGCATCTGGCCCACAGACATATTTATTTTATTTATTTTTGGAACGCACAATATAGCTTTATTGATTTTATGCATTCTTCGCTTTGATAAAAGATGTTAGGTGAAAATATCGAGTTATTTATTCTTCAGAAAAGCAATGTTTAAGTTTTATTGAATAGTACCGTCGAGTCAAGATATTTAAATTTTAGTCATATATTCATGGTTATTATAAGAAAAATTTTAATTAATTGGAAAATTTTAATGAGAGAAAAAGTATAAGTTAAACATTTGTTACGAACAATGTGTTCTCAGATTTGCACTTTAGAGTTGCGTTTTTTTTAATCAAATGTAATTAAAAAGTATACATTCTAAATATTATTAGTTGTTATTATATATATGTGTGTGTGTGTGTATTTGAATAATTTAATTAAGTACGAAGAACTTTTTGACTTTTTAAAATCTGTGAAATATGTGTTGTCATACATAAAATGTACTATTTTCTTAAAATCACATTAATTTTTCAATGTGAATGAAATAGTGCAATAAGTTAATAAGTTAATCCTGGGCAATTCATTATTTCTTAGCGAATTACTTAAGCAAAATACTTTTGACTAAATTTATCCTGTGCAATAATTTTATCAATACTTTTGACTAATTACATCTTGCAATCGTTTTGAAAATCGAAAAAAAAAATTTAACGGATTTACACGTTTCAGACACTGAAGATTACGAAGACATACTTTTAGAAAAAAAAAATTGCCATCAGTGTGTCTGCGTGTCTGTAAACGCTCTATCTCCCGAACAAATTGAGACAGAGACTTGAAATTTGGTATGTAATAATGGGAAGAAGCTTATTGAATTTCAGTAACCTCGATTATCCGGAACTATTTTTTTCGGACTCTCGAAATATTCGTTCTGATAAAAGGTATATAATTTTTTTCGAAATTGTTTATTTTAAGGAGTGAATATAAAAAACAATAAAAAAACACAAATTTTGCATAAAGAAAAAAGCCGATCGGATAATGAGTTGCCGAGATATTTGTAATCCTATTATCTACACTCTTCGATTTTTCATGACCCTGTATTTCATCCAAATTTCAATTCAAAGATATATTTTAATTGGAAATGAGACGCTTCATCCGACGCAGTAAACCGTTAGTTTATAGGATTATCATTTTTGGATTTTAAGGATGTTTCTTTTACGCAAATCAGTAATATAGCATTTAAAGTTTATAACGTCCTCAAGCCACGATTTTATTCGAATTGCAATGCATTTTATAAATAGTTTACATGTGTTTTATTTTCATATTTTATAGTATGCATATCCAGGATGGGTAAGTATTACGGTGGCCCCCAGCGACTAGTTTTGGCCTTGCAATAATGTTATATCAAAAATAAATTAATGAATTAGAAAAAAAAAAAGGCACGAAAAAGCGAAATTAACCCCAATCTAAAATTAATCCAGAGACACGAAGCTAATATTTATTTCGTCTCTCCATTGTAGGTCATTCGATGGATTAAGAATTAAATGCAGATTAATTGTGTTTCTTATGTTTCAATTTTAACCGCTGCAGAAGAAGCAATAAATATTTAGATCAGTTTAGAAGACATTATTTTAATTGTGAATAATAAATAAAGATTCTTTTTACTAATTTTCAACATACTTAAGGATTACGACTTTGGCGTGTCGTTCTTTTCGCTCAAGCTGTTATTTCATGAAAATGTAGCATGCTAAGGAACTTGGATATGTTATTAGTAGATTTTTTGTTACAAATTAACTCTGAAAAATATTATATAAAAATGTATATTTCATGAATTTATACTTCAGCATGCATTACACACATTTAGAAGGAAATTAAGGTGAACAATTTAAATTATTCTGTTTGCTGTTAAATATGCATTCAAATGCATTTTGAATCCCATTACAACCTTTTTTCTGCCGATATAAACTTTACTTTGCAAATATTAAGCAGGTATGAGTCAGATAGTTATCAAATTCACAATCATTTCTAGATTCAGAATCATCATAGAGAGTTATCCACTACAAAATTCAGAAATAAATAAAAGGAGAAAACTGTTTCTTGGCCGTGTTTTAAAGATAGAATAATGAAATCAAACTGATTAAAGATTCAAAAGAAATTTCTCTAGGGATTTCTTGCCTAAATTTAAATTTGATAAAGTTTCACTACTTTAAATTCTGAGAAATATTTTTATGCATTCCACCTGAATTTTACAAAGTTGTCTATAAATGGTAAATATTCTAAAATAACCATTTATCTATCAAATAACTTATTGCCATTTTTACACATATCTTTTTAAAAAATTCTGAAATGTTTAATCTTTATTAATAAAATAATCATATGCGTTTTATCGATATGATTTTCTCACTTCTTTTAAAGAAATTTCGATACGTTATTATTTTTTTAAACTGTATATTAACAAATTTAACTAACTTAAAACACTTGTGCAGCAATGGTATTTATTGCATTTTGTGAAATATTTATTTTGTTTTTCGGATTGTCGGTGCACTAGTTATGATAACTGACGTCACCTCTAAAGCGACTGTTCAGACTTGACACCTGGTGCCAGGTACTTTCTTTGCTGCAGCTCTGATTAAAAATAAGCGCTTTGAGTTGGAAAGTGCAGAAGGCGATGCATAGCTAAAAGTTAAAACTCTACAAGTCTGTAAAAATATCCTAAATGCGTTTTGTGAATTTGTATTGTTTTTAATGGCGAACGCAAATGTGACGCTCAATTTTTTCTTCCATTGCATATATATATATATATATACACTTTCCGTTGACATTTAAAGCTTAGTTTGGTAGCACGCGAGATTTGACTCATCCGCTTTCTCTTTCATGATGTAACTTCTTTCATAAACCAACATTAGGTAGTTTTTTATTTCGTCATTGAAAAGACTGGCTGGTAGCATCGATACCAAAAGACTAATTATATTCTAAACGACTCAAAGACACTATCGCAAACATCGCTTGACACTTAAACTCAAACAACAACCTTTATGACATAAACATATAAAACAACGATTAGAGCACTAAAAGGTTTCCGTAATATTGCATAGCGGTTTCAGAAACCTTTAGTTTACCGTTATCATATTACTCCAAGTGTACAAAATAAACCATCTCAAACGCTAGTTACAGTTGCGGTACAGTCCACTTATTCGAGCTTACTGGGTAATATTCACACAAATAAAAATTATTTAGATGCTTATAACAGTCATAGTGGAAAAGAGTTTCAGCACTCCTACAATCAATTGCTTCTCAAAAAAACTTTCACCATATGTAAAATATTGCAAAATATTGACACTTGTCTACGATAAGCCGACTGCTATCAAAACCAGTATGCAATATTTGGTTAATCTGTATAATGCACGTCTTATCTCGTTTTTCAAATCCTCCTTTACTTAAATTTTTACTCATACGATCAGAAATCACTTATTCAATTATCGTTTAAATATTTTGACATGTAATATTGAACTCGAATGCAGCAACTCCTTATCTACATAAATTTTCGATTTCTTGTATACGAAAGACAAATAAATTTTTAAATCATTTGCATAAAAATCAAACTGAACATACTAAACCATCTCAATCGTCCGGTTACAGTCACTGTTGAAATTTAAATGATTCATAGAGCGTCCTAACAGTAGGTAAACATTTATGTTAAAATAAACTAAAGAAAAAATCTATTAATTCCCAATTTAACGAGTAATCCCCGTATTTTTCCTCTTATAATCATTCAGTCGGCATCCAGGTAATCGTATTTATAATTCCATCTTCCCCATCTTATCTATTTTCCATAGGTTTCATAGCTTCACTTTCTATGCCGATATTTTCTGAAAATTAGAAAACAAAAATTAAATAAAAGTATATATGTTTGATCTTTTTATTTGGTTAATATATTTTTTATAGAATGCTGATAGATTGAGTTTTTCTTGTTTCCGAGAAAGTTTTTCACTGTATCTTTGAATGTTTTTCATGCAAGTACACAGTTTATCTTGTTTTACTTTGTTTTCTTTTACACTTTATAATAATATATGTTTCAGCATTATTATTTTTCTTTCTGAAACGACTGAAAAAAATTACACTAATCTAAAAAAAAATAATAATAAGTATTTATAAGCTCTGTTTTGTCCAATATCAGTGTAGAAGCGTTTTCTGAAGGAAAATATAATGTTAATTAAATCACTTTTTTCGCATAACCAACTGTCGAAAATCTATTAAATTGATCTATTAAATTCTAAATAAACTTATCTTTTCATGCTTACATTGTCTGTTTTCTAAAAGACAAATTGAGGCATTGGCTGCATTTTGGAGTTGCAAGAGGATTAAAATCATTGTTTAATATATGTATGTAAGAATAGATATATACATATATAAATGTATATTCACTATGAATTGTTGATATAAGGCTCCTCTGACGATTTCATATTATATTCATAATCTTTTATGTTTGTAGTTTCACTTTTTTTTTTTTTTTTTGCAATACTTATTTGAGGGGGTTGGGGCAAGAGAGTGCCAAGCCACATTTTTGAACTTCTGAGATATTTCAATTTGAAAATTGGATCCAATACTCAAATCAAGATATATAACATAAAGTTTTCTCGCCAATGTCTTAGTAACATATGAGATATTCTGAGTAACAATATGGCCATTATTTTAATGATATTACTATTACGTTTTTTGTTAATGAGCTATCTTCATTGGGGGCAAAAACGAAGCCTGTCACATATGCTGCCACCGAGTGACACTAGAAACAAATTATATGTAGGATACTATAATTTACAATATTGAGCAACAGATTACAATGTTAGATTTATTTCACCTAAAATGTGGCTTGGCACTTTTTTGCCCCGACCCCCTCATTTGATAAATACATATATTTAACATTATTTGATATAACCGAAATAGAAGATATTACATTTTTTTAAATTTTACTTATTTTAAGCAATATACTCACTTACCACGTGTTACTTTTTTAAGATATAAGATATAAAACTTTGTCTAGTTTATGCCCAAGATTACACAGGTTCCAGGATGATGTATTTTCAGCTGGCAAATTATTTTACATCCCTTGGATTTTTATTTAAAAAAATCTTTTAAATATTAAAACAAAAAAAATAATTTTATAATATCTTAAAACTTAAAGCGAAAATTAATGCTATTTTAAGCATTCGATAAATCCACATACAAACATTAAAGCCGAACTATTCAAAATATATTTTTGGAAAAGTAATTTCCTGGAACTTGAAAGTAATAAATTGAAGTCTTTTAATATGCTGTCATATCCGCTCCAAATTTAAACCGTCGTATTTCTGCTGTCTAATACTTTGACACAATAATAAGAGGCCGTGGGAAAGTTATTGATTTTTTCGTGATGCAAAGCATTTATTGATTTCAGATAATTTTACATAAATCACTCTATAAAGTATTTGTTTCTAATGGATTTCCCATACGTTCTTTTAAGAGTCAAATGATCAAGTGGGGTATTCATATTTTTGGCTTATTTATTTGTTTTAAATTATTGGTATTAGTATTTCTTAATGTAGTAATATTATTTTTTTAAAAATTTATTATAACATGGTGTCCAGAAAGTCTCTGTGCACTTGTTTTTACCTACTTTACATTCTCAAAACTGATTTGACTTAAATTGCTTCTTTCAAACAGACATTAAATAGCAATATATTAATTAATTAATTAATTAATTAATTAATTAATTAATTAATTAATTAATTAATATAAAATTAAAGAATATCATTTGCAGTAAAATTGACCCAATTAATTTTGAAAATTTTTCGGTAGTATATGAAATACCTTTTATTAAAGAAGACATATCTAAGAATTACTATGTTGGCATGACCAGCAGGAAATTTAGTTAGAGAAAAAAAGAAGACCATAGTTGATATTAAGTATAATAGAAAAACCACAGCCCTGGCAAGATTATATCAAGAAGAAACCATCCAAATACTCTTCAATGAAAGTAAAATAATTTTTCCCTCCAGTCTATGCTATCCATCCATAATAAGAGAAAGCATAGAGATACTAACACGCAAAAATACACTATGTAACGATGCGACATCTTTTAACTTACCGAAATTGTGGCTCGAGTGACTCCATGGTTACAGATATGAAAATGCACAACCAAGTAAAAATAAAAGCTAACGTGCGTAATTTTTAAAAAAGTACATGGAAATTAAATGATATCATTTTAAATAATAACTTCAAAGACCGTGCAATTATGGACTTTTCTCATTTGTTTTTGAAAATGACTCGGAGTGAGTCGAAACATGTCAAACAACCTAATAAAAGTTGTTTTAATTTGTTTTATGTTGTTAATTTATACTTTTTAGCATTTAAAAGAAATATAAAAGACATTGAATAGTTTATATGTTGTACAAAATAGTAATGTTCTCATTCACAATCATGTATGAACAGAATTCATGAAAGCGAATTTATGGAATTACGTCTCAAAAATTATTTCAAAAATTTCTATGATCATGTGATGTGCACTGGTCAGTGGACAGATACTTCCTGAACTCCCTGTATATCAGTCATTATTCAGTAAATTATCATTACAAATGTTGTCGTATTTGATGCAAAAAATGCAAAAGCTCATTTGCTGATGTTTGTTCATGATTATCTAATCAGAGCTGATAAATACGACGATCCCCGCCCATCACCTCACTGCAACAAAACAGGCTAAATAAATATATGACATAAAATGTGTGAATAATTACACAAGACTAAATTTTTCGTGACTGTGTAAAGTAATTATTGACACATTAAGTAAGCACTTGTTTTCGATCTCAGACTGAAACAGGAAAATGTCTTATTAGGATTGGCTTATATGGGAATTTACCTCCTTTTTAACCTAATTAAATCTTCGTTAAATTGACTAAACACTGTTTGCTGAATTAGCAAATGAAAGTATACCGCTGAGAATCAACCCTAATTTATATATTTAGTCTGCCTAAATATTATTTTTCTCTTTGCCTTTTGTTCATATTTCGTTTCACTGACAATTTCGCATGAAATGAGCAGCTTTCACATAGTATAATGCAGTGGTACTGATTATAGCCCTCGAGTTCGTTTCAAGCGATCCCGCAAATATAATTTAAAAATACATATAAATGATATATATTTTGTAAAATGTATCTTTTGAAGAGCTCGTGATTATTTTTAAACTATGATACACTAAAAACAATCATAAGGCTTTTTTTTTTCAATTAAATAACCTCAATTCTAGAATATAATATTGTCAATTTGGTCTGTGGCGTTTCAACTCATCTTTGGGAACCTTACCTATTAGCGAAACGACCTTATTCAACAGGCATTTAATATTGTTAACATTAGCTAAAATTAATAATTATGTATTTATAGTTATTAACGCAATGGCCGCGAAAATGTTTTTAAAAAACTGTGCTTCCTGAACCAACGCCAAGCGCCACGACATTTTTCCAAGACTATGGTATATAAGATGTCAACTTCAACCGGAAACTTTATTTTGAAAAATGTGTCTTTTTATTAAATAGTATTTATTTCATATCATTTACTAATTTAAACTTCTGGTCTGAAACATATTTATTCCTTGTGCAAATGAAATACGATTCACTTGGCGCAATGAACACGTTTAATGTCATCGCGTGTAATTCATACAACTTTCAACCGGTTAATATGATATGAAAATTTCGTTATAACATATGAACATATAACTGCAAAAATGTAAAGATGGTCCTCGAGATCACGTCTGTAACAGATTTTGGCTCTTACAAAAATTTTAGTGAGTACTTCTGGTATAAGTTAGCACTTAGTTAGGCTTAGTGGCAGAGCATCAGCACGGTACGCTGAAGATCCCAAGTTCGAATTCTGGCCCAGATCAATTTTTCACTCATGTTGATTTAGTGTATTTAATTGTCTGATAAAATGTGTGTTCTTATATTCCTTAATTTTTTATTTCTTTAGTAAAAGTTCCACGAAAAAAAAAATGCTCAGAATTTTCCGTACAACCCACTATTTTCAACAAATTTCGCTTGTAAATTACTGTCTTCCATTCTTATCGCAACTATTTGGTTGCATTTCACTAATCAATATAAAAATGCGGCATTCTGTTCTTCATAAATAAGAAATTGTATTAAACAGGAAAAATATTGAAGCTGATCTAATTAAGATATACGTGTAATATGATCTTATATATATAAAGTTTGCAATCAATATACTATTCAATCCGTACTAGAAGAGCGATGCATCATCACATAACTGGTTTGAATTCATTGCTTGACGAATGTATAAAATAATTGGATCATTTTTCTTTTGGTGAAACATAATCCGATCCTTATCACTTTACTTAGCGAGACAAGTAAATAAAGGTGTCTGAGTTAAGAAATGGATATTATTAACGGTATGATTAGTCTCTCTCATGTAATATGAACTGAATATTGTATTGGTTTCACCAATAAAATCAAATTGCAGATTTGATTTAATTAGACTTCTTCTAGCACTGTGTTTTGACAATATATATGGCATTCTAGAAGATGATCCAAATTAAGATCTAAAGAAGAGATCACTAATGTTACAAAAATAACATGAGACTAGTAACTAATGACAACAAGCTGCCTAATTCAATTCAGTAATGAGCACTTTTAATGAGTATTATATGGTCGAGCGTTAATAGAAAACGGAAAGTATTTACATGTATCCAAACTTGCTTGCTCTGGAAATCTGTAAAACCGATTAAGCCAAGTCTATAATAGAATACATGTAAAGCGTACTTTTGCGTAGATATAATAAATGTACAATAGAAGTATTTATATGTTTTTTCTGCATTTATTTTGCAGGTATGGGAATAGGCAACAACATTCTTATATTTTTACTAAGAAAAGATACATTAATAAATCTAAATATCTTTTTAAAAAACTTAAAATAGAGTTTAATTTTTATCATGTTTTCAAAAAATTAGAATGATACATTTAAATAGATAATTTATGAATGTACTATGGGATGCAGAAATGCATTTATCTTTGAATGCTTTTTTCATTAACAATATTGCAAAATCCCTTGTTATACATTTTTTTAACGAGATTATCCTCTTTTATTTGATTTTGAGTTGTGGTCTTTGCAAAGATTTCGTATGTCTGGCATATATTAGATCTTTAACTGAAAAAGGGAATTGGCGGTAAAATTTTTAAATACTTTTGAATCTCACATCTACTTTCTTGTTTGTTGGCTATTTCTATAGGACACTTTAATCACTTTCACTTTTTCTAGTTAACTTCCAGGTACCTTACAAAGAACTGTTTAAGACTATCGAAAAGCATTTGTGTTACAATTAATTGTAATAAGGATTCAAATCCATCTTAAATTGTACATAAGATCGACTGTTTAAAAAGTACTTTAGTTATCCTGTTTTCAGTAAGAAGTATCTTAAAAAATTATAAAAGCTGTTTACTGTCTTACTTTAATACCGAGTTTACACTAATATAAAATTTATGTATTCTTGAAAAATCCTTCAGGGCCCCCAAATGGTCCGCCAACTAAATACCAATATTTTTTAACAGAAAATTTTATGGAAGGTTTCTACAACAGTGCTTCAAAAATTTACCTCCGAAGGTGGTTTCTGCAAAGTTTGTAAGAAAAATCTAAAAATAAAATTTTTCTAAAAAAATACCGGTATTATTCAAAAAGCGGACCATTTGGGAACCCTGATCATTTAACATTTATATAGTTCCCTGGACCCTTCTAACAAATAAAAGAGGTAATAGTACACATTCATAAAGTTCCTTATAATTATTTTATTCGTTACATTACCTTTATCTGTATGAGAAAAATTAAATTAAAAACTACTTGTTTACAATAAAATTGCTTCCAATTGAGTTAGATAATAAATTATGACTTTAATTTTGCTCTCAGGTACGAAAAAGACTTTCATTATTTTAATTTTCGTGATATCTTTTCTGTATTTTTTCTACTATGTACAGTCGTCCTAAAAAAATTGCAATAGCCAAATTAGCACAGAAAAATGCAAGAAGGTACTGTTCGACTCCAAATTGCGTGTACTTTCCGAATATCAATGCAATTTTTTTAAATAGGAGTCGTCTACGGATTAAAAAATGTACCAATTCTGAATTTTTAAATAGTAACACCTACTTTTGACACCATATTTGAGTTCCTTGGATCAACGCATTTCGGAAAAATACTTATAAACATTTTTCTTAATTCTTCATAGTAATAAAAGAAAATGTGTTAGGGTTTTATCAATAAATTTCGAAAAATTAAATTATTACAAAAAGAAGTACTGGGAACATACAATTAGTTACCAGAAAAAATGTATAAATATTCTGAATATACTAGGGTGGATCACGTATAAAAAATACTTTTTGATAGATTTTTTTAATGTTATTTACCAAAGTTATATAAAAATAATTTTTTAAGAGAGCTTTCTTCAACATCTACATACTTTCTTAAACATATTGCTTAACATAATTGCTCATACTTTCTTAAACATCTCAGAAAAACTAGGCGAAGAAAACATTTAGAAATTATTGGTGTTGAAGTTCGAGGGATCGTTCAAACGCTGAAAAAAAAATTCCGCCTGCGACAGCTGCCATTTTTGTCAGCGCGCAGGCCTAGTATTCAGGGGGCGGTGGTCCCGTAAAAAATGGACATTCTGATTGGAATGGAACGGTTTTGGACCGATGTGAAGTTTTAATCTTCTCCGAAAAATTAACGTTACTGTACTGTATTATATATATACGACGTTCATGAAGAAAAATGATGTACAAAATACCCCGTAAATACCAAAAATTATTAGTGGGAAATTTGACAGATTTTGCTTCAGTGGAGCATTTTCATTTTTTGTGCAGTATTCCATGCCGGTTTGCCTTGTTTCACTTTATTCACGGCCATTTTTAAACAATTTGTGCCATTTACAAACTTGAGATCTCGATAGGATATAATTTCCGAGTTGTGCATTCAATCTTCTTCTAATTTCAATAGGTTTCACATTTTTATTTATTGACAGTTTTCTAACTATACTTTGTGCAACCGCACATGGTTCTTTGCGTTTATTCCTAATGCTAGCGACTAAATAAATTAATTATGAAGAATAAAACTATGGCAAACAAATTTTTGAGTTGTAAACAATTTATCGTAATTTTCGTGACAACAAGTATACAAAATTTCTATAGATATTTAGAAAAGTCTTCTTTATCCACCCTGGTATATTAAACTCATTTTATAAGAAAGAAAATTCAGTCAAATTTTCCAGTGACTGCCTAAGCTTTTCTATCTGTGGATTCAAACTATAGCAGGAGACGGTCCCCTTAAACCTTCAAAAAGTAAAATTCATCTATATCTGGAAAAATAATGATTGGAATGGGCTGAAAACTTACACACCCATATCTTTGACGATTGTGGTTCGTTTTATACAAAACTTAATGCAGGTCAAAATTTATATATATATATATATATATATATATATATATATGTATGTATATATATTTTGTATATAAATTTATTAGTAAACTTCATAAATAAAAACATGTTTTTGAATAGAAAAATTCCTGAAATATTATTGGATCTATTCATTGTATCGAATTAAAAAAATAAATTTTCAGTCGGAAGATTTTATTCGGAAGATGGAAATAAAAGTTTGTCACGTAGATTTAACTTTAGCTTCCTAAAACTTTGAACTTTTCAAACTCTATGAAGATTTTTTTTTTTTTTAAATGGTATATAAACGATACTTTTTTTTTCGAACTCCTTGATCCAAGGAATTCAAATATGGTGTCAAAAGATGTTGTAACCATTTGAAAATTTAAAGTTGGTACAGTTTTTATTGTGTAGACCACCAACTGTGTGTTGATGATGTGTCCAATCTGTGGCATCACACAGCTACCAGTATTTTCGTGTAGAATTTTTTGCTTTATTAAGGATTTTTGCTTTATTTAAGGATGGAATTTTGTGACTTATGAATTTTTTTTTAATCCTGAAAAAGTGGTGATAACCGATTTTCTGAGAAAAAGGTTGGTCACTCCTGCTGTAGACGATCTTATTTCAAAATTTTTTTATTCATATTCGGAAAGTAGACACAAAAAGATTGGATACCCCTGCTGTAGACGATCCCTATTTCAAATTTTTTATTCATATTCGGAAAGTAGACACAAAAAGGTTGGACATACCTACTGTAGACGATCCCTATTTCAAAATGTTTATTCATATTCGGAAAGTAGACACATTTCTAAGTCGAATGGTACCATTCGCATCTCCCTGCAACTATTTGGAAATTAATATGTATCAGTTGAAGTATTTTTTTTTTGTACACACTTTTATTTAACTTCACCTAGTTTTTGTGTGTAAAGATGGAATTTTGTAATCGATTTTTCTTTCATTTAATTTCAGTTACAAAATTATGTACACAGATGTGTTTCCTATGGTGATACAACATTTTAATATTTTTAGAACTTAAATATAAATTAATAATTTAAATGATTTTTCCATTAGCCGGCGGCAGGAGATAAATCGACAAATATTCTTTAGGGTTACAACTGTTTACGAGTTACAAAATCAATGGAGTTATTTATGCGCCAAGCCACTCTCGCCAAAATATGCCAACGAGTTGTGAGACTGCAACAACGAAATATTTGTAACACTAAAAAAGTAGAAAATATAAATAAAAAATAAGGATTGTAAAATAAAAAATAAAATAAAAAAGAAACTACTCTTTTATCATTTATTAGTTTAATATTAATTAAATATAATATGTTGAGAAAACAATTTAGGAATGCTAAATATATAGTTTAAAAATGGTTTTTTTCTTTCCTGTTTCTATATCTTACAAAAGAATTAGACCAAATATTATATTTTCTTTCAATGAATTCTCTAGTTCCCGCTCTTTATCAAGGGTAAATCAAAGGGGTGAATTTTCCGTAATCGAGGCTCACGTGAAATTAACGTGTTGTAACGGAAATATTTCGGACCCACGTGAATTGCAGTCATAAAAATTGGCGAATGTTTTAAAATAAACGTAGAATGCTTATAAAATAATGTTTTTTCCCCTTTAAAAAAAAAAAATATCTAGATGACTGCACATTAATAAGTATTAAAATTCCGAACAGCCCAAAGTACCACGTATTAATATTTGAGATGAGATCTGTCATATTTGAATAACAATCTCTTTGATTTGCTGCGAACTTTCTTATATCTAAGACAACTGGTTAGGCACAACTTCGGAGCAATAATCTATCACTCTCTCGTGCCGCCATATTACAACAGCTGAAAGATGGAGATTATTTTTAGATTAAAAAGATATATACTCTCGTGTCATAGATTACTGTTTACTTAACTGATATTGTCGCGCGAAGTTCAGATTAAATATAATAGTTGATGGAGTGCATTAAACAGCCTTGAAGTCAATAGATAAGATGTGACCTAAAATAAACGGATACAGCTTGATATATTTTTTCTGTTGTGTATACGTGTCCGATAATATACATCATTCTATCTATGACATGTGAATAAATACGTCTATTCATGTATATAAATCACACATACATTTGATCAAAAATAAAAGAGAATACTCCATAGATTTAATCGCCAAATTGTCTCAGGAAAAAACAAAGTTTGAAATTGTACGTTAAACGTGACAAAGGACTATAACTAGTTTTACTCGTACGTGTTATATTCGTTATTACTAGTTATAGTTCGTACTATAACTAGTTTTATAAATATTCAGATCTTGGTGCAATAGCTGTTGTACTCTCATGGTTTTGATAAACAAACTTGAAACAATTAAATTAAAAAATTAAATATTAAAATATTAATTAGTTGTTTCAAGTGTGTTTATTTATATTGTTTATTAATATACGCCTACTTTTAAGTCTTTACATTTGGTGGTTCATGTTTTTGGCATAATATATTTTGTTGCATTAGTGTGTGCTGCTTTTGCGCCTATCTTGCAATAATTATCGTATTTACACAAACAATATATATATATATTGGATATTCTATTTATTAATTAATTTCATTTATTTATTATTTAACTAACTGCTATCATCTTTAGATAGTATATGGTTTAATTTTTAAATATTAATTTTCATCCAATACTATTTTTATTCAGCGTATATTCACTTTTTACCATTATAGATGGCAGCACCAATGTTCCTGTTGCTTTACAATAATATTCATATTATTCTAAAATCTTTTCTGGCAACATAGTAAATCATTTTCTAAATCTAAATTTGGCAACATGTAATGATTTTTTGCAATTCATTCCCTCGTTTTGGTTGTGTTCATGTGTGGTTCATGTGGTGCACAGGTTATAGACTTTCTGACTCTATTTCATGTTTTATCTGTATATTATAGGTATGGCTTCTTTCCTTTTTAATATTGTATTTTTTTTCACAGGTTTGATTCAATGTTTATGAGTAGGTAGTCCCAAAATCATATTCTTTAGCAATGTTAGGCTAATATGATGATGAAACCACTCATTTTATTTGTGGTATTTAGGCATTTGGGACTTGAAAATTCTGTCTAAATTCCACAAATTTCATTTCATTCATTCAATTTCATTTCATTCATTCAATTTCATTTATTCAATTTTTAATTTAATTTCTTATTCTTTTAAATAAGTTTTTGGTATCCATATTCAGTGTGTTGTGGAATACTTTCATTGACAACTAATTATTACATACCTTAATCATTATTTCACAGTTTAAGTTGGTGTTATGGTAATGTTTCATTTATGGTTATATATATATATATTAAATCACATAAAAATTGACAATATATGAACCGGTAATTATAATACAATACAAAGATATATATCCCCAAAAATGTAAGATTCTCAAAATGAAATAAGTGGTAAAAATAAATAAAGATATGTGGAGAAAAAAATCCAACGTGCACAAGGTGAAAATATTACAAGAAGCAAATGGAAACTTATATAGTGAAACCCTTTATCAAGGGCAATATTCCACAAATAATAAGTACATCGTAATTGATTTCTTTTTGTGTAAATATACTTGAGCCGAATTTACTTTACTCAAATTACCCATCAACCACGATGCGTAATGTAAAGAAAATTGAATAAAAATGGACTGATACTGAATAACTAAACATAATAGGTACAAAATCAATTATTAGGAAACGTTATGAAATGTACAAAAACGGATTTAATGAAAAAATGATAAACAAAAAGAAAAATATAGAAGCAAAACATACCCAATCAATGACATTTCAGTGAGCTAACAGCCATGTTATCCTTGTTGAAGAGACACGTGGCAGTTAACAGTTACAATGACATAAATATCAACGATTTTAACAAATTGAAAATAAATCTAACACTTGTAAATGAACAAAAATATTTTTATTTTATTTAAAAACTATAGCTAATAATAATAATAATAATAAATTTTGTGAAATTAAAATATTAATTTCAACACTAGTCAAACATTATTTTAAATTATTTAAATTTGAACTTTTACATTTAGAAAAGATAAAAATATTTCATAGTTGGAAAAAGTCTGATTTCTTAAAGAAAATCCTTTGATATTTTATCTTTAAAACGTGGAAATTCTGCATTATTATATTACGTTTTATAGTTACTAAATAACTAATATTGATTATATTAAATTTGTTTTATTGCTTTGTTATTCTACTTTTGTTATCTTACTATTTAATTACTTCTGTGCTTGTTAAAGCGCAGCGAAGCTTCTTATGTATCTACTCCAATCTCACAATAAAATGAACACGATTTCTTGTCAATGGCTCAAAAAATTACAATATACTTTACCATAAAAATGGATATTAGTAAGACAGACAGCGTGGTCCGATTTTGGAAATCTAACCTGTGGCGTACGTAATTAAAGGCCAAATTTCTAAAGCAAAAAACCTGTGGGCGATCCTGTGTCTCTGATATATGCCAGAAGTATTCATGGATCACAGGAACTCACTCACGCTTAATAAAACAGTTTTGGGAGACAAACAGGAAATTGGTAGAAATGTATTCTCACTTGGACTGATATTTAACTCGAAAACATGGTATCCGTCGAAAACGTGGAGGCATATTATAACTTACACTAGGGAATCGAACCCGGGCTTCCCGGGTTACAGAACATCGCTGAAAACTATTTTTTTTTTAATTTAAAAGTCTTAACAGATTTTTTTATATTTAATATATATGTATATTAAAAAGAAATGACGCATCTAATATTTATCGAGAATTAAATAAAAACCATGCACTCGTGACATCATAATTCACTTTTATATTTTAACAGAATAATAAAGCTACTGTAATTTGTGACTCGTGCTATAACCAGTAATACACGTCAGGACACATTGCCATTATGATTATCTTTTTACGCGTGAAGGTTTCGCTATGGTACTCCATTGGGAAATTTGGTAATTTTTTAAATTCAATATTTGAAAAACGGCATAATCATTAGATTTGAAATTTATATAAAGAAAAATACATTTTTTTACCTTTCTAACAGTTTGTCTAACAATTTTCTGACAAATACGTTTCGAGCTATTAATTTTTTCAGTAACTTCAAATGTTTCATTTGCCGAGATTAATCTGTGGCAACGATTAGCGAAAAACCCAGTCATCAGCAACGCATAGCTTTTTATTAACGAGGACTAGCCGCCACTGGCGACCAGTTTGGTCTCCCTTAAATGTATGTTAAACATTGCAACACGTTACATTTATTCATAATTTAATTTTCCCTTAATCCTTCTCCAAATCGGAAGATTCTAATAGACAAATCATGAGCTTTTGCGATCATGGTAGCATTTCGCATATTTTTTGGGCACAGGTGTCACATTACGCACGTTTGCGCGATTTTTTCCCGCGCCAATTTGGCGAAATTTTTTTTATGGAAATTGTTGTTTATTTAGTTTTATTTTTTATTTTAATTCTATAACTTATTTTTTATATGTATAGCAATATTTATTTACATCAAACTATCATTTATTTATTTTTATTTCCTTTTTTTAATTATGAGCATTTTTGTTAGCCGGGAGCAGATGATAAATCGCCAAATATTGTCCCCATCACCATCATTCATACTACATTAATTTAATTTTAAATTATAAACCTGTCACTCATTTCATTTAAAATACTCAACTTTATTGTGTTATTTTAATTTGATTCCATATTATTTACCATTTTTAAATATGGGCATTTTTGTTAGCCGGGAGCAGATGATAAATCGCCAAATATTTTTCTCATCACCATCACATTCATGCTACATTATTTTAATTTTAAATTATAAACCTGTCACTTATTTCATTTAAAATACTTAACTTTAATCTAAAATGCTTATATTACATAAATTAAAAATACATGCCGTTCACACTTTTCATTTAAAATAGAAAAATAAATAAATAAGAAATAATATCACAAATCAAAACATTTGATTTCAAAATAAAAGTATCGTTTCTAATTTGTACACGCGATAAATAAAAGCTGTATTAGCGATTTTAAAAATGCTAAAAATCTGATTCATTAAATATTATTACATGAGTTCAATTTACGTCAAGAAAAGATCCGGAAGTTGAGTTGTATAGCACATAATTATGGTAAGCTTTGATTGTCTCACTGGTGCGAATTATTTTTTTGACGCGAGGCAGCGGTCTAAAAATTCATTCCTTGAGAACTTTTGCGAATGATTACCTCCATGCTTTAATATTTTAAGTGTTCACGACGAATCAATCTTTTTTTGTTTACTTTCATAAATAGAGAATTTGAACTGCGAATCTAATTTCGACTGAAGTTATTGCAGAATATATGCATAATTGAACGTGAGTCATCTCTCAAATATTAATTTATTTTGAACGATCTTTCTTAAAATGTAACTTTTATACAGTTTTATTCGAAAAAATAATTTTGAATAAAAATGGCCGCTGGGCATATGGAAAAGTGAAACGGCCATCCCGGAACTGTTGATGACAGTCACATGACTTACGCTTTTATTTTAGAAGATATGTCGGTTACTTATGTAGAAGACTAATCTGTTATCATGGATGTAGTGGAGGGTATACGGTTATAAACACAGTATACCTTATAGATAGATCCATATACCCTCCATGGCTATAGCGGATACCCTATGGTGTTTACCCTCTGCCTATAACGCTATACACTGGGGTTTTTTTTACGACTACACCACTGTCTGTTATTTGACCTGTCCTTCAACGTTCATAGTAACGAATTTTCACTTGAACTAATATACGACTCAAAAACGTGGTATCCGTCGAAAACGTGGGTGGTATATCGTAACTACGTACGTCAGTTGCTCACGTGAAAGAAAACTGACTAATCTGTTATTTGTCCTGTCCTTCAACATTGATCGTTTTTCGTTTGCTGAAAATTAACTCGAAGTCATTGATTCCAAAACGCTTACAGCGTTTTTTAATTTAAAATAAACTCTGTATGACTGTTTTCCAAATAAAATTTCACAAATTTATAGATACAGATGTGTATATAGATTATTTTATTTATTCATTTATTAGTGAAGTTTTAATTTCGTTGTGGAATATTAGCCTGAAGGAAATGCTGATTTTTTTATATTGTTTTAAGTGAAGTTCAGCTCTAAGCCGGCAACGATGGGTTGTCCAGGAGTGGGTGATTGTTGTTAGTAATCGGACTGCACGCGATACAGATAGATTTAAGAAAAATTCGCTTGAAAATTATTTTAAAGTCTATAAAAATTTAATAGATTGAGATACAGTTTTCAATTTTTCTTTCCTATTCGACAGCGTGAAAGTTGAAATTGTGCGATAAATTTCAAAAATTGCAGTAAAATTGAAATTTTTTGGTCAATCGTTGCTACCGTCAAAATGACGTCAGCGTTACCCACGGGCATGTTTTTGTTTTATAATACAGATGTGATATCATTCTTACGTTCAATACTTTTTGTTATTTATTTATTTATTTTTACTGATGACGTTTTATATTACAATATTTGTTAATTTCTTCAAATTTATTCCACATATTTCAATTTTAATTCGTAATTTAAAACTCCGCTGAATATAAAAGATTCCAGATTCTACAAAAATCGCCTTCTCGAAATGAAGATCACGTTCGCGAAATCCAGTTAAAGGAAATGGAGCAGCTTCGGGCAAAACAAAACAGTTTAAAACTATTCATTTGCTACGATGACCGTGATATATATATATATATATATATATATCGAGATATTGAGCCGTTGAAGTACGTGACTTAATATCCTTTTTTTGAAAAAAGATATCCAAACATCCAGTAACCTTACGATGGATTTTTAAGTATCGTTTTTTACTTTAGAGTATTGTTATTTTAGTTATGATTACTTTAGTTTATACCTTTTAATTTTTTTTTTTTAATTTTTTTTTTGTCTTTTCCAAAAAGTTATTGCATTTCTAAAAATAGCCAAGTTAGAATTAGTTGTGCTAATACATAACACGATTGGACAATAGTTATTTGATTCATTCGCGTGTCGTATGAATCAAGTGTAATTCTAATTAGATTTGTTCGTACGTGTTATTTAACAATATGTTAAAACTTCTTCTGTGCTATACAGAGTATCCCACAAAAGTCATTATACATTTTTGAGAAATAGGATATAAATCCAATTTTTTTGCAAATGATCTGGCAGAATATTTTCAAAAGAAGAAAATATGGCCATTACTTGTCATTTCATGGATTACCGTATGAAAAGGTGCAGAAGGACTCCGCTCACATTAAATTCTCATTCTCAATGGATTCCAGCAAATGTTAACACATAGCTCGTTAAGCTACATAATATTCAGCTTCAAGCTTTTGCATAGTGTGAATGTGGTTGTCTTGTTTAACTGGTAACATAGACTTTTCCAAAAAGTAGAATTCAGAATATCGAGATTCCGGCTGAGTCTTTGCGTAGATGACTTGCGATTACACGTAACTGCATCTATAATTCTTCGCATAACATCTGATGTTATCAGAGGACTGTCTAAATTAATTTCATCTTTAACGATGCCATCTCGCTTGATTTTGTTTACCACTTTCCAATAGCTACTCTTATAGGGCTGATTTGAAGTCCTTTTGCCCATATTCATAGTCGTATACCACATAGATGGGCACGAACAGTAGCCATTTATTCCATTGACTGTATATCCCTGAAAGACCACTTCAAAAAAAATTGGATTCAGAACCTATTTCACAATAATGCATTCGGACTAACTTTAGAAACAGCCTGTATATTTTCATTTCCATGCCTGATTTCTTAAACTTATTTGAAGAAACATAAAATGAAAATATAATCATGCATTGGGCATTAATTACGGCCAATGTTACCAATTTAGCTAGATTTTTATTCAATTATCTAGCAGAATTTTCGAATAGATATCTGAATTTTAAAAAAAAAATCCGCTAAATTGGCACCATTGATTATGTGTCATTTTTGTTTATGATAAAAATATAAAAAAATAATTCAAATAATAAAAATGAGGAAAATTTGTAGAGAATTGTTGAATAAACCTTAATTAAAATGCAAAGAAGTTTGAGGAAAACAAAAGAAAGAAAATTCATCTATTCTGAAATAATTTTGGCACATTTCTCTGCTTCATACGTGCAAGATAAATATGCATGTAGGAGACTTTCCCTTAAATTTTGTTACAGATAAAATTTAAATTTAAAATGTGCTTCCAAAGTTTATTAATTTTATTTTATTTTTTAATTCTATTGGCACACTTCTAATGGGCTTTTACATAAGTAGTCGCGCAAAATATAGCAAAAACGCTTGTGTGTAATGTTAGTACGCTAAGCTCTGATTACAACACCATTTCTATCACTATGTGAACAGAGTGAAATTGAATGCGTTAGTACATTGATGATTGGTGATTTTGAGCCTTTTGGTATGCATGTAGAATTCTTGTAAAAATTGCTAGAAATGGAAAGTATTATGAGATGAAATTAAACATCTGTAATTTAAATAACTTCAAAAAATTAAGACATCCTACCAGGAAATTATTTTTATTTTACATAAAAATTGTTTCCGGTACTATTGAATTTAAATTGCGCGATTTTTTTCCTTTTATTAACAGAAACAAATAATTAAGTAATAGTTTTATCAAAAAATATCTATTCACTGTTTATCACTTGAATTTTATGGGAATTATTTAGTTTAATTTCAAAAATATTTATTCTAGTTACTTTTGTTAGTTCAAAGGTTTATATATTTAATGTATTCACAAAATATATATTCACAAAGGTCACTTTCATGCATTATTTTGCTCGTCGCCACGCCGATGTGATACCCTAATACGCTATTTAAGTTAATAAGTGCATAATAAAAATAAATACATAATAGTACTATTTATATTCTAATTTATTATACTATATAGTTTATATACTTAAAACAAGCATATTCATTTTTCTAGAAGTTTTTCTTTATGACTCTCGAACTATATCGAAGAAAATATTTCTACTGGAATTCTCCTTTCGTAGATTTTATTAAACCGCTGTTTTCCAACGGGCAATATACTTCTAATGAACTCTTGCCCATTTAAACCACTTCCTCTTTCTCTTAAACATCCTCCTAAGATTGAAATCCCTGAAGTATCGATTTACGGACAAAGCTGTTTTCTCGGAAAGTAGGAACCAGGAGTTCTCAAAATAAACTGAAGATGCGGAAAGGAATATGTCTATTGACTCCACGATGAAAGTAAATAAGTGAATTCGTTTACCCCGGATATTAATGAATTGAAAAACGAAGTGGATTGAATCTAAAGTGCGTTGTTGTTTCTTTTGCTATTGCATAAGAATTTGGTAATAGTTAAATAATGATTTTCTTAAACAAGGACTTCGTTTAATAAATTACAACACCTTGTCATGATATGTTTTTTAAATGCTAAAAAGTGTAAATTAACAACATAATATATAGTAAAATAACTTTTATTAGATTGTTGACATGTTTTGGCTCACTCCGAGCCATTTTCAAAAACAAATGAGAATATTCTATAATTTGTCTCTGAAAGTTATTACTTAAAATGCTATCATTTAATTTCCATGTACTTTTTAAAAATTACACATGTTATTTTTTTATTTTTACTTGGTTGTTTATTTCCATATTTGTAACCATGGAGCCACTCGAGCCACCATTTCGGTAAGTTAAAAGATGCTGCATCGTTACATATTCTATTTTGCGTGGTCTCTATGGTTCTATCTCTATGGTTTTTCTTATTATGAATGGATAGTATTGACTGGAGGGATCCTATCAAGAAGAAACCATCCAAATAAATTTCAATGAAAGTAAAGTAATTTTTCCCTCCAATCTTATACTATCCATCCACAATAAGAGAAACCAGTAACATGCAAAATACAATATGTAACGATGCAGCCTCTTTTAAATTACCGAAATTGTGGCTCGTGTGACTCCATGGTGACAAATATGAAAATAAACAACCAAGTAAAAATAAAAAATAACGTGCGTAATTTTTTAAAAAGTGCATGAAAATTAAATGATAGCATTTCAAATAATAACTCCAAAGACCGTGCAATTGTAGAATATTCTCATTCGTTTTTGAAAATGGGTCGGAGTGAGCCGAAACATGCCAGCAATCTAATAAAAGTTATTTTAGTGTATATTATGTTGTTAATTTACACCTTTTAGCATTTAAAAGAAATATAAGGACTTCATTATTTGTCATTTTTCCTTTTTATGCTGATTATTTAGAGCTTGCAAGTTTTTACTAACTGCATTTAACTGTTTGAAGATGTACTACATGCACGGGAAATATTGGTGCCTAATAGCCAAAGCCGGCCTTCTCTTAATAACACATTGTTGGTCGGTCACAACACAAGTATATTCGTGTTTGCATAGCTTCTGATTTTTGCTTTTTTTTATGTCACTACTTCAGAATAACAAACTTCCCTCTTATTTGATTCCATAAATCTGCGATTAAATAGACGAAGAATATGATTTAAAAATAGTACACTCTAAAAAGGACAGTTTCAAAATTGAGCAAAAAATACTCATCTGAGTAGGTCGCATAGTCAAAATGGCTCCGAATCAAAATGACTCAAGTTTCAAACATGCATATGCTCATTTCTGACACACTCAAGTATAAAACATCATGTTCTCCTATTTGAGTATGTCCATGTTTCAAAAATGAGTATGAACTTATTCTAATCATTTTTAGTATGTCCATGTTTCAAAAATGAGTATAAACTTATTCTAATCATTTTTAGTATGTCCATGTTTCAAAAATGAGTATAAACTTATTCTAATCATTTTTAGTATGTCCATGTTTCAAAAATGAGTATGAACTGACCTCTATGTACTCAGTTTTAAGTATGTACGTGTTTCAATATTCTGAGTATTTTTGGTATTTCAGAATTGAAAGCATTGGGTCGTCCTATTTGAAACAAAAAGGTTCATAACAAAATGAAAACATCGATTTACTCAGATTTGAAAGTGTCATTTTTCTAAGTGTAGTAATAAAAAAGAGATGTCATACTAAATTGCCAGTCAGCAAAGTGTTAAAAGGGTTCCTTGTGTATGAAATATTTTAGAGGCAATATGCTGATTTTTAAAAAAGATTGTTTAATCTGAGAGGTGAGAGTAAACGTGAGCATCAGATGCTCTATAAGCGCAAGGTCCGAGTACAGTGTACTCACCTCGTCTTTCTTGTGAACTGCCCTGATAGCGCTCTAATGATATACAATTTTTCAGTGCAACTATAATTAAATTGGGTAAAATTTCACACGGTTAATCATTGTTTCAAACCGTCTATAACCATTTTCTCAAATGAAGGCTTTGTTATCAGTTTTATTTCCTGCAATTTCTTGGCTTTCATGTTTTTACTTACTGAATTTATTACTTTCTGCCTTTTAACAATTTATATTCGTTTTTCCACTGAATCTAAAGTACATGATTTATTTTTTAACTATCGTGTAACAGTTGAAATATTTGGGTATTAGTTTTTATGAAGCAGAGAGTTAGTTCATTGTTTGACACTTTTCTATTTTTAGCAGATTATTTAGAGCCTTGCATGTTTGTACAAATTGCATTTAATTGTTTGAAGATTTATTTACTTACGTTTTATTCGCTAATAGTCAATTTACCCATTTTTTCAGTGCAACGGAATTAAGTTGCGTAAAATTTCACTCTATTAACTAATGTTAGTAATAATCGTTCAATGATCATTTTTCAAATAAGGAACTAATAGCCATTTTTATGCTTTAAAAAAAAGTTTACTTTATTTACTTATTTATTTATTTTTATTTATTTATAATTTTCATTGCACAACTGAATCTAAACTGTGTAAAATTTTACTCTATTAATCGCGTTTTAAAACCGTTCAACTATCATTTTCTCAAATAGTTTTTTCGATGCAATTAAATTTAAATTACGTAACCTTTTACTCTGTTATTCGTTGTTTGAAATCGTTCAATAACTATTTTCTTAAATAAGAGCCTAGTAGCTATTTTTATTATTTTCTTTTTACATGATTGACTCTGAAGTTGATAAAATTTCACTCAATTAATCACTGTTTGCAAAGTTAGATAATCATCCTCTCAAAAAAAGATTTCACTGCTTATCTGTTTTCTTCAGTGCAGATTACTTACAGGCTTGCACATTTTTGCTGCTGAATTGATTTGTTCCGATGCATATACATATTAAGGACTTAGTGCTTTATAATCATTTTTATGCATTTGCCTTTAAATCTAAAATGCGTAAAATTCTTTCACGATCACTTTTTTAAAACAACTCAATGATGATTTTTTTTTTCAAACAACAACTTTACTGTTTATCATGTTTCTTTCTTTTATAACAGATTATTTAAAGGCTAACATGTGTATATTTACTGCATTTATTTGTCTTGAGACCTACATAATAAAGATTTATTACCTTATAGCCCTTTCAAATTGCATGACAACATCAACCAATTGAATTCAGAAAAATTCAGCTAGTTTAAATTCTGTGCATTTTCACTATATGAAAGGCTCGGGTGTAAAATATGGTAACTGATTTTTTTTTTTTTTTTTTTTTTTTTTTTTTTTTTTTTTTTTGTCATTGATTTTCATGTAAAATTATTTAACTGCTTCCTGACAACCTTTTAAAAGTACAGTAGACTTCGATTATCCGCCATTCGATCAACCGCCACCTTCGGTTAACCGCCACCCCCCCCCCTTTCCATTTTTTTTTCAATCTGAAACGAACAACAAAAACACGCATGTTCAGTGAACCCGAGTGAGGCGGCGCTATTCCGAGAAAAATGCTTGTGTGACGTCAGCTAAACTGCAGCCACCGCCCCCTGAATGCTAGAGCTTTTAAGAATATTAACATGAAAGCACTGCCTGTCAATTATTACAGTAAAAAAAGTTCCTGGATGACGCAAGATATTTTTAAGAAGTGTTTTTTTTATATCTTTGTTCCCGGAGTTAAAGCACATTTTAAAAAAAGTAATCTTCCTCAGAAAGCAATCTTGTTGCTTGATAATGCAGGAGCACATCCGGAAAATTTAGAATCTACTGACGGAACATCAAGTGCTTATTTCTTCCACCTAATACAACATCACTGATACAACCAATGGACCAAAGTGTCTTTGAATCGATGAAAAAACGTTATCGGAAAGCTTTAATTCAAAAGCTGCTACTCGCTGATAATGAATCAAATGTCTTCGTTTTTTGGAAATCATACACTATCAAAGATGCCATATACAACTTAGCTGATGCCTGGAATGATTTATCTGAACAGATTTTCCAGAGAAGCTGGAGAAAATTGTGGCCCAACACTATTGATACACCGGAAGATGCTACCAATACTACCAGCACAGAAGATGTACCTGATGATGATACAGAGATACTGACCTTGGTATCAAACGTACCATGTTTAAAAGATATTTCTGCAGATGAAATGAAAAACTGGCATAATTGTGATAACAATGATATTGGTTATGAAGAATTTATGGATGACGAAATTATCCAAAATATTTTGAATCCAGGGAAACCTGAAGCGGATGAATCTGATGAATCGGAAAATGATGACTCAGGAGTCAGTTATGCAGAAGTGGAGACAATACTCTCGAAGTGCATTAATTGGTTTGAGATGCAAGATGAAGCCGATGCAACTCAAGTACTTTTATTACGTAAAATTCGCAATCTTGCTGCTGTAAAAGGACAAGCAAACTGCAAACAAACATGTAAAACGAATTATTTTCGATGAAAACAGGTAATTTATTTACTGTGTAAAATTTTAAATTACTCTCATAAATTTATTTGTTATTATTAATTGTGTTTTCTATTCATGAAATACACAGCTAATAAAAAAACACGCGTTTAAATATTGTTATTTATAAACCAGCAAATAGAAATGTGATTTTAATAATGGTCTTTCGATTATCCGTCTATTTCGATTATCCGCCACCCGGTCGGTCCCGTGAGTGACGGATAATCGGAAGTTTACTGTACAAGGTTTTTACTCAATATATACCATAACAATCAAAGATAAATTTTACATATAAATTTTCATAACGAAAACTATTTTCACACAATTCCAATAAAATAAAATCTATTACTCAAACAATGTTGCACATAAATATACTAAAAGTCCAGTCGTAACAAATCAGCTCCTTTAGAGGAAGCAATCCCAATAGTTTTTACTTTTCTTTAGAAAACTTGAATTTTGAATAGATCGAAACTTGCATTTCGTTAGTTACCTTGTTTTGCACGCGAGCCCTTCAATATTTTGATTTAGAACATGAGTCTATGCTGCGCCGAAAATAATCTCTCACGTACAACCTATGGCACGGCACGTGTGCCATAAGTTCCCTGGTCTAAATAGTCGGAATGTTAGCTACGTTGTACTGCTTACAGTTTATTGTATCTCACTGCACTTCTTAGTGACACATAAAATTACCCAAAAAGATGGATATTGACACATTTTAAAAGTAATTTAAAATATGATTGCGCTTAACCCTTTCAGGGGGAAGGTACTTCTATTCGTATAATGTTGAAATGATTGATTGACACCAAAATTTAGAAACAAATTTATTCGAAAATAAGTAAAATACTTCATATACTTGAAAAAAAGGAAATTTTTCATTCCGAAATTCTGGTGCCAATATAGTATTTTGGGATTAAAATTAAGTGGTCTAAAAATGAATCACTGCCCTTGAAGGGGTTAAATGATCTCGTTCGTATATATAGAATTTGTAGACATAAAAAAACAGATGTCATAAATTATGTTTAATTATGTCCAAATATGTAAATAGGAAATAAAACGGGATTTTTTAAAAACGTTTATTCTAGCTACATTACAGCCCCTTCAAATATGTTATCAAATGCAATTTTCATTATAAAGATTATTTTCAATCTAATTTAAAAGTACGTGCAGCGATACTTTGATAAAATGTTAATTGCTACAGATCTGATGAAAATATCTTACAAAGTTTTAAACCTAAATTCCAGCAAAAGAAAGGAAAGCTTACCAAAATTCCTCACATCGTTTTGGCAAAGCTTTTGTTGTAGTTAACACAAAAGAGAAGCTGAAATTTCTTTCGGTGTGAAGATGTAACAACTTCATTAAAATGATAGCTCAATAAACAAACATAGGTGATGCCTTTGAAATATTCTATGTTGTACGTGGATAAAATTATGTAAGTAATAGTGGCCATTTTAATTGTAGAATATGTTATGCTCTAATCTCCGCAACATATTGAACCCACTTCAAAATTGAATGTTTTATTTTTCTTTTTTAGTGTTTCGCTCATCTCACGAAACCCTATTCGTCCCGCTACGTTGTCTGTCCGTCACAGAGCCGGTTATCAGAAGCTATATAACTTAGACTTGAAATTTTGTGTACTTATAACTGAATACCTACTATGAAGCTGAAAATCATAAATTTTTAAAAATCGTATTGTTCTAATATAGAGAGATAAAAAGCCAAAAATCTAACAGCCTTTTCCTATTAAATTTAAACATTTTTCGTTATAGCAGTTGCCAACAATTAAAAATCCACAATAAAATTCTTTCTACAATAACTCATTTTCTATTGAAAGATTTCCACGTGAAAAAATGAAAATGAAATAAAAAGTTTCGCCAATTTAAAAAAGATTACAGGACGTCCTATTGGTAATATAACGGAAATTTTCAAACATTTCTCAATAATACAAGGAGTATGAGTTTTTGGGTAAGTACAGAAAGCAGGTTAATATGACGTGGTTAGACAATTAAAAACAATTAATCTGACGTCCTATTGGAGGTTTAACGGACTTTTAAAAATGTTTGAAAATAATACAAAGAGAGTATCAGTATCAGTAATAAGAGAAAGAAAGTAGCTATGACGTCAGCAAGTGATTATAACGTCATATGAGGCAGACTATGCATCCATACATCAGCTTGTAATATATTGTTTGTATAAAAGCATCCAAGAAGAATACATTTTCAAATAAAAAGACGGATCAGTTTGATAAAATTTAAAACTGTAAAAAAATTCAAATTGAAAACTGCTGTTATTAGCGTTGAATACAAAAAGGAGTTTGTCTGTCAGTGCTACTGCGGATGTATTACTGTTCCTTAATTCTACTTGTGCAGTTGTGTCGATTCTGAAAAATGATTAATCGTTGTATCTCTATGTTGTCACTGTGGGTGACATTAACTACTTGATGTCACGAAAAATCCAACTTGAACGAATGAGAATGCAATATCAAAATGTCACATGTAAATAAATTAATAAATAAACGAAAATCTAGCCGTATTGAAATAAATAGTAATAAAAATCTAAATACAATTCCAAGCAAATTCTTATATAACGTACCTTTTAACCAATTTAACTTGGTATTAATTTTATGTTCAACATAAAATGAAAATCTTTCTTTTCGGTTGACAGATTTTAGTTTAGCATCAAATTGTGGTATCTTATGGTTAATATGTTTTTTTTTTCTTTTAATTAGCTCTGAGCAGTCAACTTGAGCAGTCTAAGTGTTGATGGCCTAGTCATGGCCAGAATGAATGAATTTCATATTCGAATGAATCATTCGGGAATGCGCATTCGTATTCTCTTTAATCAATTGAAACCAGAAATTTTGTTAGGAAAAAAATAATTAAATTAAGAGCACATGCTTTTATTTTAATTTTATTTCTATATAAAATTTCTGGTTTTAATTGATTAAAAAGAATACGAAGATTAGAAACTATGCTTTTGCGCATTCCCGAAATGATTCATTCGAATATCAAAATCATTCATTATGGCCATCACTAGCAGCCACTTTATTTTTAATTTAACTTACTATTTATAAATTCTAGCACATAAGTTCTTTTTCATAATTTTTTTTTCTTTAGTGTTTGATTAATCTAACTTTTTCTTTCCTGTTTCTTAGAGAGTTAATAATAAACGCTAGGTTTAATTTTCAAGCTAACTTATTGGAATTCTTTCAAATACAAAACAAATTAAATTTATCTGTCGTCCAAAAGAATTAACTTCCAAAGTTGAAATGACAAAAGATAAAATAAATTGAATTAAGGCAGTTGAATTTTCCAGTAACCTATACCTAGAAGTGAAATAGCAGTATTTGAAAAGTAGCATAAGCACTTGAATATTTCTTTTAATTTGTGAACGTCGTTGTTACTAATTTTGTTTGTTTTCATCCGTTCCTCAAAACAAATAAAGACGATTTCTGTGAAGCGAACATTAGTGAAGGGAATTTTATGGGTTCTTCTTTACATTTAAAATGCTGTTTTTAAGAAGAACAATGATTTTGTTAGATATTCAAAGGTATGGGCATAAAACTTAACCGTTTTCGTTTTTAGACTTTCAAATTCGTTTATACATCATGAATACCGTACAATTTTGAAAACACGCAAAATAAAGAAAAAAAAAATGAGCAAACAACAAAATTTGACATATGCAGCTAAATAAATTCCAAATTTTTTATTTTAACTTCGTGAAATTATATTACTGATAAATTCACTTAAACGATTTTTCCTACTTCCACTGTATGTTTCACCATACCGTTTTTCTATTTCGAGCAATATAATTTTTACTACACGTCTTGCTATAAGAAATAGTTTAACAAATTTAATTAACATCACTTTTTAAAAAAAATGAGTGTTCTAACAAGTGGAGTTAATTTTTCTAATTTTCTGTTTAAATTTCATTAAGTTCTATTATTGATGATTTCATTTTAAGTTAAAAAAAAAAATAAGTACTGCATATTTCACTATACAACTTTTCTATTCAGACGACGACTATAGGTGCTGTGAATTTACATAATTACGAAAGCACCTAAAAACTGTAACTTTTGGAAAATTAATAGCAGGACTATTTCATCCACATAATCTTGGTTCCTGCCGTGTTTTGAACATTGTTAGGTGCGTTCGTAATTATATAAATACGTAGCAACTATAGTCGTCCTCTGGTCCGTCCGTCTGTCCGCATATAACAGCGTAAAAACCACCCAACCGAATGGTTTGAAATTTAATATATATAATCGTTGCAGAATTTTGTCGAGTCATTACAAATTTTATGAAAATCGAATCAAAACTTAAAAAGATATTAATAAAAGTTTTCTTTATTCTATTAATTCCTATCGTACGTAATCTGCATAATAAAAGCGCAAGTCATGTGACTGAGGAAAACAAATGCGGGCAAACTACTTCTTTTTTCATATGCTGGGTGGCCATTTTTATTCAAAATTATTATGATTTTTATTGCCTACACGTATTTCCAAACGGATAAAGAATTAAAGTTCGTTTGAATATTTTTAGGACGCCCTGTTCAGTTATTCTTTTCCTTGTAATATAAATTCAGTCATATTAAATACAAATCCTCTTGTAATTATAATTTAAACAAATTTAATTACCATGGCTTTCAAAAAATAATCAGCCTTCTGAAAAATGCAGTTAAACCAAAAGTTCCCAATCTTCTATTGTAATTTTGTAAGGTGCTATTAATGATGAATGCACTTAAATAATTTTTCGTTTTATTTAATAATTCTTCGATGGTTTTGTCATTTGTCCCTGAATTGACGTAATATTCTTCTACTTACACATTACTTTACATTATTGTATTGTATATTTTACTAGGCAGCTTTTCTTTTCCTTGCAACATAAATTTCGTCAGATTAACTACAAAAATAGTCTTATAATAATAATTTTAACAAATTTAACCACATCCGCTTCCAAAAATAATCAGTCTTCTGACATTACTTTACATTATTGTATTGTATATTTCATTATACAGCTTTTCTTTACCTTGAAACATAAATTCAGACAGATTAACTAGATTATAATTAACTAGTCTTATAATAATAATTTTGAAAAATTTAACCACCTTTGCATCCAAAAATAATCAGTCTTCTGACATTATTTTACATTCTTGTTTTGTAAATTTCATTATATAGATTTTATTTTACTTTCAACATAAATTCAGTCAGATTAATTACAAATAGTCTTATAATAATAATTTTAACAAATTTAACCACATCCGCATCCAAAAATAATTAGTCCTCTGACATTACGTTACATTCTTGTATTGTATATTTTATTATTACAGATTTTCTTTTCCTTGCAACATAAATTCAGTCAGATTAACTAGAAATAGTCTTATAATAATAATTTTAAAAAATTTAACCACCTTTGCATCCAAAAAAAAAATCATTCTTCTGACATTACTTTATATTCTTGTATTGTATATTTCATTATATAGATTTTCTTTTCCTTGCAACATAAATTCAGTCAGATTAATTACAAATAGTCTTATAATAATAATAATTTTTTAACAAATTTAACCACCCCCACTTACAAAAAAAATCATTCTTCTGACATTACTTTACATTCTTGTATTGCATATTTCATTATATAGATTTTCTTTTCCATGCAACATAAATTCAGTCAGATTAATTACAAATAGTCTTATAATAATAATTTTTTTAACAAATTTAACCACCCCCACTGTCAAAAATAATCAGTCTTCTGACATTACTTTACATTATTGTATCGTATATTTCATTATACTAATTTTCTTTTCCTTGCAACATAAATTCAGTCAGATTAACTACAAATAGTCTTATAATCATATAAGTCAATACAAATAGTCAGATTAACTACAAATAGTCTTATAATCAGATTAGTCAATACAAATAGTCAGATTAATTACAAATAGTCTAATAATTTTTACAAATTTAACCTACTCCGCTTCCAAAAATAGTCAGTCTTCTGCCATTATTTTACATTTTTGCATTGTGTATATCATTATACAGATTTTCTTCTCCTTACAACATAAATTCAGTCAGATTAACTACAAATAGTCGTATAATCAAATAAGACAATACAAATAGTCATATTAACTACAAATAGTCTAATAATTTTAACAAATTTAACCTACTCCGTTTCCAAAAATAGTCAGTCTTCTGACATTACTTTACATTATTTGATTGTATATTTCACTATACAGATTTTCTTTTCATTGCAACATAAATTCAATCAGATTAGCTACAAATCGTCTTATAATAATAATTTTAACAAATTTAACCACCTTTGCTTCCAAAAATAGTCATAGTAATAGTCATTCAGATATTACTTTACGTTACTGTATTGTATATTTCACTATACAGATTTTCTTTTCCTTGCAACACAAATCCAATCAGATTAACTACAAATAGTCTTATAATAACAATTTTAACAAATTTAACCATCTTTGCATCCAAAAATAATCACTCTTCTGACAATTGAGTTAAATTTTACCAATTTCCTAACTTTAATTTCGTCGAATTCTATTACTGATGAATTCACATAAACAAAAGAATTTTTCGTTTTAATGAATAATTCTTTGATTGCCTCGCCATTTTTCCTCGATTGACCTAACATTCTTTTACTATCGAAATTCCAGATTTATCGATTTCAGCGAAAAAGATTGCTCTTCTTCCCACCAGCGAACGTCTTATATCTGTCAATATAATGCGAACTGTGGAAAGAAATTGCCCGCGTTCATTGAGAAAGAAGATAGTCGAAATGCCATTTTTTCTCTTTTTTCGGGAGAAATAAAACAGATATCGCTTTTCACAGCAAGACAGTATATGTTATGTTATTGAATTTTAAATCATTTTACGACTGCATTTCGACAAAGCAAATGCAATATTCATGACATGACTGAGAAGTAAAAAAATTAAAAATTGTTTCAGTCATATATATTATTTTCCTATTTAAAGTGCTTTTTTCTATGCGAAAATGAGACAATATGTTTAGATGAAGGTATCATTTAAAAGTTTTTTCACACCGGTTTGATGAATTTAAATTTTGTTTTGTTTTTATAATAATTATTTCAGTCATATATAGAAGTGCCAGGTTTTCACTAATTTTCCGTAATATGTGATTTAATCTGACCCAGTTTAACAACGTTACGAACCAGAAAAATTATTGGATGAATCTTTATTTATTTAATTTCAAGTTTCTACATGGAGTTTATTTAATTTCATTTCTTAATAAATTTTCTGGTGCGGAACGTGTTAAACCTGGGTCAAATTAACCCACATATTACGGTTTTTATGGTTTTTCTATTTAAAGTGCTTTTTTCTATGCGAAAATGAGACAATATGTTTAGATGAAGGTATCATTTAAAAGTTTTTTTCACACCGGTTTGACGAATTAAAATTTTGTTTTGTTTTTATAATAATTTGTTTCTATAAAACGAAAAAATATATATATAAATATATAATCTATGGAGCTTTAATGCTTGCTGAAAATGACGTCATTTTAAAAATAAAATGTGCAATTTCATTCATGAAACTGAAATAAAAGTTAAGTCTTAGTTTTGAAACATCTTCTTATTTTGCCTGTTTTGATATTAACACATTAAGGGTAGATAGTTTTCGTCTTTTAAACAAGAAGCCTATGGGCATTAATTTTACATGTTGCATCATTTAATAAAAAAAATGCTGTATTCGTATATGAATGTCACACAATGGACAGGGTCGCAGCAACTGTTTGTGGCGTCTGGTGAGAAAACGTTTGTTCCTTTTCTACGGATCGTATGTGCATCAG
Source organism: Maratus michaelseni (assembly GCA_963931845.1). Lineage (NCBI taxonomy): Eukaryota > Metazoa > Arthropoda > Arachnida > Araneae > Salticidae > Maratus > Maratus michaelseni. Next base: position 455,589,611 of record OZ007589.1, on the reverse strand, counting down.
TAGTGTTAACTGACAAAGCGAACAATGCGCCTGGTGCAGGCGCACCACTCGCACCACCCTTGCTGCAGTTCTGCAATGGAATATAGTACTGTTTCTATTCTAAGTACTTAATGTGAAGCAGCACCGCAGCGACTGTATTTGGCGCCTGGTGCGAAACATTTTGTTTCGTTTCTACCGATCATCTGTGCATCAGTAGTGATAACTAAGACTCCGAGCTCTAGTGATAACTGACGGTGCCTATCTGGCTTGGCGCCTGGTTCTGGCAGACCATTCACACCACCCTCGTTGCAGCTCTGATAAAGTAAACTAAGTATTTACATGAAGTATAAATACGATATTGTGTATGTTTTTGAGAAATAGTGTAGCATATAAAATATAAAAGTGCCGCCCGTGGGTGGAGCTACAAACATATCCAAAAGACTCCAACTGGCGTTTCCAGTGTGTTAAAAACCATGGTTAAGCTCTATTAATGTTAATAAATGAAAGCCTTAGTTATAAGAATTCTTGTAAAACTCTTAATCCAGGGTTCGTACGGATGATTATTTTTTAATACAACTTATTTTCTTGAAGAAATCTTCGACATATTTATTCGTAGAACCTTGCAATTAAATAAAGCGGAAATTTATTTCCGAAATTAGTGTTATTCAAATGTAAGCACACCCGTACGAACCCTCTAATTTAACCTCTGTTTGACATTCATGTTATCATACGAATAAAAGTAAATTTTTGAAATTTTAATTTAAACTCCCATAGGTTAACATAGCAATAAAGTTTAAAGCTGGCTTACAATGAAAATCGTCATGTTTGTTTACACATTGTTCTATGTTTATGTACAGATTGATCTGAAAACCCGTACTTTAATTTACAAAAAGAATGTATAAAGGGAGATGATCCACCTCATTTTTTTATATTATTATTCAAACACAGATTCATTGATGTTATTTGAATATTTAATTATTGTTACACCAAAGAAATGCCAGGAAACTTACACAAGTCAGTTACACACAAAACATATGGAACTTTACACAGATCACCGATCATTCTTTTACAATAATTCCGAAAAGTTACACAAAAGTTCAAAAGTATACCTGAGAAAACTAAGGAATGTTACACACAAAACATATGGAACGTTTCACAGTTGATCAGTAAATTCCACTTTCTCAAGTATTCCGAAAAGTTACACAACATTGTGGAAGATGTTACACCAGATTTCTCGGTATTCTCGGATCAGCAGAAATAATATGAGAAAACCCAGAAATGTTACACAGTAAACGTCAGAAATATTACGCAGATTTTGTACAGTGTATTCAATGGCACGTACATTTTTGAAGCAATGAATACTTTCATGTAGCATGTTATTTGCTTGACATTTCTGGGTTGCGAGGGGTAAAAACAAGCCAGTAAATTGTATATTGCTATTATACGGAAACTGTTTTGTTAGTAGTGTTCTTTATATTATTGGATTTTCTTTTTCATTCTCTACTGAGCTAAACTGAGGAGCAAAATTCTAAAGATGTCTTGATCTGTTTCCTAACCCACTCTGTCCCCTGATTCACTACGTTGATTTCTGTTCAACCATTTCTATCATAATGTGATATTTCAAAGTTTAAACGTAATTATACGCAAATTAAATAATTATAAGAAATTTAAAATCAAAGTTCGTATACTACCGAATATCCCGGCCTAGAACGCGCGGCTCAAACGAACATATTTCGAACCAGACGATATTTTCAGCAAATAAAGTGAAATAATTACGACCCAACACTAAGTTACATTTTATAAAATAATATTTCTGAGTCGAAATATGTTTATTTTAGCCACGCGTTATACGCCGAACTATGTAGTAATTATAATTTTTAATCTTTTACCACCGGTTTTTCAAAACAGAAATTATCGCCTGATTGAACCGCAGAAATGCTATCATTAAATAAGGCAAAGCTTACAATAAAAAGTAACTGATGGGAATAATTGAGGATTCTGAGCATCTTATGCGTCACGTATACGTGTCGCTCGTCCCCAAGGGGTTAAGGTCTGCTTGAGGGAACATAAAAACTGCTTTAAAAATTGTGACACTAAACGATCTGCGATTGCTAACCATTGTTGGTCTAGCAACCACAGTTTTAAATTTTCAGAAGGTTCAACAATTCAGAATTGCTCATCGATTTACGACCTTGATTTTTGGGAAGCTTATCATATATAGAAGAATTCAGGCAATTTAGTTAATGATATGTCCAGTACACCAAAATTTTCAAATGTCTGGCTACTTTTCATTTAATTCATTCTCTTCGTTTCCACCTTCCCCCTTTTTTTTCTCCTCCGAACTTAAACTCGTCCAGTCTGGCCGGCCGCTTTTATTGGTTTCCTACGTCACATGTGTTTCCTGACTTCGCTGTTGTTTTTAATAAACTCATCGCCATTCAGTCTCGGGCGCGTGCGGAGACGCAAACATATTTACATGGCTTAAACTTTTGAACCAGTTTTTAATCTTTTAAATTTGGCACTGATGATGGAGCTTTAAGGACTCCGAAACAGCTGTTTGTCATTTTATATATTTTTATTTGTGCTATTTTACGTTGATCATTTATTTTTAATATAGCTTTGTTCTTTATATTACAGTAAAAATATGTTAAATCTTATTTTGTCTCTCCTGTGAAATGTAGTACTTTTGAGTTGTGCCATTTTCTTGCGTGTGGGCGATATTTTCTTAATAATTTTCCACTCTGAGACAAATTCTTCTCTACTAGCATGTAATATTTTTTTTCTATTTAAAAACATCATATTTATGATACATTTGGATTTGTAAAGGAAAAAAAAAAGATTGTTATATATATATATATATATCAAAATAAAACAAAAAGTACTAGGATATGTTACTAAGATAATAAACTATATTCCCACTCTGTCCCATGATAAATTGAAGTTTAGAGTATTAAAAATTCGATTTCAGGCTAGAATAATTCTTTTGAGAAAACAGTGGATGAAGACAAAGAATGATAAAATTTATAGTCGATCGTAAAAATGTTTCATGTAACATTTCGAAGGTCATAACACTTGCAAGATATTCGAAGTTTCCGATCTCAGTCGTAAAAAATTTGCAAAATCAATCCAAAGCTCTTGTGCACTTACCAACAACTTCCTGTTATATTTACTTTTGATTTTTCTCTTCAAAAAAAAAAAATAGATCAAAAGTGTAGTATCCAGATTGCTAATTGAGAATTTTATATTTCCGTGGGATTTGGACTGGACGTGGATAAATAAACGACAGTAGTCAGTTATAAGCATTTAAATCGTGTTTAGTATGACATTATAGGCTCATTAGAAGGTACAAGACATAGATTCGATATTTGTGTGCTTTTGGCAACAAAGCACAAAATGCGCTTACAGGAAAACTTTAATGTTTCTAATTCTCATAAAATATAGTTTAACTACAATTTTCAAGCGCCATGTTCACCTTGATTTGTAAATTAAATGTGTAAGAATTGAAACTTATGATTTATTTTTACTAAAAAGGTAGGTCTATGAGGATTAATTGATATATTGATATATGATTTATTTTTACTAAAAAGGTGCTAAAAATACATGAAAGGTTTTTAAAACTACAAACATCAAACACTTGCTCTCAACGTATATTTTGTTTAATTCAAATATGAGCTATTTTAAAAACTGCATAAATGAACAACTCTTGACGTTTCGGCTATTCTTCATAGCCATCTTCAGGAGGAAATTCTCATAAAAACAAACATCTAAAAATGAAATACGTGTTACGTAATTGAGAAAAATGTTCAACTGAAAAGACGACGAAATTAACGGAAATTTACAAAAACATATTCAAAAATAGGCCTGGTAAAAAAAATACTCAGAAAAAAACATATTACATATGCATCATTTACATTGGCTAAAAAATTTAAAGACAGACTTAAAGAACATATCGCAGACATAAAGTATAGTAAACCTTCTACAGCTCTATCAAGGCTAAACCAAAAACAAGACATCGACAGAGACTTCAGTAAAGCTCAAGAATCATAAACCGTACTTCACATTACTACGCATCAATAATCAGAGAATCTTTGGAGATTTTAACTCAAGGAAAGAAAGCTTCCAATGATATGCTCTCCTACAATATATCCAGGATCTGATAACTAAATATCTCTAACAATTTTGGAACATAACTATCGTCCATTGTTGGATGTAGGTCTCTCCCAGATGTAGTGCTTTGGTCATCCAATTAATTCCAACCATTTTTCCGATTTCGTCGCTATGACTTACCTGAGATCGTCTTCTTGGTCGTTTGGCATCTCTGGGATACCACTGTAGAGTGTTTGCACTTCACCTATTGACTTCTTGCAATGCGCCCAGCCCATTTCCATTTACACAGTTTAATTCTCGAAACGATATCAAAAACATTCGTCTCACTTCTTATCCAGGTTATTTTATTTCTGTCTCTTCTATTTATGCCTAGCATATAGCTTTCCATAATTCGCTATGTTCTTTGTAATTTTTGAACCATCCATTTTGTTAGCATCCATGTTCCCGCTCCATAAGTTAGTGCAGACAAAAAACTAGCTAAACACTTTTCTTTTCAATAAAAGAGGCATGTTACTCTTCAGAATAATACTATACTTCCCAAAAGCACTCCATCCATTTCTGTTGATTTAATGCATGATGATGTTGTCCAATGTTATTTCCTGTCCAAGGTACACATAACTCTGCACTTACTTAATCTCAGTGTCGTTGTTGTTATATATATATATATGAGACCTACATCCAGCAGCAGATTGAAAACGGTTGATGGTTATGATGATGATGATATGTATATATATATATATATATATATATATATATATATATATATATATATATATATATATATATATATATATATATATGCGTATAATAAAGGCATGCTACGATTTTCATAATTACTTATTTTTTCGAAAGGACACGTTCTAGCTGTGATTCTATATCGATTTTAGGCTCCTAAAATTATATGTTTGTCTTTCTATCTCTTTTCTTGTCATTTTTTTATACAGGCACTCACTTTCGCAACAATCGTTTTGCCCAATCGTTACGAAATTGAAATGTGTTGTTTAGGTGCACAGTACATTTTTTAAATATTCGTAATATGGTATATAGTATTTTTACAAGGACACGTCAAATATTTTATTATATAATCGCTTACTGCGTATCACTACGTAGAATAATAATAAAGGATTGCCACAAGAACACTCTTTTGTGTATTTTGTGTAAAATCACTCTCACTAAAATACGCCACCTGACGCACAATAAGTAATTATCAGTGCAATAAAATGAAACGCAATACCTTGATGTCGTCTTAATTTTTTTCTGAAGATTACTTTTTAAGTACTTATTTTTAATAGTTCAGGATTTTTAGCTCATTACAATTCAGTAGCAACATTCTAAAGAGGATTTTTCATGTTGGACTTTCAGTTAATGGATTACAGTTAAAATCATTTTTGAAAGCTCCTATTAAATATATAAATACATATTTTTATTCCTCTTCCAGCATACCGATGTTTGCAAAAACCATTAAACGGATGACGGGGCCAAGAAAAATGAAAATGATCTTCTGCTTATTACTTTTTTTAGTTTTTCGGGGAGCGATATCTGGTGATAAATATATTATGCATTTCAGTACCCAGATCCTGTTAAACATAACGTCTTACTTGCTCCTGTTTATTAAATGTACAGTTTGATAAATGCATAAAATTTATGAAAATGTCAGCAATAATAAGAAATGGACGTCGATATACAGCACATGCGACCCGTTGAAATTATTTTTGGCATATTTATCTTCTCCGTAAGTAATCGATATTTGAGTTCTGGGTGATTCTTTTACGAAAGTCGTAAAGAATAAGCTTCGAAACATAATTTTGTATCAGAGAAAAAATATCATCTTTAAAACTTTTCTCTCGAATTAAAAATTGTTTGTGATTTGATTTTACCAATTAATATCTTTACTCATGTTCCTTTTGTGAAACCATTTTGATCAGCGTGATAGTTAGCTAAAAGTCGCGAAGAAAAAACTGGTAAATGTAGTTTTACATTGAGAAAATGTATTACTTTTAATATAATTATCTTCATAATAATAAAAAAAATGTTTGTGATAACAATTTGTCAGTTGGTGCATTCATATTTTTATAAAAATATTTTGCATTTACTTTTTTAGCATTTTTTTATGCTTAGTTTTTTTTTTCATTTGAAATGTTTTTTGTGTTCTTTGTTTCTTCGTTATTAACATGGATATTGAATGAGGGAAAATGACCATTTCCTACACCTGTGGCTATTTACTTTCAATCCGGACAGAGGAAATGCGAAAGGCTACTTGTGGTTATTAGGCAAAGATTACTGTGCACCATCGCTATCGGTGACAACTTGTTAAGAGCGCTTTTCTATTTAACGACACGACACCTACAAATCGTACACGATTGTCGTTATTCGACATCGGTGCACGCAAAATACATTTATATATACTACGCTCTTTTCCACCTACTGATTCAATGACGATTTTATCGTCATATTGTATATGAATGCATTTTGTATGCAATCTATGTCGGATAACGACAATCGCGTACAATTTATCGGTATCGTGTCGGTAAATGAAAAAGAGCTAAACCGGTGTAAACGTGTGTTTGCGTCAACTTGAAGCAGCGCAATTTCTGTTCCACATTGCCAGCAAAACGAGGACAATCTTGGAAATCCATGTTGTGTGTGTAGAGGAGGGGGAAGAGGTATTTGAAAAGTATCATCTGCTATTAAATTATCCCGAACAGTGAGACATTAATGTAAATATCTACTTTTGACGAATGCATAAACTCAACCATAAGCAACCATAAGTGATTTACCAAAAGCTACTTATCACCTTTATGCTGTTCTTCTGCGACTCGACAACGCTTGTCCTCAAAATAGCCAGTATGATTAAAAGCCGCTATCCAAATGCTTCTGAGAAGACCTGCCACATCCTCTATATTTTCCAGATTTGGAACGATCGTATTACCTTCAGGGCTTTCTAAAATAAAAAGTACCGGAGCCCTAATATTCTGCAGTGCTAATAGCCGTAGAGTCCCCCCGCCGTCACTGCAATCTGAATATTTAAATTTCATACATTATTTTCAAAATTTAAAGCATTGTCTTTTTTACTTTCTTCTATCTATAATAGAAGAAAGTATTGTAATCGAAATTTTTTTCGACTTCCGGTTTTCGACGGATTTACACGTTTTAGGGGTCAGAGATTCCGAAAAACATGTTTTTACAAAATGTCTGCCTGTCCGTCCTCATTGTATCATCGAAAAGTGTATGAAGTTATGCTTCAAATTCAACCACATTTTTTTTCGATGTTTTTGGTTATGGCAAGCAGATTCTACTAGAATTTGGGGATATTTCGACGAAAGGGGGCGCTGTGATCGACATTTTTGTTCCATTTTCACTATTGTGTCATCGAAAAGTGCATAAAGTTATGCTTCAAATTGAACCACATTTGTTTTTCTATGTTTTTGTCTATGGCAAGCAGGTTCTATTAGAATTTGGGGATATTTCGACGAAAGGGGGCGCTGTGATCGACATTTTTGTTCCATTTCCACTATTGTATCATCGAAAAGTGTATGAAGTTATGCTTCAAATTGAACCACATTTGTTTTTCTATGTTTTTGGCTATGGCAAGGAGGTTCTATTCGAATTTGGGGATATTTCGAATTCAAGATTTCAAATTCAAAAGATGTACAAAAAAATTAGAAATCCTAAAAGTTTTTTTCGTTAAATGTTCGGCCTTGATCCGGAGAATCCGGAACAGTTTTTGTTTTGCCTCTATCTTAAAAAATGGCTGAGATATAGCGGTTTGAAATTTTAGGGTGGCTGACATTTTCAAACAAGACAGCAGAATTCATACATAAACGGGTTTAATTTATGAGTTTTAGTTAACATGGTTTCGGCAAATTTTCTTTCATTGTTGTAACCATTGTTCCTATTATATGCTTATCACTATATATTTATATTCGTCAGCGTCAAATTCTCGCCAAACTTGGCGACAGTTGGCGAAATATCGCCAAATTTGGCGACCAAAATAGGTTGCCATAAATGAAGCCAACTTGGCTGTAGAGGACTAAATTGGCGATATTCTCATTCAAATTCAATTTTGACGAGAACAGGGATTGAATCTTCTTTATTTAGACTCCACACATTTGCCTTCGTGTTTTCCAGTAAAATTAGCTAAAATCATAAAACCAAGGAATAGGGGGACTATCTGTTCCTGTCGGCTCAGGCCAGAAGGACTTTTCGTTGTTTAGTATACATCAGTTGATCGCATCCCGGTAACCCGACGATTCTCAAGCAGCTGACGTACAACAGAATGACGAAAAATATTGATTTTATTGGCGATGTGATAGCGAATTTTGAAGTATTAACATGACTGAGATAGAAGAAAGTTTTGGGATTGGCACATCCGACTAGTTTATTTAGCAAAATAAAAATTTAAAATACATCTATCTGCGTATACTTAGCTATCCACTATTCCACTTTTTAGTTATTACTACTTCCAAATACAAACCTTTGCCTAATCTTAATGTTAATGAATCATAGAAATCTGCGATTCAATAAGCTCAGGATTATGATTCGTAAATAGAGTTTAACACAAAAAAATGAAAAATAGTTCGGAACTATGCAGAATAGAATAGACTATTTCTGATTACTCTTTATTCTGATCAAAATAGTATTAAAATGATTTGAAATGGAAATATATAAAATTTTGAATTTAGGACAGATTGAGTTTGAGCCTGCCCAAACGAGCCTTAAAAATCGAGCCTGTTTCGCCTCCATCTTTTACGTGAGCGACACATTACGTCACTTATAAGTGTTTTGATACAAATGAATGAAGATGAGACGGAAAGGAAAGGGTCATTTAGGATTCGTTTTTCAGAAGCGTTATTGCAACTGGCTCCGGAGCGCAGTGTTTATGAACTCCGGTGAATTCTGGGCAATATTTAAATATTTACGAAAAACAGAGAAATTCAAGATTGAACCACATTTTTTCAGAGAAATTCAAGATTGAGCCCACCGGAGCTGGGCTCCGGTGGGCTCTGGCACAAATTAAGCTCTGATTACCTTTATCGGTTGATTTTTGACACTATTCGGAGTTTCGATCAATATTATCTCGGAAGTGGGTTGAACGATTCTCTTTGTGTCAAGACCAGCAGATTATATAGGCGGGGCATCAAAATCCTTATTAAACGATGGGAAGAAATCATATATAACAAACAATACATTAGGACACATTAATAGTTAAATTGTTTGTTGCAGTGTTCGATTTAAAAATATATTTGATAAACACGGATATGCTCTTTTTTTTTTTTCAAATTAAAAATAAAACTTTTAACATTTGATAAAGACGGAAATGCTCATGTTAACATTCTTTTTAATAACCTAAAAGGAAAAATAAGTAAATAAACCATACAAAAAAAAAAGAAGAAGAAGAAGAAATAGCAACAAAAAAATAAGCGGCAATGATTTATTCTTCAACCTAATATGTGTCATGTTTTGAAAAAAAATAAGTTCAACTGTCACATAATCACATTTTGGCCAAAAATGATGTAAAGAAAAGAAAAGTAGAAAATAAATATTTTTAGTAATTTTATTTCTTCATTTCCTCTACTTTTTCTATAAAAAAGCACATTTTGCAAACTAAAATACTGCGTAAGTAAAATTTTCGCTCTAATATTAAACATCTTTTATTATAAAATTCATTCAGACTGAATTTTTATTTATCTCAAAAGGAAATTCTTAAAATTTTATCTAATGTAAAAATGATAATAATAAATAGATAATAAAGCCCCTTTTAAATAATAATAATGAAATTAGAAACACATTTAGTTAGGAACATATTTTAAATAATTTTCGTTTTTTTTAAATATTTATGCCAATGTGTAATCACTCAATAGGAGACCTTATATCAGTATTCCTTGAGATAAAGAATTTGAAAAGAAAACACTGCTTTAAAGAATTAAATTTATTTTAACCGTACGATATGAATCTGGTCCACTTAAAAATCCAAAACAATGTATATAAAAAGCACGTTTAAGCAAGCAATATAAAGGGAATTTTCATTCTGACGGAAACAAAAAAAGAAATTCTAGTAGATATATTTAGGAAAAATAAAGTAATGGAATGGGGTTTTGAATTTAAGCTAAAAGGCATCTTTATGTGAGAAAAAGTAGCCAAATATTTTTCGTCAGCTTGAGGCTTTCCTCCTTTTAAAAAGCTTAAAGTACGAAATTAAAACCTAATTAATAATTGATATGCATCTAGAAAATCTTTGTTTTAAATGTAAAAGAAAATACGATTGTGTAAAACTATTAATAATATTCCAGATGGAATAAATTCTATCAAGAAAACATTCATTAAAGTTATTATTAAACACCTGAACATTTAAAGTGCGAAATTAACACATATATAAAAAATCGATATATTGAAACTTAGTAAAATTAAGTGTAATTGTGTAAAAATATGAATTATATTCATGGTAGCAGAAACTTTATCATGGAGAATTGTCGCCAAATTTTCGCAGAAAAGAACGAAAATAACAATTCGATCGGAAATGACCTTTTTTATACTAAAAAAGCTTAGGGGACCCTCTTCATATTGAAACTATGACAAACGTTGATATTTTCAATGCTAACATCCAAATTTAACTTCATAATTTGATTCTAGAGTAAATTTTAACTCTGGATATCAAACGAAAAACCATTCGATAAAGAAGTTTAAGAATTATAAAGATATATCGTTTTAATCCCCTGTTACAATATTAATCAAATATTAAATTAATTTTTAATATTTTCATTCATATTTCCTGTATTAATTATTTTATTCACGCTGTTTTTTTTCTGTGGTGCTAGAATTAACCATCCCAAACATAATAAAATGATTTTTATACTTTTTAAAAATATATATAGGAAATATTAATTATAAAATTAATATTTGAAAACATTTGTAACGCATAAATAGTGCTAATTTATAGAGGGGAAATATTTTGAATTTAATCTTTAAAGAGTTTTGAATAACTTTTTAAAATATATGATACTTAGTTTCGTCTTTTTATTTAAAAATCCAAAACAATGGATGTGAGATTACGTTTTAAAAAGGTGGTTTGAAGGAAGTTTTCTTTTTTGCCACAAACAAAAAAGAAATTCCAGTAGATGGATTTAAGGAAAGGAAACTTAATTGTTAAAGGTTTCGAATTTAAGCTTAAAGTCTTTGAATTTACCCTTATGTGAGAAAAAATAGTAAAATATTTCTTCGCAGCTTTAGGCGTTTCTGCTTTTAAAAAGCGTAAAGTGCGAAATTAAAACATGATGTGCATCTAAAATATCTTTGTTTTTAATTGTAAAATAAAATATGTTTGTGTAAAATATGAATAATGTTCTTGATAGAAGAAATTCTATCATGAAGAAATTCGTTAAAATAAATACTAAGCATCGGAATATTTCAGAAATTTATTTTAATAACATGATTTTTTTTTTCAAACCAAACTGCAGATCAATTATTAAGCGGAAAAACTGTGTAAAAAATCAAAATATAGAAACAAATTTTATATACAAGTTAAATTTTTAAAATTTTCTGGTGATTTTCTAAGATTTTCTTATATTTGCATTGAAACGATAACAAGAGATGGCCTATCGTGAAATAACATTTACCTATAACTCGAAAATTAATCATAATCATATGAATAAGTTATAAACTCTGATAGCTATGATTTTGAAATGGTGATTATTTTTATGTAAAAATAAATGTGTCTCATAATTCATTATTTTTTTTAATATGAAATCATTATTAATTTTCATAATTCAAAATACATTTTTGAATTTAAAGAAATGCCTTGATTATGTTTGAATCTGATAGTAACTAATTGTAATACTTGAAACTAATGTAAAAAGGTTTTCCATTTAAGCTATAAGGCTTTGCATTTACCCTTATTTGAGAAAAATATGGCAAAATATTTCTTCTCAGAAATTAAAACATGATATACATCTAAGAAAAACTCTATGTTTACTTTGGGGAAAAAATGCGATTGTGTAAAACATGAAAACATTTATGATAGAAAAAATTCTATTATAAAGAATTGTCGCAAAGAAAAATGAAAATAGCCATTCGATTAGAAATTTTCTTTAAATTTACATTGAAAACAAAACAGCTTGGGGAGTTAGGGACTTCTCCTTATTGAAATAGTAACAAACGTTAAAATTTTCAGTACTATTACACCTAAATTTGACTTCGTACATTTTGATTATAGAGTAAATGTTAACTTTGGATACTAAACGGGAAGCCACACGGTCAAGAAGTTGTAAAGTTTTAATCTCCCAGTATTAAATCATTTTTTAGTATTTTCTAGTGTAACAATTATTTTTTCAGGCTTTTTTTTTTCTGTGGCATTAAACATCGCAAACATAATAAAGGGAATTTTGGAGGTTTAAAAAATATTTATATGAGAAATAAGAGTTATAAAAATTAATATTTGAAAAAAAATTATTAATTGTAATCTATGAATTGTGCTAATTAATGGGAATATGAATTTAATCTTTAGAGAATAATAAAAATAATTATAATAAGAGAATAATTTAGAGTATAATAATAGAATAATTTAGAGAATATTAACAGAATAATTTCTTTAAACAGTATGATATTTACTTCGTCTTTTCCCTTAAAAATCCAAAACAATTGATATAAAATTGCATTTAAGAAGGCGATTTAAACACAATTTTATTTCGGTCGCAAACAAAAAAGAAATACCAGTAGATGGATTTAGGGAAAGCAAAGTAATGGAAAGAGGTTTTGAATTTAAGCTAAATGCTTCTAAATTTACCCCATGTGAGAAAAAAGAGCAAAACATTTCTTCGCAGCTTGAAGCCTTCCTGCTTTTAAAAAGATTAAAGTACGAAATTAAAACATGGTATACCTCTAAAAAATCTGTATGCTTTTAACCTTCGTAAAAGTAAAAAATAGTTATATATATATAATATTCATGATAGGAGAAATTTTATCGTGAAGAAATTTATTGTTATGGTTGTTAAATGCTTAAACATTTTAACAATTTAATTTAATACCATTATTTTTTCGAACCAAACCACATTTCCCAAGATTATAAATATAACTAGTGGGATGTACCAATCCCAAAACTTTCTTCTATCTCACACAGGTTTCGCATACACTAAAAAGAATCAGCACCCATTTATATCAAGGTGTAACTGAATCTAAAGTTTTGTTAAATTCCGTGCATTAGTTCTTAAGATATGACTATTGCTAAAATCGTGTAAATCCTGCATAATGTAGCATAGCAGCGCCACTTGTTGGGAGATTTAGACCAAAACCTAATCAACAACAACTTATGTCAACGTCTAACTGAATCTGAAGTTTGATGAAAATCCGTGCATTAGTTCTAGAGATATAGTTATCGTGATAATAATATAAAAAGTCCTTCCGGCCTGTACCGGGAGGAAAAGGTAGCTTTCCTATATCTTCGTTTTAAAATTTTAGCTAATGTTACACGAAAGCAGCAAGCTAAAATGCAAAGAAAACGTTTACAAAAGATTCATTAATACTGAATTAGAATAAGAAATTCGCCAAATTATTGAGCTACTAGCGGCCCGTCCCGGCTTTGCACGGGTAGACAATGTAATTTTTTTATTACATTCGTTTTCCTGAATTTCGCGCTCCAACCTAAAACTGTTGCTGAGATATGTCGAAATGACCTAAAACTTTCGAATCCCCCTTTAACCACCTTCTAGGGGGGAGGGATTTCTAAATTCACTGAAATACGTGTTTAATCATTTGTTTAGTAGATTTGTTTTCCTGAATTTCGCGCACCCACATAAAACAGCTGCTGAGATATGGCGAGATGTCCCTAAAATTTTCGAAACCACCCCCTTTAAAACCCTTCGGGGGGGAGGGGGATTTCTAAACTCACTGAAATGCGTGTTTATCCATTTTTTAGTAGATGTGTTTTCCTGAATTTCCCGCTCCTACCTAAATCCGCTGCTGAGATATGGCGAAATGACCCGAAACTTTTGAATACCCCTTTAGCCACATTCTGGGGGTAGTTTCCAAAATCGCCGAAATACGTGTTTAACCAATTTTTTAGTAGATTTGTTTTAATTAATTTCGCCCTCCTACATAAAAGCTGAGATATGGCGAAATAACCTAAAAAATTCGAAAATCCCCCCATTTAACCACCTTCTGGGGGGGGGGGGAATTTCAGAAATTGCTGAAATATGTGTTTTATTCATTTTTTAGTAGATTTGTTTTCCTGATTTTCGCACTCGTACCTAAAACTGCTGCAGAGATATGACGAAATGATCTAAAACATTCGACCACCACCGTTTAACCTCCTCCGGGAGAGGAAATTCTAAAATCCCCGAAATAAATGTTTAGTCATGTTTTTAGTAGATTTGTTTTCCTGATTTTTGTGCTCTTAACTAAAATTGCTGCTGAGATACGGCAAAATGACCTAAAACATTCGACCCCTCCCCCTTAACCACCTCCGGGAGGGGAATTTCTAAAATTGCTGAAATACATGTTTAATCATTTTTTAGTAGATCTGTTTTCCTGATTTTCGCGCTCCTACCTATAACTGCTGCTGAGATATGTCAAAATGACCTAAAACATTCGACCACCCCCCCTTTAACCCCCTTCTGGGTGGAATTTCTAAAATCGCTGAAATAGGTGTTTAATCATTTTTTTAGTAGATTTGTTTTCTGGAATTTCAAGCTCCTACCTATAACTGCTGCTGAGATATGGCGAAATGACCTAAAACATTCGACCACCCCCCCCCCCTTTAACCCCCTTCTGGATGGAATTTCTAAAATCGCTGAAATAGGTGTTTAATCATTTTTTTAGTAGATTTGTTTTCCTGATTTTTGCGTTCCTACCTATAACTGCTGCTGAGATATGGCGAAATGATCTAAAACATTCGACCACCCCCCTTTAACCCCCTTCTGCGTGGAATTTCTGAAATCGCTAAAATAGGTGTTTAATCATTTTTTTAGTAGATTTGTTTTCTGGAATTTCAAGCTCCTACATATAGCTGCTGCTGAGATATGGCAAAATGACCTAAAACATTCGACCACCCCCTTTAACCCCCTTCTGGGGGGAATTTCTAAAATCGCTGAAATAGGTGTTTAATCATTTTTTTAGTAGATTTGTTTTCTGGAATTTCAAGCTCCTACCTATAACTGCTGCTGAGATATGGCGAAAGGACCTGAAACATTCGACCACCCCCATTTAACCCCCTTTTGGGTGGAATTTCTAAAATCGCTGAAATAGGTGTTTAATCATTTTTTTAGTAGATTTGTTTTCTGGAATTTCAAGCTCCTACCTATAACTGCTGCTGAGATATGGCAAAATGACCTAAAACATTCGAACCCCCCTTTAACCCCCTTCGGGGGGGGGAATTTTCAAAAATCCCTTCTTATTGCTTGCCTAGGCCATAACAGCAATCTACAGTCCAAATTGCGTGACCCTGACTTTAGTAGTTTCGGCTGGGCGTTGATGAGTCACCCAGTCAGTCAGTCAGTCACCGTTTCCTCTTTATATAATAGTATAGATAGAGATAGCCAAATTGACTTCATTATTGAAGACTTATTTTGGTCGCCAAATTTGGCGATATTTCGCCAAGTGTCGCCAAGTTTGGCGAGAATTTGGCGCTAACGGATATGAATATATAGTTTTATGCGTATGATTGGGAAAATGATTACAACAATGAAAATTCTTGTAATGTGCTGTCTTGTTTCAAAATGTCAGCCACCCTGGAATTTCAAACTGCTCTATCTCAGCCATTTTTTAAGATAGAGGTAAAACAAAAAATGCTCTGGAATCCTTGTATCAAGGCCTAACATTTAATTAAAAAATAAATTTGAATTTTAAACATTTTTTTGTATATTTATTTTAGTTTTAATTATTTATTAAATCTTTAAGTGACCGCCATCTTGAAACAAGATGGCGTACCAAGCTGGCCAACGAACTCGGTCGAGACATTGGTGAGCTTAATACACACAATTAGTTTCACCCAAATTGATTTATAAATACGAGCGTTATCGTATGACATAAGTCCGATATATATATATATATATATATATATATATATATATATATATATATATATATATCAACATTTGAACGGAGGGTGGTTTTGGGGTCTGGGGGTCATGATCGGTGAAAATATATCGAATTTTTCTGGAACTGCTTTCCTCTGAACGGCTGCAATAGGTAGCTTTATACTTTTTTGTATTGAAAGCTACCTAAAAGTAGCACAGCAGCGCCACCTGTTGGGCTATTTACTCCAAAACGTAAGCAGCATCTATTTATGTCAAGATCTAACAGATTCTGCAGTTTGATGAAATTCCGAGCATTAGTTCTTGAGATATTGGTATCGTAAAAATCATGAAAAAGGTGGTATTGCAGCGCCACCAGTTGGGATATCTATAATAAAACGTAGTCAGCGTCTATTTATGTCAAGGTCTAACTGAATCTGAAGTTTGATGAAAATAAGTGCATTCGTTCTTGAGATAGAGCTATTGCGGAAATCGTGAAAAATATGCATAATAATGCACAATAATGCATAGCAGCGCCACCTATTGGGCGATTTTCACCAAAAACTAATCAGAACAGGTTAGAACTATAAAAAGACAAAAGTAATCTTCAAAACGTTTTCTCATAAAACTTAACCCAAAATACAGAAGCTGTTAAATTAGTTTTAAGTGATTGTAAATAGCTGTATGTAGTTTTATAAGTAAAATATTTTATCATATATTTATTATTATGAATTTAAAATATGCATTTTTAAAAGTGAAAGTGTTAGTGCTTGATATATGATGAAAGCTTATAATTCATAACCATCGGCATCTCGTAGAGCGGCTAATGAAGGGAAAGCTCCATCTTATTTAAAACTACTTTGTTCATTCATTAAATGCTACATCATATCTCACTATGGAAAGAAATCACATGTGGCTCGTAAATCCTTCATCAGCTCAATAAAGATTACTATCGGCACAATGCATTTCGGTTTCATTAAAAGAAGGGCTTGGTTTGACGTCATATGGGACTCGGTGACGTCACTACTTCCGAATTTAGTACAAACAGAGAAGGAGAATGATGCGTCTTATTAATTGTGTAGGAAACCAATCTTCATTAGGCCACCCACAAAAGCATTTCCTTGTTTATAATTTATTTTTATTTTTCATCTTAATATCATTTCGTTCTGTATCCTCCTTTTAAAGTAGGTGGAAAGCCTAAATATTGAATAACGGTGAAATTTGGGATTTTATTATCTTATAAACAAGTCTTACAAATAATGTAGGTAATTAGCCGAGATATTAATTATTTAAATTGAAAAAAATTATTTTTATATATCGTGTAGGGTATTGTTTGAAAGATCTCGCAACATTGAACTCAAGAATATATTTGTTTTTATTTTATTATCTTATAAACATACCAGTTGCCTGGTGTTCCTTATGTGTTCTAAAAGCAAATGTTTTACTTGTGAAATTTTTCCCATTTCAAAAAGTTTGTACTGTATATATATTTTCGCTGTTCGCAAGTGAAATATTTCCAAACGAACTTAAATCTGTAAATTTAATAAAGAATATTATATTCATCTACTTATTTGTGCATTCTTTAAAAAAAAAAAAAGTCATAGGCTTTATCGGAAGAGTCATATAACTCTAAAATATCTAAAATAATCATATTACCATTTACAACTACTTTATGAATAAGTCGGATTTTTTTTTCCTTTCATTTATTATATACTAGCAAAACCCGTGGCTTTTCTCGCGTAATTGTTGAAATATACCAATTGGTATTTGTGTGCCTATTTTCGTTAATTTTCGTCTATTTTCGTAGAGGAAATTTTACTGGTACAGATAATTAAAAAATTACTAATTAAGCCACATTTTGAGTAAACTTCAATCTTATATTGTATTAGGCAAAGATGAAACTTAAATGAATGAGAAGACTTAAAATTAATTCCAAATAAGTGGTAATTTAGAATGTATTTTCAAGGTTTTCCGTTCATTTCACACTGTTAAAAATTTGCAGCATACTGTCCAGTTATTTAACCGTTTTTGTAGAAAACGGTTACTTAACCGTAATTTAACTGTATTCTGACCATAATATAGGGAGTAATATGATCAGAATACCGTTAAATTACGGCTATGTAACCGTTTTCTATAAAAGCGGTCGAATGACTGGACAGTTTGCTGCAAATTTTTAATAGTGCATTTTTCATTTGAAATTTAGTAATTTTTAGAAACCGTTCTTAGCGAGAATATACATCTTAAATGTAATCGCCATGCTAAATTCCAAGCTTCTAGTTATCCCAGCTTCTATAAACACTATATCACAGAAATCGCAATTTTAGAACGCATTTTGTTCCTGCACACTTTAAAAATTTTGAATTTTCAAAAACTGTTCTGTGAATGAATTTATGTCTCTGAAGTAGAAACCATGTAAAATTTCAAGTTTTTATCCTTAACAATTTCAGATAAATCATAGTTTTGAAGGTTTTTTAGAATGCTTCCTGCTCATTTCACCCTTTTTAAATTTTGAATTTTTTAGAAATCGTTTTTAGGCTGCACTTACATCTTAAAAATAACCACCATTCTAAATTTCAAGTTTCTATATCTCAGAAGCATAACAGAAATCATAATTTTAGAACGTTTTTTGCTTCTGCACACTTTTTTAAATTTCTAATTTTTTAAAAACTGTTCTGTGCGAGCAGTTACGTCTTAAATATAACAGACATGTCACATTTTAAGTTTCTATCCCTAACAATTCTGAATTAACCGCAATTAAGACAGTTTTCAGCTCATTTCATACCTTTAAATTTCGAATTTTAATCAACTGTTTATACTGTTCATCTGTATCTTAAAAGTAACCAGTATACAAAATTTCAAGTTTCTAACCCGAATAAATCACTAACTAAATCATAATTTAGAACGTTTTCCGCTCTTTTCATCCTTAAAATTTCGATATTTTAGAAAAGTGTTTTCAGCCAGCATTTACAGTAACTAGAGTAACAACCACGCCATATTTCAATATTCTAGGCTTAACAGTTCCAAATAAATCATAATTTAGAACGTTTTTAGAACATTTTTTGCTCATGTAACCCTTGTAAATTTCGATTTTTTTAGAAACCGTTAGCAAGCACTTGTATTTTAAAAGTAACCACAATGCTAAATACCAAGCACCTATATCAACTGTACCACAAAAATTGCGTTTTTAAAACTTTTTTTGCTCCTGAATTCTTTTAAATTTCTCATTTTTAGAAAACTGTTCTAGGTGAGCATTTAATGTCTCACATCTCAGTCATGCCAAATTTCAAATTTCTTGCCTTAACAGTTCCAAACAAATCGTAATTTCGAACGTTTTTAGAATGCTTTACGCGCTTTCAAACTTTTAAATTTCAATATTTTAAAAAACTGTTTTGTGCGACCATTTTTGTTTTAAAAGTAACAGCCATGTCAAATTTCAAGCTTCTGTCCTTAACAATTCCATAAAAATCGTAATTTAGAACGTTTTCAGAACACATTTCCCTCACATCACCCTTTTAAATTTCCATTTTTTAGAAACTGTTATTAGAGAGCATTTACATCTTATAAGTAACTACCTTTCCAAATTTTAAGTTTCTAACTCCTTCCGTATCACAAAAATCGCAATTTTAGAACGTTTCTTGCTCCTGTAACCCTCTTGGGGTTTTGACACCGACATAAAATATAGCCTATGTTGGAGCAGGGATTGTCACCATCAATTTGCCACCATCATTTAAACAAACAAACATTACTTCTTTATAATATTAGTATAGATGAATTATTTATTGATTTAGTATCCGATGTTAATTAGTGATTATTGTAGGAAGAATATAAAACTTGTAATTTCCAAAGATATATATTATCTAACTTTTAAAAAGATTTCTTACTAATTTTTTTTTTAATTCTGGCAGTCTGATGCAATATTATGTTTCCAAAATATCGAAGTTTTAAGTTCTTTATCAAATCTGTAAGTACATTCCTTTTCGTGACAGTTCATGATACACATTCCTTTTCATTATCTCTGTAGAATATTTCCTTCCGTGACAGTTCATGATCTGTAATGTGTTCCTTTTCAGTATCTTATTAAATCTGTAGTGTATTCCTCTTCATGACAGTTAGACATCATGTAAGACATCATGTAAGATAATTTCAAAACAGAAACAACTCAAGATATTCGGGATATTTACACATTTCTAGAACAATTTTGTTCAAATAATGTTTTTTAATGTTTAAATTGTAAATATTTACTATATAAAAGTTCGATCTGTTAGTTCGTTATTTATTTATTTTCTTATTTTGGACAATATAAATCTGCATCTTACTTTGTATCGAATCTCTGTAACAGCCATTTTTTTTCAAGGAATATAATAACTAGTTTTGGAAATTATGACTAAGCAGCAAGGTTGGCAAATTGGAGTATCTTTTTATTCGAAATATCTACCACTATTTAAGAATAGTAATATTCGCTTTATTTATTTTAATGACAGGCATTCCGTGGTTAAATAAAGCTAAGATTACTAGTTGGGAAAACTTATAGATATTTTGAACATAATATTCTCCAATCTGGCAACACTGACTAGTGGTGTTTTTTTAATGGAGTTTTATCTTTTAAATCATTAGAATCATTAAAATAAATAAATGGAAGTTCTTCTATAAATATTGAACGTAAAACATTTCCTTGGTAACATAATTTTTTCCACTTTCTCTCTCTTTTTTTTCTATTCAAATTTACAATGCGTAAAAACCTACTTTTAAATTAACGAAGATATTTGCGAAAATCATAAATCCCTTTCTGAATTCGCGCATACATAGATTTCGGGAATGTTTTCATGTAGCTGTTTGACACCTCCTTTCCTTGTAAAAGTAGTGGTTGGTCAGTTGGGTCGTGGCAAAGGTTTTGCTTCGTGCCTTCTGAATGTGTGATGGGTTGTCCAGTTTTCCCCAGCTTTCCTGTGAAGTTCTCTGGTTGTATCTACCTGCTCTTCATAATGTTATTCTGTCCTATACTTTGCCAGTAGATTGCCAGTAGATCAATTGGAACAAGAATATGGTGTTATATATATAGGTTATATATATAGGTGTTATATATATATATATATATATATATATATATATATTACACTATCGTACGTGCCCCAGAGATCACGATTATTTGTTAATTGTTTAATGGCAACTTCCGAATGAAACGCATCTCATTGATTATTGTGTAAAAGTAATTTGGCAGGATTTAGGCCAGGATTTTTTACATTTAACTGTTTGGTGCTGCCATCTACAGGAATAAAAGCGAAACAAGCAATGATTTCTTGATTATAGTGCAAATAAATTGTAATTATAATTTGTCAAAATTAACAATTAAATAGATATATTTTTATACATATTCATTTGAAATATTGATTTTTGTAAGCATTTAATATTTATAATTTAAAAAATACAATTAGCAATATAAAATTTAAAATGTAAAAAAAGCACTGATTTGTAAAAAGGGATTTTTAGTAAGAAGGGAAAAGTAAATGTAATAATTTTCCCTGACCGTTTTGTTTTTTAAACATAACTGTTATACTTTTGAAATTTTAGAACTTTTTTTTACAAGTTTTTAGTATAAATAAATATTATTCAGTTTTTTTTGTTTTTATAAAGTCCACTCCACTGTTATATTTTTCAATGACAGTCTGTCCGGGCAACGCCGGGCGGGTCAGCTAGTATGAAATCAATACATTGACTAAGCGTAGGACAGAATCATCATCTAGTCGTTCATTGGCGGAGTGCGGCGTACGCAGATTCCCGTCCTTTCCAGACTTGCATACACTACATTAGTTTAGCTAAAGCATTCAATTTCGTACATTGAGTGTACGAAATTTTGTTAGCATATAAGTAAAGCTTGCCTTGTTTGCCGCCGTTTTGTGTGTGCGTGTTGATGCGGAAATATGCGATCTTGAGTTAGGTGGTATTTCCCAACCCTTTGGTTCTTTATGTATATCAGTATTTTTGTTTTTTATAGATCTAAGTATCTATAATATGATCTAATGTACGAAATATTTTTTTTTTTTAGTTTTGCTGAATAAAAGAATGAAAACAAATCAAATCTGCATCTTTTATTTCCGACACTAGCGGTCTGAAAACGAATATTAGTGCTAACGATGCGGTTCTGCGCCCAAGTAGTTAGATATGTCAAAATGAGCTAATGTGCCGTCCAGTGTTGAATTCAGACACTTTTCTCCGGGAGGGATTTCTGTAGCTCCTGGGGTGGGGACATAATAGAATTCTCGGGGGGGGGGGGGGAGAATTCCACTTTTTGACCATTGAAGGCATAAAATCTCAAATCTTTCGGGGGGGGGCATTTCGATGCTCCTGGGGGGAATGCCGCCGCCCCCCCACACCTCCGAGCCACCCCCTGAATTCAACACTGGTGCCATCTATGTGATAGTAATCAAATTTTTATAACCATATGGACTTTTTCTGACTTGAAAACCAGACCACATCTGTGACTACAGATAAGGCCTCGCAGTCACTGTATTAATAAAAATATATAAGGATCATTCAAGACAACAACTTTGATGTCTATAAGTCTCCCATGAACTAATAAACTAAAACTTAACGATTGGCGTATTTTTCTTTTAAGGTTAACAATGTTGCTATATTTGCAGTTAGATGTTTTAATACCCTGCGTTTTTATAGAGTTTTGTATATAATACATTGTATATGTTTATAACGGAATAAGAAAATTTATTCTTCGGAAAGTGGTAAAATGTATTCTTCGATGCAAAATAGATTTACATGCTACATTTGAACAAAGAAAAACTTTAAATATAGCAGGTGATGTCTCGTTT
The DNA here is from genome assembly GCA_963931845.1 of Maratus michaelseni. NCBI lineage: Eukaryota > Metazoa > Arthropoda > Arachnida > Araneae > Salticidae > Maratus > Maratus michaelseni. The sequence continues at coordinate 455,566,702 of OZ007589.1, read as the reverse complement.
CAAATAACATACCTTTCGAAAAACTTTTTACTCCACATCATTTACATTTTTAATACTTCATTAAAATTGTTCTGAAAAATTATTAACACTCTCTAAAATTCTGTAACTACAGTTTTTTAACTATCCGAGAAAAACTTATGTTCTGAGAATAAATATTTAAACCTAAATTAACTTTTGAACGTACAAAAGATTTGCATTTTTACTCTTCATGGAACAATCGAACAAGACTTTAAGCTTTAGTTCGTGAAATAAAAATCCCAGTAAAAAAATTATTTCTTCGTTCGAAGATTACAATTTTCTATAACTAATTTCGCTACAAAATGTTATAAAACCAAAATTTTTGTCTGGGACATTTGTCATTAGCTGAATTGAATAAATGATCTAACTGTATTATAAAAAATATGTCATTTGCTTTACATTTGAAATAATTAGAGTTTTTAAATATCATTTTACAAAAGTGAGGGACCTTGAGCAGTAATTAGTTGGTTTTATTTAGTATATATATATATATATATATTCAGACATACTATACTTTAAATTGGAAATAGTCATAGTTTTAAACAAAACAATCGTCAAAATTGAAATTCTTAAACTAAAACTAAGTAAATTCCAGCTGTAGATAGTAAACTTGGTAACAATCGCAATGCATTATTCAAAGGTGCTGATTGTAGGCTTATAATTTTTCTTTATACTACTGTTTCTTTCTTGAATTTTTTGTGGCATTGAAGATACCGCAAAACTGTCTTTTACAATTGTAACTTAGACCAAAAATTGATAAAATTTAGGAAAAACATCACAAAATGACAGAAAAAAGTTAAATTCACTTGATGCACATTAACAGATTATAATGATGACCACTATACAATGTTAACATCTATAATTTGTTTAAAAAATTTGTGACACTTCAAAAATTTAATTGTAACGGGGTATGCTACTTTCCCTACCCCATACCCACCCCCACTGATAAAAAAGTTTTCTAGCCAAATAAATTTAAAAGTTGCAATGGCGGTCAATATTTTAAATCCTATGATGAATGATTATAAATCTCTGTGATTAATTATAAGCTAATAATCATGTTGTTGTATCATATTCATGTTATTTTTGAAGTATTTAATTATTTATTTAACACTTGTTATTTCACTTGTTGTTATGCACACTCATTATTTATTTCATTTAACACTGACTGTATACTACAAAATACTTTATACCAGAATCAACTGAACTTGTTAATAGAACTTTTATTTAATTTAAAGAACATTCTAATTTAATAAAACTCTTTAAATAAAAATAATATGATTAAGTAAAATTATATGTCTCTTCACTTTCTTTACTATCATATTTTATCATAATTAAATATAATAATTCTTAATATTTGAACTAGTTAAGCTTGCTTAATTTGGACACTAATTATTGATGTAAGGAGTAAATTCTGAACTAATTAATTCTAAATCAATACGAAATCCATTATAATTAGCTGTTTTCAAAATAGTAAACAAGCATTCGAACAGCTTCAGAATTAGATGTTTCGCATTAAATATGGGAATGAAGGAAAATAATTCTCGGTTTTTTATCTATGGTCGTAACGTTTTTTTTTCTCTCTTTTTTTTTTTTAATCTACGGTCAATAATTACATTCTCCATTGAGGAAAATGTCATATTTTATTTATTCAGTTATTTAAAAGCTATAATGAACAAATGGATATTTAATTCATTTATATTTTTCTCTCGATTTTTATATTTTCAGTTTTTGAAGTTTACTTTTCTAAAGTTACAGAATTAAGGTAAAATAATTTTTTTAAATAATATAGATAATAGATTCGACAAAATTGTCTTTTAAATTATAATGTTGCAGTTTTTAAAAAATACGTACTCCATTATAAGAAAAAGAAAAGAAAATAAGAGAAAGTCACTGATAACGTGCTGAATTTTTCTTGGTCATAAATTCTAATAAAGATTTTGTCTGTGCCGTATTTTCCATTTAAACTACAACCAACAATGTTAACATTAGAATAAAAACTTAAAATAAATGCAGATGAAAAAAATATATAAAATATATATATATATATATATATATATATATATATATATATCAACAAATTACAATAACCATTGGGAAAACGTTCCGAAAGCTTTTTTTTTTGTACCGTACTTTCGTGTTATAGCGGCCTCCACAGTTATGATTATACCAAGGTTGCAGTTATGATTTCGCCAAAATCATCGAAAGCGTATATAGGCATCCTATATACGCATATATATATATATATATATATATATATATATATATATTCCAAACACTCCTCTATGTGCCCTATACGTCATTATACACATATTATTTACGTCTTACATGCATCGTATATACATCATATACACATGTTATATATATACATCATATATGCATCCTATATGACTATAACTTGGCCACATACGTCAAGAAATGTTATATATATATATCATATATTATTGTAATGTCATACAGGCTTTGTAATTTGGCGATAAATGTTGATCGCTTCACGATTCATCCTTGGGGGCCGCTATAACACGAAAGTACCAAATTTACAATATATTAATGAAAACAGAAACAAACATATTTCATCAAATCTTCTAAGCAAATCGAAATTCAATATTCGAAGTGTTCTACAATAAATGCCCAATACATTTCCATCGAGCCTGGTATCCTAATTTTCAAGTTTGAGTGTTAATTCGTCAGTCACATCATTATTAATTTCGAAACATATTATGTGGTTCATTAGTTACGACTTTTGTTATTAAGCTTACATTGATTCGACCTTTTTTGATTATCCTATTTCCTTGATTTAACAGATGCATAGTATACTACGCGTTTGACCCTATCTGCCTCTTTCGTTGGAACTGCAATTGTGATGTTGTATATAAATTGTAATAAGGAAGTAATAAAACAAAATGTTATTGTTATTGCCGAAATGTCAGTTGATCATTACTCTCGAGTCTCGAAAAGTTTTTGGTGTCTGTGTGTATGTTTCGACATTTCGATTAGTCTGTAATTAAATAATAAGTATGTTGGTGAGATACCCGGAATTAAATGTATAGTTTTTGATTAAATTGCATTCCTTCGGGCCATAAATATATATATATTAGCTGTTCTGTGATTTCCGAGTTTTTGAGGTTACAAAGATAGATGCGTGCACGGATTTTAATAGGGTAGATTTTAAAGTCTGAAAAATATGAATAATGAATAAGTATAGATTTTATTTTACGCCATCATTTTTTTCTCTGGGAATTCAGTCGAATTTTAAATTTTACCATTCATTGAAAATAAAATGGCGCATTTGGATAATTGGTTTAAACTATGTGTGCTAAAATTTCCATTGGGGTGGGGGGGGGGGAGGGATCTTAAATTACTCCGATTAGTTTGTCACTTCATTTGTCAGACAAAGAGATGTGCAAGTTTATTCTAAAGAATTCTAACTACAAGCAGTTGAAGAGCATAAATGCATGGAATCGTGTTTAATAGAGCAGTTTTTAAAAATACGATTTTCTGAATCTTTGGAAAATCGTATATGTGATTAGAATTATACAGATAATCTAACATTATTGAATTGTGGATTTCAAGATGTTAGATAATGTCTGGAGTGATATATATATATAGACGTGTGTATCCCTATATTTCACTTTGAAGCCCCAACTACCCAGCACAGACCACTTGTGTTTGTGCGTGGTAGTAGCCTCGAGTCTCCCATCGTGCACAATGGTGGTTGCATGTCAATAGCTGTGAGGGTGTGGGAGATAGAGTGGTTGAAAGTAATCGATCTAGGGCATTTTCATATTTCGACCAAAATGTTCTAAAAAATGTTTGGAATCTTCTTTTAACGGGAATTGGTTCATTCAACTTAACATGAACTAATTATGATATAGATAACTAAGTAAGATGACTTCGCGCGCACTAGTGGTGGAAATTGAATCTACACGATATTGCAGCGCGTGCGTAGCACGCCTGCTATACAATGCCGTAGGCAGCGGGGAAGAGTGTCGGAGTTTCGATCGGAAAGAAGTTTGTTTAGAAAAGAATGCGTGCCGAAAATGACTGTTTTTATCAAAATCGCAAAAGAAAGTTACTGATTTCCGGTCAACTCCGGACGGATCAGCTAGTTAAAATTAAAATGTCTTGCAAAATGGTCGTTGAGGCCCCTGATCTGAAGATTCATTAGTTTACATTCCATTCTGTTATTGTAAGTACATGTTTCAGAAAGAAACAGCAGTGAGTTAAAATGAAATAAACAACTGCGTCAGTGTTTCATTTAAGAGTTACGATAATTTGAGTTAGGGTCACTCTAATTTTCTCTAAAGGTAAAGCCCAATATCTTTATAATTTAATAAGCAATGGTTTATTTTTCGTCTACATTTACAATTATTTGTTAGCTATATTCATGAAAAAAAAACTCTTTTTTCCATAAATATGTTATGTATTTTATGCATTTTGTAGCTTATTTTCCCATATAACTTCTACTACAGGAAATTTAATACTTTTGCATTATTTAAATTGCTCCAGGTGTGTTATAATATGCAGTAAAGATCCAAGGGCAGATTTTTTTTAATTTTTAATAAATTTCCGTAAAAACTTCCACTTTTGTATGTTGACTTATAAGACAATTTCTAGTATTTTTCAAGAAATGTTTCCCTACTTTTGTTAAACATTAAATCAAGATTTAAAATATAAGACGGGTGATAATGTGATTTTTAAAATAACTTTTAAATTAAAAAAAACAAACATATAAAATGGCAACAGAGATTCAACGTTAGAATTCATCCAGTTAAACTACTTCAAATTAAACATTTTAATGCGTCAAGTTGTCGAAGTCCACCTTAGTTTAAACTTTTCATTTGTATTTTTTTTTAATGGTTAAGATCATGTTTTAAATCTCGCTAACATATTTGTAACTAGACATAAAAATTTATAAAAAAAAATTATCCCTAACATTTTTTTTTTCATTTATATGACTTGCATTTATTTTATTTATACTTATATATAAAGCCACATTTACTTTAATTCTAGGAGTGCATAAATGCTAAAGCACGTTAAGTTTAAAATTTTTCTATAAAATTTCTCATAATCTTAACGATGCTTTTTAAGTAATTTTATATGTATTTTAAAATAGCTAAATGTAAATATTATGTTGTAAATTTATGATGAAAATTGGGGTCTGCTTAGATATTAACATTTTGTAGACAATTATAACACATTTACCAATAGTAAGTAATCATCTTTCTTCGTTTTGTCAATGCCTCAGTTATATCGCACTTTTTGTGTGATGTAACAATGGGCTAATGTATGAAACTTTTTTTTTACTTCTTTTCTCCAAGTTAAAAATATGATCATAATATTCTGGATAAATTGCCTTACTATTTTTAAAATAACTTTTAAATAAATAAAAAAAACATATAAAATGGCAACATAGATTCAACGTTAGAATTCATCAAGTTAAACTACTTCAAATTAAACATTTTAAATGCGTCTAGTTGTGGAATTTCACTTTAGTGTGTACTTTTCAGTTGTATTTTGTTTTAATGGTTAAAATCATGTTTTAAATCTCGCTAACATATTTGTAACTAGACATAAAAATTTATAAAAAATTATCCCTAGCATTTTTTTTTCATTTATATGACTTGCATTTATTTTACTTATTTTTATTTTCCTAGTTAATTATGCATTATTATTTCCATAATCAAGCCCTTTACAAACTCTGTTATTCTTTTCTAAAGGTGTTATTTTTACCCAAAATAATCTCAAGAAAATTGTTTTGTTGACTTTGTCTTTTTCATTGAAACTCAATCTTCAATTTAAAAATCTCTCAAGTGGCAGCAGAGATTCAAAGTAAACATAAACAAAACATTTTTTTCTTTTATCTCTGTTTAATTCAAGTCTTTAAAAGTCATTTATGTGACAGCTTGGAAGAGAAAACTTTATCTGACTTGTTAGGTGTGTTTTTTTTTTCAATTAATTTACTTAACAAAATTCTGTTTTAAAAGCTTGGATAACGGAAGAAAGCTCTCGGATTTTTTAAAAATGCAATATGCTAAATACATGAATTAGGAAGTTTCTATATAAGACTTTGTAACTTTTGCTTTGAAAAATACAGTTTACTCTAATTTACAAAGCATCTAAAACCAGAAAAATTATACAGTGAAACCAAAAGTTTAGTGAAAGTTGTAACAAAAAGATTAGCATTTTAAATATTTTTTTTTAAATACAGATATTTATTCATTTTTCTTTTTGTTTGAGAAGGTGATATATTTGGCATATTAATTTTTAAAAAAGTTATTTTATGGTGTTTTGTAATTTCTGATAATGATCATCAGAGAAAGTTTTTCGATAACTTCTCGTTTGTATAAAACTTCTTTATTAGTTTATAAGATAATCTCATTTTCAAACATAATCAATTAAGCGGTTTATTGAAGGAATTTATCATTCATTTATTTGTAAAGTAAATAGAAAGTTGAGTTTATTATTTATGTTCAGTCATCGTTTTTATTAATTCTCGTGGATGTATTTAAATTACTTTATATAAATAATTATCAAATCAATATAAGCACATAAATTTCATGGCAGATATATTTGAAGGTGAAATATAATTATCTTTTGTTTATGAATTATCAGGTTAGTGCATAAGTACGCGAATTTATTGGTTAAAGCTATACATATACGAATTTGAAAAAAAAAATCACTTAAACACGAAACTTAATTAATTTTTGTTTAAGGATTATCATATTAGTATGCAAATATAGAAATACAATTGAAAGTTTATTTCAGCATTTTGTTGATGCAATATACGCTGTAACCAGATAACTACCCTCACTTGGTGATAAGTCCTGTAAAAAGATCCTCAATTTACTAAATAATATATGTATGAATAATAAAAATAATCGCACTTAAGTTTATAGTCACTGCATATAATCTGAAATTTGGCTTCAAAGCTTTCAAGTATTCGTGATAAAATAATATATTTGATTTTATAATCATTAAGTTTATTAATGAGTTAATCTTTAAAATTTTCGAAATTTCATGGTAACATAATGGCATTAAATTTTTAGTGATTGAATTTATTCATAAGTTCGGCCTGAAAACTGCCAAACGCTTATGATAAAATAACTATAACATGTCTATGCTTTATAGCCACTGACTTTATTCTTGAGTTTTGCTTCAAAAATTTCAAAATTTACTATCAAAATAGAGACACTGTGTTCATAGTCACTGAGTTTATCCATAGTTTAATTTCAAAGATTTCCAAGAATCATGATACAATGATGCTATTGGTTTGTGATCAGGGAGTTTATCCATACATTTTGCATAAATAATTTCAAAAAGTAATGATCAAACTTTTTTAACTTATTCATTTACATGACTTCATTCCTTTTGAATGACAAGGCTGCAATTACACAAATGGATAGAAAGACATGGCGGCATCTATTGAGTCATAGGATGTATTTAGTCTTGTATATTATTCGAGGTGGCAGAACTCATTTTAGGGAGTGTTTCGAGAGTTAGCGAACTTTATTGGCTTGTAACTGCCGTGTTGTCTATGGAGAAAGAAATCTTTCATCTCGCTTTTCTCAAAAGAGCAGTCGAAGTACCAGGGGTTTTCAAATGAAAAGGTACGAAATGTCGTAACAACCAAACCGGTTGAAATTTGAATATGCCGATTTCGGATAAAGTAGTGAGACATCTAAGGACGCGAATGGAGTGTCCGGCGTGGTTGTGCGCATGAAGCAGGAGAGAAGCAGGCAGTTGTGTGTTCCGTCCAATTGACGCGGCAGTGCTTGTAACACTTCTGACTAGGTAGAGTTCTTAGAGTCGATGAGTTCGGCCGTGATTACCGTGTTTGTCCGGTCTGGTCTCTGATTATCACTCAAAAACTCCCAGCCTTCACGAAAACTGGCGCTCCATTTTCTCACTGACTTGTCGGGCACACAGTCTCCCACGTATACGGCCACCATCCCGCGATGAATATCGCCTGAAAGAAATCTGATAACACCTCGCTGTTCCTCAATCGTCTAATTTTGCAATGGGAACACCATGATGTCCTCACACGCACTGCCGCGTCAATTGGACGGGACACACAACTGCCTGCTTCACTCCTGCTTCATGCGCGGGCGCCCACGCATGTGCACAACAACGCCGGACACTCCATTCACGTCCCTAGATTAAATGTTTCACTATGTTGCCCCAAAGCGGCATATTCAAATTTTAACAGATTTTGTTGTTACGACGTTATATTAAAATTTTTCTTGTCCCTGTCAGAAATTATACATGGTACGACGATTAATTTTAACAACGTAAATTAGCACTGTATACCTTAACACCATGCTCAAAATTCGCGATGACTGGCTAATTTTCACAAAAGTTAAAGCCTACAAAGCCAAAAAAAAAAAAAAAAAAAAACTTAAAGCCAAACATACTATTTTAGAATCGAAATGAAATTGAAATTTGGACCCACCCCATAACAAGTCCTTTCCAAGAAAAAAAAAAGAAGAAGAAGAAGAATGAAAATTGGAGCACCCGTTCAAAAATTTTGTATGGGCATACATAGAAATATATATATATACAAACGAATTGTATAACCTCTTTTGTTGGAAATCATTGGTTAATAAATTGCTTCCATTGAAAAACAGTGTATTATTCCGTTCTGTAATCATTTAAACCAAAAACAATAATAAAAAATAGAAAAAAGGAAGAAAAGTTATTTGCAGTATTCATTGCTCTTTTTTTTTTTTTTTTTTCCTTGAATAAATAAATTTTCTCTAAAAATATTAATGTAAATTAAGCTTGTATCGTAATGAATTTGTTTTTATTGATGTCAGTTTTGTATTTCCCATAATGCCTTTAATTAATAACCCGTATGATAACCGACGAGAAAAACTCCTTAAATCAAAATAAGAAACGGAAGATTAAAAAAAAAAAACAAAGCATGCAGGATTGCAAACGTAATGCGAAAGAATATGAAATCCTAGGTGCACGAAGAAGTTCTTATTTATAATCATAAAAACATTTCGTAAATTCACAAAGATCGTATTTTTGACAGTAAACTCTAAAATAAGGAGATTTTCCTGAATTTATTTGTTGTAAAACCCATGCAGAAGCCTTGAGAATATTATTTGTTACCAACGTGACTAAAGCGCCCTTTTAAAAAAACTGAAACACGCCAAAATTTATGAGCGTTAAAGCTAATTATGTTTCATATGTGCATACAAAGGTGATCATTATTATGGGTGTGCCGTGTTTTTTTCTTTCACAAGTATCATGCGTGTCCTCCATGTTTTGTTGTGTCATAAAAAAATAAATAAATATAAAACCAAGTTCATGGACAGCTCTATTAATATTTTAAGAGTTAAAGTTTGAGTTTCTTTATATTTGTACTTTTTTTCTCTGTCTTTTCTTTCACTTAAAGCCAATGTATTTGCTCTAAGTGGTGTAATCTTCTGACACCTTTGACATCTTTCATATAAATAGGGAATGATTAGAAATAACCAGCTATCAATTTTATTTATGTTTCATAGAAAATCTTTTAGTATTCTTTTCACTTCAGTTGATCTTTCATTAATTATTTTGATTCGTTGAATTGTTACTGTGTTGCAATTTGTATTCTTTTTATCTTTTATTATTAGTTTTTGTAATTTTTATAAGAAGACAAGTATTTATGTAATGATTTCTACTTTCCATTGAAAATTACATGGTCTTACATGCTTTTCTGAGATCTTATTTACGGAATATCAAATAAGTTGCTGTCTACCACTTATTTCGAGAGGGGGGGGGGGAGGTTTGCTTGCTTTATGAAAGGCCTTTATCTCGTGCCATACATAGTCTCAATGGATGATTTCCACTAAATATTGTCTCTTTTTTACTTTCTTTATATACATAACATAAAATTATAGGTATCGTGAAATTTTCACCTTTTTTTATGAATTTACACGTTTTGGGATATCTTGACTACCATTTGACTATATTTGGAAAATATCTGTTTGTCTGTGCTTGAATGATTACATATATCAGATTTTCTTCGATCAGTTGCAATAACGTGAAAGTTGCTATAATGGGCGATGGTTATATCGAATTTCTGCTGTATAGGTATTGTGGTGATGTTATTTGCTCAAGGGAATTGTAATTCCATCCTCATGTGCAAATCCCAAATTTATAATATTGCCCCCTCCCCCTTTGTAGACTCTTTGATCATCCTGCATGCAAACTCTTCGTGTGGTCTTCGATTGCAGAAAATTAACAGCAAAATTAATGAAAGAATTTTTGGGGAATATATTTGGATTAAACATATAAATTCTAAAAGCACCTTACGTGAAAGTAGTAATGCTTTAGACTACTTTCATTAGATTTATGCGATACTTTTCAAGAATATTGAGTAATTATAATGTTGGTGAAATTTCCTATTTTACTTCATTTTAAGCATATTTTTTTTCACCTGTCGCATAACGTGACGGGGAGGTATCTTTTGTTAAACAAATTCTTTCATATTTATATTTGTGTTGTATAACTTTTTACATCTGGTACATTTTCCATGTGCACTTTATTCACAATTTACTTGTCTGATTTTATTCTTAACGAACTTTTACTATTTATCCACGTTAGGTACAAACAAGTTTTCTTTTCAGAAGAATGCATTACAGAACTGTCAAAATTATTGACGTGAAATCTAATTAAAGTTACCATTCCAAAGCCTTATAATTTCCCCTAGAAAATGTCTCAATCCCTGAGCTTTTACAAGCAGTTAAAATTGATTTATATAAAGCAGTTTACTTGAAATGAATTATGTTCATTCTTATTCGTTTGAGATGAATTAATCTGCATTTAATTTTATAACTGGCAACTTCGGTAATACATTTTATATGCTAGATTCAATGCTTAGACATGACTTAATCTTGGATGAATTAATTCAATTTGGTAATTGATCTTGTTTGATTATTTCAATAAATTTCAGTTTTATTGAAAATATTATATGTAGAGTAAATGCAATAACTGTATAAATATTATAATTTATTATTATCTAAAAATAAGAAAAACCTTAAATTTATTTTATTTTTGTAAGTCATATGGAAAATTTAATTTATAACACAAAAGTACAGCCATTATTTAATAAAATGAATAAAAAGCATAAAACGATGAAATTTAACTTACAAAAAAAAAATAGTTATTATTCAAAATTCATTTGGCTTTTGATTACAAACACTAGATTAAGTGAAAAGAAAAAAATTGGCAAAAAGTATATAAGGTCAACGTGCGTAAATGTGATGAACCATAATTGCGACAAAGTTCTTGTACCTAAAATACTAAAGCAAGAATCAAATATAAATGTGCATAATCAAACATCCACCTTTCAGGAACAAAATGCAAGACATTTTAAAGTACTTCATCTAAGGGAATTTTCTATTACAGTGTGCATCGTTAATCATCAAACTCCCCCAATATTGTCTAAATGCAGGGAATAATCCCGAAATCGAGATTGCCATTTCGTTTTTTTTTTAACTTTGTTTGTCAAATAATACCATCAACGTCACAGAATTGAAAGTTTGTTTTATCTACCGGAAGGGAAAGTGGGAAAAGATAGACTAGATAAGATAGACAAGTTTAGAACTAAAGTTGTTCTAAAATTTTCAGCCCATTTTGGTATCTTATTTCTTGATACACCTATTACACCTGGTGACCACTCCCATTGAACCCAAGTGAATTACGACATAGGTCGTTGCGATCGTTTTGATTCTCAGCATCAAAACATGGTAATAATCATTTTTAGGGTTTTGTAGTTAAAAAGTAAAAACGGAACCATTATAAGTTCACTCCTGTGTCTGTCAGAGCCCTTTTTCTCGTAAACTATGGGACATGGAAAGTTCGAACTTTGGAAAGTTATAAAGTCTTTTTACCCACATATTTTCAGATTATTAGCTATTCACAAATATGTTTAGGAAAAATTTAGGAGGTTAATTAAGTTACTTGAAAAAAAAAGTTTTATTTTTGTATATCGTGTGGGGTATCGTATGAAAGATCTCCTAATACCGATACATATTTGTTCTAATTTTAATAAATTATAAAAATATAATATATTTAATATAAACTTTACTTTTCGGGCGGTCAGCGGGGGAGTTTACATGTGCTCGAGGTATCCATCGACAGAGAATCATCCAAGGATATTTGATAATGATTTTCGAGAAAAAATTGTCGGTAATTAGCCGATATATTAATTATGTTACTTGAAAAATAAATTTTCTTTTTATATATCGTGTAGGGTATCGTTAACTATTTTTGAATAAATTTATTCTATTTATTCTATTTTTAATAAATTTTAACCCGATAAATAAAATTTTTTTAAGAATGTGTTCCAGACCCCCTTAAATTAAAGTTTACCGATGAAGCTTGTCACAAGTTAATTGGAGCATCTACCCTCTCTGTAGAGTGTTTGGGCGAAGCAGTACAACAGCACAGTAAAAATAAAATTTTACACGCTTTTACACTTTTAGCCTCTCTTAATAGAACATTAAACTTACGTAACTTTACTGTTGAATAAACTTTCTTAATCCCTAGGCTAGTTTTCGGAACTTGCTTTTGGTTGCTTGCTTTCGAATTCGAACTTCCACATTTTAAACACAACAGTAGACTAAAATATAGATCGATGCAGAAAACATTTTTAGCTAACGCTTGGTTTTCTTTATGAGCTCTATCGTGGGAATCGCAAAATCTTATGAACTACAAAATCATTTTTCATGTAAGTAATTAAAGCAAATTTCATTTAATACTTACTTTCACATACTATATTCTTGTGCGTGTAAAGGAAGAAAAAGAAATTGAAAGGTTTCTAAATTTAAAATAGGCAACGAAACTTTCTTTTGTTGAATAATCTCTTAATGAATTATAAAGAAACATGCGTTTTAAAAGCTTTATGTTCTACTAAATTGTTTTATGTTTAAAAGCATTACGTTTAATTACATTACTGATCATAATTATATCGAATTAATTAAATAAACAGTCTCAAAATTCTGATTGATGTATAGTTTAGTCTCCTGAGAATAGGTTCTCACATTAAATGATTAAAAGTTCTAAATATGTTGTTGAATAATTTAACACACACAGAAATAACTAAATAAAAAGAAAACTGCCCAGTTAAACTGAGGGCATTGAGCTCACAGACTATTCACACTAATTGTATATTATACTCTTATTTCAAGAATTTTCAAAGAATTTGAAATAAGCCCCTCGAAAAATAAAGAAATTGACAATATATTAAGGGGGGGATCATCCCCCCGTTCTCTCTCTTATAATTATCCAATGAATCCGCAAAACTAATCAGAGAAGCGCCTTATTACAATGAACATATATTCAAAATTAGAAGTAAATTGGATAATTCTGCATGAAAAACCCATTTATCTAAATTCAAGGGGGTTTAATCCCCCGTTACCCCCTTTATACTTAACCAATGAACCCCCAAAACTAATCACGAAACGTCTTATCACAATGAATTTATATACAAAATTTGAAGAAAATCGGATAATTCTGCGTGAAAAACAAATTTATCTAAATTAAGGGAGATGATTACCTCCTTTACCCCCTTTATACTGAATCAATGAACTCCCAAAACTAATCATGAAAGTGCCTTATCACAATGAACCTATATACAAAATTTGAAGAAAATCGGATAATTCGACATGAAAAACCCATTTATCTAAATTAAAGGGGTTTTAGCCCCCCGTTACCCCCCTTTATACTTAACTAATGAAGCCCTAAAACTAATCAGGGAAGCGCCTTATCACATTAAACCTATAAACAAGTTTGAAACAAAACGGTTAATTCTATCAAGCGTTATCGCGTTACGTACATACATACGTACATACATACATACATACATATGGACATACAGAACCGGCGGGCACATAAGCTCTCAGGCTTTGATAGCCTAACCAACAGTGTATAACTAACAATGTGTAACTTTTTAGCACTCTGTCTAGTTTATATTTTGCGGACGGGACAAAACGGGTTTTTGACACATCTATATCTCGCGTTCTATTTATGATAGAAACAAAATTCTTGATTCTATGGAATAGGGCGTGCCAAGGGACTAAGAATTCAAAAGTAAAGCAAAATCCGACGAATAGATTTTCAGTAAATGCGATTTTAAAAGTGCTGTTTTTTTGCACTTTTTAAATCTTGTTCAGGTCAAAAACTGTTGACAGGGCTACAGCAATGTGTAATTATCGGATTTTTACGCGGTTTACGTTATTTGAATCGTTTTTATGAGTAGTTCAAACTTTTGTAAGTTTCATGTAAAAATATTAATTAGTTTTTGATGTATATCAGTTTAAAGTTATTGATTCCTATACTTAACATAGAGCAAAAAACTGTTGACAGGGCTACAGCAATGTGTAACTATCGGATTTTTACGCGGTTTACGTTATTTGAATCGTTTTTATGAATAGTTCAAACCTTTGTAAGTTTCATGTAAAAATATTAATTAGTTTTTGATTTATATCAGTTTAAAGGTATTGATTCCTATACTTAACATAGAGCAAAAAAATAATAAATGACCCAACTCTTTTAGGAATGGTCGTATACACATGATATTAAGATATGTTATTACACTCGACCCAAGTAAGCTTTCTATCATAGGAAATCGTAACATTTAAGGTTCGTTTACAGGGTCTCACAAAAGATCTTTTGATATAGGGCTAAAGAGTTGTGTAATTATCCGATTTTTACGCGGTTTGCAGCATTTGAATTGTTTTTATGAGTAGTTCAAATGTTTAATATTTCGTGTAAAAATATTAATTAGTTTTTTATGTATACCACTTTAAAGTGATTTATTCCTATACTTAAGATGAAGCAAAAAAAATATTAAATGGTCTAACTCTTTTCAAAAAGAACGTATGCGCATGATGTTAAAATATGTTACTACGAACGACCTAAGTTAACTTCCTATTGTAAAACAGAATTGTAGAATTTACTGTTCGTTTACAGGGTAACTCAAAAGATATTTTAATAAGACTAAATAGTTGTGTAATTAGCGAATTTTTACGTTGAAGTACATGATTCCTGTACTTAACACAGAGGAAAAACAATAGTAAATTGCATAACTTTTGTCAAATTGGCTATATACACAAGATATTCAAATATGTTGCTACATCCTCTCTATTGTAAAGCGGCATTGAAGCATATACGTTTCGTTTACAGAGTATCTTAGAAGATCTTGATTACATTACAACCGATGTATATTTACTGAGTGAGATGTATTTTAATGATTTTACACTGTTTCAATCTCTGTAACGTCTCTTTCATTATCTTGCTTTAAAATTTAATATGAGTTCATTTTGTCCGTCTGAAATCTCGTCGATGTTAAGCTCTAAATCTATTAAAATATAGTAGAATTGATTGAAATAGCGATTACAAAATTCCAACTTTGCGTTCATGCGCTGAGTAATAGAATGTAAAAATGTTGCTACCCCAAGATTACAAGTTTTGCGTTTAAATATTTGCCGTTAATCGAGTCTCCGGCTATGACGAACTTAAAATGCTAATTTTCGTATACAATAGGCTATCGGTAACGAACTGTTCGGTTTACGAACAAATCGGTTAACGAACACTTTCGCATGAGATTTTTATGTTCGGAGAACGAACACCCCACGAAACAAAGCCATGATGATGCAATGCCGTGTTTCATATTTGCCGAGCTATACTAATTGCCTCTATTGTCAACTTTGAGAACATTTTGACAGTTGCATACATATGTCCTAATTAATTCATGTACTGCCGGAGATTGGGGACCTATATTTTAGGATCACCGAATTGGAATGAACAGACTATATGAACAGAAATCACTTTAATACTTTTTATACTTTTGCAAACGTTGCGAATTTTATATTTTTCAAATTCTCGAAACGTTGAGTTAAAAAACTTAAAAAAAAAAAAGTGTAAGAGGCTCAGTAATTTTCCAAAATAATATATTTAATATGTTAGTATAAAAATCCCTGTAAATTTTTATACTAATAGAAATAGATTCGTAGAAAAAAAATTTTTGATTATTCTCGGTAAAGTATGCTCCATAAACTTATCGTTGTAGTTGACCGAAAAAAAGTGCTTCTTATTTTTCCACATTTTTCTGAAACTGTAGTATTTTAATTAGTTTGTAAACTACTGTAAAATTGTCTAATTTTTTGTTTTTGAATGTATATAAACGGAAGAGTGATATAAACAAAAGAAAAAGGAAAATAAATATGTAATAAATAATCTGATGAATACAATGTAAGGAAATTAATATAAAAGTTTCCCCGTTGTTATGGTAGCGACATGTACATTGGAATAAGTCACTCAATAAATTGTATAATTCTGATGTATAATTCTGTTTATAGCATCATTATTATTTTTTTGCCCCTTTCATCTTTTCTTTTCTGAATAAAAATGGAATCCGTATAATTGAAATTAAATACCTTACAAAAAGGAGTGATATCTCATCAAAAACAACTCGTTGTAAATGATCCCGCCATGCCACAAACCTAAAACGTCAGTCACAAAAAGAAGTGATATCACATAAAAAGAAGCGATATAGAAGTGCATACTCCGAGTCCCTTGTAAAAATCTATCACCACTCATAATGTTTCCAAAGGACTCGGAGTGAGGTACAGTATGTGAAAACTGCTTGGCGGCCTGCAGGCTTTATAATGTTTGCGTTTCCTGCAATTACATATGGCTATATTATTTTTATTTTATTTTTTATTTTATTTTATTTTATTTTATTTATTTATTTATTTTGCTCCCATAAAATTGTAAAAGTTGAAGCTTCTGTGTTTGCATGTCCTTTCTTATTTATGAGCTTGAAAAATCAATTTGTTGATTTTATTTACCATTATTTAAACTAAAAACACCACTCTTACGAAGAGGATTTTTTAAGTAAACATATAAAGATTTTGAGTTTGTAGTATATATATATATATATATATATATATATATATATATATATATAATCTTATAATAAACGTTAACTAAATTGAGATACTATATTGCAGTAATTCTAGCGTAAGGGAATGGCATAGATCTGGGGGGGGAATCCGTTCTGTCAGATCTTTCGCATACAAAAATATTTATAAAAGTGGTATAACAAAAATATAAAATTTATTTTTCTATTTTCAGAATTGATATACTACATATATTATAAAAGCCTGCAGGTCGCCAAGCAGTTTTCACATACTGTACCTCACTCCGAGTCCTTTGGAAACATTATGAGTGGTGATAGATTTTTACACGGGACTCGGAGTATGCAATGCACTTCTATATCGCTTCTTTTTATGTGATATCACTTCTTTTTGTGACTGACGTTTTAGGTTTGTGGCTTGGCGGGATCATTTACAACGAGTTGTTTTTGATGAGATTATGTAATTTACTGAAATCTAACAAAAATAATTAGGGGTGATTTCTGATGTAAAAAAATTCTGTTACGAACCAGGTATTTTATTTATTAATAAAAAGAGAAAACTGCCCAGTTAAACTGAGGGCATTGAGCTCACAGGCTATTCACACTAATTGTATATTACACTCTTATTTGTAAGAATTTGAAATAAGCCCCTCGAAAAATAAACAAATCGACAATATATTAAGGGGGTGGGGTCATCCCCTCGTTACTCCCCTCATAGTTAACTAATGAACCCCACAAACTAATCAGGAAAACGCCTTATCACAATGAAACTATATACAAAATGTGAAGCAAATCAGATAATTCTGCAGGAAAAACCCATTTATAAAAATTAAGGGGGGTTACCCCCTTTCGCTCTTTATACTTAACCAATGAACACCCAAAACTAATCAGAAAAGCGCCTTATTACACTGAACCTATATACAAAATTTGAAGAAAATCGGATAATTCTGCATGAAAAACCCATTTATCTAAATTAAGGGGGGGGAATTAGACCCCCTTTCTCCTTCTATACTTAACCAATGAACCCCCAAAAGTAATCAGTAAAGCGCCTTATCACAATGAACCTATATACAGAATTTGAAGAAAATCGGATAATTCTGCATGAAAAACCCATTTATTTAAATTAGGGGGGGGGGGGGAATTAGCCCTCCTTTCCCCCTTTATACTTAACCAATGAACCCCCAAGACTAATCAGGGAAGCGCCTTATCACAATGCAACTATATACAAAATTTGAAGAAAATTGGATAATTCTGCATTAAAAACCCATTTATCTAAATTAAGGGGTGGGGTTAGCCCGCCGTTTTCCCCCTTTATACTGAACCAAAGAACCCTCAAAACTAATCAGGGAAGCGCCTTATCACAAGGAACCTATAACCAAATTTTAAAGCAAAACGGTTAATTATATCAAGCGTTATCGCGTTACGTACGTACATACATACATACATACATACATACATACATACATATGTACATACAGAACCGGCGGGCACATAAGCTCTCAGGATTTGATAGCCTGTGAGCTAAAAAAAAACTTCCATTGCTCGTTTTGTGAATATTTTAAAGATTAACGAATAGTGAATAGATTAGTAACATAATTCTTATTTATTTCGTTGAATGATAAGAATTTTATACCTGGTATGAGAAAACATGATTTTTGTTAATTAAAAATCCGATTAATTTGGTTTAAATCTGATTCTTTTATTGAAGTTAAGTTATTGTAAGTAAAATTAAGCTTGGTAAACAATAAGTATGCAATAACCTTTACATACTTTTTTAATTTAATAAAACCCTAATGCATATTTAGGAAATGTAGCAAACCAAATTTCAGAACGATAGTTATTTTCTTTTTATTAAAGCTTTCTTTTTATTAAATAATTTAACTAAGTTTGCTTTCTTTTTTCGAGTCAAATAAACATAATTATAACTAGAAAACATTTTAATAAAATATTTTTTGTTTTTACTTGGTTATGATTTTTTTAATGAAATTTCATTCGATTTGGAAAAAATTGCAAGTTTGATAAATGAAATTAGCGATTATTTAATAAACTTGCTTAATATTTGATGAATATAAATAGTTTATAATGTTAAATTAGAAATTATTCGAATATTACACTATCGTTTAATTTATCATATTACAGTTACATATTACATACGCAATAATATCCAGCTTTTATCATCCTATTTACTTATACGTATCTATATATATTACTCTTTTTCTATTTTTATATCGTGATTCATGAATTAATTAATCGCTTTACCTAAATTCTCGTTATGCAGTAAGTTCCCTGATTCTGTAAGAGCTATATCAATCCTTTAAACGATTTTAAAAACCTAAGAACTTCTCTGTAAAATATCTGAGGGCGCATTCAGTCGTTGAGTACTAAAATACTTTCGGTCACTCAAGCATAAACTCTCTTTATGTGATTTCCCCAGAGGCCAAAAGTACCCAAAACCGATTTTCGAAAGAGTGCTTAAATCAAATTTCAGTTGATTCCATTCTATCAAATTGATAATTACAGTGAAAGCTTTCGGAATTGTGTATTTTTACTCCAATTATAAATCGAAATATTTTTATTCTAGCAGAAGTGCAAAGAGTATAATATGCATTTTATAATCAATGCATTATTTTATGTAAAAATATAGTAATACGTTTCTTTTAACATAATTTTTATTTCAAATAAGAGTATGTTTTCCTTCAGAAATGCGTGTAAAAACTGTGAAAACGATGCAGTAAAACCTGTGACAACGGAACCTGTCTATAATGGAAACATTTCATTGTCCTGATGGAATGAATAGCATACAATTGTACTAGCAAAAAAACTATCTAAAACGGAATGCTTTACAGTTTCTTGCGATTAAGTATTATGTTTTGTTGTACTTACATTTCATACATAAAAACATATAAAAAAAACTTTAAAAAAAAATCTTTAAAATAATTTTTTTTAGTTTTAATCGTTCCATTGCCAATTAATGAAAACTTTTTTAAACAAGTTGGAAATTGTACGTCAAACGTTACAAACGAGGTGCGTTCGTACGCACGTTTTAGAATTAAATTCATGATATCCCGTGCGTAGAACGGGTTAAACAGCTAGTTAAGTATATATTTTATGACACTGTTCATACAAATATCTTAACTAGTTATATAAATATTCAGATATATATGTATCAGCTAGTTATATAAATATTCAGATCTTGATGATTTTTAATTCTGTGAAATGAATTATATCGTCTGCAGATTAATTTCTGTAATAAAATAAGTTTCTCGGTCGCTTGACGATTTAACATCCATCGGAAGCTCCTCTAACAAGAAAGCACCGATTAAAAAAAAAAAATCAAATTTCTTAATAAATATTTTTATTAATATCTCCTAAAGTTTTGATTCGATTTTAATAAAATTTGAAATGTCTCGACAAAATTCTGAAAAGATAATATATTTTAAATTGCAAACCATTTGGTTGGGTAGTTTTTGCGTTGTTATATGCGGACAGACAGACAGACGGACGGACCAAACGACGACTATAGGTGCTACGTATTTATATAATTACGAACGCACCTAAAAAGAACCGAATAAAAATAAGATTTATTTTTGTATTAATTAAAAAGAAAAAAAAGTTTGAATTTGTGATTGAAACAGGAAAAGATTAATTTTAACCGAGAAAGTTCTAATTAATAAATTCGTGATCTTTTAAAAAGTTATTACCATTGTCAAACGAAATTAAATTTTTAAAAAAGCATTTAAAAAGTTTGAAATCATTGGACTTAATTATCTACACTAGAACCATAATTACTTAAGAATTAAATATAAAAATACTTACTCTTTTCTGCAATGTGTACTGTAGTAACAGAGCAGGCTTGCATTTTAAATTTATTTCTTCAGAAATTGACCTCTTGCAATCACTTCGTTTATATATATATGTGCCTCCTATTAGTTCGTTTACAACGGTACACAAAATCAAACAACTGGGTAAGTGTAATCGAAGATCGCTCAAAGGGTTTCCTTTAAAATTCCTTTCAAAACACTTTATCCTTTCTTTAATAAATCCAAATAAATTTCATTTAGCAACCAAAAAAAAAAAAAGTCATGTTTTTTATAAAGTAAAAATTTAACGGTCTATTTTTCTCGTTTTTCGAATATCTAAACCAGCACAATAGCGGGCGAAGCCCGTTATTATATTCTGTCATAATAAAATCTGTCATGTGGACTAAATGCGATATTTAAAAAAACAATTTCAAAACAAATTTCAAAATTAAACATATTGTACACCTTCAAAATTTTAAAATAGGCGAATATTTCCATAATCGGGTTTTTATCATAATTCAATACGTTCCTCAAACTCATATACTTACTATTCTCTATTACTCATATTGATAATCGCTTTGTATTCTGAAACATTTGAAAAATCCGTTAGACTTCCGATATGACGTCAGATTTTCTTTTTAATTCTCTAATGACGTGATATTAATCTGCTTTGTGTACATACACATACTCATACTCCTTGTATTATTGAGAAATCTTTCCGTTTTATTACCACTATGACGTCAATAAATTTTATTTCATATTAATATTTTTTTCAATTGGTGAAACTTTTTATTTCATTTCATTTTTCACGTGGAAATCGTCTGATAGAAAATTAATTATTGTAGAAAAAATTTTCATCGTGGATTTTTAATTTTTGGCATCTGCAATAACGAAAAATGTTTAAATTTAATAGGCTGTTAGAATTTTGGTTTTTTTATCTCTATTTATTAAAATAATACGAATTTTTCAAATTTTAATATTTTGAGCTCTTCATAGTTGATATTCAGCTATATACACGAAGTTTCAACTCTGTAAGTTACATAGTTTTTAAGAATGGCTCTGTGACAGACAGACAGACAACGAAGCGGAAGTAATAGGGTTTCGTGAGATGAACGAAACCCTAAAAACAAACAAAATTTGTCATCACCCGTCCGAAATACTGAACCAATACTAACCTTATTGGGACAGTGTATATTGATATTTCAATTAGCTTAGATGAGTTTGTTAATGAAGTATGTAGCTTTTAGTTTACAGGACAAACAAAAGCAAAGAAAAAAACATGCAATATGTGCCACCACGATAACATCTTAAATACTAAATCAATTCGAGCCTTATTGGGACAGTGTATTGATTGTGCCAGTATCTTGGTATGTACCAGTATCTTGCTAGTACCTCGTGCACAGGATCTTTGTGCTAGTATCCAGTTCGTTAACCAAGTACGTAGCTGATAACATCCTAAATACTTCACCAATTCGAACCTAATTGAGATGTAGCAATCTTACAAATATCTAATTAAAAAAAAAAAAAAAAAAAAAAAAAAAATTTACCCACTTTTGCACCTGAGCCGGAAGGACTTGTTTAAAGTGAAATATTTTTCCTTTTCGCTCCGCTGTTTAGCACCATCAAGGCGGTCGTCATTTAATGGCATTTAAATTTTTTATACTAGTAATTTCGCATAGTATTTTCACGTTATTTAATTCAAGAATTCTACGATTAAACACGGCAAAGATTACGATTAAAATATCCTGGTACTGAAATATGAAAAATCTACGTACCTTATATAGAACTTATATGTAACATTGACACCCGTTCTGCAATGGTTAAAAAGAACTGGAGACGATGCTCCGCCCGTTTTATAGTATTAAATTTTCGGTATCGATGCTTGTATTACAAACGAAAGCATATCATACGAGCGATGGAAGTGGCTCAGATATAAACAAGAAAGAAAAAATCATGCGTTAAGCATAGATTATGAAACAATTTCCAACACGTCCAGAATAGTTTAACAAAACATTGCCGTTTAATAAGTTAAAGAAGATACCTAAGTAGACATTTTAGAAAACGCATAACACATTTGAAAATCAGATTTCTGCAATATTCGCCCATAGCCAGAAAGGTACTACAAATATTTTTACTAGCCCTGTATATGATCTATAGATTTGTATATATTTTATATAGTATACTAAAATTCAGCTTAATGAGAAAACGCATAACACAAATAAAAATCCACCGTCAGAGATTTCTACCAAAAGACGGAATTGTATTTGAATTCTTTCGTACAGCCCTGTATATTACCTACAGATTATTATACAAGCCACATATTATGCTTAAATTTAATTCTGGCAAAAACATGCCTAAAACTACTGAAATCGCACTTCCTGTAATCACTATTCATGTATCCAGTTCTTTTCATAACCCTGTATATGATTTTATTTATATTCTATAAACATCTCTTAGTATAAATATATAAATGAGCTTGAAAAAGCATAGCTCAATTTAGAAACACCTTTAAGCAATTCACGCTCATGCTCAGCAATACTTAAGAATACTTTTGTGTAGCCCTGTATATGATGCATAGGATATATACACGCTACGTAATATGCGACAATTTAGTTAAACTTATAAACGCTTATCATAACTGAAAACGCACTCCCAGCATTTATTCTTAATAGACAATGCTTCGGATATAATACTGTATATCCGAAATCTTTTGTGTGTCCCTGTATATGAACGATAAATGTCATGCACATCATAATCTACAGCAAGCATCTTGTATTAAACCTCTGTAATGTATATCAATTTTATCATGCTTGAAATTCTGCAGCATAATTTAAAATAATCTGCAAACAGTTTTCCTCCGTATACTATTATATAACCTATTTCTTTTGTGTGACCCTGTAAATGAATGATAATTTCTTTGCACTCTATATTTTACAGAAAGCATATTTTAATACAACTCAGAAATTTTTATAAATTTCATTATCTTTGCAAAATTGTAACATTAATAAAAGAGGCCGCAAAAGATTTTTCCCCTTAGATCATAATATAATGGAATTATTTTGAGGCCCCCTGTAAATGAACTTTAAATGCTACACATAAGATATTCTAATGTACTTCTTATACCTTAATAATGCATATAAATTTCATTATGTTTCAAATAGTGTAACATCACTAAAATACACCGCAAATGATTTTCCCCCATAGATCGTAATGTAACGAAATAATTTTGAGTGTCCCTGTAAATGAACTATGAAGGTTACACACATCATTTTCAATACCGAACATGCCACAGCAAACCTCAATAACATATATCAATAACATGGGAATCCGAGTATATTTATGCGAGTTTGAGCTCGGACAGACAAACCGAATGCATAAACTACTTTTCAACTATGTTGGAAAAGGTTAATAAGTTGGAAGTCGTACGTTAAACAGGACAAATGAGGTGCGTTCGTTTCGTGCTATAACTAGTTTTACAATGTAAAAAAATCATCGTTATTATTTCAGTGAAATGAATTATATCGTCTGCTATGAGCGAAATGAGGATGTCTTTTTTTACTTATTACGTATGTCATGTTTACAGTTGCGATGTTTTTTCCACACCAGACATCGCTGAAAAATTCACCCTGGAGAGCTTGCTTTGCGAATGATGACCTCCATGGCTTAATATTTCTATGACTCACGATGAATGAATCTTTTGTTTATTTATTTTAATGGATTGAGATATTCGGCTGTTAACCTCATTTTCACTGAATTTATCTCAGAATCTATGCATTTTTGAATGTAACTCATCTCTCAAACAAACCATTTTTTGAACGATCTTTCTAAAAATGTCACTTTTATGCAATTTTATTCGAAAATATAATTTTGAATTAAAAATGACCGCTTGGCATATGGAAAAAAATGTGGTTCCCCCGTATTTGTTTTCCTCAGTCACATGACTTCTATATAGATTACGTACGATGAGGATTTTAATAGAATAAAGAAAACTTTTATTAATATATTTTAAAGTTTTGATTCGATTTTCATAAATTTGGAAATGACTCGACTAAATTCTGCAACGATTCTACATATTAAATTTCAAACCATTCGGTTGATTAGTTTTTGGGCTGTTATATGAGGCCAGACGACGACTATAGGTGCTACGTATTTATATAATTACGAACGCACCTAAAAAGACGGAGTTCAGATTAAACAATAAATAAACAGCGAGAGGCGGAATACAGATCTAATAAAAACATATTAACTTTTTGAAGGGCGGTGGTATATTATATATACTACTTAATTTTAAATACAAACAAATGGAACCCGCATTTTTTTAAAACAAATTTTGCTTTTTTAATGTGTGGTAAGAAAATAATTTATTTATTTTCATATGAATTTGTTCGTAAACGCTGGTGACATTCAATTAATTCAACATTTTAGCAAAATAATTGCTTTGCCCCTGAAAGGGCTAATACATTTCCGGAGTTATATTGTATTAAATTAAGAATGGGTAAGAAGACTATTTTTTATCCACTTAGTAAATTTTACATATTATTTTGCTAAATTTTAATTTTCTGTACGTAACATTCTTCAAAACCCAAACGTATATTATAAATCTATCAAGCATCGTTTCTAAGAAAAATAATTCGTTTATCATATTACATTTACCTTTTTCTTTGTACTGTTTGTTTAATATTTAATCAATTATCTTTTTTTATGTAATTATATTATTTATTTATTTTTTTTTACTTTCTTCTTATTCGCATTTCTCGATTTGTTATTTATAAAATATTTTTTCTCAAGTCTAATAAAGCTCTATATATTTTTTTCTGAATTGCTCAACTTCGTAATTATCATATTTATTATGCTCTTCAACAAAAACGCATTAGAATAAACTTCTTACTTATCAATTATGATAATCTCTCGAACAAAAATAGGATTTCCTTGTCAGTAATTTTTTTATAATCTTTCTATATATCAAAAGTAATTATTAAATCGATAACAAAAAGTAATGTTTGCAATTTAAAGGGAATAAAGATTTCTTAATTAAATCTGTCAAAAATCGGCTTTTCACGTCATACAAGGTGCTTCAAAAAAGGTGGGACAAACACTGAGGACACAAAAAGAAACAAACTTTATATAGAAAACTAGGGTTACTATCCATTTATTTAGGGAAAATACAGGGTATCTCAATCCGAAGCTGGATTTTTATCCATAACCAGGATATCCAATTCGGGCTTCTCGAAAACATATTGCCTGCACTGAGAAAAAATGACATTTTCAAATCTGAGTAAATCGATGTTTCTATTTTGTTATGAAACTTTTTGTTTCAAATAGGACGACCCCAATGCTTTCCATTCTGAAATACCAGACATACTCAGGATATTGAAACATGGCCATACTCAAAAATGATTAAAATTGGTTCAAACTCATTTTTGAAACATGGAAATATTCAAATATGAGCTCATAGAAAGCATTTCATACTCATTTTTGAAACATGGACATACTCAAATAGGAGCACATGATGTTTTATTCTTGAGTGTGAGCATGTTTTCTGAAATGAGTATATACATGCTTCAAACTTGAAGTAATTTGGATTCGGAGCCATTTTGACTATGCGACATACTCAGATTTGAGTATTTTTTGCTCAGTTTTGAAAATGTCGTTTTTAGAGTGTGATGTACCAGAACATAGCTGAAAACAATTTTTTCAATTGAAAACTAATATATTTTTTTTCTGTTACATTTATTATATATGTATATATATTTTAGATTGTCCACTAACAAACCAAAAATCCTTTTTATACAAAACAAATCAATTATGTATTCAAGTACAGTTTTGAAATTTTTTAAAAGTGATATTTTCATATTATCCGCTTGTTAGGGGTTAATAGCCGAAGGAATCTCCAAATATTTCGCTACCTACAGCAGTCTTTTTTATTCAAATTATTTCAATATTTATGCTTTTAGTTCGGTTGCACATCTATTAAATATGTGTTTTATTTATGGTATTTTTTATTTATTTTTTTATTGATAAAGTTTTAATTTCGGTATGGAATATTAGCAGGCAACAAATGCTCAGCCTTTTATGCTGTTTTAAGTGCAAACGGGTTAAACTTTCTTAATCGGGCTGCATGCGATAGAAATAGATTTATAAAAATGAATCCTTGAAAATTATTTTAAAATTCATAAAAACTCAATAAATTCAGATACAGTTATCAAACACATTGTATTTGAAAGTATGTTTTTTTTTCTTTATTCGACGATGTAAAAATTGAAATTTTGCGATGTTTAGAAGTTTAAAAAATGGCAATAAAACCGAAAATTATTGTTTAGGTCTTTGCGACCGATAATATGACGCCATCGTTACTCACGGACAAGTTTTTGCTTTATAATATAGATTTTCACAATAATGAATACATTTTAACGAAATTTTCAAAAGGTGTACCTTATTCTACGTGAAATGTGCTATCAAAAAAGTGTTGGAAATGCACAGTAATCCAGTCAGTTGTACAGTATGTAGTGTCATCTACATTCCTAAATATGCCTAATTCAGCAGCCTTTTGGATGCTAATGATTACCACTTTCTCCATTTCTTGTTATATTGTTCTATTTCACACAAAGCAAATAAAATCTCTTGAAAATTTCAATAAAACAGCTTCATTATTGTTAAAGTTATGAATCCATCGTGATGTTATACAGCGTCACTGACAGAATTATGGTGTACTTCCAGTGGTTCTTGACATTTCATCACATTTGACACGAAATAAAGTATATTTGTTGAAAGTATCAGTACAATATTTTCACTACTGTTAAAGATATAAACAAAATTCCGCGTTCTTGTAGTGAAAACACATTGTATTTTTTATTGAATAAATGGATTTCGACTTCAGTTGTATGGAAAATATTATTTGCCTTGCTGTCAACACTCTCTTACTGCAAGAGTTGAGAGACATCGTGTATATAAAATCTTTTAAAATGTATGTATATAAAAAGCTAAGCTCTGCGTGTAAAAGCTAAGTTTCTTGGTCTCAAAATCTAATAATTTAATAGAAAACTATTTAAAAATCTATGTATATAAAAAGCTAAATTTTTTGTCCCCTTATAGTCTAATAATTCAAATAAAACTCGTTTAGGGAGACACTAAACTATTATTTCCGAATGTAACTGACAGCACCTACGGGGACACTGACCGAATTACGGTGAACTGCTCATGATTTCATCACATTTCATAGAAAGCAAAATAAGTAAAATAAACAAAGTTGTTAAAATGACGAATAAACTCCGATTTCAACATTGATATATATGTATAATACCGGGCATGGTTATAATATATGTATATCTATTTGGAGCTGTCTGTAGCTTGAAGAAATAACCCGAATGAAACCAAAATCAGTACATTTACTATTCGATAAAGGGGAAGAAGAATGGAACAATAAAAAAAAAATTGCAATAATCGCCGAAGTATGGCGCTTTGTGACTGTAAAATTTGATGTGTAATACAAGAACAAAGAATTAAGGCGTAAAACCGGGTGGCATACCTAATTTATTGGAAAATGTCACAGTGAATGTAATTACGCTTTCGCATGGTGGTGCCGATCAAGATCAGGTTTCACATGGCCATTGTACTGGAGGACACAATCCAGGCGGTGCACGACGTGCTCAACTGCGAAATGTAACGCATCAGGAGTGATGTTTCGCACACGTTGTGATATGCAATCTTTTAATTCATTGAGGGTCTTGATTTTGCTGATGATTGCAACGGCGTTTGCAGCGACAGGCCCCGCAACGCTTTCTGTTGGTGATAATTGCAACTATTTTTTATTGTTCCATTCTTCTTCCCCCTTCTCGAATAGTAAGTGTACCAATTTTTGTTTCATACGGGTTATTCCTTCAAGCTACCGACAGCTTCGAATAACAATATTTATATTATAACCACCCTGTATATAAAGAAAATATGCATTTATCCACCTTTTCTGTATCATTGGCATATTTATAAAGAAAATAAGCGTCCTATGTAAATATTCCGACATGATTATCCGCGAGAAGAGTCATATAAAAAAATTCCGTGCCTACCCTGATAATTCTCAAAAGCCAAGTTACATTATTTCAAGTTTTCAGATTTAAAAACAATGTTACAGATTTTTTTATTTGAAAAAGTTCTTTATTTTCTAGTTTAACATTGTTTACCTAATCCTTCTCTCAAAAAGAATCTATTCCGCATTTGCTTTTGACATTCTAATAAATCACGAAGTTTAAGAGTAACATTTTATAGGATATAGGTTCGTGACATTGCAATTTCTATTCCACTTCAAACCAATATCGTCAGACATAAATATTTTGAATGTTTTTGTTCAAACTTATTGACGTACTTCCTTTTGAAATGTTCTATAGCAGCGGTTCACAAACTTTATTGTTACTCGAGCCATCTAATATTTATGTATAATTACTAGAAAAAGTAGATAATGGAAGGTAAGAAATATTTTGGCGCTAAGCGTGACGCACGAAAACAGTAATAGGTAACATAATGTGAACTTATGAAAACCGTTTTCTGCGTAAGGGAGAAAACGTTTATTAGTGTGTATTAGATTATGTATTAGATTGGTAATAGTGTATTAGATTAGTATTATTATTAATGTGTATTAGAAAAAATGCAGTTTAAAGTCAATACGATTTATAGCATTGTTTTACATCAACGACAAAGTTTATGTTGAGATTGGGACTTTTTTATTTAGCCTTAAGTTTGTCGCTACACAAAATTTAATAAAACACTGTAATTTATCATATTTTTTGACGTTATTTTTTAAATATTCATGTGGTTTTTATTATACTATTGCAGCAGATAAAATTATATAGTGTTGAAGATCTTACCGATCGGACCCACCAGTGAGGTGCGGCCCCATAGTTTTGGAAACCGCTGTTCTATAAAATAGTTTCCCTTCGTTATATCATTCTTTCTGCTATATCGCTCTTTTTAAATGCCCCTGATATATAATAAATTCCACTTCAATTATATTAATCTATTTCTTAATTGACTTGTATGTAATTCATTTAGAATAAATATAATTAATTATCGTTATTTTAAGAACACTGTATTATACATCTGAAGTAATATTTTTGAAGGCATATTAAAGATTTTTTTGTTTGTTATGAACTTTCTTAATATTTTCTTCTATCTTTACAAGAAGAAAGTATTGGATTCGAGAAAAATTTCGATTTCCAGTTTTCGATGAATTTATACGTTTTAGAAAGTCCTGAACGCGATTTGACAGTTTTTTAAAAATGTCTGTCCGTGAGTCTGTCTGTACGCAACACAAATTTTGTGGGCGCTTTATCTCAGGAACTAATGCACGAAATTTAATCAAGCTGAAGATTCAGTTAGACTCTTGACATAAATTGGTGCTGATTAGGTTTTGGTTAAAATCGCCCAAAAGCTGACGCTGCTATGTTGTATTTTTTCACGATTTCCGCGATAACTATATCTCAAGAACTAATGCACGGAATTTTATCAAACTTGCAAAAATTTCCTCATTTCCGTTATTTTAAGGCTCGAATTTCTTCAAAAAGAACATAATTTTGCTCATTATCCCCTCCCCTTTTATATATGTTTATTCTTAAAACTTGACCCCCCTTTAATACATTATTCATTACCCCCCCCCCTCTTTGTTAAATTTCAGTTATAAAGGATATATAGTTAATCTGTTAATTTTTTCTACATTCATCTACAGTAAAATCTTTTCATTGTATCTTACAAAAGACAAGATACCAATTCTGGATATATTTCTCATGCCGTTATTTGGTCAATTGGCGAATTTATTGGCAGTGTATACCTAATGTAAATATTATATATGAATTATTTTAGTAATTATTCTCCTCTTATTTAATTCCGTTTTCCAAAATGTATTCATTTCCGTTATTATAAGACTAAAATTTCTTTTAAAAAAATAATAAATAAATAAAACATACTTTTGTTCATTAACCTATTCTGTTAGACCTTGACATAACTATAATCTTATTAGGTTTGGATGTATACCGCCCAACAGGTGTCGTTGCTATGTTCTGTTTTTTCCGATTTCCACGATAGCTATATCTCAAGAACGAATAGATTGGAATTTAATTTCGTCGTAGACGATTTGATTTATATACGACTAGAAGAAAATTTTGTGATGGCCAAAACATACATTATTTCATGCTTTCAGTCATATCTTATACATTGAGATATATTGTGCTTTTTTCGCGCCTCACGGTATGCGTGATATAAGGAAAAGCTACTGTATTATAAAATGAATTCATTTTGGAAGTATGTCATGACAGTGAATAAATTAGTAATAAGTAGTCATATTTTCTTTTGAGTTTTTGAAGACATTCTATATAGTATATTTAATAATTTAGTAAAAACATTTCATTTGATATTTATCACCAGTATTTTCTTAAGGATTCTTTTTTTTTACATAATTTCATTTTCATAAGTTGTGCTAATACTCTTTGTTTTTGTCTTTAAATTTTTAAAATTATATTAATATATATATATATATATATATATATATATATATATATATATTTCCTATCCTTTTTTCTTATACTAACTGTAATTTATCTTATGCATGGCAATGTAAACTGCCTTTTTTTGAAGGCGTAGATTTACGATCTTTTATTGCTTTTTCCTTGCCATTTTGCGAACGATTCTTCATTGAAAACAGTTAAACATCTTTCCTTTTCATATTTTTTTACTTATTTTTCTGCGTAATTCTTATATTTTAATGCTTTTTTACCCATTTTTCTATTCTCTTCCCTTCCTGACAATCTGTCAGCGAAGCTCCGCCTCCTCTACTGTCAGT
The DNA here is from genome assembly GCA_963931845.1 of Maratus michaelseni. Classification (NCBI taxonomy): domain Eukaryota; kingdom Metazoa; phylum Arthropoda; class Arachnida; order Araneae; family Salticidae; genus Maratus; species Maratus michaelseni. The sequence continues at coordinate 455,535,153 of OZ007589.1, read as the reverse complement.
TAAATTTGATTGGCTGGCTACTCTCTCTTTTCTTTACTTAACGCTAGTTAAATTTGATTGGCTGGCTACTCTCTCCTGATTAGCTGATGAAGTTATCAGTCCAATCCCTTACTTTTCTTTCCTATTGTAGTACAAATGTGCTACAGTTATATATATTTTTTTTCTGGCTCCTCTACGATGTGGTAAACTTTTACTCATATACGAGGAGTGGAGTTGTTTGCAACTGAGAATCCCATTCCACTCAACTGTTTCGCTGTGGGTACAATTCTATTTTTATCGAATACAATTAATATTTTTTTTAATCAAATTTCAAAATAAGTATAATTTTGAAATCACTTTCCGAAAAAAATATGATCTGTAAACTATGATTCTTTTTTGCAGTAATCGATTTGTAGAAGCTTTAAATATGTGAATCCAAAATTACAGCTCATTCCACCAATTAGTTACTGAATTATGCTTTAAAAACTAGACGCTTTGCACTTCTTTTTTTGCAACGATTTTAAAAAAATTAACATTAGGACTTGCAAAATTTAAACCTTCATAATTCTTAAACTATTCGACCAAATGACTTCCTGTGTGGTCTCCTGAGAAAAAATTTACCGAAAAAAAATATATATATATTCTGTAAAAATGGAGTGTTCATATCGAAAATTTCAGAGTTTGATACAATTTCAACATGAAGACAACCCCCTAAACTTATTTTTTAGCACAAATTGAAAGAACGCATAATTTTCAGCCAAGCGGATATTTCCGTTTTTCTTTTTGTACTTACCCATCATACATAGTAATTAGGGTAAGTCTTGTACTCGTTTTAAAAATCGAGAAAAAAATGTTGACGGATTTACACGTTTCAGACACTGGAAATTCCGAAAAACATATTTTTAGAAAAAAAAAAGTTTTGTCGTCCGTCTGTGTGTCTGTAAACGCTCTATCTCCCGAACAAATTGAGATAGAGACTTGAAAACGGTATGTACTTAGTATGTAATAATGGGAAGAATCTTATTGAATTTCAGTAACCTCGATTCTCCGGAACTCTTTTTTTCGGACTCTTCAAATATTCGTTCTGATAAAAGGTATATAAAAATTTTCGGAATTGTTTATTTTAAGGAGTGGCTATAAAAGACAATAAAAATACATGAATTTTGCATAAAGAATGAAGTCGATCGGATAATGAGTTGCCGAGATATTTGTAATCCTATTTTCTACACTCTTCGATTTTTCGTGACCCTGTATTTCATTCAAATTTCAATTCAAAGATATATTTTAGTTGGAAATGAGACGCTTAATCCAACGCAATAAGCCGTTAGTTAATAGGATTATCATTTTTGGAGTTATAAGGATGTTTCTCTTACGCAATTCAGTAATAATAGAGCATTTAAAGTTTTTGACGTCATCAAGCCACTATTTTATTCGAATTGCAATGCATTTTATAAACATTTTACACGTGTTTTATTTTCCTATTTTAGATTATGCATATCCATGATGGGTAAGTATTACGGTGGCCCCCAACGACTAGTTTTATTTATTTATTTCTTTTCTAAGGCAATTTTGTGATTAAAATGTGTGGGCTGTTCTCCTTTTTTTTCCGACTGTACTTTCTTTTCTACTTTAACATTGTTTGTCTAATCCTTCTTTGAAGAAGAATTTATTCCGAGTTTGCTTTTGACATTCTAATGAACTTAAAAAAGTAACATTTTATAGGTTCGTGATATACGATTTCTGTTCCATTTGAAACAAATTTTGTCAGGTTTAAATATTTTTAATTCTTTTGTTCAAACTTATTTCCATACTTCTTTTTAAAATTTTCTTAAAAATATGTTTATTGGGGAAACGTGAACCTGACTTTTGGAGCAGAACTTAGCATTCAAGGTAAAAAGAACATTTTGAATTATTTTATATTCACTGACTTTTAAAACTAACTGTCTTGGTTTAAAAAAGAAAAATCGTGATTATTTCCATTGAGGCGTTTAGAACAGCACGCTTTGTACCGCTATGTATTTCTAAAATATAAATAGGCAGCTTTGTTATTAAAGATTTTATGAAGTCAAGCTGAATTAGAAAAAATAATTATGAGAAACTTACATATTATACAAATTTTATGATGAGCTGAATCATTTTATTTTCATTTACTGTCTTTGTGTGCTCAAATCTGAATGTCAACCCAAATATCATTGAACAGCGCATCAAACCAACCAGGGCGACGCAAAACATTAGACAATTTCCCATCAATTACATGTTCTACTTACCAAAAAAAAATTCTTTACCGGCATATGCTTTTTTATACAACACAAAGAGTCTATTAAATATAAAGTTTCAATTAAATAATTTTATTGCATTTTTATTTATTTATTTATTTTCATTAGTTAAAAACCAGTGAACCGTGCGAAGAATGCGCACTTAGTTCGCCCTTCTTCGTTGTTCAAAGAAATGGAACAGGTGTTGGTTATTTGTAAAGGAAATAGAGAAAAATAGCCGAATATTTTATAAAATGTTGTAAAGTCAAAAAAAAAAAATGCAGTGAAATAAATAACAATGGAATAGAGTTACAATCTGCAGTACTTCTTTGTATACAGTGTTGGATGTTACAATGCAATCGTCTCGTATTTGTTGCTTTTCCTTTTCAGTGAAAATGTTAGATTTAGTAACTCCCGACAGCCCCTGTGCTCTTCACCCCCCCCCCGTCTTGGGGGGCGGCTGAAAGGCGTATCCCTCACTCTGCCTCTCCCGAATTCCCCCACGTTCCCTCCTGGGACATGGGGCTCCCTCTCCTCCCCCTTTCACGGGGGAACATTCTCCTTGAACTCCCAAGGAGTATGGGTAGGGGGCAATCCCCCACCTTCCCCTAAGTCTGGGGGGCTGCGGCGCCCCCACCCACGCCTGAAAAACCCTGTCCCCCAGACCTACCTACTCGCCGAGGGCAGGGAGGGGGGTCAAGCCCTACCCCAAGTATTTTAACGAAAATTCAGTGTGCAATTTCAGATGTAGGCAAAAAATTATTTCCAGTGATACCTCATTGCTTGTTGAACGCTACGTATTAGTTGGGAAAAAGGGATGTAGACAACAGAAATAATGTGTGTGATTTGTGTATATTCTTCTTATTTATTTTTACGAGCTACAATTAAGTTTTCTCAAGTTATTCCTTAAAAGACAGGAATATAGAATTTCATTATCTTTTTAAGCAGTTTCGGATATATTGTAAATTCTTCATAGGTCTTGGGGGGGGGGGGGGGGGGGGGGGTTCTAACTTTTTTCAGTGTTTACTTTTCTACTTTAACATTGTTTGCCTAATCCTTCTTTCAAATATATTTTATTCCTATGTTTAAAATGTGTTACGCATCCTAATAAATCGTGAACTTTAAGAGTTACATTATATAGGTTCGTGATATACAATTTCTATTCCATTTGTAATAAATTTTGTCAGACATAAAGATTTCGCGTACTTTTGTTCAAACTTATTGCCGCATTTCCTTTTAAAATCTTCTTAAAATATTTTTATTGGAGAAACGTGAGTTCATCTTGCGAAGAACTTACTATTCGAGAGAAAGGAATGTTTTGAATTACCGTATTTTTCGTATATACCGCACGGTTTTTTACCCTCTCAAAATTTATTTTAAAAAGCGAGGTGCGCGTGATATTTCCGATTTGACTGAACTAAAATATATAACTATTTGTCAGTGCCTAAAACAATTGGATGACAATTTTGTATAGAAATATACGAAAACATTAAATAATACGCTGTGAATATTGTATTATTTTATTGTATTGCACTGTAAGATTTTAATAGTATAAAACGTTTTTTAAATGTTTTTCTCTTCAAATCAACTACTAAAAATCAGGTTGCTTGTGTTTCACGAGGTCTCGGCATAGAGTCCTACATCAGGTCGGGTAACCGGATTTTGCCCAAAACCCAGGTCGGTTTGTCACTATTTTTTTTTTTCGTTTCGGTTGAGATTGACTTTAAACATTTCGGGTCGGTTTCGGATTAGGTTTTGATTCTTTTGATTCGGATTCGGATTGACCCAATTTTTCAAAAGAATAAAGTCCTAGATATTTTCAAATTTAAAAAAAAATTCATTATATATTTGGATATTAATGAGTGTAGATATGTTCATTTTTAAACAAAAAATATAAAATTGACATTAGAAATATAATTGTGGAGTATTTTTCCATAATTTTTATTAAAATATGGATTAATTTTCTTTCATATCGGGTTTGAATATTTTGGGTTCAGGTTGACTTTAAAAAATTAGGTATTTTGCATTCACACCAGAAACATTTTGGAAGTTAGGTTTGAAGTCAGGACCAACTGTCTTCAAAAAAAAAAAAAAAAAAAAAAACACATGATTATTTATATGCATATTTTTATTAATTTCGAATGGTTTAGAAATGCGCGTTTAGTATCGTTACTTAATTCTAAAATACAAATACATAAATTTGCAATAAAAGTTTTGTGTAATCCAGGCAGAATTAAGAAAAAAGACCGTTTTCTTGTTTAAAAAATGATTATAATAATAATGGATATGATAATGTGATACATAATATACGAAAGTTGAAATAGGTTAATTATTTTCTTTTAATATGTGTTCATTTTTGAAAATTTGTTGTTTTATGCAAAACAGATTATGCCAAAAGCTAAGAACAGAGTAATTAACGATAAATGCTATTAAAAAATTTATCAAATTATTATCTAATTCTCTTTAAGCTTACTCCAATTATATATTCTAATTCTCAGAAGTACTACTTTTTAGCTCACAGGCTATCAAAGCCTGAGAGCTAAAGTTCCCACTGGTTCTGTATGTACGTAATGCGATAACTCTTGATAGAAATATCCGATTTGCTTCAAATTTTGTATATAGGTTTATTCTGATAAGGCACTTCCCTGATTAATTTTGTGGTTCATTGGTTAAGTATAAAGAGGGGAACGGTGAGCTACCCCCCCCCCTTAATTTAGATAAATTGATTTGTCATGCAGAATTATCCGATTTGCATCAAATTTTGTATATAGGTTCATTGTGATAAGCCGCTTCCCTGATTAGTATTGGGGGATCGTTGTTTAAGTATAAAGGGGAGAACTAAGGGATCATACCCCTTATTTTATTGTCGATTTCTTTATATTTCGAAGGGCATTATTCTTTGAAATAAGAGTATAATATACAATTAGTGTGAATACCCTGTGAGCTCAATGACATCAGTTTAACTGAGCACTTTTCTTTTTATTTATTGATGCTTTCAACTTTCTTAAACATCTCTTACAGTGTGGACAGCGACGTCGGTACGTACAGTTAAAAGCACGTTCCCCTTTTTACTTTCTGCTATATAAATAGGAAGAAAGTATTGTAATCGGGAAAAAGTTTTACTTCTGTTTTTGATAGATTTTCTCATTTTAAGTTGTCGTAATATTCAATATGATTACGTTTTGAAAATGTCAATCTGTCTGTCTAAGTGTCTGTGACAAAACTTTTGTGGCTGCTTTAACTCAAGAACTAATGCAAAGTTTCTTAAAATTTCCTTTTCAGTTGGACCATCACATAAATCTGTGCTGATTACGTTCATTGGCATACATACATTGTGGCATTGGTATAATATATTTTTTCCCGACTTTCGTTGACAGCTATACTTAAAGAACTAATGCACAGAATTTTTATTAAAACAATTTTTTTAGTTAGACCTTGACATAAACTGCTGTTGATTACAATGAATATCGCACAAAAGGTGCGGATTACCCATTAGACTGAGTAGGCTGAAGCCTAGGGGCCCAGAAGAAAAGGGCCCCTGTGCTAAAATTTTCTTTTGGGTTTTTTCTTCATATTGGGCTGATATTTTATGAAAAGAGAAATGATGTACAACATTCTTTGTTTCATTCATTTATTGAATCTTTCATGCTATTAACATATAGATGGTATTCCAAATGCTATTCCCTTTTTAATTTCTTCTATATTCATAAGAAGAAAGTACTGGATTCATGAAAATTATCGGTTTCCAGTTTGTACCGAATTATAGCACTTTAAAATTAATGGAATTTCAATGTTTACCTGCACTAACATTGCTTCTTTCCGTTTTTTCACTGCAATTTCATAAAATATGATGTATAATAATTTAGTAAGTTTTGGCCATAAAAGAATAGGATTTTTTTTATGTCCTTCATAAACGAAGGACATTTTTCTAAATACAACTTATAGGGGCCGTGTAAAAATTAAATTTCTTATTTTAATATGTATAAAGCCCCTTGTAAAACAAATGCCATGATTAAAATATGTACTTGTTGTATTTGGAATTTCGTTTCTATCATAAGTGGTCGAAGAGATAAATGAGCAAACATGTCTTTTGAATCACCCTGTATATATTGCTTTGTAGGAGCGGAGGGGACAAAAAAAGTTACCAGTTATGATAAAACGTCTAAATAGAGTATAGATCAGTGGTTCTCAACTTGAGGTGTATGTACGCCCCACAAAGGGCCGTTTTATTTTTAAGAGGGTCAATTCTACATTTGTTGTTAACCTTAGTTTTGCAGAAACAGTCAATTAAACTCATATACCCAAGTATTTGACATCTTCTGAATATTTAACAAGAACGAAAAATTATGCGTCAAGCATAGATTATGTAGCACTTTCCAACGCTTCTAAAATAATTTTACAAATCATTACCGTTTAATAAGCTGAAAGATGACATCTAAGTAAACAATTTGGAAAAAGCATAGCATATTTAAAAACGTAATTTCAGGAATTTTCAATATATACAATATTCGGAAAAATATCCGAATACTTTTATGTAGCCCTGTATATGATCTATAGATTTGTATATATACATAGGATGCTAAATTTTAGTTTAGTTAGGAAACGCGTAGCACCGTTTAAATTCTCCTTCTGGAGTTTCTGTCACTAAACGGAAATGTGTTCGCGAACTTTTGTGCTGCCCTGTATAGGATCTACAGAATTTATACACACCACGTAATAGACAAAAAGCTAGTTAAGATTAAAATCGCGTTTAGTAACTTAAAACGCACTTCCAGGAATTAGTGTTAACAGACAGTAGAGAATTATTTTGCGTGTCCCTGTAAATGAACGATGACTGCTATACACACACTATTCTGTAGTAAGCCTCTTGTAATGCACCTTAGTAATATATATAAACTTCAATGCGTTTAAAATAGTGGAACATTATTTAAATAAGCCGCAGACGATTTTTCTCCATAGACGTAATGTAACGGAATTATTTTGACTGTCCCTGTAAAGTAACTCTAAGTGCTATACACCTACTATTCCATATTAAGCTTCTTATAATGCATCTTAGTGATCTATATAAATTTCAATGCGTTTACAATAGTGAAACATTTTTAAAATAAACCGCAAATGATTTTTCCCCATAGACCGCAATGTAACGGAATTCTTTTGAGTGTCCCTGTAAGAAAACTATAAGTGCTACACACTTCAGTTGAAATAGGGAACGTGCCATAGATAACGACAATAACACATAAAAATTGCAGAGCAATCCGAGCATATTTACGGGAGTTAGAGCACGGCCAGACGGCCATACGGCCAGACGGCCATCCGGCCAGACAAACCGAAGTCATAAGCACTTTTCAACTAGGTTGGAAAGTGCTAAAAACATCATCTCAGAATCATCTTACGAAATTTCCCTGAATGGGTAGCAATTAAACCCACAATGACCAAAGGACATTCTGTTTGTTCAACATTAGCGCACACACTGTGATGTTCTGTCTTCAAATTGCCTAATTGCCTTCGACCTATATGCTTATTAAAGACAGATGCCTAGTTTCGGTTTCGTTAATCAATGTTCTCGGAAATACATCAGTAAAGGCCGAATGTATTCCGAATGTATCAATCTAGTAATAGCTGGGACCTGATTTCCATGAGCCTGCCTCATTTCAATCAGCATCTGCTTTAGAGTTTGATTTTCGTATTACTTTAACAGTTGAGTAAATAGCGTCGAATATGCAGGGTGTTCGCTGTAAACTGGCAATAACTTGGCATCTCCTTATTTCACGTATTTCATGTTAATTTTTGAAAAATATTTTTCTAAGGCTATTATTTAACATTGTTTTTTTAGATTTAAGTATTAATTGCTGACAGCAATCATCATGTCGATGAAATAGAAAGTTAGAACAACTATAATGCCTGAAATGTGCGCAGGGCAAATCACTAAGAAAATTACAGATTTCAATAAGATTATTTTACATGCAGTTTACAAGGTGGAAGAATATGCAAAATGTTGATCATGTCGACACACCAGCAAACAAAAAATATAACGTACACAAGGATCGAAGGATCACACAGTGGTTGCACGATATCTGGAATTTTGCTGCCCTTGGGTATCCTTGAATATGTCTGATATCCTTGCTTTTTCCTAAATGATGTGGTGACATCAGGTTTAGCGGTTTTCACTTTTTCACGTTGTAAAGTCTACGTAAAGAATGTTATTAGTCTGAAATTTCTTTAGTAGTTCATCCTGCAAGGAGAACACGGCTACTTCCAGAAATTATGCTTGCTCTAACTTCGAATTCCTTCAGCATGATGATTGCTATAAGCTTTAATAGTTATGATCGAAAGAAAATAATAAAAAATCTATAACCTTAGAAGCATAATTTTTAAAAATAAATAAGAAAGATTGTGAGATAAGGAAATGCAAAGTTATTGCCAATGTATCGCGTGCATCCCGTTTACCGATTTTTGTACTATCCATCCATTTTACAAGTATTTAAAAATATACACTTATTAATACTTTTCATTCCTTTACCCTTTCGCGACAGCCGTCCAGTACACTTCTTTCAATATTTGATCACCACTTTTTTTGTTTAGAATATTTTAGTTTATTTAATTAAAGAAATTCTGGTATTAAATAAGAAAAAACATTTCTATTAAAATAAACTGGTGTTCAATTTTACAATTTTCGCGCAGCCTATACGGCCGTATATGGCTTGTTCGTCGCGAAGGAATTAAATAATTGCTTGCATAATCGAAAAATGCACTTTCACAGTTTTTTATTTAATTCTTTTCTTTTTTTAAATGAAAACTACCGAGATTTTACCTACGAGCAACAATTTTTGTGGCGAAAATTAATGCCAGTAGTTTTAACTTCTACGAGAATGACAGGCTCATTAGCTAACTGAAAAAAAAAAATGTAAATGATCTGTGATGAGCTACGATACTTTGCACAAGGGATAAGAAATTGGGATTTACTTTTTTAAGTCAAATCCATTCTAATATTACTATTATTCTATAATTCTATAATAATAAAACAAAATGTCTCATCCTCCCAAACTTAGTTGCCTTTAACAGTTGCATACGCTGTCACCATACCCAAATCCCAGGGTTTAATTTTGTCAATAATTGCTGAGTTGCGCGTCAATTCTTCGCACACAATTCATCGCGGAACAATTCATCGCGCACAATTCATCGCAGAGTCTATTCGTCGTGGTGTCAATTCGTCGCGACGTCAATTCGTCGCAACAAAAATGTTTTTGAAGGCTATGATGATAAAATAAAGATAATTTAGTAAAATTATTTAATGATAATTTGTTTTTTATATATAATCGCATGTAAATTGTTAGTTATAATTCTCTATATTTAAAAAACTAATTATTATTAAACATTTTTACTAAATTGTCTTTATTTTATCCTCATAGCCTTCAAAAACATTTTCGTTGCGACGAATTGACGCTGCGACGAGTTGTCGCCGCGACGATGTGACGCTGCGATGAATTGTGCGCGATGAATTGTGCGCGATGAAATGTTCCGCGATGAATTGTGCGCAATGAATTGACGCAGAACCTAATTGCTGCGGATATTGGTCCGAAGGAGGTGTCACCTAGAGTATGTAGTTTTTAGTAGAGTTCACCGTTTAGAGGGTGTTCTCATTGAAGACCCTTTCGCAAAGGATAGGCTCAAGCAAATTAGAAGAATTGGGCCACTTGCTGATGGATTAGCATTTGAGCATTACCTGAAGCAACTGACGACTGAATAAACACTTGAAAATGAAGATTCAAAAGTTGTTGTTGTAAACTTACTTTTATGCTACTGAACAGTAAGCATCAAATTTAATTTTCTCTTTCGTTTAAAAAAAATTTATCCTTTAAGTTTATGCCACTCACAATGCTCCGACATTTCGGCCTGACGAATGCTAGTATTAAATTTCGACACAAGCATTTTTTGGAATCTTTTTCGTAAATTTTCGACAAGAAATCTAAATCCAGGGATAGCAAAATTCTAGATATGTGCGATCCTTGAGTACGCTTATATATATATATATATATATATATTGCTGGTACTGTGACATCAAAATCAACATCTTGCATCATGTAAATTAATCTTATTGAAGTCTGCAATGCAATTTTTTTTTTGCGATTCGCCCTGCGCGCTCTCCCGGCAGTGCAGCGTCTCTAACTTTCTATTCCTTCGATATGATGATTACTATCAGCAATTAACACTTATATCTGAAAGAAAAATTACAAAATAACCTTAGAAAAATATTGTTTCAAAATTAACGAGAAACATATGAAATAAAGAGATACAAATTTGTTGCCAATTTATAGCGAACACCATTCATATTCAACGCTGCTTACTCTACTGTTAAAGTACTATGAAAATCAAACTCTAAAGCAGATGCTCATTGAAATGAGACAGGCTCGTTGAAATCAGGTCTCAGCTTTTACTACATTGATTCATTCGGAATTACTACCTTTAGTGATGTATTTCCGAGCATATTGATTAACAAAGTGGAAAATAGACAACCGTCCTGAATAAGCATATAGGTCAAAGGCAATTTGAATACCGAACATCATACTGTTTGCGCAAATGTTGAACAAACAGAATTTCCTTTGGTTTATAACAATTAATTAAATCTCGTGAAAAACTTCCAAGGACGTGTATAACTACTATCCAAAGATATTTTTCTGTACACTTCGTAAGATGATTCTGAAGTGATGTTTTTAAATACTCTGAAGATGTGAAATACTTGGATATAGGAACTAATTGACTGTTTTTACAAAACCTAAATTTCCTGGTGAATATCTGTTTCTCTCCATTCTTTTAACCCTTTGATAACGGCTTGAGACAGGTACAGACCAGTGGCCTATTTTCTTACTCTATTCGCACTTCTGTTTGAAGAATAATTTCTTCCATGCACTTATAACACGCTATTTTTAATAGAAATTTAATAGAAATTAAAGCCCTGAGAAGTCTTTCAAAAAGAAAAAAAAATATGTAAATTGTTTTACGATGGAATAACAAAATAGTCGAAAGTCCTGGCCCGTAATGAAAGTTTTAACCTACTTGGGTACAAAATTAAATATATTTGTATGTTTGCGTTCAAGATATTTACCGCCGTGTATAATCTGATTTAAAATTATATATATATATCATAATGTATGTTTATATACTGTATTTAAGGTCTGGACGAGAGTCATAAGAAATTTACTGTTAACTCATTTTTTTTCTGTGATGGCCATTTGGCGATTTATTAATTTAAAAATTTGGTAGTACCCCGTTTAGATAGTTCAAGAATTTTTTTAATTAAATGTGTTTAAGAATACCCTTGCCTTAAATAATATTATATGGAAATTTTTTCTTCGTGTGGCAAATAGCATTGCGAAAGAAGGATCATTCAATAAATGGTTAAAAAAAATGCATAAAATTATAAAGCACGTCAAAACTAGACAAATTAGAACAAATGTATAGTTATAGAAAATTGTGTCTAAATATTTTAATTTGTGTTGGTTGCGTATGAAATCATCGTTCAAAAGGTTGTCCATTAGAAATTACTCCAAAGGTATTCAGGGTTTTTTTATACATTATTATAAAATACAATAAAGTTTGAATTAGGAAATCCATCTATCATTTTTCCTTCACAGCAGAATTTACTAAATAATGTAATGTTCTCCATTTACTATTTTTATTGTAAATGTCCGTTAGATTAAAAATACTGTGCAAATAAGGAAAAATGTGATTATATGTTATAATTTATAATTAGCAGTATATTCATTTATTTTTTTGGTATAAATTTGATATAAATTTGGTATAATTTTCTTTAAATATAGAATCGTACAATAAATATCAGCCGTTATTATATTTTTATTTACAACTGTAATTTAAATAATAATAATAATAATAAACTTTTTTAACTTTTCAGAAAGAAGAAGCAGTTTTGAAGTTTGGTCCTATGTGCCTTAAAATTCCTACTGTTCGTGTAAGTATTTATTTTCATAATAATAACCAAGAAAAAAAGTTGTAATCATAATAAGCACGTAACACATAAATATAATAATCCGTAAAATTATACATATTATGTATTGCTTTCACAAATATATGCTGGTTACGTGTCATTTTTCTTATCCAGAATATAGAAAATCGTATTAATATTCCTTCCATTTATAAGGTCCGGAAAGGAATCAGTAAGTCCATCCACACTTGTACGTCCATCAACAATTTAGAAAAATACATTAACTATATACTTTTCCGGGCTGATTTGATCCAACGAACACAAATAAAGTGTCAAAAGTGGGTGTTAACATTTGAAAAAAATTCAAGTTGGGCAAATTTTAATATGTAAACGACCACTTCAAAAAAATTATTTAAGGGTGTACTCAAATCCAAACTGCTTATTTTGAGACTTATTTTTAAATTCATTTTTGCTCTAAAATGCATCCAATTGGCAGGTTCTTTTATTCGGAAACTTTATAATGTCCGTATTGGACGATGTTTTGATAAAGGCAGAATATATTTCAAAAATTGCTGTCAAATGGGACATTTTGAACCGAATTTCCCGAAGCGATAGCGCTGGAAACAAAAGAAAATTATATTACTGTGAAAATAATTGTTTGTAAATCAATTTTTAATTAATTGAACGAAAAACAAAAACACATGTCACTTATAAATCTCTTCATAAACCACGTTGTCAAGTTTCATGTTTTTACTTTTAAAAATGAGTCTGAAAATGTGTCAGAAAATTTTGAGTTGTTGAGCGTGGGAAAATATTTTTTTTAATACCGCCTTAAATTCTCAAAGAAGACAATATTTCGAGTTTAATGATACTGTTGGCGTGATTGTATTGTAAACGGTCTTCGGATAAACGCAAGTGCATCTTTTGTTTTTTATACTTATTGCACATTACTTTAACAAGAAATTAAAAACCTGTCTGTGTGTGTGTGTTTTTTTAAATCTGAATTAACCTATGATTGATATATATATTGACTATACAACCATACGTTCTCTGTTTTTCACGTTAGAGATTCTTAAATGACTTATGATATTTATATACCAAATTACAGAGCCTCAGAGGTGTACGAAATACCCTCAGAAAAGAAAAGGAGATTTCACCTAGCAACAAAATGGAATCTTTCTGCTTGTAAGAAACATAAACGAGACATCTGTAAGAAAGTCCACTATTTTATGAAATGGAAAAGTGTTTTTCCCTTCGGGAGATCGGAGAAATTACAAATGAGCTCCTTATTGTTTGGGTTGATCCGGAGCTCCGTGAGAATGATACCGAATACATTGCACAACTTTTATTTAGAAATATCTGACCCTTCCTTTTTTAGGTGCGTTCGTAATTACATAAATACGTAGCACCTATAGTCGTCTTCTGGTCCGTCCGTCTGTCCGCATATAACAGCGCAAAAACTACCCAACCGAATGGTTTGAAATTTAATATATAGAATCGTTGCAGAATTTTGTCGAGTCATTTCAAATTTTATGAAAGTATAATCAAAACTTAAAAAGAAATTCATAAAAGTTTTCTTTATTCTATTAAATCCTATCATACGTAATCTATATATTAAAAGCGCAAGTCATGTGACTGAGGAAAACAAATACGGGCTAACCACACCCTTTTCTATAAGCCAAGCAGCCATTTTTATTCAAAATTATTTTTTCGAATAAAACAGCATAAAAGTTACATTTTTAGAAAGATCGTTCCAAAAAATGGTTTGATTGAGAGATGAGTTACATTAAAAAAATGTATAGATTCTGAGATAACTTCAGTGAAAATTAGGTTAACAGCCAAATATCTCAATCCATTAAAGTAAATAAACAAAAGAGTCATTCATCGTCAGTCATAGAAATATTAAACCATGGAGGTAACCATTCGCAAAGCAAGATCTCCATGGTGAATTTTACAGCGCTGCCAAGTGTCGAAAAAAAATTCGCATCTGTAAACATGGCATACGTAATTAAAATAAATAAATAAATAAAAAGGCTTCCTCATTTCGCGTATAGCAGACGATATAATTTATTTTACTGGAATAATAACGATGATTTTTTTTTACATTGTAAAACTAGTTAAAGCACGTTTGTCACGTTTAACGTACAATTTCCATTTTTTTTTTGTATTGTTTAATTTAACACCTGATGCACAGTTCCTTGATTTTTAGCGATTTATTTGGTATACCCGTAATTTCAAAAGTGTTTTTCAATCTAAAAGTATAGTTTTAGTAACTGAAGATAATAAAATATTTCCGATTTTTTTTCTTTTATATGCTATAATATAATCCGTTTTGTCCCATCATCTGAAATCAAGTAAAATAATAATAATAATCGTAATTTTTGAAAACAGTTATATCTAATGAATTAAATGACTTTCTAAAAAACCAGGACAACAATTAAAATCAATAGAAGCATAAAATAAACTATATTTAACAAGCTAATTTAAAATTTCTTGCACGTCGTGAAATTTACCTGAGGTTAGTCACGACATGAAACTAAAAAGTGTTAATCCCGTGTTAAACAGACTTAATTAAAAAATAAAATATACAGTTGAACCTGCTTAACATGGATGGGATAACGCTGATGCAAATAACATCTCTGAATCACGAAAGAGGCTAGATTTGTCGCTATTTCTGATACAAAATGTCTATAAAAAGGAAAAATAATAAAGACGGAAGTTGTCGCGTCACTTCGGTCCAACAATGAACCTATTAATGATTTGTAATTAAAAAAAAATGCGCAAATAAACATTGAAGGGTGTAATAGCCCATAATGGCGAATTTACCCGATACCTTGGCCAAAACTAGAATTCATGTCCTCTTTTTTCCGAGCCTACTTCGAAATCAAGCTAATAGTCAGAATGAAAAAAATGCGCTACTTAATAACTGAGGGGTCTGTACTTTATAAAACTACAGTTCACCAGTACCATATAGTGTAATCTTAGGAATATCAGCCCCAAAATTCAATCAATTTCGTGCATTTATTGAATAAAAAAATTAAATAGTAAAACAGTAGTTTTTTCTCGAACTAGCAAAATGTAATAATTAAAATTAATCATGTTGTAAAATCAATTAATCATGTTGTAAAATCAATTAATCATGTTGTAAAATCAATTAATCATGTTGTGATTACAAACTGTTTCTCTCATTTATTAATTCGATTGGATTTGGTTGAATATCAAACTTTTATTGTGAAGATTTATAAGATATAAACTTGTTCATTCTGTGGTGACTTTTTCAAAAATTCATAACCGCTAACGAGCAAAACCTGCTAATACACCTTTCTTGAAACACAGTCTATCATAAAACATTAAAAATTATCGCAGAAAAGATTAATGTTCATTACATCATTTTGAACAAATAACATCATTAATTTTTAAAACATTCAACATCACTATGGTATGAACTAAAATAAATTGTAATGCTTTTATTTTACGCAATAAAAGAGAACTAAACATATTTTAAGGACATTGATATATAATAAAAAGTTGTACGTAAAAGTAGTTAAACTTTTGTTAATATACCATGTTTTGTTAATATATACCAGGTTTTGTTCACCATTTTTGGAAATTTCGCCAAATGCTGGCGTTTGGCTGTTATGCCGCGCGCGATATTTACCCCGGTGAAAAGTTTACAATGATAAAGAGAATAATTGCGATCGTGATTGAAAATAATCAAATCAAATGTGATCTAAATCCTACAGAAATTTCTTTAGCAACATCAAGTTAGTTTTAAATATCGAACTTCATCTATGATTTCGTACCTTGCAGCCACTTCCGGCTTGAATATTTCAAAAGCTATCTGTGATTATGGATTGGTGCAAGAGTATCCAAATTTTCAAATTATTTTAAGAATATATTCGACGCTGTTGGGTTATTGTGGATTCTGGAGATTTATTGGTATGATCATAAATCATTTTCTTAAAGACGAAAATATAAAATTATTTGTAGTTAGGTTCCATCTTGTAATATGCATCAATTAACAATTAACGCAGTTTATATGTTTATTTAGTTTGTCTTTTTAAGCTATGCAAAGTGAATGTTAAAAAAAAAGGCTGATTTTCCAGACCAATTGTAAAAAAAAAACTTATATAATGTTACTGAAGATTTAAGTGTTCGCTATTTTGAATATTGCGCAGCATATCATCTTCTATAATGTTCTACTATTCTCATATAAGTTACTTGAAATATGGATTATATAATTACTAATCTTATCGTAATTGCTGTATTTTGCATCAATTAACAATTAACGCAGTTTATATGTTTATTTAGTTTGTCTTTTTAAGCTATGCAAAGTGAATGTTAAAAAAAAAGGCTGATTTTCCAGATCGATTGTAAAAAAAAAACTTATATAATGTTACTGAAGATTTAAGTGTTCGCTATTTTGAATATTGCGCAGCATATCATCTTCTATAATGTTCTACTATTCTCATATAAGTTACTTGAAATATGGATTATATAATTACTAATCTTATCGTAATTAAACAATTGAACAGTTTAGGCATTTCATGGGCTTCCTAGTTGACGCCAACTTTACGAACTGTCTAGGAGTAGCTGTATTTCTAAAGCTTAGGGAGCCATAAGATAGAAGAATCCTAACTGTAGGGTAGAGTATTTTAGAGCGAGTATAATTATAAATATAAATATAAACAGAAAACGTTTAGAATAGGATTAAAAATGAGAAATATAATTAAATTTAAAAATTAAGATATCAATTACATTTAAAAAATAAATAAAGTACAGTGTTAAAATGTTCAATTGTTCATTTGTTCAAAACAGTCGATATTAAGCCCTTCGCGACGAAAGTATTGGATTATTTGAATATTGCGCAGCTTATCATCTTCTATAATATTCTACTATTCTCATATAATATCATATATTCTCATACGTGCCGTATATGGGCGATTCTTTGTGTCCCTCGGGGTTATATGCTGTATTTTGTCATTTATACATTTTTTTAGCATAAAAGGTATTTTGCAATGTCTTTCTACAATTTCGAAAGGTATTTTCAAGAAAATAACTGTAAATTTTACTCCAATAGTATTTTAAATATTGAAATTGTTGCTACTGTCCCTTGTCCCTCACCTTATGCAGTCATCTTCTGGAACAATTTTCAGTGTAATGACAAACTATTTTTAGAATTACCCAAAATAAAAATGTATAGTCTAAACTGCAAAACTAAGGCTTTTTATTCAAAATTAAAAGTAATGTTATATTATTCTGTGTCAGAGAATGTTGGCCTTTACTTTTTATGTCACTACTGTCCCTTTGTATAAAACTGTCCCTGTGACCAGCAGGAGAGTAGATAAAATTTGTGGGGCAGCTGCATTTAATAGAAGAAGCAATCAGGATTGCTGAAAAAAACACAGGGTTTAATTTTCTGGACATTAAAAGAAGCTACAAAGCTACAAAATGGACAGAAATATAAGAATTTGTCACTACTGTCTCCTACTTAAATTTTCCTTATTAATATTTTATTTATTTATGATTTTGTCATGATATAAATTGCTTTTGGAATAGTTCAAAATGTCATCTTACTGAGATTAACAGAAGCACATTTCACTGAAGCAAATTTCCTAATTTCATCCCTACTGTCACTGTCACTTCTGTTTCCTTTCAATGGAATTACACCAGCAAACTTGAAATAAATTTGAAAATAGTAAATTTCAACTGCGTTACTTAAGTTATTTCACATGTGACAATGTGAAATAGCTTTAAAATGTGAAATAACTTTAATATTTTCTTTAAAAACATTATTTTATACAAGGCAGGAAAAAACACAGTAAAAAATGACATTCACCAGTATTTTCTTATGGAAAAATTTGTGTTGTTTGTTTGAGTGATTAATAAACCCAAATGTTTTATAAGAAAATATTGATACCCTGTTTTTCGACTGTGTTTTTCCTTGATTTCTAGCCACCCTGTATAAAAGTGATGTTTTTAAAGAAAAATACTGTTTAAAGTTTGTGCCAGAATATTGTATATTACCCACCTGCCTATACCTTATCTATTTATCATGAAAAATTGTTTAAAATTTAACTTTTATTTTTCACTAAATCACAGAGTGAAATTAATCACTTATTGGAGAATCGCCCATATAGTGTTGTGCCATCATTCGAGTGAATCATTCGAACAATTTGATTATTACAAATCACTCGAATTTTTCGATTATAAAAATATAACTCGTGAAAATCACTCGATCTATTATTTTTTCCAAATAATGCATTGTTTTATTTTCTTTATTCAAGTTTAAAAAAAACATAATTTACACCAAAAAAATTATTTTGTGAAACGTTTCCTTGTTCCGTCCGCTGTAACTAAATTTCTTCTGTTTAAAATTGTGGTCTTAGTTGATTAAAAAAAAAAACTAGATAGTTGAGAGTTATGCTTCTGCGCATGATCGAGTTTTTAATTCGAATTATTTTCGTCTGTAACTGAATGAAAGCATATCTGGCTTTTGCGATGCCCGAGTTATTTCAGGTGGTAAAATCATTCATTACTGCCGTATTTGAATGATTTTCTGATTGAGTTATTTTAGAAGATTATTACACGTATGGGTAAAATAATTCATTAGTGCTTTATTTGAATGATTTTCTAATTGAACTATTTCAGTGGATTGTTGATTTCCTCATATTGTAAAAATCATTCGTTTTTGTTATAGCTGAATGATTTTCTGTTTCGCGGAGATTACTTTCGGTGCAAGTAAATGACTTGTTTCTGGTACGAATGAACGAATTATGCTTAAATAAATACGAGTATATTTTCAATCGTTTACCGAATATTACACAAATGCCTTTTTATTTCTGGTTTGATTTGTCTCTGTTTTGTCACTATTTATGAAAATAATATTAGAAAATTTTGCACGATGCATGATATTCAGAAAATTAAGGTTTATACGTTTAGAAACAACATTTTTAACAATTTATGAATACAAAATTAGGATTTTTTGTTTTCATGTTTGTATTAGCACTTCAACTATTAAAATAATACCCCCCCCCCTTTTTTTTTTTAGACATCAATAAAAAATTACAGAAACTATAAAACTTTGTTCAGAGTATGTAAATGTTTTTAACAAGTTACAAAAAAAGGAACTTTTGCTTACAAAAAATCTAGCCGTGTATTAATTTAATGATCGCAAACATGGTGATTTAGGTTTTTGGAGATTTATTATTTTTTTAACACTAAAATAAATTTTATTTTCGTTTTTTGAAAAAGCACTAGTACTAAAAATGATAGACCACTACGATTTTAGAAAATTTCTCAATTTAAATGGGGTTTTTGCGTAGTTGAATTAGATTTTTTTCTTCTACATAAGAAAAACGTATTGAATTCATAATTTTTTTCGCATTTCATTTATTGATGGATTTGCTTTCTTTAGTGATACCCCGAATACAATTTGATTAATGATTTTTGGCTTTGATAACGTAACAAGGTGCTCTGTTTTGCTATGCATTTTACGATGAACAGTATATCTATCAGTTATTTCTCAGTCTCTATGGTGTAGAAATGCACAAATTTTTATATTTGAAAAACATCTAAATCATGGGGCACTAAAAATACAACATTAAAAATCTGGTACACAACAACAACAGAAAAAATCATAATATATGGGGCAGGAATTTGGGGAGGCCACCTTACCAAGGCAGTACAAATAAAACTATTATCCATCCAACGGATATTCCTACTGCAGATTTCTAGAGGATATAAAACTATCTCTAGTAATGCACTAGCAGTCATTACAGGAATCCCTCCTATCACATTTACACTCCTCTACGAATTTCAAAGGAACAACATCTTACACCTACATAACAATGCCATAACACAAATCCACTTCTCACATTTAACCATTCAGCATAAGATTCCGGGCTGGCAAATTCAACCAGCTGATGAAACTTCCGAGTTACAAGTCTAACTGCAACTCCTAATCCCCTTTCCAACGTCTAACAGCAAGGCAACACTAGATACCAGGCTTGCTCATTCATTCTTATAACGTCACAAATAGTGGCTGGCCGCGACCAGCGATTGGTACAAAAAGACGCGCCCATCGTTTTGTGCCAATCGCTGTATGTCTTTCGTCACAGCCAGCCACCATTTGTGACGTCATGATAATGAATGAGCAGGCCCGGTATCTAGTATAGCCCTGCTAACAGTCTTCACCGAAACCGGCGTAGGCGCAGCTTTCTGCACTACGGAAGGCGGAATGCTGACTCACCGGTGGGCCAGCAGATTGGACAACTTAAACTCAATATGTCAAGCTGAACTCTTCGCCATCCACAAAGCTCTAGAATAGATTTTGGAACAACAAACAACCATTGCAATCCCCATCTATAGTGATCTACGTCTTCAGAACCTCCAATCCGCAAATCCACGAAATTAAATCCAACTTAGAAACCTGATACATAAAACTTCCATGTGACAGCACACAAGGGGATCTTCGGCAATGAATCTGCTGACATGCTAGCAAAGGAAGCAACGACAAAAACATCCTTAGACATCTCGCTTCTTACGCCTCACTCCTATATCAAAAGATCCCTTAAAACACGCATGTTGCAGCAGTGGCAAGATCACTGAAACTACTCAGAGAAAGGTAGATATACCTATGACAGAGTTCTGGTGGTATCTTGCAATCTTCTTACTTTAACTCCCTCAACCACTGTCTTCTTAACGGGACACGGCCCTTTCGGGTCATATCTAAACAAGTTTAAAAAGGCCCACCTGTGAGTGTGGCGCAGAGGCATCAGCCTCCCACTTTTATTTTAATCGCCCCTTACAGCTCGCTGGCACATCGTCGCCCCTCTTCTCCCCTTAGTGGTTGGCTGGATAATATCCTCTCCCGCACAACACTTTTAAACAAACTGAAAAACATCTTTAAGTTCTTAATGGATCTATCTAACTTGACCCTCTTCTGAGCTATGGGCTTCATTCCTGGTATGAACATCATTCATTCATGAAGCATCATCTTCACTGACCAGTGTCGCGTTGGAGGTATGCATCCAGCAGTGAACTACCTATTATGTAAATTAAGATAGTTTCACCTTAGCATGTCTATTTCCGCTCCGCCCCCTGTCGCGTTTTCTGGCGGGTTCAGCTCCGGCTGTAATATGTATTAATTTTTAAGACCTTAATAAAGGGACCGGGAGGGGCATCTATGCTCTACAGATCTGGTTCCCAGTCTGAACAGTCCCTCTTAGGCATTCAAAATTTTAATTTTAAATTTTTTCCAAATAAATTGAAAAGTAATGCACTAAATTTCCATATTCTTTACTATTAGTGTGTAACTACGTCATTAAAATGAGTATTTTACAATCGCGTTGAAGAAAGGTTTACGATGGCTACAAAATACTTGTTTTAAGATTGTGATCGTTTCAGTGATGTTTCCTCCCCCCCCCCTCCCCCTTTCACAAAATAAGAAAATTATCTTAATCGTTTTACGATAGCTTAAGGCATTGTAATTGTTGTTAAAAACAAATAAGTATAGTTATATGTTACTTATTTTTTCTAATGTATTTTTAATTAAATTTTACACTTATTTGAATCAACCACTTTCTTTAATCCAGAGTTAATTTAGTCAGCCATACATTCGAATCATCTGGTAGTGAATCCGTCATTTATATTACTTTTCATGTCAACAGTACATTTTCTACGCAAATATAAAGCACATAACAGATATTTTTCTAAATGTTTTCGATCAAACTTTTGAAAGAGCATACTCACATTACATTAAAATACGTTGCTTGAATTAAAATTGCAGTTAATTACAAATTACTTAAAAAACGCTTCTAAAAGATTGCAGTGCGAAAACATTGCACATAGGTTTATTAGTATTTAATAATATATTAAAATATATAATATGAAATAATATATGTAATGTTTGACACTTTTAATAAATAAAAATATTATATATATATATATATATATATATATCTTTGAATTTCAAAAAACATATCAAGTTCTTGTAACAATCTAATTAAATCTCCAAAGAGATAATTAATAATAATGTGTAGACAGAATACCACATAGTTAATAAATTAACAAGTGCAATCATAATTTTACCATAGCTTTACATGTGGGCAAATTCTATAGTTGTTGTTATGATTATATGGAGTTAATATTATTGGGGTTGTAACAAAAGTTAAAATTATCAAGGATGTTACAATGGGTTAATCAATACCATATAATATTAATATGTTAAACATATTTAATTTTAGTAAATATTAAATATTTATTAAATATAGTACACTAATAAACATATCGCTTAGTTTTATATTATTTATTTTATTTTATTATTAAATCATTTAATTTAATTAATATTTATGTTTTTTATATATTTTTTTCATGGTAGATATTATTTAAATAGCTGGATTTAAATTATAATAAGTGCATTACCATATTGAATAATCTATGTTATTTCTAAGTATAATACTAATTTATAAAATGAAAGCATCATATGGATTCTACATTAATGTTTGGGTTAAATTAAGATATATTTTAAATGGGTTAGTTAAAATATAAATTATATTATACTAGTAACTCTTATTCTCTATATATATCATTAATATTAACTAGTAAAATTAATATATTTACACTACATTACAGCTGCATATAAGTAATTATACATACAATATTAAAGTTTTAGTAGAATATCTGTACACCAGATGTCAGCAGCAATGTATTTGATAGTATGCTAAAATAGTCTAATATTTTTACGATAGATAGCAGTAGTATAGCTTATTTAAAACATTAAAACTTGGAAATTTAGTATGGAGGTAATAATATCTATGAAATACTTTCAAATTATCAAGTAATATTATATATTTTAATTTATTAAATTAAAATTAAAATAAAATAATTAATGGTTTTTATTTATATGCATATCATAATTTTTTTTTCTACATTTTTTAAAATGTTGTAATCTATTTAGTTAAATAAAAATAACTGTAACTGTAGGTTACAATTTATGATCTGAAGGATTCTCTATTTAACTGTGAATTTAACCTCTTCTTTTGGATACAACTTTGTACATGTGCTCACAATATACTAAATATCTTGGGATATTATTAATATAAGTAATATATATATTTTTTAATTTTTTTTAATTCTTTTTCACACTCCTTTTCAAATTGTATGTATAATTTATAATATTCCATTGTAAAGGTCTTGTTATTCAATATTGTTTCAGCGATTGTTCGGGCAAGATATGGCACTATATTTAGCAAAAGCTGGTGTCATATACAGAAAACAATCGTTCTTTGCTTATAAATGTGATTTTCTTGCCCTTGAAAAAGTAAATTACTTTATAAGCTTTTATTTGTGTATATACTCGTGTGGTTTATATTTCATTCCTTATTTCCTATTTATTTAATTTTTTTTTCTTCTTCTTAATTTGAATTAATAATGTTACTTTTATTAGGACTACAATTTTAATTTGTAAATTGACAGGGCTCTTTGGTATCGGGATTTCAGTGTATGTGGTCAGTTTCTTATGTTTCAATGGTTGAATTTTACTTAAAGTTTTATATATTGAACTTCCATAATGACATGCTGCATTTGCGCAATCATTTGTGGATAGTTATATTTTTATTTTTATTTTAATTTTAATTTTTATATTCATTTGAATATCGTTCTATTGCAGCCATCAATTAGATTTCATCTAATTACAGCCCAAATTTTGGCATATCTTATATTTTCATAATTATTAAATACATTATTTTAATGCTGCCTATGCGCATATTTTGATGTATTTCTTGTATTTCATTACCATCATTTTAAGTTGCTGCATTCTTAACTTTTTGTATTTTTGCTATTGAAATAACATGTTGATTTGGCCGTTTGCATTGATTATGTTTGGGTCAGAAGAGTTTGGTCATTTTGCATATTGAACTATCTGGTTTGTATATTCTGTAAGGGCTTCTATTGTTAAAATTTTAAATATGTACTAAGGTATTTTATACTAGTTATGGTGGGACATTTTTTCTTCTATGTAAATATTGTACATAAATTGTAATTTTTGTAATCCAGGTTTTGTATTTTTATTATTATTATTATAATTTTTATTTTATTTTTTAAATTTACGATTATTGGTAATTAACATAGAATTTTATTTTTTGAATTTTTAATTATTGGTATTAATTATCCTAGAAGTAAAATGATAAATTTGTAATGAATATTCGTACTATTTAACCTAGAAATCAACTAATAAATTTGTAGCATTATGTATTACATAATCATATTTTTATACAATTTTATATTATGTATATTTAAACATTGTCAAATTTTATTTATGATATAAAAATCTCAATATGGTCAGTAATAATAAAAAAGATTTAGCGACTGGCAATTTAGGCGATAATAATTATATTAGGTCTAATGCTCGGTACTTGGAAATTGACAGGGATTTCTTTGGATCGTCAAACAGTTACCTGTCTTATTGTCCCAAAGTGAAACTCAAATTCAAAAAATGTTCGTCACCACGTTGCTTAACATGCCCACATGCAGATCCATTACAAATTGTAAATAGTTCTAACGCTAAAATTAATGTATTTTTCTGTAAAGCTTACAACATTATTTATTCGATAAACTGCAATATTTGTAAGATGGAATATATTGGTCAATCATGTAATCCATTGCACTACAGAATCAATCAACATAGACAGGATATTATTAAAAATAATTCTATAAATGTTGAGCACGTGCACTTTAGACAACATGACTTTAAAGATATTACAATAAAAATCTTAAGTATGCACAAAAATTTCACTGATAGACTACTTTATGAATCAATTTTTATCAAATCTCGTAACTCATTATATCCTTATGGTCTTAATTCTAAATTATTTAATCGTACAAACCTTGTTTATACTAATACTACTAAACATGAACATTACAGTAGCACTTATGCTATATTAAATCATACAGCAAATACAAAAACTACACGTACAAAAAGGGGTAAAAATTGTAATAGTTCACAGTATATCTCTAGTAATGATATTGAACGGCAATTATCTAATTTGGAATATGAATTCAATAATTCTTACAAATGGCTTGATATTAGGAAAAATATTTTTTCGATCAAAAAGAAAAATCTTAACAAGTATTATAAAGTTTTTTTATCATTAAATCTATCGCCACATTTTAGTGATGTTTATTTTGATCTTTTATTATTTAGAATTAATCAACTTAATGTAAAAATTTCAAAAAACACTTACAAAAAAACTAACAACACTCTACTTATAATTACTTTTTCCAATATTGTACTTAATAAAATAAATATACACAATGTAATTAATAACATTGAGAACAAATTCCCCATAAAAAATTTTACAATACATAAATCATACAAATACAACGTTACATTAGGACGTAGGATTTTCAATTACAATAAATTTGCAAAATTTCTAACATCAAATGATAAACCTCCTTGCTTATGTAATAATCCTAATTATAGCAATTATGTAGATAAGGTACATGGTCACATTATTACAGGGGATATTAATATTGTAGAGAATGATTACTTGCGTAATCTTATGACTAATGGGACTAAATTTCGATTACCTTCATGTTATACAATTTTTTCTATTTTAAAACAATTTAATCTGGATCTTGACCTTTTTATTTATAAAATATCAATAGATTATAATAAACCTCTTGAATTTTTTAATGAATGGAAATTAAATGTTTTAAGTAATTTAAATGCTGAACTTCATAGGAATTTGGACATATATAATTTTAATTTTAAACAACTAAATAGTGAAATAACGAATTTACAAAACAAATTTATTATTACATATGTTGATAAATCACCAAACAATTATGCTTTCATCTGCAAATATTATTATTCGCAGTTAATAACTAAAGCTATAAATACAAATTTAAACTTTAAAATAACTAATCTAGATAAAATCATTAATAATCGACATATATTTCAATTTTATAAATTACTAAAAATTAAAAACTATAACTTTAATTATCCATACATAGTTGTTATACCTAAATTCCACAAAACTCCTTTAAAATTTAGAACTGTAACAATCGGTTGTAATACTTATAACAATAATGCAAGCAAATTTTTATTAAGTATTCTCACTAAATTGTTTGAACTTACAAAACAAAAAGATAATTTGTATAGCATAAAAAATAGTTTTCAACTTGTCAATAATATTAAATATTTAAATAACATAAAATACATGAAGACGTTTGATTTTAATGACTTATTTAATAACATTGATATTAACGATATGTTCAAGATAGTAAATTTATTATATAAGGAATACAAGGATTCTATTAAATTAAAAAATAAAATTTCGTTAAATTACTTTAAAACATTAACTAAATTTATTCTCCATTATAATTATATTGTTTTTAATGATACTATATATATACAAAGCTGTGGACTCCCTCAAGGTGGCATTGTTTCTTCAATTCTTGCAGAATTGTATTTATATTATTATGAACGTAACTCTAATATTGCTAATTGTAAAATATACCGTTATATAGATGACATTATTGTCTTCTATTTTAATAGTAATTCAAATTATTTATTACCTATAAAATATCATAAAAATTTAACTTATAGTTTCAATGTTATGGCAAATAATGAAATTAATTTTCTTGATCTTAAGATAATTCTTAAAGATAATAAACTTTTGTTTGACATTTATGACAAGCGAAATGATTTTACTTTTAAGGTTAACTTATTTACTAACTATTTGTCATGTATACATAAATCAGTATTTGTAAATATTTTACTAAATTTCGCACATAGAATTAATAATCTTTGTTCAAATAACTTTAAAAATCAAAATTTAAAACATATCCTTCAAATTGCACAAGTTTATGGATATCCTTACTATTTAGTTAAATCAATTTTACACATATAAATATAGATTTAATTTGGGTTAAATGTCTGTATAATTTTTTTTTTTTTGTTAAAATCTCCTTGATAAAAATGATAATCAACTTTTGATTGTTGATATATTTGGCTAAACTATGAATTGTGTGCGTTGCTGCATAGGATTATCCTAGTTTAATGTCATTCATATTTTAAAATTTAACGTTAATTTTCAACTTTTGACTGTTGATATATTTCGCTAAATTATAACTCATATTAAGAGCATGTGCTGCATAGGATCATCTTAGTTAAAAGTCATTCATAGATTAAAATTTACATGTGGGCAAATTCTATAGTTGTTGTTATGATTATATGGAGTTAATATTATTGGGGTTGTAACAAAAGTTAAAATTATCAAGGATGTTACAATGGGTTAATCAATAAAATATAATATTAATATGTTAAACATATTTAATTTTAGTAAATATTAAATATTTATTAAATATAGTACACTAATAAACATATCTCTTAGTTTTATATTATTTATTTTATTTTATTATTAGATCATTTAATTTAATTAATATTTATGTTTTTTATATATTTTTTTCATGGTAGATATTATTTAAATAGCTGGATTTAAATTATAATAAGTGCATTACCATATTGAATAATCTATGTTATTTCTAAGTATAATACTAATTTATAAAATGAAAGCATCATATGGATTCTACATTAATGTTTGGGTTAAATTAAGATATATTTTAAATGGGTTAGTTAAAATATAAATTATATTATACTAGTAACTCTTATTCTCTATATATATCATTAATATTAACTAGTAAAATTAATATATTTACACTACATTACAGCTGCATATAAGTAACTATACATACAATATTAAAGTTTTAGTAGAATATCTGTACACCAGATGTCAGCAGCAATGTATTTGATAGTATGCTAAAATAGTCTAATATTTTTACAATAGATAGCAGTAGTATAGCTTATTTAAAATATTAAAACTTGGAAATTTAGTATGGAGGTAATAATATCTATGAAATACTTTCAAATTATCAAGTAATATTATATATTTTAATTTATTAAATTAAAATTAAAATAAAATAATTAATGGTTTTTATTTATATGTATATCATAATTTTTTTTTCTACATTTTTTAAAATGTTGTAATCTATTTAGTTAAATAAAAATAACTGTAACTGTTGGTTA
Organism: Maratus michaelseni; assembly: GCA_963931845.1. NCBI lineage: Eukaryota > Metazoa > Arthropoda > Arachnida > Araneae > Salticidae > Maratus > Maratus michaelseni. Next base: position 455,506,889 of record OZ007589.1, on the reverse strand, counting down.
CAATTTATGATCTGAAGGATTCTCTATTTAACTGTGAATTTAACCTCTTCTTTTGGATACAACTTTGTACATGTGCTCACAATATACTAAATATCTTGGGATATTATTAATATAAGTAATATATATATTTTTTAATTTTTTTTAATTCTTTTTCACACTCCTTTTCAAATTGTATGTATAATTTATAATATTCCATTGTAAAGGTCTTGTTATTCAATATTGTTTCAGCGATTGTTCGGATAAGATATGGCACTATATTTAGCAAAAGCTGGTGTCATATACAGAAAACAATCGTTCTTTGCTTATAAATGTGATTTTCTTGCCCTTGAAAAAGTAAATTACTTTATAAGCTTTTATTTGTGTATATACTCGTGTGGTTTATATTTCATTCCTTATTTTCTATTTATTTAATTTTTTTTTTTCTTCTTCTTAATTTGAACTAATAATGTTACTTTTATTAGGACTACAATTTTAATTTGTAAATTGACAGGGCTCTTTGGTATCGGGATTTCAGTGTATGTGGTCAGTTTCTTATGTTTCAATGGTTAAATTTTACTTAAAGTTTTATATATATATATATATATATATATATATATATATATATATATATATATATATATATATATATATATATATATATATATAATAAACCATAAAATGTTAATAATTTGGAGTTAATATCAAGTTAATACAAATGGATTAAGAAATGAAATATGAACTAAATATAATGGAAAATTGGATAACAAGAGATTTAAATTAGAATTGGATATGAAAAAACAAGTGTAGATATAATTTTCAACCTGGATGTACCCACACGTGTTTTAAAAAATAATTCAGTATTTCATAATTATACTGGCATATATGCTAAGATCAGTACAATCATCCAGGTATGCTGAATTATTACCAGAAGACAATTGGAAATAATAAAAATGGAAATAAAAAACTTGTAAAGAATAGATAAAATATTTTTACCAGATAACAGTTAGAAATAATAAAATTGGAAATAAAAAACTTGTAAAGAATAGATAAAATATTTTACTCACAATAATTATCCAAAATCCTCAAACAACACAAGTTCTAATTTATACCAATATGACCACATGGCGCACATCATAAAATATCAAATACTTGATGATATAGTCAAGTTGAGAGAAATTATTTGAAGGTTAAGTTGAGAGAACATATTTTGAAATATCACCTTAATTATTACACCTTAACACAAATTGATTTAAAACACACAAATTTATTTATGTGATAAATACACTCAAAAGCAAATTTATATTTGTGAATATACAAATTTTCCATTTAATTTTAATCTTTAAAAGTAAAATTTAAATACACAAGCGATAAGCGCCCTCTATACGTAAATTAAAAATATGATTAACATTTATTTCACAAGCAATGTGCTGCCCTCTATTGGAACAATAATTATTCAAAATTAAGCTTGATTTACAAATTTATTATATTAGATTTAATAATATATATAAATAGTTAAAAATAATAATATCACTATAGTTTTACATTAACATCGTACAAAATCCTATGATATGAATTAAATTTAACCAGAATTATATTTATCTTACATAGTATTTCAAAGATTTTTACATTGAGTAAATATTATGTAAAAAATTTAATTAATAATAATTAGATTACTTATGTGTTTCAATCATTTTAATGCAATGCAGTATTTAAAAGACTTTATTAAAATTAAACATTCAAATAATATATATATATATATATATATATATATATATATATATATATATATATATATATATACAGGGTGATTCATAAAAGATGGGCAGAACTTTAAGGGGTTATAGTACACTTAAAGACAAATAATATTAAATAGGAGACTAAGGGTCCCAGACGTATTCCCAAGGAGATAGGGGGCATTAAAGTTTAGGGTCCGAAATTTCAAATGATTATAAAACATGGAAAAATTGGTCGATTCGTTTGCGGTTTTTGCAAAAAATTTTCTTTATGCCAGTATTTTCTTGAAATAAAATTTTAAAGTTCAATTTCAAAAAATGCCGATAGGGGGCGCTTTAGACTTTGGAGTAACAAACAACTATTTTTTAACGTTATTTTTTGTATTTCTTTAAATGATTTCGAAAGCTTAGACTTAAACTTAAATTTTGATCTAAAAATCTGAGTCCTAACGAGTAGTTAAGTAGCGTAAACTGAAATTTGAAATTTGAAACCCTTCTCCCCCCAGAACAAAAATCAGTTATTCCCGATCTTTGTGTCGTAGATTAGGCTCTAACTACTGCCGCGTTTTGCTAAAATTATTCTTTATGTCAGTATTTTCTTGAAAATAAATTTTAAAGAAAATTTTCAAAAAATTCCGATAGAGGGCGCTTTAGACTTTGGAGTAACGAACAACTATTTTATACCGTTATTTTTTGTGTCTCATTAAATGCTTTCTAAAGCTTAGACTTAAATTTTCAGCCCAAAATCTGAATCGTTAGACGTGGTTAAGTTTCTGGGGAGAGGGGTTTGAAATTTCTACTCCTGAGCACAGTTCAGTTTACCATGTCCACACATTGTGTGCTGTGATACGAGGTAAAAAGACACAAATTAGGATTATGTTACCAAAGCATATTTATTAACATGTAATCACAATAAATGTTCAAAATTGTGACCACCAGAGGTTATACACGCAGAACAACGGCGACGAATGGAACGGCGAACATTCGCGAAAACATCAGGCTTTTCGAGCACTTCCCCTACAGCGGCGGAAAGTCTGGCGACCAGTTCCTCGGGGGATTCAATGGGTGTCTCATACATAAGAGCCTTCAATCGTCCCCAAAAAAAGAAATCGAGGGGTGAAAGATCTGGCGAGCGAGCAGGCCAAGCAACAGGATCACCTCGACCAATCCATCTGTTCGGAAATGTGATGTCCAGATAGTTGCGGACGTCTCGTACGTAATGGGCTGGCGCTCCATCGTGCTGGAACCACATGACCCGCCGGATGCGTGGAGGAACAACGTTTAACAGGTCTGGCAGCACATGTTGCAGAAATGTGAGGTATGTTTTACCGTTGAGGCGTTCAGGAAGAAGGTACGGTCCGATTAGGTGGTCTCCGAGGATTCCTGCCCAAACATTGATGGAAAAGCGTCTCTGATGAGCATGTGGATACGTAGCATGTGGATTGACATCCGCCCATACATGTGCATTGTGTGTGTTAAATGTACCTTCACGTGTGAAGGTACATTCATCGGTGAAAAGCACAGTTCGTCCAAAATGTGGATTTAGCGCGTTCTGCTGCAGAAACCAGCGGGCGAATTCAATACGATTTGGATAATCCCCTGGAGACAGTTTCTGGACTCGTTGCACATGAAACGGGAGCAAATGTTCATCCTTCAGTACCCTCCAAGTCGTGGACTGTGAGGTATCCACCTGGCTAGCCACTGTTCGTGTACTTGTACTTGGCTGCGCCGCTACTACATCCAGAATGGCTTCTGCAACAACTACTGATTCGTCCTTTTTTGCACGACCTGCATTCGACCGGGAAGCGAGAAATGATCCCGTCTCACACAACTGTCTGTGCAAGCGCTCGAAAGTTTTGCGGTTAGGCAACCGCCTGTTAGGAAATCGCTCTCCGTACATTCGTTGTGCCTCTGCACCATTTCCATCTGCCGCTCCGTAAATTAAATGCATCTCAGCCTTTTCCTTATTCGTGAAGGGCACCATCTTCCGATTCATTACTACAGCGACTTACACTTGACTCACCGTTCAGTGGTTTTTATGCCTGAATCGTGTCGAAATTTTGCATACGTGTTCTTCTTCTTCCCCATTTGACATTTGCATACTTTCTGTTTCCTTCTTCACCCGGTGACTAGCGTCAGGAATGGAGCTTTAACGTTTGCATGAGCGACGTTTCCAACTGTGCCAGTGCCTTTATGAGTGAATTCCGACTATGCAGTCCTTGACGAAAGTTGTATTTTTGCCTCGTATCACAGCACAGAATCGTTGGGCATGGTTAAGTAGTGCAAACTGAACTATGTTCAGAAGTTGAAATTTGAACCCCCTCCCCTCGCTACTGAACCACGCTCAGCGATTCAGATTTTGAGCTGAAAATTTAAGTTTAAGTCTAAGCTTTAGAAAGCATTTAATGAGACACAAAAAATAACGGTATAAAATAGTTGTTCGTTACTCCAAAGTCTAAAGCGCCCTCTATCGGAATTTTTTGAAAATTTTCTTTAAAATTTATTTTCAAGAAAATACTGACATAAAGAATAATTTTAGCAAAACGCGGCAGTAGTTAGAGCCTAATCTACGACACAAAGATCGGGAATAACTGATTTTTGTTCTGGGGGGAGAAGGGTTTCAAATTTCAAATTTCAGTTTACGCTACTTAACTACTCGTTAGGACTCAGATTTTTAGATCAAAATTTAAGTTTAAGTCTAAGCTTTCGAAATCATTTAAAGAAATACAAAAAATAACGTTAAAAAATAGTTGTTTGTTACTCCAAAGTCTAAAGCGCCCCTATCGGCATTTTTTGAAATTGAACTTTAAAATTTTATTTCAAGAAAATACTGGCATAAAGAAAATTTTTTGCAAAAACCGCAAACGAATCGACCAATTTTTCCATGTTTTATAATCATTTGAAATTTCGGACCCTAAACTTTAATGCCCCCTATCTCCTTGGGAATACGTCTGGGACCCTTAGTCTCCTATTTAATATTATTTGTCTTTAAGTGTACTATAACCCCTTAAAGTTCTGCCCATCTTTTATGAATCACCCTGTATATATATATATATATAAGTTTGTGATTTATAATCAACAATGTTATCCATGTATAATTTTATGTGTTTTTGTATAAGTTATTTTACAGTTATTTTAATACAATGCATATTTTATAGACCTTTTATAACGGATCATTAGAATCACTTAATATAAAAGTGATCGACTAAACGCACAATCACATTAACTATATAAAGTGTAAATAATGTTCAACCATCTTAAGTATTGTCCTTATATGTATTAATGGTATATGTTTTAATTGTATTTATATATGTTTTAAACCTGATCATTAGTATCACTTAAAATAAAGGTGATCGGCAACGCACAATCACAATAACTATATAAAGTGTAAACAATGTTCAATCATCTTAATTATTGTCCTTATATGTTTTAATTGTATTTATGTATGTTTTAATTGTAATTTTCTATATCATATGCTATTTTTTATCGCACACTAAAACAATAATTTATTACATAACATATTTATATTTATATGATGTAATAAATGTTATTTAAAAGAGTTGATAATTGAATTTATCAAAAAAATAGGATAACCATATAGTTTTGCATGATCTCGAATAAATCTAATATTTTTGTTTTTATTTATATATGAGCATAGATATTTTATACGATGAAGATAATTGATAATTATATTTTTATAAACTGATTTATGTAAACAGGAAGCAAAATTGGTAAAAATATTTACTTTAAATGGAAAATAAAATCTTTTATCATAAATATCAAAAATTAATTTATAATTATCATTAATTTTAATTTTTAAGTCAAGAAAATTTATATTATTATTAATAAAATCATTTTCGCTTAATGTAAGCTGATTAGGATAAAAATTGAGTGGTGATGTGCAATTTTTATCATTGAAATAAAATATGATAATGTCATCAATATAGCGATAAAATACATAATCATTGTTCGGACCAATATTTCTTTCATAATAATATAAGTAAAGGTCAGAGAGAATACTAGAAGCGGTCCCACCCTGCGGTATTCCCTGGCATTGTTTATAAATAATATTGTCATATGATGTAATTATTATGCAATGTAAAGTTTTAAAAAAAATTACGGAAATATGATCTTTTAATTTTAATTGAGATTTAAATTCTTTAAATAATATACACATTGTTTTATGTAAGTTTTTTATATCAATGTTATTAAATAAATCATTAAAATCCAAAGTTTTTATGAATTTTACTTGATTGATATTATTTATTTTATTAATAAGCTGAAAACTGTTTTTTAGGCAATGTTGGTTATTATGTTTTATCGTTATATCATATATCTGCTTTAAAATATTAAGTAGTAAATTGCTTGCATTATTATTATATGTATTACACCCGATGGTAACTGTGCGAAATTTAATTGGATTTTTATGAAATTTTAGAATTATAACAAGATGAGGATAATTTAAATTATTACATTTGATTTTTAGTAATTTGTGATAATTTAATAATTTTCTATTATTAATTTCAATATTTAATTTAGTTTTATTAAAAATATTACTTGCGTTAATTGCATTGGGAATTAACACGTTATAGTACTCTCTACAAATAATAGCATAATTATTTGGAGATTTATCTACATAAGTAATTATAAAATTGTTTTGTAATTCTGATATATGTTTATTTATATTTTTAAAAGCTGCATGTGTAATATGTTGATAATTTTTTAATTTATCTATTACAGAAAATCTCCATTCACTGAAATACTCGATAGGTTTATTGTAATCAATAGCAATTTTATCTATACTAATAAAAGAAAGTTTCGCTCTGTGTGTGTGTCTGTTGGCGATGGATAGGAAAATCTAGCCCACTTAGAAGGCTGGAAATTTAGATTTAGGTAGTCCAAACCCTCTCCTGGTGCAACATTACATCAGAATTTTAATATTTTAATTACTTTCTGAAATATTAATTAAAATGCACAAAAAACTCTCATTAAAAATGCGCTTTTTTCATCGGTTGGTTGGTTGTGTAGAATATCTTCTCAGAACACATTAAATAAATCAGAGTAACGATGCATAGATAAGGACTTATAACGAAATAGTGCCAACATTGATTGCAGTTACCTGCATATAGCCAAGCTAATGCAGCGCCATCTACTCACGGCAAATTACATAAACGCCACCTGTTTAAGACATTTACAGGCACGTTCTTCTTCATTATAATTATCTGGGTTTAAGGTTTTTTTAAAACAGGACATATATTATTATGATAGAGACTATTATTACAGAAAACTTTATTTAACAGATTATTTGTTATATATTTGCGAGAATGGCGAGGGGTAGGGGTCTAATTACATTTAATAATTTTAACCCGTAGCGTTTAATTGTTGTTTTATATACAGAATACCGCTATTTTAAATCTCAGTTTCTCAGTAATATCTCCGTAATAATGTTCCGAACTTCTCCATTTAGTTCCATTTTTACTAAATTATCGTAAAAATCAGCATTCATTGCTTCAAGGTGTATTTCTAAAAAGCAATTACCAGTATTTCCGAATAATAGCCTAAGCCAAATTTCAAATTAAGTTCCTAGCTTAACCAAATGAATCAATCTTTAAAGATGTATAGTGATCCTCCTAATTAGTTATTTGCTGAAGGTCACTTGAACATCCCCCCCCCCTCTGGGGCCCTCCTTCAAAGTTTTCTCTAACTATTTCCCGTTTCCATATCTCAGCAACTATCTTTCCGATTTCAACGCAAGTTATTCCAAACATTATAATTAACTTAATAGTTACCCTTTATAACATTAAACTAAATTTATGAGTAGCGGTTACCACTATTTCTGAATAATAGTTTAAACCAAATTTGTAATTAAGTTTCTAGCTTAACCAAACGAAGGAATTTTTAAAGATGCATAGTGACCCTCCTAATTAGTCATTTGCTGAAGGGAACTTGAACATCCCCTCCCCCTTCCCCTCCTTCAAAGTTTTTTACCCAACTGTGCCCCGTTTCCATATCTCAGCAACTATCTTTCCGATTTGAACGCAAGTGATTCCAAACATTATAATTAACTTAATAGACACCCTTTATAACATTAAACTTAATGTATGAGTAGAGGCTACCACTATTTCCGAATAGTAGTTTAAGCCAAATTTGTAATTAAGTTTCTAGCTTAACCAAACGAACGAATTTTTAAAGATGCATAGTGATCATCCTAATTAGTCATTTGCTGAACGGCACTTGAACATCCCCTCCCCCTTCCGACCCCTCCTTCAAGGTTTTTTACTCAACTATGCCCCGTTTCCATACCTCAGCAACTATCTTTCCGATTTGAACGCAAGTGATTCCAAACATTATAATTAACTTAATAGACATCCTTTATAACACTAAACTTAATGTATGAGTAGAGGCTACCACTATTTCCGAATAGTAGTTTAAGCCAAATTTGTAATTAAGTTTCTAGCTTAACCAAACGAACGAATTTTAAAGATGCATAGTTATCCTCCTAATTAGTCATTTGCTGAACGGCACTTGAACATCCCCTCCCCCCCCCCCCGATTCCTCCTTCAAGGTTTTTTACCCAACTATGCCCCGTTTCCATATCTCAGCACTCTTTCCGATTTGAACGCAAGTGATTCCAAACATTATAATTAACTTAATAGACACCCTTTATAACATTAAACTAATTTATGAGTAGAGGCTACCACTATTTCCGAATAATAGTTTAAGCCAAATTTGTAATTAAGTTTCTAGCTTAACCAAACGAACGATTTTTTTAAGATGCATAGTGATCCTCCTAATTAGTCATTTGCTGAAGGGAACTTGAACATCCCCTCCCCCCCCCGGTCCCTCCTTCAAAGTTTTTCATCTAACTATGCCCTGTTTCCGTATCTCCGCAACTATATTTCCGATTTCTACGAAACTGATTCCAAGCATTATAATTAACTCAATAGTAACCTTCTATAACATTAAAGTAAATTTATGAGTAGCGGTTACCACTATTTCTGAATAATAGTTTAATCCAAATTTCTAATTAACGTCCTAGCTTAACCAAACGAACGAATTTTTAAAGATGCATAGTGGTTGTCCTAATTAGTCTTTTGTTGAACGGCACTTGAACATCCCCCCCCGACCCCTCCTTCAAGGTTTTTTACCCAACTATGCCCCGTTTCCATATCTCAGCAACTATCTTTCCAATTTGAACACAAGTGATTCCAAACATTATAATTAACTTAATAGACACCCTTTATAACATTAAACTTAATTTATGAGTAGAGGCTACCACTATTTCCGAATAATAGTTTAAGCCAAATTTGTAATTAAGTTTCTAGCTTAACCAAACGAACGAATTTTTTAAGATGCATAGTGGTCCTCCTAATTAGTCATTTGCTGAAGGGAACTTGAACATTCTCTCCCCCCCTCCCCCCGGCCCCTCCTTCAAAGTTTTTTCTCTAACTATGCCCCGTTTTTGTATCTCCGCAACTACTTTCCGATTTCAACGAACTGATTCCAAACATAATTAACTCAATAGTCACCTTCTGTAACATTAAAGTAAATTTATGAGTAGCGGTTACCACTATTTCCGAAGAATAATTTAAGGCAAATTTGTAATTAAGTTCCTAGCTTAAGCAAACGAACGAATTTTTAAAGATACATCGTAGTCCTCCTAATTAGTCATTTTCTGAAGGACACTTGAACATCCCCTTCATGCGGCGCCTCACTCATGATTATTTTCTCTAACTGTGCCTTATTTCAATAACTCGGCTTATAATGTTCCCATCTTCTCGAAACCAGCTCGATTTTGTGGCACGCCTACTATACAGTACCGTAGGCAACGTTAACCTATCTCAGAGGCACTGGAAGGGGGAAATAAAAGATTTTCCGGAGCGTGCGAGCGTGCCCGGTATACGGTGTCGAAGCCATCGAAAACCTTGGCCAGAGTTTCGTTTTTTAAAAGATTTGAGTTTATCACACAGGCTCGGGCAACGCCGGACGGGTCAGCTAGTGTATAAATAAATCAATATCTTGAATAAACTGCAATATTATGGATTTGATATTACACCTATATGGAAGGCGAAATTTTTTTCCATTATGCATTAAGTTTTGTAAAATAGGTTGTTCTACAATATTAAGATCACCAGTAATAATATGACCATGTGTTGTATTTATGTACTTTTGAAATTTTGGGTCATTACAATAACAAGGGTTATTATTTGAAGAGACCATTTGTTTTGCAAAAGAATTGTAATTAAAAATTTTACGTCCAAGTGTTGGATTATATTTATATGTCTTGTGAATGGTAAAATTTTTTATTGAAAAATTATTAGTAGTGTTGTTTATGATATTGTGTAAATTGATATTATTAAATACATGATTGGAAAAATTTATAATTAGTTGTGTATTATTAGTTTTATATTTAGATTTATTAGAAAGACTTGTATTTAATAGGTTTGCTCTATAATGAAGAATATCATAAAAGGTATCACTAAAATGTGGAGAATATTGATTCTTTTTAAATACTTTGAAATATTGGTTTAAAAATTTCTTTTTAATACTAAAAATATGTTTTCTTATAGCTAACCAACTATAATCATTACAAAATTGTGCCTCAAGATCATCAAGCTCTTGTTGTATCACAATATTATCAGTGTATTTTTTGTTATTATGTTTACCTCTACATGATCTTGAAGTCTTTTTTATGTTTGAAAAATTTAATCCTGAATAAAGATTTTTATAATTTTCACATTTAGTTAAATCTGAAAAAACAGGATGTGATTTTTTGTGTACTAATTGATTTAATCCATAAGGATAGGTAGTATTAAAATGGCTTATATATTTACATTCTAGAAAAAGTCGTTCAGTAAATTTTTTTTGTATTTTAAGTATTTTAATAGTAATATTTTTAAAATCATGATTTTTTAAATGAGTATATTCAATATTATGAGTAGTTTGAAATTTAGATTTTTTAAATTTATCAATATGAGAACGATGTAAATTTAGCCGTTTATGTAATTTTTGACAAGACTGTCCAATATAGTCCATATTACACGAATTGCATTTCAATGAATATATTACATTGTATGCTTTGCAAAATTTTACCAAATTAAGATTGTGATTATTTGAAATCTGGGACTTATCAGCTAAAGGACATGTAAGGCAACGCTTAGATTCACACTCACGAAAACATAGTACAGGCTTGGGACAATAGAATAGGTTATCTGATAATGATCCAGGAAGATCCCTAATAATCTTCCTGTACCGACCATTAGTCCTGGATCCACCAAGGCCTAAATTGCCAGTATCTAACATTTTACTCATAACTACCATATTTTTTGAAAGCAATAAAAATTGAAAAAGATACATAGTAAAAATTATAATTATAACATCAAATAATAAATTTTTTAAACAACTTTATTTTTATAAAGTACTCTTGAATAACCATAAAAGAAAAAACTATAATAATAAATATTTAAAATAAGATTAATGATTGTTTTATACTTGATTAAATATAATAAAACTATTTACATATATACATAAGTCCCATTAAGCAAACTAACATCAAAAGACAACAATTTAAAATCCCCAAGCAATAAGTCAATACAAAATTAATTTTGGCAAAAAAGAACCTGAATAAGATGTTATAAAGATGAATTTGAAAATTCAATAGATGAACAAATGATACCAAGAAATAATAGTAATATTATATAATTATTATTATTAAATTATTATTAAATACACCATTAAAAGCGCAATGCAGCTATATTAACTATGTATTCCAAACAGAATCTAATCAAAGTGATTTATGAGCCAAATAAGCTAAATTATGGTATCATATGAAAATCAATAATTTCAAAAAGATAATTATTGAAAAGAATATAATATACTTTTAGTTCTCTAGAATTGTTTTATTTTTAAATTTTTATGTCAGTCACTTTGACGCATAAATAAAATTTGTGTATAAGCCAGTTTTACTACGCTTTTAGGTATTTATTTATTTGTGGATATGTATGTGTACTTTTTTATGAAATATTTATATTTAGTTAAATAAAAGCCCAAACTATTATTATTTTTTTTTTTTTTTACAATTTATGATAGCGAAATAGAAAAATTTTATTTTACGCAACAAACAATAAATTTAGTATTTATTTTAGTAAAACTTTTCTAAGTTCTAAGCGTTTTCAACCAACCAAGAAAGCTTACTTCTTAAACTTTTTTTGTCAATTATTGTGTATTATACAATTACAATTTCTATTTACAAATATCATATGTGGTCACATTGTTGTTTCTCTGTACTTTTTTATTTTACCATTTATGATAGCAAAATAGAAAAAATTTATTTTACGCAATAAACAATTAATTTATAATTTATTTTTGTAAAACTATCTAGTATTATCTAAATTCTAAGCATTTTCCACCAACCAAGAAAGCTTATTTCTAAAACTTATTTATTTATTTTTGTCAATTATTGTGTATTATACAATTACACTTTCTATTTACAAATATTCATATATCTATTTATTTTAATTGCAATCAACGAAATCGCAGATGTTATAAGAAATAGTTCCTGAAAATCCATTTCAAAGAGAAAAGATTAAAATTGTTGAAGGCATTTTGTTGAAGGGTTGCATTGGGTTGAAGGAATATGTGTTGAAATTCTTATAAGGTGTTCTCGAAAATGTGATTGAAGCACTTCAGATTTGTAACTATTATGATGAACGTAATTTTTTTTATTATTGTTTTCAAAGCAAAATTATGAATAACTTAAAAAAATAAATAATAAAATAAAGGAAAAATTCAAAATTGTTTCGATGGCATCTAGTCCATGCTTATCCCTTTAAATGGCTGCACCCAACAAACTGCTATCAACCTAGACTTAATCTTATATTTATGATAACAAACGTTTTATAAAATTGGATCACCTGACAATTTGGAAGTATTTGTCTGTACTGGCAATTGTGTAGGTCAAGTCAAGTAAAGTTTTGTTTTGAAAATTTTTGTGCATGAACTTTTTGTGGAAAACTTGTAAATGGTTTCGTGTTACTTGAAGACTACATTTGAAATGAAATTTACTAAGCCAGGCAATATTAAAGCTTGAAGTCAGTAAACTTATTTAACAACTATTATTATTTCGCTAATAATTAAAAACTCTTTAATATAATCTTATAATTGCATTTTCAAAATATTTTCTGTAAAATAATTGCGGTATTAATTTGTGTTTAATATCTGAGCATATAGTTTTAGTATGTGTCAATATCTGATGATTGTCTTACATTTATTCTATCTAGGTGCTTTTAGTGTTTGGAAAAGATGATGCCCAAAGTGATTCTCTTAAACTGGCCGCTGAAAAGCTTTCTTGCGAATGCACAATTGCATACACACCGGAAACTGCTACGGACACCTTCCAGAACTCTCATCCTCATCTTGTATTTATTGATTCCAGACAATCAAAATTTTTCGATCCTATATCATTATGCAGGTAATTTTTTTAAATATGATTTCTAAATACGAGAACGAAATCTTCTTTAAAACAGGTATTCATTTATTAATGTCTGTATATTTAATATTTATTCTCCATATTACCAATTTTACACTAAGACATCATCTAAAAACATGGTTAAAAGTTCCATTAAAATAGTCCTTCATTATTAAAAATGTTAAAAAGTTTCACATAAAACCATCACTATGGTGACAGTTTGACCAATGTGTTCAAATGTGTCAAATGACTAATATGTTCAAAAATAATTTTTTTCTTCACTTTACTAAAAGTTTATATGTAGACAGGTATACGTAACAGGTATGAGTAACACCATAGACAGGTGTTCCTTAAATTGTACCTACACTCTAAAAACGACATTTTCAAAACTGCGCAAAAAATACTCAAATCTGAGTGTGTCGCATAGTCAAAATGGCTCCGAATCAAAATGACTCAAGTTTGCAACATGTGTATACTCATTTCTGAAAACAGGCACACACTCAAGAATGAAACATCATGTGCTCCTATTTGAGTATGTCCGTGTTTCAAAAATGAGTATGAACTGACTTCTATGTGTTCATTTTTGAGTATGTCCATGTTTCAAAAATGGGTTTGAACTGACCTGTACGTACTCAGTTTTGACCATGTCCATATTTCAATATTCTGAGAATTTCTGGTATTTCAGAATGGAAAGCATTGTGTCGTCCTATTTGAAGCAAAAAGTTTCATAACAAAATAAAAACATTGATTTACTCAGATTTGAAAGTGTTATTTTTCTCAGTGTACTGTGCCTGCTTCAGCTTGGAGCAGGCCTGGACACTATACAAAAAAATGTATGTATTAATGACGAAGAAAAAGCAGAAGGAAGGACGAGGAGATAGTTTTGCGAAATGCGCCAAGTGCATTTCGTAAGAGCAAAAAAAAAATTACCATTTCCACAATTATTATATAAATTCTCTAAATGAATTGCTTTTTATATCTTCTAAAATTAAAACATTTACAATTTTTTTATATTTAGATTAAGTAGGTTTTAAGGAATTTTAACGTCTGTAAATCTCAATAATTGTTTAATTTTGATTTATATAAAGGTTATAAATTATTTAATATGTAATGATATTCTGTATTAATATGGGAAAGAAATTTTACTTAACACATTATTTGTCTTTTGTTTTTATTTCCTAGATCTTTTCATAATATTCAAGGAAGCCAATATAGCTGCTTTGTTTCAATTGTCAAAAAAAGGTAATATATATGTTATGTTCTGCTATTTTCTTAGATCCAGTCAGCAGTCGATGAAAAAATATGGCAGGCATCTCATAATTTAATGTAGTCGTATTATGAAGTTTAAGCAGTAATAGCCGAGTAAAATGTTGATAGTCGAAAAAAAAATAACACTGTTGCACTCTAAGCTATTTATTAAAACTCAATCATCTTAAACCCCGGAGGAGTGCTCTCTCTCCATAACTATATCTTAGCAAATCTCTATGTTAGAACATACTAGAACTCTACTAGGTGTCTTATTACTCACTACAACACCAGCAACATTTTATTTAAACACTCACTTCGACGGCAAAATCTCTCCCTCTCTGCGTCCGTCAGCTCGTTTTAAGCGAGGAGCGCGGAAGAACAATTTCAAACACGTGACCTGTTTTAACCCATGTATGCTCAATTTCGCCTCGCACTATCTTTTATCTATGATTTAATATTGAAGAAATGAGTCTCTCTTATGCTTTCGGCAGGAAAAGAATCTTCTAGAACATTGCAGAAATTAAAAAGCGCGGGAAACTAATAGAATATTTTCGGCTTTTGCGTATTGAGAATATAAGTTTCTCGATAACAAAACAATTTAAAAGAATGATTTTTTAGACTATTAGGAAAGGGAAAAGGGTGAATTTACGCAGATTAAAAGAAATAAAAGAGATTTTTAAATACGGGAATAAATAGGAAATATTTAATATCAAAAAGAATTTTAAAAAATAGGTTTTTTAAGAAGAAATATACTTATGAAATGTGATTTTTACATCTTATTTGACGGGAAATAAAAAGTTAATTTAAGTAGATTAGGATACAAAATGTTTTAAATATGGACTGGACAGTAATGGAATATTTTTAAGAAAGGGAATATTTTAATAAACTAAGGTTGTAAATTGAAATATTAATAAAATGATTTTTTTATAGAATAAATGTAATAGGGTATGGAATTTAAAATTTTGTAATATATATATATATATATATATATATATATATATATATATATATATTGTGATGATTATAAATTTTGATTTGTTTATTTTTTAATATTTTATAACTTAAATATATTTTAAATACAGCATGCTTGATAAAGAAGATGGAACCCTAATATCACTTCTGCAATCAGGTTTTACTAGGGTAAGTTTGAAAACTAAAAAACATGCCATTCAAATGTGTTAATTATGTTGTGTTTCTGACTTTTATTTCATTTTTCATACATTTATACATTCTATATACATATATACATTTTTCATTGGATAAGACAGGATTCTGTTATGGATAGGTTCTATTTTCACAAGTTTTACTTATTTATGTAATAAAATGTTCTGATTTTCTCTTCCTTTTAAGAATCTTTTTTTTTCTTACATTCTTTGTTGTCTATTGTTATTTTCTCTAATTTTATAGAGATATAGATTTGTCTGTTAAGTTAATATACATTCAGATTGGCAATTTATTTCCCATATTTCTTTATAGATATAAAAAAAAAAAGTGTGTATTAGCTTAGAGTTTCAGTTTTCATGTTGGAATTTGAATTATCTTGCGTTATTAAAAATAATAATAATAGAGTGATATTTTGTTAAATGTTAAATGATTAAGTCATGTTTTTTGTATTATTTTTTTTGTACGTGTGCATCTACAATGTACATACTCAGTACATACTCTTTCAATTTTTTATTTTAATTTTCAGTGCTTTACAGAAACTCATAACTTGACAACATGTATAAATGAACTCATACAAATTCATCATACTGACGTCTCTTACCTTTTAAAACTTCGTGCATCTCAGGCACTGTTTTCCGCATTAGATACATGCAGAGATGGTATTATTGTTACAGGCCTAGACCACAATATACAGGTAGTATTTGCCATTCAGTATTTGTTGTTTAGTGGTGTTTTGTCATTATGTTGCTGCAAATAAACTTTGTAATTAAAAATAATAATAATAATAAATTAAAATTCATAATATAAATTCTGGACGATTAAACCATGAAAAAGTATTACCATAATGACGTGAGTATAAAATATCACAATTTACTAAATGATGTATTAAAGTTAAAACTACACAAACAGTAAAATCAAATTAAACGTTTCAGCCAATCCTCAGGAAATAGTTGTTACAATTGTTTTTAAATTTGTGGTATTTCTCCTTTGCAACTTTAGAAGCAATGGTACAACTATTTCCTGAGGATGGCCGCAGATGATGGCTGAAACGTTGATGGTTTTAATTTGATTTTACTGTTTGTGTAGTTTTAACTTTACATATTTTTTAAAATGTCTTCTGTTAAAATTTTCTTGCTTTGTTTGGTTTTCTGTCGTAAGTTGTATGTTCAAAGTACACATCTGTACAATTTCATATGAATATTTATATGAGGAGGCTTAATTAGGTATTTTTCCAGCATAAGGTCCTTGGCGAGATTTTTTTTAAAAATGGCTTTCGTGAGAAAAGGAAATTTGGTAACGTATTTTCTGGCAACCTATTCACTATTTTATATACACAAACATTTTTTTTTCAATATTTATATTATTTATTATAAATAAACCATTTATCTATTTTTATATACAAACAAAAGAAAATTGTATATAAAAAACAATTATAATAATATGTATATGTATACAAATATGAACAAGCATAAAAGTTCATTAGGTTTGTTTTCATAGCTGTTCATATCATTTGGCAACAAATCTCACTTTCTAAAGACCAAATTGCGCCAAGCTTTTAAAAAAACGCCAAAACCCCCCTTTAATGGAAAAGTACCTTTTATTTGATCCAAAAAAAATGAGACCGTGCATCCCTTGTTTTACTTTTTCACTTTCCCTGTTACGGGTTAATTTATTGTAAATCTTATAATATCAAATTATCTGAAAATGTTAACTAAATAAACAAAAAACTTGTTTTTAAATACACAAAGAAAATTATTATTCGTTTTCATTTTAATAATCCATAAATATTTATACAATACAACATGAAGATTATATACATACGTAAAATTTAATTCAATTGATTCAAATACATAGCTGTCAATCCTTTGTAGCATTGTGTCAAATAGAGAAATTCAAATAAACCAGACAATTATTTCTAAAAGTTGTCTTGCTTCGATGTGGTGTCGTTTCAATGTTTTATTCCACTTATTAAGTAAATTTTATGGTTCAAAAATTTTTCATTTGATTTTGTTAAATTGGCACAAATTGGCGCAATGCTACAGGTTAGTGAGCTATGCAAATATAATTTCTTAAAACACAATTATAGTAGTCACAACTATAGTCAACACACAATTATAGATTATAGCCACATAGGACACAATTATAGTCAATATTAATTATTATTCTGCTCATATATATTTTATTTTAGAAAAGTAATTTCGTGACAATATTATTCTTACTCATTTTGTTAATTATTATTTCGTTTTTAGTATGCAAACAAAGCATCTGAAAAAATACTTGGTTATGAAGCAAAAGCTCTTACCGGTCAAAATGCTCAAACCCTTTGCAGAGCGGAATCTGTCAAAGCTGATATAATTGAGAGCATTAATATGCAAGTAAAGAAAGGAAAAGTAAGTTTCTTATTATTGTTGTTATTATTACCAAGAGCTATTCTATATTTTTGACATTGGTATTTGTTTTCTAATTTAAATATGTCAAGAGCCGATTATCCAAAAGGCGCGTGACGCACATCCTTCTCCTTTATAATTTAACAGGGGACCAAAAATGACTGTTAAAAAGGCTCTCTAATGAACTATTTTAAGGTGCGTTCGTAATTATATAAATACGTAGCAACTATAGTCGTCGTCTAGTCCGACCGTCTGTCTGTCTGTCTGTCCGCCCGTCTATCTGTCTGTCTGTCCGTCTGTCCGCATATATCACAAAAATATGCCATTCTTTAATAGGAACGAAAAATCAGCATCAGGCATAGATTATGAAACACTTTTTAACACTAGCAAAGAAAATTTAAATAAATTTTATTTTTTTTTCCTAAAATGAAATGAGATATCCGCACTTTTAATAAAATCCCCATAGATAGTAATTTTTCCCCATAGACCTTAATGTGACGGAGTGTCCCTGAAAATGAACTACAAATGCTGCACATTTCATTTTCAATCGCGAACATTCTTTATTGAATCTCATTCATACATAAAAATACGTCATTTCGAGTGTATTTACATGCGTTAGAGTACAGAAAAATGGTCAGAAAGACAGGCAAACCAAATTCATAAACACCTGTCAAAAATGTTGTGAAGTAAAAAAGAAAAATTCCAACGTTAAAATGCAGTAATAATACACACAAAAAAGCAGCAAATAGCTGTTTGCTGCTTTTTGTGTATTATTTGTGCATTTTTAACGTTGGTATTCTTCCTTTTAATACTGTTGCACAAAGGTTTTATCTGCTATTTTTATATGTTGTTAAGTGTTAAAAAACAAGCAACGCTCATACTGAATTTAAAAATAAACAACTTTGTTATCAGCAAACTATACATAATACTTTAAAAAATCGCATGAATATCTACACTACCTTTGAAACTGGTTTATAGGGAATTTCAAAATTTTATAATATTTATTTTCTCATTAGATTTACAAAATGTTTAGGTGTATGCGTAACCATGCATCCCCTTCCTCATAAAAAATGCCCTGCAATAATGTATTCAAAAACTTTTGTGTGATCTTGTAAACAAAAAAGACTACGAATACTACACACACAATCTTAAAAGAAAAGCATTCCATAGTTAATCATAACAGTTTTGATCTCCTAGATATCCCTATTCTGAAAATCTTTATGTCATGTAATGGGATGTGATTTATTTATTTTACTTTTGTTTGATAGCTTAAGTTTTTGCTGGGATGTTGAGTCATTAATAATTATTTTATTTCTAGGAATGGGAAGGAACGTTATTCCACAAAAGAAAATCTGGTGAAAATTTGCCTTTATGGAGCAGAATAATGCCCGTTGAAATATATTCTGGGTAAGTTCCTTCTTTTATACTTAAATGTACATTCAGCTTGTGTATATCTTCGTGTACTTTGAAGAAATGTACTTTGAAGAAATATATAGCTTCGAAAGATATACCATGCATTTGAAAAGTGCTTCTGTTTTAGTTGTTTAATATTTTTCAATGCTAATTTAAATTATGTAAAAGAAAAATGTGATATAATTTGCAACTTCTTTCAATTATTATAATTTTTTTTTAACTTATTTTTTTTTTGCATGTTTTATTATTATTCACAAAAAAGTTTTGTTCAGAATGGAGGAATTAGCCTGTAACTTGCTTGAAAATTATTAAAAAAGCACAATCTATAGAATAATGATTGATATGTATATACAGTGCATTTTCTGTGAGGGGGTTCGCACAGATAGGCATACCCTTAAACATTTTGTGAATATGACAATATGAAATAGTAATTTTAAAATTCCTGCTAAACTAACTTCAATGGAAGGGCTGATATTTATATGATTTGTTAGGTTTTATGCATAACTTTTTGATAGCAAAACATTTTACATTTAAATTCAGTATGAATGTTGTTTTGTTTTTTAAAGAATAAAACGCTTTTGGAGATTGAGCATGTCACTGACATGTAATTTATGACCGTTGCTAGAGATGAATTCGGACTCTTTTCTTTGAACCCGTGCCCGACGATTTGGAATTCGGGCCCGCCCAGACCGAACAATTTTGTGTCATCAGATCCCGAGTTCGATACCGAAAGTACGCAGCAGAAGATTGTTACTAGCATTTTAAAATTGTTTCAAGATTAATTTTCTTATTTTAAAATTATCTTCAAAGGATGAGATCTATCACTTTACTACACAGCGTACAACCAACAGAGTGAAAAAATGTCCAGACTGGGGTTCGATCCCGTATCCCTTGGTATAGCGCACCAAGTGCTTTGCCAATTAAACCATCCGGATGACATCCAGTCTAGAATTCTCTCACTCTTATATGGCTAGGCTACAACCTCGCAGCACAAGATGGAACGTCAATCATGAGCACAACTCCAGTGGCTTATATACTAATTAATTTTCAGAAAACCTGAAATTACGCTGTAAATTAATGAAATACAAAGGATGTGAATTATCACTTTACTACACAGCGTACAACCAACAGAGTGAAAAATGTCCAGACCGGGGTTCGATCCCGGATCCCTTGGTTAACCCCCCCCCCCCCCCCAGAACACTTTCTGGACATTTTTTCACTGAAGAAGAGTCCATCTCTGCCCCTAGAAACCTTGAACGAAGCTGCGTTCCTCCTCCAACTCGTATGGAGCGGCCACGGTCGACTGCCTCGCTTGATACGATAGCCGTGCTGTCGGATCGTAGGTTCCACTCGACGACTTGTTCCAGGCAGGTCTCTATAATTGCGCCTTTGGACAACGTCAGCTCCAGTATCGTTGATTGTTGAGTCAAACTGATGTCTTTTTCTTGATGCTCCGGATACTAGTGTTGAGGGTAGAGTTCTTTTTTTCCAACTCTTCGCCGTCTATTATTTGCTATGAGAGAACTTTCATTATTACGTTTATGCACGACACTTTCATATCAGATTTTTTTATTTGGGGGCTGAGGCAATGAATTACTATATGAACACTGTCTTTTTACTTGTGGTTTAAGTGGAATAGAGTTGTTATTAGTACCTTCCGTACAACAGCCACCTGCCAGTTTTAATTCGACTGGCGACCTTTACCTCCGAAAGCCCTCCTATTTACATTATCTTTAACTGAATTTTCACAAACAAACAACTGTCTAACCCTTGACGAATTACTATTCCTTCTATTAACCTCACTTCCTCTAAAAAAACCATTATTACGTGTATTCTCACCTTCGCTTCTTCACCAGTCACCATTACGTGTATTCTCACCCTCATTTCTTCTCAAACCACTATTTCGAAAATTACTACTATTTCAAAAATTACCATAATTGCGAGCATTATTTTCAAACCTCCTATTACCTTTATTGAACTCATTACGATAGTTTCTAACCCTATTTTCAAACCTCTCCCCCTCATTACTGAACTCCCGTGTAGGTCTCCGCAAAAGCCTTTCAATGTCACTTGATTTCAATTCGTATGACACCCAATTTCCTTGCTTTTGAAACATTCACATAGACTTAGAACGTTTTGAGATGATCGTTAAGCGTGTAATATTAATCTGCATCCAGCGATGTCTCCAACTTAAAGTCTTCAAACTTTTTCGGTTGGCTAGGGCGCTCCTTGTCATCCAGATCCAAATCGCCATCTTTGAATCGTCTAAACCAGTACTCACGCGCCGAAATCCATGGAGAAAAATCTCCATAAGCTTCGGTCAGCAAACATGAACTTTCAGCTACCGATTTCTTCAAATGGAAACAAAAATATAACGCTTCCCGCAAATTTCGTGTCGTTGGAACAAAACTTGACATATTCAATGCACAAAACACATCTGTTGTTTACACTTCAACTAAATGAAATATACGGATTCTTACAGCTTAATGACGAGGCTTTCATATGCCGTTGGCTGTAATAACGCCCGACACCTGCCGGTGCTACTTACGTTATCTGTTGTCAATTCTTTAAAATTAAGTTTAGAACCCAATAAAATTTTTACTTTGAATCCGAGCCCGAAGACTGGTATAGAAATCGAGTCCGAACCCGTTTCAGACAAATCTATTTAGCGAACACTTTTTCAATGACACCTATATATTTGTATGTTTTTTCCTCTAACTAGCAGACTAATTCCATGTTCCCGAGGTGTCTGCTAATTTAGAGCTTTTATTTTACCTTATTTTAAAAACTTTAAAAATTGCAAGCTTTAAACAAAAAGAGAAATAAGTAAAAAAATATGTTTCAGAAGCATTTTATTATTTGGGCATAAATGTTGCCGATAATCTATTGTAAGCAAGGGAAATCATGCAGTAAAGTAGATGAAGTAGACGAAAATGGTACAGTGTGACCCAAATAGCATTATTAAAAGCTAGTCGTCACAAAATGATTCGTAAAGGCAAGGATAAAGCTGATAAAGGATTCATGGGAGATACAGCACAGACCCACAAATGTCTTTTCTAGTCTACAAACATTGCTCAATGAGCACATAATTAGATTGGGTGCAGAAAACTAAACACATAATGAACAGTAATGTCACATAATGCCCTTCGTGTCGCTTATCCATGCGACTATATACTTATGGCTGGCTATATTAAAAATAAAATTTATAACAAATAATTTTTTACCGAAGAATAAAAACGATTTTTAGGAGTTTTTTCTTACCTTCATGTTTTTGGAGGGTTTGGAGGGGGGACACTTTTGCAACTCGAAAACTCTCTTTGAAGTTAACCCGAAACCCGATCCGAACCCGAAAAAAAAATTTGTTGACTGGAATCCCGGCCCAAACCTGACGCACTTCATCCGAAATTGACCCTAAATAAAAAAAATCAATCCATATTTTAATGCAATTATTGAAAAATACTCTAATTCTATATCTAATATCAGCTTTATCCTTTATGTAAAAAAAGTAGCATATATATACTGAATTATGTTCAAATATTTATTTTTGCTCCATCTGTAAAAATATTTTGAACTCCTTTTGAAGAACCGGTTACCAAATCTGACCCGCAAGTATCAAAATCCAACCCGAAATAATTTGAGTTAACTCGAACCAGGTCCGTAACGAAATAAATGATCGCCGACCTGACCCGATGGACGCTTTCGGACAAAATCAGGTTACCAAAACCAACCCGATGCAGAACACTAATTCACATTCATTTTTTTACCTTTTGTTGAAAATATCACTCATCATTACAGTTGAAATTACCGCGCAGTAGACAATGATACATTAAAACTCTTGACGTGTCCCTGGAAAAAAAATTCACGATACGACGATAATTTTAAAAACGTAAAGTAGTATTGTGTACCTTAATATCATATTTAAATTTCATGACAATTGGTCAATTTTTACAAAAGTTAAATCTTAGAAATAAAAAAAGACATGAAAATAGACAGACAACTATGGTATGGTTAGATCCCGATGATATTGTAACGGGACCATCTGCAGACAACAAAAGAAAAGTTTTAAAATCGGAGCTTTCATTGAAGAGTTATGCGTGGACATACATAGAACAACAACAAGAACAAAGATACAAACGTAAATTGTGTAACCTCCTCCGTTTTGGAAGTTGGTTAAAAATATCCCTAGTTTACTAAAGTCCTATTACACGAAGTGTCAAAGTTGCCGCTACTTTCGGGTGACACAATGTTAATTTATGGCTTCAAACAACTTTTTATTGTTGGAGCAATTTTGTCGCTAATAGTGTTCTTCTAAATCTTAAGACATGACGACCAATCACCAATGTCGCGTGGAACAGCCAATGAAATGCTGGGGAAACTGACGAGAGGAGATCCTTTCCCGGAACAGCCAATGAAATGCTTGGAAAATTGACGAGCGAGAAGCCTTGATCGTTGTATCGCGACAATTTTCATCAGCAAATTATCCCGTGTAAAAGACTTTTATTACAGATTTCAAATAAGCCTTTAAAAGTGAGATTCGCGCATTTTATTCTGACATTTCTTCATCGAGTAGTTTGAAAAAACTCCATATCACTGTAGCTGCAAATAGCACAAATTTTGAGAACACTCTAATATTAAATTTGAAATGCATGTTAAATTAATGCTATTAGTTTTGACTACATTTATCTATTGTCGTTTTGTTTTTATATAATAGACAACTATTTTCTATCACGTTATTTGGGCCACCCTGTCTTCTGTCATCAAAAAGGAGCAAAGAAAACGTGATTTGAAATAAATTAAAATTACTTTTATAGTAATAATTCCAGTAATATACTAACAATTTACACTTAATAAACTATGTACATGAATAATTTTACATTTTATCCAATGGTTGGAGTATCATAGTTGAGATTTTTTTTCCAACAGAGCGAAAGTATGCCGGGATACTTTGGCTTTCCGTGCCAACGCTCGCCCTACTGAGCTATCCCAACGATATCCTGGATGGCATATTTCACTCTTATTTGTTGGACAAGGCTGCGAACTGCAGCGCTAATTTCATTAATCCGAGCTATAACTATAGCATTTTACATGAGGAATCTCAAATAGCACGGAAACTCCTGTATACCATGTAATTAGATCATAATGAACAGAGGAAAGTATATTCAACTAGGTTAATTATATCCAATGGTTGGAGTATCATAGTTGAGATTTTTTCAACAGAGCGAAAATTTCCTCTATTTATTGTGATCATTTTACATTATTTATTTTGTACAATTTATTTAATTCTATTATTAAAGTTGTATGAAAACTAAAAGTAATTATTTAAATGTATTAAAAGTATTTAATTATATGTTCTTTGTATATATTTCAGGTATGCTGAGCACTTAATTCACGTTAATGAAAGTCATTTCACAGAAAAATCTTTTGCAACTGATGGTGCAGGTAAAAACAAATAATTTCACAAAAATTCTTGATATAAATTCTTTGATTGTGTAGCTTGATTAAGATAAGAAATTTCGAATATTCCCTATATAAAGGATTTCTATTATGTGATTTTCGACGTTATACCTGAATTTTACTTAAATTAAACTTTATACTTAATTATTTTCAATTTTTAGTTGAACACTGTTTTGAATATCTATTTTCAAAACATTTTCATAATCTTGAAGTATTGTATGCAATCATATGTACACATAAACCGTTATGTTGCGCAAACTAACTAAAATTTATATTTAATAGATACATTTGATTAGTCATAAAAATAATTTTTGCAGAATTTTTTTATTAAAGGCAAAAAATTATTAGCACGTTGTGTATTAACCACAAGTGTGACTCGTGTAAAGTAAACTTTGCTTTGTGAATCAATAATGAGTATGACTCGTGATCAGGGATGTCAGTATGGTCATTTTTATATTCAGAAATTTCTAGTTATTACTAGAAATTTCAAACAAAAATTTGTGCTTTATTAGTGATAGATATTTTGTAATCAGATAAAGTAATTTTTTTTTCGTAATTTCCGGCATGAATTCGGTATTTTATCATCGTGTTTAATGCGCACGTTAAATAAATAATCATTTCAAGTGCATAATTTTTTTTTATTAAATATAACCATAAGGGGTAAAAAAAAATCGTACTATTTAATTGTCCTTTTAAAATTTACAAAGTTTTCATTTTATCATTAGATATTTTTTTTTTGTTATTTAAATCTAGTTTTGGAAATTTTTTGATAACATAAATTAAGAATGTTTTTAAAAATACTTTTTCATATGCATTTTTTTTTAATTTTTATTTTGTTTTGCTGCATGATCATTTTATTATTTTTATTTTTGAGAAATTATGTTTGTTTTAATTATTTCTTCCCATTTTTGCTGTATCTTTACTCAACAGACATGCTCCCTTTAGTCAGGACAACAAGAAAAGGTTCATGTGATGTTCGATCGCTAAGTGGGGAAAGTATGTGTACATATACAATTATCTTGAAATTCTTCACCTTAAACGCTACACAATCTTGCTGATACTTCTTGTATTTCTTTTCATGATGCTTCCTTTATGGCTTATTCTTTTTAATCTCACAATTAAATACGCTTCATAAATGTAATCTTAATGAGCATTTTCTGTGAACATTTCTTCTCTATTTTGCACTGTAAATTTGGTAGTTGTGTGTTTTCTTGGACGCACGTTTAATGCTTAATTTAAAAATTTGTTTTAATTTTTTCCCATTTTTGCTGTATCTTTACTCAACAGACATGCTCCCTTTAGTCAGGACAACAAGAAAAGGTTCATGTGATGTTCGATCGCTAAGTGGGGAAAGTATGTGTACATATACAATTATCTTGAAATTCTTCACCTTAAACGCTACACAATCTTGCTGATACTTCTCGCATTTCTTTTCATAATGCTTCCTTTATGGCTTATTCTTTTTAATCTCACAATTAAATACGCTTCATAAATGCAATCTTAATGAGCATTTTCTGTGAACATTTCTTCTCTATTTTACACTGTAAATTTGGTAGTTGTGTGTTTTCTTGGACGCACTTTTAATGCTTAATTTAAAAATTTGTTTTAATTTTTTTCCCATATTTGCTGTATCTTTACTCAACAGGCATGCTCCCTTTAGTCAGGACGACAAGAAAAGGTTCATGTGATGTTCGATCGCTAAGTGGGGAAAGTATGTGTACATATACAGTTATCTTGAAATTCTTCACCTTAAACGTTACACAATCTTGCTAATACTTCTCGCATTTTTTTTCATAATGCTTCCTTTGTGGCTTATTCTTTTTCATCTCACAACTAAATATGCTTCATAAATGTAATCTTAATGAGCATTTTCTGTGAACATTTCTTCTCTATTTTGCGCAGTAAATTTGGTAGTTGTGTGTTTTCTTGGACGTACTTGGTGAGCTTACAACTTGGCAATAAATTAATTGGCTATCTATTCGTAAGCTAAATAAAACATTGACATCAAATTAATGTTCCCACAGGAAAATTCTCCCTTTCAAGGGATACATACAAGGTTCCCACAGTCCTTATGAATTCCTTAAAAAGTCCTTATTTTTTCTTGAAAACTGAATGCAAACTGAATGCAGTTTTTAAATGACGAAATTCTTACCCGTTATGTTTCCCCTTACCAGCCCGAGTAGTGATAAATCTGTTTATTAGCATGGAATGGCAATAATTCAGTTGTCTGAATGGTTTTTGAGTTTGTCTGAATGGAAACCTTTATAATGCAAACTGAAAAAAGTAAATAATACAGCTTTACACAAAATAACTTAAGATGCGGCATTCCCTGTCAACATATACTAATGTGAACATAAATAACTCTATCAAATGAAAACGACAAAACAAGACTAAATATTAAACGTGTAAATTTCTGTGGAATGTAATGTAAGAAAAGAAAATATCAACCCAGATAAACTAACAGTTGATATGTCCTCGCTGGGGACTCTGACCCATATAATTCGCAGAACAAGTTTCTGAATATATTCAAGGCTGATATCACTACTGATATCACTACTCTAAACACAAATTATGGCTACCTGAAGTTCACACGCTGTCTTCTGTTTATTTTTATTAACAAGAGGCTCTGCATGATGGCCCAAGTTTTGAATAGTGTTGATTTTGAGGCTATTGCACGGCCACATTCAGCTAACTATTTTTGTACCTGTATAAACAAAAATACATCCAAAATCGTATCTTTGAGCAGAAATACGTGAAATCTAAATAGATATGTCACTTCCCTTGTTTTAACTCAATGGCGGGGACCACCATCGTCTATAAAGATGCAGGTGACAGACTGGCTGAAACAGTGTTTAATTATCTCAGCAATTTGGCTTTCAGTATGGATGGATAGCATGCTGAATTTAAATATCCTTGTATAAAGTGCTGTGCATCCACTTTCTAATGCCATATGCATGCCTATACAATTTGACGAGTAAGGAATTTATCATTACATATAATAAAGATTAGAAGGAACTCCTTTTCTACGACGAATAATCGGGTTTTAGTCGTTCCCATACAGGTTAAACTGGTTTCCCTTGGAGAAAATAACGCGATTCAATTGGTTGAGGGGTAATTTGTTATTTTTTTACACCAATTTAAATAGGCTTTTTTCATTTTAGATTCAAGATAAATCTTCTTTATTGAAGAACAAGCTACAAGTTTGCTTTTCAATAGGCATATTCATATTGTTACTTCCCTAGCTATCACTCTTGAAACTTCTTAACGCTCTTGTTGCACCTTATATGAAATCCTTGAAACTATTTTATGTATGAACAATTCAATGTGTGATCCTGTTAGTGTCGATAACCGTTTCCCTTTCACCTGCCAATTGGTACGGTGTTTCTGAGTCTAGAAAGCAATCTGCTTACTTTCAACTGACTTCATGACACTCTATAAGCAATATAATGAGTGGGAAAGCTTACCTTTTATAAAATTATCAAATTTTGTTCTTTTGTTTGTAGTCAATTCAGTGTGCGTGGTCATGGCAATGTAAGCCAAGTATAGCATTAATATATGAAACGTACTTTTAATTGTTATATACAAATGACAAGTCCCGCAGTGGCGCAGATGGTTAAGCTCGACTCCCGTAAGATCACCGAAAACGAAGCAGCATCGACCAAGGTCACTGCTTGGGAGGGTGACAACCTCTCTCGACTGCCGCTGCTGTGGGACCGTGTACGTTAATGGGAGCTGGTGCACGCAAAATCTGTTCGTGGCTCCGTTGTCCTCCAAGTTTAGTATAAGCGTTACCTCTGCGGGTGCCAATCTAGGTGTAGGTATCTCATCTGGAATTGATTCAAAATTAGGAGACCAGCTCTAGAAGTCCAACCTCTCTTGAGGCTCTGGCACCCCTTCTTTCAGAGAAGTGCCTTGGCACTTTCTCTGACACGCCAACAACAACAAATGACAATGAAATCTAACTTTTCATTACGCTAGACTACAATAGTATTAAAGATCCTACATTAGAGAGATAGTGGACATTGACGAAATGTCCGGCATGTAAGTTCCAAAGCAGGTGGAACGCAGTAAAACGCAATGTATTTTCATGACTGTCTGAAGGTATATAAAACAAATTTCCCATGATTTTAATACAATAAAAAGTGTTAGACGGTGATGAAAATTCTTTATGTTCTACTGTGTTCCACCTGCTTTGGAACTTACATGCCGGACATTTCGTCAATGTCCAATCTCTCTCTAATGTAGGATCTCTCAATGTATAGATGTGCAGTGCATGTAGAAATCATCTGATGCAATCTGAGTTGGTTATTCCATATACTTGATTTTTTTTTCGAAATCGCAAAAACTTTCATTGAACAGAACCGTATTTATACAAGAGATGATATATGTAGGCAAGATATACATATGGATTATTTTCAAAAGTGTTCTCACATTCATCTGTAATTGCATAAATTATTCAGATACTCTGACTGAGATCCAAAGGAATAGAACAACTTTTTTTTTGCCTATTAAAATAAAACATCCTTCAGAAAGTTTAGAAAATATCATGATTAAATTATAGTGTTTCTATATAATACATTTTGATTGAAAAATTGGAAGTTTTGGGGATGTACTTTTCATCGTATTAAATTGTAGTGTGATTTTTTTTTATTTGTGATTTCTATCCTATATTTTTATCTGCCTAAAATAGAGATTTCTATGATATTTTATTTACATGGACTATTAATGTGTAGCTATTACTTTGTGTATCTACTCTATAGTTTTTTCTTCAGAATAATTTATAAATTTTTAATTTCTACCTTTGTTTTATGCGTTGTGTTAAGCTTAAATATTTCACCACTGTTTAAAATTTAAGTAAAGAAATCCACAATTTACAATTGACTGTTTGTAAACAAATAAAGATGCTAAAGTTCAACTGAGGGGAAAGTAATGCGTAAAATAAATTACTATACAGGGGCATCAAATGTATGCTTGTCTACAGTAATAG
Source organism: Maratus michaelseni (assembly GCA_963931845.1). Taxonomy (NCBI): domain Eukaryota; kingdom Metazoa; phylum Arthropoda; class Arachnida; order Araneae; family Salticidae; genus Maratus; species Maratus michaelseni. The sequence goes on along the minus strand of OZ007589.1, from coordinate 455,477,057 downwards.
CAAAATAGGTCAAATCCATGAAAACGCACAATTACCATAAATGTATGTCTTTTCAGCATGCATAATCAAATGTATGTCTTCTTTCTACATGTTGGTGTTTTTGCCCTCTAAGCTGTTTCGATATTTCTTCAAGTTTTGTTTTTTCAGTCACGTTTCTGAATATCTGAAATATTTGGAACTTGTTTACTTTCCCGTTGACCGCAAAAACCCTATCCCATAAAAATAATCTGCCGCTAAACATTGTGACTTATCACCAATAATGGATAAACGTGATGTCAAAACGTACTCAAAAGTCTACAAAAATTTTCAAAATATCGATAGATGTATTTTCCGATATGTCGTCTTAAAGACATCGATATATCCGATATATCGTTTTTTCGATAAATCATAATATTTGCATTGTTAGTTAATATTTTAATCAATCTAATAACTTATTTGTTTTTCTGTTAATTAATGGATTATTTAAAAATGGCCTTTAAGTTTTTTACACATATGTTTTTAACATTAACGTTTATAAAGTCGGTAAAATTAATATCAGTATTTTTGAGGCAATCATTTTAAAAAAGGCATAAGCTAATAGTAAAGCAATTTTATTGTCTGATCTTTTTGATGTTGAGTGCTGTATAATGTGATTTTCTTGTGATAACATATCTGATTTTCTTTTTTACTTATTAGTATGTTTGGTTAACACCAATTTTATTAATTTTGGTAAATAGCTCCAAACATCACTTTTTGGATTTTTGGAGCCATATTACTTGTATACACTTACTTGTGGAATAATAATTTAAAAAAAAAAAAACACAACAATCCGCCTATCATTAAAAAAGATTCAGGCACGAACAAATAAAAGTAAAACACAAATCACGCCAAAGTATCTTTGACACGTTTACGAGCAGAAACGTTACTAGAGGCAATGGGAGGGAGTGAGGAAGATCCTTATCCCTTGTTTCTGATTTCAATAATAATATTTGGCCAAAAATCATGTAAATAAAAATGAGATGCTTTTCTGACTGCATGACGGATATTTTCACATTATCTAAAATTCTTACGCCTGTATTCACCATCTACCTCAACTGCCGGTTAAACGCGAAAACGTCGATCGAGCTCTCTAGAATAGTCACTATTAACCTGATTAGACATGATTCTGGCTGAGGTCCAATCAGATCAATCGTGAATATCATTTGAGTTTGATTGAGGTTTTCGCGCTTAACCGGCAGTTGAGGTAGATGTACGGTAAATATGACGGTTATCCGTATTAAACGACTAAGACAATAACAAGATTCTTTTCAATGAAGTATTTTTTTAAATAAAATCAATTTAGTTAGGTATGTTTAAAAATGTACGTGAAAAATACTGAAAGTTCATTTTTACATGTAAAATATAAATTTCTAAAAAGAATCGATATATCGTTATACATTGAAAGCCTAATATCGGTATCAAAATCGGTATTTTTTTACCCGATATATTGATATTTTCGCTATCTCGATATTTTGTTGCCATCCGCACATGTCACGCGCAGCGCTGTAATTGACAACAATGAGCGTGATATCACGCTTCTGCATTATTGGCTTAAATCACGTTGTTTGGTGGCACATTTTGTTAACTGTAAATGGTCGACAGGAAAGTGAACAAGTGCTAAATATTTTATGTTTGTACACTACCTGTCTTCTAATTGTCTCTGAAACTTTCATGTACATAATCTTTTATTTTCTGCACATCTTTGGAAGTGTTATTTGTGATATTTTCTTTTTCTTCCTTAGATGGTACATTCATTTCTTTCTGCTTCAATCTATTATATCATCTTATATTATATTGCTTTTGTTAAGTTTATTGGTTTAATTATTTGATTGTACTCGTATATTTGTTAATTACTAACTAATAAAATTTAACCTCAAATATTGCAATTTCATTTAGAAAATGTATGTGTGATGACAATGTATGAACTTAAATTTAATGCTTATCGTTTTAACAAAGTTATTTTATAAAGTTTTATTATATTTGATTTTAGAAGTTGTATCCATTTGTTACAAATAAAGATAAAGAGATTTTTTCATTAGGCATTAGTCTATAATTTCCAGTTTATCTTGGAAAGAATACATTCGGAACGACTTTTAAAAAGAAACATTTGAAAGATTTTCAGCATAATTCTAATGAATTTATGTAATAAAAGTATCTTCCTTTTTATACCTCTGTAATAAAAATCAATTTCCCTGATCACAATTCACCAATCAGAGCCTTGCTTCCATCAGTGAAAATGGCATATACTCAAAAGAAAATTTGAAATAGCACTCGTCAAACTCAAACATTTTAAAATGATTGCATTAAATGACGATTTAATCGCAAAATGGCATAGTTCTGTCATGGAAATGATACCAGATCAGTTTCATCCACAAAACTAAAATAATTTACTAATATTATTTCAATATGACATCATATTTATTTATTTCTGCACGTAAAGGGATCGAACTCGCTACTATTTATTACTTACCCATCATACGTAGTATAGGGTAAGTCTTTTGTAATCGTTTTGAAAATCGAAAAAAAAAAATTGATGGATTTACACGTTTCAGACACTGGAGATTCCGAAAAACATATTTTTAGAAAAAAAAAATTTGCCGTCCGTCTGTTTGTCTGTGTGTCTGTGTGTCTGTGTGTGTGTGTGTGTGTGTCTGTGTGTATGTCTGTGTGTGTGTCTGTGTGTGTGTCTGTGTGTCTGTAAACGCTCTATCTCCTGAAAAAATTGAGATAGAGACTTGCAATTTGGTATGTACTTAGTATGTAATAATGGGAAGAAGCCTATTTCATTTCAATAACCTCGATTAACCGGAACTATTTTTTTCGGACTCTCGAAATATTCGTTCTGATAAAAGGTATATAAGAATTTTCGAAATTGGTTATTTTAAGAAATGAATATAAAAGACAATAAAAAAACATAAATTTTGCATAAAGCATGAAGTCGATCGGATAATTAGTTGCCGATATATTTGGAATCCTATTTTCCACACTCTTCGATTTTTCATGACCCTGTATTTCATCCAAATTTCACTTCAAAGATATATTTTAATTGGAAATTTGACGCTTAATCAGATGCAATAAACCGCTAGTTAATAGGATTATTATTTTTGGAATTATAAGGATGTTTCTTTCAAGCAATTCAGTAATCGAGCCTTTAAAGTTTGTGACGTCATCAAACCACGATTTTATTTGAATTGCAATGCATTTTATAAGTAGTTTACACATTTTTATTTTAATATTTTTCATTTTGCATATCCATGATGGGTAAGTAATTACGGTGGCCCCCAACTACTGGTTTAAGGTATACCTATGATATACCTATGATCAGGGCTTTACAAATTTTATAAAATCTGATAGCCAACGAAAAATTCTAGTCGCCAGTATAAAATATTTAAAATATTTACCCCCCTCATCCCACCCCCTTCATTGATTTTAAAATTATACAAAAGTTTTTTATGAATTAATCGAGAAAAAATCATAACAATCACGGTTTAGAATTATTAGTTACATAGTTTAGAATAGTACATAATTTAGTTTTATAGATTTACTTCATATGAATTGTTATAATATATGTTATATGTTATGTTAATATGTTAATATGTAATATATGTTATTATTATTCGTTAAAATGAATGTGATAGATTAATTATTTGTAATTCTGAATACAGAAACCTGATTTTAAATTTACAAAAAAAACTTGAGAATTGTTTATCATTGTCTCCAATTTTAGTTGCCACAGAGGCTGGATTGGCATTATTTCTTACTGTTTTATTCACTCCCCTCCCCCTCCTTCCACATTCTAATCATGTGACTTGCTAGCTGGCTAGAGAGGTACAGAATGGCATTTTCTGTGCCTAAGATGGGGAATGACTTTTAAATTTGCCGTGCACCAATAGGGGTTGGGGTGAGAAAAAATGCCGTTTGTGCTTATTTTATAGGTCAATTCATAGGTCACCAAAAATAAAAGAAAAGAAAAAAAGAAAACGCCATATTAAATAACTTGGTCGCCAGACAGAAAAACTTAGTCGCCAGTGGCGACTTGGCGACCGTATTTGTCAAGTCCTGCCTATGATATACCTATGATATGCATGGAATAAAACATTTCTGAAAATTATACCTTTTCCTTTTAATCATAATCAAGGATTGACAAATGCGGTCACCAGGTTGCCACTGGCGACCAAACTTTTCTATCTGGTTTTCTATCTGGATTTTTGTACAAAAATTGACATAAGAAATGAGCACAAGCAGCATTCGCAAACGTAATTAATTTTGATATTTCTCCTATGGTATTTATTTTATAAGCACGTAAGGATTTTTATTATTCCAGCCGACTTATGCTTATAAATAAGCTATTTTTTACAATCAATGTATTACTTGCCTACAATTTCTATCAAGAGCAGAAAAAGTTACTTATCTTAGTTACAATATTAAATTAAAAATCTCATAAGAGCTCTCCTTACAGAGTTTGAAAAGTGACAAAATATTAAGAAATAAACTTAGAAATTATATTCAAACAAAAAATATTTTAAACTATTATTTTTAATTTGGCAAAAATAAGTTCATCAAATGCAAATCTCAAAATAACAAAAATTTTTCGACTGACTTCGACAGCAAAATAGGCAACAAATTGTTTTCCTGATTCACTGTTCAATATAGATTTTGTAACACTCAACTATTTGAACATTTGAAATGTCGGTTAAACTCAGCTTTTTTTTTTCACAATTATATAATTTGGATAACTTTCATTAGAAAACATAGTTTATATTATATTTCTAAATTATGTACAATTCTAAACTATATAACTAATATTTCTAAACTATCCTTGTTGTTATTTTTGCTCAATTAAAAACTTTTGTTGTTTATGAAAATCAATGATGGGGGGATACTTTTTACTGTCGACTACAATTTTTTACTAGATACCAGATTTTATCAAATTTGCAAATCTCTGATCATAATAAATATTTAATAAAACTCGGGCATTTTAAAACGATTACTTCAAATGATGTACAAATATTGGAAAGAGAGGAATGTTTTTGGCGGTGAAAATGACATAAAAAATAGATTTTTTTTATCCACGAAAGTAAAATATTTTACTGTGATTGTGACAACTTGGTGTCGTAGTCACTGGGACTTATTTCTGAGTGTGATCTCTGTAATAGCAACCAGTTTTTGGCAGCTATCCAAAAGTGAGCAACACATTTCTGAGGACGCCAAAAAAAGTCCGTAATGAAAGAAATAGGACTTAGTCGTTAAAAAGATCTAGTTGAGGCAATGACTTGCACACATTTATGTAAATAAAAAATGTAGACGAAATAATGCACTGCAGGTATTAAATTAGGTTAAAGCAGTGCTGTGCAGCCACTCTATTTTTAATTTAACTAACTATTTATAAAATCTAATACATAAGTTATTTTACATACAATTTTTTTTCATGTTTAATTAACCTAACTTTTTCTTTCCTATTTCTTAGATGGTTAATAATAAACGCTACGTTCAATTTTGAAGCGAACTTATTGAAATTCTTTCCTATACAAAACAAATTAAGTTTATCCGTCGTCCAAAAGAATTAACTTCCAAAGTTGAAATGACGCAAGATAAAAGAAATTGAATTAAGGCAGTTGCATTTTCCAGTGACCTATATCTCGAAGTGAAATAGCATATTATTCGAAAAATAGCATAAGCATTTGAATTTTTCTTTTAATTTCTGAACGTTGAATTTTGCTTGTTTTCATCCGTTCCTCAAGAAAATAAAGACTACTTTTGTAAAGCGAGCGTTAAGGAATGAAATTTTATGGATTCTTTTTTTAATTTTAAATGCTGTTTTTGAGAAGAAGAATGATTTATTTATATATTAGGTAAGGGCGTAAAAACTTTTCTGTTTTCGCATTTAGAATTTCAAGTTCGTTTATACATCATGACTACCATAAAATTTTAAAATAACTGAAAGAAACAGAAAAAAGAATGAAGCAAACAACAAAATTTGACAGATGCAGCTAAATAAATTCCAAATTTTCTATTTTAACTTCGTGAAATTATATTACTGATGAATGCACTCAAGTAAAAAAAAATAAATGTCTACTTCTTTTGTATGTCTCACTGTACAATTTTTCGATTTCATGCAATATAATTTCAATCATTTTAAATACCTATAATAAAAAGTTTAGCAAATTTAATTAACATAACTTTTTAAAAAATGAGTGTAGTAAAAGTGAAATTTATTGGTCAATTTGTTGACACCATCAAAATGACGTCAGCGTTACTCACGGACAAATTTATATTATAAATATTGTAAAAATCTTTGGATAATTTTTAAGATTTTTGACGTCACAATGAAAAGATTCTGATTCAAATTCAAATTTTTATGAAATATTTTTTTTTCACTTGCCCCGTATGTGTTGATTTTTTTTTCTTTCGAAATTTATTCTGAATTCTATTGTGCGTTTTAAAATTGTGAACAATTTTTTTTTATTTTACATGTTTAATGTGCTACTTTTGTTTTAGAATTAGTATTGTTTTTGTCATCATTAATTTTCATAATTGTCAGTTATGCCTTTCTGCAAATTTTCTGTCATCGAATATTTCTTGCATTTATTTATGTCATTTTATGTATAAATTTTAGAGTGTGTTTCAGATGCGAGTCTGAAAGTTATTTGGGTTTACTTTCATTATATTTATTTATTTATTTATTCATACAGCTGGCTTAAATCGCAGACAGTCATTTGCTAAATTCCACCCCATGACTCTAGAGCCTCCTATCACAAAGGTAATACTTTTAATTTAAAATAAACAAACATGCATATGGAAAATATCATTGATTCAGTTATATACACTCTAAAAACCACACTTTCAAAACTGAGCAAAAAATACTCAAATCTGAGTATGTCGCATAGTCAAAATGGCTCCGAATCAAAGTGACTCAAGTTTGAAACATGTACAGGGTGATCAGAAAATGAGTATACATTTGAAAAATTAATAATTCGCGGAATAATGTAGGTAGAGAGGTAAAAATTGACACACATGCTTGGAATGACATGGGGTTTTATTGTATCTACAAAAAAGTTCATAAAATGGCCGACAGATGGCGCTTTGTGTGATAAGAAAAGCAATAATTAGCATAACAAATTATGACGAAGCAAAGAAGATGTTCTTCAGAACGAATGCTCAACATGTCTACCGTCATCCCGCCACAGTAGCTGTAGCCGAGGAACAATGTTGTGCACAGCACTGTACAGCATATCTGTAGTTATGGTGAGAAATTGGCGTTGGATGTTGTCTTTTAGCATGCCTATTGAAGTCGGTCGATCGCGACAGATTCCCCATTTTGATAGTAGAGCTTCACTAACATTGCCTTTTTCTGGTAACGTCAACATGCTGCGTTTGCTGGTGCATCTGATTCTTTCTCTCGTTACAGCTCCTTTTATACACGATTGTCAGGCAGAGTCACTGACGTTTTGCTGTTCAGTGCCATCTGCCGGCCCTTTTTATAACCTATTTTTTTGTGTGTGGTTACAATAAAACCCCATGTCATTCCAAGCATGTGTGTCAATTTTTACCTCTCTACCTACATTATTCCGAGAATTATTAATTTTTCAAATGTATACTCATTTTCTGATCACCCTGTATTTATAGACTCATTTCTGAAAACATGCACACACTCAAGAATAAAACATCATGTGCTCCGATTTGAATATGTCCATGATTCAAAAATGAGTATGAACTGACTTCTATGTGTTCATTTTTGAGTATGTCCATGTTTCAAAAATGAGTTTGAATTGACCTTAATCATTTTTGAGTAGGTTCTATTTTTAAAAAATGAGTATGAACTGACCTCTATGTGCTCAGTTTTGAGTATATCCAATGTTTCAATATTATGGGTATTTCTGGTATTTCAGAATTGAAAGCATTGGGTCGTCCTATTTGAAACAAAAAGTTTTTTAAAAAAATTAAACATTGATTTACTCAGATTTGAAAGTGTCACTTTTCTCCGTATAAGCTATTTAAGTTAACCTTTTACGAGGAAAAGTCATTAAGTAAGTCACAAAAGATAATTAAATAATAACTTACAATGATATTCACTTCAAAACTATTTTTATTTCTCAACATATTCTCCACCCATATTTATGCACTTATATCACCGTTTAACAGTACCCCAACACCTGCTGCATAACATTCTTTGGGTTGCTGTCTCAGCCCCATTAGGACTTCAAGTTGGACCTTTTCATCACCTGTGAACATCATTTTGCTTCCAAGATGGTTTTTTAGTGGACTAAACAGATGAAAATCGCTTGGGGCTAAGTCGAAGCTGTAGGGTGGATATTGAAGAAGTTGCAAGATAATGTTCACAGATGATGAAAAGGTTCAACTTGAAGTCCTAATGTGGCTGAGACAGCAACCCAAAGAACGTTATGCAGCTGGTGTTGGGGCACTGATAAAATGGTGATATAAGTGCATAAATATAGGTGGAGAATAGGTTGAGAAATAAAAATAGTTTTGAAGTGAATATCATTGTATTTCTCAACCTATTCTCCACCTATATTTATGCATTTATATCACCATTTTATCAGTGCCCCAACACCAGCTGCATAACATTCTTTGGGTTGCTGTCTCAGCCACATGAGGACTTCAAGTTGAAAATTTCATCATCTGTGAACATTATCTTGCAACTTCTTCAATATCCACCCTACAGCTTCGACTTAGCCCCAAGCGATTTTCATCTGTTTAGTCCACTAAAAAACCATCTTGTAAGCAAAATGATGTTCACAGGTGATGAAAAGGTCCAACTTGAAGTCCTAATGGGGCTGAGACAGCAACCCAAAGAATGTTATGCAGCAGGTGTTGGGGTACTGTTAAACGGTGATATAAGTGCATAAATATGGGTGCAGAATATGTTGAGAAATAAAAATAGTTTTGAAGTGAATATCATTGTAAGTTATTATTTAATTATCTTTTTTGACTTACTTAATGACTTTCACTCGTATTTTCTTCGTAAACTAATTTTTTGAAGTATTTGTATGACATGTTCCCCATTATAATATTATTTTAAGAAAGTCTTAAGTTTTATTAGCTACAATGTGAAAAAGCTACAATGTGTACAGTCGAACTCGTTTAATACGAGCACAGCTAAAACGAGTACACTGTTAAAACAAACAATTTGCACGTTAAGAATGATCCACCATTTAAACAATTTTAAGATTTTCTCGCTTTTTACGAGGTACAAAAGCAAGATCATGGTTAAGACGAGCAAACCATCGTTTCATTTCACTGTGATTTTCAGCGAAATGGGGACAGGATCCCTTTCTTATCGAACACTGTTATCCCTTTGCGATAATATTTCAACATTGCAACTGTCTTACAAAATTCAATAATTTATCATTTTTACGTGGCATAATTTCAAGGAACCCCCTACCCCTCCCTTCAAGAAAATGCAAAGGAATGTCCTGAGGTTTTAAAGAATGGAAGAAAGAAGAGAGAGATAAGGACGTCTCAAATATTGATATTTTGTAAAATTTAAATCTGAGCCATAGAAAACAAGGAGCATAGAAGAAAAGCTTTATTTTCTTTCATTAAATCCGGTCTCCGGGTCATAACCATCCTTTTATGTCTCTTATTGCACTGTTAGCCGAGTTTTTCCGGGAAAAAGGGAAGTGATCAGTTGCATTATTGTACATCGTTCATGTCCTTTGGAATTGTTAATTCTTTAGAAGCTTTGACTTCAGTACTGTGACTTTGTCTTCAAAAAAAGACCCGTCTAAAGAAAATTACACTTACAAAGATAATACTAGATACTTTATGTTAATTTTATGGTATTAAGTTCAGTTTAGCATTGAGGTAATTAGGGCAATTAATTGTAGTAACTAGTTTAATTATGTGCGTGTTTTTAATATTTTTATTATTTTCACGGGTTTTACGAGTAACTGTTAATACGAATACTTTTATAATGTGTCTCGTATTTTAACGAGTTCTACTGTATTTGATTATTGTATTAACAGTCTTCTCACAGTCTTTCATACATATTTGTTTTTTGGCGTCTTAAACATAGTCTAAACTATGTTGTATAGTGGTAATTAGTTTAATTATGTGTACGTTTTGAACATGTTTATTATGTCCACGGGTTTTACGTGGTGTACGTTTTACGTTCAATACGAAGACTTTTATAATGCTAAGGCTTTTATAATACTATGTTGCTAAGGCTCCTCGTATTAACTGAGCTCGACTATGAATGAATATATATATATATATATATATATATATATATATAATCAAAAATGAGTCATCGTGAAATGCGTGAATTTCATTTTACACACCAACTAATACAAAGTAATTTTTTTTCTAATACAGTAGTCTCTGTTGTATCATGTCTTGTTATATTGCTCTTTTTAAGTCGCTACACTGTAGGTTAGCAATGAATAAATGCAATTCTCTGTTGCTAATTTTAATAAGAATATTTCAATATGCATATAAACTAATGTTTGCAAACAAGTATAAAATATTTTCTTATAACTTAGCTCTTTTCTTAATTTTCTGTATGTGCTCAGTTGTATTGTACTTTCAGCTTTTTTGTTATCTTATTTGTAATTTTACTTTACTTGTACCAATAAATTATCAGTAATGCCAATTTAAAAAAAAAATTATTCCAAATAACTACTATAAATGTAATAGTAATTTCCATTCTATTTAATCACCGAACATCTGTCATTAAATAAAGTAAAAGATACTGGTCAGAATTTCTAGTAGATATTTTGAATTAAAAAATCCACTAAATCGGAAATCATATTAATTACAAATAAACGGTAGTATTTGTAAATCTACATCTTGATTTATTATGCTTGCACTTATAAATCTGCATCTTGATTTATCAAATGTATATTTACCAAGTACCAAATTTTTATCAGCACGAAGCTCAATATTTTATATCATTTATAAAGTTTCGATAATATAAAAATTGTCTGTACCAACAATATTACCATGCACTTTTAAAATTGAATAGTAAAAAAGACAGAAAATATTCAATGAGAGTTTTAACAGCTTTTAAAGACAGGTTCTTTTTTAAAAAGGAACAAAGGGGTGGGGGATAAAAATACCCTTTTGTTGTTGCTAAGGTTGTGTAAAAGTAGAGAGATGGGTATTATGTAGTAAGAAAAAATATATTTCATAGCTTTTAGAAGTCAATAATTATTTGAGGATTGGTGCTAGACAAATTAGCTAGACAGTTGCATATTATCAAAAGACTATTTAATAAAAGAAAAATAGATTAAAAAATATAACATAAGTAAATTGTTTAGAAAAGGAAAAGTGGTTTAAATCAAGATTTTTACTGAACACACCACTTGGTTTAAACCAACCAAGATTTATTAAATTGTCACACATTTCTTCAAATTTTCCTTTTAAATTCCTTGGCCATTCTCAGTAGACTGTTGAATCATTGCAGAAAAAGATGTTTGTGTATCAGCATTTATTTCTTTTCTGTTTCAGGTCATAAATATGATTTTAGCTACCCAAGAACACAGTCCTGTATTTGTCGTTCAAGCTCTTGACAGAGTTCTAGACATACTAAGAAGCACAGATATTTATTCACCTCAATTCACTGGTCTTCGACAGAATCATGCAGAAGATCAAATGGCATCTGACCTCTTCAGCGGATTAGTCTCGGTACGACATCTTCCTTTATTGTCGTAGTGTGAAAAACAGATGTTACGATATCCATTTAAATCATTTAAATTATCCAACTATCACACACACACTACTTGCCTATTTCCTAATTATAATACAACAATTATTAAAAAAAAGACACTTATGCAGTTTTTAGATTTTGTATTATTTACATTTCATATGTTTAATTTATTTATATGTACATTGAAGTGCCAAAAGTCATGGGATAGCAATATGAAATATCCAGATAGCAGTTGCTTCGCGTAAGAAACTTTAAATAAGCAGTGTATTGTCAGGGCTTTCATTTGTACTCAAGTGATTCATATGAAAAAGTTTCTGATATGATTATGGCCGCTCGAAGGAAATAAACAGGCTTTGAACGCAAAATGCTTGTTGGAGCTAGACACATGGGGCATTCCATTTCGGAAATTGTTAGGGAATTCAACATTCCTCGATCCACACTGTCAAAAGTGTGCCGAGAATATCTAATTTCAGCATTACTTCCCAACACGGACAACGCAGTGGCCGCCCGCGACTATTTAATGATCGAGACCAGCAACATGTGCGTAGAGTAGTCAGTGGTAACAGACAAGCAACACTGCGTCAAATAACAGTAGCAATCATTGTAGGGCGTACGACAGATGTGCCCGTGAGGACCGTGCAGTGAAATTTCTCATTGTTGAGATATGGCAGCAGCAGACCGACTCAAGTGCCTTTTCTAACAACACGCCATAGGCTTCAGTGCCTCTGCTGGGTTTGTGACCATGTTGGTTGGAGCCTAGATGACTGGGAAAAAGTTGTTTGGTCAGATGAGTCACGATTCCAGTTGGTAAGAATTGGTGGTAGGGTTCGAATATAGCGCAAACCCCACGAGACCATGGACCCAAGTTGTCAACAAGGCACTGATGGTGGCTCCATAATTTGTGTGGGCTGTTGTTACATGACATGATATTCAACTTTATTCTTTATTTCTTTCCTTTATTCAACCAATCATTGATTAGAAATGGTCATGTTCAGCTATTTGAAGATCATTTGCAGCCATTTATGGACTTCATGTACCCAAACAACAATGGAATTTTCCAGGATGACAAAGCTCCATGTCACCGGGCCAAAGTCGTTCACGACTATTTTGAGGAACATTCTGAACAGTTCTAGCGAATGATTTGGCCTCATGTATCGTCCGACACGAATCCCATCGAACATGTATGGGACATGATCTGTAGGTCAGTTCGTGCACAAAATCCTCCACCTGCAGCACTTTCGCAATTATGGGCGGCTGTGCAAGCTGCTAAATATTTCTTTATGGGACTTTTGACGACATGTTGAGTTGCTATATTCCGCCGGACAAAAGAGTTCCATACGATATTAGGAGGTATCCCATGACTTTTGGCACTTCATTGTAAACATATGCATTGTGCTGATGCATTTATTAAATTTCGAAAATTCATTGGCATTGTTAATGTGATAGATGCAGTTGACTATGTATCAACCTATAGACGAACAAAGAAAGTTGTTATAATATTTAGTTTAAATGAAAATTTTGCTAAATTAACGAGTTAGTGTAACTTTATCATCGCTTTTGGCTACTTATAATTGACCCCAAAATTTTGTCAAGTACCGCTATGCTTATCAACAAGTTAATGCACATAAGATTTGTGTGTGAAAGAGAGAAAGGGGGAGGGGAAGAGTATATAATATATATATGCGCAGATATTACTGTGCGTAATTATATACCGCCCTGAATCATTCCATTTCGCCGATTTTCGTGTTTCCTCATATATCCAATATCAACTGTGGATAGACGTTCGAGGCTAACGAAAAAGAAAGGCTACCGCGGTGCTTTACGCGTATATATTTTTTACAGACTGCGGGAGTCACTTGATTCTCGAATCCACCAATACAGGTGTACGAAAAGGGCATCACGTCACTCTAGTGGTCTGTAAAAAAAGATAAGTGGAATGCACCACGGTAGCCTGTCTTTTTCGTTAGCCTCGATAGGCATTATGATGATGTCAAAATGGGAGTAATACTTCACCTTCTTAGTATTTTATCATAATAGATAATTTTCAAACAACTTTTGTCCATCGACCACCAACTGATCAAAGAAGCCAAATCCACTTCTTGAATATATATATATCGACTCTTGGGGGTCGACATCGATCACTTTGGCAACCCCTGATTTAAAGTTTGTCCCCAAACATTTGGATATTCATTCTATTTTTAAATTTCAAAATGCATTTTGGTTTTATATTGTTTCTTTTCATTTTCTGATACTATCATTAATATATTATTTAAAGTTTTGCTTGTATCGTATCTTCGTATCTAAATATTAAGGAACCTAAAGCTCTATTTGTATGTAAAAAAATCTATCCGTATTTATATACAAGAATGCAAAGGATCGATTTTAATAATTTTTAAATTTGTTATGTAGTTGACTGCTTGAAAATTCCTTATAAAAATATTTTTACACTGTTCTACTTTATGCTATTTGATTATATCAGCGTTGTAATGCAAAAATTATAGAAGAATGCAATGCATACATTTCAATTTCTTCTTAATATTTTTTGTTGCTAGAGGGAAGTTAAGAGGCAAGTACTGCATTAAAAAACAGAGCACCAGACTCAGCGTAATATTAAAGTTATTTGTCACAAAGAGGCTAAAGGGGTGATTGAAATAGGGGAAGAAACTAAAATAGTTAGGGTACAAAATTTTTACAAGTGAACAAATTTGACTATGACTATGTTGTTAAATAAGATTAAGCTGCTTGTCAGACAGCCTGCTATAAAAGTAGTCAAATTGTTTTTGTGGAGAAATAGAATTTAATTATAACAATGCATTAATGTGGTTCACAGTACTCATTTACTGTATCATAAACAATGTTTTATCATTTTCTGCTTTTATAAAAATATATTTTTGGATCGTTAGGATTCATTACCAAAAATATGAATATTTAAAATACAAATAGACAATGTGACACAATGATGTCATTAAAAAATATATACATAGATATACAAATAAAATGTTTATATATATATAAATACATACACAGAGTGTCCCTGAACTCATGGGCCTAACTGTAAGGGAAAATAAAGTACACATAAAGAAGCAATTGTGGTATAGCAATGTGGGTTCGGAAATGAAATGTATTGGTGAAAAAACAAGGAATGCAGGGGAAATGAAAACAAGTGATTTATTGACATAACAATTGCAATAAGTGCTCAAATGTGACACCACAAACATCGATACAGGTCTGGCAGTGTATAGCAAGTGATTGGCGTACCCTTTCGAAGATTCGGGGTGTTTCACGAACAGTTGCAGCAGCGGCTGAAAGTCTTGCAATGGATTCAGAGACTCATCACATTCCTGATCCACTTTCATTCTTCATCAGAATAAATTGGTGTCTCGTAGATGGGTACCTTCAGGTGTCCCCCATAAAAAATGGATAATCGATAAATCGGGTGAACGTGGTGGCCAAGTGACTGGCTCACCTCGTCCAAACCATCTATTGCTAAACGTGGCACCGAGGTAATTACAGACCCCGTCGTGCTGAAACCACAGGACATTCCGAACAGCTACTGGAGCATTATCAATTAATTTCGGTAATACATCTTCCAGAAAGATATCATACGTCACACAGTTCAGTCGTAGTTTTAGCAAGTACGGGCCAATAAGGAAATCATGCACAATACCCGCCTACACATTAACGGAGAACCTCTCCTGGAAAGCATGTGGACGTGTAGCATTGGGGTTAGAGGTGGCCCACACATGGAAATTGTGCAAATTGAAAATTCCATTGCTCATAAAGTACATCTGCAGAAAAGCTCGGGGACAATGTACTTTGCTACGGCAGAAATCCACACGCAGAAAGTAATCATCCATATTCATTGCTTGTGTTCTCTGTAAATTGCTTGTGTTCTCTGTAAATTGCTTGTGTTCTCTGGTATGGAAAAAGTCTTTCCTCGTGCATTTTTCCCTTATGGTGCTTTTACTTAATTATAATGTCCGTGAAATCGTTCCTGCGCTAGCGCTTGGACTATCTCCAACTTCTCTTAGAATACGTTCTTTCATTTCTGGGACTCTTACATGTCTCGCGCGACCCGGATCCTGCCTCGTGGTATTAAATGTACTGTTCTCGCAAAGCTGCCGATGTAAACGCGGAAACATTTTGTGATCTGGCATTGTCCTATCTGGGAAGCATTCACGATACAACCTTTGGCGCCATTCTTCCATTACAATTCACAGCCCCGGACATAAGATGCACATGCCTGCTTTATCAGCGGGCGTAAATTCGTCCATCACGTTAGAAATACGACTTTCAAATGCCAGTGACTGCTTGCAGCAGAAGACCGCATCGCCCTGCCCTCTACTGGCCGAAATGTATGCCTATTATTTCATCAACACTTCCAGGACTTTAACACCGTTAACGGTCCGGCGTTTCAGTATTTAATTGTACCAAACCATTCTTAGCAAGACATTCACACAATGATGTGATTAAAACGCTTGTTTTCATTTCTCCGCATTTCTTGCTTATTCGCCAATACTTTTTATTTCCAACCCCACATTGCTATACCAAAATTGCTTCTTTATATGTACTTTATCTTCCCTTACAGTTTGGCCCCTGAGTTCAGGGCCACCCTGTATAAATAAGCATAAAAAGGTCATTAAGTTTGTTTTCATAACTGTTTGCATCATTTGGCAACAAGTCTCACCCGAATTGTACCAAACTTTATAAAAAAAAAAGTAAATAAATAAATAAAATAAAATAAGCCAATCTTCTTACTAAAAGTACCCTTATTTTAATTGCTGAAAAATATAAAATAAAAACTTTTAAACAGTAAAAAAAAGGTTTTAATAGACATCTTACATGTTTCGGCTACATCGAAGCCATTATCAAACAATTAATAATATTCTATAGTTGCACGATCTATAATGTAATAATTTGAAACGCCGTCATTCAGTTGTTCACGTATTCTTTCAGATTATGCATGTTATTTTTTATTTTTACTTGAAATTTTTTTTTGTTATATTCATAACCCTGGAGTAACTCGAGCCATAATTTTGGTAAGTTAAATGATGCTGCATCGTTACATATTGAATTTTTACGAGTTACAATCTCTATGGTGTCTTTTATAATGGAAGGATAGTATAAATAATGTGCATGTGACGTCACGCACCCAAGTAAAAACGTACTTCTCAACTGGGTGTAGGCAGAAGGTAAAAATTTTCGCAGAGCTAGTAATTTATAATGTATTATTTCCCGCACATAATACAATATATTATAACTATGTAATAATTTGGAGCATTTTAGGAAAGCTTCGAGTTTTGCCTACATTAAGCTGAGTAAGTAGACACGCAACAAGCCAGTTTGTTGACAAACATACACATTATTTATAGATTGGATGCCGATTTACATCACTGAGCACCAAATATAACAGGAGATCTGTCTTCCTAATGCCCAACATGATTTCCAGCGGACAGCGCGAAAGGATACAGTGACGTTAAATTTAGCTCGTATTCATGGCAAAACATGCTGTCTATCGCATTCCTTTACATGATTAGTAAATTATTTATGATATTAGATCGATAAGCATAGCTTAATTATAAAAGCATAAATTTGGATAATAGTAAATGAGAATAATAATTGTCTGAGTGCAACGAAGACTCATACACAGCGCAGTATTACTTTGCCCCATATATAGCTACGATGGATATTAAAACCTTTCGTCAAGCATAACTCAAAAAATATTTAACGGATTTCGTTCAAATTTTTACAGCAGGTACCTATAAAGGTGACAACGACGTCTATTTATTACCAAGAATAAATGCTAAACCGTTTGGAAATTATATTAAAAAAATAGATAAAAAAGCACAATTAAAGTACATACGTCACGAAATTTTGTGGTACGTCATTTTCACCGGCGCGAGATTTTCGTAGACAATCGGAATTGAAAAGTTCATGGAGTACAAGGAGCAAAAAAAATATGCGCGCACTAATATTCAGCACAATAAAATATTTCAATTGAGTAGAAATCGAAAATTAATCTGGATTTTTTTCTCTTTGAAAGAAAAACCCCGCAATAACTTAGTAGACTTGGTATTAGAGATTTGGCGCAAATCTCAGCAATAGCAGCTTTTTTTATTTCTCATGAGTAAATAATAAAAAAAAATTCTTTGGTGTTTAAATAAAAGGTTTCGATTTATGGCATTATTTCTTTTTTTTTTTTCTCTTTTTAGCATTTTAAATGGGATTAATGAAAGGCATGTATTTTAAATTAAATGAGTGAAAGGTTTATATTTAAATGAAATGAATTCAATATGAAAATGTTATAGGAACAATATTTGGCGATTTATCAACTGCGCCAGGATAACATAAAAGTACCAATATATCAAACGGTATGTAGTATGTGAAATGAAACAGTTATAATCACCCATCGTACAAGAAAAAAACTTATATTCTGCATTCAGAGGGAAAAATCAATCTCCTGTGCCGTAAGATTTGGCGAGTTCTTTTTTGGTGATAAGTTTTTCGATGTGATTGTTGGGATCTGAAGGATTTGGCTTACTTTTTCTAAATCTTATTTTTTTGCAGATGTAGTATTATGTAAATATATTTTTTAGCAGATATTTTTCTATTTTGTATATTTTCTATTTGGCATTTGGAAAAGAGATTTTTACCTTTTTATCTGTGCATTCGGAAATATTAAAAAATAAAAAAAGATTTACATATATCAAGCGCTTAATTTTTATACGGACCACTTCTCCATTTATAGATTTGGTACTTTTCGGTTAGCCGGGCGCCAGTGAAATTTATATATCTATGTATACATATATACATATATCTATACATACACACATTTATATATGCATGTATGTATATATACATATATATATACACATACATATATGTGTGTATGTATACATATATATATATATATGTATATATAGATATATACATTTCACTGGCGCTCGGCTAACCGAAAAGTACCTTAGATTTTAAATGCTATTTATTATTTACTAGCCGTTTATTAATTGTTTACAATTTAACCCCCTGACAATAACAATTATTTATCACAAAAATGCCTCTTAGGTTTGTTATATAAGTTTGTTTATGTGCTTTCATTACTTATTAAAATACGAATATGGCGATAAAATTTTATTTTAGCATCGTGCTTAAATTTTTAAGATGGCGCAAAAACATGCTTTAATAAACGTATGTTTGTAAATATTTGAAAAACATGTTTTACCGCTCTCTTGAAAAATTTTGTAAGTTGCTAAAACTACCTTTTGGCACCATTTAAATTTTTTTTCGCCAACCGACATAGGATACGAAACTTTTTCCCATTCAGATACACATGCAAGGTTGGTCTCAAACAAGAGTAAAGCTAGCAACAATATTGTTTTAACTCTATAAGAGTTACAATAATGATATTAAATACTCCGATTGGCTTTGGGCCCAATTACGAAAGTTTCTCCTACAAAAAAACTGTAGAAGAAGTCTTTTACATTTGTTTCAAATGAAGCTCGGTCTACAAGGTATTAGTTAATAATACAAACAACACTAATGGCATGGAGGCAAAAGTTTTAATTTAAATGTATATATTTGAAACCCTTCCCCCCTACCCCCCCCCCCAAAAAAAAAAAAAAAGAAAAGAAAAGAAAGTTACAGTAATGAATTTAAAATGGCGTTAAGCCACGCTTTCTGACATAAGCAATTGGCTGCAAACGCGATAACGAAACTTAATAACATGTAGCTAATATAGCCCTCAGGGTACTTTGCAGTTATACAGACCTTGTGGTTTTTTTAAAAAGCTTGAGACAATTCAGGTTTAAGAAGTTGAGATTTACTGTCAAATGATATAAACAACTATGAACACAAAACTGATGAATTATTATTCAGGTTTATGTATGTATTTTAAAAAAATGCATCTGATTACACTTATTAGATAAATTACTTCTGTTTGCATTTAATAACTGATAAACGGCTTCTGTATAATAAATGAACTGTTTAAATATTGGGAAGAGGTGGCGAGAGGTAGAAAGACGAGTAAACAAACGGGTAGACAGACGGGTAGTGAGATGGGTAGGGAGACGAATAGCGACATAGGTAGACTGACGGGTAGCGAAACGAATAGACAGACGGCTAGAGAGAAAGGTAAAAAGAGGGTTGACAGAGGGGTAGCGAGATGGGTCTCGAGACGGGTAGCGACACCGGTAGACTAGAATGTAGCGAGAAAGGTTGTGAGATGCGTAGCGTGGTAGATAAAGGGACGAGTAGAGAGATGAGTACAGAGACGAGTTGACTGACGGGTAATGAGATTGATAGCGAGACGGGTGAAGAGTCGGGTACAAAAACAGACGGATAGTGAGACGGGTATACAGACGAGTAGAGAGACAGTAGATGGGTACGGAGATGGGTAAGAAGATGGGTAGAGAGGCGTATAGCCAGACGGGTAGAGAGACAGATAGACAAATGGGTAGCGAAGTGGATAGAGACACGGCTAGACATACAAGTAGTTAGACGGATAGACAGACGGTTAGAGAAATAGATTGGCGGGTAGCGAGACTGGTAGAGGAATATAGAGACGGGTAGCGAGACCGGTAGAGAAATATAGAGACAGGTAGCGAGACGTGTAGAGAGATAGACAATCAGTTAGAGAGACGGGCAGGAAAACGGATAGGGAAACAGACAGATTGTGGAGAGACAAACAGACAGGCAAAAGAAAAGTCTGCGGATTGGCGCTGTAAAGGCGCATTAAAGGCGCAGGGGGCAGAGCCTCCTATAGAATAATCAAGAAGTATCTGTTAAGCTTAACTTTGTAATATATATAATTTTCAATTTTGCCGATATGGAGATTTAATGTAAAAGTTATTTTACAGAAGTCATCGAAAGATTTTTTCTATACTTTAATAGTAATTTAGACTATAGTTTTGCAATCTGGTTTGTAGCAAAACATGCTATCAATGTGGTTTGAAGTGTAAGAGTTTTTATAAACAGTTATACAAATAATAGATATATAATCAACGAAGAAAAATTTTAAATTCACACACAAAAAAGGTGCAACAATGAAATTAAATTTGCGTTAAGCCACGCTTGATAGAATAATCTATTGGTTGCAAATCCAATTACGTAACTTTAAAAAGCTTGGCGTTTTAAAAGATCCGGCGGTTTTTTTTTTTCAAGTTTTGCGCAATACGCGCTTAAGAAAATGAGATCCTTTGCCACATGTTAAAAAAAATTATGACAACACATCTGATGAACGGTACTTCTTTTCTATTTTTTTAACAGTGTATATGAATTTATATATGATATTTTGTAATTCTATCATTTAATTTGCTCTTTTTCTTTATATTGTAATTGTTAACCCTATGTTCTCAGCAATATCACTCAGACTAATCCCTTTGAGGGAAGTCCTAGTATATGACATTGACAACGCGGACTATTTTTTACTTTTGCCTTGCAAGCTTCATTTGCCTTTAATGCTTCTGACCGCTGATTCTGAACGCCTGTTATATATAGAGCTCAATTTATTTGGAAACCATACAGATTGTAACACATAAAAATACAATATGTAACGGTGCAGCGTCATTTAACTTACCAAAATTACGACTCAAGTCACTCGATGGTCACGCATATGGAAATAAACTTTCAAGGAAAAATAAAAAAAAATAACGCGCTTAATCTAAAAGAGCACGTGAAAAATTGAATGATGGCCTTTCAAATCATTACATCATAGATCGTGCATCCATAGAATATGCTTATTTGTTTTTATAATGAATTTGATGGAGCCGAAGCCTGTAAGCAATCTATTAAAACTTTTTCTGCTGTTTTAAAGTTCTTATTTTACACCATTTAGTAATTACAAGAAGTACACTATTGCTAGGTTTTGGTTATAATTTGTTATACATTTGTATAAAATGAATGTTCTTAATCTAACTATTATTGGTCAAATGTTTAACCAACTTAAAGGTACAGCACCGGGTTTTCTTTTTGGCACCAGATTTTTTGCCTGGCGATTTTTGCTTCGTGTGGTAACCTGGGGTTTTATAATAAAATATGTGTGTTTTATAATAAAATTAAACGTACGTATGTAAATAAATAAAATATAATAATATAAAAATAATGGTACTTACGTATTATCCGGGTCAGGAGATAGATTGCCAAAAAGGGTTGCCAATTACCAATCTTATTTATTGTTGCTAATCATGTTCAAAACATACATAAACTTATCATAATTACATAAAATACATATTATTAAATGCGTAACATTGTTAAAAATGATAAATAATATAAAATAAGTACATAAATAAAGTATAATAAATGAACAATAATAAATAAATAACAAAAAACTATAAACTATAATACCAAAACGGTACTTCTCTATTATCCCGTCGACCAGTTTTCATAACAAAAAACTATCGCCAAACTGTAACGCCCAATAAACGGGAGAACGTTGCCATTGGAATAGCAAAATAAATAAATAAATAAAATATAAGAATGTAAGGACACAATTGTTATTTTCATTAATGAAATAACTAATAAATCAGTAAAACATAATGAAAAATACGCGCAAATATCGAATTAAAAACCACTTGATGACATAACAAACACGTATATTGCTTTTGACATCAAGTAAATGGGACTGCATTTTCGGCGTTTAATCTTACAGTTTGGCGATAGTTTTTTGTTATGGAAAGTGGTCGACGGGATAATAGAGAAGTACCAAAAAAACTATAAATTATAATAAAACAATAAACTATAATAAATAAACTATATAGTTGTCAAAACATAAGGGTTACTGTAATTAATGTAATTGACACCATGTTTGGCGCAATTGTATCTAACCTGGCCCGGATAATACATAAGTACAAAAATAATAAATAAATAAAACTGAATATGTTTGTTAAATAAAAAAAATGTGTGTGTTAAATAAAAGGCACAGATGTCAGATACGCACCACATTGGCGCAATTTTTTCCCCGCTAATTTGGCGAAAACTTTGTTTTTGAATATTAGTTACAAATAGCATGCAATAATAGAACGTGATTTTTTATTTCAATATAAAAATAAAATACATTACATTCAATAAAATACATTACGTTACATTCAAAACGTTAATATTATAACGTTAATATTTAAAAGCGAAGTTTTCGCCAAATTGGCGGAGGGGGGGGGGGGGATCACGCCAATGTGGTGCGTATATGACATCTGTGCCAAATAAAAATGTGTAGCGCCTAAATAAGATGGCCCCATCCGCGGTTTGTCTGCGACATCTTTTCCATTATACAGAGTGGCCAAGATTAAAAACATCCGGTATACAGAAGTACAAATACTTACTAATTTTTATTTAAAAGTAGTAAATACAGAATATTGTGAATAACAACACCTCCTGTGAACAGTGAAGTATTGAATGTTCAGTATGTTGTTATTCATAATATTCTGTATTTACTACTTTTAAATAAAAATTAGTAAGTATTTGTACTTCTGTATACCGGGCCTCTTTTATCTTGGCCACTTTGTAGTAGTGTGTTTTCATTGTTGATTTTTATAAACATCTATTAAATATAACATGTGGATATTTCATAAAGGTATGACTATTCTGATGACGTTTTAAAATGTAAACAAAGCTATGATCTAAAATCTGCAAAATTCAAAAAGTCTGCAAAGCCCTTGGGGAAAAAGTCCCAAATTTTGGGCTGGTAGATTTGGCGATAAATGTTTTGATGTGGTTGTTGCGATCTTCAGCCTTTGGAATTGGGTTTTTTTAAACAATATTTTTCTGTAAATGTAATATTATGTAAATATATTTTTTGTGCATTTCATATACAGAAAATTACATTATATATTTTTTTTATTTTGTACATGATTTGACATTTATTTTGAACGAGATTTTGGTACTTTTATGTTATCTGGGCGGCGCCAGTGATAACTCGCCAAATCTTGTTTCAATTGACATCGTTTGAATTGCAATCAACTAACGGTACACTTTTACAAATTATAAAATATATTAAAAGATTTTGGGATCTTCTAATCTTATATAACGTAAATTTCTAAATTGAAAAAATGAATACATAATCGAAATAATGAAACTTCTCAAGAAAGAAAACTAGTCGGATATGCCAATCCCAAAACTTACTTACTTCTATCTTATACATGTTAATGCTTCCAAATTTGCTATCAAACCGCCAAAGAAAATCACATTTTTTTTTATTCTGTTGTACTCAGTCGGGTTACTTGAATGCGAGCAGCCGATGTATTATACTAAACTACGAAAAGTCCTTCTGGCCTGTACCGGCAGGAAAAGATAGCCTCCCTATCGCTTGGTTTCGAGATTTTAGCTAATTCTACTGAAAATACACGAAGCTAAAATGCGCTGAACCCAATTACAGAAGAGTCATTCCCAGTTCTCGTCAATATTGAATTTGAATGAGAATATCGCCAAATTAGACAGACATAGCCAAGTTGGCTTCATACATAACAACATATTTTTATCGCCAAATTTGGCGATATTTCATCAATTGTCGCCAAGCTTGGCGAATTGAGTGTTTGAATTAAGTGTTTTGTTCTATAGAATAATATAGGTTGACATATTTGTGTTGATAATTTTAGTCATCTTAGAACTGTTAATCTGTTTCATTGTTTTATCTGTTATTTAATGAGTTATTTATTTTTTCAGAACAATAAGCAAGTGATCAGACGGTTCTCTCATGAAACTTTTAGAGGTATACTGCTGCTACATTTTATCTTTCAGTATATGGCCTAGTGTGCTGAATTGAGTTTTAAATTTAAACATTATCTGCGTAGGTGTTTCTACTCCTAGTCCTCAACCTCCTACACCATCTGCCTTACCAACCTTAGCAACAGCCCCACCGAGAGTCAAAGAATTGTTAGAATGTGTGAATGAGTGGTACTTTGATATCTTTGCACTCGAAAAAATATCTGAAAAAAGGTAATTATTTTTACTTTTATAAATTAACATAGTTTTCTTATAATTATTTTTGATTTTGTTTAATTAAATAATCTTACTATATGTATACAGATGTATACAAAACCAAATATCGTATATTTATATTTGATTTATGATTATGACTCAGTGGTTCCCAACCTTTTTCACGTGAAGAGCCCTTTTTATAATCAATTTCTGTGGTGGAAAATAATCTTAATATAATAATATAATATTAATATAATAATCTTAATATAATGATCTTAATATAATAATCTAAATTAATATAATAAGTGGTTCCCAACCTTTTTCACGTGAAGAGCACTTTTTATAATCAATTTCTATGGAAGAAAATAACCTTAATATAATAATATAATAACTTTAATATAATAATATAATAACCTTAATATAATAATCTAAATTAATATAATAAGTGGTTCCCAACCTTTTTCACGTGAAATCCCTTTTTACAATCAATTTCTATGGCGGAGCTCCTTAAGACTACTATAACCCGGAAGTGGCTAGACGTCCGACCAATCGGACTTTTAGCTATTTAAGGACAACGTCCGATCAGCGTTTGCGCATGCGCTGCCAACAAGTCAGTGGACAAAATATATTTTTTTTAACCCTTTTTTTTCCCTTTAAAATAAAATTGTTCATTTAATCATATATATTATTTCTCCTGTCAACATCCCTTTTTTCTGAAAATACGAAACTCAGAACGACGAATGAGATAGCATATGAAAGGATTTTGAAAACGCTTCTGACATAGCACACTTAACATTTCATTAAAACATGTTTTCGATTAAAAATTGCTGATAATTAAAAATTAAATCGGCATTGTTTTCCTAAATGAAATGAAAGGTTTTCCTCAAAACATTGTTGCCAAAAAAATAAAATACCACATTATATGATGCTCAGCAATTATTATAAAAAACACCGCACGGGTTTATTTTATATTTATGATTAAAAAGCTAAATTTAAATTGAAATGTTTAGATTTATATTTCTATGCCCCATGTTTTTCCCGAAGCGGATGACGTCATCCTCTAATGCAGTTAAAATACGATTGTTAATTTTTTTTTTCTCGCGCGTGCCTTTAGCAATCTTGGATCAGTTTTTACTCTAACTTTGATGGAATAAATTAGATGATATTCTGGATTGACTAACAACTAAATGTTGTTTACAGATATTTTTAACCTTGCTTTTTCTTTAGAAGTTTAAACTTGCATCTAATAACTATTACATATTGATAAAAAATGGTACTTCTCTTTTATCCCGTCGACCACTTTTCATAACAAAAAACTATCGCCAAATAAACGGGAGAACGTTGCCATTGGAATATCAAAATAAATAAATAAAATATAAGAATTTAAGGACACAATTGTTATTTTAATTAATGAAATAACTAATAAACCAGTAAAACATAATGAAAAATATACGCAAATGTCGAATTAAAAACCACTTGATGATTTAACAAACACGTATAATGCTTCTGACATCAAGTAAATGGGACTGCATTTTTGGCGTTTAATCTTACAATTTGGCGATAGTTTTTTGTTATGAAAAGTGGTCGACAGCATAATAGAGAAGTATCTAAAAAATATTAGATTTCAGTGCGAAATCCTCGCACGGGCCCTCTGGTTTCTTTTTAATACACATTAAGTTTATTTATGCAATATTGGGTACATTTTTTTTTTCAGAAGAAAGTTAGTTAATGTATTTTGTATGTTTATAAATACTAATTTAGTAATATTTATCTTCAATTATTTTTTAATTGATTTTAATTATTAAGAAATTTAAAAAGACCCATGCATATATAGACAGATAGATAGACAGATCAACTTTTAAAGGAAATTAGTTTTAATTATAAGTAATTTGTTATTATTATTATTATTATTATTATTATTATTATAAATACTATTAGAAATGATGCAGGTTTGTTGTAAACAGATATTTTTGGAATTATTTCGAGTAGAAAAGTATTAATTTCATCATAAAAATGAAAAAAATCATTCAAATGAAATTTATATAGCGTGAGAAACGAAATATCTGTTAACCTAGACCAACATATGATCCTAATCATAGGATCACATGTTGGTCTAGCTGTTAACAAACATACGCGCATGCGCAAACAATGGTCGGAAGTAGTGACTAAATAGCTAAAAGTCCGATTGTTCGGACGTCTGCAAGAGGATAAGTAACTTTCATTTAATTTGCGATTATCTTTTGAGCTCTAATTGAAGCAATACAATACAATTTACCTTTAAGGAGCAATACTTAACTTTTCAAAGGCAATTATGCTGAGTATTTTGTATATGACAAAAATTAGAATTGGAATTCTACTACAATTCTACAAAATCTACTCTTGAATGATTTTCTGTAACAATATATTACATTTTAAAATTCCATTGTTTATTGATCTGAATAATATTTCTTGATTTAGCTAATAAAACAGCGGTTCTCAAACTTTATTGTTACGGTACCCATCTTAAAGTTTCAAATTTTTTCGTGACCCGCTTAATATGTAGATGCATAGAGCCTCTTGCATATAATCTATTCTACATTAAAAGGTGAACTTTTGTACAAAACCTATACACGAGAACAGTAATAGATAATACTAATGTGAAAGTTGAATAATTAAAACTTCCTTTTATACATATAAGGAAAAATAGATTCGTTAACAAATGTATTGCAAAAAAATAAAGTTTAAAAAATCAATGCAATTTATGACATTGTTTTGCATCTTCATCGGTATTGAAACTTTTTTTTTATTTTAGTCTCAAGTCACTCTCTTCATCAGATTAAATAGCCTTTTCACAAAATAGTTTATCTATATTTTTCTTTAAATGTTTTCTTTAATGTTGCAGCATTGTTTGTTTGTTTGTTTGTTTTTCATTAGATAAAATTAATTATACAATTTTGAAAACCTGACCGATTATTTCCCGACCCACCAGTGGTCGCGACCCATAGTTTGAGAATCGCTGTAAATAATGTATTTGCTTTATTATCTTCTTAGACCTCTTATCTGGGTTGGCATGTCGATATTTGCAAAGTTTAATGCGTGCCAGGTTTTAAACTGTGATGAGAGCACTCTTCGGAATTGGTTATCATTAATCGAGAGTCATTATCATCCCAATCCATACCACAACTCTACTCATGCTGCTGATGTTATGCAAGCAACTGCTTATTTCCTGCAAAAACCAAGATTAAAGGTAATTTTGAAATTTAGTTATTAATTTATCCTATTATTCTAAAGGAAAAGAAATAATTGGTAAAGATGAAGAGTCCAGAACAAAATCATAAATGATTTTTTTTAATATCGAAAATATGATAGTTCTACGAAGGTGGGCTGATAAGTTCGAGGCCTGACACAGAGATGGAACAGGTATGACCCAATGACAATGATGTTTGTAAAGTAGGATCCTTTAGATGACATGCTGCCGAGTTTCAGACGCGTGAGTTTATGGGTTACTGCTTGGCGATAAAGCAAAGTAAACAAATTTTGACATTTACTAAAAATGAAAAAAAAATTGAAGTTCGAGCTGTCATAAAATACTTTGTTAAAAAAGGTTTAATCCCCACGAACATACAAAAACAGTTGCATTCCACCTTAAAGGATTCTTGTCCTTCATATTAGACGATAAAACAGTGGGCTGCCATTCAAGATTATGAACGCTCAGGACGTCCAAAAACCGTTACGACAGACGAAATCGTCTCAAAAATTCACAATACCGTATTAAATGATCGCCGATTGAGATACGCAAACTTGCTGAAATTACAGACATCTCGATAGACCGTGTCCACTACATTTTACACGATGTTTTGGGTATGAAAAAGCTTTCCGCTCGATGCGTGCCGCGTTTGTTGAACATCGACCCAAAACGCCAAAGAATGAACATTTCTCAAGAGTCTTCTGAAATGTAGTGTGTTGCAAGTTGAAAAATAAAATGAAATAATGTCAAGAATCTTGTATTTTCTTTGTCAGACCGAGAACTTTTCTAACCACCCTCGTACAGGGCTGCACTAAAGAATTCACACACAAGAGTGTGTCTTAAGTGTACTAAGTTTCAAGGGGACTACATTGAAAAATATATGAAATTTTGTCAAAAATCTTGTGCTTTCACTGTCAGGCCGAGAACTTATCACACCACCCTCGTATATAAGAAATGCTTTCCTATGCTGCAACCATTTATGGGG
The DNA here is from genome assembly GCA_963931845.1 of Maratus michaelseni. Lineage (NCBI taxonomy): Eukaryota > Metazoa > Arthropoda > Arachnida > Araneae > Salticidae > Maratus > Maratus michaelseni. Next base: position 455,448,254 of record OZ007589.1, on the reverse strand, counting down.
TAATAAAGACCTATCTAAAAAAGTTAAGAAGATTCAGACATCTCTTAAAGGCTATATATATATATATTTTTTTTTTTTTTTTAATTATTTAAACCTTATTTGAAGGACTTTTGTTATGTTCATCAAACTTGACCTTTAATATATATTTGGCCATCTATTTTCTTGTAAATTTTCATGCACGATTATTATTTATTGACATTTATGTATTCAAATCAACAATCTCCAAAACTACTTTTGTGACGGCACTAAGGTAACGAAAATAATTAACATTGATTACATAAGGGAAAATAACTATTAGATTTGAGCAACTGGACAGTGATCGCATACGCACAACTATCTGAAATTTTTAGGAACTGGCTTATCAAATTTAATACATGATTACTAACATCATTATACTTACATCAATACTTAGTTGCATGAAACGATGAAACCAAGAAAACATGTATCTATATAATATATTTATTTTCATTTGTGTATTTGAAGTAGAAAAGGGTACTTGCATACCTTCCCATTGACCTTTTTCTGTCGCCAATCAGTATTACTTATCAGCAAAAATGGATAAACGTGTCATCATACTATTATCATGTTTCCTTCCTTGGTTTCATCGTTCCATGTAACCAAATACTGGTGCAAGTAATGATGTTAATAATAATGTTAAGAACCATGTATTAATTTTTGATAAGCCATTTCGTAAAAGTTTCAGATATACGTGCGTATGCAATCAATTGTCTTGTTGCTGAAATCCAGTTTATCCCCCCCCTCATGTAATCAACGTTAATTCTTTTGGCTACCTGTAAATAAACCTTAGCGCCATCACAAATGTAATTTTGGTATCGTCGTCGTCGAATTATGTTCTTTTTTTATTAGATATTGGCTTGTCACAATTTTTCATATTGCATCGCTAGCTATTGGTTATCATTTTTAGGTAGTTTCACATTGCACCTACCCTTTAATGCACACAATCTTTTTATGACAGAATCTCGTAATTTTTAAAATACTTCAGCGCATGCTGTTCTGTAAATCGAATGTCCAAAATTATTTTCAACATACGAGAGACAAACACAGAGAGCAATCGTTTCCGATATTACAAAAATTAAACTGTCTAATTCATAAAATAAATAAAAATAGAATACGTACACCGTATACAAGATGCAGCACTACATTTGGCTTGACATTTGGCAAAAGTTAAGAGCCTACACTAGTCATGCGAAAAAACGCGCATGCTAATGTCAAGTCTATGAGAAGGTTATTTTCAAATTTCTCGTTCGCATTTTAATTTTTTTTTTTTTTTTTTTTTTTTTTTTTTTTTTTTTTTGCATAGGAAAGTTGGGGTCGATCTCTAACGTTGTTAGTTTTTACTTTTTCGATTTTGGTTCCAGTTTTTTATATAAGGGTACTTTCACTTTCAGAACCGGTTCCAAAATTGCAAATGTCCACTTATAAAAAAACTTGGATTAAAATCAAAAGAAGTAAAAACTTACAACGTTAGAAATCAACCTCAGCTATCCTATGCAAAAAAAAACATTTAAAAATATTAAAATGCGAGCGAGAAATTTTAAAATAACCTTCCCATAGACTTAACATTAGCTTGAACGTTTCTTACCATGACCAGTGTAGGTTCTTAAAGTGATATCATGTTTGTCAGTATAAGTATTAAATCATACTGTTTGATGACTTATATTATTTACCAAAAAATGAAAAAATGTTGATGTGAAAGTACACAATATGTAGAAAAGTAATGTAATTATTTTATTACTACAAAACCAAAAATAGATTAGATTATTAAAAGGCTGGGTTAGTTAATGAAATCAATTATAAAAACTATGCAGAAAGAAATCAAATTCGTGTTAATTGTAAAAGTTGAAATAATGAAGTCATTCTCATTCAAGTTATAATAATTGCTTTATAATAAATTTCAATGCTTTTAACAGATGGCATGAGGATTTAAAGATATTTGACTTATAAAAATCATCTACAAAAAACTTGCCAGTGCTGTTAATATGTAGTGTTGCATGCCATTTTGTTGTCATATTGCAGGTTCTTTTTGAAATACGACGCCTTTCTATTTTTCAATCGAGTATCAAAACTTGATCAAATAAGTTAAACTTGTTCACTTATTGTAAAATGTTTCAACAGATAATCAAAACTTCTTTTTTAAAAAACTTAATAAACTATTTATTTACAAATTGATAGGACATTATTATTTTAACACTCTCATTTTGAGGGTTCCAATTTTTACCGACACATTCGGTTCAGAATCAAATTTTTATCTAACAGAAAAAAAAAGAATAAATCAGAGAAAAACAAAAATAAAAACGGTTGCCATTAGTAACCGACAAATCTTTTGGCTGGTCGCCATGAAGGCATTCGTAACATGTAGTATGAAACCAATGTTTGAGCACCATTAATAATAATTAAATATTTTCTAAATAATGTATCTTTCATTTGCAGGCTATTTTTGATCCAATGGACGAAATAATCTCCCTCGTAGCTGCTGCTGTTCACGATGTTGATCATCCTGGGAGAAATAGTGCGTTCTTGTGCAACACAGGAAATGAATTGGCCATTTTATACAATGACTTGTAAGTGTATTCATTTTTTGCTGTAATTTCGTTTTTAGTTTGATTTATTTATGAATGACTTATTTATAATTTTTATGCATTTCAGGTTACATTTAATGTGCTCCGTATTTTTTCATGTTTTTAATAACCCTGAAGTAGTCGCATGTCTGTATTTTTGCCACAATTATGAAACATCTTCACCTAACCCATCTCAACTTAAAAATACAATGGGGAAATTCCATGTAGTTGACCTTAATTACTTCTCCTCTATCATAGTAAAGTTACAAAACATTCTTGCTTTTTTTTCCAGCTGTATATTGACAATCTAAGTTTAAATTCATCCAAAAGACTGTGACATGATCACTAGTGTCAGTTGATTTTTACCCTTTCCCAATAATTCAAAGCTCGTGAGAAAACTCTATAATTTATGTAAGCTACAACTTTATTAGTTCGTAAGCAATATTCGAATATCGAATGGAAATTATTTCTTATCTTGAACTTTCCACCAGTGAGCTCTGGCAGCTAAAAAAACCTAACGCGACCAATAATGTTCTAAAAAATGACGCAACTACTCTCGGATTAAGATTTTTTTTTTTTTTGAAGGTATAGTAAATTACATAAAACAGATAATTTTAATTTCAGTAGTCACTCCTAATTATTCAACACTCACAGGTCCATGTCAGAAAATCGAAAATATCAGCAAATCGGGAGGACATTATCGCGTGCATTTTCTAAATGTACGAAGCTAAACTATAATTAAAATTACTATAAATGAAATAAATACCTACTAAAATCTGGGAAAAAGGTATTGGGAGTTTTAATTTTAATTTTAGAATTTGAATTTGAATTTTGAATCTTAAATAGGTTTTATCTTCTTATCTTTTCATGTAGGGGAGACCGGGGCAAGATGACTATGTTAACAATTTTTGTTGTTTATTAATTTATTTTGAAGTAATAGTAAAATTAATTTTACATGAACTGATAGAGTATACCTTTGTAGTATTAAATATATTACCATTTAATTTTTCAAATTAAAAAAAATAAAGGATAATTTTATTTTTTCATAACATTAAAAAATCGTCATCTTGCCCCAGTACTGGGGCAAGATGCCTTTGACCTTGGGGCAAGATGACAACACTGAAAAAGATTGAACATATTTTATCTTTTGAATATGTTACATGGTTTAACAAATGATAACTGTGTTTTTACATCTTACAAATTATCAAACTAAGCATAATGCAGTGTAACGTAATGTTGAAGTGTTTAGTTGTGCAGCGAACAATAGTCACAAATAAAAATGCCATTTTCATAATTGGAACATTCCACATGCCACCACTCTTGGCATTTACAGCACTGGATCTATTCTTCTGTTGGTGGGTCACAATGCCGGAAGTTGGCCTTAAACGCTTTTTGAATTTTTTGGGAGGAGAGGGACCAGCGGGGGAGGGGGAAGGTCTTGACCCCGTCGAACGGTACTCTCCTTGTACCGATCGGACGCTTGGAAGTAGAGGTACTGACCCCGATACGGTTTTTCTTTCTGGAGGCTAGGGGGTGACTTAGCGGATGGCAAAAATGTCTTCCTCTGGTCGCCCCTTTTCGAACGACACCTCCCCCGATCTCATGCACCCCTTAGCCCCAGAGGAGATAGAATCGCACGGTCGCGCAAACAAACACACAGACAAACAAGCGTTTACAGGATTTAAATAGAATGGACAACATAGTTAGTTTAATAAATTCCGAAACACGGGGCCAGATGACGAGCTCGTCATCTTGCCCCGGACTGTCTGTTTAAAAATATTCGTTTTCATTGCCATGAAGGAAGGCGATTAATTGACATTTATTCATGGTAGTGTGTAGTATTTAAACTAAGTTACTCGTAAATATTAAAGAGAAACGATATATCTTACCTGTATCTGTAGCAGAGCTTATTTACACATGCATAAAAGTTATAACGTGGCAGCGGAAAACAATCAAAGCTTCACAACTGACACAAAAATGGCGATTTCAGCGTCTCTATAGTATTGTTTAACGAATGGCCTATAGGAGAGCCAGTAGTGTCCGGTTGATGCTGCCACCTAGCGGAAGACGGAAAAATTAAGACATTCGTCATCTTGCCCCACTCTTCATCTTGTCCCGGTCTCCCCTACATAGAAATAAGTAATGATAAATTATTTTTTTCTTTTATTCTTAATTTATCTAAACATACATTTAGTATTTATTGTATGTTTAAAGATTTCAGTTTGTTTTAAATAATAGATAAGAAAAGCTCTAAATAAACATTATAAACGGACATGAGTATTAATCCACGTAAATATTAATTCCAAGCTATGCCGATTAGTGGCCATCTACTATGTATTAAAACTCAAAGAGTTCAAATTAAATTCATCAAATAAAAAAAAAGTAAAAAGTATGCTGTATGGGAGGGAGGATTTTTTTTTTAAAGAAAATGAAAGGTAAGATACTACACTGCTCAAAACAATTAAAGGATATTGCAGTTTTAGGTGGATTTTGTATCTGGGAAACTTTTTAGCTGATTGATACATGGTCGACAGACATAGTAGGTTATATGAGAATAAATTACACATGTTTGGCAGAAAAAAATGCATTTTATTGCGCATTTGTGTACAAAAGGAAAAAACACAATTTGTGCATATGAGAAAAAAAGAATAAGAAAAGGTGTTTTCTTCAAAGAAAATCATTTTCAGTAGGGGGTATGGTTTCCACGGGCGACCAGCAACGTTGAACACCTTTGAGGCATGGACTCAATGAGGCTATTAATGACGAGTTGAGGTATTCTGCCCCACTCTTCCAGAAGAGCTCTTTCCAGTTCTTGGAGAGTTTGTGGGGGTTGTTGGCGGCCAGAAACTCGTCTTCCTAGAGCGTCCCAAACGTGCTCGATTGGATTCATGTCTGGAGAACACGCTGGCCATTCCATTCGAACGATTCCTTCCTCGAAAAGGAAATCCTCCACCAGGTTTGCACGATGTGGCCTGCAGTTATCGTCCATTAAAATGAAGTTATCTCCGATTGCTGCAGCGTAAGGGACTACAATAGGTCTGAGGATCTCATCCCTATATCGGCGACCAGTCAGAGCTCCATCTCGAATGATGTAGAGGTCAGTGCGCCCGTCAATGGAGATGCCACCATACACCAACACTCCCCCACCGCCAAATCTGACACTTTCGTGCACGAACGCAGGATTATTCCTACTGCCACGGTCCCTCCAGATGAAAATACGCCTATTATCCGGATGCACAGAAAAACGGGACTCGTCAGAAAACAGAATATTGCTCCATTCATTTCTCCTCCAGTTGACATGCTCGGTTGCCCACTCCCTGCGGTCGCGACGATGCCTTGATGTTAATCTAACACATACCATCGGTCGGCGAGCATACAGACCTACAGCATGGAGCCGGTTTCGGACAGTCTGAGTTGAAATCGTGGTGCCTGTAGCCGAGCGAAGGTGTTGTTGGAGAAGAGTAGCGTTCATGTTTCGGTGTCTCCGAGCTGTTAACGCTAAATACCGATCTTCATTGGGCGTTGTTGCCCGTCTATGACCTTGCCCTGGTCTTCGGCCTGCACATCCACTCTCCAAAAAACGGTTCCAGATCCTGGAAATGACACTTTGTGACACTCCAATGGCTTGCGCTACTTCGGCTTGAGTTTGGCCCCCTTCTAACCTACCAGCAATTCTCCAAGCTTCTGAATTTGTCAAATGACTTCGCTGAGACATCGTACTCATCGAAACAAAGCAATCACTGAATGCCGATCATCCTTGTCTTCATTCTCTTTTATCCAGTTGAAAGTCAAATTTCATTCGCTGCCGCTGAAGCGACGTTTTGACGTCGAACTCAAAATTTGCATACTCCACAGTTTGAAAACCAGAAAAATTTGCATTTGTGATTCTCTTCTTCTATTTTCGGCAAAAAAAAATTTCGTTTATATCTTTATTTTATATAAAACTTCAAATATCCTTTAATTGTTTTGAGCAGTGTATTTAATTAATATTACTTTCTTTCTTTCTCTTTTCTTCTTTAGATCTGTTCTAGAAAGTCACCACGCTGCACTCGCTTTCAAATTGACAATGTCTTCTGAAAAAGTGAATATATTACAGCATTTAAATAAAGATAGCTATAAAGAAGTGAGAAGATCTATTATAGATATGGTTTTAGCGACAGAAATGACCAAGCATTTTGAACATTTATCCAAATTTGTCAATGTTTTTACCAAATCTGTAGAAGCAGAAGAAGATGAGCTGGAATCAAACGTAAGAAATTTTTCCTATTTTTGTGTTGTTTTCTTATCATTCAACGAGGAAAAAAATCTTTGTTGTCATGATTCTGTTTTAGGTAGCTTTCGATACAAAAATAAAAAGCTACCTATTGCAGCCGTCCGGAAAATGTTGGTATATTTACACCGATGAAGACCCCCAAAACCACCCCCCATATAAATGTTCATTTATCTATATATATATAAGTGTGCTCATATAAGTCTAGTGTTATATCGTGATACAAGGATTTTGGAGCATTTTTTGTTTTGACTTTATCTTAAACAAGAACGAAAAATCATGCGTCAAGCATAGATTATGTAACACTTTCCAACGCTTCCAAAATAATTTTACAAATCATTACCGTTTAATAAGCTGAAAGATAACATCCAAGCAATCCGAATATTTTTATTCAGCCCTGTATAGGATCTATAGATTTGTATATATACTACATAGGATGCTAAATTTTAGTTCAGTTAGGAAACACGTAGCACAGTTTAAAATTCTCCGTCTGGAGTTAAATAATACGGAAATGTGTTCCCGAACTTTTGTGCTTCCCTGTATAGGATCTACAGAATTTATACACACCACGTAATAGACAAAAAGCGATTTAAAATTAAAATCGCATTCAGTAACTAAAAACGCACTTGCAGGAATTATTGTTAACATACAGTAGAGAATTCTTTTGTGTGTCCCTGTAAATGAACGATGACTGCTATACACGCAATATTCTGTAGTAAGTCTCTTGTAATGAACCTTATATAAATTTCAATGCGTTTAAAATAGTGAAACATTATTTAAATAAACCGCAGACGATTTTTCTCCATAGACGTAATGTAACGGAATTCTTTTGACTGTCCCTGTAAAGTAAGTATAAGTGCTATGCACACCCTATTCCATATTAAGCTTCTTCTAATGCACCTTAGTGATATATATAAATTTCAATGCGTTTAAAATAGTGAAACATTATTTAAGTAAACCGCAAATGATTTTTCCCCATAGACCGCAATGTAACGGAATTCTTTTGAGTGTCCCTGTAAAAAAACTATAAGTGCTACACACTTCCGTTGAAATAGGGAACATGCTATAGATAACGATTATAACATATAAAAATTGCAGGGCAATCCGAGCATATTTACGGGAGTTAGAGCACGGACAGACGGCAGACGGCCAGACAAACCGAAGTCATAAACACTTTTCAACTAGGTTGGAAAGTGTTAAAAAGGACTGACGTATGTATAGCAGTTTGAATTTCTAGGGTAGCTGACATGTTGAAACAATCTGATTTTTATTAAGCTATGTAACTCTCGTATTTGTGAACCTATCTGAATGTGTATGAACATGTGCACAGGACATACCAAGATCTCGACCGAGTTCATTGGCCAACGTCATCCGCCATCTTGTTTTAAAATGGTGAATAGTTGGCGACAAACAGTCTCATATGTGTGGTAGAAAATGTCTCTTGATTATAAATCTTCTGGTAATTTTGCGCCAAACAATACACGCCGAATTACGGCAGTTGTGGAGGATTCTGATTACGAAAGAGTAACAATCATTTTTCTTTTTTAAATTGCCTCAAAAACGGGATTGTTTCATTTAATTGTTTCTTTTGCCTTTAATGGACAATTTATTATTGCACCATATTGGTAATGTGAAAGGAGGCCTTTCAGAATCATGTATAATTATAAGTTTTTTGCATTGAACAGAATATTATTCAATTATATTTATTTCTCATCTGTAAACATTTTATCTGCAAAAAATAAGCTTAATAGTTTTTAACTCCATTGTGAATGCCAGTACCTCCAGTAGCATATGAGTGTTAAGTTTGTTCTAGCTTATCAAAATTATCTTTGCTGAAGTCCATACTTATCTAATTATTTTCTCGTGCTCAAATCAGTACATAAATCTTCTTTTACGTATTTTGTATTAAAAAGGAAATGATCGTAAAAAGTTCTAAGTCATTGAACATCATCTGACATTTGAGATAATTTAAAAGACGATGATGTCTGGTATACTAAAGGGTTAATTCATACGTAGTCGAGTTGCTTATCAATTACCAATAATATTGACGAGAACTCCAATTATTAACATTAATGCTGACTTTAATGTTGGGAGTGGAGAATGATTGAGAAAAATATGAGCCTTGGCATGACGCTTGACCCAGTTGCCAAAATTCGCAACTGAGTCAAGCTAAAACATTCATGAAATTTGAGATTTTTATAACCTAATAACTTCATTTGCGACTTTTTTATGACTCAGAATCTTCGTGACCAGTAGATACGGTGCCTTCAGTAGGCTAAATTTTTCGAAAGGTGTTATCACAATTTTTGGTGGGACTTCCACCATCCCACCCTGAATTTCAACCCCTGGTGCCAAAAAATTGTTCATTGTTAATTTAAATAAAATATAATTTAAATAAAGTATATTTTAAAAGTTTATCGATGTTATCAATTCTATTTTAATTGCATCCTTTTAATTTAGATTGAGCGAACTGAACCAGACCTAACAGTTATGTCAACACCTGAAAATATAGTTCTAGTGAAAAGGATTTTAATTAAATGTGCAGATGTTTCAAATCCTTCAAGACCTCTCAATTCATGCCGAGAATGGGCTTATAGAATTGCTGAAGAGTATATTGCACAAGTATGCCTTTAAAAAATAATCTTTTACATGTTCCATTTTCTTTGGATTTTATGTAATAGCTGTTTTAAAAATAGACACCATATTCTGTTACGTACTTGAACTTTCAGTAAATTATTTTTTTATTTATATCTTTTAGTGTAAAGGAAGGCATTACTAATAAATATTTTATTATAGTAATTCACAAAATATTTTATGTAATCTTATTACTTAAGAATTTTAATTTCCAAATTCATGTTCTCTTTTTAACACAGCTATTGACATGTTCGTTAGTGATGCATTAGTAGAAGATATTTGCTGCTCTGGTTATATATTGGAATTTTTTGTTACACCCTGGTGCTGTAAAAATTAGAACAATATTATCTGTAACAGAAGTCAAAATGTAACATGCGAAGTTTTTGTCTGAAAGTGATAATATGGTAGACATTCAGATACATCTAAAACAAATTCGAATAGCCAGAAATAAAATACTTCGTTAATTGCTAGAAGGTGTTAAATAAAACAGTAAAAAAATCCCATTTATTAAATCCGATGGATCAATGAATTATTCTATTGGCATGATCAGGGCTTGACAAATGCGGTCGCCAGGTCGCCACTCTCGACCAAGTTATTTAAGCTAGAGTTATTTTTTCTTTGTACTAAAATTGACCTAAGAAATCAACACAAACAGCATTTTTCTCTCCCCCCAATATTAAAAAACTATATTAAAAAAAAAAATTCAAATTGGTAAAAAAATAAGTTCATCAACTGCAAATTTTAAAACAATAAAGTCAGAATAATTTGACTTACTTCGACAGGAAAACAGGAAAAAAATTGTTTTCCTGCTTCACTATTTTATTAATGCCCCTCATCATCAGATATAGATTTTGTAACACTCAATGGCAATTAGCATTTTCCGAACATGCCGGTTAATGCAACGTTTACAGTATTTCTTTCTTTCTTTTCTTTTCTTTTCTTTTTTCAGAGCTATATAATTTTGATGTTTCATCAGAAAACTTGGATATTATCTTTTCAAATTATGTACCCATTCTAAAGTATGTAACTATAATAATTTTAAACAGTGTTCGTTGCTATTGTTTTTACAATTAATTCCTAGAAAACCTTTTTATTTATTGAAAATCAATGACGAGGGAGGTTATTTTTTACTGACGACTAGAAATTTTTGCTGGATACTAGATTTTATCAAAATTCGTAAAGCCCTGGCATGACTAACGGTAAATTTAGTTGTAGGGAAAAGGAACACATAGCTGATATAAAGTATAGTAGAAAAACCACAAGATTATATCAAGAAGAAGCCATCCAGATAAACTTCAATGAAAGCAAAATAATTTTTCCTTCCAATCTATACTATCCATAAATTATAAGAGAAACGATTGAAACTGTAACACGTCAAAATTAAATATGTAACAATACAGCATCATTTAACTTACCGAAATTATGGGTTGAGTTACTTCTTAGTGAGTATAGAAATAAGCATCAAAGTAAAAATAAAATAAAATAACGGGAGTAATCTGAGAAAGAATGTTAAATACGTGAATGATGACGTTTTCAATCATTGCAATATTCTCATTTATCTTGAAAATGGCTTCGGTGAAACCGAAACATGTACACAAATGTTTTAACACAGTTTGTATATAAAACATTTTTACTGTTTTTGTTAATCCCTTTTAGCAATTAACGAAGTCTATTATTCAGATATCTAGCAAGCATAAGTTTTACATTGAATATCTATGACATAAAAATACAATAAGGCCTTTATAATGGGCACTCCCGAATTATGGATATCTCAATTTAGCGAACATTTTTTAAATCTATTACACCAATTATTTGTATGCTGTTACATCTCAATAGCGGACAAATGCAGTGGTCCAGAGGTGTTCAGTATTTAAAGGTTTTATTGAAATTGTATTTTTTTTAATCTCTGAATAACAGGCACCTACGAATAACGGACAAATTCCGCAGTTCAGAAGTATCCGCTATTGAGAGGTTTTACGGTATTTATTCTTTATTTTGATATCTTTCAACAGCCAAATTTTATCTTAATGTTGTAATTTATATATTACTAGCTGACCCTTTCCGCGTTGCCCAGGCCCGGGATAATAACCTTAAATATACCTAAAATCAATATTGAATCATTTTATATATTTAAACGAAAATCTTTCTAAACGATCCTAATGCTAGGAGCTCCACTGCTTTCAGTAGTGTACACCCTCGATTTTGTATTCTTTTTTTTTCCAAATGAAAATCTATCCAAACAAACTTAGGGCTGGGAGAAAACTTACAGACTTTTTTAAAACGGAAGTCTGCGTTTGAAAGAGCAAAGTACGATCTTTAATTTGGTGTAATCGGTTTTTCCATATTTTGTTTAGTTCGGCGGCTGCGATGTTCGTAAAACAAGGTGGGAAAACATGAATTCGAGGTTTCGTAATTAATTTTTTTGAAAAGTTTAACTTCAATACTTCTTCAAATGGATTACGGCGTTTGAAATGTAAAAGTACGTAATTTAAGAATATGTAATCCGTTTTTCCGTATTTTGTACGCTTCTGCCATAGTGCGTTAAGAAATATGGCAAAGGAAAAAAGCTGATCTCGCACTTTGCTTTTTCTTTACGTGGCCACTTCGAAAAGTTCGGAACTGAGCAGGTCCAGACGCGCTTGCCAAATTGCGAAAAAAGAATACTTCTTCGATGAGTTTTAATTAATATCTCGGCTAATTATCAAAAATAAAAAAAATCTGAGCCTCCGGTACATCAGGAGCTGCCTTGGACTATACTCACAAATTTTCAGACTTCTACACGTAAATTTCGCTAACCATCGCCAACAGACATACACACTGAGCGAAACTTTCTTTTATTAGTATACATAAGAAAAAACACTAACACACATTATGAAAAAAGTCACTCATTTTTTATGCATAACTTTTAAATGTGTGCCTTAGTTATTTACTTTTATTGTGTTTAAAAAAAATAATAATTAAATTGGGATAAAAATATATGCTTATCTGTAACTGAGTATATAATTTTTTATTATGTTTAATTTAGCTAATTGTTATCGTGTTTTTTGGAAATGACTATTATATATTTTTCTGCTTTAGACCGATGAAGAGAAAAACAAAGGTCTTCCAATAGTGATGCCAGCATTTGATCGTGCCAAATGTAGCATTCCCAAATCTCAAATGGGGTTCACAGATTATTTTGTAAATGATATGTTTGATGCTTGGGATGGTAAGTTACATAGGGTTTGTCATATTGTGAAATTTCATATTAACTGTTTGTCTAAACTTGTCATATAATTTCGTATTATTTTCATCAGTAATAAAATTTAAACAAAGTAGAATAGTATAGAAATAATGTAAAAATAAACATCAAGTTGAAGATTTTTTAAAAAATATTGCAATTTATCAGGAAACTTGCAATAAATATTAATAATTTTCTCGTTTTCTCCCTTGTATTCAGCTTAAAAATATGCTGAATATCACTTCAATAACAGTGTTTAATTCAGGAGATGGTCCGGGGGGGGGTACATTCCCCCCGGAGCATTGAAATGTCCCCACCGGAAAATTTGAGATTTTATGCTTTTAATTGTTAAAAAGTACAACCGGAACTGTACAATGTCCCACTCGGAGCCACATAAAACCCTTTGGAGAAAAGTGTCTGAATTCAACACTGTTCAATAATATTACCTCTGAAAGTTTTCTGTGTACTATAAAATGACATTTGGTATAAAAAGTATATTTGAAATGCTAGTAAATGGTGGCTGGGTTTGGACGTTTGTTGCAGGAAAAAAAAATTCAATATTCACTAAAGATGTATAAAATTTTTTTAATTTTAATACAATTTTGCATGAAAAAATAATATTTATAACATTCAAATGTTGCTCCTCATGCAATTAAAATATTATCTATGTAACTAAATAAACAAGCTATATTTCTGTTAAACTATTTATATCACTTTTTAATAGAAATATTTATATTTTGTTTTTAATAAACAGAAAATTTTATATAAAATATGCATAGTTATATTATTCTTATTTATTCATTTCTTTTTATGTTGCAACACATTTAGAAAATGATTTGCAATTGATGATAGAAAACATTTAGAAAATGATTTGCAAGCAAGTATTGAATTCATGTTTTAGACTGTTAGGGACGTGGGGCCTATCACGAAGGGGCAAGAAAAAAACATTGTTGCTCCTTGAATTTTGAAATTCAAATAAATAAATTTTCTTTATTTCTGATAATTTTGAGGGTGGGGGATGAAATTTATTTTTCTCAAGTAAATAGATCTATCTCTAATACGAAGACACTGCCCCCTGACAAAGCCCTTGAACCTATTTCTGCAAGACATTTTTTAAGTGTGTAATTTTACATTCATGTTTTAAGAAACAATCTCAAATGCTGGGGGTTCAAGGGATATAACCCCCCGGAAAAAACAAATGAAAGCTATTTCAGTTCTCCAGTTTGAAAAAAAAAAAAAGCTAGTAGAAGTATTTCTTTTTTTTTTCTTTTAATACTTATTTTTATTTTTATTTTTATTTTTATTTTTTATTTTTTTTACATTTTTGTATTACTTTTAATGTTTACATGCTTTTTATTTTACTTTTTTTTTTTTTTTTTTTTTTAAGATATCTCCCTCGGAACAAAAAAAAAAAAAAGAGAAAGAGGGAGAGAGAAAGGAAAAGAAGTGTGTTTTGCAGCATTTTTTAGGTGCGTTCGTAATTATATAAATACGTAGCACCTATTGTCTGGTCCGTCCGTCCGCATATAACAACGCAAAAACTACCCAATCGAATGGCTTAAAATTTAAGATATATTATCTTTACAGAATTTTGTCGAGACACTTCAAATTTTATGAAAATCGAATCAAAGCTTTAGAAGATATTAATAAAAATATTTATTAAAAAAATTGAATTTTTTAAAAAGAAATCGGTACTTTCTTGTTACAGGAGCTTCCGAGGTTGAATCGTCAAGCGACCGAGATACTTATTTTATGACAGAAATGAATCGGCAGACGATAGAATTCATTTCACAGAATTAAAAATCATCAAGATCTGAATATTTATATAAATAGCTATAGTACGAACGCACCTCATTTGTCACTGACGTACAATTTCCAACTTGTTTTATTTGGTCTTAAACCGCAGACCAAAATCTTTTCCCTTCCTACATTTAACAAAAATGACATCCATAGTTTGGAACGAGTTGTGTTTTCGATTTTCAAAATTGTATTAAATTGTCCTTTTCAACAATAAGTTTATTAACTGTTAGTTTATAAGTTTTTAATTCCTTCTTAAGTTATTTTTCCTTCTCAAACACTGGAATATAATTTTAAAAAATAAATAAATAAATTATCCTTTTTATTGATAATGTTCAAATATTTACATTGCATCAAATCAAAAATCTACATGTTTAAAATAACAATAAGAAGAAAATTTGGTTGGCAAAATTTGCATTTGTCATTATTCTAAATAGTAATTTTGAATCTTTTCATAACACAATACAGTTTTTTTTTTTTTTTTTTTTTTTTTTTTTTTTGGTCACATTTAAATTTTTATTCCTGTTTTTCAAAAACTAAACTTTCCAGGAGAATTTTTGGTCTAGGGAACCTTTGGAATTCCAGAGATTTACAGCTCTAAAATTTCTGGTGGTTTTCGTCAATGATTATTTTCTGAAGGGAGCTTGATATGCCGATTAGAAAAATACTGGTATTTGATAAGTGTTAATAAAAAGGGAGAAAAATAATTTCAAAACCAATTGAAGATAATCTTTATTTTCATTTTCTAATGAAGGACTAGTTAACATCGTACTCAACCGATTGGTACCGATTCTGCACCCAGCACTTTACTTCTAAAGTCACAAACATGCTCCACAACTCATCAATAAAAGCACCTTTAAATATCTTTTTAAATGGCCACATTATAATTGTTTTATTTTCATGTCTGGCATTATATGATTCTACTGTTTATTAATCGTCAAAAAATCATTGCATTGTGGACCATATGGAACTAAATAAATATCATTTAACCTTAGATTAAAAAAATATATTTTTTTTTTAATTCCCTGATTTCAGTTTTTAATGAAAAATAATTTACTTTTATGCTTGAACACTTTTTTCTCTTTACCTAAAAATATCTTTTTGGGGGTGGTGCCACTTTGTGAATAAATGTGCAATATCTATATTATTTATTTGCTTTCATTTATTTCGAGTAATGTTGATTTACAAAATATACAAATATGTTTGGGTCATTCTACAAAAAAATGTTACTTTTTAAGGATAAAATTTCCATTAAATCAATTTATCCAAAATATTTTATACTATGACTAGGAGGCCTACCCCCTGCGAGCTACGCTCGCCAACCCCCGCTCAGACTTCGAGGCCTCTAAAAACATGACAGCGTGCTTTGTTTTAAAAATATTGGTAAATCTGTAATTGGGTTGCCATGCTTTTAACGTTTTAATGGGGCATTTTTTTTATTATCATGGCCTCATATACAACTGTTGCGACAACTGACGACTGTTTTCGGGATTGATAAGTACAATTACACCTTGAAAACCAGCTTGTATAAAATGGTTAGGTTTAAATTGTGGCTACCTCTCGGACTTTTATAACAACGATCTGTATTCTATTCTTCCTTTGCGTTTAAGGATGAAAAAAATTACATCTGTTTGTGAATAACATTAAGAACCACGGTATTGAAAAGTACTATGTTATAGACAATTTCAGTAACAGGTTTTAATTTTCTCTCTATTTTAGTGCACCATCATGCATATTTTCATGTTATTTTAAATATGTAAATTATTTATTTTAATTAATATCTATATATATGAATTTTCTAATAATTATTTATCATACAAAATTAATTAAATATTTTGTGCATGCATGCCTGCATTTATTCGGCATCAATTGAGATATTTAAACAAATTTGCTATCCGCGATAATTTTACACCATGTTATGTCACTTGAATATCCATAAGAAAATCGGGTACTTTTTCAGTATAGGATCCTTTGCTTTTAGGTTTGGCGTAATTCGAGTTTCAAAAACGGATAGATTCGTTAATATACATACATTTGTTGCCAAAAGTTATAAAAACAAACTCAATGAACTTTTGGTGCTTTTCTATTATAGGGGGTCTTGACGCTTTTTTAAAAAGCTTGGCGCAATTCGGCATCAGAAAGTGAGATTTGGTGCCAAATGACATAAACAGCCATGGAAACAAATTCGATGATTTTTTTTGTTTATATGCGTATTTTAATTATACGTATATTATTATTGTTTTTTCTATACAAATTACTTCTGATTATATATAAAATAGGATAAATGACATTCTACGCTAAACAAATTGTATAAATATTGAAAAAATGCTTCTGTATACGAAATGACAAAGTGAATAGGTTGACGGAAAGTATGTTGCCAAATTTCCTTTTCCGCCAAGGCTATTTTCTCTGTTTCGTCAAGGCCCCATATACTGGAAAAGCACCGAACTTTTATGCTTGTTTATACATGTATTTATATGTATATATACAATTTATTTATAATTGTCTTTCAATTTACCTCTTTTTGTACATAAAAATAAATAAATTCTTTTAATTAAATTTTACAAAAAAATAACAAAATGATATCAATAAATAATAATTACTATTAATTCCTTTCCTCCCCTTTCTTTTGCGTTTACATAAATGACGTCATTTGGACGAATTTATTCAAAATATTTTCAATTTATAAATTAAATTAAATACTGACAGGCGATTGAATCCTGACGATAGAAATGTGATTTTTTTTCAAATTTTCCTGAAAAACATAATTTAATCACAATCTTGTCTTCATTATCGATTGAAATAAAAGATAAATTCAATTTCAATTTGAAAATGACGATTAAAAAGAAATCAATAATCCCTATCGGGATCCTTTTCGATTTTTTTCCCTTTTTTGTCACAAAAAAACTGAGTAATTAGTTGCCATCATTACAGAAATGTCATCAAACTTAGAAAAAAATTAATATCTCGAAAACTAATTCCAATTTCAAAATTCTATTACCAGTTTTGACATAAGCAGATTTTTATGGACAATTGGTATTAATTTCACCATCAAGCGTTTAATATTTTACTAAAAATAGTCCTGAAACATAATCAGTCGTTTAATCAGTCGTTTCATAAAATCGTTTCATAAATTCGTTTCATAAAATCGTTTCACAAATTCGTTTCATTAGGATTTTTTATATATAGGGTAGATATTCATAGTTCATCTTTCACTCCTTTGTAAATTTATGTAGGTGATCACTAGACGGTACTTAATTTATTTTATAAGGATTTAGGGATAATTTCCTTCATAATATTGTAACGAAAGATTCAACTACGGAGGATACAAACACACAGTGTTTTGTTTCATTATACAGTAGAACCTCGATTATCCGATATAATTGAGACGAACCTAACATCGGATAATCGAAATTTTTGGATAATCGTGAATTTATGAATAATCAACTAGTTTAATATGTAACATCGTCACCGAATTGCTATTATGACTATTTAAATGTCTACATTCTAATTCTACATGAAAATAAATTTATTTTGAAACAAAAAACTTACACTGGAAGCTTCATCTGGTTGTAACTCTGTCACAAAGTTTCCTCACAAACATTACTTCAGAGGAATCACACTGTTCTTGTTGTTCCAACCAATCATTGTTACCAATCTTTACTTGGGAATCAGTCTCTCTTCTTTTTCTTTTAGAGAATGCCGGACTTCTGCGATAATCTTCCACGTCAATATTCAACCAATCTGTGATTTCTTTGATCCCACAGTTTTCAAAACCTGGCATCGTGCTAAAAAAGTTTGAAAATTCAGTAGCACCATCTATCGCAATGTCTGTAACATTTTCTTCTGCGCCAGTTGAAAAATTCGATAAACGTTTTCGCCAACTTCGTCTTAGTGTCAATTGTGGCATACATTCCCATGCTTCATTGATCATATAAATGCAGTAATCATATAAATAATCATATAAATGGGGGGAGGGACAGGAAGCTGACGTCGGTTTACGGAGAGTTCCGGTTAAATGAGGGTCGGATAATAGAGGTTCTACTGTACCAGGCTTATTTTGTGTAAGATTACAAACTTTAGGTAAATATGTCCAAAAACTCTTCAGATATATGAATTAAAAACTTATATTTATTAAATAATGATGCTTACATTTTAAGGGAGACCCGAACACCATTTTCAGCAAAAAATCATCAGAAGTTCAAAAATTGTTTTATCTCAGAAAACGATAATATACATATTTGCGAATGTCCATGCAAAATTTCAGAACTTGGGGACACTTGGAACAGGTAGTAAATGAGCTTTTTTAATTGTATTCACCAGAGTTTAAAGGGCTAGCGGCCATTTAAAAAGCTCATACATCTTTGTTTACTTTTATATTACACTATTACAAAGTTAGGTACAGTTAATAACATTTTAATTTCAGTATGATTAATCAAAGAAGAATACATAATAATAAAAAAATTACAAATAATACAAAATTTTATACATTTTTTGTAAAAGCGAAAATTTTTCTTCGAAAACGAAATCGGCAGCAAAAATTTTTGTGTTCAATATAAAAAAAAATAGTCTTGGTATATTAGAAATTAATATAAAAAATAGTTTCAACACGAAGTAAGTTTTGTTTTACTAATTTCTTTTGTATTTTATAATTCGTTTTTTTTAGCCACACACAGGGTGGCTTATTCTTTCAATCTCTATCATTTTTCATGTTTATGAAAAGTCACAGCAATCCATCGTTGCCACAGATTAATCTCGGAAAATGAAACATTTGAAGTTACTTAAAAAATTAATAACTCGAAAAGTATTTGTGACAAAATTGTTTTACAAACTGCGTTAGAATGGTAAAAAATTGTGTTTTTCTTGATATAAATTTCAAATCTAATGATTATGTCGTTTTTCAAATATTAGATTTCAAAAATTACAAAACTTCACAATGGAGTACCATAGCGAAACTTTTACGCGTAAAAAGATAACGATAAAGGCATTGTGGCTCGACGTGTATCGTGTATACTGGCCATAGAATGAGTAACGAATTATAGTAAACTTATTATTCTGTTAAAATATAAAAGTGAATTATGTATATACATTTTTAAAAAATAAAGAAAAACATTTTATCACAAACATCAACAAAATTTTTTCTTTTATTTATTCCCTTATTCCAAAGATATCGTTTTATTGTCTGTTGCCATAGCAACATGAATTAAATTTCATTAAAAAAAATTGCCCAGTGGTAGAAAAATATTTTTCTAAATCGAATGGTTATTGAACAACTCAACACTTTAACAGGGGAATTTCTATTTGTTATTTAGATATTTTAAAATTGTTTGTTTTCATTGCGTTTTTATTCTGAGTTACAGCTAGTTTATTTATTTTTTAAATAAAAGCCGTGTGTGGCAATCTATATTCGGCCTTATAGCAGAATTTTCCCCTCTTGTTTTTTTTTTTTTTTTTTTTTTCTGAAAGTTATTTTTTTTTTGCCTAAGTTTAATGTACTAAGGTTCAATTGTAAAATTATTTTGAAACAAAGTGTTTATATTTTTAGAATCTTGAAAAAATTTGCAACAAACGTAATGAGAGATATATTTTTTTAATGTTTCTGAAAATTGTATATAAATTGGTAAACATCAAAATTATAGCGATTTTAAAGAAATGTACCATGTGCAATTAAATTTTTCCCCAAGATAATTAAAAAAATATATCTCCCTAGGTTTTTACCATATGCCATAACACTATTTAAGAAATATTAGTTATACTAAAATATTGAAAATTGAATGAGGTATTTTTAGAAAGTGTAATTTTCTTCGAAGACAAAACTGGCTACAATTTTTTTCTATTGTCTTCAATATAAAAAGTTTTTCTTAAAAAATAGTCTTGATATATTAGAAATCAATATAAAAAATAGTTTCAACATGAAAGAAGTTTTCTTTACTACTTTCTCTTGTATTTTATATTTTAAATGCGTTTTCCTGAAAATGACTTTTTTCATATTTTGCCTAAGTTCAAAGTACTAAGGCTCAGTGGTAAAATAATTTAGAAACAAAGTTTTTATATTTCTAGAATCTTAAAAAAAATTGCAACAAAAGTAAGTAGAGATTTTTTTTTTTAATATTTCTGAAATTTTTACATAAATTGGTAAACATGAAAATTATAACGATTTTAAGGAAATTTACCATGCATAATTTAATTTTTTTTTCAAGCTCATTAAAAAAGAAAATATTGAAAATTGAATGAGGAGTAGTAATTTTAAAAAAGTGTATATTTCGACAAAAAAAAAAAAAAAAAAAAAAAAAATCATAAAAATCCCCAAAAAAATATGCTTTTTAATAAAAAGTGGATTTTTTTTGCTGATTATTGCTTAAAAAGGGATTCTTAAATAGTGCACCAAAATTCATTACTTTAAAATCAATAATAAAAATTTTGGGGTTTTACTTACGGTCTCCCTTAAATCAAGGAAGTTCACGACCATTTCTAGTTCCGTGAGAATACTTCAAAATTAATGACAAACGACAATATGCCACGGCTAACAACCTAAATTATAAAGGGGTTTTGCCGCCGAATAGTTTTATTAGGTGACAAATGCGATTCTATTTTGGAAACTATTGCACATAATTTTATTGCAACGGAGGATACACGAAAGGCTTGTAATAGTAATTGAAACATAATTAATGAAAAATATATTTGAATTAGCCCAAAATTACATTTTAATTTGAAAATAAATTATACGGATTTTTGAAAAAAGAAATTTTTTTCAAAATAAAATTTACAGATTTACCGCAATTTTTAAATAGAATTTTTCGCCTTATTTATTCGCAGAAAAATATTTAAAAACTCGACGAATAAGGCGACTAGAAAGTTGACAATTTAAATATTAAATTAAAAAATTTTCTAGTCTGAAATAGTGTGACCAGATTCCTTCGAAATTCTAAGGAATGTACGCACCATGCGTATAAAGGAATTTTTAGAGAAAAAAAAATTATATTATTGAATGAATAACATATTTATTACGGTTACAAAATAAATGAAGATTTTAACACTCTGCCGTCCGCTTGTCTCGCAAAAATACTTCTATTCGTAAAATGTTGAAATGATTGATTGACACCATAATTTAGAAACAAATTTGGGTACTTTTCTATTATCCCGTTGACCACTTTTCATAACAAAACACTATCGCCAAACTGTAAGATTAAACGCCAAAAATGCAGTCCCATTTACTTGATGTCAGAAGCATTATAAGTGTTTGTTATGTCATCAAATGGTTTTTAATTCGACATTTGCGTGTATTTTTCCTTATGTTTTACTGATTTATTAGTTATTTCATTCGTTAAAATAACAATTGTGTCTTAAATTCTTATATTTTACTAGGGGGCCTACCCCCTGCGAGCTACGCTCGCCAACCCCCGCTCAGACTTCGAGGACTCTAAAAACATGACAGCGTTTTTTTTTTTTTTTTAATATCGGTAAATCTGTAATTGGGTTGCCATGCTTTTAACGTTTTAATGGGGCATTTTTTTATTATCATGGCTTCATACACAGCTGTTGCGACAACTGACGACTGTTTTCGGGATTGATAAGTAAAATCAATTACAACTTTAAAACCAGCTTGTATAAAATGGTTAGGTTTAAATTGTGGCTACCTCTCGGACTTTTATAACAACGATCTGTATTCTATTCTTCCTTTGCGTTTAAGGATGAGAAAAATTCCAACTGCTTGTGAATAACATTAAGAACCACGGTATTGAAAAGTACTATGTTATAGACATTTTCAGTAACAGGTTTTAATTTATCTCTCTATTTTAGTGCACCATCATGCATATTTTCATGTTATTTTAAATATGTAAATTATTTATTTTAATTAATATGTATATACGAATTTTCTAATAATTATTTAAATATTTTGTGCATGCATGCCTGCATTTATTCGGCATCAATTGATGAGATATTTAAACAAATTTGCTATCCGCAATAATTTTACACCATGTTATGTCACTTGAATATTGTGTATAAGAAAATCGGGTACTTTTCCAGTATAGGATCCTTTGCTTTTAGGTTTGACGTAATTCAAGCTACAAAAAGGGATAGATTCGTTAATATACATACATTTGTTGCCAAAAGTTATGAAAACAAACCCAATGAACTTTTGGTGCTTTTCTATTATAGGAGTCTTGACGCTTTTTTAAAAAGCTTGGCGCAATTTGGGCATCACAAAGTGAGATTTGGTGCCAAATGACATAAACAGCCATGGACACAAATTCGGCGATTTTTTTATTTATATGCGTATTTTAATTATACGTATATTATTATTGTTTTTTCTATAGAAATTACTTCTGATTATATATAAAATAGGGTAAATGACATTTTACGCTAAACAAATTGTATAAATATTGAAAAAATGCTTCTGTATACGAAATGACAAAGTGAATAGGTTGACAGAAAGTATGTTGCCAAATTTCCTTTTCCGCCAAGGCTATTTTCTCTGTTTCGTCAAGGCCCCATATACTGGAAAAGCACCGAACTTTTATGCTATACATGTATTTATATGTATATATACAATTTATTTATAATTGTATTCCAATTTACCTCTTTTTGTACATAAAAATAGATAAATGGCTTCTTTATATTAAATAAATTGTATAAATATCGAAATAATTGCTTGTGTATATCAAAAAGCGAATAGATTGTTAAAAAACATGTTGCCAAATTTCAATTCGTCGCCAAGGTCACTTTTTGTATCTCGCGAAGGCCCCTAAATTGGAAAATAAACGAAAATCATTTTAATCTATAACGTAATTTACACCTTAAATGTGTTTCGAGTATAGTAATTTAATTATTTGTAGTTTCTTCTTCTCTTTGTTATTTATGTGTAAACATATAATTCATTATTAAAAAAGTAATGCTACTGAAATATTCATTTGTTTTAAACTTTAATAGCATTTCTCTAATATATAGGGAGTATTAATTTTCCTTGCTGCCAATAAAAGAGACAAAGGAGTAAATGTAATTTTACCATAATTGATGTCATATTCTCATTAAAATTGGAAAGAAAACGAAGCAAGATATTTTATTCTCCTTCCGTTCAGTTGGGCAATTATTATTTTATATATATTCGTTTCAAATATCCGAATTAGTGATTTTATAAATTCGTTTAATTAAATTTTACAAAAAAATAATAAAATGATATCAATAAATAATAATTACTATTAATTCCTCCCCCCCCCCCTTTCTTTTGCGTTTACATAAATGACGTCATTTGGACGAATTTATTCAAAATATTTTCAGTTTATAAATTAAATTAAATGCTGACAGACGATTGAATCCTGACGATAAAATTGTGAGGTTTTTTTTTCAAATTTTCCTGAAAAACATAATTTAATCACAATCTTGTCTTCATTATCGATTGAAATAAAAGATAAATTCAATTTCAATTTGAAAATGACGAATAAAAAGAAATCAATAATCCCTTTCGGGATCCTTTTCAATTTTTTTCCCTTTTTTGTCACAAAAAAACTGAGTAATTAGTTGCCATCATTACAGAAATGTCATTAAAATTAGGAAAAAATTAATATCTCGAAAACTAATTCCAATTTCAAAATTCTATTACCAGTTTTGACATCCGCGGATTTTTATGGACAATTGGTATTAATTTCACCATCAAGCGTTTAATATTTTATTAAAAATAGCCCTGAAACATAATCAGTCGTTTCATAAAATCGTTTCATAAATTCGTTTCATAAAATCGTTTCACAAATTCGTTTCATTAGGATTTTATATATATAGGGTAGATTTATTTATTTATTTTGATGTTCCAATGGTAACGTTCTCCCGTTTATTTGGCGTTACTGTTTGGTGATAGTTCTTTGTTAGGAAAAATGGTCGACGGGATAATAGAGAAGTACCCAAATTTGTTCGAAAATAAGTAAAATCTTTTCTTCATGTACTCGATAAAAGGAAATTTTTCATTCCAAAATTCTGGTGCCATTTAAGGATTAAAATTAAGTTACTTTACGTACGACACCGCTGTGGTGTCGCCGGACGGCAAAGTGTTAATAAAAGAATATTACAGTACTTAGGTATAACACTTATATCTCCGTTCATTAAAAAAATTAATTTAAAAAAAATTCGTAAATCATCAATTTTTATCTAACATATAGGGGAAATGTGTTATAACATGTAAAAATGCTAAAACATTTTTTTCAATATAAAAATTAACTACCATATGCCGAAAAAATAACGTTTTTTTTCTAGAGTGACCCATTTATATATGTGCTTGATTGAAATGTATTTGTAAATTGTATCTTTAAATTTATTTTAGCATTTTGTGATGTACCTGAGCTAATAGAGCACATTAAAACGAATTACGAATATTGGAAGCAGCAAGAAGCCCAAAAACTAAAAGAACTCGAAGCTCAGGACAAAAAGACTAAAAGCTGAGACTACTCAGTTATCCTTGGAGACAGCTATTTCTTCACTGCAGGAATTATGAACTCTGCTTCGATTTTAATGTCATTATTTTCAGAGACAATTGCCATTTGTCAAATATATGGGCTCAATATATAGAATACATTGTCATATTTGGCTTCCTTATTCAGACAAGATCAAATCAAGACTTTTACACAAAACTTTTTATGTTTAGATCGATGTATGATGCAGATCTTCGGTATGAAATAGTATCAAAGCAACGTCTTGCTTTTATTTATTTATTGTTGATATTTAATATAAAAATGAAATGCCGAAGAACTTTTGAATTGATTGTTGTAACTGTTATGAATCCAGTAAAGACTTTATTGTTGTTTTGACAGATAATTTATTGTGCATTATTTAGTGTATTTATTTTATTGGTTTTGTGTAATTTCCCTTGATAATCAGAATTGTTGGTTTCGCTTTGAAAATACTGGCTTATTCGATTTTCATCTTTTACCCTTGTTTTTTAAACGCTTAAAATTGAAAACTGTTGTTAGGCAACTAAAAACATGAATTTTAACTTTAAACTTTTGTATCTCAAAAATGAATAACTAGTTAAACATATAAATATTTTTACACTAAAATATGTATGTATTTTCCACAAACTGTTTATTAAATATATTTCTATCATTTTTTAATAGTAAATATAAGAAACTTTACTCCCTGATACATCGTAAATACTTTTTGTTTTTAGTAGTTCTCTTGAAAGAACGGCAGAATGTAAGTTATATGGTTAAAAACAAAGTCATGGAAAAAGTTCTTTTTATACAATAATTAAATTTATTTCTGATTGTAAAATCAATGTATAATATTAGTTACTCGTTATTATTTAATAATTTTCACTGAAATACTATCTTTAGTTAAATTTAATCATTGGTAGTTTTAATATTAATATTGACATTAAATATGTTAAATGTAACTGATCTTAGAATATTTTTAAAAAATAAATAAATATAAATTATACAAAAATGAAAAGAATCTTTTGACTAACACATTGACTGTCATGACACACAGTATATGGGCCAGAAATATTGGTACTTCTCTATTATCCCGTCGACCACTTTTCATAACAAAAAACTATCGCCAAACAGTAAGATGAAACGCCAAAAATGCAGTCCCATTTGCTTGATGTCAGAAGGATTATACGTGTTTGTTATGTCATCAAGTGGTTTTTAATTCGACATTTGCGTGTATTTTTCATTATGTTTTACTGATTTATGAGTTATTTCCTTTATTAAAATAACAATTGTGTCCTTAAATTCTTATATTTTATTTATTTATTTATTTTGATATTCCAGTGGCAACGTTCTCCCGTTTATTTGGCATTACAGTTTGGCGATAGTTTTTTGTTATGAAAAGTGGTCGACGGGATAATAGAAAAGTGCCGAAATATTTCCCGGGCGCCATGCCACACAAATATGCGCGCCATCTATATTTTCATTGAAAACAATTTATTGCTATGAAATGGGACTGTTGATAATTTATTACCACGTATTTTTAGAAAAAGAGAAACCCCCCCCCCCCCCCTACACACACACACACACCAGGCATGTTTAAGGATTTCAGTTTGGCGTTTTAACATTTAATAAATCGGTCAAGTACGAGTATAAATCACGCTCAAAGGGTGCTGTACATTAAATTTATTAATTAGTTTATTAATTAATAAGCTCCTACTACCCCTAATTTTTTCATAATTTTAGTTTCAGTCGATTCGGAAGGAGGAGGGGAGGGAAACATATTTTTCCAGTATACTTTCAATGATATCTCTGAAAATATAATATCTAAAATTAAAACAAATGTATTTTTGAGTTCAGTATTACAAGATCTTTCACACGATACCCCACATGATATAAAAAATAAAACTTTTTTTATTTCAAGTAACTTAATTAGCATCTTAAATTTTTCCTTAACATATTTATGAATGGCTAATAATATGAAAATATGTGTGCAAAAAGGCTTTATAACTTTCCCACGTTTGAACTTTCTACGTCCCATAGTTTACGAGAAAAAGGGCTGTGACAGAACGGGCACAGGAGTGATCGTATAATGGTTCCGTTTTTACTTTTTAAGTACGGAACCCTAAAAATGTTCAGAAAATTTATTTTGTTCATAAATATTTCGATATTAATTCACACATCTATGCTATTGCGTAAAAATGAATAAAATTCTTTGTGAATATTAAATCAAATAAATATATTTTAATGCATTATACGGTGCAATTTTTTTTAATAATGTACAGAAAAAAAAATTCGTTCATACGTATTCCTGTGTTGAGTCATACATTTGTGGTATTCTGTAAAAATGAAGAAAATTATTTTTGAATGTTAAATCAAAGTAAATGTTTTAATTGATTGTCCATTACAAATCTTTTGCATTCTTTAGATTTCCTTATAAAACATCTTGCGCTAATTCATACTTGAAAATACTTTAAATTTATACTTTAAAGCAGTGGTTGGTCCTCAACCAGTGTGACATGTCGCAATGCTGCGCCGTGAGAAAACACATCCCACAGTTTACGAGAAAAGAGTCTCTGACAGACCGAAAGACAGACACAGAAGTGATCTTATAATAGTTCCGTTTTTACTTTTTTAAGTACGGAACCCTAAAAACAACTAAAATTTGATATTTTTTAATTAAAAATGTATAAAATTAACACTTTGTATAAAACATTGCCGCAATTGGGGATTGTAAACCGAGTCGACAAAAGAGTGAAAACTGCTGTGTAAATGTCTGCCAAAAATTCGCCGCAATCCGTGGAGGTGAACGTGTTAAAAAAGGAACTTTTGTAAAATTTAAGTAATAGATACTGTTAAAGCTCTTTAAGTTCGTTGCTGTATCGTATTTTATTCTTCTCATTTATTTATTCATTATTATTATTATTATTATTATTTTCTGGTTACATTTATTTCTGAATATACCATCATTTAAAAAAATAAAATAAAATAAAACTGATACTGCATGCTGGTATTCAATAGTTATTTAATTCAGCTATTTTATACGAATTTCCACTAAAAAACGAAAGAATTATAAAATAATTTTCGGATTTTCAAAATTGAAATTAGTTTTTTTCTAATATTTGTTTTTAAATATATAGGAATTAAATAATTAAATTAAATATTTAAAGTTGGTTTTATTGTTTGAAAATATTGAACACTTTGAACTCACAAGGGAACCACGTTTGGAGCAGCTCCCACCTAGCATCGAAACCTGTTGCATTTTGTAGCCCTATACATAAAAGTTAGAGAACCGATACAATTTATCTGTTAAAATCATATTTTATGTACATTTTTTTATACTACTTTTAATTCTTTATTATTGGATTTTTAACTGTTTGTTTCACGCCAAAAGTGAGTTAAGTAGCCAAATATGTCGCTACGAATCCACACTCCTACTAACACACAGCAGACAACTGTGACATTTGTCCATTGTTGGCGAGCAAAATTCTACGGTAAGAAATAAAGACTATTTTGCACCGCAAAAAGTCCAATTATAATGATGTATTTTTTCAAAATCAAATTGTACGTTTTTAAAGGAATTTTTAAACTGTTTTCAATATTTTATTCTTGTTATTAACTAATTTGTATTTTAAAGTACTTTTTTCAAAAAAACTTCTCTGTTAATAGTCCGATAAGGGATCTCGAAAATTGCATTTTCTGAAAGTTTTGCTACTGTAAAATCAAAAAATATGATTTTAACAGAAAAATTTTATTAATTCTCAAACTTCGTAATATAGGGCTTTAAAATGCACCAGGGGTCTCGATGCTAAGTGCGAGCTGCACTAAAATTAGTTCCCTTGTTAGTATTTTAAGTCATTATATTTTTATGTGGTGCATAATTCCTAAATCTTCTTCCAAATCAAACTCTTTCACTGTACAGAAGAGAAAAACATTAGATTTAATTTTGAAATATTTATGTACCGTTTAGCTAAAAATACTCTTTGGATTTTTTTCTTTCATTGGAAATGTATGATTATATATATATATATATATATATATATATATATATTTCAAATTACGTGTTTAAATGAGTAGTATTTTTAAATTTTATATTTGTATGTATATTATTTTAGAAGAGCCTTTTTCTATCCAAAATACTTTTATACTAATTTGTTTTTGCGGAGTTTTAAAACGTTTGATGTGAAGTAAATAGCTTCATTGTTTAAAAAAATTAACTTTTTTAGCAGCTTTTTTTCTTCATAAAAATCAAGTTATTATATATTCGAAACAGCTTTTGTATTATTTTCTTTACTTAAAATTTCTTTCTGACATTTACTCATATTTATTTGCTCATTAAATGCATTTCTGAGTTTGTTTGATTTTTTTCATCATAGATTGCATATATCTGGTAAATCTGCTTATGATATCATACGCACAGTATCACATACAAAGAATCTGGGGAAAATTCTTATTACATCTGAAGAAATCGCTAAAACACGTAACAGCTAAAATAAGAAAATAATTAGCTTAAACTACAATTTGATTACCTAATACCCTGTTCGCATTGGACATTTAAGATATCTTAGACCGCCATTTTTGAGGTGGTTGTTAGAAAGGTGGTTGTCATTAGAATGTGTGCTGAACAAAAGAAGTATTCTAAAAACTGTTCCAAAAAGTGCGCTTCAAAGTGTACTAAATAAGGTGACAAAATAAATTTCTAAAAAGTGTATAAAGATTTGCAGTGTATTTGCAAGAATTTGAGCTGTTGAATTAATATTCATGAGCCACAAACCTTTCTGAGTAACAAAATATTAGGTAATCAGAATTTTAAGAATGTTTTAATAGTACTTTTAAAACTTTCACAATAATTAAACACATCTAAGCTCTGAAATGGTTTGTAATAGGCAGTTTGTTTGATAATTGTATGGAAACTAGTTCAGACTTTTATGGAAACTAGATAAGGCATTTATTTAAAGAATGATATCTGTAATTTATTCTGTATCATTTGTAAGAATGTTTTAATTCTCCCCCCCCCCTAAATTGGGTAATCATCCTCTTGTTTTTCTTCCATATAACTAAAATTATTCATAATGTATTAAGATAAATTCTCTTTACACTTGACATACTTATCAACTTAAATGTGGTGTTACATTTTGCATTTATAAAGGTGGTTGTTTTTGTGCCAGTTTTAGTTCTAGTCTAAATATTATAAATCCCATGGTCAGATACCACTGCTATTATGCTTTGTAAAAATTTTAAACTGATTCTGTGTAAATGTTATGTTTAATTGCACTACCTTTCAGTTAGAGTTGTCATTGCTGTATGTGTATATATTATTGAGTTTAAAATTCCAAATGTTAACGTGCTAGTGATAACTATATACAAGATGCGCAAATCTGATACTTTTGTCACAACTGAATATCAAATTCAGAGATAAATTGTATACATGCTGTGTTTTCTTTGTATTCTGTGAATATATGAATGTATATGATTGTTATGATCCATTAAAATCTGGAAATGAATTAAACCCTTACAAAATGTACTCATATTTTAATGTGAGAAAATTTATGTAAATGTTGTGCAATATTGTAAATGTTGTAAAGTTGTTCCTATTAAATGCCCGAAAATGTTCCGACACTTGCATATTTTTGTAAACATAAATGTAAAACATGGTATCTCATTGTTCATATTAAGCATGTTAACCAAGATATTAATTTTTTTTTATTAAGTAGCTTCTCACTATCTCATTATTAATTGTAGAATAATATTCAATATTGGTTCTGGAATGGAAGTTAATTTGTATTTAGTATGGTTGTAATCAAGCGGAAAATTTACAAAAAAATTAATATTTTTTAAATGTACAAAATACATCTGAAAGACTACTTTGTAACTTGCATTGACATCCAATAAAATTGCTTGAAATTTTTGGAGATTTTATGTTCTCAAAAAAAGATTGCTTCCAATATTTTTCAGAAATCTTACGATAGCTGTAATTTCTTTGTTTTATGTTCATAAAGATTGATTCATGTGCCTAATTAACTGTAAATCATGTCAATTGATTGAAAACAGAAATATTAGAATGAAGTTGTGATAAATTTATTTTATGTAATATTTGAAATCTGTCTTCACCCAAACTAGTGCTATCATGTTATTCTGGATTTCGAGATGTATCATCAGTGTGATTATCAGTAAGTTTTTAAAATAACCTTACTAATTGAAACTTGCCTGTATGCTTTCTGTATATTTTTTAATGACATTGATACTCTTTCATCTAAATTTTCAGATATAATTAACCCATATTTATTTACTCTAATATTATTTCTCTTCAGATGCAATGTCATTGCTTGACAAAAGAAACAAAATAGAAAACAAAAATTAATCTATTTTTAAAGAGAGATATCTGCCTTTATTTTATTTGAAATATAATTGTTTTTTTTAATATTCAAGCTAAATTTGTGTAAAAAAAAATTCTGTTTTAGCAAGAGATGCAGTCATATTTGAATATCTTTTGATTTGTACATTTCCTGTACAAAATTTTATCCATTATTTAATATACATTAATATTTATACGATCAAAAAAATCTTAAATGTTACTATCATTTTTCATTTGATTGATGTTTTATTTCTGTGCATTAGCCAAAATATTAAAGTGTCAAAATATATGTCTGTATCAGTTCTAAAATGCCAAAATATTTTCTTTTTATGTTCCAGAAAATAAATAAATAAATAAATAAAAATAATAATAATTTATTTATATTATTTTTAAGATTTTTTTTCACCATACCAATAAATATTTATTTCAGTTGTTCTTGTAAATATGTATTTTTTTTTCTTTATTCAAAATCATCTTATAGAATATTTATTTTCTTAGTTCTTTTTTTTCTGTTACTTTGTAAGACCTCCTTAATATTGTGATTATTTCAATAAAAATTAATATTTGTGATAACTGCATGTTATCTTTCAGATGTTAAGCCAAGAAAGAATCATTAATAATCACTGCCATATTATCTATTATAATTGATCTTCATACTTATTTTTTATATTTATAGTAATGCAAATTTTGTAATTTAAAAATATATTTAAATTTTCCTTTTTCTATATCTGTGGATGAATAGATTTTGATAAATAATGTTTAAAATAGTATCATATCTTACCAAGCATTTTATTTTTCATCTTTCAACATCTAAATTGCAGTAAGTTTCCTGTATCTGTGGATATATGTCCCTTGATTTATTGTAACAGCAAGTTCTAGAAAATCAGTTTAAAGTATTTACATTATTTAATTTTATGTACTTGATAATGGGAATGCATTGTACTGTCATAATAAAAGAAATCATGCATGGCTTCATTAAATGCAGCCTTTATTTTATTTTATTATAGCTGTAAGTAAATTTTAATAATCGGAAAAAATGTTTTAAAAAATATTTAAGAAAAATATATAAGGGGTACAAATCTATAGATTTATTGTTTTTTATTCTAAAAGTACAATTTATGTAAAAATTTTTATTGTAAAAGACAAAACAGCTGCCAATGTTGATGTTTTAAAAATGACTATTAATATATATATAGTTATTTATTTATTTATTTAAAAATTATTATTGCAACTTTTTTATTATTATTATAAAACGTGCTAAAGAAATTTTTATACCTCAGTTATCAAATAATTGGCTATAGTGCTATCCTGTGGTACTAGATTGTATCTCAGTATTTTGTGTAATCAAATCTAGGTTCTGTAGTATTAAAAAAAAAAAATCATTCTTAGCTGATAAAGAATTCAAAGGTGCTGGTAATTTAAAGTATTCATAGTCTTTGAGTTTAAATATATATTATGCTTAATATTTAAATATATCTACAACAGAAGGCAGTTGTTTTATGTATAAAATATATGAAGCTTTTTTCTGTACATCATAAAAAAAAATCAATATTTATGTTTGTATGCTAAAAAATGAATGTTAAGAAATAAGTTAATCAAGAACGCTAAAGTAAGATTTTCAAAGTTTTATTCTCGTGTTGTATTTTTTTTTTTAAGTCTTTTGCAGTTACAATTGAAACATTAAGTATTAAGTATTGAAGCATCAGGACTTAATACATTAGTTTAAAATTATGAAACATAGTTTTGATTTTATTTTTATTTTATTTTTTTAAATAATGGATGAAACATCTCTTCAGTTTGATTCGTTTTTAACTCGCATCATAAATGTAATTTAAAATTTTAAAAAATTAAATAAAAAAATTAAACCAAAAAATAAACAAGATTTGCAATAAATTGTCACATTTCTACTTTTATCTCTGAAATATATATACATTTTCAGGGATCTTTTATTGAAATTCGTTGTTAAAAAATTACTTAAATTATATTTGTTTATAAAGTAATTTCAGTGAGTTGTTCATATCGTCTATCGTTCAGAGTCATTGCTGCTTAAAAAATAAAAGTTTCAGCAGAAATGTTTTTGCTTTAACTATTTTTTAAGTAAAATGAGGGAAAAGAAATAAAATTTAGATAATGATTAATCTTTTATATGGTAGATAATAATTCATTGCCCGGGAGCTTTTTAATCATTTGAAAAGGGTTTTTTAGATGAACATTTAATGCGAAAATTATTTAATATTTTAATAAAGTGCTTCCTACGTAAAATAAAAATTTATCCTAAATAGTGCAGCATTTAAATGGTTATTCATAGTATTTCCTGTTTTTATTTACGTTTAAAACCATTTTAGATCAAAGTATTTTTTTATTGTTGTTGTTATAAAATTTAAAATTTTACTTTCTTTTAATGATTCAAAACTCAAATTATTTTAAATATTTGTATTCTTTATATAAATATTTTATATAGTTTTTTAAAGATTTTAAATTCTGTCAAAATTTTTACATCATAATAACAGTGTTTAAAAAAATATATATAAATATAAAATATATATATATATATAAAAGAGACAAACTAAAAACATTTTTTAAACTGCATAACAAACAAAAAAAAGAGGCTATTTCATTCAGGCCAAAATACCTGCTCGCTAATGTTAATCCTATGGGGGAAATAATTTACGATATCTTGTTCGCATTTCAAGATTTTTAAATGGTTTTTGCATTGGATTGCTGAGGTCGATCTCTATGCACGCTGCTTTGTACTTTTTCGATTTTTGTTGCAGATACTTTCACTTTCGAAACCGGTTCCGAAAGTGAAAGTATCTTAGTAAAAAAACTTGTGATCAAAATCGAAAAAATACAAAAGAGTGTGCATAGAGATTGACCTCAGCTATCCAATGCAAAAAAAAATAAAAAATAAATAAAAATAAAATATTAAAAATATTGAAATGCGAACGGGATATCGTAAATTATTTCCGCCATAGGATTAACATTAGCGAGCCGGTGTTTTCGACTGAGTGAGGTAAAATGAATAAACAAAAAAAGATAAGCCAAATTTTATCTTTTTATTTATTTTTTATTATTATTATAAATATTGAAATGATGCACTCACTCCTTCTTTCTCTTAGCTTGCATCTATATATGTTTATGCAACTCATAAAAAGTAGTAAAATGGTCTATGCAAAAACTCACTGTTTGAGCCAGACTAAAAGAGGGCTATTAACATTATTTTTCACTATTTATTCCATCTAAATGATTTGTTTTCTTTACAAAATTACAATCAACAAACGTGTGTGTTTGTGAACTTGTCATTTGAACAAATTATATTTAAAACAACCTTTTTTTTATCTGCATTCTCATCTAAGAAAGCTAATTTAACTAAACTCATTTTATAAGCTGAACTTACGTTAAATTATAAGCTACAAATAAATTTAAGCAAATAAAATTTATAAATTCTACTGATAATACAAAAAAAGGGGGTTGTTTTATATTTTCTTTACCTGGTATTTTAAATTGCATTTTCGTGTTTAGTCATTCCTTAAATATGAATATAACTAGAACTGATAGTTTGTATGGTTGAATTTACGTATTGATGTTTTTCATATTAGCCTGTATCCTTCAACATGTATTTTCAAAAGTCTACATTTGGCATAATCATATATACTCTGTTGTATGAGTACATGCATCTCTATAAGTGTCATATCTGGAAAGTATTGGTTATAAAATATGTTATCTTGCAGTACAAATGTTAATCATGATTTCATTATGGAGTAGTTTATTTTTTGTTTTGTTTTTAAGGTTGTTTTCAGATTTTAAATTAAAAGATGTTAAATGGTTGTATTTTATTGTCTTATTTAATAACATTCAACTTTCACTAGTTATGTCTTATACGTTATTTTCCAAGGAATGGTCGTAGTTGGAGAGGGGGAGGGGGGGGGGGGTTCTGGAGTTCAACCACCACTCATTTTTAAAGATTTACATTTATCTATCAAATATTTTTAATTATTTATTTATTTTTATTCAATATTTCAAATGCAATGTATTAAAATCCATAGATTACGAGATAGGACAGTTACATCAAAATCTGTAATCTGCATCAATACTAGCGTCACTAGTGACAAGGGGGAAAAACTAACAAGACTACGAAATTTACCCATGTATATGAAATATGTTTATGCTCTATGTTTTTCATATCTATTCTTTTCTCTTCAAGGCAGACGATTCCTTTCAAATTTACCAGTGATGCATTGTATAAGTTTCTTTTTAAACGACTTTAATTTTATTCTTTCTTTTATTATTATTGAAACAATAGTTCTTTTCAGAACTTTTTAGCATGTCTAAACATGTTAAAATATGTCCAGCAGAATCTTATTTGCACACAAATTGGAAATCAAAATCTTCGTTTTTCGCTGTTATTACCGAGTTGAAAACGTAAACATGTAATATATTTTTTAAAAAGATCATAATAAAATAGACGATCAAAAGCAGAAATATTCTGTGTATGAGATGTTTCTTCTTCCTTGTCACTACAGGCGCTGTGATCGGCATCGCGTTACCATTACGCTCTATGGTATTGTCCTATCTTGTATGTTAATCTATGATTAAAATCATTGTAATATAGTGAATATAGTATGCTATTAATTAATTATTATGCTAAAGTGTACACTCTATCATTTTTCTAATGTGTGTATAATGTGTTTTAATGCCTTACATATGCATCTTATATACTAGAAAAAATCAGTATACATTTCAAAATATTATTATGCCAGCCTTTGAATTCAGAAATCACGTGGAGGGAAAAAAAATCGTTCAAATGCTTAAACTGTTAAACTTAAAAATTAAAACGCTCCCTTTCCCTGAAATATTTTTCTAACTACGGTCCTAGTACAGTATGGAACCGTTTATCCGGAATCCAGTTAACCGGAAAACCAGTTATCCAGAATGATATTTCCAATTGACTGATTTGAGAATTTCTTCAGAAAAAAAGTGCCACAGTGCTTGTTTGACATGTTCATTGTTTGATTGCATTATTCACATACATGGTATAATTTAATACCAATACCTAGGATTTTAAATGGAAGAATATATAGTTAGATATTGGGAATTTTGATTTTTATGTTGAAATGTTGTTGGGAAGTTAGAATCCCTTGTTATGCAGAAACAAGGGATTCTAATAAAGTGTCTTTTCTCAAACTCTGAATAAATCTTTGATCATACTGGATCCAATTCTTAATCTGTGTAGTCTAATAATTAATTTGAAATCAGAAACAATGCCACAGCCACATATATTCTGCAAATAGATGTTGCTTTAATGCCCAACCAGTTATCCAGAATACATGTGACCCCAACCATACTGGATAAATGGATCTATACTGTACAAGGTGAACATCTTACTCGTCAAGGATTTTCTTTCTTTTTCAAAAAACCAGCCAGCAAATTGCAACATCCAACACTGTTCTAATAGGCTTCGGTATGCAGTATTTATAAGTTCCGGTGGTATCTGGATAACATTTAAACAATATACATTTAAACATTCACTCAAAATAAAGAAGTACAAGAGCTGCACTCCAGTACAAATTAAGCACTGCTTAGCAAGTAACATTACATGGTATAAGGAAAGGCGAGGCTAACGAAAAAGACAGGCTACCGCGGTGCATTCCACTTCTCTTTTTTAACAGACCGCTAGAGTGACGTGATGCTCTTTTCGTACCCCTTCATTGGTGCATTCGAGCATCACGTGACTCCGGCGGTCTGTAAAAAAGATATGCGTAAAGCACCGTGGTAGCCTTTCTTTTTCGTTAGCCTCGAGGAAAGGGCAGCTGACGTCACTGTTGGTTCAATTGGTCGTCACTGTTGGTTAGGAAAAAACCTGTTTATTCTTTGTGACTCCTACTGCACACGTGAAATGGGGAAATTTGATTGGTCTACGTTAAACTGGTCTATAATATGATTGGCCTACGTCGCCATGACTATTCCTGCAATGATAGCTACATCAAAAATGAAGTGGCAGATTGGTTGATGGAACTGTTTGTTTGTAAACATGCCCTTTCCTTATTTATTTCACCAGGACCATGACAATTTTGTATGTAACGAAAGAATTGTCTATAAAGAAATCTAGCACTTTGAAAAGAATATCATAAAATTAAACCTGTTAAAATTAAAGTATGCCTAAAGCAGAACATTTCTTAAATCCCTAGTGATTCCTTCTTATCAAGTTTTACTGTATTTTATTGCTGTTAGAATAAGCTCTTAAGGTAAAAAAAACTGTACTTTTGTGTTAGCTGAGCGCAGGTGATAAATTGCCAAATAGTGTACCCATCCTTATCATAAAATATCCTTAAAATATAAATCTTTCACTCATTTCATTAAAAAAAAGAAGGAAAATAAGAAATAATACCATAAACCAAGACATTTTATTTCGACATAAAAGCTTTTGTTTTTAATTTACCACGCGAAAAATAAAAACTGCTACTGCAAAATTTGCACCCAGCTAACATCAAAACACTATACAATGCATGATCGAAACTCAAACAGTGAAGCACTACACGGCGCTTTCTGATTGTGGCGAGAGCCCTGTTTACTGCACAATTAGAACTTCCGAAGTATTCACAACTGCAGCACCACGCATATCCTACTCTTCCTGATTGGTAAAACCTGCCATCCTTTTTTTTAAATCCACGGTAGGGATGACGATGTGTGTGAAAAACCAGCACTTTGTGTGGCTAATGGCAGTGCTATCTACAGTTCACCACTTGCGATATGCCCATGCATTGTAAAGCGAAAATAGCTTGTTTTTAGATGTGTTCTATCACCCCCTTAAAGCTTTGTTCATGAGTTGAAATTCACACTCAACTTCTCTGAAGGAAATTTGGTTCAATTTAAGATACAGAATTTTAAGTCAGGCGTCAAATGACACCTAAAAAAAAATTTTTTTTTTAGGTGCCAAACTGCATTTTATTGTTCCAAATTTATGTTTTATAGTTATTTCTCATTTCTTTTCGCAATCATGTTAACAACAATATTGTTTCTATTTTTATATGTTAAAGGTAGGGAAGGGGGAGGTGGAGCTGTACATATTAAACACTTTATCTCTGTGTTAATCACTAAAACAAAATAAAAACTGGTTTTCTATAAAAGTGTAAAACCTGATTGAACTACAATATTTCGATTCTAGAAAAATGTTCAACTTATTCTTTTTATAAAACTAATATGCATACAAAACAGATTATCAAGCAATTACGACCATAGAAAGAAAATCTGAACTTATATATATAACGAGGAATAAGTAGTCTAATTTTAAAAAGATAAAAAGAAAGAAAATCCAGGCCATCTTTAGGGTCAGTTTTATCAGTCATTGGTTAAGGTAAAGTCAACTTAGAGGTGATTGACAGGTGCAAGGGAGTCTAGACATGTGCCGCAGTATCGGAAACAAGTGCTCTTGAGGTGCATGTGGCGGGGAAAGAAAACTTAGTACACTAAAATACAA
This sequence comes from Maratus michaelseni, assembly GCA_963931845.1. NCBI lineage: Eukaryota > Metazoa > Arthropoda > Arachnida > Araneae > Salticidae > Maratus > Maratus michaelseni. The sequence goes on along the minus strand of OZ007589.1, from coordinate 455,409,507 downwards.
AACAGATTATCAAGCAATTACGTCCATAGAAAGAAAATCTGAACTTTTACATGCAACGAGGGAAAAGTAGTCTAGTTAAAAAAAAATAAAAAGAAAGAAAAAAACAGGGCATCTTTAAGGTCAGTTTTATCAGTCAATGGTTAAGGTGAATTCAACTTAGAGGTGATTGACAAGTGCAAGGGAGTCTAGACACGTGCCGCTGTATCGAAAACAGTTGCTCTTGAAGTGCATGTGGTGGGGAAATTAAACTTAGTACACTGAACTACGAATGAGAGCATTTGTTAAACAAAAACTAAAGTGAAAGAAAGCTAGACGTCAAATTTGACGACTAGGCATAATTTTGTGGTCGTGAAAGTTGCATTTGAAGACTAACGATCGCTAATTTCTAACCTTGAACATAATGTAACAGAATTCTTTTGAGTGTCCTTGTAAACGAACTTTAAATGCTCACATTCCGTTTTCAATACCAACACGCCATAGTAAACCTCATGACATTTCAACTATGTTCGAACGCGAAAGCGTTAAAAAGAGCAAAAGTTACCAGTTTCCAACATTTTTTAAATTTTTGAACTTTATTTGGTTTCTTTTTTTATATAAAGTCTTGAAATAGCTCTATACTAAATTAATTGTGGCTATTTCTGCTCTTCTTTATATATGAATGCATGTCATGTATTCCATCGTACCACAAAGATTTTTATATTCACGATTCATCCAATTGATCTAAATATTTGACATACATGTGCCACGTGTCTAGAATAAGTTATTATTAAACAAAATGTTTAGGACTACTACGTTTGACTAAAAAGGTGCTTGTCTATTATCCCCGACCACTTTTTATAAAAAAAAAACTGTCGCCAAGCAATGAGATTTAATGGCAATATTGTAATGCAAAAATATAACAATACAAAAGCATGATGTCACGCGAAAAAAAAAATTAAATCTTTAAAACTATTAAAGAATATTTCGTCCTACTTGTTGCTCTTTAGTAACAATTATGAATAATTCATTGATCTAAAGTGCAACTCTCTCCCTCCAAAATTTATGCATCCCCTTCCCCATCACCATACAAAATTTAAATTTTTAAAACTTTTAATTAAAATATATATTTGTCTTTTTTGTAACTCTCTAGTAGCAATAAACAGATAACCTGCCTCCTAAATTATCTCTCTTCCGCCCTTTAATCCACCCAGCATACAAATTTCAAAATCGTTAAAAAACATCTGCTGTATTTGTTGCTTTGTACCTTTGTTTGTTTGTCTTTTTTGTAACTCTCTAGTAGCAATAAACAGATAACCTGCCTCCTAAATTATCTCTCTTCCGCCCTTTAATCCACCCAGCATACAAATTTCAAAATCGTTAAAAAACATCTGCTGTATTTGTTGCTTTGTACCTTTCTGTTTCTAGTGTCTTTAAATAAATGATTAGTCATCTAAATTACTCCCCTCTCTCCCCAAAAGTCTTACTTCACCCGCTGTTTCCCTCCCTCCACAAAGTTTAAAATTTTTAATACTATTTTTTTCCAAATTCTACTTTATTTCTGTTTTTGCAGTAAGGTACTACAAAATATCAGTAATTTAAAATCCCTTAAGGGTGTATTCAAATCCAAACTGCTTATTTTGAGACACATTTTTAAATTCATTTTTGCTCTAAAATGCATCCAATTGGCAGGTTCTCTTATTCAGAAACTTTATAATGTCCGTATTGTCTCGATTTTTTTTATAAAGGCAGAATATATTTCAAAAAATGCTGTCAAAATGGACATTTTGAACCGAATTTCCCGAAGCGATAGCGCTGGAAACAAAAAAAAAATATCGTAGTGTGAAAATAATTGTTTGTAAATCAATTTCTAATTAAACGAAAAATAAAAACATAGGTCCCTTATAAATCACGCCGCCACCTTTCATGTTTTTCCTTTTAAAATGAGTCTGAAAATGTGTCTCAAAATTTTGAGTTATTGAGCGTGGAAAAATATTTTTTTTTTAATACCGCCTTAATGAAATTTCCACTCCATTCTTTACCCCCAAAGAAGGGAATTTTTAAATATGCTCGAAGGGGGAGGGGGAAGGGAAGAGAAAAGCAAAAATGTCCTCATTTTGCAGTTTGGTCGTTCTTCCCCCTAAAAATCCCTTGAATATTTAATCTTTTAAAATAAATATGTTCTCTAAATTAACTTTTCCATCCCCATTTACAAAAAAAATCAGGAATAAAAACTAGAGCTATACTGAGTTCTTGACTCAATTTTGGCCAAGTACTCGGCCTTTACCGAGTAGTTGTAAGAATTTCATTTCTTAAGCATTATTGTCATTATTGAAGGCAAAGGAATTTATAACTGATCTGTAAAAAGTTATTCGAATATAAATGTATAATATATGCAATTATTCATAAAAACTATTTACTTGGTATATGAAAATATGTTTACAAAATATAGAAAAGTTAAGATAAAATCAATGTAAAATTAATGCAGATCAAAATTTAGTTTTACATTGATACAAATAAAAATTGGTCATTTTTAAAACTAAGAAAAGACTGATTTTGGATAAAGAAGCAGTTTGTAGAAGCAGAAAGTACAATAAATGAAATTAAAAAATATTTTAATATTTAAATTTATTATATCACAAATAATGTTGCAAAGACACCAATTGTTTTACATTTTCAGGAGATAGGGCATTTCTTTAATTATTGTAGATTTGGCCTACTTCAGGAAAAATACATTTGCTGTAAGCACTGCTTGAAGGTGCACATAAGAATTTTCTTGCAAGCTTTCACATAATGTGAAAAGTTGTACTATATTTTTTCCACCATGCAAATAGAGTATCAGTTTTACTCGATAATTTTCCTGCTTAAAAAGTCTTGCTTTTCTGTTATTTCTTCGTATTCAATTTCCGATTTAGCGTTAGTGTCATAACTATTCTCCTGCTCATTTGCAATCTCATCAAAACATTGCCAAAAAATGATTTTTTTTCTTTCATCTTCTCCTTTGTATCATGTACATTGACATTACCAGTGGTATTTTGAAGCTGTATTTTTTTTTGAAGGTGGATTTTAAATTTCAGATTTATTTTCATGCATCAGTTCTAGGCTTTTATTTTTTAAGCATTTCTTAATTCCACATTGTATTTTTCAGTGAAAAATGACAATTTAAATTGAGGATCAAGAGCAGTTGTATAAAATAAATAATGAAATGTTCTTGGATTTAGTTTTCAAAGGTTTCTTACTGATTCTAATTTGTCTTGTTTTACCTTTTTCACAAATGTGAATCCGTTTTTCCAATTCACTTTTTAATACCCTTTCACCCTCCCCCCCCCCCCTTTCCAAAATAAATTTATAGAAAGGAGTTTTCGATCTATTGCTTTTTATTTTTTTATTTTAAATATGAAATACTTGGTAGAAAGTACATTATCTTAATATTTTTGTTTTTTCAATTCGAATCAAATTGGAACAGTAAATGGATCTGCCATTATATTAGATGAGTTCGTTAATAAAGTCTATAGCTCTTATATTTCGTGTTCGGCCAGTATACCAGGACTGGTCTAAAACAGAATTAAATTGAGTTTAAACAGAGTATGCGGAAGCTTAATGGCTAATATTGGCAAGGTAGTGACCAAGTGCGTTATTATGGATTAATATAGTTATAGGATTTAATAACTTCTAGATTTATTATAAATACATGTTAAGATAAAATGATTACTTTACCAGATACTATGCACGTATGCATGTTTAATACAGAGATACGATCTGCCGAGGTGGCGTCTAAGTTAAACTCACAGTTACCACAATTCGTTAGCTGTTGCCAATATAATTAATAACATAAATAATATATTACAGTACTTTCCCTTAAAAAAGTTTGAATGTCCAGATATTTATAAGTCCAGACGAAGAGGTTTCTTACGAGTGCGTGGTGGGTTACGACAAACGTTGATATCAATTTTATTTTCTTGTTCAACAGCTGGTGTATCGTTTGTGGTATCATCTGACTGTTTCTCAGCATGTATGGTGGTTGGTATTTTCTCGTTTCTTACATTAGCATCAGTTTCGGAGATTTCAGGATTACCTGGGATGGTAGAAGTATTCTTCTCCACTGGGCGAATTTCTGCTGGCCTTTCATCTGCTTCAAAGATGTCAACATTACTGTGACAACTCTGACTGACCAAATTATCGAGGTTTGTAGACTCTTGGTCATCTTTACTGTACTCATGACGAAGCTGATCAACATGTGCAAGGTAAATCTTGTTGTTGATGTTAACAACCCAAGTTTTATTACCTTGTGGTCTGATTTAAAGTTCCTCTGCTCCATTCTTGGTTTTTATGGGAGCGAACAAAAACTTTTTCATCAGACATAAAACTTCTATTACTAGTATGGCTTCTGTCATAATATATTTTCTGAGCACATTGATTCTGTTCAACACGAGCCTGAGTGCTGGGATGTACAAGTGCTAATGGTGTGCGAAATCATCTAGATAAAAACAATTCAGCAGAAGAAAGTCCAGTCGTAGAGTGAGGCGTAGAGCGATAGCTCATAAGGAAACGAGAAATTTTTCTATTGAGTAAACTATGATCTGTAGCATCACTGTTCATTTTGCTTAATGCCTCTTTGAATGTCTGCACAGTTCTTTCGGCTAAGCCGTTCGATTGCGGATGGTAGGTTGGAATGGGAGTATGTTTTATTCCGTTCAACTTCAGAAACCATTCAAATTCTTCTGATATTAGCTGAGGACCATTGTCAGACACTAATTCTAATGGCAATCCATATCGTGAAAATATCTGCTGCAGAGCTTCAATGGTGTGTGAAGAAGTCGTGGAAGGCATCCGCATGACCTCTAACCATTTAGAGTGGCTATCAACAAGTAACAGATAGTTGTTCTTGTCTTTCTGTGCATAGTCAATATGCACTCTATCCCAAGGATGTTTTGACCAAGTCCATGGTTGAAGTGGTGTGCCAGGAGAAGAACGGCTATTCTTCTGACAAGCAGGACAGTATTTTGCAACTTTTTCAGTGTCTTCATCCAATTTTGGCCACCATATATGACTACGAGCTATGACTTTCATCTTTGAAATTCCTGAGTGAGTATCATGCAGCTGATCCATGAGTCTCTTCCTGAATTTTTCTGGTACGATGACTCTCATTCCCCACAGAAGACAATTATTATCAATTGACAGTTGATCTTGACGGTTAAAAAATGGCTTAAGTGCTTCATTGTTTATCTTCCATGGCCAACCATTTTGAACATACTTCAGAGCTTGTTCTAAAACTGCATCATTACGAGTTGCTTTTGCAATTTCAATGCTGGTTACTGGTAAGTCTTCACAATATGAGATTTTAAATATCTCTGATGATGTTTCCACTTCAGATTCAACAGGAGCACGTGATAAGGCATCAGCATTGCAGTGTTCTGAGCCTTTTTTTATACTCAATGCTGTAGTTGAAAGAAGATAACAGCACTACCCATCTTTGAAGTCTAGCTGCTGCAATGGCAGGAACAGCTTTGTTAGGTGCAAAAATACTTATTAATGTCTGATGGTCTGTAACCAATATAAATTTTCTACCAAATAGATACTGCTGAAATTTCTTTATTCCAAAGGTTATTGCTGCTGCTTGTTTCTCAATTTGCGAGTAATTTTGTTCAGCTTGAGAAAGAGTTCTTGATGCATAAGCAATTGGACGTTCATTATTGTCAATGATGTGGGATAAAACAACAGCTAGACCCAAAGGCGAGGCATCACAGGATACTCTCAAAGGCAATTTGTCATCGTAATGCACTAAAATAGCATCTGATGTAAGAAGATTTTTACACTTCTGAAAAGTTTCTTCACATTCTGATGACCACATCCAAGGAGTGTCCTTATGAAGTAATTTGTAAGGGGAGCAAGCAGCATGGCAGAATTATGTATAAATTTTGAATAATAATTCAGAAGACCCAAAAATGATTTTAGTTCCTTTACATTTGAAGGAGCATTTATTTTCTTAATGCATTGTACTTTCTCATCTGTAGAATGAATACCCTCGCTACCAATTACATGGCCTAAAAATTCCACACTTTTTTGTAAAAACTACACTTTGATAAATTGAGCTTAACATTGTACTCACTAAATCGCTGAAACACTTTTTCCAGAGTGCTTAGGTGCTTTCATATGTGGCACCGGTAATAAGGATATCCTCTTGAAAACAAATCACTAATTATATACCCTAAAAAATTTTTTCAATTGATGATTGAAAAATTGCTGATACACTGTTTATGCCATATAATAATCTTAAGCGGCGTACTAAACCAAGATGGGTATTCAGAGTAAGATACTCTTGTGAAGATTCTTCTAATTCGATCTGTTGATAAGCATCACGCAAATCTAATTTTGAGAAGTACTGTCCACCATTAAGAGTTGCAAACAAATCTTGTTGAGTTGGCAAAGAGTACTGATTTTGATCAATAAATTGGTTAACAGTAACTTTAAAGTCACCACACAACCTTACATCACCATTTTTTGGGAACAATCACAAGTGGAGTTGCCCAACTGGAATGTTGCACAAAGTCCCAAACACCTCTCTGCTTGGAATTTAGAATTTCTTCAGCAACTGTACTCTTTAAAGAATATGGCACTGGACGTGCTTTAAAAAACACAGGTTGAGTTTCCTGTTTCATTTTTAATGAAGCCTTTATATATTTAATAGGTTCAGAACTTTCCTCAAAAAGTTTGCTATACTTGTTTGTCAATACATTTATAGAATAAACTTTAACAGACATATCCTTAAGTATTTTATGCGCAGAGAAAATTTTGTGCCAATTTAATTTCAATTTTCTAATCCAATCCTTTCCAAATAAGGATGGTCGGTGACCTTTTACTACAATAGCTTGTAAATCACACACTTGATTTTCATACAGAACACTTACTGACACTTCCCCAGCTATTGGAATGGGTTGTTGATTATAATCTTTGAGTGTAACTGGTATACTTTTAGGCACTATGTGTGGTAAATTTTGTATTAACCACGTTTCAGAAATGATACTAACATCTGCAGCAGTATCTAATTCCATATCTAGTATTTTGTTACATATTTTAACTTGAGCTATATAGTTAGAATAATTACTTAATTTATTTACATTTATGGAAAATAGATTATACTCTTCAGAATTACATTGTTCACAATTAGCTGATACTTTTTTAGCAGAAGGATTAGCACTTTTATTTTTAGATTTACACACAGGTGAAATATGGCCAATCTTGTGGTAAGCATGGCATTTAGCAGTTTTATATTTACACTTGTTTGCATCGTGTGATGTACCACAGCGATACCATTTCCGAGAATTATTTTTAGCATTTTTATAGGACTTACTTTGATATTTGCTCACTTTGTTGACATTGGAAAGTGCAGGTACTGTCACTTTGATGTTGCTGGCACCTGGCTCTGCCAATTCCATCGCCAAGGCGATTTCACAAGCATCTTCAAGCTTGAGATCTTTTTTCGCAAGCAAGCGTTTTTGAGTTGTTTCACAACGAATGCCGCAGACGAAACGATCCCGTAGAGCTTCCTGCAGAAAAGTTCCAAAGTCACATGTGGATGCCAAACGCTTTAATTCTACTATCGACTTGGTTCCGTCGGTGAAAACGAAATCTTTCCGCAATTGTAATAGGAAACGGGCGAAAATGGTCTTGCAACTTCTTGATAATCTCGTCATAAAATGAATCTTTCGGTAGTTGCGGAGTCAACAAGTTCCGTAACAGTTTATATGTTTTAGGTCCCAATACTGATATTAACACTGGTACTCGTTTTTCTTCATCAATATCGTTTGCTAAAAAATATTGTTCTAGTCTTTCCACATAGAGAGAAAAATCCTCATTACTGTCGTCAAATACTGACAGTTGACCAACTAGGCCTAACTTTGACATAGCCGATACGATTTAGAAAACGATCATAAATATACGGTACAATTACTGCTTGTCGAAATACATCGTCGCCAATATTATGAATTAAGATAGTTATAGGATTTAATAACTTCTAGATTTATTATAAATACATGTTAAGAATACATCTTACTTATAATAAAATCCGAAGGCAAGAAACTGTCTGTAACCATTCCAGGCAGGACCACTCTGATCTGCGAATCGACCGTAGTTAAACGCCATGTTAGGCTTAATGAAAAACATATGCTAACATATGAAGCTAAATGATAATTTCTTCTACTTAAAATCATGTCTGTTCAGCATATTTTCGTATAAAACATGTATATTATATCCAGTTATAAGGTTTTAAGTTTTAAATTAAAAATAACAGATTAAAGATCGGATTACCTGATGTAAATAAACAAACACTGTTGCCATTCTGAATCATAAATCCCATATCTAGAAAGAAATGAATGACTCTTTGAACGTTTCATTAATATATCCAATTATGCTCTTAAAATATTTGTAAAAGCATATTATAGTCTTTAAATATTTAAAGGATTTTTTTTAGTTTATTTCTGTAAGCATTTTATTCCTGGAAGCATTTTTTCAGAAATAGCGATGATACCTTTCGAGGCTTTGCGATGATCTACCGGCATTTTAGATTTCGTTCCTAAATACTGTTCTGGCGCCATCTATTGACAATAAATACAAATTATACCTTTCTGTTGGAAAAAAATTAATTAATAATACAACTTTATTATAATTTACATAATAATAAAGTTGTAAAATAATATAAAATGTACATAAGCATATTTTTAGAATAAGAAAATTCAGGATGTATTGCTTTATTACAAGATCAACTTTTTTTAATGATTTAAATTATTTTTATTATTAATTTTGAAAGGGAAATATTTGACTTTGTGTAAAAATTAATGCATTCTTTTAGATTATGAATAAACTAAAAGATCATTTTCGTATTATTGAGTGCGAAAATTAATACCTATAATTTACTTACCATAATTAATTATTGAGACCTTAATTAATTATTGAGATCGTTATTAGGATTAAGCTTTTATTTATTCAGAAAAATATTTGGAAATTTTGAGTTGAAAAACAAAAATAAAGGAAAAGATTACGTTTCGTAAAATTTACCATTAACATAAGGTATGTACATTCAGGATGTATTGAATTATTTCAAGATCAACTTTTTTTAATGATTTAAATTATTTTTATTATTAATTTTGAAAGGGAAATATTTGACTTTGTGTAAAAATTAATTTATTCTTTTAGATTATGAAGAAACTAAAAGATCGTTTTCGTATTATTGAGAACGAAAATTAATACCTATAATTTACTTACCATAGTTAATTCTTGAGACCTTAATTAATTATTGAGATCGTTATTAGGGTTAAGATTTTAATTATTCAGAAAAATATTTGAAAATTTTGAGTTTAAAAACAAAAATAAAGGAAAAGATTACATTTCGTAAAATTTACCATTAACATAAGGTACATAAGGTATGTACATTCAGGATGTATTGAATTATTACAAGATCAACTTTTTTTAATGATTTAAATTATTTTTATTATTAATTTTGAAAGGGAAATATTTGATTTTGTGTAAAAATTAATGCATTCTTTTAGATTATGAAGAAACTAAAAGATTGTTTTCGTATTATTGAGAGCGAAAATTAATACCTATAATTTACTTACCATAGTTAATTATTGAGACCTTAATTAATTATTGAGATCGTTATTAGGATTAAGATTTTTTGGAAATTTTGAGTTGAAAAACAAAAATAAAGGAAAAGATTACGTTTCGTAAAATTTACCGTTAACATAAAGTATGTACATTCAGGATGTATTGAATTATTACAAGATCAACTTTTTTTAATGATTTAAATTATTTTTATTATTAATTTTGAAAGGGAAATATTTGACTTTGTGTAAAAATTAATGCATTCTTTTAGATTACGAAGAAACTAAAAGATCGTTTTCGTATTATTGAGAGCGAAAATTAATACCTATAATTTACTTACCATAGTTAATTCTTGAGACCTTAATTAATTATTGAGATCGTTATTAGGATTAAGATTTTAAATATTCAGAAAAATATTTGGAAATTTTGAGTTGAAAAACAAAGATAAAGAAAAAGATTATGTTTCGTAAAATTTACCATTAACAGTAAAATTTACCATTAACCCTCTATATTACCTAATATTACCTTAACGGTTCAGGTCAGTTTTCCTGATTGTCGATAAACAGTATATGAATATTTTTATCAGTTATTTAAAATTTACCTCAATTTCTACCCACCGTCCTAGGACGGGCATTTACACTAGTCGAAAGATAAAATTATTACTTTACCAGGTACTATGCACTTATGCACAGGGCCGTGCGAAGAGGGGGGGGGGCGAGAGTATTTTTATACCCTCGCTATAGGGCCAAATAAAATATATTATAAAATATATTATATATAATAAAATATATTATAAAATATAGGGCCAAATTTATACTACCAACCACATTTTATTTATTTATTTATTCATTTTTTGGCCGTCGATTATTTTCCGGAGAATTTCAGTTTCTCTCTTCTTCATTCTCTTATTTTCTGTCTCAAAACATCATGATTTCTCTAGGAAATAAGTGCAATTGTCTTATGTTATTTAGTTATTTGGAATTTCTGAATTAAAATTAAATCTTCTAAATTTCCAAAATAAACGCGATATATTTATTCAATAGAATTTATTTCTGTTTCTGCAGTTTGTCAATTTCTGTGACACCTGTCACAAAGAGAAGTGAATAGGGGGGGGGGGGTCGCCAAATTGAAACTTTGCCCCGGGCGCCGTTTTCTCATCGCGCGGCCTTGCGTATGCATATTTAATACAGAGATACGATCTGCCGAGGACAAGCGTCTAGCCCCTGCACTTTGGCTTTTGGCTACGATTTCAAAAAAATGGATCGTGCTGCGTGCATGTGCATTGCTCTAGACAGTTTCAACGAGAGCCATATTAATTTTATTCCATTCCGCGGCAGTTTTTTTTAATTCGTAAAAGGATTTTGATTTAAAACATTTAGCGTAATATAACTAAATATTTTCTTTCACAATTTCCACTTTTTTAACATTCTTAAAGAAATTAAATTTCAGACTTTTACTAAAATACATTTTTTTTCCTCCGGATTTTTCAATTTTTAAGGATTTTTAACGATTTTATAGCGTTTTAAAGCAAATTTTTAACATCCAAAAAACAATTTTTAACATTAAAAAAAACATCACTGCACACACGAAACTCGCTTTGTAGCAATCTCTAGAATGCACGAATTTCATTCAAGCTGCGGTCAATAACTTGTGTATGTACGCTTCGCGTACATTAACCGAAAAAAACATCACTGGACGCATGAAACTCGCTTTGCAGTAATCTCTAGAATGCACGAAATTCATTCAAGCTGCGGTCAATAACTTGTGTATGTACGCTTCGCGTACATTAACCGGAAAAAAACATCACTGGACGCATGAAACTCGCTGTACAGCATTCTCTAGAATGTACGAAATTCATTTATAACCAAATTTCATATTTTGTTCCATTTTGTTTCAAACTTTCCATCGCTTATATGTTGAAAAATGGAAACTTTACATTTTTTTTATTCAAATTATTTTTTATAACTCAAATAAATACTGAAAAATAAGACTTTCCGCCGCTGGGATTCGAACTCAAGACCACAGAACGGAAGAGAAATGACATACCACAGAGCTATACGCACTCATTTTGAAATGGCTTAGAACAAAATTTTAAAGTATCAGACAAGCACGCATGCGCGCAGCAGAGTGATCCGTTTTTTGAAATCGTAGCCAAAAGCCAAAGTGCAGGGACTAGACGCTACTCTGCCGAGGTGGTGTCTAGGTTAAACTTACAGTTACCACAATTCGATAGCTGTTGCCAATATAATTAATAACATAAATAATATATTACATGTGTGATGTAGATTTGACACATAGATAAAACAGTTTTTAAGTTTTGAAAAGTACTAACGTTTATTAAACATACTTCAAAAATAAATTAAAGATGAATAAATATAACAATGAAGAACTCAATTAAGTAAAATATAATGGAGGATGACATGGCAACAAAACAGGTGGCGATAATATCGTGGCATAAGATAAATTAAATTTTCAAAAAGAGTCCTACTCACATGTTGGATGGTTATTCATTTAGATATATACACCGTAATTTACTTTTTTTTACAACAACATTCAGTGATTGGAACACACTCATATGATTGTCGACATAAAACACTTGTGATTTTTCTATTCATATGACGATGTATTGCATCTCACCAAACAAATTGGAGCAGGGTTTTTTTATTACTATTATATTGGAGAGAAAAAAAACAATATAAAGGCAAGTCCACACATTCATCCTTGAAGAAACACAGATGAAGTTTGCACATTTCAACGAAACGAAAAGAAACCAGACAAACTCCATGAAAAGAAAAAAAACTTTAAAAACGTTCGAGTCTATTATCGTATTCAATAACTGCTGCCTTTCGCTCGCCACGTTTCGGCATTCACGTCTCTTTAAATAGTTGCCGGCACTACAACCATGAACCTCTATAGAAAGACTTCTAACGCAATAGTGATACATCAACATCGTGTCGAGACTTCGGCACTAAATGGCAGCTGCACAGCTACGCGCACGGTTCTGCGCAGCTGGCCAGAATCCGTGCTGCAGCAGCGCCCATGGCTGTCAGTGTCAAACGGTGAAGCAGACGAATTTTAGTGACGTATGCAGGATCCGTCGTCACATACGCCACCTATTTGAGGCTTTTTTCGAGGAACGATTTCCATCTTGGAAAGGCTATTTCGTTAGAAGTCCTGGTATAAAGGTTCATGACAACAACCCTGCGTCAGAAAAACGCCCCCTTCTAATGTGCAAAGTTGAGAAGTTCTTACACTGCCTATTGGGAAAGTAATTAAAGTGCCTTGGTACCGCGGCACGGCGTGTTCGCGAACGCATGATGGTAACTCGATATGATTTAAATGGGTCGCGATTGATTTCGGAAAACGGTCTGAGTGACGAGAATCCATATACTTACGAGATCGAGAACGAACAGTCTGGAAAATAAACGTGACCGAGGATTTGAAAAAAAGATGAAAAGAATTGAACGATGTAGATGGAACATATACCAGAAATGAAAATGATAGCCACTGAAACGAATTACTAATGAAAATAAATTGAATGGAATTTAGGTAAGTACAAGAAATAACGTTATGTACAAGTTTTAAGGTAAAAAAATATGTATATAGGGCTAACAGTTCGTTTACAGGGACACACAAAAGTAAAAAAACGTTCAACATGCAAAGCAAAACTTATCATCATGATAGCGTCAGAATTAGTGAATCCGATCTAACCGATGGGTCAGGTTTATAAAACAACTTTAAGAAAACAAACACAGGCACAAGAAAATATTTGAGACAAACTTCTTACTATTTATAATTAAATGAAAAATAAGCACAAAGATTTCCGTGAAAAATGTTTCAAAAGACAAGTGGGACACATTTTCAATATTATTAAAAACTAGTGTAAAAAGCTAACCATAAAAATAAAATAACAAATATAGAACAGAATCACTACATATAACCATGATTAGAGTACTGAAGACAGCATAAATTCTTATTAACATACCCCAATTTAACAGTGTGGTTTTCCTTCAAATGCATACTCAGTCACTTCCACCTCCACTCACGTTTTTGACTCCTCTGCCAAAAAGCTTTGTGAAAAACACTCACATATCCACTTGGTAACACTTCTACAGCCAATGTGTCTTCATCTTGAGTTATCAAGCTCCATTCATTCCAGGAAAATCTGAAGATTCTGAAAAGAAAAGACATCGTATATACTTAAAGGTAGAGTTGCAAAGGGTGGAAAAAACCGGTTTTATTCCCGGGAATGAACCGGGTTTTTTGGGAGGGATATATTAAAAATTCCCGGGAGTTTTCAGAAAGTTTTAGACATGGAATTTTTTAATTTGTAAACAAAATGTTTTTTTTACAAATGTAAACAAAACCAGTAACATGAATACAGAAAAATAGCAATATTTCATGAAAACTAATAAAATACATGATTAATCTGCAGAAATACATAAGTAAGAGAAATTAAAGTAACATAAGTAATTTGATAATTTTAATCGTAGATAGGTGAAAAGTGCGAGAGGCAGATGACAGATTCACTTTGCCCGACATGAATATAAACATTACCCCTGTTCTCCGATTCAGACAATGTAAACAAAAAAGAAAACGAACAAAACTAAAAGAAATCAATTAATATAGAGTATGCCTGAACAGTAAATATTCCAGCTAACAGAAATTGAACAATTTTAATTAATAAAGAAACATTCAATTCCTTACCAATTCACAGCCACCATTGTTGTAAAGCAAATTATTTTTGTTAAAATCTATATATTTAAAACGCTAAGCTTTTTCTTTCGACAATCCGTGAGAACAAACTACTGCATCAAATTACACCATTCTTTTTTTTAATGAAAGATATTTGGACACAGATTTGTTATCGTACATTCGTTTGTTCGAAAATTTAATTAATTAGCCGTAATCTTAAATTAAAATTTTACATCTGCTTATGACGTCATAAAGTTGGCAATCGGATTAACGCCCACTGTTGCGACGTACAGAGTTTATTTTCTGAACTCAATGATTGCGAGCATAAAAAATAAATATTAAATATTAAAAGCACGTGACTTTTAGGCCGAATTTTTTAATTTGTAAGTTAAAATATAGTTAAAATGTTTAAGTATTTTGGTAAAAATATTTATCCGTGTGTTTTATAAGCAAATAAAAATTCATATTTACTGTGACGTCACGGAAATATTGTCCATTGGGTTCATTTTATCATTAAGCATTATAACTTTGTTGATGCCATTTTTTTCATTACAATTAAATGCAAAATATATTTTTATTTGTATGCATGGTGCTTAAGCATAAATGTACGTGTGAAAAGTTTGTACCGGTGAAAATGACGTTATGCTTAGCTTGAAATGCATTTTAACATTGATAAAAATAAAAAGAAAAATTTATATGATTGTGTCAACATGGCGTAATATTAACTGATATTTCAAATTTTAATTTTAAAGATTAGAACTGGAGCCTTTATTGGTTGCTTCATCTTGATTGCATACCTTGATTACATGTTACCAATTACTTTTTTTTTTAATTATAGGATTAAGTTATAGGAATTATAGGATTTAAATTATTAAGATTTCCTTTTTTAATAAAAAAATTCGCAAAAGTAAAGAATTTCAGGAAAAAAAAACTTGAAATAATGATTGTATTTTTAGCTAGAATAAACAATGTAAGGCTAATATTTTAGGACGCCAACCAAAACACAGTGGCAATATTTAGAAATGTATAACGGTTGTGACAACAAACGGCACTATCGCTTTAGCTTTCATCGCGCTTACGTCACTTCTAAATACTAAAAATTTCATTTTTTTACTACATTTTACAATTTCAATTCTTACATCCTCAATTAGAAAAAAAAATTAGCTTTCGATTGAAATTTATTTGAAATCTGCCGCTTAATATAACGATTTTTTAAATAATTTTCAAGCATGAAATATTTTTCAATTCTATCTCAACAATGACCATCCGTTTGTTTTAATAATGTAAAATAGCCCCTTGGAAAGTTGCAACAATTGAAAATAGGTATCCCTAAACTTCATGAAAAGTGAAAAAAAAATAATAATAAAAACCTGATAAATCATAAGATCAGATTATCCATAAGATAGAGTATTTAGGCGCTAATATAAAATCTGTCAAAAGAAAAAAAAAAACTATTTTTAGTTTGATTAACATAAAATTGATATGTTGAATTCGTTGATGTATATGTTGAATCAGAATATGCTAGGAACTGTAATTTATTATATTTTTAAAGATCCATTGGATATTTAACTGTATAAGAGACTGACTGTGATGGAAAAGGAATAATCATCCTGATTATGTAAAGGGATAGAAGAAACCATACAAATAAATTACAATTAAAAACATTAAAATTCTCCCTCATCTGCATATTAATTTATTATTTTTAACAAAAATTCTTCATTTTTACATAAAAATTGATTAGCTTAAAACAATGGATGCTTTTTAGAAGATATGGATTTGAAACGAACAATGATTAAAGAGGACATTTTAAAACTTTTAATTTAAACATTTAAAAACTTTTTTTAACGTCGAATTTCAACGGTGCCTTTGGGCAGATGCAATACATATGCGCATAGGAGCTCATTCGATTGCATTATCACAGGGGGGGGGGGGCTGCTTATACTATGCTCTTTTATTTACTGAATATGAGATGAAAGTAGGAAATTTGTATGATACTTTATGATAGGACTATTTGTATGATACTTTATAGGTCCATGACCTTTTTTTTTTTATCGTGGGGAATGTGGTATTAATGTCAAACTGATTTGCATTACACATTTGTTTACGGAGTGTTCATTTGGAGTTTGCATCGGAAATAGCATTTCACTGGGGGGGGGGGGGGATTTTTTAAAATAAAATATTTGAAAGACTGTTTCATACGAAGCCCTACTTAAATAATAAAGAAGCTTATATTACTGATATTGTTATAGTATTTTTTCCGTCACGTTTTGACGGGTTCCATCTAGTAAATTATAAAAACTTAAAGCGCAAAATCCTAAGTTTTGTGAATTCATAATGAAAAACCTATTTAAAATTTTCAGAACAATGTCTGAAATTTCTTTTAAAAAAATTTAAATTGAAAAATTACAGTTTTTTTGCTTTTAAAACTTTTTTAAAATTTCCAATATTCCCCAAAATTCTGGGTTTATTCCCGAAAATTCCCGAGTTTATTCCCGTCACTGGAAAACTGCGGGTTTTTTGCAACTCTACTTAAAGGTCAACAGAAATGTATTAACATATGTATAAAACAAGGTCGAAACTGGCTTTTTTCACAGGGGGCAAACATGAATTTTGGCACCTTTCCTCCCTCCTCCGCAAAGTAAATTTACAAAGAGAATTTCCCTAAGTTTTTAATAACCGATTTATTTTAAAATTAAAATTATGCAATCATAAAGTACATAATAGTGAACTATGTAATCAGTTTTGTCAAATATTTATAAAACCTGTAAAACCGAAATCAAAATGAACTGGAAAAAAAATCCGCTTTATGCAGATTGTCGTCTTAGCAAATAGAATTGCTGGTATTCTTTTGGTTGGGACTGTGTAATTTTTTCATTTTGGACAGTATTCTGTTATACACAGATTTCACAGTAGTTGTAGTGTTACATTGCAATTTAGCAGGCGTTTAAAGTCACATGGTGATATGAGTCACATTCTCAGTGTCTTGTCTTAAGAGCTGAAAAACCAGGATTTTCTGTAGGTATAACAATGAATTTCAATATGTGTACTATACACAGCCAATTTCAATGAACTATCTCTTCCTATTAGTAGACACATATGTCTAGATTCTTTTCTAAACCTAACGCTATAGCGTTTGATAATTATAATTATCAAAATTACAATAGTGACCTAGAACAAAAACAAAAAAAAAGAAACTTTTTAACTAAGTATTATATTTGGTGAAGTTTTCACCCCGTAGTGTTTAGTGTCCCAGTCAATCTCAGTTCTTTTGGATTTTCCAGCTGAAAAAACATTTTTGCCCAAATTTCACATATATATATTGTATCAAACAACAAACAAATGTTCATTTGGCACCCCTCTGCCACCTAGGGCACATGTTTCCTCTTCCCCCCTTCCTTAGTTTTGGCCTGGTATATGATAACAGATTAGTGTTAGTTCTTTACAGGAAGGCCTGATTATCACAAGGGGTAATAGGGCGGCCTTGTATTTTTCTTAAAGTGAGTACAAATAGTGCTTAAAAACATGTTACAAGGGTCCCAAACTTGATTTTTGTACTAGGGCCTCATGTAAGGTTAGTCCGACCCCGTTTTAAATCATGTATTCATAAAGATCATGCATTTTTTAATATACAAATCACGCTTGTTACTCTAAAGACAAGTAATCTGAATAACAATTTCGTTACATTAAGCTTTATATTGAAATTAAAATATAAAATAATATAAGAAGTCTACAAAAATCCCGACCGTGTAAAAATGATCCATTCCATGTGACGTTTGAAACGTCACGCACTGGCCGTGTATAACGTAGGTCACGGTCTGAGCCTGCGCTCGCCCCCCCCCCCCCCCCCGGGCGTGAGAAGCCGTGTTGGTGTTTACTAATGTATTCAGTGTGTGCATGAACATCATGCGGGTGCGTATTAAAGAAGATATATATATATATATATTGTTAGTGCTTTACCAAAATATTTGCAGTTAACAACTATATGTACAATAAATATCTGATAGATATTGTACAGAGTATATTTATATTTTAAATAAAACAGTACGTCTTTTTTATTCCCACCATACTACAGCGCCTAGAATACATAGTGTGGAAACCGGCAAATGGTGTAATGCTTTAAAAAGTGCTAAAAAGTTGTAGCCTATAAATGTGCAACGGTGCTCCTACGAAGCCTACGATAATGTTGCAACCAGAGACAAAAAAAAAAAATGCGTATCACGTTTTTTAGCCATGCTTTCATAATTAAAAAAAAAAAACTTATAAAAATCACTAAGTCAGAGGAGAAAATGATATAATTTAAGTATTTAAAATACTTACCACCAGCCGAAACATTCTAATACAATGTCAAGAGCTAGCAGATGGCGCTGGGAACCCATCCTAATATTTTCAGCAACGTTGTACATTTATTGGATACAATTTTTTAGTACTATTTTGTAGCCGGTTTCCACACTATGTATTCTAGGCGCTGTAACCATACTACTTATTTATTGTGGTCTTTTCCATATCTTTTCTAACAGCGCCAAACTGCAAAAGCTGTTCTGAATGGACCGAGGATTCAAAACTCGCTGCGCGCGGTACGTATATCGCCACTCTCATATAGAGGCACCCTACCATAAGAATTCTCATTCTAATTAAAGATAAATCTACACGGTAAACCTATTTTTCGGTGCACAAACAATGCTCAAAATCTTTAATTAAACTGAAAGTTTTAAATGCGGTAAAGGATCCTCGGGATTCATTTCCAAGTTGCCCTGCGATTGAAAATTGTTGCTGTATTTCAGCTGTATTGCTAAAAAGAATCGACTTAGAATCAGTTGATTGAATCGATTATTTACTTTCGGTTTCTCTTTTTGTTTGTAGCATTTCGCGTTGTTTTGGTTGCTCTGAAGGATTTTGATATGAACTGTCAAACTGAGTTGAACGACGCTTTTGTCGGTTTTTCATCAGCTAAATATAAAATTACTTCGTGCATTTCGCAAGTGTTAAACTATTATATGCTATTTCATTATTTCTTCCAGCATTTAAAAAAGTCACTTTTAGAAAAAAAAATTATTTTCCTTACATTAGAAGAATACAAAGAAAGTTGTACCTTATTTTCCATGATTTCCTATCGCGAATTGTTTTTTTAATTTTATTTATCAGTGAGATAGATGCTCTTTAATAATATCGTTGAAGTTGAAGCATAAATTATTTTATGTTTAAAGTTGCATAAAACGCAATATAAGCTTAAAATGTCAGCATTGCAATCATCACTTGTAGAACAATTCATTGAGTAGTGCTTTCTCATTAAATTCGTTTTAATTAATGTATTAATTTATATGTAACTTTTTTGAGTAATTTATAAAAATTGTTATTTCAATTCATTGTTGTTTCAATACTGCAAGATTATTCTAATAATAATTTTCCTTAATACTGGAATGGCTTTTATTTCTTTACGTTTAAAATTCTTATGTGTGATTTGTCTAATTTTACGTTTAAAATCGTATGCATTTAAGTGTACTTAAAAAAAGTGGGAACAGATGTGTTACACTCACGCTAAAATGTAAACAAAAGATTGGCGACTGTTTGGTTGGTATTTGTTATCCCCATTAACTCAACTCTATACACATTTACGTTTGCACATGAATTTTTACCCATGAATAGCAGAAAAACAACATTTGACACTCAGGTCCAGGATGATGTATTAGATAGTCAACTATTTACCAATTTGAACCAATAAATAAGGGGGTTATTTTATATTTAACAAGGAGTTTGAACCAATAAATATACAAATAAATAATATAATACAGTAATCCCTTAACATTCGTGAACATGAAAATGCAGAAAACTTAACATTCGCAAGAATCTGACTTGATTATTCACGATTTTTTTAAATTATTTCTTTGCTTTTTCAGAATTTACAGTGGTTAAAGATTGTTTCCCCTGTGTTTTCTCAGTATGTATTTACAAATCAATTTTCAGTTGTCTACTGATAAAGGAGCGAGTGTTGTAGGAAAACAAAATAATAACAACAGCAGAATACTCATTGTAATGGGTATATTAGAAGTGGTAAGGTGGTGGTAATGGCATCTTCAATTTATTAATTTAAAATGTGCTTGTGCAGCTTCTTGTAGAGATGGAGCTGCAGCTGCTGTATGGAGCTGGAGCTGCATACATCATCATCTCTTTGCGAATAGAGAGAGAGAGTTGAAATCACTTTATTAAAAAAAAAACCTATGCTTTTTATCTGTAATTATTTCTCCAGTCTGTTAATTTGAATTATCTTCATTAAAAAAATATCATATTTATGAATACGTGTGAATATATTCATACATATATGTTATGCATAACGTACTGTTAATACATATATCCTTTTGTTCTTTGAAATACTAAGCCAATTTAATTAAAATTTTATAGAATGTTACTCCTTTTTTAGTGCAGAGAGACAGACTCAACATTCGCGAGGTTTTCCTGGAATGTAACACTCGCGAATGTTAAGTGATTACTGTATTTCTAATATTTTAATAATATATATCTTCTATTTTAATGATATATAATATTTCTTTTCTAAATCATGAAAGCTATTTTTTAAATGTATTCTTCTTGTTTTGATTTGTGGCTAATAGTTTTTTGGAACTGACTGTTAAAAAATCAGACTTACCAGACACCTTGACTGGTACTTCTGCAAAGCTACTATAAAACAGTATTACTCTCTAAGAGTTGTTACTTCATTTTGTATAAAAAGTGTTCTATAACTTCTATGTATTTAAGTAAATACTGTATTTACTCGAATCTAAAACACATTTTAAGTTTTAGCTCCATGAAAATATGGATTTTTCCTTAAAACTCATATTTAATACTCAAGAAAACTTAAAAGAAGGAAAATATTAGGAAACTTATAAAATAAAGTAAATCCTAATTTTATTTATTCTCCACATTATTCTAAATTAGTATCTATTCCTCATAGACATCTTTCCATCTACATCATTACATATTTCACTGGATGAATCTTCATTACTGCTTTCGAATGTTCATTTCATTGTCAGATTGTTTACAAATAACATCTTCAGTTCCATCCATTGCATATGTTTGTGCGAGAAAAGTGGAATTGGGAAATAAATTAACTTTCTAATATAACACACACACACATCTGGTTTTTACAGTATACTAGGTGATCCACTCTGTGTTGCCTGGTGCCATTAAAACATCGTACGAAATGTGAAAATACTCTGAAAATCACTGCACAAAATCCCACCTCTAGCAACCCTTTCGTCTGTCGGAAAGTAAATAAAGAGACGGACCCCAAAGCAGAAGTATTTACAGCAGGTCAATTTTTGGACAAAATTAAGAAAAGTTACTATCCGATTTTCACAAAATTTGCATTTACGGAATCAGAAGAATAAACTACGTATATACTTCGAGTTTTGAATTGATACTTCCAATAGTTTTCTTAATACAACAAATAGCAAAGCTGGCTAAAGTTAGATTTAGCAAGTTTGATTTTCTAAACAAATCACCTTTTGCCATTGCCAAAAGAGAAGTTACCACTTTTTTGTTGCCACGTACCTTAGTGTTTTATATACAGGGTGTCTGAAAAGTATAGAAATGGTCGAATAACTCGAGAAATATACATTGGATTGAAAATTGGTAAAATACTTGTTTGATATTTTAGAAAAATCTATTTATTGATATCAAAGTTGCCATGTTTCTAAACTATTGAACATGTATTTTTACATTTTTTCAATTCGATGTATATTTCTCGAGTTATTCGACCGTTTCCAGACTTTTTAATGGAAACGATTCTCACTGCATTTTACTTGATTACAGCGCCATCTACGATTTTCTGAAGAAAATGTTAAATACAAAAGTTATGCATTTTTTCCCATAGAATCCGAATCTGCAATAAAACAGGGGGGTTATCATTTCAAAGTTTCCTCCCCTTTGATATCCCTCAATAGATTTTTCAAAAATATTGAACACATATTTTCCGTTTTTCAAACTGATGTATATTTCTCGAGTTATTCAACCGTTTCCATACTTTTCAGACATCCTGTATATATGTTATGGTCAATATGATTATTCCGGTCATTATTAATAATAACCGGACATAAAGGCCAGTTATTATTAATAATGACTGTATTAATCATATTGACCATAACATATAGATAGACATATGTGGTTTAGCACAACAGATTTTTTTGTAACCTTTTGGTGTTATCCAAATGATGGTGTACATTAACTATAGAACCAATACACCATGTCAATATTCATTTTCAATCTTATTGTTTCCTTTATCAATTATTTGTTTGTCATATAAAAAAAATTGTACGATAAACTGCATATTTTTATTTGTTTATATTTTCACGTGCAAGATTCTTGTCGATATTTGCAAGTAACATTTATTACCATTGTTTCATTCAATTATTATAATTAAAAGCATTGTTAAAGTGGCAACAATATAGTTTGTTAACAAATCTGTTAGTTTTTTGCCAAAATTAAGAAAAGTTACCATCATATTTTCACAAAATTTCCATTTTTGGAATCAGAAAAATAAACTTCATGTATAATGTGAGTTTCAAATCAGTACCTCCAATAGTTTTCTTAATACAACAAATAATGAAATAATTTAGCAGATTTTATTTACTAAACAATCCACTTGTTGCCATTGGCAAAAGAGAAATAACCGTTTTTTTGCCGCTACATACCATAGCATTTTTTATGTATAGATTATTAGTTTTACTCGATTGCAAGACATGCCAAATTAAATGAATTGGATTTTGGAGAAAAAAAAGAGCATCTTAGATTTCGGTAAATATGGTAATTTGAACTGAAGAATTGCTTTCGTACTTATCAGTTATCGCAGCTCAGATTTTCTTGGTGATATTTTGGCAACATCTTTGGGTACTTTTCAGTTAGCCGGGCGCCGGTGATATATATACGTGTTCACGCATATATATACACATATATCTACACACATACATATATATACATACATATATATATGTATGAATATATGTATATGTATATACTTATATACAGGGTGTCCCAAAAAGGAGTACCCATTTTTAAAAACGAATAAGAAACAAACGAATAGAGTTATTAAAAGAATTCTTGCAGGAAACGGATATGTGAAGTCTGGAATTTTATTTAGAGTATTTTATTATGTTAGTTCAAATTCTTACCGACAGATGGCGCTGTGGCTACCGCATTCATCGAAAATAGTTGAAAATTAAATGACAATATTTTCAATATGTCCTCCATTCATCACAATAACATGTCGGAGTCTTAGAATGAAATTAGCACACACCTTCTGCAACGTCTGTACGGAAATGGCTGTACACTCTTGAGCGATTAATCGCTGGAGCTCAGCTAGCAAAGTGGAATTTTGGCAGTAAACTACATCCTTCAGATGGCCCCAAAGAAAAAAATCACACGGATTTAAATCCGGTGAGTAAGGTGGTCTATTCATACCCTTGCCGGTTAATTTCGGGTAATTTTCGGTGCTGTAGCGCCATCTGTCGGTCAGATTTTGAACTATCATAATAAAGTGTTATAAACAAAATTCCAGACTTCACACATCCGTTTCCTGCAATAATTTTTTAAATAACTCTATTCGTTTGTTTCTTATTCATTTTTAAAAATAGGTACTCCTTTTTGGGACACTCTGTATATACATATATTACTGATGCCCGGCTAACCAAAAAGTACCCACCTTTGTAACTATTATACTTGGTGCATTATTTTATGATTTTATAAAATTTATCATTCCATTGGGAAAATTTTATAAAGATTGCTGGTACTCATAAGCAACTAGATACCTACTTCAAAGAACAAGGCAATTTTAGCCAAAAAAGCATTCACATATACTCAAATTATGTGTAATCAGTTAGAACTTGTGAAATATTTAAAGCAAAATTAATTTCATAAGAAAAAATTTCTCTTGCTAGCTACTCAATTTTACAAACAAGTTGAATACTTAGGATTCCTTTTTCATTACAAATTTGATGAGAAAATGTGAGTTGCGGTAACTGATAAGCACCATTAGTTTTATTTTAAAAATTAGAAAAATACCTATTTTTTTAATTTTTAGCAATATACAGTTAGATAACTTATTATTGGTTGCAAAACTAAGAGTTTAAATTTTTTTTTATATATAATTCTATGTGGATTTTTATAGTTTTAGACCCATAAAACAATAATGACTTTAGTTAAAGCAAAGTGCTGCAAAAATTTTTCAAAATAGTAGAATTTTCTCGAAAATAGTTTTAATATTTCAACGTTTTTCAAAAACTTTTATCTATAAGTAGTGGTTTTAATATTTTTATGCAACTTGAAGTTTAGAAAATGGAGATCAATAGTTTAGGAATTAAGATTTAGAACAAAATTATATTAATGCATTATTTTGATACAATGAGATAAATAAATTAAATCGCAACTTCTTTTCAATGTCATAAAGTGGTATCTCCTTCAAATACATTTTATGTATTAGTTGGAATTTTATGCAATTAGAATGCAAAATGATTGATTCTTACTTACAAAAAAATTAATTATGCTCAAAATCTTAATATTTTTAGTGGTTTTGTATCATAAATAGCAGAAAGAAGTAGATAATGCATTGATGTATTGATATTATATACTAATGCATGCCTAAAATAACTTATTTTTCACATAAATTTGAATAATGAATGTAAAAACATCTGATTCTTTTCTTAAAAACGACCAACTCATTTTACAGCGGCTGCACCAGATGACACAAGCATTTTCTATATGTAAGAAACTTTTGGAACCTTAAAAATAAATTTTTTCAAGGTAAACTGTGATATAAAGGTAGAGCTTACAGTAAGTAAAGTTAAATATGATAAAAACTTTTTCTCATGTGTGAATTTTGTATATCTTTTACTCGACAAACAGCCAACGATAACTGTGCACATTAATATTGTTGTACTTGACCAAAAAAGACTTGAGCAGTACTTGTGTGTTTTCTGTACTTGTAATATTTTGTGTGAATGATTTAACATTGAATGTAGCAAATTTTTGTCTTCAATCTACCCTAATAGCAAAAAAAGTCAAATAAATATCTGCTTACAATCAGACTCATTGGAAAATGATATGATTGAAATTGGCTTTGATAGGATATGATTTACTTGGGACCAACTTGAAGGTATGTTTAGGGTGCCCTTAGGTATTTTCTTTCATTTATGTCCCTTTTCACACTTTACCCAGGAAAAGCAATGAAAAAGGAACATTTTATTAGAACTATTTGTGAGGCACCCCCTAGATTGTGCCTGTGCCTAAACCCTGTATTGACTGTTAGGGAAACAGTGCATTTTTTGCATCATGCAAGTCACTGAGACTACTAAGTTAGATCACTAGCGATGAATTGTTTTTTAAAAATGCAGATAATATTTTCATGTTTTGAGAAACCAACTAAAATAATTCAGTATTTAAAATGTTTGCAGATATTTTTTATTTATTTCAGTCAATTCTCAATGTTTATAGAGCTGGAAAGATAAGACATTTAAATTAATTTGCTGTTTGAATTTATGACTGTGGTTCCAGATTGGTTTGAGAATATATATTAAGCACTAGGCACTTTGTTTCATTGCCACCCTTTTTTACATATTTTACTCATGAGAAATTATCTAAACATTTTTTATACTTTATTCAGATCATTGTATGGTGGCCTTTAATTACAAAGGCGCCCCAAGATTGTGCCTAAGCCTAGAAGTTTCATTTTAAAAAAAATCTCCCAAAATGAATATTAATATTTGGGAATTACTTAATTCTGAAAAACTCATTTGTTAACATATCAATTTTTATATAAAATTTCAATGTTTTCTGAAGTATTGGTTTTAGTGCATTTTATGAATTTTCATGTCATGTTTTACTTTCGATAATTGAATTATTTTTTCATATTCTGTATTTGTGCAATAATTTAAATATTTTTATCCTCATATGTACTTTTTTATTGAAAACTTTTTATATTTAATTTTTTCTTTTTGAAATAATTGATACTTTTGAACTTTTTGGCTCTCAGAAGACTGTTCACAATTTTGTAATAAATTGTACATAACAATAACATATATATTGTACATTGTTAAGTGTAGTTTTACAATGTAAAGCTACACTTAACAATGTACAATATATGTTAAGTGTAGCCTTTACATACTATTGACCTGTTGTACTATTACTGTTTACCTGCTGTACTATTACTTATGACCTGTTGTATTTCCATTCTCAAATTGATAGGTAATGACTTAATTTCTTATAATATTTTATAACAACAATGTAAAATATTATGTATTATGATAATGTATTAATTTCTTATCAATACATGTTCATATGCTCATACACCCACACTACTAAATAAGTAATGCAATTTCTTCAGACAATAAAAAATTCACTGAAGATGTGTTTTTATTTTCTCTTAAAAGTAATAATTCACCAACATTAATAAAACAAAAAAGAAAAAAAAAGAGTGCGTAAATATACACAGTTAATGTATATTTCTTGTTTGTGTATTTTTATATGTATTTTGTATCTAATAAAACAGTCATTATTTTTGTACTATACTCTATTAAGCTTACCATTTTTATCTTCAGTTAGATTTTGTGTCATCATTACGTTTGTTGCCAATTTGACATCCTAATAGCTGAAATGTACTGATATTTCTAATACAGTGGAAAGCTGAAAATCCAGAGAAAAATAAAATACAGTATAGGATCTGTTATCTGGAATGCTTGGGATCTAAGATATTCTGGATAAGGGGTTTTTCCGTAATTCAGAACACTTTATTATAAGAAATGTACAAAATGACTAATTTCACATCTAGTGATAAACTTGAATAATATATATAAATACTACATACTTACAATTTTGTTAATTTAATAACTTATTTACATAGAATAAAAAAATTCTGAATTACAATTCAAATTATAAAAATATTACATTAACAATTATGAATTAGTTTTGGGACTTGGGAGCAGAATCCTTTGATGAGGCTTTTTGAATATTTTTATTAAAGTTGGTTACTTATAGCATGTCTCTTGCATTAATTGTTCTTGTATCCTGTACATTGACATGATTTGCTGCTTTTCATGGAAGTAGCTTCACTGCTGCATTCCACAAATCAGTTGTTCAATGAAAAATATCAGTTGCTCATCAGTTTTTAATGCTTTTTATTGTAATATTTTTTGCACCTTAATTTTTTATATTTATTTATTGAAGCTGTACATTAATGAATGTAAACAGTACCATTATATTTATATTATTTCTTTGTGTTGACTATAGAACAAAAAGGCCACTAAACAGGGAATTCTTAAAAAACTCTTGCACCGTGTTCCAAACACACATTTTGAGCTCAGTTGTTTAAAGTCCTTTTCTATCAATAGAATTTCACGACCAATCGATGAATTTCACGATTTTTCTTGTGACCGATTAATGAATGTTAATTGCAATATCTGATAATTCCCTCTCGATTTACAGACAAATTTCGAGATATTTTTCCCGTGACCGATCACAGAATTTCAGGATAATTTTCCGGGACCGACTGAAGAATTTCACAATTTTTTCCAACAATCAAATGACAAATTGGAGATTTTTTTTCCTGCAATCGATTCATGAATGTCATAATATTTTGCTACTATCGATTGGCAAATTTTGTGGTTTTTCTTGCAATCTATTGGCGAAAATCTGGATTTTTATTTTCTGCAAATTGATGATATAGATTGATGATTTTTGCGATATTTTTTTCTACCGATGGACGAATTTTGCAGTTTTTTCCTGCGATCAATTGACATATTTCACATTTTTCTTTGCGATTGACTGCCGAATTTTGAATTTTTTCCACGACCAATTAACTGCCATATTTTCTTGTAAACAATTGGTGAATTTCCAGATTTTTCCTCACAATTTACAGGCGAAACTCGCTGGATTTTTTCATGCGATCGATGGACAAATTTCGTGATTTTTTCCCGTGACTGACTGAAAATTTTTTCATTTTTTTTACTTTTTTGAAATGAAATAAATTATACTTTGGTTATTGTTCTGCATTCCGGATAACGAATCCCACACTGTAGTAATAATTGGACATTTTTCAAACACTATGTGTGTTTGCTTTCCCTCTGATTACAATTCATTAAAATAAAGAGCTGCAAAGGTTGACAAAATTAAAGTTAAAAATGTTACAAACTGTTACTCAAAAGATCCCTTGATATTTATAAAACTAAAATATAGTCAAAGTTAGTTAGCTACATGAAGCCTATGAAATGATATTCTGTTTTAAAAAGGGAACAATAATTTGGAAAATCCAGAATCATAGTAATGATGATTATGGTTATTGGGCTTTCTACTATACTTTTTTTCCTCCCTCAAACAATAAGTTTTTTTTTTCTTAAATTTAAGGCAACATTCTGTTTGTTTTATGAAAAAGAAATAGCATGTTTAATGTAGCCAGGAGAATGTACTATATTATCTTTTTTATTAAGTTTAATTATTCAATTGACTCATTATGCTTTTTATTTGTTTGTTTCAGGATTTTGATCTGTCTTTAAAGATAATAACTTCAACTGATTAAAGTTCCTGACTCGATTTCTGATTTGAGTTACAGAATTTTCAACGCTATGACAAATATAGTCATGATAATCTTTAAGTTTTTAAAATGTTTCTTCAATTTTTATGTTATGTATTTTTATTTTTGAATGTGTATGTATTTCTGTCTTATATTTTTTCCTTTCATCCACTTGTCTTTAAAGTTGCACTAATATTAGTCAGAAGGCATCCTCTCTTAAGAGATGATAATGCTCTTAAAATCTACCAAGCACTTCATTTCCCCCACAAGTTATTGTTAACCTGTGCTTTGAGATGGCATTTAACAATAACTGTGAGGAAAAGAAACACTTGCTAGATTTGAAGGTAGATGTGTGGCATTTAAGAAGGAATGACTCCTTGTTGATACTTAAAACACCTGTCCTCAAAAGGTTAAACAAGTGAATGACTCTTTAAAGTCTTTTCTGTATTAGTGAAAAATGAAAAGAAAATTTAAATAATTATTTAAAATTAGACATAGAAAATATGGTACTTTTATTTTTATGTTAGCTAGGCACAGGTGATAAATTGCCATATATTAATTCCATCGGCATCACCGTATTGCATTCATTTAATTAAAAATATAAACATTTCACCTATTTAATTTAAAATACACAACTTTCATTTAAAATGCATACATGACAGGCATTTAATATACACGACTATCACTCACTTCATTTAAAATGCAATAAATAAATAAGTAAAATCGGAAGAAAAAGTACCATAAACCAAAACATTTTATTTCGACATCAAAGGTTTTTTTTTTTTTTTTTTGCACATGTGAAAAATAAAAGTTGTGCTATTGGCTAACATAAAAGTATTGAAAATATTTTGAACAATTATTTATATTGTTTAATTGTTGACTTCAAGACTTATCTGTTAAGTTCAAATATTTTGAATGTAATAACCACAAATGATTTTATAATCTATGAGTCAACTTATTTAAAAATAATAATAATAAAACAAAAATTTTGCTATTAACCATATACTTGTTACAGTGGTAGATTACAATAAATCATTTGTAAAACTTACAAACTGCATTAAATTTTTATGGCATCAATAATTGTTTTCTTTATGAAGGGGTGTTTTCAAATGCTAAATAGGTGGCATCATATGAATATTTTTAGATTTTATGCAATACTTTTTTTTTAATTAAAAATTTTAGAATTTGGCATTGATATTCATAAAATTTTATTTCACCCTCTTTTGTTTTCTCTATAATTTGAGAAATAAAATTTTACTTATAATTAAAGCCCATTTGGCTATGGAAAAATGAAATTAAATGTCAAATTAACTCGTGATAAAATATTACAATGTCATATTTTAATTCTTAAGTTTGCTTTATTCAAAATAAACCGATTTCCTCTGGTATTATTTTATAAAAATTAACTTATCCGATAAAGTTTCATGTTGTGTTTAATATTTATACTTATTCAACTGCACTAAGGTTGACTTGTTTAGCAGTAAGAAATAGCATTACTTATTATAATTGTTTATTTAATTATAATAATTATTTAGCATTTAAAAAATATATATTTTGTATTTTTAAATTATGACTTTAATGATATTTAAATAGTTATGTATTTTCTAGGTTATTCTCAGAAGACTCATCGAAAAGAAAAAAAAAAATTTTCATTTGATAAGAGTATTTTAAATTTGTTCCATATTTTTTTTATATTGAAATAAAATATTGTATGTACTTATTTGTCTTTGAAACATCTTTTAAAGCTAAATGTATTTTTGACTGCATTCATGTAAATTTCTAAAGTTGTTTTGAATTTATATTTATAACTTTTTTATTTACAGTTTCAGAGCAAGGCTCTTCTGGCTCTTGGGAGAATTATTTGAATCAACATGGTTGTCCTGTGTGTAGTGCTGTTATGGTATCAGCAGGAGAACTACGGACACATTTAGCAACTCACGTCACATTAAAGCCACCATTTAACTGTCCTGTGTGCCAGAAAACATTTTCCAATAAATACAACGTACAGACTCATATGGTCATACATACTGGTGAAAGACCTTTTAAATGTGATCTTTGCTCTAAATCTTTCAAACAGAAATCTCATATGATAGCACATAAGCGAAGTACTCATTTCATTTCTCAATAAAGGTGCTTAACAACACAACTTCTATAGAACTATGAAAATAAATACTTTCAAGTGAAGAAATTGAAATATTAATCATCTTACAATTGAGATGAAGTAACATTTATTTAAAATAACTGTGATTTAACTAAGCCCTGACAATACTTTTAAAATACTAGTAAATAAACTTTTTATAAAATTCATTTAACACATTGATTGACAGTAATACAATTTAGGATTATTTTAAATGAAAGATATGACATGTTTAACACCAATCAGGATGTATTATGTATTCTAATTTATTTTTCTCATTATTACGTTCTTCTGATGTTCTTTAGAATTTATTGAAATTTGTATAAAAATGCCAGATAAATAATTTTAAGGAAAGACCTAGAATGCATTAACAGCCAAGTTGCAGGACGCCATTTTCAATGAAAGATTTTGGATGTATGACTTTTAAGTTGGGCGAACATCAGATATCAGTACTTGTTGCGGCATTTAGGAAAACTTGGCCCTTTTTTTTTTATTACAGAAAGTTTTTTGATGGGATACTTCTTTTCTGTTTCAAAACTATTATTCATTGCACAAAGCCAAAAAAAAAAGGATAATTTCTTCTCCAATTATAACTGTTGAGTTTTCTTGATGTTATCAGACACTGAGTGGAAAATTTCTATTTGTACATTTTAAAATTGTATAAAATACCAAAAACAATATTTTAAAGAAAGGACTTAAGTATAGTTGTAAATAATCCCACAAAACTCTACAAATAGCAATTTAGTTTATCAATTTTAGTAGATGAAGTCTTTCTAAAATTTGTTTAATGATTGCACAAAACTTCTAATGTATATATATTTTTAATCTGTTAAAATGTTTGGAAGGTGAAATTTTCATTAATTCATAATTTGGGACACAAAGGGTTAAATGAAGAAATAATCTAATTATATGGAATATCTCAGTGACTTCTGTGTAATTTAGAGTTGTTTATCAAATGTCATTTTTGTTGAATTGAGTTTCAATGATTATAATATTCTGGAGAATTTTCACACTGCCTTTGCTTATTTTGCTAATTACATTTCACTGTTAAATATATGTTGATTTATTTCAAAACTGATTTGATTATATAAGGATATTAACAAGATCAATTTGACACTGCTTAAATTTATCATAATACTGTTGTTTCTATTTGTTCTAATGCCATTACATTTCTTATAAAGATTAATGGTATGCCTTAATTGTATATGAGGACCCCAGAAGCCAAGGGGTATAAGTGACAAAATTTAAAAAAATGAGCTAAGTGCACAGGCAATCTGGAAATAAGGCTATTTGTTTGTACAAAAAAATATATATATAAGTGATTTTTTAATTACAGTGATCTCTCACTTATACGACTTTCAGGGGACTGTAGAAAAAAGTCGTATAACTGAGAGAGTCGTATAAGTGAGAGACCGTCTTTTTTATACAAGTTTCAAACTTTATATGCATTAATTATTTTACCTATATTAAAAACGATAAGTTTTGAGTACTAAGAACAGATTTTAACAAAATTTATAAAATAATATTAAAAAATAAAACATTAAAATTATTTTAAAAAGTTCACAAAATAGTTCACTCACCACTATGTTTATTTTGAAGATTGACAGTTCAGATTTTCTCAAAAAATGAAGTGATATTAGTTTGTCTCTGTCATTGACAAAAAGAGAAAATATCTTCTTCTAAGTCTAATAAAGCTTTTAAGCTATTTTGGTAATAATAATTTTGGTGGACATAATTCTTTAATGTATTTAAAGCTGCACTTGCTTCTGAAAGATTTACAACAGCAAGAACATTGTTCTCATGTTTGTCATCCTCCTCGCTCTCGTCTTCATTATTGATATACTCAATAATTTCTCATTAAAGGATTCCCATACGCTCTCAAAATGGGATTCATTTATTGACCTAGCAGTTTGGTCTTGTCAAAAACCGCATTTCCTAAAACAATTCTTAACTGTCCGCGATGACACATTTTTCCATGCAGATGCTATAAGATGCATAGCATCTAAAATGGAAATTGCTTTAGCTTCCTTTTTGTTTTCCCAATCAAAAATAAAAAGGCAAATCAAACTCCTTCCGTAGTTTACTTGAAAAGTCTTTAGAATCCCTAAATCTAATAGCTTTAATCTGTTTGTAGAATTTGCTGGCAAAAATCAAACTTTAATTTGTTGCAGAAATGGTAGATTTTTTACATCTGGATGTGATGGACATTGATCCAGGAAAGTACATTTTTCAATATCCCTGATTTCTCACTCAGTGCTATACAGAGACGTGATCTGCAGGTGGTCATTTGGTTTTTGTTAATCGGTTTCGTTAAATGGCAGGCACAAAAAAATTCCATACAACCACCTTCCCGCCATAATGTGATCGTTAATAACACACTAAGGTAGATAAGAAATGTTATTAATTATTGATAAACACTCTAACAATAGTCAAAAGGATAATCGTAAGAAACGTTAATGATTTGTACTTTAATGATTATAAAAATGATTTCTTGAGTGAGAAATGTAAAATCGCCTGAACCGTTTAAAGCGTCGTATAAGTAAGAGAAGCAGTCGTGTAACTGAGAGAAGTTTAGTATTATTTCCCATAGAGCGTGGACGGGGCCAAAAGAATTCGGCGTATAACCGAGAGAGTCGTATAAGTGAGAGGTCACTGTATATGCTGCATTTTGGAGGTCAACTACTTAAGCATTCGAAAGTGGTACCCCTTGTTATCAAAATTGGCTAACTATAAATTAAAAAAAAATTGTGCTCCACCTTCTTTACACAGTTATTGAAATAAGAGTTCAAAAACCACTATGAAATGACCGGGAGGGACACTATGCTCTACAGACTTCTACTAGTCTGAGCAGTCCCTCTTAGGCTATCAAATCAAATCAGTTTCATAATTATTTCAGTCAATTACTATTGACTCAAAACTTTGAACTCAATTTACTCCAAATCGAAATTTTGTCACTATTATCTCTTGGCTTCTTCGGCCCTCATATATTCTCTGCCTCTTTCAAGCAAATATATCTTACATTTTTACATGCTTTATGTTTGTTATTAATTTTTCTATGTGTGTGATTATTTAAATGACAATAATAATTAAAATTCTTTCATGGTTAAAACTAGAAAGCTATTCAAAATTAATTTATCTAGTCTACAATTTGGAGTAGAAAAAGTAACACTCTTTAATGTTGTCGAAATTTGAAATGAAAGAACAACTTATTGATTTTCATTATGCATGGTTTGCATCAGAAAATGTTGTGCTTAAAATTTAACTTGCAAGGAAAGATTATTAGTAAGTATAGACAAAAAAAATGAAACTTCAAATTTTTAAAGTATGATTGAAATTTAGTATCATAATAAAGAGTTTGAAATACTCTATAAAAAAAGGTGGAGAGTGATATGGAACAGAAATTATAAGTATTTACGCTGTATTAAAATTTATAAAATGCAAACAATCTTATTTCAATCATTTCCAGTTTTACAGAAAGTTCAGCTATATTTTTATGGCTAAATTTTATCATTCTCTAAAAATTAAATAGGGTTAAAGAAATAAGCCCTTAAAAAAACATACAATGCTTCAAAAATAGTGGACAGGATAGTGTGAATTATATTTTACTAATCCAACTTTCTATCATTAATGATATATATACTACTAACTTACTTCCTCTTAATTGCATGATATTTACAGAACGATTGTTGAAAATGTTATTTTCTATATTTCATATGATAATCAAATAACATTTTTTGAATAACTTAATATTTTAAAAACTTTCTTTATTACAGAGTAATTTGATGAGTGGAATTTTTTCTTGTAATCAGTCTGTTTTCTGTAAATATTTCTAAAACCTTATCCCTCTTTCAATAATTCAATTATAATATATTATAATAATATATTATTATATGTTTATCTGTTTTTTGGCAATTCCAAGGTATAACTCATTTATAAGTAAAATCAGAGTTTGCTGTAAGCAGGTGTCATACTAGAATACAAGATCAGGGCCTGATTTACAGCAAAACATTAAGGGACATGTAATGATATAAATATCCAGGATCGACCAAAACCTGAAATCAATCTAATAATAGAATTAAAATTTTCAAAGGGGTCCACTAAAGAAAGTGTGCTTACGATCCGCAAGTTAATAAATTGGTCCCTATGCAAGATATCACAATTCTTACAATATTTTTAAAAATCCCACTAAAATAATTAAATAAAAATTCTCAGTAAAACTTGTGTTTTAATAACATGAAAAAAAAAACAAAAAAACTACCTCGCCCTTTTTTTTTTTTGCCTGTGTGCGGGAAACTATCTAAAATATTATTATAATTTACAGTTCATTAAAAGTAATGATTACAGTGATGAACATCAAGAAAAATTATTTAAAACTTATTTTGTATGTTATTGTTTTTTAAATTAAAATCATCAGATTGCTTGTAAATTTTCATTTGTTGTTACTATTCACTAAGTAAATGTTAAGCATTAATATATAATGATGTAAATATACAATTGCTGACTGTTGATTGTGATATTTTGTTTTGTTATTTGCATAAGAAAATTAAGTTGTCTAAGAACATGTATATAATAAAATACTGAAAAATAAAAAAAATACAATCTAATATGTAGTATTCAATACATTTCTACCATTACTTTTCAAATACAATTTACAGTTAAAATTGCTTTTTAAGCTTTTGTTATTGTTAATACAGGATAATCCTGCTAGTTCCAATTCCAGATGTTTTGAAAATATTTTGTTAGTTCAAATAAAGTTCAAGGTCCCATTACATTTTGTATTATACAGACAATGATAAAATATTCTTTTGAATATGTTGCCTGAAAAGTTGGTTAATTCAAACCAAAATTCTCATACCACAAAATTTCCATCAATCCTGAATTTTGTTTCTTATAGCTATTTCCTCAGAACATATTACACAATTTCATTTGTTTTACTGCTTCCATACATAATTCTAGTGTAATGCACGAGAAACATAACAAGGTCCTTTTACAATTTTCTAATGCTATCTTAAATTCAATATATGTTTAAGAAATTTCATCATTGCTGAAGAAAATGCAACACTGCTAAAAATTTCTATATTTAATCAAATAAATGGGAGCAGTTGAAAATTGATTTTTATCAAATATCACAATATTTTTAGTTTTTTTAAACCTTTGATACATTTTTTTTTTTCATTTTGTTAATATTCATTTTATATATCTTTACATGTATTAACTATTTAAATGCTGAATTTAATAAAGAAATGTTGAATTTGGCATGATAAGACACTGAATCTACTTGATTGTTGAACATATTTAAATTTGATCATGCATTTCAAGAATTATATTTTGTATTATACAGACAAAATGTGTACTCAGGATTCGATGATATATATCCAATATTTATTTTCAAAATATCATTGTGTATGATATTTTTGGAATTTTCTGTCAAAACAAGTGTAAATGAATTTTTCAACTGTTATTGACTATGTTGTTCTGTAGATAAAGAACTTCTGCTCTGGCTGTCATTTTTTTAGCCAAAAGAAGAAAAACTTTTTCCAAGTTTTATGTTTGAAGCTGAATTTTTAAATGTAGAACCAAAAATTATGTAGGACAATGTTTATTTAGAACAGCCATTGAAGCAGCCTAAGTTAGATAAGTTATTTATAGCTTCATTAGAAAAAAAATCTTTTCAGGTTTTTGATTAGTTCAGTTTAAACTGCACAGCAGGTTAAAGAATGAAAAGGTGGACACACATTTATGTAAAAACAAATTATTTTGTATTTAAAATTCTGTTGTATAAAACACAAAATTTTCTAGATCCTTGATACCAAATTCTATAATTTGTTTTTATGAGTGTAAAAAGGAAATTATGTCTGTTTTCAATTAGTTGATCTTCAATTTTGTTATGTAAAGAAAAAGACATTTAGAATATTGTTTTATTAAATTTTCATGCTAAAGTGCAATAGGCTGTAGTTTCTAATTTATATTAAATCTTAAAACATTTATAATCCCCAATAAATTGACTATTTTAAAATATTGGATATATATCAAATTACCAAATATTTTTGATATTTTCAAAAATGTCACATTTACGAACCCTGTGTTTGCTTGAGTTAGTTTTCCTTCAGAAATATCAAAGTATAGCTTATGTGAAACCAGAAAAGTTCTATACAAATTTCTTGTTTGCATTTCAACATTTTTAAATGATTCTTTTTGCATAAAATATCTAATGTCAAAGTCTATTGCGATAAATTTGTACACTTTTTTGACTTATGTTGCAACTTAGTTATGAGTATACTTTGGATTTCTGAACCAGTGAGGATCACCAGTTCAGAATGAAAATGCAACAGAAATCGAAAAACTACAAAAGTATCATGTTAGCTTTAGACCTCAAATATCCTTAAAAAAGAAAATCTGTTACAAATGCTGAAATGCAAAAAAAGAATTTGAAGAAAATGCTTCCATTGGTTTAACATTAGCTTGCGAATGTCATATGCTAATGAGTGTAGGCTCGTTTAAATTAATGCAATGCCTTTAAAATTAAATTTGATAGAATCAGGTCATAACATGTCTCCAATAAAATAGCTGCCTATCATTCTAGTATAAGCGAGTGTTGTATTTGACACACGGCTGCAGATAAATAAAAAAAGCCTTTTGACAAAATTTCTAGAGAAAGCTATTCAGTGTGGAATATGAATTGTGTTAACCAGCACTGAGTAGCACACAACATTTGCAACTGCATCAACTTATGCATTTCCTCCTAATTTCCACCCAGCTATTATCTTTTCCTTTTATTTGACGAACAATTGTATTATTAAATTTCAGCTTTGTTACTGATAGTTCTGAAATTGTATTTATTTATTTCATTATTTAAGTTATATACCGTAATTTCCAACCTATAATCCACGAATCAAACAGGTTTGATCCGCAGATTATAGGCAGGAAATTACAGTAACAAGTGAAATTGCCATAAGATCACATGACAAAATCACAGATATTGATTCTCACTTTTAAATGAACTATGTCGTCATAATAACATGCTTTTTGGCAGTAAAAGATGTAAAATTGTAGCAACACAACATAAACAAATTTCCCTGTGGAACTACATTCTGATAATTTCAGAATTTTCTCAGTGTATTTTTTAAAAAAAATCACAAATTCAAATTATTAATATTGTTTGAATATTTCTTGAAGGTTTCTCCATACAGGGATATAAAATATAACACTGGGTGGTTAAGGTATCAAATAGAAATTGATTGATAAAAAACAAAGTCTTTATTTTCAGACTTAAAAAAAATTGTGAAAAAAAAAATCACTGTATGAATTTGAAACAAACTTTATTGAAAAGAGGACAAAATTTACTATATTGAGTTAAAAGATTGAATTTGGACTGCTTTTATGGGTGGCTTAAAATCACCGACAAACTTGGAAAATCGAAAAAATCCACAAATTTTTAAGTTCAATATAAAATAACAAAAAATCTAAAATCAGAGTGTCAGGTACATTGAAACCTGTTTTTGCCTATTCTAGAACCAAATTTGGAGACCTGTATGTACAATAGCCCCCCTAACCATCACCAACAAACAAAAAATTTCTTTTATTAATATAGATGTATAACCTGACAAGCTTCCCACTGATGTCTACCCAACTGACTGTTGATTTTCTCTCAGTTTTTATTATCAAATAATTAAATTTCAATAAGGATCTTTTTATTTATTTATTTTTTTAAATCTTAGAATTAATTTGTTTAAAATATTTTTTGTATTACATTAAAGTTGTTTTTATTATTATTTACATGTGTAGCTGATCTATAATTCCTAAAGATTAAAAAGCAGCTATTTTTTGCAATGTGAGTGCTTCTGAAAAAAGATACAGCTTTGGTACTACCAGTTTGTTTTAGGTAGCTTTCAATACAAAAAAGTATAAAGCTACCTATTGCAGCCGTTCGGAGGAAAGCAGTTCCGGAAAATTTCGATATATTTTCACCGATCATGACCCTCAGACCCCAAAACCACCCTCCGTTCAAATGTTGATTTATATATATATATATATATATATATGACCTATGTCATACAATAATGCCCATATTTATGAATCGATTTTGATGAAACTAATTGTGTGTATTAAGGTCACTAATGTCTCGACCGAGTTCGTTGGCCAGCTTGGTCCGCCATTTTGTTTCAAGATGGCGGTCATTTAAAAATTTAAAACTAAAATAAATATACAAAAAAAATAATTCAAATTTATTTTTTAATTACGTGTTAGGCCTTAATACAAGGATTCCAGAGCATTTTTTGGTTTGCCTCTATCTTAAAAAATGGCTGAGATAGAGCAGTTTGAAATTCTAGGGTGGCTGACATTTTGAAACAAAACAGCACATTAACGCAATTACTCGCAAATTATTTTCTTTCATTGTTGTAATAATTTTCCCAATCATACGCATAAAACTATATATTCATATCCGTTAGCGCCAAATTCTCGCCAAAATTGGCGACATTTGGCGAAATATGCCAAATTTGGCGACCAAACTAAATCTTCATAAATAAAGCCAATTTGGCTATTGCTCAATAATTTGGCGAATTTCTTATTCAAATTCAGTATTAACGAATCTTTTGTAAACGTTTCTTTGCATTTTAGCTTGCTGTTTTCGTGTAACTTTAGCTAAAATTTTAAAACGAAGATATAGGAAAGCTACCTTTTCCTCCCGGTACAGGCCGGAAGGACTTATGAATTTGAGATAATGGCCATCCACTGTTACACACTTTCTTTATTTGCAGTAAAAGTAAGCACAGTAATAAGCATATAATGCAAAAATCATTTATTCAAATTGCTTGCCAAATCAGGGTTGTTAACCTATTTACAACAGTCTTAGGAGTGCTCAATATAAAAATATAAGGAGTTTGTTTCTAAGGTTCATCAGAAACAAAACTAAATATTAAAAGCCATAGTGCATTTTTAAGTTTATGTGTTCTATTAATACATCTATAAATACAAAGATATTTAAATTTTCTTACTGTAAAACAAAAATATTTATATTTTGTCTACATATAACCATTTCTCAAACTGTTAACAGTGAAAAATTTTATTTCTTTACTCCATTTTGATTTTTTAGGTTATTTACTTGAATGTTGGAAGTATAGATATGTAACACACGGATATATTTTTTAATAAAAACATGTTCAAGTTTAAAAAAAAATCAGTGTAAAAAAATTATTTTTAATTTATAATAGTTTATGAAATATGTTGATAATTATTTTTTATAATTTAAATTAGATATTTTAAAACAATTCTGCCTTCAACCGAAAAGTTTTTACTTTTCAGTTTCTCTGGATTTAGTTACTTCTATTGATGAATCAGATTTTGCATCTATATTGGTCAATTGGTGATTAGCAGATGTCAATTTTGCATCATTTATATACTGCAGCCAATCATATGGTCCATCCAAAGCAGCAACTTATCCCACTATGAGCAATGGAAAAGTCCATATTACACATTGAACAATAAACAAATTATCTATATATTTTTGTTTTAATATGGTTTAACAAGGAAAGGGGGGGGGGCATGCAGTTTCATATTCAGTTTTAAAATGCTGCCTGGGTCTATTTACAATCCATATTTAAAAATATTAATAGCTAAAAGAAGCAAAATGCATGTTAAAAAAAAGTATTTTTCAATTACAGCCAAAACAAAAATGGCTACATACTGAAAACAATCTACTTTCATATTGATATTACTGGACATTCTATTCCTGGAAATGTCTTTCTGCTGCTGTCATCTTCCCATTTTACCAAAGTGTAATGTGTAACATGCAGAAAGATTTCTCCCTATGTACTTATGAAAGTAAAAATATCATAATTTCGGCCAATGTTTCTCAAAGTGAGGTGTGCAAATATATACTAGTGAGTTATGCCACACATCTATGTCAACAACTAATATATGGTGCAGTGCAACTAAATGAGTTAGTGAAAATTGTTTTCATCATTAAAGGTTTTTAAAAAGAAGATATAAAAGTACAATAGATGTTGAAGATTTGTTAGTCTACCTTAGCAAATTAACACCAAATAAAAAACAGAATAGGGGCATGTGAAGTATACCTAAGGCAGGCCACAAGGTGCAATCTCCACACCAGGGAGAATTCTGAAAGTCAAATGTGTTCTTTCTTTGTTTTTATCCTGTTAACAGAAAAGCAGGTTTGAATTTCAGAATTTGCCTCCTAACTCGCACATTGTGTCACTTGTTTCCCCATACTTCAAGGAGTACATGAGGCATAAAAGTTTGAAAACCACTTATCTAAGGAATAACAGAAAAATTTTCTTCAGATTTTTCATGTACTTGTAGAGTTACTCTATGAGCAACTCTGGATGTACTATAGCAGATTAGATATTATAATTCATAGAGATGAACTATTTATTGTCCATTTTACCAATTTTCTTTCAGACATTATTTAAAAAAACATGGTCAAAAAATTTTCACTAAAAACGTCCCCCATTCAAAAAATGTAAAAACAGTTTCCAATAAAAAATTCTCGCCACTCCACAAAAGCGCTTTCGCCCCAGCTAGGGCATCATCAGTTGTGATCTTCAACTCTCTGCCTCTCCATTATATATATGACTACTGGTTGAAGAGCTCCCCCTATCGGCATTCAATAGTCTCTCTCTCTCTCCCCCTCTTCCAACATTTTTTCCCATTTTTTGTGGAGTGGCTTGGATTTTTTATTGGAAACTGTTTTTACATTTTTTGAATGGGGGACGTTTTTAGTGAAAATTTTTTGACCATGTTTTTTTAAATAATGTCTGAAAAAAAATTGGTAAAATGGACAATAAATAGTAAATTTACAGACATTAATAAATGAACACATGTTTTTAACATAGAGATGAATTTAATAGGGTTATCTTTGCTTTAATTTAGTTCTGTAGTATGGTAACAAATGAAATTACTTGATGTAACTTTCGTAACCCTATATGAATAGAAGTTTCAGACCATAAAAGGTTTTTCTGTGTGAAATGTATTAGTTTTGTTTTGTAGTACTGAAGATATTTTTGAGTGTTTAGTAATTTAGATGAATAAAAAAATATGCTATTGAGTTAAACCACAATGTAGCAAAACCGAGTTTATGAGAATATAATATATCTATGGGTGCAAGAAATCCATCCAAGCCAAGATGTTCTGAGTATTAGGTATAACTAAAGGAGACAGGCTAGAATATTTCAATTTGTCTTGCATTCTAAAAAAAATTGATCTTTCACATAAAAAAAAGTGATTAAAAGTTTTTGCTTGTAAAATTGCTATTATTTTACTATATAAAGTATAATTTACTATCGGTCAAAAATTCCCCCAAAATTGAAAATCATTCCTGAGACTGAGGGTTTTGCACCCATGAATATATCTATGAAAAAATAAATAGAACAAATTGAAGAACTTTTTTTTTCTTTCTTTCCCCATCATTCGGTCCATCCAGTTCTGGAAAAGGATTAGCATAGCATACAAAAACAGACAATACAAGTAAGAAATAATTTTCAATTTACAAAGTTTAGGTTTTTAGTGAAATTAACTTAGTTATGTGTTTATGTTAGCATAAACTCAATTATGCTAAATTAACCCTCTCACTGACAAGCCTGTGTTAATACGTTCACTAAGCTCTAGGTTTCACTGCAATACAAGCATTTTTAAATTAATATAATTCTACAAATATAATGCAGTTTTGATACATTGAGTAATAATTGACTATGTCAAGGTTTACATTCATATATATAATTACGTTTTTTATATAACTTTGGAATAATCACTTTTTTTTTAGCATTTAAAATAAAATACAGAGAAAACAACATTACAATTTAGCCCTGTTGCTGGACAATCAGAGGGTTAGAATTATGTATTGAGATATTTACATAATTGTAAAAGTACAATAAGTAACTAAAATGTTTAAAGGTGCAGTTAAAAATTATTTACGGTTTTTAGCCTTAGCATTAGATCTTGAGATAAATGACAAAATGTCAGTTTATAAGTCAAATCAGATAATAAAAAAAGTGAAAAATATTAATGAAGATTCCAATGCAGTTAATGAGTTTGCAACTTCCATAATAGAAACTCGTAATACTAAAGAATTAGAATTAGATAAATTAAAATTTGAGAGATCTAAAAATGAGTTAGAACTTGCACGCATCCGTACGATACCTAAAACTGAAAATGAGGAAAATAATGAAGAAAAAATTGAAAATGCAAGTTCTATTGACATTATAAATAGCATTAAAACAACATTATAAATAGCATTAAAGATATCAATTAAAGCTGAAGCTTGGAAGATATTTTTCCTCATCTCTTGAAAAAGCATTTTGTACAAAAAATGTACTGGAAAAAGTAAAAACAGAAAATCTGCTCAATTTATTAGGTAAAAGAGCAACTAATACATCTCAAGTATGATGAATTAAATATTACGAAAATGTGAGAGATAGCATTGAGAGAATTTCAGTCAACACTTCAAATGTGTTCAAAATGTCTCAATGAATCATATGTACAGTTTGCTTCTCACCTAATTTTGAGTATTACTTAAAATTAAAAAAAGTATCTGATTTTCGAACTTTCAAACAATTAATTGTATCAGACAAGTTATATAAAAGAATTGACAAAGAAACAATCTCATGTATCGATAAGACAATCTGATAGTTGGTTTAATCCTTTTGATTTAGGAAAGGATGCTGATTTATATTTCACTTCGCATAAAAAATTTCTATACCAAGTTTTGTGTCTTCAGAAATATCTTAAGAATCCCAAGAACATAAAATAAGGGTAACATAAAGGAAGTTGAAAACATTTCTTTTCAAATGTAAAGAATTTGAAGTGAGTTTTGCATTCCAAAAAATTACTATTTAGCTAAATGCCCTAGTTATTTAAAACTATCAGTACATGAGAGAATTGAAGTAGTAAAAAATAAAGTGTTTTCATTGCTTGAATTTTCACAGTGTATAGTTCACAGTACAATTCTAAATATCTATGTTTTTTTAAAAAACAAAATAATAAAACATTTCTTTTTCCTAAAAATCAATATTAGGAATAGGCAATTGACGATGTGTCAGGAGAACAAATTTAATTAAAGTGTAATGAAACAGATGGGAGAGTCAAATAGTGCATGTAGGTCACAAGATGG
Source organism: Maratus michaelseni (assembly GCA_963931845.1). Lineage (NCBI taxonomy): Eukaryota > Metazoa > Arthropoda > Arachnida > Araneae > Salticidae > Maratus > Maratus michaelseni. Next base: position 455,365,425 of record OZ007589.1, on the reverse strand, counting down.
ATGTTTTGTCAATATCATCTCAAGAATTTATTCCACAAAACACTAACGTTTATGAGTAGGCATGATAACAAAAGTAAATTTATGAGTATTGCAATTTGTTATCTTTCCGATGAAACTGGAAAAGAATTTAAATGAAAGTGTCTTGTGGATTCTGGAAGTGTTTCTTATTTCATCTTTTGTAAGTGTAGAGCTGATGAAATTAAAAAAGAAAAGAATTCATATTGTAATATCAGGACTGAATGATGCCTCATTAGAGATTAAATACAGTGTGAATGCACCAATAAGCAATTAAGACAAAAGTTATGTAAAAAAATCTTGATTTTTTAGTTGTACCTAAAATTACAACAGACTTAACTCCAATTTGTAAAATAAATGTCAATATTGAAAAGTTTGACAATATAAAATTATCTGATAATAAATTTAACATTCCTGAGCATGTTGATATGCTTTGGATGCTAAAGTTTATGAAATTCTAAAATCAGGGCAAATTCGAATAAAAAATTCTGATCTAATTTTACAGAATATTGTTTTCAAATTTATAGTTTCAGGTGGAACACCAACAACAAATGAGAACAGAGTCCACTGTGGACTTATAAAAGAAAAATTAATGTAGATTAAACACTACCAGGTTTCTGGGAAAAAGACTGTGGCAACAAAGATGCCAAACAGCAAAGAATCTGAAAAAATTTAAGAACTTTATAAACAAACACACATGAAATATCATACAGGCAGATATATTGTAACGATGTCCTCAAAGGAAAATCCTGTCTGTTTAAATAATTCAAAAAATATTGCACTTAAAAGACTGAACAATTTATGGAAAAGATTAATTAACCCTCTGAGCATTTTGAAAAAGGGTAAAATTGTAATGTTGTTTTCTCTGCATTTTGTTTTAAATGCTAAAAAAATATGATTCTTTCAGCATTATAAATGAAACTTAATTACAAATATGAACGTAACCGTTGATAGTATTAAACATTCTTCAATGTTTTGAAAATTCATTAAATCTATAGAATTATATTATCTTAAACATTGCATATATTGCAGTGAAACTTGGAGCTTAGTGAACGGAATATTACGTTCAACACGCTTAGAGGGTTAAAGAACCTCGGTATATAAACGTGTACCGTGGCTTTTTAAAAGAATATGATGAAATGGGTCACATAAAGAAAATTGCCAGAAATTGTATACCATATGCCTCACCATGGAAATATCCCCATAAATTCCTCACAAAGCTCAGAATTGTTTTCTGTGCATCATTGAATAATAATTCATTAAATTCCATTATGTATAATGGAGACTCGATTCAAGAGGATCTCTTTACTGTAATGGTAAGGTTTATAAACTCTTATGTCTTTAGAGCAGACATACAAAAAATGTATAGGATAATAAAAATACATCCCAATCAGCTATCCCTTAAAGACTTGTATGGAAGAATGACATAAATGAGTCAGTTACAACATATGAATTACATTGAATAATAATTCATTAAATTCCATTATGTATAATGGAGACTCGATTCAAGAGGATCTCTTTACTGTAATGGTAAGGTTTATAAACTCTTATGTCTTTAGAGCAGACATACAAAAAATGTATAGGATAATAAAAATACATCCCAATCAGCTATCCCTTAAAGACTTGTATGGAAGAATGACATAAATGAGTCAGTTACAACATATGAATTACATTGAATAATAATTCATTAAATTCCATTATGTATAATGGAGACTCGATTCAAGAGGATCTCTTTACTGTAATGGTAAGGTTTATAAACTCTTATGTCTTTAGAGCAGACATACAAAAAATGTATAGGATAATAAAAATACATCCCAATCAGCTATCCCTTAAAGACTTGTATGGAAGAATGACATAAATGAGTCAGTTACAACATATGAATTACATTGAATAATAATTCATTAAATTCCATTATGTATAATGGAGACTCGATTCAAGAGGATCTCTTTACTGTAATGGTAAGGTTTATAAACTCTTATGTCTTTAGAGCAGACATACAAAAAATGTATAGGATAATAAAAATACATCCCAATCAGCTATCCCTTAAAGACTTGTATGGAAGAATGACATAAATGAGTCAGTTACAACATATGAATTATCTACCATTACTTATGAACTGTATGTGCACCATATTTAGCCCTGAGAACTCTTAAATAGCTTTCTATTAATGAAGGAATTCTTTTTTTTTTCTAATTGCAGCACCAGTATTACATTCAGACCTTTACATGGAAGATGTATTGATAGATAAAGAAGTACAGTTTTAGTTAACAGAAATATAGTAGACTCTTAAATCCACAAAGGTTTAGATCCACATTTTAGAATTTTCTGGTCACTATGTTGTTTAAATTTTTTTAAACAGTAATTTGAATGTAATAATGCACTCGAAATTATAATGAATGCTTACAATAAAGTAAAATAATAAAAATTAAGAAATTTAAAAAAATGTTTACATTTTATAAGTAAAGGTCAGGTAAATAATGCATAATAATGAGAATTTTTTCTTGAATTATTCAGTGAAACCTGTCTTATAAAAAATACACTAATAATTCACATCAAAATCTTAAAATAACAATGTTTTACTTCATGTTTAGCCATACTTAATAACCAAAAAATTTGATTAATACATAAATGTATTTAGTAAAAAGATTGCAATCACCACTGATTTCGGCACTATCTTGAATTTTTTCACAAATAAATTTATACTTCCTGCAGGAGAAAACATGAGTTCAATCATATTAACGAGAATTACATATTAAAATGTGTACCAAAATTATATAAAAATTAAAAAACTAATTTTTCACCTACATCTTAACTGTAAGTTTAATTGTTTACATCTGAAACGATGTGTAGATTTTAGGGTTATGGCTTTGAAGGAGTGTACTATATTAAAAGAACAGCTATGACATTCCACAAATGATGTAATAACTTAAAGCTTACAGTAGACAATGATTATCCTTGAATGGAGAGACAACTCTTGCAGTTTCATGGAAATCTAAAAAGGATTGTTTTGGTATTAAACTGAATTTAGAAAACTGTATAATTGTCACAAAACATCATAGTTTGTCTACAATAGCTAGACTGTTTGACCTCACTGGATTATTAGGCCCAGTAATTACCAAAGCCAAAATATTTCTTCAAATACTTTGGTTATTGAAACTTAATTGAGATGATGTTCTACCAGACAAGGATGCCAAGGAGTGGTAACATTTTTCCTCTGAACTGCCGCTATTAAATATATTAGAAATTGAAAAATGCATTAAAATCCATGGGTTTCCTGATTCATCTGAGACAGGCTGTGGAGCAGTAATATATTGCACATCCCGTTCAAGCAGTGATGAAATGAAAATCAGATTGATTACTTGCAAGTCCAGTCTCGTAAATAAGCGGTTTTACTAGCTAATGTCTCGAGTGTTATCTGCTTTGAAATTTGATATCAACAAAGTATTTTATTGGAGCGATTCAATAATAGTTCTTTCATGGCTTCAAAAAGAACCTCGTCAACTAAAAACATTTGTTGCAAATAGAGTGGCAACCATACAAGAACTGACAGCTGTGCACCAGTGGAGGTATGTTCCTTCCAATAACAAACCTGCTGATCTTATGTGTTTAGATCCCAATAAATTTTTTGAAGATGAATTCTGAAAAAATGTGGATTTATCAGTTTATACTGACGAGTATCCAAGTAAGCCTAATCCTATTGGTGTCATCATGCAAGATTGTACCACAGAACTTGAAAATTTAACTAACTCTAAATCCGTCTTACATGTTACAGTTATGATTTCTTAAACTTAAGTAATAATTATGTTAAACTTGTTCACATTTTAAGTTTTATTTACAGGTTCTAAAACAATTGTAACATTAAAAAGTTAACCACAGTTTCACCTAAATCTTTTGAAATGAAGAGGTGAAAGTCAGCAAATTAAAGTGTGTCAAGAGGAAGAATTTAAAAAGTCCTTCCGGCCTGTACCAGGAGGAAAAGGTAGCTTTCCTATATCTTCGTTTTAAAATTTTAGCTAATGTTACACGAAAACAGCAAGTTAAAATGCAAAGAAACAGTTACAAAAGATTCGTTAATACTGAATTTGAATAAGAAATTCGCCAAATTATTGAGCAATAGCCAAATTGGCTACATTTATGAAGACTTACTTTGGTCGCCAAATTTGACAATATTTCACCAAATGTCGCCAATTTTGGCGAGAATTTGGCGCTAACGGATATGAATATATAGTTTTGTGCGTATGATTGGGAAAATTATTACAACAATGAAAGAAAATAATTTGCGAGTAATCGCTATAATGTGCTGTTTTGTTTCAAAATGTCAGCCACCCTAGAATTTCAAACTGCTCTATCTCAGCCATTTTTTAAGATAGAGGTAAACCAAAAAATGCTCTGGAATCCTCGTATCAAGACCTAACACTTAATTAAAAAATAAATTTGAATTTTTAACCTTTTTGTATATTTATTTTAGTTTTAAATTTTTAAGTGGCCGCGATCTTGAAACAAAATGGCAGACCAAGCTGGCCAACAAACTCGGTCGAGTCATTGGTGAGCTTAATACACACAATTAGTTTCATCAAAATCGATTTATAAATACGAGTGTTACCGTATGACATAGCTCAGATATATATATATATAAATCAACATTTGAACGGAGGGTGGTTTTGGGGTCTGGGGGTCATGATCGGTGAAAATATCGAAATTTTCCGGAACTGCTTTCCTCCGAACGGCTGCAATAGGTAGCTTTATACTTTTTTGTATTGAAAGCTACCTAAAAGGGAAATATTATGCTTCATGAGAAAAATTGATGTTCCATCAGATAGCCATCCAAATATTTTACACCCATTTCTAGATGAGAGAAATTGAAAAGTTGGTGGTAGGCTTGTTCAAAACCAACTCCATTATAGAGGGAAATTTGCAGTAATTTTGCCAAAAGGTCATACATTAACCAAATTAATTGAAGAAAGAGTATCATAAAAAATATTTACATGTTGGCCCTATAGGGGGTTTTACTCTTTATGATGATGCAGAAATTCTGGCCTTTAAATGGTTGCAATCTGTGTATCAAAATAGTTCAATATTGCGTAATTTGCTTTAAAGCAAAACCAATCACTCATCAGCAGCTTCCTCCAACTTGTCTCCTGAAAGAGTTATACAATTAAATGAAAAATTCAGCATAAGTGTAGATTTTTGAGGGAATTTCATGATAAAGAAGCGATGCATTTATCGCTGTCCTAAAACGATTTATCAGCATGCGAGAAAAATGTGCTTGTAAAGACAATGCGACAGATTTTACAAAAAACAACACTGAACTAAAAAATACACAGGGAATGAGTAAAATATTATTAAACTTTTATTCAAACGAAGAGATTGACTGGAATTTCATTCCTCCAACAGTTCCCAATCATGGAGGTCTTTCTTAGGCAGGCATCAAAGTATGTCAAGTACCATCTTAAATGTGTATAATCTAAATTAACTTATGAGGAATTCTAGATGGTAATTGTCCATATTAAAGGAATTCTGAATTCCCACCCACTTCATTCTCAGTCAGCTAATTTAGATGATTATGACGTTCTTATACCTGCTCATTTCTTAATTGGAAGGCCTATTTCAAAGCTGAGCCTGTTAATTATAAGTGATAATAGGGTAAAAATTAACTAAATTAATTCAGAATATCTGGAAAAGATAGTCTAATAATTATCTCAATGCGTTACAACAGAGAAGGGAATGATATAAGGACATTCTAAAGACAACTATTATGGCTCTCTTGTGAGAAGGTAATTTGCCTATTTGTAAGTGATTATTAGGTAGGATAGTAGAATAATTTAAAGGTAAAGATAAAGTAAAGGTTGTAACAGTAAAAACTAAAAACAGAATTTTTAAAACCTATTATAAAATCTAGGTGTATTGTTTTTAGCAAATGATTGATATTTTACATATACATTGTTTCTATTAAAGTTTTTTTTTTTTTTTTTTAAATCTAATCTAGTTAAGCGTAGAATTTTTTTTAGCAACATTGTATAATTGTATAACTAAATCACTTTGTGTTTGAATTTACTAGACCTAATATTATAAAATTTCAATTTGTTGAATGTTTGTCAACATGTCAACATTGGCTGGTATGTTCAAGCTTGCACCTTCGTGCAGTTATAATTCATACAGATAAATGAATTTAAGAGTTACTTTTGTTTTGTTTTAATTTAGTTATGTAGTATGGCAACAAATGAAATTGTTGTAACTTTTGTAACTCCATACGAACAGAAGAAGTTTTCGGCCATGAGGTCTTTGTTTTCATGTGTGAAATACAGTAGTTTTGTTTTGTAGTATCAAAGCTATTTTATTGAGAGTTAAGTAACTTACATAAGAAAAAAAAAATGCCACTAATTATTGAATTAAACCTCAAAGTAGCAAAACTGAGTTTATGAGAATAATATAAAATATCTATGGAAAAACAAAAAACAATTTTTAACTTTTATTTTTTTTTACAATATTGATATGCAAGAAAAATAACTTTTGGGGAGGTGGGTGTCCTATTGAGACTGAAAAAAAATTTTTTATATTATTTATTTATTATTGCATGCTGCTGCATACAGTCCTTGACAGGGAATTGGGGGAGGGGGGGGGGCGCAGTCACTGACACTACTGGGGCCCCCCTATACACAGTTTTATAAATTCTGTTGATTGATATATCTAAATAAAGGCATATTAACAAGGAAAATCTTTAGGGTCCCCCAAAATTCTGTGTCCAAGACCTAGGTGTAAGTCAGGCCCTGATTGCATATACTATTACTTTTTTTCCCCATGTAAACTAGCTTTTATACATTTGAAGGATTCCATGAACCCCCATAATAGCAGGCATGAAAGTGGGCCAAAGTAAACACTGGCTTTTGCTTCCACTGCAAGGAACCCCATAATATAGCAGGCATGAAAGTGGGTCAAAAGAAACAAAACTGAAAATTTTTCAGGCTATACAAGAGATGAACTTTTATGTCAGTTTTCTGAAGTTGTAGAACCAAATATATTTTGTTTTTAGTTCAATTTATTAGTTTCAAATAATTTCAATTGAATGAATGTTTGAAATCATTCTTGGTACTCTTTAAAGATTAAATTAAAAAAACTTTTTCAAAAAGCAGCACTTTATTGCTAATTCATATAATGCAACTTAAAGTGGGTCCAATGTTTGAGACTATATTTTAATCCCCCATTCTAAGAAAAAAGGGGAAAAAAATCTATGCTAAATACTTTCAAATCAATGCGACTTTGTCCCAGCAATATATCTCCATCACATTTAAAGTACCCAAAACCATTTATAAATGGATGGGCCAAAGCATTGTCCTTTTTCTCCCCCCATTCGCCCCAAAACATGCAAACACTTTTTAATTCTAAAAATAATTTTTCTTTCTGCAAAGACACTTTATGCAACTTCTTTCTTATTATTGGTAATTTCTTTGCAGTGGGTGAAGAGAAGTGAACAGAAACAAACTTCAAGGTAGACCAAAAAGTCTGAGGATTAAAATTTATCAGATATTCCTCCTCCAAAAATAATTACACACTTTTCAATGGAACTACATATTATAAATGTATTGTGCTGTTTCAATAATAAATTAGATAATTTTTAGTCATATGCTTTATTAAAAAACTCTGACATTAGTGACTAGGTTAAACAACTCTGTAAATTTATAACATTTTGTTCGAAAAAGCACCATTTGCTGAATGCTACATACACAAAAAGTTAAGTTAACAAATACAAATATATTTACATTAATAATTTATGTACAAACAGAAGTCCGCTAAAACATGCTTGCAAACAATACATGACAATTTGTGGGAGGCATAAAACATAACATTACAGGGGCAATTATCAAACAATAATATTCGATTAAATCTAATGCAAATGTTTTGCAACTTGGATGAATACTATTGTTTGATAATGTAATAAATCATTTGAAGATTAATCTGTACAGATTGCAGGTCTTCACATCCTACTACTTGAAATTTTTTGGTTACATTACACTAGTGGTTATAGGATAAAACTTTTTTACTTATAAATATGAGAACATAAAGACAGACTAGAAGAGTATTTGGAAGGTGATATAAAAATTAATTGCAAATAAAAACTAAATAAAAATGAACGAAGGTGCTTATGACAAATTTCAATATGTTGCATATTTGATATTTCTCAAATATGTAACACATGTTAATGTTTAATGAAATTTAGAGATACAATTCTATAAATGCAATTACAGCAAGGCACATATATCATAACGGACTTTTCTCAAATGTATTTATGCATATGTATGCATTTGATTGCATAAAACATATAAATTTTTTTAAATTAAATTGGGAGAAGAATCAGCATTGAATATCACCTATTTTTTCTCGATAGAATTAAATAGTTTCAACAGTTAAAAGAAAAATAAGTATTGTAGTATTAAAATTTTGAACTAGAATTTGAAAAGAATTATTTAAAATATATTTTATGTTGCATTATATTTTTCATGATTTTTTTCACCATTTAAGAAAATCTTTATGAAGAAAGATTTAATTGTTGAAAACTTCTTGCAATTCTTGTTTATAAGAATCAAAGAGTTACAACATACCATAAAAACAAATTACTTAAATAGGCCAAACTTTTAACATCAGAGAACAGCATTATGAATGAAAGTAATACTGTACCAATTACAGATTATTAGTTAAGTTGTGACTAAGATAATTTCTAATATTAAAATAGAGATCATATGTTTAATTGGGAAAACATTTAAAATAACACTTAGAATTGAAATTAGACTTTCTTAAAAATATTTCACTGACATAAAAATTCAATGTAAAAAAGTAAAAGGAAAATCAGTATTTAACAGGCATATCTTAATACATATACACGTACAAATACAACTACATTAAAAGTATTATTTATCAAAACTACATAAAATGGCATATTTACAAAAAATTGAAATGCAAATTGAATTTAAAGTTTCACAATAAGAAGCTTAAAAAGAACATTGATAATACAAGAGTAACAGACATGTATAATCAGATATAAAATACAACTCCTAACAGACAATAATATTCACTAAGTTTTTTGGAAATTTATGCACCACAATTACAAAATGTACATCACAATAGTAAAAAAAAAGCACAATAAAATAAATCTCATAAAAAAAAACTTAAAATTGTGTTCAAACAATTTATAATAATCTTATCAATACATGGCAACTAGAATGAACTCAATAACTACGTTTGCTGTGCACAACTACAGTTCTTATTGAAAACGCAAGGGATTTATAAAAGCATACATTTATAATGGACGAAAAATTTGATTATCAGGTGACAGGCATTCTCCTTATCAATGAAATATGTAGTTTTGTTATTGTTTTTACTATTTTATAAACAAAATTAAAAAAAAAATTATGAGTAGAATTTTTTTTTAAATTATTGTTTAAAAGCTTTAATTATGACTGGGTGAGCATCTTTTATTGACTGTATGAAAAGTTATCTGAAATCGCTTTTTATAAAGCAGTGAGCAATAATAATCAGTACAGTACGAAATATAACAAGCATCGGATTTAGGATTGTACTATTGCCTGTTTATAAGCAGTCATAATTATACATGGAGTCAAAGCTTATAGTATGATCATCATCTCAAATTTTATACAAATCCATGATTTATTGGGGGAAAAAAAAAGGATAGGTGAATGAAGAAAATTACATAAGCATTCTAATTTCAGTATAGCACTCAGCCTTTCAACATAGTAAAAGCAACTATGCAGAGCTCAAGTGTTTAGACCTGCTTAATAGTACAAGTGGGAGCAGAGACCAAAATAAAAACATATGAACAAAATATATAGAAGAATACCAGAATCAACTTATTAAACAAAACACAAGAAATGAATTTTAAAAAAATCTGTACTTCTCTATTATCCTGTCGACCAATTTTCATAACCAAACACTATCGCCAAACTGTAAGATTAAATGCCAAAAATGCAGTATCTTTTACTTGATGTCAGAAGCATTATATGTGTTTGTTATGTCATCAAGTGGTTTTTAATTAGACATTTGCCTGTATTTTTCATTATGTTTTACTGATTTATTAGTTATTTCATTCATTAAAATAACAATTGTGTCCTTAAACGGCGGTGCCATGATATTAAAAGAGAAAAAGCATTAAAAAAAATCTTATATTTTCTTATATTTTATTTATTTATTTTGATATTCCAATGGCAACGTTCTCCTGTTTATGTGGCGATAGTTTTTTGTATGAAAATTGGTCGACAAGATAACAGAGAAGTACTAAAAAATCAACCAACTACAACACATATAATACACATGATAATAACTTAACACATGATAATTTTGACAAAGGAATGGAATCACAATACAAAATAAATCTTTAACATCTTGTTAGAGAAACAACAGCATGAACTAGCATCTAATTAATAGGAAATATTAAGGAAGAATTTATGGTGATGAAAAAGAATGAAAACCGCAAGGTAAAAGCAGATAAATATTTTTAAAATATTTAAAGGCTATACTAGTCTGTGAAGTATTAAAGAATAAAAGTTAAATAAAAGGCAGCAATACAGCAGCAAAAATATATTTTTTGGAATAACCACTTACCCTGCCGATATTAGCTATTTTTGGGAGTATTTCAAACCCCAATTTAGTACAGAAAGAAGTGAGAAAAACAGATTCCACATGTGAAGAAAAGAAAAATTAAGTAAAGAAAGTTCCATTTGAAATTAAAACAGTTAATCTAAGGATATAAACTGGAAGATTTGAATAGAAAAATTCATAAATGAAGATTGCCAACTAATGAAAATTTATGAGATAAACTAAAAAACTTGAGCAATAATATATCAAAATTATTTTAAATAGAAAAACCTCAACAATTAAATTATTTCACTTGTCAACAATTTTTTTTTTTAAATCACCGGAGAAATGCCTGCATAAAGTGCACAGCAAAATGCTGTAACTGTAACTGAGATGATAGTAGGCACTGTTATACTTTAAATATAGTTTTTGAGGCAATTTTATTTGAAACTTTCAAGTACATAATCCGGAAGAAAAATAAAACAATTAATGCCATCTCTACTTCCAGCAGTATAAAATAATGCATGTAAATAAACAGAAATGTAAAAAGACATTCTATTTTAATAGATAAAAAAAATACAAAATAAAAATATCTCACAGTCTATATAAACATGCACACTGATATAAACTAATGAATATCAGACTGATAGTTTAAACATTATATTATAGACTTATTTAGGTAAGTTATTCAATTAAAGAATGTTCTGAACCACAATATAGGAACAAAATCTACCTTCCCTATCAACTATATTAATTTATGAAACTATGAAGTAATTTTTAAAATTTATTATAATTTTTCAATAACAAAATGAAGATAAGATAAAATTAACCAGTTATTATCTCAAACTATTTATGTACATACTTCAAGTACAGATGTACAAATATTTTAAATAGATCCAAAACTAACTATATCATAAAACTTGTTTTCATGAATATGGTAAATTATAATATTTAAAAAGGTATAAATCAATGCAACAGTAGTAAATATATCTTACTACTAAATTTCTAATACAGTGATAAGTTGCACTTTTTTTTAAAAGTTGTAATTTAAAAAAATAATAAAAATTGCCCTATTTATTACTAAAGAGTTATTGATACTTCCTTGTTATAGCAGCCCCACAATTACTTATAGCAAGATCATCATCAGCAACCTTCTATAAACATCATATATACACCATATATGTCAAATGCTCATGTATATCAAATACATCATATATTTACATCTTGTATAACATATACATATCTGACAGATAAATCTTGTACACATGTCATATATGAGTATAACTTGGTCATATATATATCCATAAAATATAGTCGTTTATGACTATAATGTCATATATCACAAAACTTGGCGATAAATCTGTCACTTGGCTATTAATCCTCAAGGAGTTGGTGTAACAAGGAGTACCAAATTCTTATTAAAATTACATTTGTTTCAATAAGCCGCAAAATAAATAAAAGATAGTCACTTAATGTTGCATTACATCTAATTTTTGCACCACCAAAGCACCAATTTTGGAGCAACAATGAGTATAGCAAAAATATGGGATTTTTGGTTAACGCAGTAAAACTTTTTTACACTCTCCCTCAATTAATGCGAAGAAAATTTTGGCTAATGCACAAAGCACACATAAAAATTGTGCAAAATTTTGATAATTAACCCAACAGTAAGTAAACTAATATAATTAACCTAAAAAATCTTAGTATTGCACAATAAAATTTATAATTTTTTTTTTTTTTTTATGTTTGTCACTTACTAAATTAATTTACGAGTTTATGTGAAAGGAAGCTCATATAAATTATATAAATTTAATCTCAAAAGTTTAAAAATTATTCTGTAATACATATTTTCTAACAATAACATATCAAAAGTGATGTTACAGTACATTATTATATCATATATCTGTGTAAATTGGATTTAAAAAAAAGTTGTCCAAATCTATTTTAGTTTCTTCTTTTAAATGCCAGCTTCAATTACTGCAGTGATATTGAGAGATCAAATCAACCACATTAACCGAGGGAAACATACATAATATGCTTTGGTAATTGCATTTTTACAAGTAAAGAATGCAGAAGGAAATAATTTTAGTGCTTTTTGCTTATCAGGAAACAGGTTATAATTTAGAGACAAATTTATGAACTAGAAATCAGCAATTCATGAAAGGATTCAATTTCTACACCTACCTAAATTTTAATATGTAAGTAATAGTTTAAAAAAAAAAAAAGATAAAATCACCAATATTAATAAAATAAAACAAATGTGGGTACTTCTCCATTATCCCATTGACCACATTTCATAACAAAAATCTATCGCCAAACTATAGGATATAACGCCAAAAATGCAGTCCTATTCATTTGACGTCAGCAGCATTACACGTGTTTGTTATGTCATCAAGTGGTTTTTAATTCGACATTTACCTGTATTGTTCATTATGTTTTGTTGATTTATTAGTTATTTCCTTAATTAAAATAACAATTGCATCATTAAACGACGGTGCTGTGATATTAAAAGAAAAAAAAAAGCATTGAAAAAAATGTTGCGATGCAATGCATAGTTACGTGCAATAGAGCGGTTTCAACTGATGTCAAACATTTATTTACCAGCCAAGAAGGATAATTAAGAAAAATAATATAAATAAATAAATATCAGTATTTTTTTTTCTGTTTTCATAAATATATTATATTATATATATTTTTTAACTTATTGACAGTTGACACTTTGATGAGTAGGGCTTTTCCGAATTTCTTGTATTTTATTTATTTATTTTGATATTCCAATGGCAACATTCTTCCATTTGTTTAGTTGGCGTTACAGTTTGGCAATACTTTTTTTTAAGAAAAGTGGTCGACGGGGTAAGAGAAGTACCCAAATATGTATTAAATTAATCTATTTTGCTTGAACATCTTTTATATCATAAAGCAGTCATTCTTTGCATATATACCAGTAAATGTACATTTCTACCTTTAATTAAGCTTCATGTTTGGCATTGAGTGGCTTCTCAATAACCAAAAGTACTGTGATTTTTAGTTGACAAAAAATTCAAATTTTCCTGCAATAAAAAGTACTTTGAAATTTTTAAAGATAAAAATACTAAGTTAGGAACTTTCTGCTTTACTCTAGAGAAAAAAGACAAAATGAAATTATAAAATCAGCAAAAGATAGTTTCATTCAATATAATAGCAAATAAGAAATTACTTTGAAGAATGTGTAACAGCAGAAGAATTTATGATTAAACATCAGAAATACATTGAAATTCAAATCAATGGTTATTAATTTTTGAGCTGTGTTCACGAATCATTGTAGTAAATACAATAGTAATAAAATAAATGTCATTTTAAATAATAAAATAAAAATTAACGTTTTGAAAGTAGCAAAAGTATCACTTATAATATCCAATTAAAATAACACAAATTTATTAATTTTTAATAGTTTCAAATCATAAAAATAAACATAGAATTTAGTTGAAATAATTATACATTTCCCCAACAGCAAAAAATATTGGCTAAATTTCAGCCTTTTATAAAAATTGTCAGTGAAGCTGAACTGAAAATCTCAGAGTTACAAAGAAGGACCGAAAGGGAGTAGACAAAATGAGGTTGAAATACTCTTTACAGTACCTGTGAAGAGCAAAGTTTCATTTTAATGGAGCTGCAATTATCAATTCCTTAGTTTTATAAGAAACATTTTCTTATTTTTTTCTTGAAAGTTTTCAGACTTTTCCTCGGAAATGCTAAATTTCCCCGAGTTTTCCAGGTTATCCAGGAGGCTAGCCCTGTATATAATCGATATGTAAATATTTTTGCATCTTATAGTGGAAAATATTCCCGATTTGCGATATTTATTTTTTTAATTAAAACGAATTTTCTTAAGTTTTAAATACTATTTTTGCATCTTACAAATTTTCCTATATGATATCATTAGCTAATTGGCAAATGATCATATGATATCGCTCTGCACTCTGTAAAAGATCACCAAGTGACCAAATGTTTGAAAACTAATAGGGAAAGGCTTCCAAATTGATTCAATAGCAGTTGGAATGTGACGCTCGATAGGCCATTTGCCTCGTGGACAAGATGCCTTCGCCGTCGACACCGTAGCGTGAGGTCGTCAGGATGAAAGAGTAGTTGGGACAGGACATTTGGCTGAAGTTCAGCATAGAATTATTTGCTGATTGGGTTATCTTCAAACTTCTTTATGATCAAAATTGTTGGAAAAATTTACATTTATGTAATAAAGATAATCAGCTATATAAATAAATTTTTTTTAATTCAACTTTTATATTTCTTATGTTGTTTTTTAACATTTTTCGGCAAAAGAAATTTCCACTAATCGTATATTTATTATTATAGAAATATACACACTCTAAAACATACAGAAATAAATATAATTCAAAACATTTTCCTATCATACAGTAATACAAAATACATATAAAAGCAAATAAATATCAAGCATATAAAAGTAAAAAAAATATATATATAAAGAATTTGCACAGTTAAGACATTTAACAAAATACAAATGTAACCAAACACACAATCTGCCAAAAAAGGCTAAAGCAATGCATAAACTTATACAATATTAAATAATATTTCTTTCAATTTTTAAAGCTTTGAAAAAATCTTTCTTTCCAATTTAAAACTATGTGCTTGTAAAGAATCTCTATTAAATGACAACTTGGAAAAATCTTTCCCCATCCTTTAAATAAAATATTCAAGAAACCAAAGAATAATAGAACTGGCAACATTTCTGTTTCATAATAAAGTGAGAATTTTCATTCATGGGCTGCTACAAGGTAAAATTTTTAAGTTCAATTTTGTTTCTATGCATCAAAACCCTTATTTTCTATGCACAGCTAAAAACATTAATTTGTTGACTTTTGAACCACTTGGGAACATTTGAAGATAACTTTTTTTTAAAACTAAAACTAATATTGAAACCAATAAAAAAGTATATTACGTAAGATTAAAGTATAATAAAACTGTTGTGCAGCTTAGGAAAAACAAACAAAACTTTGGTAAAGAGTTTTCAGTTCCAATATGTAACAGTTAGAAATACCATAGTCATGTCAT
Organism: Maratus michaelseni; assembly: GCA_963931845.1. Lineage (NCBI taxonomy): Eukaryota > Metazoa > Arthropoda > Arachnida > Araneae > Salticidae > Maratus > Maratus michaelseni. Next base: position 455,349,759 of record OZ007589.1, on the reverse strand, counting down.
AAATGCTTTTAAACATTTTGGAACATAGTATATAGTTTAAACATTACAAAGAACGGAAAGCAAATTTGGAGATTACATTTAAATAGATGCTTTATAGCAAAAAACTAATAGGATGATTTTATTTCTTATTTAAATTTCTAGTAGTACATATTTAAATTGACAATTAAGTTTTGGAGAAAATAATTTAATTTTAATAAATTAAATTACCATTATTGTCATAATGGTATGTGATTAATTATGTATTGTCATATTGTTTAATTTTACTACGATATGAATTATTGTAGGTTTATTAATACATAAAACTATTTACATGACTTATTGACATATTTTGTAGTTTTAACTACATCAGGAGAAAAAAATGATTTTTTTTTAAATTGAAAGAAAGAAACAAAAAGCTTTTGCCTTTTTTAAAAAATATTTTTTTCAAATGTATAGTTATAGTTATTGATACAAAATTTCATATTTAAATTCAAATTTTGATAAAAAAAATTTAATCCATCACAAAACATTAAATTACCCTAAAAATACAGCTGAAAGTAATTTGAATAATTTTTTTTTTCATTCAACATTTGATTTAATTTACATAAAAATTATTTAATGATAAACCAAAGTTACAAACATCTGGAAAGTACATCTTTGGTCACATGTAAATGGATTGCCATTTTCTGTAACAGACAATATTTTTAAATGGTTAGCTATACTTACATCCATCTCTTAGCTTCATTCAGAGTTGCCAGCTCACTGCAATACACAGTATTTTAAAATTTAGTGTATAATATTTAACAAAATGATACTTCATTTTCTATTCACTTTTTTAAATGCCATTGGAACAGTATGAGTAAACAAGTGAGATTTGTTGTCAAAGGATATAAACAGTTATGAAAACAAAACTGATGAAGTACTGTGCTTGTTTATAGATGTATTAAAAAGAAAAGGATTGTTTCCTATTACCTAATTACTTGTGTTAGTATAAAAAAATAGAAGGCTCCTGTATGTATACATTAAATAAATTGTGTGCATATTGAACAAATTGCCAGTGAACAAGTTGCTAGAAAGTAGGTGTGGAAAAATTTCTATTCTTGCCAAGGCCATTTCAGTGATGTTAGTATGTCCTATAAAAAGGACATACTAACAAAATATTATACACTATATTAAAAAATACTGTGTGTTAGAAGGAAACAACAATGTACAGTAATACCTTGGTTTTCGTTGATTTTTTCTGCGAAAAATTTGTTTTGGTTTTCATCGGATGTCTCAGATTTCGTTTATTTCCAGTGTATTTTTGTGCTTTTTTTACCGATTGCGAGTGCTCCATCATGCGACTAAAGAAAGTTTCTTGTAAGCAACTTGTTTAATGATAATGTCTTGTCCCATTTTGGGCAAATCTTAAAACAGACCACTTTAGACAGCTTTTTCAGTGACATAGGCAGGGGGTGTAAAAACAAGGCGCCAATGGGCCAATTGTCACTACTAAAATTTATTAGTATATTTCGCCTAAATTGCATTAGTATTCTTATTAGACGAAGAATACAAAAAGGAAGTGGTCCCAGATATAGTGACTTGATACCATACACCAAGAACATTTCTTATAATTTTTAGTATTAAACGCTATACTTATTCTCTATAAAATGTGTTTTTGTACTTTTTTTTAAAGTGTTTAAAATGAATTAATTGGATTCATATGGAAATAATTGCCTCGGTTTTCATCAATTTCGGATTTCGCCGATTGTTTTCGGACGGATTATCTGAGAAAACAGAGGTATCACTGTATACTTTTAAACTACAATTGAAACCAGAGTATAACTCAAGTACAAAACTTAAAAAATGAGCTTTTATGCTTTTATAATTTTCTTTACAAAGACACAAAGGCAATAACAAACGAGTTAAATCATTTAAAAAATAAGCAGAGGCTATCTAGAAAATTGAGAATCCTGTCAAAAATGTGTTAGCTTGAAGTATTTAACAGAAATACTTAAAAACTTTGACATTTAGTGCAAACTTATCTACATATAGAAAATATATAATAATTTTATATTTGTTTGCTGAGCTGTTAATTTAGGCAATCAAATTTTAAAATTGAAATTTCGGTGACCATTTTCTTTAAGACAATAATTACTGAACTGTAAACAGAGCAGTTAGTTACAAAGAGGAAATAAGGGGGGGGGGGGAAATAGCAAATATGAAAATAACAATCAGATATGGAAATTAATTTGAAGCCTTTTATGAGATTGTCTTCATTTCTGACACATTAAAAATGCTAGTACATACAGTATAAAAATATTCTACAAAATTAAAGTCAAACATCAATGATGGATAATTTCTAGTTATAGAGTAAAAGAGCAAGTCAAATATTGATGCATAAATTTTATAGTTCATATCAAAAGTTTCCACTTACATTTTTTTAATTAATTATAAATATCTTGTAAAATCATTTGTACTTTATCAGGCTGAGTGGCTAAATCTATGCACACAGCTGTTTAAAACATTTCATTTGATTCTACACATGTGAAATTGAAATTAAAAGTAGTAAAGTAAGATTAATATGTTGTACAGCTATTTACTATACAGCTTTCCGTACTGTCAAAATATATACTATATCAATAATCTTTTGAAAGAATAAAACAATTTTTATTTAAAATTTGGTGTTTGTTAAATTCAATTTCAAAATTTATTCATTAAATTCCATAAAAAGATAATGCAGAAAAATCTAAGTAATATCTATAAAGCTGTTTGTGAGAACAGGAATAAAAATTAAACTCAAAAGAACAGAGGTTATCTGAATATGTAATATACATTTTGAAAGTTTTTCTTTCCTTTTGTAACTACATTCTTTGCTGTAACTAAAGAAAATTATTAATATTTCAATCATAACAGTTACTTAGACACGGTTAGAAAATATTTTTTCTAATATAGACACTTCTCTAAAACAAAAATAGAAAAGAAAGAAAGAAATAGAAATTAGGAATAATATCTGATCAAGAAGTATAAATTTAAAAGTGGCATAAACACACAGTTCCACTTTTTTTTTAGGAAAATTTTCTATAACAAACACACATTTAGTAAAAACTTAAAAACTGTAAAATATTGTTTAGAAACTGGTGTAAACAATTTTCAAAGAAAAAAAAGAACAAGAAAAAGAAAGAAACAAGTATTTAATCAATAGGAGCTTGTTACAAAATCATATATAAGAAAAAAAGAATGACCAGCATTCTTTCAAGTAATTTATACTTTCTGAAATAATATTTCAATTTTTATATATACACTAGAAGAGTATGAAGTATCTGTACAATATTTTCATTGTAAGTATCAAATAGTAATTTCAGCACATTAAATATCAGAAAAGAATTTGACATTATACATATACCAAATAAAGCAAGGTATAAAATAATTACATCTTTGTATTTAAATTTCGGAATTTATTGCTAAATGAAAACTTTCTGAACATTCAAATTAAGCATGAATATTTACTGTTGCATTATTTATACTTAAGTTTTTTTTTCTTTTAATTAATTAATTGTTTTCATATTAATTAGATTGGAGTATAAATTATTCTAATTCCTCATCAGGAATTAGTCAAGCAGGTCCCTAAATATAGTAATTTTTAAAACCAATACTTTGATACCTTGCATTTAAAAAACGTAAAAAATAAATAGAAAAGAATCTACAAAACTAATGATGGAATAAAAAATATAAATGATACAGTACTATGATATATCACTCAGATTCTGAATCATCATCGTTAAAGCCAGATAAATCAACATTTTCTAAAAGACGTCTCGTCAAAGCATATTCTAATAATGCAAGATGGCAAAACACATACTGGTCTGGCATTTGAATACTATATGCTCTTTGGGCTCGGATTTTTTCAACAGTTTTAACAATGTCAATTAGTCCAATATCTTCTAACCTTTTAATGCATATGTCAAGTGTAATAAATGTACCTGAAAAAGAAAACTTTCATGAGAAATGTTGGTAATGACATAACATAATGAATTAACATGATAAATATGCAACAAAAATAACCAATTTTTAATTATTAGTCTTTAATTTTAAAACTATTCATACACATACATCGCTCTCAAGATCACTTAACTTTTATCATCTGCACTTAAACAATTCAATGCAAAAAAATATACAGAGTGTGCTTAGAAAAATTTAGAACAATTTTGATAAAAACAAAAAAAGTGAAAATATTTTGGCCTTTTTTTTCTTTTTTGTCAGCAGCTTATTATTTGAAATTAAAATTATCATCTGTTACTTTAAAAATTGTTTTTTTTTTTCAAAATGGTGCATGTAAACAAGTTGTGAATTGATGGATACATTTTTGCACTTTCTAAGAAATGTTCTTATTCCCTAATTAGAAAATATTGTGAAATGCACGGTATAAAAATTCCTAAGTGCAAAATAAGCAACATTATTAATTGGTAAAGGAAAGATGTTTATCAAAAATTTTACATGGAAAGAAGACTCCAAATGAATACCCAGAAAAAGTTTGTATTGTTTCAAATGTTTCTAAAATGAAATCGCTGTTAACAACAAAAAATTGGCCAGCACAGAAATCAATTGCAAGGTCTTTAAATACATCGCTAGCAATAATAAACCAAGATTTACAACAGCTTAAAAAGATAATATTCACCATATTTTGCTCGACAAAACGCTCAACACAAGACATTTTGTAAACCCCTTTATGGAAACCATTTAACAAGAGATAAATAGAAATACATTGTTACCATTGATAAAGGTTTACCTAAATAACCAAGGCCAAAAAACAGTCTATTTACTATAAAAAACATGGAGAAAAATATATCCAAAACTAGTACCGAGAATGCAAAGAAAGTTTCAGTAAAGGCTTTATGATTGTTGCAGGTTTCCCTTATAATGCAAAATTAAAAATAAAAAGCATTGGGGTGGGAAAAAAGTTAAAATCAACTCTTCATACTATCAGAAGAATGTTCTACGTCTGATATTTACCGAAAAAATTCCATTTCTTTATACTTATAACTTTCAAAGATTTAGAGGAAGGGGAAAGCATTTGTTGAAATAATCAGATTATTGTCGTTTTTTTTAATTTCTTTATCTATTTTAAACAAAATAAACAAAAACCAACCACGATTGAAGTAACAGAGAATAAACTATTTTATTATATAGCAAAACAACAATCATCTGCTTGACTGGCAATTGTAGCCAAGGCATTGCAAAGGCTGCCAATTCACACATGCTATTTTATTTATTTTCAGTCTCTATATTTTGAATGGACTATAGAATACAAGTAAAATGTTGCTATATATAGTATACATTTTGAATATAGAAATTTAGTAGCTAATTCAAAATTATGCTGAAAACAAATGTTTCAAAAATATAAAAGCACATACATATTTATGAAATAGCAAAAAAAATTTAAATATCACCTAAGTATTACTATTTTTTGGAAGGTGGGGAAAACATATTTTAAGATATGTAAGAAAATTAGCCCCAAAAGGCTTTCAATTATAGTTCAATTATATGTTTAAAAAAAATAAGAAGAAAGGATTAGAGAGGAGAAACAGGGTTACTTTTGGTTAACAGGTTGCATCTTTCCACAGTTGCATAGGCAACTGGTTCCAACAACCTGTTATTTTTTGTAATGTATAACTAATTGCTATGTATGCTGGCAACAGACATATTAATTAAAAAGCCTTTCAACAGAATGTTTGAAATAATTTTGGGAAGTAAGTATAGACACTGTTTTCTGTTGAGATGAATCCACACCAATAATTAAAATTAGTTTACATGGTTAAAACTGCATTTTTGAGTAACAAAAACTTATCTAGTTATGATAATTTGAATTTCATGCATTTTCAGGCACTAAAAACATATTTTCCATTTTTGGTGACTAAAACACTAAAAGTTTATAAAAATATCGGTATCATAACCCGGTAAGTTTTGGTGATAGAAGAATAAATTTTACCATTTTACTTTTTAGAACATAAAGAAACTTTTCCTAAATAAAACTTATAAAACACAGGTATTGTATAAAAATTTTAATTTCTTACTATTTAAAAAGTAATTTTACCATAAATTGATCTTTTATATGATGCAGAACAAAAATTTGAGACACTTTTGCAATTGGAACTATATCTCCAAAACTAACAATTTAGAAAATAGCTATTGATAAATAATAAAGAGACACACTGTATAAAAATAAGCACATTTTTAACAACATGATTTGTAGAAAATGAAATTTGATTCCCGACTTCGTTGCAGCCATATATATCAACACATATCCAAAGCGAATCCCACAAGAAAATGGAAATATTTACCAGTATACATTTTTAATCAAATGCAATTCATCTAAACAAATTTTCAATATGTTTTACAAATTAATTATAATTGTACTAAAATTAAGTTCCCACAAAAATAATATGATGCTCTTCCCCCCCCCCCCCCCCACCACAGTAAAATAAAATCACAGAAATAAAATGTTTTTCAACGCGCATTTTTTTAATGCAGTAATAACAAAGTAAAAAAAAAAATGAAATAAAAGCACATGGCCCAAAAAGGAAAATTTTAGAGTCTGAAAAAAATAAAAGCCCGAAAACGCCATGAATATATAGTAATATCCATTTTAAGCATTCAAATTTAAAGAAATCGCCACCTGCCAACTACTCCAACCAAAGCTGCACTAATTCTACCAAAATGCAATTAAAGAAAAATTAAAAATCCCCTTCCCATACCATTCTCGCATAACCTTTACCTTTAATAATAAAGAATATCTTTTACTTTCCATTCCAAGAATGCATCTACACAACAAATTGCAACTTTTATTTAACTGTGAGTGTTAAAAAGATATATTTCTTCGTACTGAACAAAAGTAGTTACATTATTCAAATCAACAATAATGATTTTTTGCAATAAAATAACTATCAGGTTATATACAGTTGCTTAGAACTGCAACAGTTGCAGACTACAACAGACAGATATATAATCAAGCAGATGTTTTCGCCAACATCACAATAAGCTTTACCATTAGCGGACCCTGATTACTTGCTCATAAGCCGAGCTGCGATTTCTCTAGTGATTTTTCTCCCCTTTCATGATGACAGCCGTTAGCATTTGCTAGCCATTTAATGATTTGAAAGGATAGATTTTTGATTGTGGCTTTCGTTGTTTATGATTTTTTTTTAGTTTTGACACTTTATAAGCATTTAAAATAAGATTTTTTTTTAATTCTTTTTTTTTTTTTTTATTAAGAAAGAAAAAATTCAGAATTTTTCATTTTCTTATAATTTGAATACATATTTCTAAAATACTATTTTCAGTTTTTTTTTTTTTTTAAATAATTTGCAGGTAATGCATTCCAAATTTAATAAGAACTTTCCATTAATCTATACAATTATATAAAGACAGAATGCCTGACTGACTCATCAACACCCAGCTTAAACGACTGAAGTCAGAAAAGTCAGGATCACGAAATTTGGAGAGTACATTGCTGCTATGACCTAGGCAAATAATAAGAAAGGATTTTTGAAAATTTCCCCCCAAAGTGGGTTAAAGGGGGAGGTCGGATGTTTTAGCTCATTTTGCCATATCTCGGCAGCAGTTTTAGGTAGGAGCGTGAAATTCAGGATAACAAATCTACTAAAAAAACCAGTTAAACACATATTTCAGCGATTTTAGAAATTCACTCACAAAGGGGATTAAACATCGGATATAAACCCAATAATGGAAGATTAGACGAATAAGACAACTATTGCTGATTTTTTATTAGATATTTTGCTTAAGACATTTTAGGTATAGAATACTATTTATTAAAACTATTACTATTTATTATATTTTAACTAAACTAATTATTAGCTAATTATAACTTAACTAATTATTTCCTAAACTATTACTATTTATTCATACTATTTATTAAAATACATTCATCATTGAGCATACATACCCGTTCGGCCAATTCCAGCACTGCAATGTACAACAATAGGAGGACCTAATTTATGACCTTTCCAATGAGCTCCCATTTCACTAACAGCATTTGCTTGTTTCTGAAGTACTTTATCACGGAAATCAAGCATGGCAAAGGCAGAATGAGGAACACCATAATCTGGCCAACTAGTGAACTGCATGTGGACTACATTTTGTGAAGTATCAAGCTGTGTAGATAACAAAAGTAAAAAATAATAAACATATCAATAAATACTGAGATTTAGTAAATAAACATCACGTGGGCTTTGGATTATTATTATTTTTTTTTAATTAAATAAAATATTTTAAGATTCATTCCAAAACTATGTACAAAAGAATACAAGAGCATTATATGGCCAAACTGTACATGTTGGCAAGTATGTATTCAGGTAATCATCTCAGCAAGATCTTTCAATTGCTAACCATCTCAGCAGGATTAAAAAAAATATATAAGAAACCACAAAAACCAATAAGAAATGGTTTGGCTGACATGTTGAGGTGTGGTGTTTTCATGTCATTTCCCTTTTGCCATGTGCAATAGTGTCGAGAAAGCCAATCATACCTCATTCAGCCCAGTTATTTAGGCTTTAGTGTATGACAAATATTAAAAGCATAAACACTAAAACATTACACTTTTATTTTAATATGATTAAATAAAAATATATAAACTGCATGGAAACTCTTCCCTGTCAAGAATAATTTTAGCGATATTTCTTAAAGGTTTAAAAAAAATTATAGGAGTGCCAAATTTCAAAATCATTTTGCAATCTCATAGGAACTTAAGAAAACCACCTTAATTTTTATTATTCTTCTTTGCTCAACAAACACACATATCATGATTCAATAAAAAGCGACTTAAAAGAGGTTTATCAAAATCTTCTTGTTGTATGTATTTTCTATGATATTTACTGACCATACAAGATCAAGCAAACACTTCACATCAATCTCCCCATGCTTGTGATAAAAGAGCAAGCAAACCACCAGATTATACTTCTGGAAAAACTTAAAAGACACTGGGCAAAAGCTTGAGACTGCCTGTTTACACCCTTGGCTTAATTTGATTGTCATATCGAGTGATATAGCACTCATTTCGGCGACATAAAATGATTTTAGGACTGTGCTTCTAGAAACCTTATTTCAGGTTTTTTTTTTTTTTGGCTGTTCTTTTCAAACATTAAATATAATAGGTTATTTAATTTACAATTTATCATGAGAGCAATTTTTTATATAGCACAATATCATGAAAGCAAATTTTTTAATGCATAAAGCACATTTTTTACTGATTGGCAACCAGGTGCTAATTATTTTTATGATGGGCAAGAAGGGTGCTATTTTGTAAACTAAAGGGCAGGCAGGCTTTTAAAACTGCCTAAGGGAAAACTCTGGATATTCTGCAACTAGATACTGTTATGATTGCTGATGCATATCATGTTTGGTCCAGTCTTCTAAAAAAATGCTCACTTAAGCCTGATATTAAAAATGTGTGTAATAGAATGGATCAAATCATACCTTTTTTGGTTTAATTTTGCATCTCAACAATAAGGGTGAAAGGTTGACTGATGCACAAATTGATTCAGCTTGCACATGGACTACAGAGAGAATCGATGGATGGTTGCATACAGAGCTGAAGAATCTCCTTTCAATTCTTATTTAAGGCTACAGTTAACCCAATGACTTGGTAGAAAGGTATTCAACAGCTCTTCAATTGAACTTGCTCAACTAGCATTGTTTTTGCTATCAAGTCCTGTTAGCTCAGCAGCAATTGAGAGAGTATTTTCAAACTTTATTTATCAAGCTTCATATCTCTAAACTCATAAATCATTTGGGTGTAAATAAATGTGCAAAACTGGTTATATGCTACAGAATGTGGGGGGTAAAATTGATCTGGATTATTAATTGTACAGTGATTTTCCTCTGATTGAAAATTCCAAAAAATAAAAATATTTTATTACAATTAATAATTCAAAATTTTTTATAATTATTGAATTACTATAATTTTACTAAATAAAAGATTACATAAATCATTATTACTTATTTAATGTATACCCGGTGTTGTTAAATGTTTTACCGGTCAATTCACCACCAACCTTCAACTTCCCATTCAACTCTCAGTTGAGTAACCCCAGGTTCGCGAATCTAACTGCCGGTTGATATTTTCGAATTCTTTGTTAACTTCAGGGGCATGGTTATTCAACTCTGGGTTAGTCGACGGCAGGTTGAAATGTGTATATCTCATTGGCCAAAGGGATCACATGACGTAGCAATAGTCTTTATGAGTTCTGTCCTCCCTTGAATCAGTTTTCAATAACGAAACAAAACAGAGTATTGAAAGATCATAATTGGAGTGTTTACTTTTTGATAAATAAATTTACAAATAAATTTTGAATTAAGATTTTGATTTCGTGGTTTAAAAATATTGTCACAGTCATAAAATGCTCATTTTTACAAAATTTTATAGTATTTTTTTTTTAAGTTTTTTGATTAAAGAATATATATATAATATATATATTGATATATATATGATGTCTGAACTTATGTCAGTTACTGAACTTATGTTCTCCTTCATTTTCGGCTAGTTGAGTTAGCGGAGAATTTGATTTCAGGGTCAACCGAGAGTTACAACGTAACTCGCCAGTTGAGGTTGACGGTGAGTTAGGGGGTTAAAGTATGTTATATGTTTTCGACGGTTTAAACCAGTTTTTGACGCTTGTCATGTCAAAAACCAATTTTTGACGTCTAAAAGCCAACCCTGCTCCCAGAATCATAGTGTCCCATCTCTTCCTTAGAGCAAAATTAAAAAAAAAATTTGTTTTTACAACAACCATGTGGCTTTTAGGTTTTTAACTGCTCATTCATAAAAGATATATTGTTGAGTTTACAAAACATTAAAAACAATTAAGTTAGCAACAAAGAATAAGATTGAAATTTTACATTAAAAATTTGAGTAGTTAGTTACTTTTGATATTGTAAAATAGTCTTTTTAATTCACAAACTCATAGCTGCTTGCAACTAAAAAGATTTACAGCAACAAGTATGATGCAATGATTACTCCATCTGGTGGAAGAGTCATAAATTAAAAATAAAGCTTATTTTAAGCATTAATGCAGATGTCCCATCCCTCCTTAATCTCCGCCACCTATGGATAAATAATATAATGCAAATTTTAGCATACATAATGTTAATGCAAATATAGTTAAGTTTTATCCTTTTCAGGTTTTAGATTTTAATAAGATAAGTTTAACATAAATGATGACTATGTTGTAGAGGTAGATTGGAGGACTGAAACAATATTCTTAGTGTAACTTTTGATCAAGCTGCCAAAAACTGCGATCTTTTCTTTACTGATTGATAAAAATCACAATATTTTCTTCCCTAATCGAGGAAATTAAGATTTTTTTTTTTTCCTTCATTGATCAATGAAACTTTATTATTTTTTTTCACCGATTGGCAAAAATCACGATATATATATTTTTTATGACAATCTATTAAAAATATTTTTTTTTTCTTTTTTACTGAAAGACTTTTTTAAATGACCGATCAACAAAAATAGCAGGTTTTTTGTGACAAATCAACAAAAATCAGTACTTTTCCGTGTCTGAGCAAAAAAAATTCTCTAATTTTAACAATAGATTCAAGAAAATCGTGACATTCATCATAGTTATGCATTTGTAAAAAGGTACATCGTCTGACACTCCCTTCCTTTACTCTTTTAGTATATACTAATTCTGCATTCAGCTACTCTGTACTAAAAACAAAAATTATTGAAATTTTATAAATATTACAATCTTGATTCAAGATTATGCCTAATTTATTATTTAAATGTATATTAAAAAGGAAAAAAGATATTTCATGATGGTGAAATAAAATCTTATATATTTATCAAATAATTGAAAATCTGAAAGTGTTTATAATATGCAGTTTAGTACTGGTCATACCTTATTATTCTTTAAAATCAAATTGGAGATTATGTAGTCAGCAAAACACTCTACTCCATCATTATATACTGTAAAATCTCCATATTCCTCATATGTATTTACTTCAGCTGGCCAATATTGACCACATTTGACTCTCCCTCTTTCCACTGTTTTTGTTGTCATCACTATGACTTGACTTTCTTGTTCCCAAATCATTCGCCAAAAGTCTGGAAATGTTTTTGGTAATGGCCCTAAAAACACAGGTATAGAACCACAACTTGAGAAAAAAATGATTTTAAAGTTTTGAAATACATTAAAAAAAAATTGTTTTTAAATCAAATAATTTGTTAACATTCTGATACAAAATTTACAACTATTTTTACAATTTAAATGGTTATACATACACACACATGTAAAACATAGAAATGCACATTTCATTAATAAAATAAGCTACTATACCTTGAGAAGAAATGAAGGCATGTTTTTGTTTGTAACCATCAACATAATTAGCATTGATGTAATCAGAATTAGGGTCATTATCAATGATGGACAATTCTACTCTACTGTGATCATAACATAATACATCTGTATATCTGTTTTTAGGTTGATTTGCTTTCAATCTGAAAAAAGTACAAATTTAAAAATTGTATATAATTAAACATCTAATTAAAACATTTACAATTGCAAAAATATATAACCGTTCAAATGTATGCATCATCAGCCAAAATACTGAAAGTCAATTTAAGTAAAATAGATTCTCTGAAATCTAAACATGGTAAACAGAAGAGATGAAAAGTTGCCAACCTTTCTTTTTTTTTTTTTTTTTTTTTTTTTTTCAAAACTCAAATATATATTTAGAGTTAAATATTTTACTTTATGAATGAAATAAAATGAGTGCCATGTAGAAACACAACACATTTCAAGAAAATAAAATTGTCTGGTTTAAAATATGTTTACTTTATAATGTTTTAAAGGAAAAAAAAAAAAAGAAATTTGGCAGCTATGGAGGTTGCCAACAATTACGGATTCTGTGTAATCATTATAGTAAGGGAGGCAGTGGCATTTCTTAGTTGACTATTTCATACAAGCTTCAAACATATAATTGATCTTACTTAATCATGAAAACAGTCATCAGTTGCTGCGACGTGATGGATATGGCCTCAGGGACTGCAACATCACACATTCAAAGCGAAATGACTGGATGATGACTGGATACTAATGATTGTCACCAGATCATCCACAATAAATGCAATGCCTTATCCCTTTAGATTTGAGATGATGCAGTCCACAAAGCCACATACCCCATGGCCGTAAACAGTTCATGGCTGTTTTCATGATTAATTAAATAAGATCAATCACATATTTATCCTTTTCATACAAGTTGATCTTTAACTAAAAAATATCCCTGCACCCTGGGGGTGGGGGGGGGATTTCTTTCGTAGGATTTCTAAATAAGAACCATGTTTCCATTTGTAATTCAAGAAGCATATCACCTTACATTATTAACAAAGTCAGAGAGAGATTGCTGCAAATTAGAATAAAAACTCAGCATCTTTGTTAAATATTTTATTTTCCAGAAAATAAAAAAGAAAATTGCCACATTCATGACAAAATATTTAATTTTATAAATAAAAACAATTTTGAAAATAATTAATAGCACTTAGGTTAATTAATTGCAAGATTTTTTTAAAGAATATTTTTTAATTGAAATTAACTGTAGATAAAGCTAAAAAAGGTGGAAATAAGAGAATCTTGTGCGAGTAGGCACAGCAAGCCTCACTGACGTTTTGGCAACTATTGCAGAAAACAAATGAGGGAGTCGAGGCAAGAGAGTACTAAGCCATATTTTTGAACGTCTGAGATATATTAATTTGAAAGTTAGATTAAATACTCAAATCAAAGTATAAAACAAAGTTATTTTTTGTCAATTTCTAAATAACATTTGAGATATTCTGAATAACAATATGACATTATTTTAATGATATTACTTTAATGATATACACTTTCTTTCTGGTAAAATTTTTTTTTCGAAACTCCTGGGGCAAAAATGAAATCTGAGACACATACTGCCACCTAATGACATTAGAAAAAAAAAATATGTAGGATATTATAATTTACAATATTAAGCATACAAACAGATTACAGTGCCAGATTTATTTTACCAAAAATGTGGCTTGGCACTTTCTTGCCCAGACTTCTCAAATGTTTGTTACATCACATGTTGATAAATTAAAAAAAATTACAAGCTTATTTTTTTTTTTTTTTTTTTTTTTTTTTAATATAGTGCCCATGACTCCACGTGACTTTTTGAACACTTCACAGAATACTATGCGTTCAAATACATAATTAAAAAAAAAAAACTGCAATTAATATGGTTAAGCCAATTTTTGTATTCAGTTACCATGCTTTGCCTTCTTCTCATTTTTTTTAATTTTGTTATTCCTATTACTCAAATTTTTATGTTCTTTTTCTCATGGTTTTTTAAACATGACATTAATTTCAAATATTCTACAGCACTCAAAAAGAAGATTTTGAAGCTATTTCCAAAAATGGCGATAGTGTGGGAAATTTAAAGCTATATGATAATCTTAATAAAGCTATATGATTATGTAATTAATCTTTAATACAAGACAATTATAAGAATGTAAATTAACTTGCTCACTTAGCAACATGACAGAATTAGCAGGCTTTTTATTATTACAGATAAATGCATAATAAAAATTTTCTAGGGTTTAAACATTGCATTTTTATCTACAAAACAAATTGAAGTTAATTATTTCTATTATTGTTATCAATTTGCAATAAGTAAAGATATTGCACTCAAAACTGGGACAACAAAACAGAAATAAAATTTAGGAACAATCTAAGTCTATCAAAAAATAATACATGAAATGCAATGAATTACAACTTTGGTGTTTATTTCATAAAATATCAAAGGAAAAATTTGATAGAAATTATCTTTATGTTTGAACTTTAAAATATTTTCCCACCATGAATATATAATTAAAACACTTTCATTCTTAAATAACATTAAATACTCTATTAGAAAATGAGCGTTATTGATATACTGTCTAAAAATTTTTAGAAGGAAAAAGAGCGATTGCAGGTATTCAGGTTTTAAAAAATCTGAATCTTGATATTTTGTCTCAAGAAAAATAATATAAATAAACATAAAATATTAAATCTCTTAAAAAAAAAAAATCATTAAGAGGGGGGGAAAAAAAGGTTTTTTGATTAGATATAAGATTTTATTCAATTTTAAGAAAAATTTCGCTATTAAATCTAAATAAATAAAACATACAAATATATATATATATATTATATATATATATATATATATATATATATATATTTCCCTCCCAAAGCTTAAAATTTGAGAATTAGACAGTGATACTGCTTCAGAAAAATTAAGAATATAGAACATTTTGCTTAGATAGGTCTATAAAGGACTCAGAAATTTATTTTATGCTTATGTATAAAAATTTGTTATATTAATGCTTAAACAAAAACATTTTCAAAGCACAACTGGGTACTTTCGTGTTATAGCGGCCCATGAGTATGAAACACCAAATGACCAAGATTTATCGCCAAATTATAAAGCATATGTGACATTATAATATATAATGTATACAACATTTCCTAACACATATTGCTCAGTTATAGTCATATACAACGCATATAGGACATATAAGACAAATAATGTGTATATAATGACATATATGGCACATATATGAGTATTATAAGTGTATATATGTGTGTGTGTGTGTGTATATATATATATATATATATGAGACATATAAGCTTTGCTAGGATCTTGGCGAAATCATAATTTCAATCTTGGCATAATCGTAATTGTAGGGGCCATTATAACACGAAAGTACCCAAAAGGTATCCATTAAAAATTATATATAAATACTTTGAAGCTTCAAAAGTGCCAGCAGGTGGTGCTGCTTTAATCTCTGCGTATTCTTGATATAAACCTTTTCTGCATTTGGAACATAGATGTTCTATGAACTCTTCAAGTGTCATCCCACCACCATTTTCTGAATGAACGGATTCTTCCCACACAGACAAAGAGGCTGTACTACTTGAGAGAGGTTTTTCTTCATCTTCTGTAAAATCTGTTACTGCAGATTCAGGAGTCAAAGGACAAGGTTCTATGCTATCTTTCTTCAAAAATAACAGAAAAAAAAAATCAGTTGTATTTTCGTTTGTACAATAATTGTACACACAGTAACAATTACCTTTAAAAAATTGGAGTTGGTTCAAAATTAACCTCAGAATCCTAATATAATAATACCTACTAAGAGATAATACCCAATAATACCCTACAGAGGACCACAGAAAAAAAAATACATTAGACAGAAGTTTCTGCCTTATTTTTATTAATCACTTCAATGCCATTGAGTAGATATTTCATTTGCCTTCAACAGTCTCGCATCTCCTAGAAACGGAAATTTCTATTCAACTTTAAAATATACCAGCTAACGCCTGCTGACGTTGCCCAGGCCTGTGATAATAAATTTAAAAAAAATAAAATAAAAAATCAAGTTTTTGTTATTTTATATCTTTAACCCAATTTTGTATGAAATTATATTTTTTAATGAAAAATTGGCAAAAAAATATTGATATTTAGTGATAAAACTGCTCATCTTCTTGTTTTTTTTACCCAGGGTCATTTCATAGTTTTAAAATAAAAAGTTCTTTTTGTCTGAACTCTTTGAAATCTTTATTGGTGATAAATAAAACAGTTTTACAACCCGTGTAAAAATTTTTTGAAAAAATATTGTTATCTAGCTGTAAACAAAATGTTTTCTTCGCCTTTTTTGCTTGTTTGTTTTCGCATCGGCTCTTTTAACATAGCAATTAAAAAAATAGGTCTCATCTTTCGAACTCTCTGACATTTCAATCGGTATAACTGTATCCAAGCTTCCTTTAAAATTTTGCGAAAAAATATGCATATTTAGTAGTGAAAACATGAGTTCTTTAAAAAAAAAAGCTTTAGCTTTCAACCTCAGAGCAAAAATAAATTAGAAGGTCTATGC
Source organism: Maratus michaelseni (assembly GCA_963931845.1). NCBI lineage: Eukaryota > Metazoa > Arthropoda > Arachnida > Araneae > Salticidae > Maratus > Maratus michaelseni. The sequence goes on along the minus strand of OZ007589.1, from coordinate 455,332,859 downwards.
TTTCAATGCAATGGTACGGCTTCATCCGTTTTCAATCCCCCTAGGTTAAACAGGTGAGGGTTGGGTTAATCAATCAGGTTTCCCATTTCTGAAGGTAGAAGCCTTCAAAAAAACATTGACGCATGCACAAAGAAAAAATTTTCATGTGGATTTGACAGAATGAGCTTTTCGTTTTAATTACATAGATGGCATAAATTGCATACTATTTTTTTTGCTACGCATAACAGGTAGTTTCGGTATTGGCAATTTTAAAAGATAATGTACACATCGACTTCTTAAGTTTTTGTAGTCTTCCAAAAAAAAAAAAGGAGAAAAATAAATTTCCAAGATGAAAGCGAACTATTAATATTTGTTGATGGAAGAGGCAGAGATAACGAAAATGCAAAAAATCCTTCACAAGATGAATTTGTGACCAAGAATTAAGACTAGTTTCTTTTTTTTTTTTACCTGCAGCATACAATACAAATTGTAAGTATGTATGTGTGTGTGTGTGTGTATATATGTGTGTGTTATGGTCATTATGACTAATCCGGTCATTATTAATAATGATCGTGGTTATTATTAATAATGACCGGATTAATCATATTGACCGTAACACATATGTGTATATATTTATTTAAAAATGAAAACACCTGTGAAACACGAAGGATAAGAAATAAAAAGCAATGGAATGGACACACACACCTATATATATATATAATTTAAGTTAAAATATTTCATCATTTTTCATATTCCATGTAAACTGGTGTACTAGATGCAAAATTCTTAAATCATGAATACAGTAACTATGAACGAGAAACTACATATAAAACAGCACAAAAATGGCTCCTAGTTTGTCAGAAGGTGGGGGAGCAACATATGCATAAATTTTTTTTTAGCTGTAGCTTCACATTTCTATCATACTGGTTTTGCAAGGCACAGCTATCTTGGATACACCAAAAGTGTAACAAAAAAATAATCTAAACAAAATGATATATGTAAATTAAAAAAAATATTTTAAAAAGCTGAAAAATAGGATTTTTTTTTTTTTTTTTTTTTTTTTTTTTTAAAGCAGAATTAAAATGCTTTAAAGACATAAAATAGAAATAAATAGAAATGCAATGAGAGGCTACAATAATTTTAAAAAAAAAGTATGCATATGTTGCTTTTCTTACCTTTAGACGAGCTAGGAGCCATTTTATGCTGTTTTATGTGTAATTTCTTGTTTAAAGTTACTGTTTCCATGGTTTGAAAATTTTACATCTAGTGTTTACACCTATTTTTATAAAATGTCAAATTTTTATATTTTGACAAATTATATGTATTTTGTATGTTCAAAAGAGCTCTGTAGCACTCGGAACACACATAATTGATAAATTTTGTTTGTGCTTAATATAGATGCATATCTGCCAACTTGTAAGGTTTAGTCTTATACAATGTAAGAAGTTAGCTCGAATTGTAAAAGTGGCAGGTAAGACTGCAAAGTTTTGGGAGAAATTTTAAATGAATCTTCCAATATTCTTTTTAATGAATAAAAGAAATAAAAAACCAATGTACATATAGTCTTTATGTTACAGAATGTGGTATGATGCATCAACCAAATAACTGACAATGCAAGATTTTACATTACAGGATTTCTAGTCTTATTCTGTGTCTCACAACAATGCTGAATATTAGAAAATATTCTGTACATAAAACTAAAACTGAATTTTTGAAATTTTTTTATTAGAAACTTAGATCTATTTTGATTTTAAAAATGCTTAAAATGATTAAAACATGTGAGAAAAAGATTGCTATGACCAAAAATACGACAAAAGAAAAATAACTGGTGCTTTTGTTATTTGTGTCATGTCTTTATAATTTTCAGTTTTAACATATACAATAGAATTTATTTATTTTTATTTTTTTTTAGATCATTTAACATATATTTTTTAATTATGTGTTAACCAACCAGTAAACCATGTATTACAAGATACCTTTTGTTACATGTGTCAAGAATGTCAGAAAAATTGTAAGGTTAAAAAACATGTTGGCAGATATGTACATGCATGCACTCTCTCTCTCTCTTTAAAATATCACTCAGTTGTGGTACTTCATGGTTGTATCTGAAAAATTAAAGACATTTTCCCCTCAACCTTCATTTCTCATATTTTTTTACTCATTTCTTAAAGGCACATTATGTGTTATTAGATGGCATTTAAGAAGTAATGTACACCCATCTATTGAAATGGTATTGTATACTTTGCTTTGAAACCAATAAATTTTTTACATTTAAGGCACAATTCTGGTAAAGACAAGTTCCGTTTTGACAGGTTTTACTGTATAAATAAGTACATAGTAATTGTTTCTAATACTTACAACAGAAAGCTGTAATAAGTCTTCTTTTATAACTTCGACTTCTTTTTCTCTATCTTCAGAATTTTGCTTCTCATGAACAGAATTGTGATGTTCACTTGTATCATCAATATCCATTTCACTATCATTAAAACTAGAATTAATGTTTATTAGGCCATTTTCTGATATTATGCCATTATAGGGCATAACTGTACCATTTTGGATTTGAGAAGGACAGTCATCTTGAAAATCCGATATTCCATCCAAGTTCCTGTTAGTAGTGGACTTCAAACAATATTGTAACCATGCTTTATGATCCACTTGAAAAGAGCCCCCAAGTTCAATAGGTAAAGACGGGGTAGGTACATGAATGCACAATTGAGGTAAGTTAACCATAAATACCTGTAAAATATTTTTATTAATTTAGTCTATAAATATTTATGCTTTTAAAATTTTTTTAATTTTATTATTTCTTAATAAAGCATATCATTCACACCCCAACATTCTTAAAAAAAAAAAAAAAAAAGTTATACTGAAATGCATATTCATTCTAAATTGACATTTAAAAATAAAAGTAGTAGAAAAGAAATTTCATAAATCCATGAGCATAACATTAGATGCCAATAAATTTGATTAAAATACCATTTTTGCAAATAACTGTTAAACAAAATGCATTAAAATGAACAAAAGCTTTAACCAGAAAGTTTAATGCTTCATAAAAAATTATGTATTCAGTCAAAATAGGAAAATTCTAAAAATTTTCAAAAATGTTTTAGGGCCAAAAGTATATTCTTTTACAACATATTAAGTAATATATCACCAGCACTCGCTAAGATATTTTAAATAAATGCAAATAATAGTAAATGTTTGCTAAAGGTACTTTAACATGTAATTTACACACTCACAAATTTTGAACAGAGGTAACTGTAGTAATCAATGGGAAGTCTAGACAAAGCAAAACAATGATGCACTATACAATGAGATTGTTTACAGCAATCCTTATTTGTAAGTTTGGAATTTTGTCACTTTGACTCAATAGCAAATATGGAAAAATGGCAATTACAATGTTGAAGAATGTCACTATGTTAACATAAAGAGAGAGGCTGTACCTATTAATAATTTTCACAGAAAGTAAAAGAAATATTTTAGAAATAACAATTCCAATTATATATATTATTTCTATAATATGTGTTAGACAGTTGCACCATGGAATATTATATATAAAGACAGAAAATGTACTTAAAAGGTACATAAAAGGAAGAATAATTACATGAACTTGTAAAATTTAATTATGATTTTATATACATAAAGTCAACGTTTTGACCTGCATCTGCAGTCGTCTTCAGGATGTAAAGTTAAAGCAAGCTAAAAGATGAAAACAAAGTATGAGAGACAAACAATTGAATTTCGGCCAATAACATGATTGGAAGGATGTCATCCTTCTAGCAACTGCATTTTCCAAGCCCTGCTGAATTGTATATGGTTATTGCATTGTCCTGACATGAAGGATAAGAAAATAATGCTTTACCTCTCTATCAAAAGAGAATTTCTGGAAATAATCACAACTAAGCTCAGAAAGTGCACTAATATATTATATCTTGACATTGCCATTGAACCCTAAAATGGCTTAATTTCTTATTAAATCACAGTCATACATCTGCCTTTTAATCTTCAGTTAATAGAGCCTGAAATATAGAGAGGTGGCACAATTTACATTCAGAATTTTGTAATCTTGTCTAAAAGAATTTCAGCACAGTTTTTCAGTGAGAGCCTCCCACCCATAAAATTTCCATTAGAACTAGTCTATATGAAACCGAATTATTAAAGGCATATAATGTTTGCTTAAAATTTAAAAATAGATGCATTGAGCTAGACTATTTTTTAAAATAAACATTAGCACTGTTATTGTAAATAACAAACTTAAATTCTTTCAATAAAATTTTAATTTTATAATGTAAACTTTTAAAGTTAATTTAAATAAGTGTGGGCTTAAATATATTTTTCTCTCAAACAATTCTACTCCCCACCATTTATAAAATGTTGGTAAGAAGACTTGCCTCCCAGAAAAAATTTAATTTTAAGTCATTTAAATTTGTAGATAGGCAAGTTTCACATGTAATTTATTATGCTGGTAAGATGGGGAAATAGGTATTTAAAAAAAGAAAAAATCACATTAAATTAAAAAATTTTGAACAAGTTTCTAAAAACAATTTGTTTTCTCAATACAAATGGCAACTAAAAATTGTTTGACTTCATGGAGATGGTTAGAATAACTAAAGAAAAAGTAGGACTTAACATCCAAATTTATATGAAGCATAAGATTTAAATTGAGCACAATGATAATGTTATATTTATTAGTACTTTATAACTTATAAACAAAGTATTTTTTAAATGTTCATTTTGTCTCTTTTAATGTATATATGTACAAGGTATGAAAATGTAAGAACATGAAAACTGTATGCTCTTCTCAGTTATGCACAGTTTTAAATATTTTCCTCTAATTGTGTATAAGTAAAAGAGAAGCAACTGTGTGCATTTCAAAAAGCTTTGACCAAGATAAAATATTACATGTTTGAACAATTTTTAAAAACGCCAAAATAAATTCTACATTTCAGTGATGCCAAAATGTCTTTCTTTAAATGGTAAGAATGATGCTTAAGGAACTTTGCATTATATCAACATACAAAAAAAGAAAAGAAAATTTCAGTAATTGCAACATTAAAATATCAATCAATATTCAAATACATTGGAAGATGCAATATTAAATATTTAGCACAGTTCTATTTTATGCTTTGAGGATATATCCATCCAATATTAATCAAATTTCTGTCCTCACACTAGATTTAACAATATTGATAGAAATAATTTTGCTTTATGCTTGGTGCTTTATTAATTAGAAAGGCCAATAAAATTAACTTAAAATATTCCTGATTTGTAATGCAATTATCATAGCATATAAGCTTTAAAATTACTCATTACTTTTTTTTAAATATCTATTCTACCAAATTATTAAAAATACAAGAAATTAAACTACTTACAATATTTAAACAATATAAAATTAATAAATATACATAACTTTAAGATACAGAAATTAATCAAAATAACTTCTTCATTGTGAGCTTAGTCATGTGATTCAAGTGCTTGTTTTTAGAAAATAAAAAAGCTTCACAGCTGAAATTTGCATCTTTAATCCTGTACAATATGAACAGAAAAACTAATTTATAAGCTTTTCTAAGATACAGGGCAAAAATGAGACAATCATCTGAAAGATTAACCAGAAGGCACATATCCCACTCCACAGCATCCAATCCAGATTCAGCAAATGCATATCTTCAACTCCTTTTTATCATACTGTGATATTGATACATTTATCTAATATGTGTGTGGGAGGGAGAAAATCAAATGTTTTGCCATGATATATGCAACTAAATCAAAAGGCAAAAATGCTTTTAAAACATTGAAACGATATATACAAACACTATGAAATATAAGAAACTACTCGCATCTTCTCTGTCTTAAATAGATATTTTTCATTTTAAATAAGATCTTCAAAAGATTATTAACTTAAGCTTAATTTAACAAATGATGCTTGAAAATAATGTAGTTGATTCACTGGTGTTTAATTTCTATTAATTTAGTTTAAGACTTGAATACAACATTCCCAAAAACATTTGACTTCATAAATTTAATGACATGATACCTTAAGAAGGTAATTTTTCAATAGAAGAATATAAAATATAATATAGAAAGAAAATATGACGTGACATGAAAATAGGAACATCCACTAACACTTGTTTACATGCAAAAACAACAATTTTTTTTTTTTAAATCTACAGTGAAAAGATTCCAAAATACTATAACAGAATTCACTGGTTAAACCACAGGGCATTTATAAACTTTCAGCCATACATAAGTATAACCCATATGTGTATATGCAAGACATTATGAAATTAAAGCTAAAAATTTAATAAATAGTTTTAATTATTGAGGGTAATTACTGAATCTTTATTATTTTACAACAAATAAAAATTTACATTTACAAACGACCAAGAGTTTTTGATAGTTTAGCAACAAAGTAATTTCAACTGCACACCATTTTTAACAGGGTTCATACTCATTTTCCTACATCAATTCCCTGATGTATTTTCCGTGATGAATAATTTTTTCACGTCAACAATTAATAGCATTTTTTAAACCAGTATTGTGTCCCCCCTCCCCCTCTAAAAAAATATATAAATAAAATAAGATAAAAACAAGGCAATATCAAAAATAAAGTTTATACATAACAAATATGAACAATAAGGACATAATTTTAAAGGAAAAACATTAATTTCTTTAACAAAGTTGTGAAGTCTGCATGCCTTGCGGGACTGTGTTTAAAATTTCGGTAGATTGCTGCAAGAATTTGGTTTAATTTCCACTTTGTGATTTTATTACCTCTATGAAAAGCATCATGAATGAATGATATCAAGGCTGCAAGTGCCAATATCAATTTTAAAATGTCCAATAGAAACTTAAGAAAAATAAAGAACAGTTTTCAAAAATTTCAAGTTAATGTTAAGTGCATCAAGACTAATTTGCAACAGATGCGATAAATACAAATCGGCAGAACCATGAATACATTTTTGGGTCATTCCATGTCAAATAAACCAAATATTTTCAATATTCAACCTAACCATTTCAGAATTTACTAAAACCTTCAGGAATAATTCTCCCTGATGAAACAAATGAGAATATATTTTTATACTTTTTTTATCTAAGTAAATTTTCATAGAACTAATTTTTTAAATTTCGAAAAATCATTTTTTGGCTTGTATAAATGTTTTTAACTTTGAATTCCTCAAGTCCTATCAGGCATATAGAGTTATTTGACCCCTCATTTTAAAGAAAATTTCATAAGGTTTAATTTGATATGCAAATTGACCATGCTTGGTTAAAAAAAAAATAATTTAATTTAAAAATTAAAAAAAAAATTAAATAGTGTTTTTAAAAAAGAAATTTAAAATTATGTTTTTTGTAATATTATAAACTTTAAATTCTGAAAGTTTTAGAGTGGGATCTCAATGGGATCAGCAGTTATAAAAGAATAATGTTTAAAATTAATAAGATAATAATTAATTTTTAGCACAATCATAAAATTGACGAGGTACCAACTTTAAATACCAGTCCCAATTGGTGTTTAACATTGGTTTTTTTTAACATAACTGCTGATCTCATTGAGATCCCACTCTAAAACTTTCAGAATTTAATATTACAAAAAAACATATATATTTTTTAAAACACTATTTAAAAAAAATTTAATTTAAAATTTTTAAATTAAATTAAATTAGTTTTTTTTTAACCAAGCATAGTCAACTTGCATATCACATTAAACCTTATGAAATTCTCTTTAAAATGACGGGCCAAACAACTCTTTATGCCTGATAGAACTTGAGAAATTCAAAATTGAAAACATTTATACAAGCCAAAAAATGATTTTTAGAAATTAAAAAAATTAATTGTATAAAAATTTACTGAGATAAAAAAATAATAAAAGTATATTCTCATTTATATCATCAGGGAGAATGATTCCTGTAAGTTTCATCAAAATCTGAAATGGTCAGGTTGAGTCACTGGTTGATTTGACATGGAATGACCAAACAAGTCTTGGGCTGTAGAGTGGTCAAGAAAAACAGAATTTAAAATTCTCATCTGCACTTCACTGAATCTGCCTGGCCAATATCTAACGATTAAATCAACTTGGTTTTCTTTAAATATTTTATGCAGAGCTTCATCCATATATATTACAAATTTGACATCCTTGCCAATATTATCCAATAATTCTTTGTAAAAAAGGGAGATAATATGAAAACTATTAAATATGCCATTTTGAAACTGCTAATAACTATTAAAGTAACTATTTTACAAATCACAAATAATTGTGTCATTGATTCAGTGACTTCTTTTTTTTTGGTATTGTTTCCTTTGAATACTTTTATTTAATTCAGGCCATCCTTCGATACAATCAAGCAGCTGAAGATTTTGAGCTGGGTTATTATATAATTCACAGCTATTTTTTTGTTTTGCATGTTTTGCATTGCTGCTGAGATCTTGTCATCCCATGTTTCTTAGCAAAAATAAATTCTGGCACAAATATGGATCATATTCAACACATTTTATTCAATATGTGAATTTTGCATTCAATTTTTTACCTGTTCAAATCAAATTAAAAATAGTTTTCAATCAGCTCTTTGTAATAAATAAAAAATATATATTTTTTTAAAAACAACTTTTACATTTTTGAACAAATAAATCTAGGTGGAATTGCTTCTACTGGAAATAATTCATAACAATGTGCATCAATTTCAAAACAAATCTCAAGCTACTGGCAAATTCAGACTTGATGAGTGAAGAATAGCTACCATGGAGACCCCCCCCCCCCCCCACCCCAAAAAAAAAAAAAAAAAAAAAAAAAATCAAAGAATGTCTTGAAGAAAAGAGACACATTTAGTTTCATGACCTCCAGATGTTTAGAAGGTGTGTCCAGTGTCTGAATGGATGATGCCAGATGTTAGAAACAGCTCAGATTAAATATCATATAAGTTATGTTTAATCTGTAAAGAGGAGTGGCTAGTTTCCAATTCTACACCAAACGATATTAGAAGGCAGCTCTTAGTTTGAATTCATTTTGACATCACAAAGTACACGGATAACAGTAATTGTATTCATTTCCCAGAGTAGCTGATCGTTTTCTCAGGTTTTCCCAAGTATGGGGAATTTTTTGGAATATCTCCTGATTTTTACAACCCAAAATTTATCCCCTGATTTTCCCCATAATCTCATAATCCCCTGATGAGTATGAACCCTGTTTAATCAAGAAATGTAAAATACAAATGATCATTTGTCGAAATATTGCAGCAATACCAGCAAAAACAATGCCTATTCCAATGCATGTTTTTTTTTTTTTTTTGGCCTATTTTGTGAAAAGTAAAAGTTATTTTTGTGGAATTTAGTAGATTTTTGTGAAAAATAACCTTTTGTAATGAAATATGAAAGACAGTTACTAAAATTCGAACCAAGCATTTATTAATAACTTCTTTAAGTCCTTCTGCTAAAGTTTTCCTTTCTAGTGAATTTGTTTTGTTTGCAAATTACACATTTTAAAACCGAATAAAATAAAAATAATTAAGATGTTTTTATGGAATGGAATTTTGTAAAGGAACCTATTTTATTAAAAGGAATTTTGTGAAGGGGCCATTTTTATTAGAAGGAATTTTGTGAAGAGATATGTTTTATTAAATGGATTTTTGTGAAGGAACTTTAAATAAAACCCAAATTTTGGCTGGATTGATCCCTGCAATATCTGATAATTGGCTGAAATTTTATATAGTAATGACCAAGAGTTTTCCCAGTAGGGGAAAAAACCAAATTCTAAAGAGAAAAATAATGAACATGCATCATTTTGCCACCACCATTTCACCAGAGACAACTAAAGAATGTTTTTACCAATTGACAACACAAGTTAGGAAAAAAAGGATTCTGTACCTTCTGTACAGGTGCTCCTCCAGTTTGCTAAATAAAATGTATGTCAAAATTAGATTTCACTAAGGGAATCTAAATTCATTCAAATATGGAGGAAAAGAGGATAAGGGAGACTAAAATCAATTGCTTTAAAAAAAATAGGTTATCATTAAAAAAACTATGTGTTTAAATCTAAATAAAACAATTATCTTTTTTTTTTTTAAATAAAAAATAACTACGGGTATCAATAAATAAGAACAAAAGTTAAACATTATGCAAAAACTTTTTTTTTTCATAAATATGCATTTACAAAAATAAAGATTACATAAATACTATAAAATATTTGTCTCACAAAAACTTCAGTATCATACGCATGGCAAATGAACAGAAAATAAAAATTAAGAAATTGGGAGATTGAGAAGAAATAAAATGATAACAAGGTAACATTTCATAACTAAATATTAATAAAGAAGAGCACTATCTTTCTAAAATAATACAAACTTCAAAAATTACAACAGTAAAGTCACACTTTGGCATTGCTATAATTTTAGAATTTAAAACTAGAAAAGAGTAAATATTACAAAATTACAATATAAGAATATTTTTAAGCAATAAATTACATCTTAAAGTCTGCCCCTTCGCAACAACCAAGTTTCTCATGAAATAAACATGCAATGATGCAAAAAGGCATGAAGAATCAACAAAGTTAAAATATCTTTTAACTAATTTTAAGGTTATTAAATCAAGTTATAAAATTTTCTCATTTCTCAAGTCACACATAATGAAATTAGCAAGAACTTATTAATGCAACACAATGTTTACAAATTAGTAATAAATGTCTATAAAATTATTTCTAACAAAGCATTGGATTGGTGTATCAGGATGCAAAAGCGCATGAAGAATTAACAAGTTAAAATATTTTTGAACTAATTTTAAAAATTAATAAAACATGTTACAGAATTTTCCTTCATTTTGTAAGTCATATGCAAAACTTAACACACACATAAAAAAAAAAAACACTAGCAAAAATTATTTTATTGAAACATTATTTTGGCCCTGAAATAAGATGGAAAAAAAAACACTAGCAAAAAATTATTTTATTGAAACATTATTTTGGCCCTGAAATAAGATGGAAAAAAAAATTAATGCTGATTTCTAAATGCGGCATGACTAGATTAAAATTAAAATATTTCCCTTGAAAATAGCAATAAAACAGCAAAAACACGAAATATTGATTAAAAATGAGAAGATAACTACTTTATACTGAATATTTAACTTTTAGAAGAACTTGTAAATGTTTTTATAAGAACAAATATGATGATTGGATAATGTTTCAACAATATAATGTCTATAAAATGACTATTAGATTGGTATATAATGATGGCATATATGATGTTATATAACGCTGGTGAAGTAATAATACTGGACTGCTATCAATGATATTTGCACTTTTCTTCATTCATTTTTAGAATAATAAATTTTTATTTTGAGAAAAAGAGATCTTGGTTATAATGTAAAAAATGGTTCAAATGAGTCACCACACTAGGAGGTACAATTTCAATTAATACTAATTCAACTACACAAATTTCAATAACAGTTACCAATATTAGTATAAAGGTAGTAATATAGATTGATGCTATTTAAGAAATAAAATAAGTCATTTTTGTATTAAATTCAATAATCATTGCAAAATTATAATCTGAGTGAAGAGTTGATCTAGCAATGAAAGGAAAGATATAACCATATCTAATATACTGAATTTTTTGAAGGGCAAAAAATATCTTGAAAAATCTGATTTGCACAATATTTTAATGTTATTGCCTTTATTGAGATGGTCATTCAGTTCCTAAGTCAGAAACAAGGTAATATATAAATCTTCTAAGCATATAAAATATAACAGCACTCAAACAGTGCTATATAGCAAAATAGCTTTAAGATATAGTTTTATATGTTTAGCAAGAAATAAGAACTCCAATCAATCAAGAAACAAAATTTAGTCTGTAAGTGTTTTATTTTACAATAGGGATCCATTTGCAATCCAGTTATGAATGTATGGAAAAAATACATTTTTATGTGAAATCCTTTGTGAATAAAATAATGAAATATTAATTTTGCGGGGTTTATAATCAAACAAGAAGATAAGTTCGTATAGAGCACAATCTTAAACGTGGTATCGGGATTCAAGTTCACTTTTGGAAGAGCACTCGTGTATTTTCCGTCCCGCTGAGTATGACTGAGTTGGAGGTAATGATGCATTGATAGATATGGGAGTGGAAATGAAGTAATGTTTGTTTGGAAAATGGATTTAAAGCATTCGCTTTAAAAGTATTATAATTAATAATTAATTTTGTTTATTTCTTGTTTACCTTTTGTTTTATCTCTTGTGCTGAGATTGAATATTAATTTTTGTGATTATTTTCTGCAAATAATTCTCATATTTCTTTAAGTATCAGTAAAAATAAAATAGCAACAAATGCATTTTCTAGAAATTATTTTTTTCTACAGTAAAAAAAAAAATAGAAAAAAATGCTTCCAGTGATTTTTGTAGATAATTTAGATTTTCAAATAATAATAAAAAAAAAAAACCTGATTGAAAGATTCCATTTAACAATATATTACTTTTATAAGTGAGTCCCACTCTTGCATCTTAAAACAAAAAATTGAGAATTTGTTACTGTTTTAAGCTAATTCGATTTTATTACATTGAAATATTCCTATCAGATTTAATTTTCCTTGAAATCATGTTGTTAAAAAAAATATTTTTATACAGATTATCCCTTCGTATCATTGACAAATAGCTAATTCCTAAATCGTTAGTTTACAGCTAGATGCAATCCGTATCCGTACAATAGCAAAAAACAGAATTAATAAAACACTCAGAAAGCTAAACATAAAATTAACTTACCCTGTCTCTTAACTTTTCACGCAGGAACAACTGTAATATTTTATAGGGAGCTTTGAACCACAATGGTGCAGCAACAATCAGAACTTTTTTCAGTCTCGCAGGATAACCACCCTTCAAAGTAAAAACTTAATGAATCAAGGCTTTTTTTTTTACATTGAGATTTATTTGGGTGTTACAACAATGTGGAAACAAAACTAGAAGAAAATGTATCGAAGAGAAAATGTAATAGTCATTTAATGTGATAAAAATAAAATTAAAAAAAAGATTGAGTTATTAAAAAAATAGAATTATGTATAACATACCTCTTTTGAAATTTCCTCTTATTAAATTTAAATTAAGAATTTTACACAGAATGAAATTAGATATTTAAATTTCATTCAACTTATTTTACATTGTCACTAAAATATATTTATGTTTACATTTCCTTTCTTTGATTTAAATTTGGTACATTCCTTCTTGTGAATTTATAAATTCCTTATTCGATATATCTATTCTTATTCAAAATTGTTATCACCAACAGTTTTTCATAACTTTTCATATTTCTATTGAAATTTCTCATATTTTGTTAATCTTTAAACCACAGCCGAGGTGTGTTATAGCAACATCTAGTAGAGCAAAAATTCTATTACAGCAAAATATTTAGCAATCCTTGGCAAATAATCTTGAAGAACAATGGCTTTTGAAGCAAGGAGTTGAGTACATGGAATTGTCAGCATGCTCACCAACCTATATATAACAGAACATACACAGGCAATCTACCAAAATGCAGCTCGACCAAGGCCTTCTCTGATACTTCCAGTGCCAGAGATTAGAGGTCTGCACAGGGCAGAAATTTCAATGCCCGGTCCTGGCCTGAACAGAAGAAAATTCTTTTTGGCCCAGCATGGTATAAAAGTTGAAAATTCAGTTCTGCCTGGCCTAGTATAAAAGCTAAAAGTTTGGCCTCTATAAAAAAAATTATTGGCCCGTCCCGGTATAAAAGCTAAAAGTTTGGACTGATCCCGGCATGGCCCAGCCCAACTGAATTTCTCCAAAAAACAGACTTTTATGCCGATAGGGTTAAAAATTATCTTGTACAAGTTTTGATAAAAATTACTTATTTTACCTTTTTTTTCATGTTTATATTCTTTATTTTTAAAAAATCAACCTGGGCTGCGAAGTACAAGCACATCCATTCCAAAATACTGTCCCTCTCCTAGTTTTTTTTTCTGGCTGTGCGCATGTAAACTAATTATTTTTTAAAAATCAATTTGCACACTAATGTCCAAAAATTAAGGCATAGTGACCGGACTCTTTCGATTTTAGATGTTTTGTCAAATATCTACTGAAATTTGTTATGAATTGTCCTTGAACTTCAAGAATGTAAAGAACATGTTTGACTTCATAATTTTCAGTGAAGATTTAGTTGCAAGGACAATTAGGGGGGCAATAATAATTTTAATAATAAAATAATGTTTGTGATCACCCAAGTAACAGAAAATGCTCAAAATGGTTTGTCACTGTAGCAAATGACTATGTAGGTCCTGTTCAACATTTGTGTAAGCACGTATATATTGTGACGATGTTAATGTTTCTGTTAAAAATTCAAATGTTTTTTGTTTATAGCATACAGAGTTTTCAAGTGAATTTAATACCACTTTCCTAAAACTTGACAAAGAACAATAGAAATAGTATACTGCAATTAAAAGATTAATATATTGAATATTTGATGAGATATGGGTATTTGTATGAAATACATTTTCACTGTACATGAGCGAACTACAGCAAAGATTTTTGTCATGATTTGGTAGTCAATTCTATAGAGCAACTCATATAAAAAGACAAGTCAAATATCGTGAAAACTCAAAAATATACCAGTGATACAGTGAGCTGATTGAAAAATTGGGAAAAAATCCCTTATAATCCAACTACTTTTAGAAAGCAACTCACTATATAGTTTCTATCTTTCTGAATATTCGCAACATTTGAATGGATTTTTTATATAAGTTGCTATACAGACTTGACTACCAAATCATGAAAAAAATCTTTGGTATAGTTTGGGAAGCACAGTTAAAATTTATTTCATACAAATATCCATATCTCGTAAAATATTCAATATATTCATCTTTTAACTGCATTAAACTATTTCTACTGTTCTTAGTCAAGTTTTCAGAAAGCGGTGTTAAATTCGGTCGAAAACTCTGCATGATATAAACAAAAAACATTTGAAGTTTTCACAGAAATGTTAACATCTTCAAGAATATGCCTGCTATTCTTACGCACCAAAAATGTTGAAAAGGACCTACATAGCCATTTGCAACAGTAACGGACCATTTTGAGCCTTTTCTGTTTCTTGGGAGAATGCAAATATGTTATTATTAAATTTATTATTACTTCCCCTAATTGTCTGCAGGACTAAATTTTTACTGAATAACATTAAATCAAACATTTTCTTTACATCCTCAAATTTCAAGGGCATTTCATCACGCATTTCAATAGATATTCGACAAAACATCTGAAATTGAAAGTGTCCAGTCCCCTTAATTTTTGGACATCAGTGTATGTAAATGTTATCATTAATATTGTTAAAGCTGGATACTTAAAACTCAAGAAATGCTATACAGTAAAATCTTCTAAATTGAATCGCATTGGGGAGAATAAAAATCCATTATAGATAGGTTCCTTTCTTAGAAGGTACATCGTCTGTTATAAATGTATCATTCTTTTCGCACTTATTATTATATTCAGTTTGCATGGATCAACACATTTTTACGTTTAAGACAGGAAGGTTCCTTTTCACAGGTTTTACTGTACTTTAATTTCATTGACTAGAAATATGTACTATTTTTTTAAATAATAAATTTAAAGTTTTAATTGTAGAATAATGGCAATTTAAAAATATATGCATTTTTTGCAAAAAATATTGGACCAGACCAAATTTTACTGATTTTTGCACATGGCAAGCCAGGCCGGGCCAATGATTTTTATAGATGCTAGGTCGGGACTGGACCTGAAAATTTCAGCCCAAGCAGACCTCTACAAAAGTAAGAAGTCAAGGCTCGGTCCAGCCTGGCCCAGAAAGAAGTCTGGCCCGGCACTAGTCAGGAGAAAAAGTAAGGCCAAGGCATGTCTGGAAAGAGTAATTACCAGGTACGGCACAGTCGGAGAATTCAGAATAAAGTAAATCCCTGGCCTGGCCCAGCATGGAAAGAGTGAAGTCCAGACCAGCCCAAGGCTTGTGAATGAAAATTGGCTCGGACCATCCTGCAGGCAGAGCTAGGCTTGGACCAGACCCGTGCAGACCTCTACTAGAGACAAACTCTAGTGGAGGAGAAGGAAAGAGGCTTCAGAACTTACAGGATCAGCTTATAAATTGCATGCCGAGCATATGTTCAGCTGTTTTAGCAGTTCAGGGTGGCCACACACCTATTTAAGATTGCAAGAAATTCCAAGAAAAACAATTTGTTTAAATTATAACTTTTGAAATCTTAACAAGTGCTTGAAACAGCCTTATCGTTTATTTAACTGAATAAAAGAATTTTGTAAACCCAATTTTTTATTGTGATACATTTTTCTAAGCTGTGAAATAGCAGACCAAAAAAAAAAAAGTACAGATTTTTATCTTTAATTCGACAACAAGTTTATCTGTGAACTCAATGAGGTGATTGGGAACCTAAAAATCAACCACTAAAACTTGGTCTGCTGGCACTACTTGCCCCGAAATGACAAGGCCATTATAATATGCTAATTGACTTCTATCTAATGCAGCTTTGAACAGCCTGAACGGGTATTAGCAGTCCCCCCCCCCCCCCCCCTACACACAAAAAAAAAAAAAAAACCGCACACAAATAAGGGTTGGCAGACCATCGTTTTTCATATATTTTGCATTGTCAACTATTGCTACAAAATTAGAATTTTTCCGGTACTCAATGAGGTTTTGCAGTCATGACCCGGTCTATGTTTTTCAGGGAATGTTATTACAAAAATCCATTTAAAAATACTAGTTGGATGTGTCAATCCCAAAACTTTCTTCTATCTCACACAGGTTTCACATACACTAAAAAGAATCAGCACCCATTTATATCAAGGTCTAACTCAAACTCAACTTTTATTAAATTCCATGCATTATATCTTGAGATATGACTATCACTAAAATCATGTAAATCCTGCAAAATGCTGCATAGCAGCACAACCTGCTGGGCGATTTTTACCAAAAACTAATAAACACCAATTTATGTCAAAGACTAACTGAATATAAAGTTTTATTAAATTCCGAGCATTAGTTCTTGAGATAGAGCTATTGCGGAAATCGCGAAAAATGCTGCATAGCAGTGCCACCTGCAGGGCAATTTTCACCAAAAACTAATCAGCACCCATTTATATCAGGGACTAACTGAATATAAAGTTTTATTAAATTCTGAGCATTAGTTCTTGAGATAGAGCGCCCACAAAATTTTTGTCATATACAGACAGAGTCACAGACAGACATTTTCTAAAAATAGTCAAATCGTGTTCAGCCTTCTAAAGCGTATAAATCCGTCGGAAATTTTCATGAATCCAATACTTTCTTCTTGTAAAGATAGAAGAAAGTAATAAGACTAGGATTAGTATGATTTCACTATTAAATTACAGCATTATACTATATGAATATGTGATAAACAATATTCTGTAATAAGAAATATTTATAAAAAATTCTAAATATATAATTTTCTTTTGGCAGAAAATATTTATTATGTTGGCTTTTCATAAAAAATGTATTCAAACATTTGTTTTTTAGAAGGAAAAGTTAAATAATTTTGATTAGCATGTACAATCACGATTTTATATGGCAATAAAAATATACCTATATATATATGTATATATAAATATATATATCCATGCAAATGCCCTACGCTTGAGCAATTGTTTACAGTTTTATCATTGGCTAATATGCTGCCTGTTTGGTGACAATTAGTCTTGTTGGCAAAGTGAAAACATAAATGGTTTAGAGAAGCTGATAATTGTAAGGGCAACAAGCTATTGCTCTGAAAGGCAACTTCAAATTTGATTTGTGATAGTGCAAAAGAAATAAAATATGCCCTCTTTTCTGGGTTTTAGGTTAAGATTGAAATCTTCCCTGACTTTTTGAGTAGTTATTCTTTTTCTTGACATTTCCAGATTCTTCTGGTTTTTCATTTTGGGTGTTTGTACATTAGGGTGTGTTGAAAAACCGAAATTTATATAATCGAAACATAAGTGCAGGAAAGTTGCCAATGGTTATAAGGAATAAATTCGCAAAATATTACACCAAATGGTTAATATCTTTTACCGCCACAAGGGGGCCAAAGTTTTTAAAAAAAAGATTTTTTTGAAAAAAAAAAATTACATTATCCAACCATAACAATACAATTTCTAATAGATTGCAACAGTTACTTAAAAATGTTAGTAATATTCCAATAAAATTTTATTACGGTGAAATCATTTCTATTACACGCCACAGGGGCGGTCAAAATTTTGAAAAAACGGCAAAAATTTCAATTTTTAGTTTTTTCCAATTTTTCCAATTTTTATTACATATCTACAATTAAATAAATTTACATTATACCTAGTAATAACTTATAAATGTCTAGTAATTTTGATCATGGTGTAGCCAACCAAGGGTGAGAGGGACCCGCCCCCCCCCCCTCCTAAATTTGAGAGAAAGGGGCTTTTTGAAGGGATCCTGGGGATTTTCCGGGAATTTTTTGGGATTTGTTTTGTAGGGTGGAAAATGATGGGGACACCCCTACAAAAAAAAAAAATCCCCAAAATTTCCCGGAAATTTCTTAAAATTCATTCAAAAAAACTTTTTCTCTCAAATTTAGGGGGAGGGGGCAGACCCCTCTCGCCCTTGGTTGGCAATGCCCTTGATAAAAAGTACTAGACATAAGTTATTACTTTATATAATGTAAATTTATTTAATTGTAGACATATAATAAAAATCGGAAAAAAACTAAAAATTGAAATTTTTGCTGTTTTTTTTCAAAATCTTGACCGCCCCCCTGCAGCGATATTAGAAATTATTTCACCATAATAAAATTTTATTATAATATTACTAACATCTTGAAGTAACTGTTACATTCTATTAGAAATTGTATTGTTATGGTTGGATAATTAAATTTTTTTTTTCGAAAAAATCATTTTTTTTGCGATTTTTCGAAATTTTGACCCCTTTGCAGCGGTAAAAGATATTAACCAATTGGTGTAATATTTTGCGAATTTATTCCTTATTACCAATGGCAACTTTCCCGCACTATTATGTTTCGATTATATAAATTTCGGTTTTTTCGACCCACCCTATTGTACATTTCTACTGTTCTATGCAAATAAATGCTGTTCCCTTGAATAATTTTTTGAAAAGAAAATACCTTCTGTAAAATTTCAGATTTAAATATTAGATATTAAGGACACTACAATATAAAACATATTAAATTATAATATAAATATGAGCAAAGAATAGTAATATTTTAGAATAACTTTTTAAAAAAACAAAAGAATAGTACAGTCAAATTTAAACTCAGCTTATTATGGAACCACATTGCTTTTACACTGTCAAAATTAAAAATAAAAAGCCAAATATATTAGTTTAAAAAATAAATTTATGATAAGCAAAATACCTACCTTTAACAAATTTAGTATCTTTTGACTTAAATCAAAGTCAAAATTTGCATATTTCGATCCTGTCATATTATAGATGAAAACAATCCCACATCGCTGTGTTTCAAAACTGAAAATAGAAGAAAATTACAGAAATGAACTTCTAACAATACAAAATAACCAAAATGTTTACAAGTCAAAAAACATTGCAGCCCAATTTCATAGATTTAAAAACAGAAAACTGCTTTGGCATTCAATAATCAAGGAAGAATGAGGAAGGCTTGCGAGATGCACCACTAACTCTGAATTTAACGAATGGGACTCAAATCTTAATTAAATAACATAACAAGCAAAGAAAAATTCAATGATATAGCAAACCTTTCTAATGCAACATCAAGTTGATAGACTACACCTTGTAAGGTTATTTGATGAGAAGTCTCTGTTGGCATGTGCTTACTGGCAGTAAATATGGCTATAGCAGCACCTCCACTATCTCTCACAGGCTAAATTAAAAAACAATTAAGTTAAATATAAATAATCATCATAAAAATAATAAAGACAACGAAATAATTTATGGAATTCAGCATAAACTAACAAATTACTTTTCTGGTAGCCGGGCACAACAGTGATATGTATACATATGTATATACACATACATATGTGTGTGTGTGTGTGTATATATATATATCACTCTCGCGCCCGGCTAACAGAAAAGTACCCAAAAAAGTTTGAATGGTAAAGCAGAAAGTATAACAAAACATAACAATTGTTTAAAAAAAATTATATAACTTCACAACATAACATTTCAACATAAACTGACTAATGACTGACTGATATTTCACAGACAGACAGACAGCGCCCACCCTAGGGAACTGATATTTCACAGCAAAATCCAGTGGTATCTGCAGAAACAGTACTGCAATGGCTAATTGAAGTGGGATTAAAAGCTAAAAACCTGTAAAAGCACAGCCACAGAAAATAAAATAAAACTGAAGTTCGCGAGAATTTTTTTTTTTTAATTTAAAAATTTCATTATTGATTGGTTTCAAGAAATATTTCATAATCAAATGTTTATCTTTTTTAACCTGGTGGAATCAGCATGGCAGACTTAGAGCGAAAAATATAATGAAAATTGCACTCAATACAGTCATACAGGTTACATAATTTGCCTAGAAAATAGTCAAATACTAACCGTGACACAATCATTAAACACTCAAAAATATTTAAAAATCATAAAAAAGTGTGCATACCCCATCATATACAAAGTTTTTCACACACTTAGAAAACCACTATTTCAAGATAATGCTTTCTGCTATTGGGTACCTGCCATAAATAAATTTCAGATTTCAAAGTGAAATTAATCATCTGATGTGAGCTAGAATACTTATTTAAGTTGGATACATTGTTATAAGGTACGTCTTCGATTTCATAATTAACATTTCCTGGTAACAGTTCAGATGTAAATAGAAAATGTATATGCTGAAATAAGAATAAAAATTGTTATGCCCATAAGAATAAAATTTGTTATGTCTCAAGACATACTGTACTCTAAAAAAACAATTTTTAAAATTTTTCTCTATATAAAGTCTAATAAAGAATTTTTAAAAAATTAAACAGGGCTAAATTTTTACAGCTTGTTCTGACTAAGATTTTAATGTAGAGCACTTTTCATTTTATCACTTTATTACAAAGTGGCAGCCAATTACGGGAGAATTTGTAAAAAAAACCCACTTTTCTAAAAAATAACCCGTTACCTAAAAAAAACAAAAAAAACCTGTCGTAAGCAGCTGAAATTGATGCATTTTATTACATACTAGCAGACTACGCCCGCTGCGCTGGTCGGTTTCTCCAAAAGAACCTTGAAGCAAACAAAATATATCGGTGAATTTAACCTATTTTAAAGTAATCTGTACCTTTACCTGGAATATCCTAAAATAACATAAAAACGGATACTTATTTCACTAAGTTATGTTTTTTAAATACGGTTTATTAGTACGTTTACAATTTATTACCTACCGTTTTCCATTGATTTATATGTTTTATAGCTACATTTTTTAATAACGTGAATTAACCTATATTATTCACAACTAAAAAGAAATGGCGCATCTAGTATTTGTCGAGAATTAAATAAAAATCATGCACTCGTGACATCATAATTCACTTTTATATTTTAACAGAATAATACGGTTACTATAATTTGTGACTCGTGCTGACACATTGCTGTTATTATTTTTTTCCCGCGTGAAGTTTTCGCTATGGTACTCCAATGTGAAATTTGGTAATTTTTTAAATTCAATATTTGAAAAATGGCATAATCAGTGGATTTGAAATTTATATCAAGAAAAATACAATTTTTTACCTTTCTAACGCAGTTTGTCTAGCAATTTTCTGACAAATACTTTTCGAGCAATTGATTATTTCAGTAACTTCAAATGTTTCATTTTCTGAGATTAATCTGTGGCAACGATTAGCGAAAATCCCAGTCGTCAGCAACGCATACCTTTTTATTAAAGAGGATTAATGGTTTAACATAAAAACAATTACAAATTTATGTAGACATTCTAAAATTTTATTATAACAAGAAAATCTGTAAAAATAAAGCTCATGTTTTGCCAGAATTTTGCAATTATTAGTTTAAATTATTTTAAAACTAAATAAGCACTCCTTAGGTATTTTTAACTATTTTTATTATTCTGAATAGTGCATAAAAACAGAACAAAAAAATAAAATTGACTTTAGTGAAATATTTGATGTAGTACTAGGGTGGGATTTTTTAAAGAAATATTTCACTGTGGGTTTTTTTTAGAGGACAGCACAATACATCCCTTTATTTTATTTATTTCAAAAATAAATATTTCTGTTTTTCTATTTTAAAATTGATTTTTTTCTTTTTAAATTAAAATAACTTTATTTTCCATTTTTAACTCCCTTATTCAATTCCTACTAATAGCTCACAACTCTC
Organism: Maratus michaelseni; assembly: GCA_963931845.1. Classification (NCBI taxonomy): domain Eukaryota; kingdom Metazoa; phylum Arthropoda; class Arachnida; order Araneae; family Salticidae; genus Maratus; species Maratus michaelseni. The sequence continues at coordinate 455,310,585 of OZ007589.1, read as the reverse complement.
TATATATTTATATATCTTGTTCAAATTTTCAAATGTTAATAAAATACTTTTTATTCATCCACTCAAGTTCAAATACATTTTTTTAAACTTGTAGTGGATGACACTTGATGTTAATACAGTTTTTTCAAATATTAATTCATTAATTAAATTAAATTAATTAATTTTAGTTTTATATTTCATTTCTGTTCAAAAGTATAGACTCACTCCATATTTTAGTCTCCTTCGCCCGGGCGTCGCCTGATCGTCGTTTGTGAACAGCCCCATTATCTTTTTACGCATGAAGGTTTCGCTATGGTACTTCATTGTGAAGTTTGGTAATTTTTTTAATTCAATATTTGAAAAACAGCATAATCATTACATTTGAAATTTATATCAAGAAAAATACAATTTTTTACATTTCTAGCGCAGTTTGTCTAACAATTTTGTGAGAAATACTTTTCGAGCTATTAATTTTTGGTATTTTAGCTATTTATTTTTTATTTAATTTTTAATACATTTCAAAAATGTCTCTTATATAAGATATTTAGCAGGATATAAATTTAGGAATAAATATCGTCTGTGATGCAGCGTGTAGATCGCTGGAAAAAAAATTTCTTTTTGACATAAGTAAGAATTGACTTTAAAAACTTTTTAATATTACCTGTTCCAAATGTATTTAATTATCGGCAATCATGATTTAAGTTTTTTTCTATTTATTTTTAAAAAGTAAACGTCATCGTTTTTAGTCTTCTTCCTGGTTTATTTTCAAATATCTTACTCTGTTAACATTTCAATAATTTTTAAAGTTTGCAAGTTTGTTCACTGCTGTGTTTTGCATACTGTATCCATCCACTTTCGATATTGTGACATCTGCTTCAAAGCTTCGGCAAGAAAACAGGTTGGATTCTAACGCCACTTTGGGGCAGAAATTTAAGAAGTAGAATATAGATTTATTTATTGTATGGTGAAGAAACAAAAAGGACAGAATTTTTTTTAATTAGAATTTCACAGATTTTACACTTTGTGCGTTGGGGAGGAAGAAAGAGGAGAAGAAATTTTGGTGAGGCAATTTAGATGACAGACTATTTTATTTATTTAAATTTTAAAAAAAGGAACAGAACAGAAAAAAGATTGTTTAAGATTTTAAATTTTGTGTGCTGGGTGAGGGGGGGGGATAAGGGGAGAAACAGATACTGTAAGGAGATTGAATTTGCATGATTATTTAGAAATGAGGGGGTTAGAATGACAGTGGAGTAAGTCAATATTTAGTAATTTGAGAAATGAAGGGTTTTGTGAAACTTGTTGTATTGCCGTTGCATTAAGTGGTCCAGCTTGTTTTGCCCTCTAGCGACTCCCTAAGTGAACTATGACTTATTTGACTGTCACACTGAACAGAAATTAATATGCGTTCAGTGAAAATATGGTTATCTCTCCCCTCATTTAGAGAAAAGGGTCTGACTGCAAACTTTTGAAAATGTGTCATTTCTTTACAAGCACCTCTGCAATCCAATTCCCACCCCCTAACAAAATTTGTTCTCATCAATTTCTATAAATTCAAAGATTGGTATTTGGTCATTCAATAACATAAATATATAATTATTATTTTTAAAAAATTAGAAAATTCAGCTTTCTGATATTGAAATAGATGTTCAAAATCACGTGTGTGAAATCTGTAGAATATACGTGTAGTGATAATTATGCATTAAGGTAGGGCACAATTCACGATTTTTCGCGTCAAATCGGCGAAATTTGGCAAAATTCGTGATTTTTACGCACTCTATCGGCAGAATTCCTGATTTTTAACGCACCCGATCGGCAAAATTTGCGATTTTTCACGTCAAATCGGTAAAATTTGGCAAAATTCGCGATTTTTACACACCTGATCGGCGAAATTCGCGATTTTTTCGCATCCGATCAGCGAAATCGATCCACGGGCCACCAGTAAACCCATCGCGGGCCACAGGTTGTGCATCCCTACATTAAGGTATAAAAGTTATTAATCACTCCCACAATTTTGGACTACCCATGCTGCCATTTTGTTTTCAAGGAAAACAAAATAGCGATTTGGTGCAAAATCAGCAAAAATTACCATTTTGGCACAAGAGTGTGAACTATAGGTGCAGATTCCCAAAATTTGCAAGGAGCCAGTGGCTCCTAAACCCAAAAAATCCAGTGGTCACAAATGTGAAACAAACGCATAAAAACAATAGTGTTTATATGGGATAAAAAGCTACACAAAAAACTCAGGAATTCAAAGTGTAAAGTAATTTATTTAATATACACACATAAACAAAATTTCAATACTAATTAAGTGTAATATAAATCTTAAGTCATGGACAGTCAGAAGATAAAGTGGGAAAAGATACGGTTTATAAACAAAATTGTATAAGCTAAACAATTATGATAACGGGCAATATTAGAAAAACAATATTTATTATTTTGATTTTGCCATACAAGAGTACACATAAAAGAAAATCTGAATGTGTGAGATTATTTTGCACTATAAAAATCAAAACACTTATAAGAAAAATGTTATTTTATTATTATTATCTATAAGAAAAAAAAAATATTTTTTTTAAATCGCAGACTATATAAAATTATCAGACTCAAACTGTTACGAATAACATTTGCTATTCGAATATATTTAATAGTTTGCTGTGTTAAACAGATAATTCTGAAATGTTATTAAAAGATAATAATAAAGTTTGTTATGTGTTTTGCTCTCACTCTTAAAAAAAAAAAAATCAAAATTTCAAGATGACGACTGGGAACACCAGAAATTGATCACTTTTAAATCACATGGCGACTTAAACACCGAAAGTTAGTGGCCACAGCAAAAAATTTAGTCGCCACGTGGCGACTGGTGACCGTGAATCTGCACCTATAGTGTGAACCCTGTGTACATATCAGATATCTTAGAGAAAATATTAGAAAACTTAGGAAAACTTTCAATAACAAGTGCTACTAAAATAGTATTCAACAATCGTATGAGAATATTTAAAATATTGTTTTATAACAACTTGTCTAAAATACAAAAACTAATTTTAGATTCTGTGTTCTATCTGAATAACATATATAAATTTTAAATCAATTTGTGCAGTACTTTTCAGTTAGCCGGGCGCCAACGATATATGTACATATATAAATACATATGTATATACAATATACATATATATGTATATATATATATATATACACACATGCATATATGTATATACAGTATACTCTCGATATCTCGAAAACCTTGATATGTCGAAAAATTATTTTTCCCCTTGATATTACATATTCATCTAATGTTAATTTTAATTCTTATCTCGAAAAGTTTTCACTCAAAACCTTGTTATGTCGAATATTTTTCGAAGTAAAGATATGAATTTTTCCTGAAAAATCGCCGTTCATTTATATCCAAGAAAATAAAAGTATGTTTCTAAGAATCTCTCACACCCTTCATTATCTCTCTGAGGGATCAGGAACGATTTCGATAAGTCCATCTGGTCACTTGAAAGGCAAACAAAGGGAGAAAAACTAGTCGTTCCTTGTCACATGGGTGGCATTTTTGGGAGGGAATGAATGAGGGGGCGGGTGAAGATGCATGCGGTAGATTGTCTCGCCAAATCACATATCTTGCCAATGATAATTCAACTATCCAATCATTTGTCACTCATGTTTGTTGCTTAGGTCAAGTGTGTTGTTTTAAATTGGTCAGAATTTACTGCATATGGTTAAGGTATTCGCGAAAAACGTTAGTGAATTGATAAAACGTGTTCGTGAATCGCCAGTTCTAACCTCAAAAATGGAAAGTTTGAAAGAAAATAAAGCAGTGAGCATTAAGCGAAAGTTGAACGTGTTAACAATTGAAAAAAAGGTAGAAATTTTAGAAGCTGTAGATAAAGGTGGGAAAAAGGGACAAATCGCAAAGGATTTCAAAATTCCAGCATCGACTTTATCGACGATTTTGAAAGACAGAAAAAAGATTGAGAAACTTTACGAGCAGGAAAAAGGAGCCGCAAAGAAGATTAGGAAGGCTGCATATCCCGATTTAGAAGAATGCCTAATAAATTGGTTTAAACAGTGCAGAGATCGTAATGTCCCTCTTGGAGGTAATGTGTTGAAAGAAAAGGCCGAACATTTTGCAGAAAAACTGGCACACAAGGATTTTAAATGCAGTAATGGATGGTTGGAGAACTTTAAAAAACGCCACAACATTGTTTTTCGAAAATTGTGCGGCGAGAGCCAATCAGTGAGCAATGAACTTTGTTCAGAATGGATTAAAAAACTTCATGCTCATTTGAAAGATTATTCCCTGGACAACATTTACAATGCCAATGAGACAGGGCTTTTCTTTAAAGCACTACCGGACAAAACTGCAGTTTTCAAAGGAGAAGCGTGTCACGGAGGAAAGCAGAGTAAAGAGCGAGTAACATTACTGTTAGCTGCCAACATGAGTGGGACCGAGAAGTTAACCCCCTTGATGATTGGAAAATCCAGAAACCCAAGATGCTTTAAAGGAATGAAGTCCTTTCCTCTTCATTACAAAGCGAATAAAAAGGCTTGGATGACAAGCGAATATTTTTCAGACTGGCTGAAGCAAATAAATAAGAATATGTGCAAAAAGAAGAAGAAAATCTTACTTTTCATCAACAACTGCAAAGCTCACGGCATTATCCCAGAATTGAAAGCGGTGAAAGTAGTTTTCCTCCCACCAAACACCACTTCAAAGCTGCAACCTCTCGATCAAGGGATAATCAGAAGTTTCAAAGTTGGATACAGGAAGGAGGTAGTGAAGAAGATCGTAGATGCCATCGATAGGAAAGAGGAAATTACGCCATTAAACATTCTTGATTGCATGAGGATGGCTGACCGTGCTTGGAGGGACGTCACTCAAAAGACTATCATAAACTGTTTTAGAAAAGCTGGCTTTGTGAAAGAAGCAGAAAATGAAATTGAATGGGACGAGGAACAAGAAAGCAGCGCTGAACCCAAAAATGAAATGCAGTGCGAAGAATGGGGGAAATTTTCAAAATCACTCAATCTTTCCGAAAACATAACTTCGAAGATTTCACTGAATTAGACGCTGACGTCGAAGTCTGTGGGCTGTGGACCGATGATGAAATCATTTCTCTATCGATTTCTTCTCCAGCGTCTGATGATGAGGAAGAAATGAATGTTCCAGAATCATCACCTATCGTTACTGCGTTCCCAAGCTAAAGATGCTGCCCACATACTACGACACTTCATGGAATGCTCGGAAGGCGTGGAAAATGATGACTTCGCCGCTATTTTTCGAATAGAAAAATTGGTTGAAAACCAATTTCAAAAGAGATGTCGCCACGCCACGATACTGGACTTTTTAAAAAAAAATTAGCAATGTAAGTTCATTTATGTATTTTCTAATCATTTTCAATTTAATGTAATTATTTTCTACTAGTAAATTAAAATTATCATCAGGTGATTAGACATATTGTCGACTATCATTACATATTTTTACTTATTCTCATCTATCATTACTCTAATTTTTATAATATTATTCTGTATCTTGTGTTTTTACGTGTTTTTTTATGTTTTAGCTAGGACCTTGTTATCTCGAAAACTCGCTATCTCGAATTTGTTTTAGCGTCCCTTCGACTTCGAGATATCGAGAGTATACTGTATATATATATGCGTGTATGTATATATATGTATACGTACATATGTGTGTGTATACATACATGTACATACATCACTGGCGCCCGACTAACCAAAAATTACCATTTGTGCATTTTTTTCTTTGGATGACCATGCAAATGGGCATGGAAACACAAGCAAGCAGATCCTTACTCCAATGCAAACAAAATTTACACAGAATCATCTGGAAAATTCACTAACAGACGAAGAATGATCAAAATTAGTGTGCACTTAATAAAAAGTGAAGAGTGAAGATGCACAGAAAAAAAATTTGAAGAATGAAATTGAATAATATCCCTTGAAAAAATAAAAACAATATATTGAACACGAGAAAAGGGAGATGAGTAGATAATGCCCATGACAGGACAAAATATTTTTTCTAAGGTGTTTTTGATTTTGATCAGGACTTAAACTGCATTATTTTTATTATTATTATTTATTTATTCCTCACACATTTTGCTAAAAAACACAAAATAGAAAAAAAAAAGGGTAGAAAAGATAATTTCTAATTTTTTAGGCAATATTAGTGAGACATTAACATTAATTATAGATTTAAATTTTCTCCAATTATGCAAGAGTTTTCATAATCGAAAATTTTTGGAAGGAAAGAGGACCCCTTTTTCCAAAGATAAAACTAAAAGACATTGGGTACAAGCTAATATATTTTTTTAGGCAATTCTACTAAAATTCTAAAACAAAATTGTTTGCTAGGTTAAACCCTGGTTTTGATTACTGTGGTAAAATTTAGGATCTAAATACAGCGAAACTTCCATTTAACGAAGTCTCATCGTTACACTTAAAAACTTCGTTATGAAGAAAATTCATTAAATAGAAATCAACTTAAATTCATGAAATGTTTTTGTTCAGATAAGACAAACAGATAATGGATTCAGAAGCATTTGTTTCAGTTTCAAGTTTGAAGTCGTCTTTTACAAAATAGTTGTGCATGGTCGATGAAATTACGTCATATTCCCAAGTAGAGTTGCAAAGGCTAGAAAAAACCTGGTTTAAACCTGGGAATAAACCGGGTTTTTTCGAAATAAACTGGGTCTTTTGGGAATAAACCCGGTCTTTTGGCAATAAACCTGGGAATAAACCGGGTCTATTGGAAATAAACCTGGGAATAAACAGGGTTTTTTTGCAACTCTATTCCCAAGCTTTCATCAGCTCTGATACACAGATTCTCAAACTAATGTTTTCACTACATTGTCTTTTTTCTATCTTTTTTCAATAATGTACTTCAAGATTTTGTATTATTCCTTAGACTAATGGCTGAAGTTTAGAAGTTGTAATGGCAGGAACAATAAAAAACTTTGATGTTCTTCGATTTGCATTTTGAAGCACATTCTTGTGGATGTACAATTGTCTATCAGCAATGGAAGGTCAGAATGATAAATGTCTGACTCCAATTGATATTTTTTGGTCTAATGCATCTGGCACCATTGCGTCACTGCATCTTCTATATCAATGAATGTAAAAAGGAGATTTTGACTTCCATCAAAAGTCAACGATGGAGTCTCTGTGTGGGAGAGTGGTGATAGCAAATGTTTTTCTTAGTGCGAAAAAAAATCGGTTTGTTTATCACCAAACAGAATGAAAATTATTTAAATATGTTCATTTTCATACAGTCAAATCCGTTGAAATAAATTCGCATATCCATCGCAACCTCTTCGTTTAAATTCTGTACACATACAAAAGTGGATAAACTTCGTTATATAGAATATCTTTTTCGTAATATGGAGATTAATTTACATGTTAATGGTGTTCAAATTCAAAGTTCCGCAGAAAGTTTCGTTAAGTGGAAAACTTCGTTAAATAGGGACTTCGTTAAAGGGAAGTTCCACTGTATAGTGATTTTATAATTGATTTCTGCCTCTACACTGTTTAAGTATATTTATACAAGATCTGTAATATAAGTTGTTTAGCAAATTTGAATGTACTTTGATATAATGACACCAGGCTTTACATAATGTAAAAGTATAAAGAAAAAATGAAATAGAAAAATAATCATACTGTATGCTATTGATAAAATGAAATAAAAAATAGAAGCTGCTGCAGTTCCGCAGTGCCTACTCATAAGCTGCCACTGATAAGTATTAAATATTCAATGATAAGATATATCATTCATTATTACTGAATTTTTAAAAATAAACTAATTACCAGTATAGTAAACTTTCCGGTTTCCAATTCATTTTTTAACACCTCACTAGTTGGATCAAACTTTACTAATCCTTCACGTCTCCGTGTAACCTAAAGATAAATTTTAGATTAAAAACAAATTTTGGCAATACAATGTTTTATGATCATTGAGAAAAATGCATCTAACAATTAATATATCTTAAAAAATATATATATATAAAATTACTTCATGGGCTTCATATAAAGAGACAGCTCGGAAAATGTCAAATTTCCTAGCCATCATAAATTTAATGGCAGTAGACATGCTCATTAGTTTCTGGTTCCCATTACTATGCATTGGTAGGTCTTTCACAAGGGCAAGAAAGTCTTGCACAGCCTGTAATAATATGTAATATTATAAAAACTTTTAATAATGCAGAAAATACATAAAATAAAAAACATTATTCACAGATGACAAAAGTGATTATAACCGGGGTCTCCGAGATGTCGTAGTGTGTCCTTAACCGGGCCTGCTACAAGTGACGTCACAACCTGCTGACGTCAAAACAGTGATCCATAATAACTTAAAATTTTTCATGTACTTTGTTCATTTGTACGGATTGTTAACGATAGTATTTTGATTTTATTTATTGTTTTATATAGTAATTAATAATATTTTTCAGTGTATTTAGATTATAATGCTATCAATAATTATTGATTATAATTATTAAAGAAAGTTTAGATTATATCTATAAAATAATGAGAAGAAAATGTTGTGCTCCTAGTTTCTAATCTAAGTCTTCAAATTCGCTACTGATAATGAAAAGAAGAAATTTTAGCTACGAAAATTACCTTGTGATAATTTTACTTACATTTCAACAGAAGTGATCTTCATTAAATGTTTCGATATACGTTTCATAATTCGTGAAGCTAAAATTAATATGATGGTATTGAACTTGCTGTGCTGAGAAAAAAAAATAACCCTAACAACGAATGTCCATCCTACTGTAATAGAAATATTCTGGCATATTTGAATGAATTTGTACTTCCAAATCAAAAAGAGTCGAATGATCTTTAGAAAAAAAATAATAAAAGAAGCAGACGATAAACAGTTTAAAAAATGATTTTGAAAGAAATACTGTAATAAATTGAATGAAATCTGGATACATTTAGTTAGAAGTGAGTGTGCTTTGTTTATAAAATTAAAAGTAACTGATTTACACAACTTAGTAGTTCTACGTAGTTCCATTTAACATTTTAGCTAACTTAAGTGTACAAATATATTACGAAAATAAAACTTTTGATAAGTTAATTTGAGTGGTTATTAGGTCCTAGACCCAAGTACAATAAATAGACAATTATTAAAATATTACAAGTCAGTTACAAAGTTAAGATAGAAAATTGGGTAATTTTCGGTTAGCCGGGCGCCAGTGATATATATATATATATATATATATATATATATATATATACACACACGTATATATACACATATCTACACACACATATATGTATGAATTAATATATATATATATATTTATATATGTACATGTATCACTGGTGCCCTGCTAACCGAAAAAGGCTTATGGCGAGAGAAGGAAAGTTGGCAACATATTTTCTGGCAACCTATTCGTAGTTTCATATAAATATTTTTTTTCAATATTTATATAATTTATTTAATATAAAGAAGCCATATATCTCTTTTTATATGCAGGTAGAACAGAATTGTATATATAAATAATTTTATATATATAAATAAACATAAAAGTTCATTAGGTTTGTTTTCATAATTGTGTATATAATTTAAAAACATAGCTAACTTTCTGAAGCCCGGATTACGCCAAAGCGTTAAAAAAAAGTGCCACGGTCTCTATAGTTAAAAAATGTCGATTTCTCTATTTAAATTGACATTTATTGTGTTTTGGTGGTTAAATTATGGTATGTAGTTGTAAAAGGGAGGAATGGGATTGATTTTGTAAAGTTTTTGGTAGATTTATTATATTTTTTGTATGTATATTTATTGTAAAATAATGTGTTTAGGAAAAGGTAAGTCAATGGGTTCAATCTGATTTATTAATCTTAGCATTTTTTTAAATTTAAAACTTTTAATTTCCTTTAATAAAACAAGTGTATTGATTCCCTTTTATTTCACGATTATGAAATTTAATATTATTTATGTAATCACAAATTATAAGAGCGGAAATGCTCTTTTTATTACATCTTTCTGCTGCGATACATTGACCAAAGTGGATCACTACTGTGACGTCACTAATACTTGTAGCAGGGCCGGTGAAGGACACACAGCGACATCTCGGAGGCCCCGTTATAACTCAAAGTAGTGCCTAAAATGTAATTATGAAAAGAAGCCTACAAAACACAAAATTTATGCAATGCGAGTACCAGATATCAATGAATTTCTAAATACAGTAGATGTTGCTTAATGCAGGGGTCTGTCCAGACTTTTTTCCCAGGGTCCTATTTTTGTGAAATTGTGAACAACTTTTTACATTTGTGAAAAATCGAATCATAATTTTGTGAATTTGAAATGATCGTAAGGTTCTTGTTTATACATTTTTAAAAAGATATATGGATGTAAAATACATATATTTTCTTTATATGTGTAAAAGTGACAGGTCAGATTTTACTTTTAAATGATTAATTTGTCAAATGTTCTATTTAAAGATGAAAAATTTTTGTTAAAAACCTATTTTTAAGACACAGAATTTTGTGAAGGGCCCTGTTTTGAAATGAAAATTTTGTGAAGAGTCCTTTAAAGGATCTAATTTTTTCCTAAACAGATCCCTGGCTTAATGTGATCACTTCGGGATCACGAGTTTTTGATAACAATAAGCGATTTAAGAAAACACCAAATTATAGTATCTAGTAGTACTATTACTAAGAAAATTATTACTCACACTTGTTGCAATGACGATTTGTAAAGTGATAAAAAGCATTTATTAAGATAATTCAGTAATTTTTGTTTCTTTACAATTCTCTGTTAAAAGTTTATTAATGAATTGCTCATACTCGTATTATTTTTGAAAATTTCCTGTGATGTTGTACACCTTGTTTCAAAACATTTTCAATGCATTCTTCATTTCTGCATTTGTAAGTGGTCTTTCATCGTCCTCCAACATCATCCTCATCATGATTTCGTATTTCTTCGCAAACTTTTTACAAATTTCAGTTTCTGTGAGCTTTGCAGCTACAGGAATGTCATTGTTGATCGCCATCCAGTCCTCATAATCTTCATTCGTCATATCATCAGAAAAGTTTTCTGTAGTTTCTAATGTTTTCAGTTTCACAGAATACAGCAGTAACAAAATAATTTTTAATTGTAGCTTATAATATTCGATTCCATGACATTACCAGAAAATACAATGTTTCCAGAAGAATAGTTTTTTTTTTTTTTTTTTTTTTGAAAACTTTTTAGGAATTGGTCTGCTGAAAAAGCAATAACATTAAATGGAGTATTGATCACATAAAGCGATGCTTTTAGTAGGAAGTATAGTACAGTGGGTCGGGACATGGTGATTTTGATAACATTAACCAGGATCACATTAAGCGGCATCTACTGTATTACAATCAATAGAAATATGATTTTTAATGCACATACTGACTTATTTTTTGGATTTGGCTATTATTACTGTCAGCAAATAGCAAATGTAAATAATAATGGATGAACAAAACCAAATTAAAGTAAATTGTTTTATTAAAAATGCTATAAAAGAAATTCAAGAATGAATATAATTGTTAAAGGATTTTATCAGACTTTTTTATGCAGGGGGGGGGGGGGGTAGTAAATTTAAATTTATAGAGCTAAAGATTTAATGAACATTTTAGTATGCAGATATAATATTTAAAATGCAAAAAATTTCAAGATAAGCAAAAATGAAAAAAAAATTATGTGAATATTTAATCTATTGAGATCATGGTGGAGGGATGAGAAAATAGTTAATAGAATAAGGCTCCAAAATACCTTTTCAACAATGACAATCCTAATACTACATGAATGATAATTCAAATTGTGGTCATGTGCTCATTCTCCAGATTTATCAATTTTGATCCATTTCTGAGACTTAAAATAGCTTTAATTTAGGAAATTCTCTATAAATAGATACACTGACAAATTACTGTTTTTCCTACATTTTTCACAACATAATTGGATTTCACACTAAAGCAAGCTAAGTTTGTTGAACTGTTCAACAAACTTAGCTTGCTTTACATTTCCCTTTACAAACTGTTATGCAACAATTTTTAAAAAAAAATTATTACTTTAGACTAAAGGTGTCACTACAAAAATGATTCTATATGTGTCCTGTAATAGCAATAAAAAAGTAAAACATTATCTAAATAATTTCACTTCCAAATTTGTCTCAATTTGCAAAAAAACATTCTCTAAAAGTTACACATGTAATGGTGGAATCGCCCTAATTCATAAAGAAAGAAAAATTTGCAGCTGATCAGAGATTAGCTAGAAATTTTATTGTTGTAAAGCTTCTCTATCCAGATTATTAATTGAACAATGACTTTCTGCTGATGAAAAACTCCAAAAACTAAAAATAATTTATTACAATTAATAATTAAAAAAATTTGTAATTATTATATTACTATAATTTTAAATAAGAGATTATATAAATTATTATGACTTTATTTAATGTATAATTTATCGTTGTTAAAATGTTTTAAAGTTTGTTACATGTTTATGTCAGTTTAAACCAGTTTTTGACGCTTGTCATGTCAAAAATCCAACCCTGCTTTCAGCTTACCTTCTCTTCCGCTTCTGTAAGTGCATCTGCCATTATGTTCACAGTTTAATTCAGAATCTGCATGGTAAATTATGACAGTAAGTTGCATTGAAAATATTTTGCAAACATAATAAAAATATAATATGAATTCACTTTAATTACTTTTTCAAGCAAAACTTAAAGCTTTTTTTTTTTTCATACACTGAAAAATTAAAACTCATACAATATAAGATCATAAAGAAGCACAGAAGAGGGGAAGTAAATATAATTAACAATTAAAATTTGATCCATAACACTTTGCATGTCTCAGTTCTCAGGATAAGATAGACATCATTATTACATTGCTTTTAGCAACAAACCAAAATAGAGCTCATGCTATGTTAACAGTATAATTTATTTTAACTTAAGGGTCCTCTCCTCTCATGCGAAAACACACACTCGCTAATGTTAATCCTACGGGCATTACTTTTCTAATGTACCTCATTTGCCTTTCAATATTTTTAAACTTTTTTTTTTTTTTTTGCATTGAATAGCTGAGATTAATCTCTATTTCTGCCGTCGAATCTTTTCTTTTCTTGTGGATTTTTTTTTTTTTTTAATACGAAGATACTTTTACTTTTGAAACCGGTTCTGAAAATAAAAGTATCTTCTTAAAAAAAAAAAATCTAAGAAGTAATTGACGGCAGAAATAGAGATTGATTTCAGCTATCCAATGCAAAAAAAATTGTTTAAAATATTGAAATGCAAATGAGATGAGAAAAATAATGTACCATAGGATTAACATTAGTGAGCGTGTGTTTTCGCACGAGGGGAGAGGACCTTGAGACCTTTGACTAAAAGGTCCTGCAATAGAAAAGTATGCTTTTGGAGATAAACACCATTAACATTAATTAAACTCTTTTGCAGAGTGATGTGCAAAGACAAATTTCAAAAAAGTTATAATCTTAAAGATTTTAAACTATTCGGGTGAACCAAGGAGGGAGGAAATGAAAATGTCAAAGCAGGAGGGATTTAATTGATTTATTATTTAATATTACTCAAAAGTAATAAGAAGGGAGATTTTTTTTTTAAATTAAATTCTTGAAATTTGTTAAACTTTGTGTGTTTGAGGAGAAAGCAGAAATTTTGGCAGGAATATAGTAGATAAGGAACAGCTTTCGTACTCGCCCGCAGTCTGACATCTTGTTTTTTAAATCAAAACATATCTTTTGTTTCTCATTTCCAAAATAATTTTCATCCATATTTACTTATTATAAACACAGTATTTAATTTTATTGACTAATTTATTTATATTTAATAAAAGTTAAAACATTTTGATTTAAAAAACAAGATGGCTAACCGCAGATGAATACGAAAACTTAGCTGCAGATAATTTAATTACTTAAAATTGTTACTCCAAAATAACGACTAGTGCAGGAAAGCTTTAAAAATTGAATGCTTTCAAAGATTTTAAATTATATGCTGAAAATGGGGACAAATAGTAAAAGAAAAACACATTTATAAATTTATATTTAAAAAAGTATGTATATAACCAGAGTTGTAAAAAACAGCCTGGGCAGGTAAGCTGGGTGGGTATCCAGGCAGCTACCCACTACAACTCTCAGGGTTGTAAAAAACCCAGGATTTTTTTTTTTTTTAACCCTGCCCAGGCAAAGTAGCTGGGCAGGCTGTACCCAGGCAGCTACCCACTGCAACCCTGTATACAGCAGATCTTTATAACGTAATTCTATATAATGCAATTCTCTATATAATGCACAACTTCTCAGATATAAACAAAGTATTTTGCAGTTAAAACACGCCTGCATTCCACATTTTAAAAAAATCACTACTCTCTAGAGGACTAAATTTATACATTATTTCATCTTTATATCTTCAATTCAGAGCTTTTTAATAAAAAAATTACTATTACAATAATTTTTTTTTTGAAAATGAGTAATATAATGAATGATTTGGTTCAAGAATATTTGGACCCTGTTTAAAAAGTAAATTTAACAATGTGTGAATTGGTCTATATTATGCAAAAATTTACAATCTACACAACTTCTGGTCCTAAGGAATGCAATATAAAAATCCTTTACTCTATATTGCTGTGTTTCAGACATATTTTGCCATGTTTACAAGGTAGGTTTAATGATGTGTGAAATGCGATCTATATAACGCACAACCTCGTGTTTTTAGGTTTGCATTAAAGATCTACTGTATAACCTGCAAAAATTTAAACAGAAATCTATATCTAGAAACTTCAAATATGCAAATCCAAAGTTACAGCTCATTCCACAAAGCAGTTTTTGAGATATCTTAAAAAGCTTCCTGCAATGCAGCTTGTTTTGCAACTATTAATAGGGAATTTAGCATTGATTTAGATTTCTGAATTTTACACCTGCATAATTCCTAAAGTACTTCACTGAATGACAACTTACTGTTCCGTATCCAAATGTAAAATTTACCAAAACATCCAAATATGTCATTAAAATTTGATGTTCAATAAAGAATTTCAGAGTTTGTTATATTATAATTTCAATATGGAGACAGCCTATTAAGCTTTTTTTAAACTGAAATTGAAAGAATATAATTCCTAATCGAACAGCTATTTTAGTTTTTCTTGAAACAATTTAATGATTAAAATGGCTTTTATCTTTTTTTGATAAACTGTGCATTCAACAATCAGTTTGTTTTGTCTATATACACTGAATCTTCAAATATATGAAAAATAAAAAAAAATTTAAAAATTTTGAAGCAATATAAAAACAGGACTTTTTTTGCAATGGTAAGTCATAACTTTAAATATTATGTATTATTTATATAATTTTTTGATGTTTTCATGTTATAGCGGCCCATGAGAATGAATCGCCAAGCGACAGATTTATCGTCAAATTATAAAACATATATCACATTATATTATAGTAATATATGATACATATAACATTTTGTGATGTATATGACCAAGTTATAGTCATATATGGCATGTATAGGATTTATAATGACACATAAGAGTTAAATAATATCTATATGACGATGTATATGGCACATATTATATGAACATTTGGAGTATATATACAGTAGACACCCTTAAATCTGCACAGCTTAATACCAGAGGTTGTGCAGATTTTAGAATTTTGAGGTTTTCTGGTCACTGTTTTGTTTACATTTTTAAAACAATAATCATATACGAGCTGACCCGCCCGGTATTGCCCAGGCAGACTGTCATTGAAAAATATAACAGTGGAGTGGACTTCATAAAAAAAGAACTGAAAAATATTTATTTATACTAAAAACTTACGGCTGAACCTAAATGGCCTATTGGTATAAAATCAAGGCTTGATATATGGCAAATTAAGATTTGAGAAATGCTAATGTGATGCATTCTGAAATTTACATCGCGATTTCTGTAAGAAAAGTCTTGGCAGAAATTGCACATTTCACTCAAAGTTCCACAAATAATCTCCGGAATCAGTAATTTGGATTTCAGAAGCAATGCGTTCATGCATGCGGTGGTTATTAAGCCTATTTTGGCGACTGCTTATGCTCTGTGTTTGACGGCATTCTCAATATAATCTATTTTGATTTTCTCTTCGTAATTCGGCTTCTTCACTTTCAAGCATTCGCAGAGATCTTTTACGGGAATTTCTAATAATATTTTGAAGCTCCATAATTGTAGCGAAAGAGCAAAACGTAAATACATCTGATTTACCTCGGCCTAAATCCTGCCAAAGGACTTTTACACAATAACCAATGAGATGCGTTTCATTCGGGCATTGCCATTAAACAATTAACAAATAATCGTGATTTCTGTGCCACATAATGATAGCGTAATATATATAGGGTCAGCCGGGGTAATTCCTGGTCAACGACTTTCAGGGGTAATTCTTGGTCACAGTACTTTTCACTATTTGAAAAAGTCCTCACCAAAATTAAAAAATCATAGAGATACTCTAAACTATCTTCTTTATAATTAATCATTTAATTGTACAATTACTACTTATTTAGCTTGAGAAAAAAAATTGTTTTGAAAGTGCTTGCTTAGTTTCTGTAAAACAACATTGGTCTCAGCAGTGGCACATTTTTACAAAGATCTTTGTCACAACTCAAATTTTAAATATTTTTCTTTTCTTTCTTTTTAGTTCAACTATCAACTACTTTAGCTATTAAAAAATAGTTTCTATATTTCTTATACTATTTTAAATAATTTACAGAAGGTGACCAAATATTGCCCCATGTAACTGGGGTAAGTCTTGGTCACTGGGGTAATTCCTGGTCAATGTTTTTCTCATCATTTAATCCCTTTTTATTGTCATATTTAGGGATTTTAATTGTTGGTAAATGCTTTAAGCATTAACTGTAAAGTTAACTGTAACCACATTGTTTACCACATTTTAGTTAATTGTAGTTCTTAATAAAGTAGAGTCACTAGGGGTAATTCCTGGTCACTGAATTTCTGAAGTAACTCTCGATCATTTTCACTTTCATTATCAAAATAACAATTTATCAAACTGTAAAAAATCTTAAAGATACTTTGAACCCTTTGCTTTGAAATGCATGCCTAAATTATTCATTTGGTTGAAATTTTTATTGAAAAAATATATTCTAAACTGTAATTCAAATTTCTGCAAAACAACATTAACCTTGATTTTTACATATTTTACAAAGATTTGTGTAATTTTTAAAGTTTTAATTATTTTATTTTATTTCAACTATGGCATATCACAATCTTTAAAAAAGATTATAAAATTTTCTTCTACTATATTAACGATTACTAGTGTATCTATGATATTATTATCTCATTGCAAAATGTAAAAATGGTGCATAAAAATATACATAATGCAATAGAGGAACCTATAATTGTTATGCTGTGTATTATAATAAAGATCTGTATTGAAGTTTGTGTAAAATTTCTTGAAAAAAAAAAAAAAGAAGACTGAAACCAAAGTGAGATAAAATCGAAGACATAAACATTCAGTTATACATTTTATGGGCCAATAAATTTGCAAGGTATTAATTAATCCATTCACTGTGGATAAATAAGTAATAAATACTGCTTATAAATGTTGGAAAACTGCATAAAAATTCTTTGGCTAATTAATGTTTTGTAAAATGTACAAGAGTCTTTAGCACATCAAATAAATTTGTATTTATAACCAAAACAAAGTCTATGCTTTATTATTCCACAATTATGAGATGAATAAATCTTTTACAAGATTTATTCTACTTATTTTAATACTCAGTCTTAAAGAAATTAACTTTACTACTTTATTTACATAAAAAATGATGCTGACCAATAATTACCCCAGAAGTGACCAAGAATTGCCCCGTTTCCGGGGTAATTCTTGGTCACTTAAAAATTATAATTATTTCAATTATAAGTGCATTTAAATTTAAATAAGCATTTTCTTATATAGCCACCAGAGGGGGCTTATTCCACAAAAAAATTTAAAACAATACCTTTAATAGTTTTTATAATAATTGGATGTTGATGATTTTTGACCAGGAATTACCCCGGGTGACCCTATATATATAGATATTATTTCTGTTGTCAACATCCCTTTTTCTATGAATTTACAAAACATGTAACAATGAATGAGGTATCATTCGAAAGGTTTTTGAAGTGGCTTCTGACATAGTACACTCAACATTTCGTTAACACATGTTTTTTGATTAAAAGTTGCTGTTAATTAAATATTAAATCAGCGTTGTTTTCATAAATGAAATGAAAGATTTTTCTCAAACTATTGTTGCCACAAAAATAAAATACTACATTACATCGTACTCAACAATAATAATTTAAAAAAAAATAAATAGCACAAAAGAGCTAAAATGTGACATTTTCTCACGGGTATATTTTATATTTATGATTAAAAACCAAAATTGAAGCGTTTAGAAGATAAAAATATTATTGATTGATTGAAGGAGTCAGTGCCGAAACTAGCCATTTTGGCGCCCGGGGCAAACATGGATTTTGCCCCCCCCCCCCCCCACTCCGCAAAGAAAATTTCCAAAGCAAATTTTTTCTAAGTTTCTAAAATTTAAAGTATATAATAAGAAAATCTGTAATACTGAACTAAGTAATCAGCTTTGTCAAATACTGACTCATTAAAACCTTGAAAATGGAATCGAAAGGAACCGTAAAATATTCCGCTTTATACAAGTTTTCATCTTAGGAAGTATAGTTATTGATATTCTCAGGGGCGGATTTAAGGGGTCGCGATGGTCTCAAAGGGCTTCGCATTCAAAGGCCCCCAAAATCCTCTTTTGAGTTCAACGAGAAAAATTATTTTTTTATCAAAGGATTTTCTTAGCACTTTTTTTTAATTAGTATTGCTTCATAATTTTCATGTAATTTAAATAGAATGTTTTTTATACCATTTGCAATTCCCAGAAATGTTTTAGTTATGTTTAAATGTTTTTCCTAGTCTTCTTTTCTATTAGCAATTATCAGAACTGTGAACGGTTGTGGAGGGTTGGGGTGAGACTCAAACTTGGATCTGAGCTGAACGGAACCCTGTTACTGTTAGAGACTTTTATGACGATTTAATTACACAGATTCAGAGTCTAATTAAATCAGATCTGATAAATCTAAATCTGGATTGTGACACTGGGGCCCCTGATTTAGAGGTCCCCCACACTTGGTATGCTGTTTACATAAAGCTGATATTCAGAATGCATTTGACTTTGTTACTGATTATAATCGATATTTTGCATTTTTAGAGTATGATAAGATTAAAAACAAAAAGAAATCGAGCTTGATTATTACAGGGGCACACGATGTATTTGTCCCGGAAATTTACATCTGGATCTAAAAAAATATTTACAGCAAAAGAATGGGGCGGCAAAACACGTAAGAATGGCAAAAAGACAAAAACAATTTTTTTTTTGCAAAGACGACTTTATTAGTCATGGCACCCTGTGCGAGGTTCTTTTCTGCGTCTCTACAAATGCTATATTCTTAAAAAAAAAAGGGGGGGGGGAGAGGTTACTATTTTATCTTGCATATGTTTCATCTCCTTAGTTTTTAGTGTCGTTAGTAATAGCCAACCTCGCGGCCTTTAAAGCCGGATTTGTATGTAAAAAAGTAATTGTAACAAATGGTATGGCGGCATTTTTCATTTATCTGAAAATGGCCAAATGACGAGAAAATAATTTGGGAGAATAAAGGTAGGGGCGCCTGCGGTTTTATTAGTCATAGCAACTTGGGTATGGTTTTCTCCCTGCACCCCTACAAATGACATTCTTTTTCAAAAAAAAAGTTTTAACAAAGAGTTTTATTTTGCGTATTTTTCAAATTATCCTTTCAAATATTATTTGTTTTTAGTATCCCAAGCAGTCGCCCAACCTCGCTTCCTCTAATAATACTAGATTGGATCTGGAGGAAAAAGTAATTTTAGCAAAAGTAACAGGCCGGCATATTCCAGTTGCCGCCAAGGACGTCGAAACGCTTAGAAAGCTTTCGCAAAAAGACGAGTAAAAAACTTTTTGAAAGATAAAGCCAGGGTGGTGCCCTGTACGAGATTTGATTTTTTACTGTACCTTTACAAATGCTATACTTAAAAGAAAACGATTTTACTGATAATTTTACTTTGGGCATTCATCCCCCAATTTGTGTTTATTGTCCACGGCAGTCACCCCTCGCCCATGACAAAATGGAAAAAGAAGAAAGCTCCATGCTGTGAGAAAAGGGAAAAAATAGAACAGCCTTCCTGGAATATTTTTATCTAATAGAAAGGTCAAAGTGAGGGGAATCGTTTGCTAATTATCCATGCTGGACAGTGCAATACCGTGTCCAGACGACGTTGAACAGTGTCATATACAGACCATCGAGATGAAATAATTCTCAAATTCTTATCTCAAGTCTATGATACAGACATGAGTAGGGACTGACCTTGAAAAATGTTAGTGATTCTCCTAAACCACAGGAAGCGATTTAAATGATAGACGGTATATATTTGGAATGGGAGAAAGAAAATAGCCTAAAACACTTCGTTTTTTATTCATTTGTTATCTTGTATTGTAGACGAATCTTTTTATCTATTTGTCTATTTTAATGCATTTGGTTCAGTTTTTCTTTTGGATTTTCCGGCTGCGAGACTTTTTATACAAATTTCATATATATATATACATTTCTATATCAAACAACAAACAAAACCTGCATTTGGCACCCCCTTCGCCTTCTGTTCTGCTGGCGCCCGGGGCTCGTGCCCCCTCTGCCCCCCCTAGTTTCGGCACTGGAAGGAGTGGTATTTTACATGTGTAGCATAAAAAAGGTATGATTTGTTAAAATTAAATTTAATTGTATTTTAAGTTTACTTCAATTTATTTTTCTTTGTACCGTATTTTTTCCAAAGAAGATGACGTCCTCCTCTAATGCAGTTAAAATACAATTGTTTTGTTTATCTCGCGCGTGCCTTTTTCTATCTTCGAAAATATTTTATTGTTAGGAATCAATGAGATGATATTATGGCTTGACTAATGTTTGCAGATATTTTTATCCTTAATTTTTATGCAGAAGTCTATATCTGCATCTAAAAATATTAGATATTGTTAAAAATTATTAGACTGCAGTGCAAAATCCTTGAACAGTCCACTGGTTTGAATTTAACAATGCACTCGAAATTATAATGAATACTTACAATAAAGTAAAATAATAAAAATTAAAAATATTTAAAAAACATTTAAAATATTAAAAGTAAAGGTCAAGTAAATAATTAATAATCCATAACTAAATATGCATAATGATAATTTTTTCTTGAATTATTCCAGGGCTGTGGAGTCTGAGTCAGGCCTATTTTTGGGCAAAAGAGTCGGAGTCATTGAAAAACAGGCCAACTCTGACTAATTTTTTTGATAGTTTGAAGTGAAATTAAACAAATTCTATGTAATTTTAAATTTATAAACTGAATTATTAGTTTTATATTTGGACTATATATACAAGGAAACCCAGGTTAAACAGTCCCAATATACTGTCCAGTGTACAGCATATAAATATGAAAACTGTTTTTAATTGAAATCTCTAGTTTATAATGTTATATTTAGTATATAGTTCGTTACAAAATGTTATTTTTCACAAAAATTTAATAAATTTCACAAAAATAACCTTTATTTTTCACAAAATGGTCCCTAAGAAAAAAAACCAGCATAGACTCCTGGATTGATATGCACATCATATGCTTCAAGGTCAAACAGGAATGTAACAGCAGGTTGCAGTGTTGCCAGTTGAGTTTTTTTTTTTTTGAATTGCTTGATTGCTGCTATTTTTTAAAAAAGTAGTAATATTTATTTCCTTTATTTAATGACAAATTTAATAAAGCGACTATTACTATTTGAAAACAAATGACAGCAATGAAGCAATCTGAATAATAGGAATCAACAGGCAATACTAGTACTTTAGCCATCCCGGAGTCTGAGTCTGAGTTGGTTCTTTTAAATTTTCAGGAGTCAGAATCAGAGTCTGCCATTTTTCCCACCGACTCTGCAGCCCTGAATTATTTAGTGAAACTTGCCTTATACACTAATAATTCACATCAAAATCTTAAAATAATAAAGTTTTATTTGACGTTTAGCCATACTTAATAACCAAAAAAGCTTGATTAATACATAAATTATTTGGTAAAAAGATAGTGATCACCACTGGCAGAACTATCTTCAAGTGTCTGCAACGCTAATAATGTTTTCAAAAATATTCTGCAATACGCAATATATCATATAAATCTATTCTTGCTGCTGTTGTAGCTGTAGTGCTAATTATATAAGGCATCAGCATTTATCAGCCTTTCTGAGTAAAAAAAAAAAATTCTGAAATTCACAGCAAATATTCTGAAAGGTTACAGCAGAGGGGGGAGGGGAGAAAATCCCCTCTCGGTAATAATTTTTCTTGTTGCAGGTCTGATTAACTCTGCTTTTGATTCGAGTCGATTTCAGGCTGAGTGTAGATTCATGCAAATTGGGTTCAGGTTAACCCGATTTTTCAAAAGTTAGTTCAGTATATTGTTTCAGATCAAAAACTATGCTGATATTAATAAGCATAGAACTTTGTGTGTTTGCTGTATTCTAAAGGAATGCTGCATCCTTTTCCGGGACTATTTCACAAAATTCACGTTTTTTTCATAAACCTTTGATGAAATTAGCGTTTCTTTTTCCCCTGCGATCCTTTGGTGAAATTCACGGGGGTTTTTTTTTTTCGTGGCCCTTCGACGAAATTCGCACTTTTTCCGTGATCCTTTGACGAAATTAATATATTTTCTGCGGCCATTTGACGAAATTTATGTTTTCTCTGTGGCTCTTTGATAAAATTCACATTTTTTTCCACGATCCTTCAATGAAACTCATGGGGTTTTTTTACAGTCATTTGACGAAAATTAAGTTTTTCCGCGACCCTTTGATGATTTGCATTTTTATCGCAATCTGGTGACAAAATTAGCCTTTTTCCCAGATCCTTTGATGAATTTCACAATTTTTGTTCGGCCTTTGGACAAAATTCGCGTTTTTTCAGTGATCCTTCGACAAAATTTGCCGTTTTTCGAGATACTTCGACAAAATTTGCCGTTTTTTGAGGATCCTCCGATGAAGTTTGCCATTTTTTTTTGCGATTTGTCGGCAGAATTCTCAGTTTTTCCGCGATCCGACGACGAAATTAACAGTTTTTTCTACGATCTTTCGACTAAGTTGGCGTTTTCACTGTAGCCCTTTGGCAAAATTCGCATTTTTCCGCGATCCTTCAAAGAAACTCATGTTTTTTTGACGGCCTTTTGACTAAATTTGCATTTTTTCGCGATTAAATACTCAATTAAAATACGAAATTCGCCGTTTTATTCACGATTCTTTGACGAAGTTTGCCATTTTTTCATGTAATTTACACGCTATAGCGCGTCCGCGGCATCGCAGTATGTTTTTAGTCTGCGACTTCTGTCGCATACATTCTGCCATGGGGCCACTATTTTGAATTTTTTCAGAAATAAATTTATACTTCCTTCATCAGAAAACATGAGTTGAATCATATTAACCAGAATTACATATTAAAATGTGTACAGAAAGATATATATATATAAAAAAAATTTTAACTTAAATTTTGCACCTACATCTTAACTGTAAGTTTCATTGTTTACATCTGAAGCGATGTGCAGATTTTAGAGTGGCAGATTTCAGGGAGTCTAGGTACTGTATTGTATATACATGTTATACCATAGGATATATTTAAGCTTTGTGATGATCTTGGCAAATTCATAACTGAAACATTGACATGATCCGAATTATGTGGACTGCTGTAACACGAAAGTACCAATTTTTTTTTTTAATAATCGTTGCATATGCATTTTACCACACACTATATCAATTTTCCACTGCATGGGGTGTAAAATGAGTAAAACATAGTCACAAACAGAGTTGTATAATATAGACGCACGCACGCCGTGCGCGGAAAATTTTCTGCAAAATTCGAAACTTTGCAGAAAAAAAATTTCAAATTTTTTTTTTTTTTTTTTTAAATACCAAAAAATCAAAAATATTCTCCAATTTTATGTAAGATTTATTTACTGTTTACGCACAATTCAAAATTTAAAGATGCAAAACATTGTTGTGACATTACAGACGCTTGCGAAGAGGTCAAAATATTAAGAATTGGGTTGTTTCTAAATGCATTGAGACAAAATAATTGATAAGAATTCAGCTCTTCTATCATGGATTTTTAGCTTTATTATTATTTTTTACCAAAATAATTATTCTTTAATTAATATTAATTTTAAATGGTAATTATTTTGAACTATTGTTTTTAATTTATATCGTAAAAATAATAGAACGTGTAATTTTATTAAACATTAAATTGATTTGCAGAAAGTTTTTGACTCAATATTTATGTGCACAGAAAGTTTTTGGTTTTATACAAGTCTGGTCACAAAATATTCTCTAATAGATTAAATTTGGAATGCTGGAGTTTAAATGTTTTTTTTTTTTTTTTAATTCCTAAAACATGCAGCGTAACAATTACAAAAAAAAAGAAAAAGAAGTTTTCAGTTTTTATACGAATTTTAATGAAACATAAAAAAATGGGTCATTTTATACCCATTCTGCACCACTTGACCTTATATCATATATACATCATTACATAAGTAATATTTACATCATTATTATGCTATATGTAATAATATTTACATCTTATATGCCATATATACATCATAAAATGACATATATATATATATATATGATTACAACATCATATAAGGGCTTAGATGCTTTACACTCACGCTAAAAAAAAAAAAAAAAATTATCGGTTAAAAAAAAGAAAAAAGTCGCCAAATTTAGGGGATTTTTTTCTTTAATGGCAACCTAGCCATTGTATTAAGTTATTCGTTTGTCGCAGTCTTGGAAATCGCGCCAAACAAACAGTCGCCAATCTTTTGTTTACATTTTAGCGTGATAGTAACACATCTGTTCCCATATAAGTTCTGTTTAGAACGTTTAATAAAAAATTGGCCACTAAAACCTGCTACTACTGGCCACTAATGAAATTTCCCAGTTTTGCACTTTAATATGTCATATGATTATAACGTCTTATGTCACATAACTTGTCGATATACCTCTGTCACTTGGTGGTTCATCCTCGGTGACTACTATAACAAGGAAATACCAATTAAAGGCATCCCCCTATTCACACACAAATGTAGGCAATGCCCAGCACTTTATCTTTTAAAATGATTAATGTACAAATTATAAGTATATTAATAATATGCAAGGTATGGCCCCTTGACCCTATCCTTCCCCAGCCAACATCAGTGCTTAAGTCAATTTCAGGAAACTTACTTAACAGGAGTATAAATAGGTTTAAAAAATGTAGTAGGGGTAGGCTAAATGATTTTTTGTCTTTGGGCAAGGGGAAGGGGGGGGGGGACTGTCAAACTCTGTGTAAAATCTTTTAGATTCAAAAAATAAATGTAGCAGTGTCAAGTTTTGGTGCAACCAGCTCAATACCTAGGCTGATGGAAACTCATTGGCCCAGATGTCCTATTATACACACCACGTTGGCGTGATTCTTTTCCCCCTGCCAATTTGGTGAAAGCTGTTTTTGAATAATAGTTACAAATATCACGTGATTTTTAATTTCAATATAAAAATAAAATAACATATTTAAAATTTCATAACGTTAATATTCAAAAACAAAGTTTTCACCAAATTGGCAGGTGGAAAAAATCACGGCAACGTGGTACGTATATGATATCTGTAGCAACTCATTTCAGCATCAAAGCAGCTGACAAAAAGATAATTTATAAATTTTGTAACCGCCTGACTCCAGCATCTCCAGTGGTTGTCCCTCTTGTATATCAGCATCTAGCCCTTTAAATTGAATAAACAAATAAACATGCTAAAACTTGGAACAGAAAATACTGTACAATGACTTAGCACAAGGGGAAGGAGGTGACAGAGCAGAGAATAACCAGGTAGCTAAAAATTTTAGAGACATCAAATTTATTTACATAACAGCTTAGGGCTAACCGATAACCACTAAGGCAGTGCTAAAAACCCACCATACATCACTGAAACAGAAACTATTACTTGTTTTTAACTACATAAATAAGTAAAAAGCATTTGATTATTTAAAATACTTTGGCTTCAATAATAAATTAAAAAATACTTTGGATGCTGCAGCTACATTAATGTTTAAAAAAAACAGTTCATTTAAGCATTTAGCAGACAGAATGAGAAAATATTGTTAATAAACAATTTTCAATCAATGTATTTGTGTAACATAAAATTTTTGAGGAAAACATTCAAACAGAACAATCTTGATTATTTTAATTTGATTCATATGTTTCTGTAATTTTTGTAGGTATTGTAACCAAACATTCCAGTTTTATTAATCCAGTAATGAGCATTTCTAATAATTAAAAATAAGAAAACAATATAAAAAAAGATGTATTACAATAAGTGGCTGTTGATATGAATTACATAAATTTAGCATGTTATACTTTAGTCTATAAAATATTTTACTTTAAAATTCGAAAAGTTCAAATACCTAATACGTAAAATGAAAACTAATGATTTACAGAAGGTGTGTACATTAAATATTCATATTTCGATTTTACAGAGGAAACTACAATCAGTGAACTTGAATAAACAATCATTACAATTTCAAAATTGTCCAAAATGAAATACATATTGAATTGTTTACAATTTTTTATTTAGACTACAATAAGCTAAAACGCTAATAATAACAAGTAACACAACCGAAAAATAACATACACTATTAATAGTTTTCTTTAAAAATAAAATGACTTCCAAAAAATACTTTTTATACTCGAGCCTAATTATGTTAATAAACATATTCTACAGTAATATTCTATTCAGAAACATGATTTCCAAAGAAAGAAAAACTACTCCATAAAAAGGTCTGCTCTTAATTATTAGACATAAATAAATAGATTAGTAAAAGGCCGTAATCCTAATAATCCGAAACTAATTTATTACATAAATGTAACATGACTGTGACTATAAAACCAACCTAAGATGAAAAAGAACAATATGGAAATTGATATTAACTAAGTATAATTTAACTATTTTATTCTATAATAAAATTATCTTACCGATTACTATCTCAACATAATTTTTTTTAATCCCGAAACTTTATGGATAAAAAACTACTGACAACGGATAGCCAAGCGTCAGATACATTTACTACCAATTGGATTGGAAACCAGATGCATTGGAGTAGAGTAGTAAATTGCTGCTGATTCATTGAGGATTTTTTTTGTTGTTGTTTCCGAGGTTTGGGGAGGGAAGGGAGATGGAGGTAGAGTACCTAGATATGAGAGTGGCGACATACTAAAAATAAAATTTGATTGGTTGAGTTGATTCAGGACAAAAGCAAGCGAGTATCACTAACGGCCGTATTCTCCCATTCCACTGAAGTGGAACGAAACCGGAATTCAGTTCATCCGAAATCAGGCCTGGATTCCGGTTCGGTGGGAAAGAGCGATTCTCCCCTAGTCCGATTCCAGATTCGGAATCATCGATATTTCTTCCCCAACATTCCAAAGGAAGTGACGTTTCAAATTCATAAGAAGTGTGAAAAACCAATCAGAATGAACGTAAACATATGCAACTGCACATGTTTATTTATTTTTTCATTAACTAGTGACGATGTTCATAGTTACTATGATTTAATCAAAATAACATTTATTTAATAAATTTGAGTAAAGGAATGAATACCTAAAGGAAAATAAAATGTTTTTCAATACTGCAGGGGATATTTCTGAAAAAGATTAAAAGGGGGAGGGGGGAATGTACGTTTTTTTTTTCTTGGTGTATTTATTCTTACGTTAAATATGAAATATTTAAATCGGATGATTAATCTAACACCTAATCTAATTTCTTATTATTGAACTGTTTATATCTGAGTTTTAAAGGCATAATTATTATATATTCATTTGTTATCATTTTTATTAATTTTGTACTTCGATCAACAAATAATTCATGATATTGGATCCAAAATTTAGACCAGTATATTTCACGATTTATGGAGAACATATTACAAATAATTAATAAATTATATTAAATAAAGTGAATTTCTCAATGCAGTTTTTGAATCTTTACATAAGTTTAATTTATTTTTCTATTTTATAATTTATCTAAAGAATAAATTTATACTGATAGTATATATATATATATATATATATATATATATATATATATATATATATATATTATTAGTGTAAATTTACTCACTAGCTATATTATTTACTTTACAAATGCATCAGTTAAAAATAGCTACTTATATATTTATTATACAAGTTTGTGGATTTATGTTAATACTATTTAGCTAAATCATTATTTTATCTTGCCACTTTAAAACTTCTTGCTAATTATGCTACTGCAGGGGGACTCACAATTTAAGCCCATTTTCACAACCCCACATATTACCCAAGCTCAGTAACACCCCCCCCCCCCTCCTCCCACCCTATAAAAAAAAAAAAAAAAAAAAACAGAATCCTGCGTACTCTACTGTACTATTGACATACTTTTGTACGTAGCCTTAGAATATTTGTGTATGTCATTTTGATGTACACTTCTTATTGAAATAACACGCAGATGCAGATAATGCTAGCATTCTAGTATTAAGTACATTTTGTGTTATATTAAAATTGTTCCTATTCTAGTTTACATGTATTCTTCATTTTTTTTTAAAGTATAGTTTTTCAAATAGTCATTCCACATTTTATTCTTGTTAATGCAATTTTAATTATCTTTAATATAGTGGCACAGGAAGGATCTTCAAATAAGAAGGGTTATTGAATCATTATTGATTATAAAATGAATAAATCCATTTTTTACAGATTAATAAAATATTTTGAGTATGAATGTGTAAAAAGTTATATAATGAAAAGCACAAGTAGTGAAAATAAATTTTATTGAGCAGTTTTAAGTTTTTAAGTTCTTGAAGAAGATGCATTCTAAAATATCTTTAGCGGTTTATGTTTTTTATGTTGACTTTTAGTTTGCATCTTATCAATTTTTAGGTGCTCCAAGATAGGCTTCAAGGCTTCAATTCCCCCCCCCCCCCCTCCTTTCTTTGCTGTACCAACCAGTGTTTAATAAGCACCTTGTTTAATTTTGCTGTGGATTATTATTCAGTTAAATTGAACAATAAAATTATATATATGTATGCATATACATTTGTACATAAATTACGTGTGTGTATGCGTTTCATAACCTACTTCAGGTAGGGCAAATTTTCATGTGCTAAAAATTCACAAACAACATTCTAATGCACCAAATGTTTTTACACAAAAGATATTGGAGCTTAGGCTGCACGTACAAAACACTAATTAATAAACAAATGACTAAATTCTCTGTCATGGCATTTCATAGGTGATATTCAATACAATTAAAATTCTTTTGTCAATGTATTCACTTATTGTTTGGGTTGAAAATTGACTACTTTAAATGAGAAAGGTTTTTGTTTTTATCATCCAAGCTTTTTAAAATTTTCTTTTGCATATTGATTTAACTAAATAAAATTAACTAATTCATATAAGACTTTAATAAAAACTGATATTTATTCACATAAATAATAATTAATATTATATGTACTTCAGTTAAGTTTTTTCTTCCTTTCATAAAGAATCAGGGTTGGCAGGTTTTTGACATGTGTAAGTTTTTGACGGTTTATACCATGGTGTGAACCATGTTGTCAAAAACCTCAGATACTACATTGATATCTAAAATTTCACATTATATGTCACACGTATTACAACATTACAGCAATGTTTAAAATATCACTATTATTGTATATCGGTAATTAATATTTTAGTAAAGTATTATTAATAACTGCAATTTTGTAACTTGGTAAAATTTTAAAAGTAAAATTGTGTATTCTTAAATAGTAAATATAAGATTTGAAAGTGTTGCTTGAGCTGTACATTTTTTCTCTTACTTAAAATATCTTAAATCTCCTAATAATTTAAAACAATAATGATATTGAACAATATTAGAATGCCATCAAATAATACATATCAACATTAGGGCATTTCTTAAATCTTCAGTGTTAAATTCATAAAGAAAAAAAAATTTCAACTGATCAGAGATTTCCCCCCCCCCCCGTTTTTTTTGTTTCAGATCAAGATTTAAGGATTAAATTAGCTATATATCGTAAGTTCTGATAAACTCAAAACAACAATGATAATTTAAAATTTTTATCATTCAGAGTTGAAAAAGAAAACTCGAGCTAAGATTTAAATCTATTTCTATAATACAAATGCTGTTAGAAAATGAAATGTTGAATTTTCTGTAATTTTGATTTTTTTCTTAATTGTTTTCATTTAATTTATAATTCTTCTTTTCTTTAAACCAATAAAATCACACACAAAGTATTTTTTTTTTTTTTTTTACTTGTTTACTTGTTGAATTATTAAATAACACATTCATTGACGATGGCTATGATTGCTAAAATTTCATAATAAATAATATTTTTGTGATAAAGATATTTCATTAAAATAAGTTCTGCACATACTTATAATTATCATACATGAGAAACCAAAAACATAATTCAATCTAATTTATATAAAGACAAATAGTTTTTTTTTTTTTATTGTAATGTTAATCAACTTTTATTTCTGTAGGTATATATTCCTTTGACTTTTCTTTAATGTACAAAGTGGCAAACTATTACATCTTAATTTTTCAGAATACCTGTAACATGTCAATTAAATGATCTGTCTTGGTTCAGTGATTCAAAGATAGTATTTTGGGTACTTTTCCATTATATTCCAACACATTTATGAAAGGAAAAAAAGAAAATCCCTTGTTTACACAAGAGCAAAATTTGATGACATGCACCATGTGTAAAGAATTTGCAAAAGCAGATGACACCAATTTTGTGAATGGATGCCCAGCTTTGCACACACATGCATATACAATCTATGTACAAAGTCGAACATTGTTGTTGACATTAAATCACTTAGCACTAATAAATACCAACGGATAAGATGGTACTATTATTTTAATGATTAACACACACACACACACACACAAAAAAAAAGTGGTCCTTTTGATTTCATATTAACAAGATTCGACTGTAATGAAATTATAAGTTTTTTTTTTCTTTTTACTAAATTCTTAGGTGTCATCAGTTAAGGGATAAAATTTTGTTACTGACTTGGTAGGAAGTTATCCAGTTTTAATTTTGTTTTACATGATTAAGTGCATTTTTCAATTATAAATACAGTAATACTTAAAAATGCTTTATATCAGCTTTACAGTTGCTTAAAATAATTTTAATCTGGTAGATTAAGAACTTCAATTTTAAACAAAAGCAAAATATTTGTGCTTTTCTGTAAAGGAGTATATAATGCTAAAAATGAATATTTGACACCTACCTTTCATTTTCCAATTTTTATCACTGATTAAGAAGCATAATTTATATTTTTATAATTAATTAACAACATTATAGTTACTAATTATAGAATAATAAAAATTGCAATAAGTCATTTCATTAGTTAAACAAATAAAAAATTAACTATACCTATTAATTATTCTTACATACCTTTAGAGTAAATATAATTATAAGAATGAACAGTTTGAATTAACGAAGGATTTTTTACTATTTCTCTTAATCAGATTATTTTCTGCCATGCTTATAAGCTCAAAAACCAAATTAATGAAAACAAACGCATAATCTTTCATTATTTAGTTATTAAATAATGAAAAATTTCATAAAAGCATGTTTTGCAAAAATTATATGAAAATTTTTCTAAATATTAAAAACTAATATAGAAATTGTGATTATAAGAATATATTTTAGTAAATAAGTTTTAATTTACATAATTTATAAACAAACCTCAATTTGAACATTTGAAATTTTATTCATTTTTATAGACAATAGTTATAAAATAATATATTTTATTTTAAAAAAAACACAAATTGCACAAATTGTGCCTATTAGTTGCTCAAATCAGTGTAAAAATTGTTTTAAACTCATAAAAGAGCTAAAATCCTACATGTTTCGGCTTTAAACTTAAAGCCATCATCGGGGAAGAGGAACAACACAAACGACTACTGATCTTTAAATTTTCGACAGGAGAAAATTGAAATCAATTCCAATCTGTTGATTATAGGATTGCTGATTATCATGTAGGATTTTAGCTCTTTTATGAGTTTAAAACAATTTTTACACTGATTTTAGCAACTAATAGGCACAATTTGTGTTTTTTTTAAATAACTAATTAACAGTGTAGTGTCCAATGGATTCAATAATTTATTTTAACGTTATATTTCTAATACATTCAATAATTAACAGTAAATTAATCAGAAATTAAATTAATATTTATTTTTCTTATATTATACAGATCTATTGCATACATTGCTATTATTTCAGTAGCAGAATAAAAAATAAGTATTATTCAAGAGCATGTTTTCAAATGGAACAATTTTTCAATGTTTTCCCAAACAGTTAGCTTTTTATAGCCTCGAACGAAAAGAAAGAATGTTGTCCATTATTGCATGATAGTCATTTAAAAATATGTTAAATAATTTTTGTAATTACTTTTTTTGTTGTGTTCTCAGAGTTTGTAGTGTAACATGCTATTTTTTAGAAAACCTAATTTAGCAAGTATAATGTAATAAAAAAAACTAGTTTGTAGGGAGCAACAATATTATTTTTGATGCTACTTCATTAAACTTATTTCACTGTCTTCTCTTTTGGCATAGCAGTGGGACTCGTATCATATTGCAGATTTAAAAGTTGTACTTCTTCGAGGCAAAGATGTATCAACAATCCTTCCAAAAGTAGCATTTAGTCCAAAGGCATCATCTACTTGCTTGCAAAAGATCACTAATGATAGTCACTTATTATACAATAAAACTACACACTTGTGATCTTCTGAGAGCAATCAAACATCTATTCAGGATTCAGGCACCACAGGATCCACCAGATCTACTAATCTCCTTCTGAACTTTTTATGGAATGATATTGTATTTGTTTCTAGAAGTAATATCAGAAATAAAATCGATGCACCCTAGAAACTAGTTTTTTTTTTTTTTTTTTAAAGAACATTATTCGCTAAATATTCTCTCAAAACAGCATTTTACACAACAAACTATGAGAAAACTAGGGTCTACGGCAGTTTCCCTACTTCTATCATAAGACTTTTGATCACTTTATCAATATATATCAGTATTTGCCTAAAAATTTATAAATATACACTTAAATCGAAGAATCTTCCATAGAGAGCATTCTATAATTTTTGATAATGGAAGTTTTAAAAAAACAGTAATAATAAATATATGCTTTTGAAAAAAAAAATCAAAATTTTTATTTTATTAGATAAATACATTTAAACAGATGACTTATGCTGTAAAATAAATCTATATCTTGGAAGATAAACACATCTAAATCAGAATTTAAATAAAACTTTTTTAACTCTGAAATACATTGAATAGATAAAATGAAGTAAAAGAAAATAAACTTTTAAGATAAATAAGTTTCCTTTCAATGTTCAAAAAATATTTATTATTATAGGGACTTTAAACTTATCCTTATTTTCATTGGGTCTCATTTGCCAGCATGATTTTTTTTTATACAAGTGAAATTCACCAACTGGAAGTTTTTATTAATAATTATGAACTTTGTTTTTGCCAAACCAAAGATGGCTGACTCCAATAAGTTTTTACAAATCATTCAAAAGAAAAATTTTATATTTGTGTAGTATTCACATTAGGTAAAGTTTGGGCTTGGGGGTGTGATATTTAACTCGTAAGCCTTGCTGTTGGATCTGATACTCATGCACGTATACTTCACAGTGGACAAAAAATTGAAAATGCAACTTACAAATTATATTTGAGCTAACAAATATTACACACAACTGTTATACTAGGGTTTCAACATCTAAAAAATCTTTTTCTGCTTTTTAAAAAACACAAGATTCCAATAAATGCTAAATTACTATTGTAAAATGATAAAAAGATTAATTGCACCACCAAAGATTTGCTTAAAAAAAAAAAAAAAGTCTTATTTGAAGAAATTATTATACAACAATAACATGTGATTTTTTAATAATTATGTTATTTTCTACCTGTATTCGTTAACGTGCAACATTAACATAAAAATTTGAAAATATAAACAAATAAGCGACTGAGCTTATTCCACTTGGATATTATATTATATTATATTGATGCAAGTTGAGAACTGTGAAAGTTGTTTTCAGAAAAGGCAGCAAGTATTTTTCAGCCCATACACAGGTTGTTTTCAAGTAAATAGTTAGAAATAAAGAAACTCAAGATTTTGAATCAAAATAGCATTAATTATTTATAACATTGCAACTGTTTATTAAGAGATTTTTTTTTTTTTTTTTTTGCATAATATAAGAAATAAATAAAGACTAAGTTAAATATAAAATAAAATAAGTATGTTTAGCCAGTATGAGTAAGTCAATGAAGATTAATTTAAATTGAAAAAATATAGTAGAATGTCCTTCTGCAATTAAAAGCCTTCAATAAAATGGCATTTTTATATTATGTAGTGCATATAAAAGTAATTTTGCCCCCCCCAAAAAAGGGGGGGGGGCAACATATTTGATTAGAGTTAGTTATTTTATATGTTGAACAGGTAACTGTACTGGTTACATCTCAAGAAAATAACAAATCTCCAAAAAATTATGAGAGTGATAAAATTGGCACCAGTGGTCAATTAAATATTTTATGACAAATTTGAACCAATTTCTGATTTATTAGCAATTAGTATTTAACAAATAAATATTTGAAAAATAAAATTGCAATAAACATTGACATTAAGACATCTATTCATGAAGTTAAACTCATTTTACTTTGAAAGAGAAATATAGTTCTTAAAAATATGAAAATAGTACTGACAAAAAATTTCAAATTTTAGTTATCACTTTAAAAAAATAGCCAAATATATATTTTTTAAATCATAGCAACATGTATACTAGCCAAAAGTTATTTTGATAGTATACTGATAAATGCAGAATTCTTTTTGCAAGGCTGTATAATATTTTTAGATTAAAATTCACAAAGCTGCCATATCATGTGGATATTTTAATTCAATGTAAAAAATCAAATTTTCACCCCTCTTTAATTGACACTTGCTATTAATTTTATAAATAATTCCAGAGATTGGATCATATATTTTTTAAACAAATACACTTTAAATGGTGCAATGCTACTGCTACTGTAGCATTTAAATTCATTTTTAAAATATCACACGAAAATTTGCATGTGATAATGTAGGATACAAGACTTATTAAGCAGTGAAATGTGAAAACATAAGGCAATTATTTAACTTTATTAGATTACATTACAATAATAGGTTTTAAAAAGTTCTAATACACACAAGCATATAAAATATCACACAAATATGTATAGATATGTACAGCACAGGTTTTTTAGTTATGTACAAAGGTTATTCAGAAATATGAAATTTAGTTTAAAAAAAATCTTCAAAATATCTAAAGATGCATATTTTAAACAGATCCAATCAAATATTACCAAGTCTTTTAAACAATTCGGGGGGCATATCAATATTTAGATTCTAAAAAATAGAGATACTTTTAATACATGTCTCTAAACAAACAAATATACGGAGTGAAAAGGAGACAGAATCTGTCATAGAAAAATTTTGAACTTATTACAATATATAATAATATTTTACTTCATTTCAGGAGATAATAATATTTATTACTTACCAATTTGAAAAGAACGGAAAATAAAAATATTCACATTTTAATTATCCAACAGGAATTAATAAAAAAAAAAAAAAAAAAAAAAACATATAAAATAAGAAATGAACTCTACAAATGTTACACAAAAAACATCAACAATAACTGCTTACGTCCACCATTATTAGCAAACAGAGATTCCACCTTCCAAAACGATATTCCGGCTGCCTCTGAGCAGCCGAAAGAAACGGCCGTATTCTCCCATTCCACCGAAGTGGAACGAAACCGGAATTCAGTTCATCCGAAATCAGGCCTGGATTCCGGTTCGGTGGGAAAGAGCGATTCTCCCCTAGTCCGATTCCAGATTCGGAATCATCGATATTTCTTCCCCAACATTCCAAAGGAAGTGACGTTTCAAATTCATAAGAAGTGTGAAAAACCAATCAGAATGAACGTAAACATATGCAACTGAACATGTTTATTTATTTTTTCATTATTTAGTGAAGATGTTCATAGTTACTATGATTTAATCAAAATAACATTTATTTAATAAATTTGAGTAAAGGAATGAATACCTAAAAGAAAATAACATGTTTTTCAATACTGCAGGGGATATTTCTGAAAAAGATTAAAAGGGGGAGGGGGGAATGTCCGTTTTTTTTTCTTGGTGTATTTATTTTTACGTTAAATATGAAATATTTAAATCGGATGATTAATCAAACACCTAATCTAATTTCTTATTATTGAACTGTTTATATCTGAGTTTTAAAGGCATAATTATTATATATTCATTTGTTATCATTTTTATTAATTTTGTACTTCGATCAACAAATAATTCATGATATTGGATCCAAAATTTAAACTTAAATTTGAACCAGTATATTTCACGATTTATGGAGAACATATTACAAATAAATAATAAATTATATTAAATAGAGTGAATTTCGCAATGCAGTTTTTGAATCTTTACATAAGTTTAATTTATTTTTCTATTTTATAATTTATCTAAAG
The DNA here is from genome assembly GCA_963931845.1 of Maratus michaelseni. Taxonomy (NCBI): domain Eukaryota; kingdom Metazoa; phylum Arthropoda; class Arachnida; order Araneae; family Salticidae; genus Maratus; species Maratus michaelseni. The sequence goes on along the minus strand of OZ007589.1, from coordinate 455,273,918 downwards.
AATAAATTTATACTGATAGTATATATATATATATATATTATTAGTGTAAATTTACTCACTAGCTATATTATTTACTTTACAAATGCCTCAGTTAAAAATAGCTACTTATATATTTATTATACAAGTTTGTGGATTTATGTTAACACTATTTAGCTAAATCATTATTTTATCTTGCCACTTTAAAACTTCTTGCTAATTATGCTACTGCAGGGAGACTCACAATTTAAGCCATTTTCAACACCCCACATATTACCCAAGCTCAGTAACCCTCCTCCCACCGTATAAAAAAAACAGAATCCTGCGTACTCTACTGTACTATTGACATACTTTTGTACGTAGCCTTAGAATATTTGTGTATGTCATTTTGATGTACACTTCTTATTGAAATAACATGCAGATGCAGATAATGCTAGCATTCTAGTATTAAGTACATTTTGTGTTATATTAAAATTGTTCCTATTCTAGTTTACATGTATTCTTCATTTTTTTTAAAGTATAGTTTTTCAAATAGTCATTCCACATTTTATTCTTGTTAATGCAATTTTAATTTATCTTTAATATAGTGGCGCAGGAAGGATCTTCAAATAAGAAGGGTTATTGAATCATTATTGATTATAAAATGAATAAATCCATTTTTTACAGATTAATAAAATATTTTGAGTATGAATGTGTAAAAAATTATATAATGAAAAGCACAAGTAGTGAAAATAAATTTTATTGAGCAGTTTTAAGAAGTTTTTAAGTTCTTGAAGAAGATGCATTCTAAAATATCTTTAGCGGTTTATGTTTTTTATGTTGACTTTTACACATCATGCATCACTTTAATACAATGTTTAGTTTGCATCTTATCAATTTTTAGGTGCTCCAAGATAGGCTTCAATTACCCCCCCCCCCTTTCTTTGCTGTACCAACCAGTGTTTAATAAGCACCTTGTTTAATTTTGCTGTGGATTATTATTCAGTTAAATTGAACAATAAAATTATATATATGTATGCATATACATTTGTACATAAATTACGTGTGTGTATGCGTTTCATAACCTACTTCAGGTAGGGCAAATTTTCATGTGCTAAAAATTCACAAACAACATTCTAATGCACCAAATGTTTCTACACAAAAGATATTGGAGCTTAGGCTGCACGTACAAAACACTAATTAATAAACAAATGACTAAATTCTCTGTCATGGCATTTCATAGGTGATATTCAATACAATTAAAATTCTTTTGTCAATGTATTCACTTATTGTTTGGGTTGAAAATTGACTACTTTAAACGAGAAAGGTTTTTGTTTTTATCATCCAAGCTTTTTAAAATTTTCTTTTGCATATTGATTTAACTAAATAAAATTAACTAATTCACATAAGACTTTAATAAAAACTGATATTTATTCACATAACTAATAATTAATATTATATGTACTTCAGTTAAGTTTTTTCTTCCTTTCATAAAGAATCAGGGTTGGCAGGTTTTTGACATGTGTCAGTTTTTGACGGTTTATACCATGGTGTAAACCATGTTGTCAAAAACCTCAGATACTACATTGATATCTAAAATTTCACATTATATGTCACACGTATTACAACATTACAGCAATGTTTAAAATATCACTATTATTAATAACTGCAATTTTGTAACTTGGTAAAATTTTAAAAGTAAAATTGTGTACAGTCAAACCTCGCTAACATGAACACGCTTAGCACGAATTACTTTTAGCATGAACTGTTTCCGATTGCCCCGTCCAGTTATATGTAATGTATTTAAGTTCGGATAACACGAACTACTTTTAACAGGAACAAAAAAATTTTCCCCTTGAGTGTTCGCCTTAACGAGGTTCGACTGTATTCTTAAATAGTAAATATAAGATTTGAAAGTGTTGCTTGAGCTGTACATTTTTTCTCTTACTTAAAATATCTTAAATCTCCTAATAATTTAAAACAATAATGATATTGAACAATATTAGAATGCCATCAAATAATACATATCAACATTACGGCATTTCTTAAATCTTCAGTGTTAGAATTCATAAAGAAAAAAAAATTTCAACTGATCAGAGATCCCCCCCCCCCTCCCCCACGTTTTTTTTGTTTCAGATCAAGATTTAAGGATTAAATTAGACATATATCATAAGTTCTGATAAAGTCAAAACAACAATGATAATTTAAAAATTTTATCATTCAGAGTTGAAAAAGAAAACTCGAGCTAAGATTTAAATCTATTTCTATAATACAAATGCTGTTAGAAAATGAAATGTTGAATTTTCTGTAATTTTGATTTTTTTTCTTAATTGTTTTCATTTAATTTATAATTCTTCTTTTCTTTAAACCAATAAAATCACACACAAAGTATTTTTTTTTACTTTATTAAATAACACATTCATTGACGATGGCTATGATTGCTAAAATTTCATAATAAATAATATTTTTGTGATAAATAAAGATATTTCATTCAAATAAGTTCTGCACATACTTATAATTATCATAAATGAGAAACCAAAAACATAATTCAATCTAATTTATATAAAGACAAATAGTTTTTTTTTTTTTTTTTGTAATCAGTGGTCGATCCAGGAAAAATTTGGGGCCTTTTTAGGGCCCCTTCACAAAAATCTATTTAATAAAATGGGCTCCTTCACAAAAATCAATTTGATAAAATAGGTTCCTTTCACAAAATTCTATTCCATAAAAACTTACTATTTATTATTTATTTATTACTTTGTGATGTTTTAAAATGTGTAATTTGTAAACAAACAAGTTCACCAGGGCGGAAAACTTCAGCAAAAGGATTTAAAAAAGTTTTTATTTATAAATGCTTGGTTCGAATTTGATTAATTGGATTTCAACTTTGGTTGTAAAATGTTATTTTTCACAAAAATATAATAAATTTCACAAAAATAACCTTTACTTTTCACAAAATGGGCCCCAAGAAAAAAAACCTGTTAATCAACTTTTATTTCTGTAGGTATATATTCCTTTGACTTTTCTTTAATGTACAAAGTGGCAAACTATTATATCTTAATTTTTCAGAATACCTGCCACATATCAATTAAATGATCTGTCTTGGTTCAATGATTCAAAGATAGTATTTTGGGTACTTTTCCATTATATTCCAACACATTTATGAAAGGAACAAAAAGAAAATCCCTTGTTTATACAAGAGCAAAATTTAATGACATGCACCATGTGTAAAGAATTTGCAAAAGCAGATGACACCAATTTTGTGAATGGATGCCCAGCTTTGCACACACATGCATATACAATCTATGTACAAAGTCGAACATTGTTGTCGACATTAAATCACTTAGCACTAATAAATACCAACGGATAAGATGGTACTATTATTTTAATGATTAACACACACACACACACAAAAAAGTGGTCCTTTTGATTTCATATTAACAAGATTCGACTGTAATGAAATTATAAGTTTTTTTTTTCTTTTTACTAAATTCTTAAGTGTCATCAGTTAAGGGATAAAATTTTGTTACTGACTTGGTAGGAAGTTATCCAGTTTTAATTTTGTTTTACATGATTAAGTGCATTTTTCAATTATAAATACAGTAATATTTAAAAATTCTTTATATCAGCTTTACAGTTGCTTAAAATATTTTAATCTGGTAGATTAAGAACTTCAATTTTAAACAAAAGCAAAATATTTGTGCTTTTCTGTAAAGGAGTATATAATACTAAAAATGAATATTTGACACCTACCTTTCATTTTCCAATTTTTATCACTGATTAAGAAGCATAATTTATATTTTTATAATTAATTAACAACATTATAGTTACTAATTATAGAATAATAAAAATTGCAATAAGTCATTTCATTAGTTAAACAAATAACAAATTAACTATACCTATTAATTATTCTTACATACCTTTAGAGTAAATATAATTATAAGAATGAACAGTTTGAATTAACGAAGGATTTTTTACTATCTCTCTTAATCAGATTATTTTCTGCCATGCTTATAAGCTCAAAAACCAAATTAATGAAAACAAACGCATATTCTTTCATTATTTAGTTATTAAATAATGAAAAATTTCATAAAAGCATGTTTTGAAAAAATTATATGAAATTTTTTCTAAATATTAAAAACTAATATAGAAATTGTGATTATAAGAATATATTTTAGTAAAATAAGTTTTAATTTACATAATTTATAAACAAACCTCAATTTGAACACTTGAAATTTTACTCATTTTTATAGACAATGGTTATAATTTATTTTAACATTATATTTCTAATACATTCAATAATTAACAGTAAATTAATCTGAAATTAAATTAATATTTCAGTAGCAGAATAAAAATTACGTGTATTATTCAAGAGCATGTTTTCAAATGGAACAATTTTACAATGTTTTCCCAAACAGTTGGCTTTTTATAGCCTCGAACAAAAAGAAAATGTTGCCTATTATTGCATGATAGTCATTTAAAAATATGCTAAATAATTTTTGTAATTACTTTTTTTGTTATGTTCTCAGAGTTTATAGTGGAACATGCTATATTTTAGAAAACCTAATTCAGCAAGTATAATGTAAAAAAAAAAAAAAAAAAAAAAAAAACTAGTTTGTAGGAAGCAACAATATTATTTTTGATGTTACTTCATTGAACTTATTTCACTGTCCTCTCTTTTGGCATAGCAGTGGGACTCTTATCGTATTGCAGATTTAAATGTTGTACTTCTTTGAGGCAAAGATTCATCCACAATCCTTCCAAAAGTAGCATTTAGTCCAATGGCATCAAAATTCCACTTGCTTGCAGAAGATCACTAATGATAGTCATTTATTCTACAATAAGACTACGCACCTGTGATCTTCTGAGAGCAACCAAACATCTATTCAGGCACCACAGGACACTAATCTCCTTCTGAACTTTTTATGGAATGATATTGTGTTTGTTGTTTATCAGAAATAAAATCGATGCACCCTAGAAACTAGTTTTTTTTAAGAACATTACTCTCTCAAAACAGCATGTTACACAACAAACTATGAGAAAACTAGGGTCTTCGGCAGTTTCCCTACTTCTATCATACAACTTTTGATCACTTTATCAATATATATCAGTATTTGCCTAAAAATTTATAAATATACACTTAAATCGAAGAATCTTCCATTCTATAATTTTTTATAACGAAAGTTTTTCAAAAACAGTAATAATAATAAATAAATGCTTTTGAAAAAAAAAAAATCAATTTTTATTTTATTAGATAAATACATTTAAACAGATGACTTATGCTGTAAGATAAATCTATATCTTGGAAGATAAACACATCTAAATCACAATTTAAATAAAACTTTTTTAACTCTGAAATACATTGAATAGATCAAATGAAGTAAAAGAAAATAAACTTTTAAGATAAATAAGTTTCCTTTCAATGTTCAAAAATTATTTATTATTATAGGGACTTTAAACTTATCTTTATTTTCATTATCATTGGGTCTCATTTGCCAGCATGATTTTTTTTTATTCAAGTGAAATTCACCGACTGGAAGTTTTTATTAATAATTATGAACTTTGTTTTTGCCAAACCGAAGACTGCTGACTCCAATAAGTTTTTACAAATCATTCAAAAGAAAAATTTTATATTTGTATAGTATTCACATTAGGTAAAGTTTGGGCTTGGGGGTGTGATATTTAACTCGTAAGCCTTGCTGTTGGATCCGATACTCATGCACATATACTTCACAGTGGACAAAAAATTGAAAATGCAACTTACAGATTATGTTTCAGCTAATAAATATTACACACAACTGTTATACTAGGGTTTCAACATCTAAGAAATCTTTTTCTGCTTTTTAAAAAACACAAGATTCCAATAAATGCTAAATTAGTATTGTAAAATGATAAAAAGATTAACTGCACTACCTAAGATTTTGCTTAAAAAAAAAAAAAAGTCTTATTTGAAGAAATTATTATACAACAATAACATGTAATTTTTTAATAATTATGTTATTTTCTACCTGTGATCGTTAACGTGCAACATGAACATAAAAATTTGAAAATATAAACAAATAAGCGACTGAGCTTATTCCACTTGGATATTATATTATATTGATGCAAGTTGAGAACTGTGAAAGTTGTTTTCAGAAAAGGCAGCAAGTATTTTTCAGCCCATACACAGGCTGTTTTCAAGTAAATAATTAGAAATAAAGAAACTCAAGATTTTGAATTTAGAATCAAAATAGCATTAATTATTTAGTATAACATTGCAACTGTTTATTTAGGGATTTTTTTTTTTTTTTTTTTTTTTTTTTTTTTTTTTTTTTTTTTGCATAATATAAGAAATAAATAAAGACGAAGTTAAATATAAAATAAAATAAGTATGTTTAGCCAGTATGAGTAAGTCAATGAAGATTAATTTAAATTGAAAAAATATAGTAGAATGTCCTTCTGCAATTAAAAGCCTTCAATAAAATGGCATTTTTATATTATGTAGTGCATATAAAAGTAATTTTGCCCCCCCCCCCCCCAAAAAAAAGGGGGGGCAACATATTTGATTAGGGTTAGTTATTTTATATGTTGAACAGGTAACTGTACTGGTTACATCTCAAGAAAATAACAAATCTCCAAAAAATTAGGAGAGTGATAAAATTGGCACCAGTGGTCAATTAAATATTTTATGACAAATTTGAACCAATTTCTGATTTATTAGCAATTAGTATTTAACAAATAAATATTTGAAAAATAAAATTGCAATAAACATTGACATTAAGACATCTATTCATGAAGTTAAACTCATTTTACTTTGAAAGAGAAATATAGTTCTTAAAAATATGAAAATAGTACTGACAAAAAATTTCAAATTTTAGTTATCACTTAAAAAAATAGCCAAATATATATTTTTTAAATCATAGCAACATGTATACTAGCCAAAAGTTATTTTGATAGTATATTGATAAATGCAGAATTCTTTTTGCAAGGCTGTATAATATTTTTAGATTAAAATTCACAAAGCTGCCATATCATGTGGATATTTTAATTCAATGTAAAAAATCAAATTTTCACCCCTCTTTAATTGACACTTGCAATTAATTTTATAAATAATTCCAGAGATTGGATCATATTTTTTTTAAACAAATACACTTTAAATGGTGCAATGCTACTGTTACTGTAGCATTTAAATTAATTTTTAAAATATCACACGAAAATTTGCATGTGATAATGTAGGATACAAGACTTATTAAGCAGTGAAATGTGAAAACATAAGGCAATTATTTAACTTTATTAGATTACATTACAATAATATGTTTTAAAAAGTTCTAATACACACAAGCATATAAAATATCACACAAATATGTATAGACATGTACAGCACAGGTTTTTTAGTTATGTACAAAGGTTATTCAGAAATATGAAATTTAGTTTAAAAAAAATCTTCAAAATATCTAAAGATGCATATTTTAAACAGATCCAATCAAATATTACCAAGTCTTTTAAACAATTCGGGGGGCATATCAATATTTAGATTCTAAAAAATAGAGATACTTTTAATACATGTCTCTAAACAAACAAATATACGGAGTGAAAAGGAGACAGAATCTGTCATAGAAAAATTTTGAACTTATTACAATATATAATAATATTTTACTTCATTTCAGGAGATAATAATATCTATTACTTACCAATTTGAATAGAACGGAAAATAAAAATATTCACATTTTAATTATCCAACAGGAATTAATAAAAAAAAAAACATATAAAAAAAGAAATAAACTCTACAAATGTTATACAAAAAACATCAACAATAACTGCTTACGTCCACCATTATTAGCAAACAGAGAGATTCCACCGTCCAAAACGATATTCCGGCTGCCTCTGAGCAGCCGAAAGAAAGTAAAGGATATTCCACATTTCCGAAATGCCTGAATTCCGGATTTTGAGGGGAGAATCGCGATCTTCGAAATAACACCTGGAATCATCGAATTCAGTACGATATTCCGATTCCGCGTGAGGGGAGAATACGGCCGAAAGTAAAGGATATTCCACATTTCCGAAATGCCTGAATAGACGTTTTCAGTGTGACGTCAGTCATGACGTTTTGCTTGGTTACTGACTCCAAACAAACGGTTGCTATGTTTGATTTCTTATTAAATATAAATCGCAGAAAATGTTACCACTGCATATAAAGTACTGAAACACTTAACTGTGAGATATAGCTATAAGATATATCTATAATATACAGACAAAATAGAAAATACCACATAACAACCGTTTGTTTGGAGTCAGTAACTAAGCAAAACGTCATGATTGACGTCACGACTGAAAGCGTCTATTCCGGATTTTGAGGGGAGAATCGCGATCTTCGAAATAACACCTGGAATCATCGAATTCAGTACGATATTCCGATTCCGCGTGAGGGGAGAATACGGCCGTAAGTCTGGAATATAGGTTTGCCCTGCCATAATTTGGACATAAACGTCAGTCTAAATACAATCTGCCCGCGACCTACGTTAAACGAGGCAGGTTCATGACGTTTAAAACGTCACACCGAGGCTAACAAAAAAGAAAGGCAACCGCGGTGCTTTACGCGTATCTTTTTTTACAGACCGCAGGAATCACGTGATGCTCGAATGCACCAACTCAGGTGTACGAAAAGAGCAACACGTCACTCTAGCGGTCTGTAAAAAAGATAAGTGGAATGCACCGCGGTAGCCTGTCTTTTTCGTTAGCCTTTCTTCGGAGTGTATCATCTTTACACGCCCATCGTTTTGTTCCAATCGCCGTGTAAAGATTATCAATTCCGTGTTACGTTTTAAAAGTCATGAACTGGCCGTGTAGAACGTAGGTCGCGGTCTGCCATTACCCCCTATATAAGCAAGCCACCCTGCAGGTTACTGTACTTTGAAATGACGTATCTTAAGTAGTCCACACTAGCATTCAGCATGGTTGTCATAGTTTGCCGTTTATCCTTTTCCCCATAATGCACTTCACGTTAACTTGTCTTTTTCTTGTTTCTTCATTCAAAGGCGAAAAAGCATGTAGACACGTGTTGTTTTGGTTGTTGCTTGGCTTTTATTATTATAATAAATACGTTGTTATATTTCAATTTTACACAAAAATTGTAGTGTGTGAAGAATGCCTTACAGGTGTTGTGCTATAAATTGTAAAGGAAATTATAAAGATGGACCAAAAGTTCCCGTTTTTTCGTTTCCAAAAGATGGCGGCTTACAGCGAAGATGGCTGCAAGCACTTTGCCGAAAGGATTTCATAATAACTCCAAACTCAAGAGTAAGTTGACTTCATTTGTAACTTATCTTTTTTTCTCTCTCTCTCTTTTATGGTTCGTAATTGTTTATGCAAAATATATTTGGGACTATTCAAAGCAAAAATGTGTCTTAAGTTACATTCCATAATTTATCGTATTTGTTTACTACCGGAATCTAACATTAAAAACTGAACTATCCCAAATTCCACCAAAAAAATAATTTTTTATTCAATATTCACCAATCTCTTAAAATACATGAGTAAATTCTTTAATTTTCATACATTTAAGCAAATTAGTCATAAAATTAACCAAATACTATTTCAATTGTTAACCGATTGGCGCTTTTTGGCGAAATTTCCTCTCTATTAAATGTTTGTTTACAATTACCAAGTTTATTGTTTTTCCTTGTTCAATATGTCTGTTGTTTTAAATTATGTTAAATTCTTTTTTAAATTGCAATTTTCTTTAAATCAGATTATTTAAATTTGACTTTTTAAATACATTTTTTTAGGCTATATGTGCAATTATTTATTGCATATACATACAGTGTAATTTATGTATAGCGTTGCCCAGTTCTGCCACTTTCTCAGAACTTTCAAATATTTCATTAATTGATTCTGCATTTTATAAAACATTTCAGAATTTTAAAATAAATTTTAGAATTTAAAAAATCATATATAAGTTCAGATAATATATAATTCTAGGGGTTTTTTTAACCAATTGTATGTGAATTTTATTAACAATTCATAAAAATATGCTAGATTAGCGTTAAACTTTTTTTTATATGCTTCTACTGATATAAAAACTTGCCAGCTCTATTTTTTAGGGGGGGGGGGGTTGAATTACATGTAAGTTTCATACACTTCATTCAGTCATTCTTTTCTATTATTACGCATGTATTTTTTTTTTTTTTTTTTTTTTTTTTTTTTGTAATGAAATATTATTTTTAAACTTAGTTATCTGTTAAGTAAGTCATGTTAACTCTTTTTTTTCTGTTAAGTATTTTAAATTTTATTAGCTTCTAAGAAATAAATAATTTAAAACACAAGTTTTCAAAATTGCATTTGTGCTCAAAAATTGACAATAACATTAATTTGTTTTACTGCATTAAGGTTTATATATAGTGATTATTCCTTGGGTATTTTGTATTCTCTATGTGCAATTATTTATTGCATATATACATTCTAATTTAGTTATAGTATTGCTCAGTTCTGTCACTTTCAAAACTTTCTATTTTATACTAATGTTATCTTCATTTTATGAAAAATTTCAGAATTTCAAAATAAATTTTAAAATTAAAAAATACATATATAAGTTCAGATAATATATAATTATAGGGTTTTATAACCATTTTTTTTTTTTTTTTTTTTTTTTTGGGGGGGGTGGGGGAAATTTTATTAACAATTCATAAAACTATGCTAGATCAGCTTTAAACTTTTGTTATATGTTTCTACTGACATACAAACGTGACAGATCTATTTTTTTAAGGAGGGGAGGGGGGGGAGGTGCATTTTTGCTTTGAATAGAAATATTTTGCATAAACAATTACGAACCATAAAATAGAGAAAAAAAATATAAGTTACAAATGAGGTCAACTTACTCTTGAGTTTGGAGTTACTATGAAATCCTTTCGGCAAAGTGCTTGCAACCATCTTCGCTGTAAGTCTCCATGTTTTGGAAACGAAAAAACGGGAACTTTTGCTCCATCTTTATAATTTTCTTTACAATTTATAGCACAACACCTGTAAGGCATTCTTCACACACTACAATTTTTGTGTAAAATTGAAATATAACAACGTATTTATTATAATAATAAAATTTTGTGCAGTTTTTTTTTCTTTGCTTTAATCAGGATTTGTAATTCTTTTTTTTTTTTTTAATCTAAAAATCTGATTTTTTTAAATTTAATTCAGATTTTTGGATTTAAAAAAAATGATTCAAAATTTAATTTTAAAATTATACATTTTAAAATAAAATAACCTTTACTAAATCGTTGAAATTAACAATTAGAAAAACTCATTTAAATGTATTTGAAATTTAAGGAAAATATAAACTCATTCACTTGGTTAATATGAAATTTTGTAATCATATAAACAATTAAATATATGTACAGTTAAAAGAATGGAGCAATAGAAACAGCATTAGAGCAATAGAATTTGAAAATGTATATTCCTTTAAACATATGTCTATTCTAGATTATATACAATATTCTGAAATACATACAATATTCATTTAATGAATTTGGAGCATGTATTACATATACTTAAAATGATCATGATTTTTTGTTATAAACATCAATGGATCTGAAAATATTATTCTTTGTTATTAAAATGTTTTTTTTTTTTTTAAAGCACCAATTTTCCAACTTTATGAGTTCCTAAGCAATTACAGAATTTAGAGTGAATTGAAGTTGGATTTATTTGATTAAAAAAAAAAAATTATAAGTCTTTCAAAAAAACACATTGGAATATTGAACCATTTGATTTACATGTGCACAAGGAAATAATAAGATCTCTACATAAATATCAACAAAAATACTTTTAAATGACCTATATATTTATTTATTCTAACATTTTCAATATCTTCATAAGTTTCCATGTTTCAGTATTATAAAAATTACAAAAGATTTAGATATATTTTCAATAGGTAATATAATCATTAATCTTTTAACATTTTTCAGAGTTTCTGTATTTTAAAATTAAGATTTTTATTTTAAAGTGTGATATTTGGCTTAAATAAAATTCAAAAAGCATGGATTTTTAGTTCTCAATCTTTCTCACTCATTAAATTTACAATGTATTTTTGTTAAAACATAATATTTATTACGAAACATCTTGACATTATTTTTTTCTTTTTTCAAAAAGTTTATTTAAATCAATGATTTTTTTAAAAAGAAATCATTATTTAAATCAATGAACCCTGGCTTCAGTCATAAGAAAAAAATCATCTATAGAGAAAAAAGAAAGCTAAACACTAAAACTATTTCCTAGGTGTGCCGAACATCAGCGCAAATTCAGCAGTCTACTTCAGCGACGTCACTGTTTCCGTGCGGAGGCTTGCTTATATAGGGGGTAATGGGTCTGCCCCTGTGGCTACTCTTATTTTTTTCTCTATATATTTTTTTCTAAAAGACTGATCTGAGTTTTTATGTACCAAAATAAATATTTTTTCCTGAAATATGTGATATTTCAACTTAACTTGCAAGCAATTGACGTCATGCTGGAGGTCACACACTATAAATAGGCAGTTCTGATTGGTGAAACTACCCTGACCTCCAGTTGAAATACAACGGTTGATCAGCTGATTGTAACTTCCCTATACATCAGTTGGTAAAGGCACAAATTAAATATAAATAAATTCCTCTCTGGTCTAGTGGTTAAAGTAAGATAGCTAAACAGAAATAGAAAGCTGCTCACTGGGCCCACGGGCCAAAACAACAACCACCTCACCACTCGCTTGAGAGCGTATGAACAGGCGGCGGGTTCGAACCCCGCTAACTCCGTTGCACACCCATATAGCACAATAACATCCTGAGGGCATACGATAAACGTCATACGTAGAATAACGCCTCGTACTTTGGATGTCCTGAGAACATCCAATGGGGAGCAAACAAAGGCTCCTACGCTCGTCCTGTGGACGTCATTTTCAGTCATGTATAGGATGGCAATAAGACGCTCATAACACGAGATAAAATTAATAGAATTGCGCATCCTCTGCTTGTCCGGCAAGCGTCACTTTCAGACATTTATAGGATACCCATAGGATCAGTAGCGGACGCTTTATATAAAAACGAAAATTATTTAAAAAATCGGGTGTTAGAGGGGATGGGGGGATTGCCCCACCCTGCCATGCCCAAATGATGCCTTGAATTTCTCTTAATTTTATCTTAACATGTGTAGAAGTGCACAGTAAAATATTTTTATTAAGAAATAGTGGTAACCCGTACAAGCTACCCATATTTTTAATTGAAATGTTTTAGTATGCATCACTGCACAAGTTAAGATAAAAATTAATAGAAATTCGAGACATCATTTGAGAAGGGCGGGGTAGGACAATCCCCCCCCCTCGATTTTTAAAATAATTTTCTTTTTTTTTAAGTTGCCCCACCCTGCCCTTCCCAAATGATGCCTCGAATTTCTATTAATTTTATCTTAACTTGTACAGAAGTGCACAGTAAAACATTTTTATTAAAAAATAGTGGTAACCTTTCCACGCTACCACTAGTTTTAATTGAAATGTTTTAGTATGCACCACTACACAAGTTAAGAATTAATAGAAATCAAAAACGTCGTTTAGGAAAGACAGCCCGGGGTAATTGCAGCCCCAACTCCCTCCCTTCTGATTTTTTAAAATTATCTGTTGTTTTTCTATTTTATTAGTTTAATGTTTTTAATTGTTTTCACAAATATAGTGATAATTCTTTATGAATAACTTATAATAAAAATATTCATTTGTAAATAAGCATAAAAAATTATGTAGGAAAAATAGAAAAAATACTAGTTCGATTTGAGTGAAAAATCTGGTTTTAACATATTTTTCTATCGGATGAATTTTACCCTTTCAAAGGAAATCTGTATCAAATTTGTGATGATAACGATTTAGAAAATAACTTAATTAAATATTGTAGGCATTTTGTGTATGAAATAAATTCAATTTATTTTCTTTCATATTCCTCATGAATTTTTATTTAACACTGTTTTCAAATCTAAACTGGTTACTTTTGATACATTTTTAAAGTCATTTTCACTTATAAATACATAAAATTTGCAGTTTTTAATTTAATTTGGTTAAAAATAAGGTCAAACAAGTTGGAAATTGTACGTCAAACGTTACAAACGAGGTGCGTTCGTACGCACGTTTTAGAATTAAATTCATGATATCCCGTGCGTAGAACGGGTTAAACAGCTAGTTAAGTATATATTTTATGACACTGTTCATACAAATATCTTAACTAGTTATATAAATATTCAGATATATATGTATCAGCTAGTTATATAAATATTCAGATCTTGATGATTTTTAATTCTGTGAAATGAATTATATCGTCTGCAGATTCATTTCTGTCATAAAATAAGTATCTCGGTCGCTTGACGATTTAACATCCATCGGAACCACAACAAAAAAGCACCGATTTTAAAAAAAAATCAAATTTCTTAATAAATATTTTTATTAATATCTCCTAAAGTTTTGATTCGATTTTAATAAAATTTGAAATGTCTCGACAAAATTCTGCAAAGATAATATATTTTAAATTGCAAACCATTTGGTTGGGTAGTTTTTGCGTTGTTATATGCGGACAGACAGACAGACGGACGGACAGACGGACGGACCAAACGACGACTATAGGTGCTACGTATTTATATAATTACGAACGCACCTAATAACACTTTCTAATTTTCTATGAAAAAAGCTAGGGTCTTTGTTTTTTCTACACTGTTAAAATTTAAATTTTAATCTGATTTTGGGGATACAACAACCTTGAAAAGGCAGTCATCAAAAATATTAGTTACAATTCAGTAATGGTCCCGTTTAATAGAAAAAGAAAAATGCTACAAATTTGTAGGTGTTCAAATAATAATGTCTGCAAATTTTATTGTTTATGAGCATTTAAACGATCATAATTTAATACATGTCTCATTTGAGGAAATAGAAAAATGTATAATTCTTAGGCATTTATATAGTTATGCCTGAAATTTTTAAGTATTTAGGTTCAAAAATGAGTTTGTGAATATGCAAGAAGGTTTCATTTAAAATTAAATATTTGAGTATGCCCTAAATCAAATATCAACAAAATAAGTCAGTCCTCTCATAACAAAGTTTTTATTAGTTTATTTTACAGTTATTATCAACAGTGGCGCAGCCAGAATTCGGTTCTAGGGGGGGGGTTTGAGTTTATAATAAAGATGGTCGCCGGTTATATGAATCATCGGTTAATGGAATCAGTCTTTTAAATGAATGAAATCATAATGCTTTTCTCCGCAATTAAGTTGGTTATGATTCATTTAAACACCGTTTACAATATTAGAGTTACAAACTATAAAATGCACCAATGAAATAACACAAAACTATGTTAGATTTATAAAGTGTTTAAAAATGATGAGGGGAAAACTTAAAAATGGAAGAACACACTACAGCAAATAATTTTTACATAGAAAATAACAGAGTTGGAATCCATTTGTTCAATCAAAAATACACAAGGTTTCATTACAAGAGAATTACGAATTCTTATTCCTAACTTTAATAATAATGAAGCAATTTTAACAAAATTTTCAATAGACTTACTTACCTTGCTTTTTGCCAAATGTAACAAGTCATTTAGAACTTTTAGGGCTATAGTCTTGAAATTTTATATGGATGTTACTTAAAAGACGCAAATGCTCCCCAGAATTTATTTTTTCAATTCGAAATTTAAAAGAATGCAAGAGTAAGAAGCATTCTAAAGTTGCGATTTATGTGACACAATTGGTATGAAAACTTGGAATTTGGCATGATGATTACTTTTATGTAGTAAATGCTTCCTTATAACATTTTAAAAAACATTTACAAATTTAAAAGGACGAAATGAGCTGAAAACTTTCTAAAAGTGTTCTAAATTATGATTTAGTTGAAACTGTTAGTGTTAGAAACTTGAAATTTAGTATAGAGATTACTTTTAAGATGGAAATGCTTGGCATAAAGAATTTATTATAAATGGTAAATTTAAAGGTGTGAAACAGCTGAAAACATTCTAAATTACGATTTATTTAGAACCTCACGTCATATCGGGCCTTTCGAAGACGATCTTTTTTCTATGCTAAAAGTAACTAAACGTCTGTATTTCGACACAATCCATTAAAAGCATCTTGGAAGATCAAAATTACAGCGCCTACAAAAATTTGGAAACGCTCTGATGAATAAAAGTATTTACAGAAATCTGAGAATTTTTCGATGACAATGCAAAAAGAAAGTTGGGTATTTTGGCGTGGGTTTGCTCGGCGTCGGCTCATGTTTTCAGTATTAAATGTGACTTATTCTTTTTTGACGTGACTCTGTTCTCTTCGACTTTAGTCAAAGACTTAGACTTTTTTCACGGAATTTTAAAGAGGGGTTGGATACAGTTATATTTGCAATGGAATAAAATTTCAGAGAGTTCGGACAGTAACTTTTTTGTGTTGTTATTTTAAAGGACACGTCGCAAAAAAAAAAAAAAAAAAAAAAAAGAAAGAAAAAAAAAAAAGACGTGAGAAGAAAGCATTTTTTTTACAGCTAGATATCAATATTTTTCCACGGTCTGTAAAACCATTATATTTATAACCATGGCTTTGCAAATTTGATAAAATCTGGTAGCCAGTAAAAAAATTCTAGTTACCAGTAAAAAAATATAACCTGCTCCCCTCCGAAGTCACTAATTTTCAAAAGCACAAAAGTTTTTTATCAATTAATTGAGAAAAATAATAAGCCTATTGCAGGATTATTAGTTACATAGTTTAGAACAGTTACATCATTTAAAAAGATGGTATAAACAAAGTTTTCTAATGAAATTTATCAAAATTATTTATCTATGAAAAAAATGTAAAGGCTGCATTAACCGGTATGTTCAGGAAATGCTGATTGCCGAAGGTTTCAAATGTCTGGATAAGTGAGTGCTGCAAAATCTATATCTGATGAGGGGGGCATGGATGAAACAGTGAAGCAGGAAAACAATTTCTGCCTATTTTCGTGTCGAAGTCAGTCATATAATTATTTTTTATTAATTTAAAATTTGCATTTGTTAAACTTATTTTTACCTAATTAAAAATGCCGAAAATGAGAAAAAATGCCATTTATGGTCCTTTCTTAGGTCAATTTTTGTACAAAAAATTATAATAATAATAAAAAAAAATCGGGTTAAATAACTTGGTGGCTAGATAGAAAAACTAGGTCGCCAGTGGCGACCTGCCGACTGCATTTGTCAAGACCTGTTTATAACTGATGAAAAATTTATAGAATTCAGACAACTGGGGTTATTTTTTTTTTAAACTATGAAACGAGAGACCCTTACGAGGAAAAAAAAAAACAAGAAGGTGTCTTTTAAAAATGCTTTTCTGTCTAATAATCAATATTTGTTAGTGAAAATTTCATTTAAAAATATAAAATTGATATAAGATATATAATCATACAAATTTGAGGTAATTATCATGCGCCCAGGCACCGCCGGACGGGTCAGCTAGTATAATTTTAATGACATGCAGATAGCATTCGTTAAAATGTAATAAGTGTAAATCAATGCATAACTAATATATTGCTGATCAATTTAAATTAATGCATGGTTAGCGTAAACTTGTGCATAATTATAGATAGTATTTTTCTAAAAAAATGCATTTAACGCCTTTTTTTTTTCAAAATCCATACTCACAGGCAGGTATTAAATTCTATGAAAAATGAGTACCGGAGCTCATACATATACGCTATAAGCAAGAACCCAAAGGCTCTCATCCTGTGAAGAAACATATCGGAGACTTGAGGCTTCCATGAAAAAAAATATTTTATTTGAAGAAAGATAATTGAAAAAATGAGGCGGTCCCCCAGAACACTCAGAACGTCTATATCTTCACATCATGAAAACTCAAAATCGAATGCCTTTTTTTGAGATGCCACAAATTTATCCGCGTCGACCCATAGGGTACAGAAGAAAATTCGTTAGGGAGAAGCACATTCTAATTTTTTTGAACGCAAACCGCCAAACCAGATTACCATATACCAGCATCTTTATAACAACAGAAAACTAACTTTCCGAACTTAACATCTGCAGGAATTTTAGCATGCAGATGTATCAAGAAATAGACGTTTCATTTTATCTTTCTTTATTTATTCTGTGATCCAAAATGTATGCTTTAGGAAAGCATGCAGATGCCAAACTGAAAATGATTTCATTTCTCATATGAAAACCGCAAGCACATACGAAAGAAAGAATTTAGATATGTATATTAATTGAGAAAGGATCACTTCAAGCTGCAATAAAAGAGTTTAAGAATTGTTGAATTTTAAATAGAAAGGAAAGAGATTTTCTTTTCACAGAAGCGCGATAGAATTAAAAATAGCTAAAAGAGGAACCACAATTAATTTATAAAATTTTAACGATAAATATATGAATCTCCATCATAAGCAAGACGTCGTTGCTACATTACCAACAAATGAAATATAGTCTTTAAATTTGTGTACAGACCCCCTACGAAACAAATGATTCGAAAGAAACAGCGATTGCAAAAATCTGCTCATAATCGAAAAATAGCTTTTTATGACTTTAAGTACTTTTTTTAAATTCTTACTTTTGCAAAGATTTTTTCCCTGGGTACGCACATAGCTTGGTCTTAGATATAACTGAGAGCAAAAAACGTAAAAAAAGCCGCTTGAAACTGAGAGAGACTTACAAAGTGTATGTTTTTTTTTTCTCTGGAATTCGATGATCTGTTATTGTTTCAAACGTGGAACAAAGACAGAAATGCAATTAAGAAACAGACCACTGTATACTATATAACTCAAAGCGTCTGTGTGAGAGTATATGACCCATCTTGTACTATAAGATGTCTCGACAAAGTGACGCAGTCCAAAAATAAAGTTTTGACATAACCTATGCGTGTAATATGCGCTTTCACAGTTTTAAGTAGAATTTTTGCCATTTAATTGAATCACATTGTTGAATAGAATTTGATTTAAAAAAGCGGTGGATTCTGCCAAGGCGGAAAGGCCAAAAAACTTAATTTTAACTTTAGTAGTTTTGATTCATATAAGCGGCAATTATAGTAATTTTTTTAGCTCTGGGGGGTGTTTTAACCCCCAAACCCCCCCCCCCCCCCTTGGCTGCGCCACTGATTATCAATATCAATTTGCTCACTCTTTTTTTTTTTCTTTTTTAAGATGATATTCTATAAAAACAAAAAGCAATAATGAATATTACCTATACCTACTAATTGGCAAAGAAATAAGGATAACTCAGAAAGAAATTACTTCTTTCTCAAATAATTTTTGTATTTCTTATAAATGTCTTTGATTTTGAACTAATTACACTTCAGTAAAGAAAAAAAATCACAAGAAATACTTTTTTTTTTAAATTATGTAAACTGCTAGCTCAATATTTACTGTTAATAATTATCATTACTATTGATAATATATTAATAATCAATTATATACATATTACATTCAATTTAAATACACCAAAATTTTTAACTTCATTTTTTTTTTCAGATTTTGGTGGAAAAACTTAGTGGAAAATACTCATGCTGATCAATTACCATGATACAGCATGAATTTTAACATATAATTTTTACCATAAATCAAAGGAAAATAATGGTAACATGTTATGACGTCACATCTGAAATATAAAAGCAATTAGGTAGACATTATTTTCAAGTACTATAATATAGTTCATTAAAAAACTTGTATTTTTATACAGGTAGAGTTAGGCATATTTTATCTTATCTTTAAATTTTGATAGCCTGAAGTAAAAACACACAAGATCATAAGAATTTAACAATATTTATATCAATAACTTATAGATCATATACAAATTTTTGCATAAAATTAGCTCCATATTACTAGTTTCAGAAAATGTTACGTCACGACAGGAGAAAGGGAAAAAAACACAACATTTGTGTTGCGTAATTAGTGGATGATGCTTACATGGTAGAAAAAAAAATATTAGGACTTGGACTATATTTTGAAGAAAAAAGTTACATATCAGATTTATAAAGTACCAAAATTCCATCGTATTCAACATCTCTTATCTGATAACTTGTTCTGTTCTTGATGAGGGTATTTTGAATCAATAAAAGTTATATTGTTTCAATGAAATAATAAATATATACATTCAAATCTAGTTATGAAATTCTACTGAATTCTTTACTCATTTTTATACTAAATGTATGAAAATAGTATTGAAATACCTTTGCAACATAATATATTTTTCACAAAATACTTGATGAACTTCTTAAATTGAATCTATTTACTTCTCCTATTCAAATATGGATGTAATATTTTTAAATAACTACACGATTATATTATTCACTACTTTAGAATGGAATAATTTTAAGTTTTAAACAATAAAATTTAGCTTCTGTAAACAATAAAACTCAGCATATACATTTTGAAAAATTGTTAGAAAAGTAAAACATACATTACTGTAAAATACATTTAATATTTAATGAATTTTAATTTACATTTTTAAACTTTTTTTTACAAAACATTTACATTTTTTGCATGGCATTAATTGTCTTTAAAACTTCTTCAATGTGCGCACTTGATATATTATTTTCTTTCTCAACAGCATCTGGAACAAATAATTTGTAAAACCTGATTAAAATTAAGAGTAAAATATCATTATGAATGCAGGAGTTAAAATAAAATAAGAAAAATTTTAACAATCTTTTTACATAAATTAAAATAAATATATGTATAAAAAGTTACTTGAATGTTAAGTAACAAAATTTGAACTGCATAGCTTCCGCGTGCATTGTGAACTGCGTGCATTCAAGCTTCACATAATCAAATTGATGCAGGTCCACAGAGAGTGCACTCTCTATGGAGTTTTGTCTACTTCCTTTTATCTATCCACTGCCCCCTCTACCCCTATAGAGGTGGCAATGGTCTATCCCGTCCTCGTCTCGAAGAAGGCTTATAAGTGAGCATTTGAGTCATTCAAACAAGTCTAATGTAAGTTTTTAATAATAAAAACAATAATAATCTGGTGGGAACACCTCTGAAGTGCATAGGTTTATTACAGTAAAACTTGTAAAAATGAAACCTGTCTATAAAAAAATTCTTTCACAACCGAAAAAAAAAAAAAAATCTAAATTTCATTGAAAATAACACATTTGAATTATACTTGCTAAGACAGACATCTGTCTAAAATGGAACTTTTTCCATTCCCTTTTGACTCTTTTTTTTTTGCAGGTTTTGGTGGACCACATTCTCCCTTTGGGTTCGAGGCTAGAACCGTGCCATTGAAAAGCATTGCGTTTAGAAAATTTATGCATATATATATATATATATATATATATATATATATATATAGGTTATATATATATATATATTTTTTTTATAGGGGATTTTAGACCTTTTAGGAACAGTTATGGGTTATACATGAATTCTTTTCTCTATTTTATGGCAATGTCATGCATATTTCTCATTTATTTATAAAATGAAAATTTTTAATTTTAATTGATAAGTATATATGGATTTTATTTAATATGTATACAGTAATCCCTCAACATTCGCGAGTTTTGATTATTCGCGTATATGAAAATGCGGAAAACGTAACATTCGCGAGAATCTGACTTGATTATTCGCGATTTTTTTTATTATCTCTTTATTTGTCAGAATTTATAGTGGTTAAAGATTAATTCCTCAGTGTTTTCTTAGTATCTATTTACAAATCAATTTTCAGTTGTCAGCTGAAAAAGGAGCGAGTGTTGTAGGAAAGCAAAATAATAACAGAAGAATACTCATTGCAATGGAGATATTAGAAGTGGTAAGGTAAGAGCATCTCTAATCTATTAATTTAACATGTTCAAGTTCTGGTAGACATGGAGCTGAAACTGCACATAGATAGAAAATAACAGTATTTCTGAAGCATCTAGATTTAAATATCGTATTTTAATATTTTATCACATACTGACCCATTTACACATTATCGTCTCTTTGCGAATCGAAATTACTTTATACAAAACACATGCTTTTCTAGCTGCAATTATTTCCCTAGTCAATTAATTCGAATTATCTTTAGTAAATAAGTTTCATGTTTATGAAAATGTGCATACATTTAACTTCTACATATATGTTTTGCCTAACGTATTGTTAATACATGTATCCTTTAGTTCTTTGAAATGCTGTGCCACTCTAATTAAAATTTTATAGAACGCAACTCCTTTTTTAGTGCAGAGAGATGGACTCAACATTCACGGATTTGACATTCTTGATCTTTTCCTGGAACGTAACCCTCGCGAATGTTGAGGGATTACTGTACATGGATTTGTTGAAAATAATTCATATAAAATAAATCTGCAATATCTTATGAATGCATTTACATGCATTTATGCTTATTCAAATGACACAATAAAGTAAAAAAACATGCTAGCTGCTATTTTTACACCACATGATTCCCACAGTGACGTCACATGAATACTGTTCATAATGGACTATATTCCAAATTTGGGTTCGAACCGTGACATACGTTATACATGGCCGGTTCATGACGTTTTAAATGTCACAAGGAGTGGATCATCTTTACACGGCGATTGGTACAAAGCATCACACCAATGCCACCTATGAGTCAGTAGCAATCTCATCTCACATGAAGAGTTTAAAGCGAGTTACTAGCTAAAAGTAACTGGCTTGGCCTTTTGCTTGACGCTAACGCTCTCGTCTACTGTTCATGAGATCCATGGTTCAACTCCTGCCGGCAGCAGCAATCTCCTCAATGGAACAATCAACTCATCTCATAACCAACAGATGGCTTGGCCTTTTGCTTGACGCTAATGCTCTTGCCTACTGTTTATGAGATCCTTTATTCAACTCCCGCCGCGCTGGTGGCAGCAATCTCCTCAAGTCTGACCTTAGAGCAGTAATAACCCTACAGTGTGCATCTCCCAAAGAAACAGATATTCATCATTGAAACCACATCACTAGTGGTCTCATCTTCCAACTAGAGAGCTTTTTAACGTGCATTTCTATGATGATGTCCATATTATGAAGAAAAATGATCAAATACTGCGCTGCATTCGGGCCCTAAATGGACGAGTGGTTATGGCACCACTCCGTTAATCACTTGTGAGCGTAGGAGTCAGGGCGACAGGTTCATTTCCTGTCACCTCCATCGCACACTCATTGTGGAGGTCCAGGCTGTAGTTCTTCGGTGATGTAATTTCCTTCTGTCTATCCGTCCTCATCAAGATTTCTGCAATTGTCGAAGTAATGTATGTGTTTCAGTGAATAAAAATATATAGATCATTTGAGACAACAGCCTGTGTAGTGATAGATCTCAAAGCAAAACTCCTTCAAATGTTCAAAAATGTGCGCTGCATTCGGATGCAAGGAAAAATTTGTCTAAGGGGGACTTGTAACATTTCACAAGTACGTATAATACCTTTAAATATTATTAATATATTAACATATTATTAAATTGATTGATTTTTTTAATGTACAAAATTAAAAGTTTTTGCATATGCATACACGTAATGTACAGTTTTTTTTGCAAATTTGAGCCTTAATAAAGAATTGTGATGATTTATTTGGCCACTCATAGGTTTAACTTTTTCTTCATTGATGTATTTTAGATTATTTATTTCAAACTCTTGGGAATTGTGAAAGAAATTTCCATTTTAGCCTTGAAAAAGTATTTGGCGAAGTCTGCTAAATGCCTCAAACATGCTTTACAGTACATAGGTCATCACGGGCTGAAATTTCCAGGCCTGGGCACAGCCTGCACAGTACAACTTTTTTTGGCCCAGCCTGGTATAAAAGATAAAACCACAACCCGAGTCTGGCCCGACTGAATTTCTTTAACACATGCCAATATTTCTGAAGCAATATTATTCTACAAATAAGATTTTTCAAAAAGCTCATTTACTTATGCATAGATTTTATTTTCGGATTATGTTCGATATGCATGGAATGCAAAATATCAACAACATTAATGACCAATTAGACAATTACATACATAAACACTAATTAAAAAAATTTAACTTAGACAATTACATTCAAATGAAGATTTGGTAATAGAAGAAAAATCCATTATAGACAGCTTCTATTCTTTGCAGGTACATTGTCTGTTGTATATGTATTATATTCTTCATGGATCAAGACATTTTTCCGTTTAAGACAGGTTTATAGACATGTTCTATTTTTAAAATTTTACTGTACTTTAATTTTTTTTTTGCCTCGAAATGTATGTACTATTCCTTAAAAAGACTTTTATTTGTAGAATTTTGGCCATTTAAAAATCTATGCATTTTTTTGTTGTGCTGGGCTTCATTTTACTCATTTTTGCATGGACCTGAAAATATGGGCCCGTGCCTGGATAGTGTAATGACAAGGAGTCTCGTGAATGAAAATTGGCCTGCCGACCCATGCAGACCAGACTTCGAGTCGATTACAGAGGACTGTAATCGATTACGATTACGATTACTTCCAATTTTTAAAAGCAGATTACGATTATATGTCTATTTATTCAAGTTGGATTACGATTACGTTTGTGATTATCTCTTTTTTAAATTCTAGATTACGATTACGTTTAGATTACGATTAATATTTTTTCCTTCGATTACGATTACTGAACTAGTCGATTACGATTACAATTCGATTACACGGATTTCGTAATCTGCATGTTACAAAATAGAGTCCAGCATCGTGTTGGGAGACCTTATTTTACCCATTATATATATCATTTTACAGCAATCAAAAATGTATTAATATAATATAATTGGATGTAATAATTAAAAGATATATAGTTTCACAGATAAAAAGGTTATTGCATGATAAATAATAAAAGTATAAAAAAATTTACTTTTTGTGATATACCGTTAAACATGTTAAAATGGAATCGCAAGGAATGGGGGATTTCTTTCGTTTTAAGATAAGTTCTTGTGTTGGCATGTAATCTGTAATGTACGCTGCCTATTATAATTGTATTATATTCTTTTCGGCGGCAATATGAAAATTTTCCATTTTAGAGAAGATTTCGCGATAGAGATTTCCATTTTTACACCGTTTACTGTATTTAAATATTTAGGTAAAAAAAAAGAAAAGATCCAGTTTGAAAGTTGTTCCATAAAATGTAGTTAATTATTAATACACAATACATTTAAAAGTTGTAATTCAGATTTGTATTTTAATTAATTATTAAAATATAAATTTAATATTGTAAAATTTGTGAAAAGTGGCCTGTGTATAACAGTATTCTGATGAAATGGAAAATTTCATACTCCTTGAGAATACAATATATATATATAATATATCACAGTTTCCCACAAACCGTTTCAGAAGGGTGCTGCACCCTGCCTTCCCTTTGGTTTACAAAAAAAAGACCCTTCTTGACCCTCATAAAAAGAATTAGCACCCTTCTTGCCCCCTCCCCCCAGTAAAATAATTAGCACCCTTCTTGCCCCTCAGTAAAAAAAGTGCTCTTTCTCCTTTTAGCATTAAAAAATTTGCTTTCATAGCTAGTAAAAATTGACTAAATATTGTCTTGAAAAGAGTGCTCTGACTTTTAAATATCAAAAGTGACATTAAAAACCAAAATAATACAACAATAACAATTAAAAAAAGTGCCCTTAATAATCTGAAAAGTGCCCTTAAGAATAAAAACTTACCCTTTTCTCACCAGCAGAACCCTGCCCTTTTTAAAACATGGGGGAAACTCTGATATATATATAATATATATAGTAAAAACTGTCAAAACAAAATCTGTCTATAATGGAAATTTTTCGGATTATTATGAAGAATAGAATACAATACAATCATGATAGACAATGTACCTTCTACGACGAAAATTTGTCTATAATGGATAATTTCCCCGGTACTTAGCGATTCCGAATCAGCATATTTCGTTGCATTAATTTTTCATTATTCCATAATTGATCAAAATATTTTTAAACAATATTCTAAAATATATTACATTTTTAAAATACATTAAAACCCAGTATTACGGAATAGCAAGGGCCCGAGGAAGTTTTCCATATTAGCAAATGCACTGTGTATTGCTACTGTATTGTCTTCATCGAGACTCTAATACTATAGAATTATTCTGTTTTAGACAGGACTCCGTTATACATAAGTTCCCTTTTGACAGGTTTTACTATATTCTAGAAAAACGTTGTTAAAAAATACAAAATGTATGTCGCTATTTCTTTTTTTAAGGATCATTAAATAAATGATTTAAATTAAAAGGGCTGTTTCTTCCTATTTAAATATATATATTCCCCGATCTGCATATTTTGGAATTGATTTCATTAGTACAAAGCCATTATGAAATTAAGAGCATTTGTACGGATAGAATAGTCAAATTGAGGATGCAAAATTCTGATTTGAGATTCACTGACATTGGCGTTCACAGCGGAGACCCCCCCCCCCCCTCTAAATCTTAAAACAGAAATATGTGCTCTTGTTTCACAGCCCTTTTAAAAAATGCAGAATATAAACATCAAATGAGTTAAACATATGACATGAGTTATGATTTTTTCCCCAGAATCCTCGTTGCAAGACATTTCGGCATACAAAGCAAAACAAAAATTAAAAAATTCTATTAAATATTCAAAAATAGGTTTCTACCAAAATTTTATAACTTGGAGAATTGGAACAGTTCATTCAGTTTCTTTCGTCTGGACGACTCTGCCTTCTTGAACCCTCCCCCCCCCCCCCCTTTTTAAAATAGGTTTCATAAAACACATGAACTCTAAAATGAAAAAAGAATCAAAAGTTGTCTTTTGGGAAGAGAGAATTTAGTTGGAGAGAAGTTGCATAGCCCCCCCCGCACCCCCCCCTAACAACAACAAAACAAAATCTTAGTTCCCGTTTCTTTTAATATTTAATTATTAAGTCACTTAATTAAATATGAAAAATATTTCACTGCCATTTGAAAAGAAAAAAAAGGTTATAAATATACAATATTTCTAAAAATAAATTAATAATTCATACTAAAAAAAAAAAAAAAAAAAAAAAAAAAAACTTACATGTGGGTGTTCAGGTTTGATTTTGTCTTCATGGAGACCCAGACATCTGACGAGCACAGTTTACATTTTTATTTCAGAAACATTACGCCTTTGTCATTTAAATCTGAACCCGTTTCATTAAAAAAAATCCTCAATTTTTTTTTATAGTTTTTTTAGACATTTCTGCAATATATACGAAATTTACGGAAAATTTAAAAGTATAAACAATCTCTAAGAAGAGCAAAGTGAAAATGAGTTGTTAGATAAATTGCCGTATCTCGTATGACGTTTAAAACCTTTTTTTTTTATTGCCAAACCCAAGATTCCCACACTCCCACATTTAAGGGTGGAGTCGGAGTTTTGTGTTATTATAACTGTTATAGTGTGTTACAGTGAAATAAATAGCCATAATATATGCTTTCTTCTCTCCTTTTTTATTTTTTATACTTCATCACTCAGTGCCATTCAAGGAGTTTGACACATGACTCTTGGAGTGACCACATGCCAGGATGCTATCCCCAATTCTCACATCTTTAACCTAGTCAAATCATACTACTTCTATGTCACAGTACACATCCTGTTACTTATCCCATTATAAAGGTCATCTACTGCCAGGACTATAGAATCTCTTATCTATAGTTCTGATCTACTGCTACTGTCCCCTGTGATCTCTGACCTCCCCAGGCTCACCACTTTAGACTGATTTTAATGAGCTGAAAACGTGAACACATCCAAATCTCTTCCTTTAGAAAAGCCGAGTATTTTTTGGATGGAAAGCGAAAGGAAAAAAAAAGGTGTAATCGTGATGTAATCGAGTGTTTGTGCGAAATTACGATTACATTGCGATTACATTATGTAGCGATTATGATTAGATTATGATTGTAATCTGAATGAAATCTTTTGATTATGATTACTTTGTGATTATTTCGAAACCAAAATTTATGATTACGATTACGGTGCGATTACACAGTTTTTGTAATCGATTATAATCGACTACGATTACACGATTACGATTACTCGAAGTCTGATGCAGACCTGTAGTACATAGTATTTTCT
This sequence comes from Maratus michaelseni, assembly GCA_963931845.1. NCBI lineage: Eukaryota > Metazoa > Arthropoda > Arachnida > Araneae > Salticidae > Maratus > Maratus michaelseni. The sequence continues at coordinate 455,245,994 of OZ007589.1, read as the reverse complement.
TGAATGATGTTACATTAATTCTCAAATTAAGTGACTTTATTTCATGTAAGAAAGACATAGAGAGTGAGAGAACAGCCATCAAAATTTTGCTTTTCAAATGCAAATCGCCCTGCAAATAATTATTTTTTAATAAATGAATGCAAAAATGTTGAATTTTATACCTTTCTAAGGAAAAAAAAAATTATATATATATATATATATATATATATATTGTTATGAATTTTGTATGTATCTGTAAATATTCCATTTGTTTAAATTTATTTTATTTTATTATTGTGAAAATTGCAGTATTATTCATGTATTTCCTATTGAGTATCATGTAACTCAATGCTAAAGGCCTCAGGTGGTTTGCAAGGAAAACAACCTTACAGCATCGGTTTTTATAATGAGTTCTATTGGAAAATCGCCAAGGAATGGGTTTATCGCCAAGTTGGCGATGGTTTTGGCGACTTATTTTTGTCGCCAAATTTGGCGATATATCGCCAAATGTCGCCAAGTTGGCGACGGATTTGGCGACTTTTTGTGCAACCACACACCCCTTATACCTATACATTGGGATCCTTTCTTGCTTGTGTTCTCTATCGAAAGTTAAAGCACTTTCTGGTAATTTCTAGCATCTGAAGGCTCTGGAATAATCTGGAAAGATATCTGAAACCTATATAAGGACCTCCATCAGTTCAGTTGAGTTAGTTGTCTGTCAACTGCGATTGAATTCATACGAGAGTCTTTGCATTGAGAACTGTGTTTCTCGGATCGATTTTGTCGTTGATGCGTCGTATTGAACGCATTGTTTCTGTGTGAAATTTTGCTGCAATTTTATTGGATTTGAAGATTACTGAATATCTTGTAATTTTCAGAAGATATTTGTGATCGTATTGCACTGTTTATAGTGAATAAAGCCTTTTTATTGTTCTTATATATTGGCATCAGTCCTTTCGAACCCCGAGCTCACAACATTTGGTGTCAGGAGTGGGGTTGAATGCCGATCACCAGAGCAATGGAGGGTCAACTGAAAGAATTATTGGAGAAATTAGCTGCGAACCTTGGCGAGTTGAAAGAAGAAATGAAGAAAGATATGTCAGCGATGGATGAGAAAATGACTGCGAACCAGGCTGAAATGAAGAAGGATATGTCAGCGATGGATGAGAAAATGACTGCGAACCAGGCTGAAATGAAGGAAATGTCGGAAGAAATGAAGAAGGAAATGTCGGAAGAAATGAAGAAGGAAATGTCAGCGATAGATGAGAAAATGACTGCGAACCAGGCTGAAATGAAGGAGATGTCGGAAGAAATGAAGAAAGATATGTCAACCAAACTTGGTGAGTTGAAAGAATTAATAGATAATAAAATAACATCTTTAAATGAAAGAATTGACAGCGTGGAAAACAAATTTGAAGGAAGATTTCAGGAAATAGAAGAAAAAGTTCAAAAGACAGCCAATAACGTAGAAGAAAGGATAGAGAGTGTAGAAAAAGAGTTGGAAAATGTGAAGAAACAAAAGATAAATGCCGGAAACTATACCAAAGATGTCAAGTATCAATCTATGCTTCCTCGTTCCTGTATTAAACTCTCGACCTATGACGGAAAATCCTCATGGCCAGTTTTTAAGACACAATTTGGGATCGTAGCGAACGCCAATGGATGGGATTCCCAGACAAAGGCTTGCCAGTTAGCTGCTTCTCTACGAGCTGATGCTGTCGACGTCCTACAGACATTGCCTGCAAATGAACCGCTGGATTTTGAAACGCTCGTCAGTGCCTTAGAATTACGCTTTGGCGAGAAATGCATGAAGGAATATAGCAGACTCCAGCTCAAATCTCGACAGCAGAAATCCACTGAATCCCTGCAAGAGCTTGCTACGGATGTCGAGAGACTTTCACATCTTGCTTATCCTGACTGTCCGACTGAAATTAGAGAAAGCTTGGCTCTGCAGCATTTTATTGATGGTGTGCGTGACTCTGAGATCCAGAAACAACTCCGGATTGCAGATCTCAGTGATTTAAAAGGGGCTTTAGTTTATGCCCTGAAATTCGAGGCAGCCCAGCAAGCTACAAGGAAAGATCGACACTTTGTGCGAGTAGCCAACATGCCTGAGACGTCGGATAGAGCTGTGGAGCATTTACAGCAGCAGGTGAAGGACATGATGAGGCAGATAAACTCCTTGATGGACAACAAAACTGGCAGAAAGATCAAGTGCTGGAAATGCGGTGGAGAAGGCCATATTCAAAGAAACTGCCTAAAACGACCCAGCACAGAAGGTAATAGCTCCCCCACGAACGGCGGAGCAGGAAAACTAATTAATGGCCATCTCGCGGGGCGGAGGTTGCCAGATTTCGAGAAGCCCCATTATCAAGTGTGTCAAATTTCTGCAAGAAGTTGCGGCGAGAACGGAGTTTTTATAGTCGGGCGTGTGAATGATTTGCCCTGTAATATGATCATCGATACAGGAGCCAATGTGACCATCATTCGGAAAGATCTAGCTCACCGGCTAAAGGAAAAACTCCTCTGGACCCCGCCCCGTGTTATCCTCCAAACCGTGACCGGGGATAAGATTGACATACATGGAAGAATGAAATTGAAAATAAAGTTTGGGAACGCCGCTTACCATCATACAGTCTATGTGGCCGATATTTCAGACCCTTTCATACTCGGACTGGACTTTTTAAAAGAGCATGGATTTACACTGGACTTTAAGAAGAATGAGTTACGCTCTGCTCAAGAAGATGTCACTATTTTCAAACTTGGAAATGAGTCCGAGTCTATTCAACGGATCACAGCCAAGGCAGATGTTATCATCCCTCCTCGGACCGAAATGATGATACCTGGATTAACTGAGAACGAAGGTAGTTTTCAATGTGGCTTGGTTGGATATCCTGAGAAGAGCCCAAAAGGAATGCTAATAGCATCAGCGCTGGTAGATCTGTCGAGAGATGTGATACCCGTGAGGATGGCGAATGTAAGTGAAAAGTCTAGAATTATCCAGAAGGGTGAAGTGCTTGCTACCTGTGCTCCAGTCACCTGTGTTTGCAAAGACCCGAGCTTGACGTTGTCGGAGCCGCCTACAAGTTTAACACCTGAAATTGGACGAAATGAGAATTTATCTCCTGAGCAGAGACATGCCGCAGAAAGACTGTTCCAGGAATTTAAGGATGTGTTTTCACAAAACGAGAGTGATATAGGGCGCACTTCACTGACACGTCATAGAATTGATACTGCCAACCATCCACCGATTAAACAGCATCCAAGACGCTTGCCGTTCGCAAAACAAGAAGAGGTTTCTAAGCTCTTACGAGAGATGCAGGATAGTGACATCATCGAACCGTCATCAAGTCCGTGGGCCTCTCCCATCGTGTTGGTCCGAAAGAAAGATGGCTCCACAAGATTTTGTGTGGATTATCGTAAACTTAACGATATCACGAAGAAGGACAGCTATCCTCTACCAAGAATAGACGACACGCTAGATACTCTTTCAGGACATAAATGGTTTTCCACGCTGGATTTGAAGAGTGGATATTGGCAAGTAGAGATCCATCCTGATGACAAAGAGAAGACCGCATTTACTACTGGACAAGGACTTTGGCAATTTAAAGTTATGCCGTTCGGGCTCTGCAATGCTCCAGCAACGTTCGAGCGCCTCATGGAGACAGTGTTAAAAGGCCTGACTTTTGAAGCTTGTCTCATCTACCTAGATGACGTCATCATTGGTGGCCGCACGTTTGAAGAACATCTAGGAAATATTCGAAAAGTGTTAACGAAGCTAAGAGCGGCGAATTTAAAGCTGAACCCTCTGAAATGCAAGTTCTTCCAACGCGAAGTAAATTATTTAGGACACATCATCTCAGCTGAAGGTGTTCGAACAGATCCTGAAAAAGTGTCTGCAGTAAAGAACTGGAAGCGTCCGGAAAACGTCCATCAGTTGCGAAGCTTTCTGGGACTATGCACTTATTACAGAAAGTTTGTACAGGGGTTCTCCAACATCGCAAGACCCTTGCATAGGCTCACTGAAAGCAAGCAGAAGTTTCTATGGACACAAGAATGCGAGAATTCCTTCCAGCAGCTGAAAGAAGCTCTCACATCCTCTCCAGTCCTTACCTATCCGCACCCCGAGAAACAGTTCATTGTGGACACGGATGCCAGTCATGAAAGTGTCGGCGCTGTACTTTCCCAAGAAATAGATGGCCAAGAACGAGTCGTAGCATACTGGAGCAAATGTTTATCGAAACCAGAGCGGAATTATTGCGTCACTCGTAAGGAGTTATTAGCTATAGTAAAAGCCATAGAACACTTCCATCACTATCTCTATGGCAGGAAATTTCTCCTTCGTACTGATCACGCATCCCTAACATGGCTGATGAATTTTAAGAAACCAGAGGGCCAAGTAGCCAGATGGTTACAACGGCTCCAGGAATACGACTTTGACATCAGGCATCGCAAAGGCTCATCGCATGGAAATGCTGATGCCTTATCAAGAAGACCGTGTCCCGAAAGTTGTCGCTATTGTTCCAGAGCGGAGAACAAGTATAATCCCGAACATGTCATACGCCAGACGAAGACTTCACTATCAACGCCACCAGATCCCTGGAGTGATGAGAAGATTCGAGAAGATCAAATGGCAGACTCTGACATCAAACCAATCTTGGAGTTATTAGAATCTTCTAGCACGAAGCCCAGTTGGAAAGACATCTCGACTTACAGTCCTACGACGAAGCAATATTGGGCTCTTTGGAACTCTCTCCACGTCAGGAATGGTGTCCTGTTCCGAAAATTCGAATCGGAAGATGGGAAGACATCTCGGTGGCAGTTGGTACTTCCTCGATCCCGAATACCAGAGGTCCTCAAGGAATTACATGGCAGTCCTACTGGTGGCCATTTTGGAGTCATGAAAACATTACATAGAGTCCGAGAGCGCTTCTTTTGGGGAAAAGCGAGAGCTGACGTCGAACGATGGTGCAAATCTTGCGATGCATGTGCAGCTCGGAAAGGACCAAAGAAACGTAGCCGAGGAAGACTACATCTCTACAATGTAGGAGCACCTTTCGAACGCATCGCCCTTGACATCCTAGGCCCTCTGCCAAGAAGTGCTGATGGCAACAAATACCTCCTTGTTGTCATGGACTACTTCACGAAATGGCCTGAAGTTTATGCCATCCCTGATCAAGAAGCTTCTACGGTTGCGGATGCCTTGGTACACCAGTGGATATCAAGGTATGGAGTCCCTCTTCAAATGCATTCTGACCAGGGGAGAAATTTCATCTCTGCTGTGATTGAGGGTCTCTGTCAACTTCTCGGAATGGACAAAACTAGGACGACGCCTTTACATCCACAGTCGGATGGCATGGTTGAGAGGTTTAATCGTACCATCCTCAACAACCTCTCACTGCTAGTTTCAAGAAACCAACAAGACTGGGACCAAAAACTTCCTTTGTTTCTTCTCGCCTATCGCAGCGCCGTCCATGAAACAACCGGCTATTCCCCGTCTCAGATGCTTTTCGGTCGTGATCTTCGTCTACCTTGTGATCTGATTTTTGGTCGCCCTCCAGATGCGCCTTCATCGCCAGAGGGATACGTGCAGAATCTCCAGGCACGATTTGAAGACGTCCACAACTTGGCTCGAGAGCGGATCAATATACAGACGGAGAAGATGAAGACCAGGTACGACACGAAAGCCACGGGACATCAATTCAAAAAGGTGACAAGGTTTGGTTTTATAATCCGACTCGACACAAAGGACTTTCTCCTAAACTGCAATCGCACTGGGACGGTCCTTATACAGTCCTGAGACTGAACGATGTCGTAATTCGGATCCGAAAGTCACCAAGTTCGAAGCCTAGAGTCGTTCATTACGACAGGCTGGCTCCATACTATGGCCATAGTACTTAGTTCATTGATTGTAAATAGTGTAATGTAAATAATGTAAATTAGTATGACCATGGTCTTGTATATAAATTAATGTAATTATTTATTTTGCTTAGCATTATCATTATTATTGTTGTTATTATTTAAATACTTGTATGTAACAATGTCCATGCTTTAATTTTATTTTATTTTTAAATAAGTGTATATTTTGTATAATTCAGCATTATGAATGTGTTTTGAATAGTATAGCATTTGTTGGTAACGGGTTTGCTTTCCGATCAAAGGTTGAACTGCCCGGGACGTGCAGTCCTTGAGAGGGGGGGCAATGTTATGAATTTTGTATGTATCTGTAAATATTCCATTTGTTTAAATTTATTTTATTTTATTATTGTGAAAATTGCAGTATTATTCATGTATTTCCTATTGAGTATCATGTAACTCAATGCTAAAGGCCTCAGGTGGTTTGCAAGGAAAACAACCTTACAGCATCGGTTTTTATAATGAGTTCTATTGGAAAATCGCCAAGGAATGGGTTTATCGCCAAGTTGGCGATGGTTTTGGCGACTTATTTTTGTCGCCAAATTTGGCGATATATCGCCAAATGTCGCCAAGTTGGCGACTTTTTGTGCAACCACACCCTCCTTATACCTATACATTGGGATCCTTTCTTGCTTGTGTTCTCTATCGAAAGTTAAAGCACTTTCTGGTAATTTCTAGCATCTGAAGGCTCTGGAATAATCTGGAAAGATATCTGAAACCTATATAAGGACCTCCATCAGTTCAGTTGAGTTAGTTGTCTGTCAACTGCGATTGAATTCATACGAGAGTCTTTGCATTGAGAACTGTGTTTCTCGGATCGATTTTGTCGTTGATGCGTCGTATTGAACGCATTGTTTCTGTGTGAAATTTTGCTGCAATTTTATTGGATTTGAAGATTACTGAATATCTTGTAATTTTCAGAAGATATTTGTGATCGTATTGCACTGTTTATAGTGAATAAAGCCTTTTTATTGTTCTTATATATTGGCATCAGTCCTTTCGAACCCCGAGCTCACAACAATATATTATTTACCATTTATTTTCTTTAAGGCGGTATTCAAAAAAAAATTTTTTTCAACGCTCAAAAACTCAAAATTTTATGACATATTTTCAGACTCATTATTAAAAGTAAAAACATGAATCTTGGTGGCGTGATTTAGGAAGAGATTTATAAGTGACCTGTGTTTTTATTTTTCTTGCAATTAATTAGAAATTGATTTACAAACAATTATTTTCACAGTATAATTTTTTTTGGATTCTAGAGCTATCGCTTCGGGAAATTCGGTTTAAAATGTCTACTTTGACAGCATTTTTTGAAATATATTCTGCCTTTATCAAAAAATTTACCAATACGGACATTATAAAGTTTCTGAATAAGAAAACCTGCCAATTGGATGCATTTTAGAGCAAAAATGAATTTAAAAATAAGTCACAAAATAAGCAGTTTGGATTTGAGTATACCTTAAGGCTGTTCTGAAATCCAAAGGGACCACTTTCAGACACATTTTTAGATCCATTGTTGTTCAGAAAGGCACGAAATGGGCAGGTATTGTTATTCAGAAACTTTGTAATCGAAACACGGTTTCCATTTTTTGGAGAAGTTAGAACATCTTTCAGAAAACACTGTCAAAGTCGGCATTTTGAATCAGTGTCAGAAAGTAGAAAAATGTCCGAATAACTTATAACTCAATAAGTAATTTATTTATCAAAAAATAAAAAAAATATTTCAATTCCAAATTGCCTTAATAATTAATTCTGCCAATTTTATGCTTTTGCATTTAAAAATGAGTCAGAAATTATGTCAGAAAGTTTTGTGTTGTTCAGCAGATCATTTCAGAACCATCTTAAAAGAAAAAAAATAGCCAACTCTTCCAACTGGGCCGGAAGGAGATGTTTTAAATTACATTATTATTATTATTATTTGCATATGAAATATTAGCGATTTGTTGATATTCGGTCTACACACATTTATTTCATATGTTGCATGTACTGAATATTTTATGTTATTTAAGATCTTTATTTAGTGAGAGATTTACACTGGAAAGTTACGTTAAGTTAAATGAATTTCATGTTTTATTTTTCGTTACAATTGAAAAAATATACAGAGATATTCTTCTATTAAAGAAGTAGTTAAATAGAGAGGAAAAACTTACATAGCAAACCTGAAAGAGCAAAAAAACAGAAACACACAAGGAAGTTATTGGAATATTGCCGCTTTAGCGAGTAATGGCTAGGAAACTATCTGGGTTTGAGACTGCATTTTTACACACTATCAGATGGTGCTAAATAGATTTTAGATTATACGTAACACACGGTGTGTGCATTGATAACTGCAAAATAATGCTTTTTCGAGTAGCTTCGAAAAAAGTGCTACAAAGTTTAGAAATATGCCTCAGTAATGTCATGGCATGCTTAATCAAATTGAGTATCTGGCAAAAATTACACAGATTGAATATGGATACTCAGTACATTGGTGTTTAAACCACTTTAGTTACTGACGAGGGAGGGTAGGACAATGCACACACAGTGAAATTTCGGCTGAGCTCTGGCATTCGCCCACGGCCAGCCATCTTGTTTGTTAAATCAAAACATTTTAACTTTTATTATTAAATATAAATAAATTAGTCAATAAAATTAAATAACGTGTTTCTACTAAGTAAATTTGGATGAAAATTATTTTAGAAATGAGAAACAAAACAAGTATGTTTTGATTTAAAAAACAAGATGGCGGATAGCGGGTGGTTCTCAAAGCTGTTCCGAAACTTTCTTTTATTAATATAAATTTAGGAAGAATGCAATGAAAAAATAACTGCTTTATCTGATTTTCTGACTGCCAGCCTTACTGAAAATTTTATGACAGATGGCAAAAATATATTAATTTATATTAAATAAGTCTATAAGCTTTCAAAACATAATGTTACTACATCTTACAGAAAGAAAATGCATAAAACGATGGAGGTTTCACAGTAATTTGCAATATTTGGATAAGCAAAAGCATAAAAAATTACTGCTAATCAAGAATGTGTTAAATAAAAATGAATTTTTGTCGCAATTATAAAAAAAAAGAGTAAATAAATTGATAAATAAAACACAAAATCTTACACAAAGTTTATTTTGTAACAATACATTCTTTGTGAAGCATTACAGATATCACATCAACACATGTATTTTTCAGTATAGTAAAATACATAGCATATATAAAAATGGACGGTTTTAAAAACAATAAAAACATTTAACAAATATTTTTTATAAAAAAAATTCACAGGGTTAAAAAACATTGCAAAACTATAATATAAACAATATAAAAAATACTATATATATACACATATAAAAAAATTTTAACACAGTAAAATGCAATGTATAAATAAAAATGGGCGATTAAACACAAATAAAAATATTTAACAAAGTATTTTGTGTAATAAAGAATTTTCACTGGGTTATGTTATTGCATATCATTATACAGTAAAATTTTGGCTACACAACCTAATTTGGACTTGGAAGAAGTAGTATAATAAAAGAAGTTAGCTAACCAATTCGAAGGAAGAGCCCGGGGCTCCTTAAAATAAGTGTTTTTTATCTAATCATTATCATATTCTGCATATTTTCATAGTACACAAATAAAATTATTTAACAAAGTATTTTGTGTAATAAAGAATTTTCACTGGGTTATGTTATTGCATATTATACGGTAAAATTTAATCTGCACAACCTAATTTGGACTTGGAAGAAGTTGTACCATAAAAAAGTTAGCTAACCAATAGGACGGAAGAACTTATGAGCATGAAGCTCCCTAAAATCAGTGTTTTTTATCTAATCATGATCATATTTTGCATATTTTCATATATTCTACTACATAAACAAAATACTCAATTTCAATAAAGTGAAATACACTGCATTGAAATACACTCAATAGGGGATATTAGTAACAGAAATAATAATAAATGACAATATGACAACTATGATTAAAGAATTTTCAAAAAAGTCAAAAAGTTATTATCAAAGTAAAATCAAATACAGTCAACTCCCTCTAATCCGCAACTCTATAATCCGCAAACGCCTATAATCCGCACACTGTTTCAGATGTAAACAATGAAAAATTGATTACCATTAATTGTGCAAGAGAAATTCCGGAATGGCAGCAATTTGATTGATTATCAGTAGACAGTCCCCTCCCTCCCTAATTTTTTTTATTTCAATGAAAAAAAAACTTTATTTTTCACATTGAAAAAAAAATCACGAGACTTTTTTCTTGCCTATTACATGTTGTAACAATAAAAAAGCGTGGTTTTACCCAGTAAATTTTCACAGAATGGTTTGAAAATCATTTTGTAAATGAAGGTGTGTAAAAACTGTAAAATATTTTTGCTCTTAGACAATTGTGCTAAACATCCAAAATCATAACAAAAAGGCAATGTATCTACATTACTTTTACCCCTGAATACAAATTCTCTTATTCAGCCAATGGATCAGGGAATTATTCGTAGCATGAAATGCCAATAAAAATGGAATTTATGCACAAAATTATAACCTCTGATTTATCGGCTAATATGGAGGAGTATAGAAGGCAATTTACAATTAAAGGCTGTATATTTCACTTGACTGATGCATGAGTCCCTGTATTCAAAAACACTTTAGTAGGTGCAAAGCAAAATTTGTGGCCAGCATCTTTAGTTATAGACAGTAATGGTGATGAAGTTGACAGTTTGGTTAGTGCTAAACAGAAATCTACAGAAAAATTCACTAACACAAAACTAAAACTAAAAAATTCACTAACTGTTGTGCCGGATTTCTTGAATGGAGAAAATATAATTGGATGGATATCCTCCCAAGATGAAGGTGCAATAAAGAGAGTTTCACAAATGACATTATGAGTACTACTATGTTAAACTTTACTGAAAATAGGATAATTCTGACACAGAGCCTGATGATGAAGGTGAAAAAGTAACTCTTGAGCAGGTCTTGGATATGGGTTATAAATATCTGGATTTTCTTCAGAAAAGAGTTTTGTCTCAGAACAAGAAATAATGACTATACATGGACTCCAAGAAAAATACTAGACCAAAAGTCAAAAGTTCTCAAACAAATGACAATTTATTACTATGTTTGAAAATTGTAAAAATAAACAAAAGAAATTGTAAAATAAAATTTAAAGACATTTTTCCTTAAACATAATGGGATTTTTAATTAAATAATCCAATGTTTTACAATATCTTTCCTTTTTACCAACTAATTTATGCATTTATAATTAATTTACTGTAAAATTACAGAAGAAAAAAATGTAAACAAAGCAATGACCTATAATCCACAAAATTCTATAATCTGCACAACCTTTGGTCCCAAAGCTGTGCGGATTAGAGGGAGTTGACTGTATACATATAGTAAAAACTAAAAATTTTTATGCTTATAGATCAATTAATACACCAAGGGCAGCAAAACAAAAGCACATTTTCACAACAAAGAACATTTTAACACGTAATCGAGTGCATCAATAGGTTATGTGTTTACTTTTGTAACTAAATAAAAATACAACCTTCACATGGGTTTAAGAAAAGGTAAAACTCCACATCAATAATAAAAACAGTAACTTGTTGAGATGATAAATACACACAAACATAAAACTGTTTCAATGACACTACACTTGAATTTGAAAATACTACTAAGTGCAGTTTAATAAAGCTTTTGTAGTCTGCTTCCACAATGTGCAACCATGAAATAATACTAATACTGGTGCTCCAAAAATATAAGTTATGAAAACATACACTGAAACTAAAGAAATCTTTCATAATTTAGTTTTAAATTAAATTCACATTTCAGATGCTTCTAGTTTAATTTTTATTTTCTTATAAGAAGAAAATATTGGATTCGTGAAAAATTTCGACTTCCAGTTTTCAACAGCGTAGAAAGGTCCTGAACACGATTTGACTGTTTTTAGAAAATCCTTGTCTGTCAGTCTATGTGTCTGTACAGAACACAAGTTTGTGGCTGCTTTAACTCATGAATTACTATATAGAATAGGATGAAATTTCATACAAAGTTCTATCTTTATGTGAACGGGTGCTGATAAATTTTTCGACAAAATTGTATTTAGTTTTTAAAAGCACAAACTTTAATTAAAAGAAATAAATATATGTGACACAAATGTCACCTGAATGAATACTGTATACATGAAACCTTCAAAAATGAGATCAACATGAAATTTCATTCAAATCCATGCATCTGAAGTTGCTTCATTCACATATATATCATGATTTAAACTTTTATCTCAATTAAATAATTATTTAAATTTTTTGCAAGTATGTTTGGATTACTATTCAAATTATCAAAAACATGAAGAAAAAAAATGCTCTAAATAGTCTAGATTTATTTATTCTAAATAATAAATAATGATTGCATGTCTTACTTTAAATTTTTTAGTTAAATGATTAGAATAAATTAAAAATACAGGGTGTAAATAAAAGAAAAATTTGTAAAATGCTATGCTAATTAGTTTATTAGAATAAATACACTTTTCAGTATTTCAAAGTTTAACTATAATTATTATCTTTAAACTATGTATAAATAACTTTGCTATCACCTATTTTTCAATCTATTAACAAGTTCAAGAACTTTAAGCAATAAGATAAGTACAGAAAATTCTTCTACATAAATCTTCATAATTTTACAGTAAATGATTATATGATTCAAACAAAAACAGAACTTATTACAAAAAAAATGTGTGCAAGATACTGTCCATCCACAATAAGTTGACTGATTATGAATAATGCAAATTTTGATGAATTTATTCATTAATTAATGTGACAATCACAACTACCACAATCTTGTTTTTCAATAAACAATGTGTTTTCTTCTTCCCATAGCATCATGAATTCAATCAAGGTCGCCAATCAGCTTATCATGATCAGAGTTTAATAGGAGAAATATTCTTTGGTATTTTTCAATGATTCCAAGAAAATTCTTAATACTAATACAACTAAACAGCAGCAAAAGTAGACCCATGAGGTGTAGATGCACGTGACTGAGCTCCACCTAACATATTCACTGAATAATGCGACAGACTGTGAGATGTTGTATTCAAACTGCTCATGGTACCCATCTACAAAGAAATACATTAAAGTTGTTTTTAAAAAGAAGGAAAAAAATTCAAAATTTAAACATAAGTTTATATATTATATTTTACATAAGTCTAGATAAAAAATAATGGTACTTCTCCATTATCCCGTCGACCATTTTTCATAACAAAAAACTATTGCCAAACTATAAGGATTAAACACCAAAAATGCAGTCCCATTCATTTGACGTCAGAAGCATTACACGGGTTTGTTATGTCATCAAGTGGTTTTTAATTCGGCATTTACTTGTATTTTGTATTATGTTTTAATGATTTATTAGTTATTTCGTTAATTAAAATAATAATTGCAACCTTAAATGGCTGTGCCATGAATTTGAAAAAGAAAAAGAATTGAAAAAACGTTGTGATGCATAGTTAAGTACAATAGATCATTTTCAACTGACGTTACAATCATTTATTTACCAGCAGACAAGGATAATTAAGGAAGATTATGTAAACAAATAAATATCCAAGAATGTCTTTTTTTCTGTTTTCATTATTATATTGTAAACTTTTTTTTTCCTTAAACTTACTGATAGTTGACACTTTGGTGAGTGGGGCTTTTCCGAATTTCTTGTATTTTATTTATTTATTTATTTTGATATTCCAATGGCAACATTCTTCCATTTGTTTATTTGGCGTTACAGGTTGGCGAGAATTTTTGTTATGAAAAGTGGTCGACGGGATAATGGAGAAGTACCAAAATAACTATTGATAATTAATGGCTATTTCCCAATTAAATCTCTACTTTATCCAGCACTCTAAAATTAGAATCTAATAAAAATTTAATATAAAAAAATTAATTTAATGCATTTAATTTATATATTTTTTCTCTTAGCTGTTCATTAAAATTGTCATTAATTATTTTTGTTGAAGTATCACCTCTCTTTCCATTTTATTTTTCTACATTTCTATTCCTTTCATTATAATCAGTGTAACTGTTCACTTCCTATTTTTATTTCTGCTTTTCTGAATTCCAACATAATTTCATTCATTGTTTATGAAGATGGGTGCTAACAATGTGATACTTACTGAATATTTCCAGAATTAAGTACTACTGAATATTTTCAGTACTAAGGTAAAATTTTAAAGTTTGTTACAATTTCAGTATGAAGACTGCCCCCTAAGCTTATTTCTTTTAAATACATTGAAAGAAGGCATAAAAATTTCAAAACAAATTATGCTGAGGAAAGAAAAAAAATCTGCAAAAATGCAAATAAGGATGCTGTTTTTTTACATTTCCTTATCATTTCCAAATATAATTAAGAGAAAATGAATTTTAATTAGGAAAACTCCGTGAAATAAATCTCATTACAGGTTAAATTAAAAATAAAAATTTCTAGGATTTTTGATAAATTATTTTAATGATAGAATTTACATAATAGTTACAAATTAAAATAATTAAAAGAAAACTTATAAAAAAGAAAATCACCTTTAATCTAGCCATATCTTCAAGTCGAGTAATGTCAGCCAACTCTTGGTAGTTTGAATACACAACAAGAATAAAAAATATCTAAAATAAAAGGATAGACATCAAAATGATTGATTAATGAAAACAAAAACTAATTATGTACATTACAGCAAAATTTAGAGGTCACAGGGTGAAATGTTGTTTGTATTATAATCACATTTTAAAAATTATAAAACGAAAATTATTAGCTTATCAAACTTTATGACTATTACTAGTAAATGTACAGATCAGAGGCCTCAACGTCAGATCTACAGATCATTATTCATTAATCTCACTAATTTTTATTATAATCTGCATAATATTTGATATTGTAAAATTCAATTTTGTCAAGTTATTTATACATTTATAAGCATGTAAGATGTATCGAAACTTCTGGAAATTTCACATTAAACACATTTTTATACAATGATATGATAAACTACTTATTATCATATTTTTTCAGAATAAGAATACATTCCTTCAGAGTGATCAAATGATTCAAATTATTTTTAGCCATTTCCAAATTTATTGGTTTAGATAAAAACTTTGTAGCAAAATAAAAATAAATAATAAAAATAATAATTTAAAAAAAATGAAGAAAAAATAAAGTCTTTATAAAAAATAACTAATTTAATAAACTTTTGAAAAAAAAAAATGTTGACATGCAGATGTAACATTATTTGCAAAGATACATTTAAAAAATTATAATAATAGTAAAACAATTATTACAGTTATAATAAGTTCATTGTAATTGGATAAAAACATTCTCTAAATTTCTTTTAAAAAATATACAGGGTGCCAATGTGCATGCATAACAATTGAAACACAGATAGTACAGTAGACTTCCTCAAATCTGCATAGCTTGTGACTAGAGGTTGTGCAGATTTTAGAATTTTGTGGATTTCTGGTCACTGCTTTGTTTACATTTTTAAAACAGTAATTTAAATGTAATAATGCACTCAAAATCATAATGAATGGTTACAAATACAGTAAAATATTAAAACAAAGGTCAAGTAAATAATTAATAATGCATATCTAAATATGCATAATATTAAAGAGATAAATTTTTATTGAATTATTCAATGAAACCTGCCACATGAAGTTACACTAGTAATTTACATCAAAAACGTAAAATAAAGTTTATTTCAGCTTAGCTAGACTTAATAAACAAAAAAGCTTGATTAGTACATAAATGTATTTGATAAAAAGATCGTGAATGCCATTGATATCACTGCCATCTTAAATTTTTCAGAAATAAGTTTATACAACCTTCATAAGACAGCATGGGATTCAGTTATAATAACCAGAATTACATATTAAAATATGTACAGAATGACATAAAAGTAAAAAAAAAAAAATCTTGAATTTTAACCCCTACATCTTAAATAACAGTTTCATTATACACTAAAAACAACATTTAACACACAATATCAAACTGTAGCACAATGAACAGGCATATGTTTCATGAGTAACTTAGACTCGCATCATCAGTGTCAGTAAAAACAAAAAATTATATCCTTCCCAATGACATGAAACAGAGTAAAAAAACCCAAATAACAGATAACAACACACCGAAAACTCATCATGTACGAGCAACCAATAAGATTAAGCCGGAAGTGATGCACTATGACAAAGTAAATCAACCCTGGTCAACGATTTTTTGAGCGTAGCTTACCTTACATCTCACCTTTCTGGGTTGATTTACTGTGTCATAGTGCATCACTTCCGGCTTAATCTTATTGGTTGCTCGTACATGATGAGTTTCGGTGTGTTGTTATCTGTTATTTGGGTTTTTTGAGTCTGTTTCATGTCATTGGGGAGGATATAATTTTTTGTTTTTACTGACACTGATGTTGTGAGTCCAAGTTACTCACGAAACGTACATATGTTCATTGTACTACAGTTTGATCAGGGGTCGGAAGTAGTGCGCTACAAGTAGCGAAACTACTGTAGTCGCTACTTTTTACAGTAGTTTGTAGTGTAGCGCACTACATTTTGAACAATGTTGTGTAGCGAGTAGCACAATACAAAAAATCAATAGTTTGTAAAAAGAACAGACACTACTTTTAACGCTACTTCAGGAGAAAAAAAAGTGCCATTCTGCAAAGCACGTGGTCGAAACTCGCTTCTTTTGTGCAGAATTTGTTCTGCTCAAAAATTTCCAAATCGCAGTGGCAAATCTCAGCTGCAGTGTATAGCAACGCATCACATGAAGTCATAGATTTTTTCCATTGACACTTGCTGCTGAAATCAAGTACTAATCTTAGAGTCCAAAGGAATTCATTTTATTGTTGGCAACACTTGTCTATTTACTTGTTAAGATGTCTTCATGTTTTAACGCCAGATTACTTAATACTCAGAATTGCTCCATTTACAGATTTATTTATTGTTTGCATTTAGGGTTGATTTTCTGTAATTTTCTAGAATATAATATCGCTCTTAATTTTGCTACGAAATTTGTTAAGTGTGTATAAACTAACTTTTTCGAGACGAACACAAAACATTTCCTTGTATGGTATCTTTCTTAATTTTTTAATGTCCTCGGTTATGCCGCATTTATTTAATTGTATCCCGGCAGACGCGATATAACGAGAGGTCATTTTTCATGTCTTCAATTTCTAGAGTAAATTGAACACTTAGACAAAATTTGAAAGTAGCGAAGTAGTGACTACTTTTGAAAAGTAGTTTGTAGTCGCTACTTTTTAAAACAAGTAGTTGTAGTTGTAGTTAACTACATTTTCGACAAAGTAGTTGTAGTTGTAGTTAACTACATTTTCGACAAAGTAGTTGTAGTTGTAGTTCGCTACAATAAAAAAGTAGTTTTTTCGACCCCTGAGTTTGATATTATGTGTTAAACATTGTTTTTAGTGTATATTTATCCACACAAGATTTTATTCATTATTCAAAAGTCTCATTGTTTACATCTGCAGCAATGTGCAGATTTTAGGCATTAGTGGATTTTATATTGCATATTTGTCTACTGTAATACATCCTTTACAAAACAACTTAGGCAATAGGAATTTCTCATATTTTGTCCTCTAAAAGATTTTAAATTGAAATATAGCAAGAAAACAATATTTCTTTGAAGGACAAGAAAAATACAGGGAAAAATCCCTCTTCTCTTCATAAATTTAATAAATTTTACTATTCTGTCTAGATTAAAATTATTACAAAAGAATCATCCACTAGGATAAAATATTAATAAAAAATACTTTCTACAGACTAAGTATAACAGTGATAAGATTTATTCACATATAGATAAATGTAATAAATTTTAATTATTAACAAGCTATATTAAATTAAATTTTATAAATTAATACACAGGAGAGATCTAATTATTGATCTATTCAATCTGAATATTGGTACATCATCAAATGATTGTTACAAAACATCCTATTGAAATCTATTCAGAAATATTTAATAAGTATCTTAGAGATTCCAAAATATATGTAAATTTAGTTTAATGTCAAATAATAAAACTCTGTATATTTATTTCCTAGTGTTTATAAGTAGCTTTACCACTGCTTTTCTCTATTTTAAATTGTCTGTGAATCTGTTGTAATCCTCTAAGCAAGATTTTGATGTTTATCAGAAATAAAAATGAATTAAATTTAGCATGTTTCTTTAAAGCAAAATTAAACAAACAAACAACAACATAACACTATTTATGAAATACCATATAGTAATAACTTTCAATGTGTTGAAAATTTTTTGACATTTTTTAAATGAAAACTTTTAACAAAACTACTAAAATAAATTTTATATCTGTGATAATGCTTTTTAAAAATTAAAGTGTCTTAAAAAAAAAATAAACAACAACATAGAACAGTTTTAGAAATACTGTATAATGGAAATTCTGAGTGTGGTAAAATATTTTACACCATGATTAATAGCGAACATTCTCTGAATGAAAAAAATAAATGAGAAATATTAATAAAACTATTCAATGAAATCTGTATTCAAATATTTTAATATTCAAAATAACAATAATATTTTGCATGTTGTATTAAAATATAACATTAAGAAGAATAGTAATAGTGTTTTATTATTAGCCTCCTCTCTTTCTCTTAAAAAAAAAAAATAAATAAATAATAAATAAATAAACAGCAGTACCCAGGTTTAAAATCTTGTCTTTTTATACAAATAAAAATGAATTGTGATCATTAACAATCAAACCAGCAACCCAGTTTAAAATTTTGTCTTTTTATACAAATAAAAATGAATTGTAATCATTAACAGTCAAGCTCTAAGAATACTACATTCAAAAATAACAATACAAACATTATTTTTCAAATTAAAAATTTGTTTTCATGCTAAAATGAAAAATACTTACATTGAATACTAACATTACTGTCCAGATAATTAACATAGCTTGATGATATGCATAGTATAAATCCTAAAATATAATAGAAATATTTCTTAAAATGTATTCCATAAATACACACACACACAAAAAAAATATATTCTTAAAACTTCATAAAACACAGGTTTATAAAGTACTAATAAACTTTTATAGTTAATAAACTTTTATAAATTGATTTCAATAAATAACAGTTTGAGAATGAAACACATAAAAAAAGGAAATGATTTATGAACAAAATAACAGGTTTAGAATTCAGTCACACAATCAGTTGAATTAAATAAATAATTGAATTTCTCTCTTTCTTTCACACTCAGTGATAGGCAAATTTTTTAAAAACAGATTATTTGTAAACAAAAGTTATATAATAAAGAATTGAATTAAGAAAAATACACACAATTTCTTAACAATTATACATAAATTTAATTTAAAAATTTGATTTATCAGATAGTAATTTAAGTGATTTTTCATGAGGTTACTGTATTTATTCAAATCTAGTATGTGCCTTTTTTTCTCCAAAATCAAATTTATTTAATTGAATGCTTCTAGCAATCAAGTACAATTTTGTAATACTGTAAAACCAGATGTGTATGTTATATATTTTTCTATGTTTATATATTTGTCTAAAAAGGAAAAAAAGTTTGCTCATGATTGATGCTTAGAAAAAAATAAATAAATAAACAACTAAAGATAAGTAACATACATTTGCTATTGATCTAAACAGAATTGAGAAACAGCTCCAAGAAGTGAAAACAACTGCTGCGATAAGCCATGGTTTAAATTTTTTCTCCAATTCCTACAATTAAAATAATAATAATATAAATAAATAAATACTTCACAATAATAAATCACAGTGTTTTAGAAAAAAGTGAATGTAAATAAGAGTTCTTTACCTTTCTTAGTGCTCTCATAAGGATGACAGACACTACTAAGACATAAACAGCAAGTGCAAATGAAATAATGGAACATAATATCAGTGAATTTCTAACTGAAAGAAAAAATATATATGTATTATTGCATGTTTTAAAAATACTCAAATTTACATATTATACAGGTAAAATTAGAGACAATTAAAATGGATATGTCGGTACTTCAGAAAAGTGGACACCTCCAAATAGCAGACAAATTCTGCAGTCCCAAGGTGTGTACACTATTCAGAGGTTTTACAGTAAAATCTCTGTATTCATTACAATAACAGCTAAGCAGGGTTGAATATCTTTTCATGTTTTGTGTAAATTAACTTTCAAGGACCGACTAATGCAGGGGCATGCCGGGAAGTTGCCCTGCCCCCTCCACAGTTGAGGGGGCCCCCCATGGGAATAAGTGGTATTTTCGTTAAAAGGGAGCCAAATGGCTAAAACATTGGCTAAAAGTGACCAAAATTCTTACTTTTGTAAAGATTTATGCAGGGGGTGGCCCTCCTCCGCAGCTTCTGTACCCTATGCCCCCTCCTCCAAAAAATAACCAACTACATCCTCAGAAAACAGATAATTAAAATTTTACTGTAACAACTAAGTAATCCATTGTTTTCAAGAGAAATTCATTATTGACGTTATCCTCATAACAAGAAAATTAAAACTTATAATCATGACCAATTAGGGACATTTTTTCATTTTAGACATCCTATGACATGCATATGATGATTATTATGACAAACAGCCAAGAATGCCAGAAAGACCTATATTTGCATTTCGACGGCTCGTATAAGCCCTTATATTCCTATACAGAAAAAGAGACATGTTCTATCATTTCTTATGATTTTTCTTATGATATCCTGTATACAAATATGATTAATACTTAATACGAAATTTATGTTATGCAGTTTAGTCACTTCAGCATATTTCAAGAAAATTTCCTATGGAAAGATATAAAGAGGGGCCTCATAATAATGCTTGCCGCGGGGCCCTAGATACTTTAAGTCGGGCCCTGGTAACCCCTGTAAGTACAAAGTAGCCCCAGATTACAGTACTATCAAAAATTGATTTAATCACACTGGAATCTTCATTTGCACTATAGGAAATGCTGTAAATCAGTTTTCAATTATTTTCTGATGGCAAACATAGACAAAAGCAGCTACATATAATTTCAATACAATAAGATGTGCCAAAATAGGTCTTTATTAGAAACCAAAATATTCATAAACTATCGGTCAGTGTCACAGTATCAGAATAACTCGAGTCAGTCAACTATTCTTTGCAATAAAAATGAGTTAAATATATATTTCTTTTATTGAATATATATATAAATAATTAATACAAAATTTTTATTTGGTGTGTTTATTAGATTAAAAAATTAAATTTTATATATGCTAACCAGCAGTAAACTTTTTTATTTCTAAGAATTTTTTTTGTTTTTGTTTCATTAAAATCAATATTTGTCTTCTAAGTTACTGCCTCCAGAAATTTTTGTTTTGTCACCTACTTGTTTCCCATGAAAAAACAAAGATATTAACAAATATTTAAAAAAAATTATACTGCTAAGGCACAGATTAATAATCTAGCCATTCTTCGGATAAATAAAAGCTACAATTAAAAGATTTAAGATAGATAAATTTTTTTCTATGAGGGACTGGACAAAGAATAGTAGATTGACACAAATACACATTCATATGCTTTAAATAAATCAGGGATCTTTTTAGGAAAAATGTGGGTTCTTTAAAGAACTCTTTATAATTTTCTTCATCTTAAAACAGGACTCTTCACAAAATTCTTTGTCTTAAAAATAGACCTTTCACAAATATTTTTTTTTAAATTAAAATTATTACACCTGTCACGAAACAATAGCAGTTGCCAAAGAACCTATCATCTAGCTTTTATATATAAAAAGGATCTTGCAACAAATGGATGAAAAGAAATCTGAATACAATAAATTCAAAAAATTATGACTGGATTTTTCACAAATATAAATCTACAATTTTGCAAAAACACGACCCCGTGAAAAAAGTCTGATAGCAAGTCTGTAAGTAGGTATGTTGATATTACTGAACAGAAACAATTTACAATTTTAGGCTGATACACAACCAAATTTACTGTAGACTGTGTGTAAAAATTCAGACATGAATTAACGTCGTAACAATTAATTGAAGATTACAATAAAGGGGGGTGGGGGGGGGGGAGCTTACTAAATTTAAAAGATTTTCTTTTCCCTATTTGATCCAGTAAAGCAAGAAGATGTATCAACGGTTTATGAGATACCTTACATTAATGCAGGCGGCACATTAAATATTATGTGCAGAGGCGTATCTAGCCCTCCATTTAAAGGAGGGGGGGAGGAGTCATATGTCTTCATTAGCAGTTTTTTTTACGTTAGATCCAAGTATTTTCTGACATAAACCCGAATTCATTTTCTTTCATGAGTGCATGAAATTTGCAGGTGTATTCGTAAATATATAAAATTTGCATGTGTTATCCAGATATCAAGAAATCAGAGTTTCCCCATTTTCTTATATATACAAAGACTCTTACAGAAAGATTTCTCATAGTTCGTATTTTCAGTTGATTTTCGAAGCTCAACAATCATGGAAATATCGTCTTGAGGGAACAATCAAATAGAATTCAAAATGAACCACATTTATAAGAAAATCAGAAACGATGTTCGATTCTTTAGTGCTTAAACAATAATATCTGAAATTTTCATGCTTTTCTATTTAAAAATGACTCCATGAATGTATTAGAAAGATTAGAATTTTTAAGCAGTGAAAAAAAAATATATAAATGAAAACACCTTTAATACTTATTTATATTTTAAAAAATGTATTGTTCTATAGAAATTTTTTCTGTTTAGAGTGGGTCATGACCCCATGACCTCCCCCTTGGATCTGCACTTGATTACGTGGGTATGACTGGGAGAAAATTTAGTATAAAAAAAGGGGAGCATGAGTCAGACACTAGATTTGGCCATGCAAAAACAGCTTTATCAAGATTATATCCGGAGGGGGGGGGGGGGGGGTGAGCGATTAGAATACTGTTTAATGACAGTAAACTGATTTTTATTTCAAATTAATTGTTGAACATCTATTATAAGAGAATCTATAGAGATCCATACACGTAGAGATTTAGTCTGCAATGATACCTTTTCCTCTATTATTCCAACTTTATGGTTGGAATTACTAAATAAATATTTTAAAGAAAACTTTAATAGGGGGAGCCACATGAGTAAACAATCTTAAATCAGTGCCTTTATTTCTTTTTATGATTGATAATAGGTTGTTTGTTTATGTGTTTTGTATGTTGTATATATTTCATTGTCCGGTGTCATTCATCTTGATTGATGATGTATTTTTACGATAATGATTTTTATCTCTAATGAAATCGAAAGGTTTGTTTTATATATATGTAGTTTAAAAGTAACTCATATTTATTAAATAATTTTACGTTGGAAACAAGTGTTTGATGAGTATTTATATGTTAATTGTGCAACGTAAAGTCCTTATTAATTATAAACATGTCAAGTGGTTTATTTGTTTATATATGTATTTTGTGTGACACTTTACTTAAGTAAAAGAAGTTTTTATGATTATGATATATATATATATATATATTAAAGCATAAACATTACGTCTGATTACTTTATTTTTACAATATTATAAGAACACACGTTTTATCAGACAATTAAATACACTAAACCAACATGAGTGAAAAATTGACTTGGGCCAGGACTCGAACCTGAGACCTTCAGAATACCTTGCTGATGCTCTGCCAGTAAGCTACCTAGATCGACATCCTAGCCTAGCAATTTCTCACATTTATTCATGTTGGAAACAGTCATCGGCCAGCAGTTTTGCAGCTTCAAATGACATAATACGATGAATAACTATTCATCAGTCCGTAATTAATTAATTATATATATATATATATATATATATATATATTAAAGCATAAACACTATGTCTGATTACTTTATTTTTACAATATTATAAGAACACACATTTTATCAGACAATTAAATACATTAAACCAATATGAGTGAAAAATTGACCTGGGCCAGGACTGGAACCTGGGGCCTTCAGCATGTATTTAATTGTCTGATAAAATGTATGTTCTTATAATATTGTAAAAATTTTTAATGGGCTTATATGTTTATGAAAAGGTGATGTCCTCTTTTAAATTTTAGGATTTAAAAAACATTTTTAGCAGTAAAAATGATTTTAGTCAACAATAATTTTGAAATAGCGTTCCAGTTCGTGGATTTTTCCATTTAAAACCCTGTGCCCAAAGTAAATATAATTAATAAGAATGACCAGTCATGTCTACAATCCACATTAACTTATCAAATATTAAATACAGCACAGTCTTCAAAATCTGGAATATATTTATGTACATTATAATTTTCATCCATTATTACTTCTGGTTTGACTGTTGTTAGATTTTAATACTTTTCACATCATTTCAAAAGATTAAAAACTAGTAAATCTACAGATCAGGAGCCTCAACGTCAGCTCTGAAAGTCAATGTTTTAGGTAGCTTTCAATACAAAAAAGTAAAAAGCTATCGTTCGGAGGAAAGTAATTCCGGAAAATTTCGATATATTTTCACCGATCATGACCCCCAGACCCCAAAACCACCCTCCGTTCAAATGTTGATTTATATATATAGATATATATCTGACCTATGTCATACGATAACGCTCGTATTTATAAATTAATTTTGATGAAACTAATTGTGTGTATTAAGCTCACCAATGCCTCGACCGAGTTCGTTGGCCAGCTTGGTCCGCCATCTTGCTTTAAGATGGCGGCCACTGAAAATTTTAAAACTAAAATAAATATACAAAAAAGTTAAAAAAATCA
This sequence comes from Maratus michaelseni, assembly GCA_963931845.1. Classification (NCBI taxonomy): domain Eukaryota; kingdom Metazoa; phylum Arthropoda; class Arachnida; order Araneae; family Salticidae; genus Maratus; species Maratus michaelseni. Next base: position 455,221,394 of record OZ007589.1, on the reverse strand, counting down.
AATTTATTTTTTAATTAAGTATTGGGCCTTGATACAAGGATTCCAGAGTATTTTTGAAGTCTTCATAAATAAAGCCAATTTGGCTATAGCTCAATAATTTGGCGAATTCTTATTCAAATTCAGTATTAACCCCTTGGGGACGAGAGACACGTATACATGACGCATAAGATGCTCAGAATCCTCAATTATTCCCACCAGTTATTTTTTAGTGTAAGCTTTGCCTTATTTAATGGTAGCATTTCTGCGATTCAATTAGACGAAAATTTCCGTCTTAAAAAAACGGTGGTAAATGATTAAAAATTCTGTAAAGGACGCTCGTCTCGAAGGGGTTAACGAATCTTTTGTAAACGTTTTCTTTGCATTTTAGCTTGCAGTTTTCGAGTAACATTAGCTAAAATTTTAAAACGAAGACTTAGGAAAGCTACCTTTTCCTCCCGGTACAAGCCGGAAGGACTTTTTAATCTGATTTCTCATAATATTTAACATCTTACAATACGCAAATTAAATTTTTAAAATTATTACATGTATATTTATATGCATATAAAATAATTCGAAGGTTTCAGAAATTAGAAACATTAAATTAAACACGGTTTATGCAATAATATTCTGACATTCTTATGAATTTTTTATTTTATTTTTTAGGTAAAGAAATACATTTCAATATTTAGATTATTATTTCATGCGGGGGGTTCATTTGCCCCCCTGAACCCCCCCCCCCCCGTAATCTCATTAAATTTATATTCGTGGTTTCCTATTGTTTGTGTGAATGATTCTAGTACATATTGGATTTCGTTCTACACATTGGTTTTATTGTGAAAAGCAAAAATTTCGAAAATAATTTCATGTAATACCTAAATAGCAATATTTACTTACCTGCCAACTACGAAGCACTCGCATCTGATAGATAAGTTGAATAATATCTCGTGTACAAAATCAACCTATGGAAATGTTTAAACTAAATTTACTATATTTCACTTATATCTATTTCAGAAATCTAGTGTTATTACAATTTTTGTTTCGGAAAAACAGTTTTGATGGTCATTCTATAATATTTATTTTACCTTAGTACATAATGATCTAACTCGATGGCAATAGCATACTAAAATCTCCCCAAAATAGGCTTATTTGGAAACTTTTAAACCTATTAGGTAATCATTCATAATCGTGTTACTGTCAATTCACTAAATAGCAACCGTGATTTTGCGCTATAAAGTGTTTTTGTGATAACTTTTTATGATCTCAGTTTCCAGTAATTGTGCTATTTCAGGCTGTATGGATGCGTTTTACTACGCTAATTTCTTTAGATTAACCATCTCGTTGTACCAGATTATATCTTATTTTAAATAGTAATACTAATTTTCAACCACGAAAAATCCACATCTCTTCCAGAAAATGAATAATATCTCATGTAAAAAAGTTTCGGTTATCATTCTACAGTAGTTAAAAGGTAACTTGTATCAAAATAAATTATCATTTATTTCAATAAAATATTAAAATCACCCAAAAATATTTTATTTTGCGAATAAAATATTGTAGCAAAATAGTCTGAGTTATTTGAATTTTATTATTTTGATATTTTTTGAAATATCGTTGCTAGGTTACGGTTAAATTAAAAAGGAAAATAAAAATAAATGCATTTTAAAATTTGCAAAAAATGATAAAATAAAATGTATTATATTATTAGAACAGATGTATAAATTTGCACAAAAAATTTTATACTTAATTTAAAAAATCTGACGATTGTATAAACAAAATTTCTAATTAATTTGAATAATTTAACACCTGACTTGGTAAATTTTGGCCTTCATAACTTACCGTTTAAATACATTAATCAAATGCGCCATTTTATTTTCAACGACTAAAAAAATTCAAAATCGTCTGAATTCCCATAGGAAAGCATTATGATAAAAAAAGAAATGTTCTATATTTTCCGAACGAATGAACCAAATGTAACTAAAAACTATACAGCTAATTCCGGGTATCTCACCAACATACCTACCAAAAATCAAACTAATCGGGTCATTTTTACGGCAGTTATCGCGGAACAGACAGACAGAAACCAAAAACTTTTCGGTTCTCCAGAGTAAGCCTCAACTGACGTTTCGGCAACTAGTAAATCTACAGATCAGGAGCCTCAACGTCAGCTATATGAAAGTCAATGTTTTTTAATCTCATTTCTCATAATATTTAACATATTATAATACGCAAATTAAATTTTTTAAATTATTACATGTATATTTATACGCATATAAAATAATTCGAAGGTTTCAGAAATTAGGAACATTAAATTAAACACGGTTTATGCAATAATATTCTGACATTCTTATGAACTTCTTATTTTATTTTTTAGGTAAAAAAATACATTTCTTCAGGGGGGCTCTGCCCCCCTGAACCCCCCGTAATCTTATTAAATTTATATTCGTGGTTTCCTATTGTTTGTGTGAATGATTCTAGTACATATTGGATTTCGTTCTACACATTGGTTTTATTATGAAAAGCAAAAATTTCGAAAATAATTTCATGTAATACCTCATGTGGAGTAGGACAGCTACATAGAAATATAAAGCTGCTCACCGGGTCTCCGGGTCAAAACAACAACAACAACAATTCATGTAATACCTAAATAGCAATATTTACTTACCTTCCAACCACGAAGCACTCGCATCTGATAGATAATTTGAATAATATCTCGTGCACAAAATCAACTTATGGAAATGTAAACTGAATCTACTATATATTCACTTATCTATTTCAGAAATCTAGTATTATTACAATTTTTGTTTCGGAAAAACAGTTTTGATGGTCATTGTACAATATTTATTTGACCTTAGTACATCCTGATTTAATTCGATGGCAATAGCATACTAAAATCTCCCCAAAATAGGCTTATTTGGAAACTTTTAAACCTGAAAACTTTTATTGTGTAATCCTTCATAATCGTGCCCACTGCCAATTCACTAAATAGCAATCTTTATTTGGCGCTATAAAGTATTTTTTGTGATAACTTTTTATGATCTCAGTTACCAATAATTGTGCTATTTCAGGCTGTATGGATTCGTTTTACTACGCTAATTTCTTTAGATTAACTACCTCGTTGTATGAGATATTACATTATATTTTTAAAATAATACTAATTTTCAACCACGAAAAATCCGCATCTCTTCCAGAAAATTAATAATATCTCATATAAAAACGTTTCGGCTATCATTCTATAGTAGTTAAAAGGTAACTTGTACCAAAATGAATTCTCATTTATTTCAATAAAATATAAATAACCCAATATTTTATTTTGCGAATAAAATATTGTAGCAAAATCGTCTGAGTTACTTGAATTTTATCATTTTGATATTCTTTAAACATGGTTGCTAGGTTACGGTTAAATTGAAAAGGAAAATAAAAATGAATGCATTTTAATATTTGCAAAAAATGATAAAATAAAAGTATTATATTATTAGAACAGATGTATAAAATTGCACCAAAAATTATACACCTAATTTAAAAAATCTGACGAATGTATAAACAAAATTTCAAATTAATTTGAATAATTTAACACCTGACTTGATAAATTTTAGCCTTCATAACTTACCGTTTAAATACATTAATCAAATGCGACATTTTATTTTCAACGACTGAAAAATTTCAAAATCGTCTGAAATCCCATAGGAAAGCATTAGGATCAAAAAAGAAATGTTCTATATTTTCCGAACGAATGAACCAAATGTAACTAAAAACTATACAGCTAATTCCGGGTATCTCACCAATATACCTACCAAAAATCAAACTAATCGGATCATTTTTACGGCAGTTATCGCGGAACAGACAGACAGACAAACAGACAGACAGACAGACAGAAACCAAAAACTTTTCGGGTCTCCACAGTGAGCCTCAACTGACGTTTCGGCAATAATGTTAACTAGTAAATCTACAGATCAGGAGCCTCAACGTCAGCTATATGAAAGTCAATGTTTTTTAATCTCATTTCTCATAATATTTAACATCTTATAATACGCAAATTAAATTTTTTAAATTATTACATGTATATTTATACGCATATAAAATAATTCGAAGGTTTCAGAAATTAGGAACATTAAATTAAACACGGTTTATGCAATAATATTCTGACATTCTTATGAACTTCTTATTTTATTTTTTAGGTAAAAAAATACATTTCTTCAGGGGGGCTCTGCCCCCCTGAACCCCCCGTAATCTTATTAAATTTATATTCGTGGTTTCCTATTGTTTGTGTGAATGATTCTAGTACATATTGGATTTCGTTCTACACATTGGTTTTATTATGAAAAGCAAAAATTTCGAAAATAATTTCATGTAATACCTAAATAGCAATATTTACTTACCTTCCAACCACGAAGCACTCGCATCTGATAGATAAGTTGAATAATATCTCGTGTACAAAATCAACTTATGGAAATGTAAACTGAATCTACTATATATTCACTTATCTATTTCAGAAATCTAGTATTATTACAATTTTTGTTTCGGAAAAACAGTTTTGATGGCCATTGTACAATATTTATTTGACCTTAGTACATCCTGATTTAATTCGATGGCAATAGCATACTAAAATCTCCCCAAAATAGGCTTACTTGGAAACTTTTAAACCTGAAAACTTTTATTGTGTAATCCTTCATAATCGTGCCCACTGCCAATTCACTAAATAGCAATCTTGATTTGGCGCTATAAAGTATTTTTTGTGATAACTTTTTATGATCTCAGTTACCAATAATTGTGCTATTTCAGGCTGTATGGATACGTTTTACTACGCTAATTTCTTTAGATTAACTACCTCGTTGTATGAGATATTACAATATATTTTTAAAATAATACTAATTTTCAACCACGAAAAATCCGCATCTCTTCCAGAAAATTAATAATATCTCATATAAAAATGTTTCGGCTATCATTCTATAGTAGTTAAAAGGTAACTTGTACCAAAATAAATTCTCATTTATTTCAATAAAATATAAAATCACCCAATAATATTTTATTTTGCGAATAAAATATTGTAGCAAAATCGTCTGAGTTAGTTGAATTTTATCATTTTGATATTCTTTAAACATGGTTGCTAGGTTACGGTTAAATTGAAAAGGAAAATAAAAATGAATGCATTTTAATATTTGCAAAAAATGATAAAAGAAAAGTATTATATTATTAGAACAGATGTATAAAATTGCACCAAAAATTATACACCTAATTTAAAAAATCTGACGAATGTATAAACAAAATTTCAAATTAATTTGAATAATTTAACACCTGACTTGATAAATTTTAGCCTTCATAACTTACCGTTTAAATACATTAATCAAATGCGACATTTTATTTTCAACGACTGAAAAATTTCAAAATCGTCTGAAATCCCATAGGAAAGCATTATGATCAAAAAAGAAATGTTCTATATTTTCCGAACGAATGAACCAAATGTAACTAAAAACTATACAGCTAATTCCGGGTATCTCACCAATATACCTACCAAAAATCAAACTAATCGGATCATTTTTACGGCAGTTATCGCGGAACAGACAGACAGACAAACAGACAGACAAACAGACAGACAGACAGACAGACAGAAACCAAAAACTTTTCGGGTCTCCACAGTGAGCCTCAACTGACGTTTCGGCAAAAATATATATAGGATTTCAATCAAAGATTTAAAAAAATATGTATTTAGTCTGATTAAAATTATGATTTAAATCACTGACTTTAATCATCCAGTTTAAATTGTGGACACAGTACTCCAAAAATGGGGTTATTTTATATCCACTCTGTATGTGCACTAACATATTGTAGAAAAAAAAAGTACAGGGTGGTCATAAAGTCTTTCCTTGATTACAAAAAATTATTACGAAATAACCACTGAATGTAATACTGTAAAATTTTTATTATGGAAAAGTCATGTTCTTATTTTTTTTTTTAGTCCAGCAGATGGCACCACTTACACAGAAATTTCATTCCACCAACTCCATGGCCTCCTTGCTCACCTGATTTTACTCCTCTAGATTTTTTTTTCTTTTGGGGGTATATACGGACAGAGAGTTTGCAACACCTGTAAAATATATATTGAACTAAGCTCAGGATCACAGATACTGTGTCTAGTGTGACAGCCCAAATGTTGGGCTATATGCCTTGACATATTGCTCGTATTAAAAAAACTTCATAACTTCTCTTTATTGTATTAAAAACTTCATAAATGTTTTTACAATATAACTGAAACAAGCATATGCCTAATTATATTAGTCTTCCTGCAATAAATTATTGTAATCAGGGAAATACTTTATGACGACCCTGTATTTAAAAAATTTTAAGTAATTGTCCAATAGGATGTTGATTCTTTCTATTAAATAATGATAATAACTATTTGCTTGATTTTAGACAGAGACAAACTGAAATAATTTTTTGACTGAGAACTTACCATGTTTATTCCCACTGTAGACAAATAGGAAATTTATTCCAAAATATCTGTAATGCGTTGAGCCTGGAGTTGCTTCAATAAGTACATATAGATCAAATACTGATAGAATTTGGGTGATGATACTTTGTACCTGCAAAAAAAACATAGAATATAAGTACAAGAATATAATAAATAGTCCTCAAATAATTATTCAAGAATAATAATAGGGAGCAATAAATTACTTACTGTGAAATTTATTACATAAATAGTTTTAAATATAAATATTGTAACAGATTTGAAAGTTTATTTTTCGCATTTACGGGTGCAGCAAAGTCAATGCAATATTTCAGATCCTATAATTATATAGACATTTTTGGTCAGTTGTACACAGTGTTGAATTCAGGGGGTGGCCCACGGGGAGACATTCCCCCCTGGAGCATTGAAATGTCCCCATCGAAAGATTTGAGATTTTATACTTTTAATGGTCAAAAAGGGCAAAAATTTCTCCTATACGAAGAACTGGTATAATACTGTATATAATCAATCATATAAATATAGATGAGCTGAAATTGCACAATGCCAGTCCCGAATTACCAAATACGTAGTGTAGACCAGATTTGGACAGTATAGAAAATCCATGTATTTGAAATGCCGTTTGAAAATACTTTTGTATTTTAAACTGGTATTTTGTAATGCTTTTTCCAACTATTTTGTATTTTCAAAATACATTTTTCCCATTTCAAACTGCCATGTTATCAGAGATTCGCAAGATTTTTCTTTTCTTTTTGGAACAATTATTACTATAAATTTTATTTTTATTTCCCAAACTAAACTAAAAGATATGAAAGGTTTACAGCTGAAACACTGTGATGGCTTGTTTTCAATTTCGGATATCATCGACAGCTTTAAAAAAAACCGATGGATCATTTATTTGAATTTAGATAATGAAGTTGAGGAAGCCATACAGTGTTTAAAATATGCTAGTTGCCACCTATTTTTCTCAAAGAAAACAAAAAATATATTAAAAATATTTTAATAAATTCGGCATTGTATTCGAAGAATTATCCAGCGGAGTCTGATGAAAGTAAAACTGAAGCAGATGATGACTGATTCATACATAACGTAACGACTACACGCCATCTTCGTCAAGCTCTTAAAATGCTGTATAGATATTAAAATATTCAGCTTTTAGCTGATAAATCGATTGATCTGAAAATGTTGAACTCATACCCGATAGTGAAAGAAAAGTTTAACCCCTTAATCGCCACGCTAGATAAGTGTATACTACTTTTTTAAAATTCAGATTGCTTGATTACCACCAGTTTTTTGAAGTAGAAATATTCAACATTTAATGGCAGATAAAATAATGCGAGAATAAAGCCAGTTACACGATTTTGAAAAACTGGTGGGAATCAAGTAATCTGAATTTTAAAAAACTAGCCTACACTGCCCGTGAATATATTGGGTGCGACGATTAAGGGGTTAATACGAGTCTTCCTTCGAGTGCTCGAGTCGAAAGACTTTGTATTTTGTGAACATTATTCCCCCCAAAATAATTTATTGGAAGATTTTTATTTGAGAAATTGATTCTATTGAAAGCCAATCACAAATTTCTGTTTTAATTTGCATTGTAGAGTGTTTTTCCTTTATTTTTATACCACTTTATTTGTATGTTTTAAATGAAGCCAAATAATATCCACGAAAAATTTTATATTTGCATATGCCTTTTTAAATTTCATCTATAAATATTGTTTGTTTACTGAATAAATTGTTCCCCCATAGATTTATTTATCTTAAATAATTTTACTTCTTTACTTTGGAAACTTATAAATTCCAAAAGACTTTAATCAGTTTTGGAAATGAACTGTGCGTTTGCTTAGTGCAATCTAATACACATTTTTTTATCTTTTTTCAAAATGTATTTTGTATTTTAAATGTTTTTTTTTTAAAAATATGAATAGGAATTTTATTATTATTATTATTATTAAAAAAGTATTTTAGGTTCTAAAACAATGTACTTCGCATCGAAAACTTTTTTTGATGTATTTTGTACAATTCTGATGAGCTCTGCAGCTTTTAGAAGGAATATTGGACTGAGAAATAATCTTGAGTAATTTTTATAGCATTTTGTCCCATAAGATTTTTTTCATATACGTTACTGAAATACCTTCTTCAAAATGACTTACAATAAGTCGATGCACTATTTTAGTTTTATTCTATTTTGTCTCAATATGAGTTACTTGAGAACTTGATGCGTAAAAACTAAATTAAAGTCATTGCAAGTTGAAAGTTAGGGATTGGAATTGGAAAGCGAACCTCGAAACTCGAATTGGCCGACACGGTGTATAGCTACAGCATCACTAAAATAAACTTCAAGCATTTATCCGAGATGGACAATATAATTTTATGTGACCCTTTAAAATTACCAAGACTGTAATATACCCGAATTATTTTGTGTATCCCCGTAAAATCTATCTTATAAAAAGCAAAAACATGTCAGGAAGTAACGCTGACATCATATCGATAGTTGCAATCACATGAATAATCAATTTCGCTTAATCGCAATTTTTTTTAACTTCCTAAAGATCGCACAATTTCCATTTTTATACCGTCAAATAAGAAAAATAAAACGAAAACTGCCCAGTTAAACTGAGGGCATTGATCTCACAGGCTATTCACACTAATTGTATATTATACTCTTATTTCAAAGAATTTGAAATAAGCCCCTCGAAAAATAAAGAAATCGACAATATATCAAGAGGGGATCATCTCCCCCCTTATAGTTAACCAATGAACCTCCAAAACTAATCAGGGAAGCCTCTAATTACAATGAACATATATACAAAATTTGAAGCATATCGGATAATTCTGGGTGAAAAACCCATTTATCTAAATTAAGGGCGATTAGCCCACCATATCCACCCTTTATACTTAACCAATGAACCCCCAAAACTAATCCGGGAAGCGCCTTATCACAACGAACCTATATACAAAATTTGAAGAAAATCGGATAATTCTGCATGAAAAAACAATTTATTTAAATTAAGGGGGTTAGCCCCCCATTTTCCCCCTTTATACTTAGCCAATGAACCCCCAAAACTAATCAGGGAAGCGCCTTATCACAATGAACCTATAAACAAAATTTGAAGCAAAACGGTTATTTCTATCAAGAGTTATCGCGTTACGAACATACATACATACATACTAAATACGTACATACATACATTACATATAGAACCTACGGGCACATTAGTTCTCAGGATTTGATAGCCTGTGAGCTAAAAATGTACTTTCAAATACAATTTCTTTGAAAACTGCATCTCAATTTACTGATTTTTAATGGCTTTTAAAGAACACGAGAACAGTTTTGACTTCATTTATTCATACTAAAAATGGTTTTTCTTTTAAATTTTAATGAGAAAAGGACATCAATAAAGATATACCGTATATTTCGGCGTATATAACACGCACTTTTTTTAAACAGAAAATTGCTCGAAATTTACAGATACGCAGATTACAAAAATAAAAGATCACAAGAATTAAGATTTCAAATTCAATATTAACCATGCTATTATTTATTTAAAAAAAAAAAAAAAAAATTGCTATCAGATTACATGAAAAGCAATAGTTATTATACTTAACAACCATTCATTTTATTCTTGCTATGTATTTCATGAATATTTCTTTGCAGAGAATAAGGTCAGGGTTATACGGCAAATATACCTAAAAATAGAAAAATAAAGTCTGAAAATTTAGTTTCGCGTTATGTGCTGGAATATCCGGTAATTATAACCCAACCGTTTGAATTTATTACAGAAATCTCATTAAAGAAATATAAATTAATATCTCGGAAATTAATTTAAATTGCCAAATTTGAAGAGCCATTTTAAGATCATGTGATCCTTACGAATAATTGATGTTCATTTCAGCTGGCAATGCCGCAAATCGCCATATTCTCGGAGGAGTATGTGAAATACATATACACAGTCAGATTTTAATAAATATAATAAGTGAATTTATTAACAGAAAAATTCATTTAAAAAAGCAAAAGACATGGTTAATTAAACAAAATGTGGAAGGGAATAAGTGAAAATGAAACAAAGAACTAAGTATTTAGGATTATTAAACCATTTCATATCATTAAATGAATAACATGTAACCGACCACAATGAATAACATTTCTTGGAATTAGAAATTGGACTACGTCATGCTGACAAGACAAGGCTGTCTGATTCACGTTCCCTTCAGGGATCCCCCGAAATTCCTTCAAACACATTCATTTAAACGGATTTTATCATGGAGAGGAAGTAGAAGGAGCAATTTTCATCTGCCGTTAGACCTTCAAACAGGTTTTAACGGCCTATCAACGTATGAAGAGTCTGGATTTAAACAGATTCACACAATTTCTGTTTGCCGTCGAGCTGAACAAAGATTCAGCAATTACATTAGAAATAAAACTGAATAAAATTCTTAAAATAAATAAATAAATGTTTACGGGTTATAAATTTACTAAGATCACCCAGCATTGGTTTAGTAAAACTTTATTTCGTTCTTCTTAGATTACCTCAGATATTTTTTTAAAAATTATATATATATATATATATATATATATATATATATATATATATATATATATATATAAATGCACACCGCAAGCTTGTTAAGTATATTCTTTCAGAATATTATTAAATTCTAATGCATAGTTTTTGTTCCTCTAAAACTTTTTTAAGAGGGCTATTTTCATCGACTTTAACATTAAATGTATCTTAAAATAATTCTTCGATTTAAAAACTGTCCGCTTCAGCGGGTTTATCGAACATTTCTCTATAAAACGACCAATTTCCAGATTTTTATATGCAATAGTTTTCTGAATATTAGCCCAAAAAGACCTCAAGGCACAAAAAAAAATAAAAATAATAATAAAAACTATCTCATTAACAGATTTTATTGACGCACCAGAGCGGTTAAAATGAATAAATATTTATTATTTTTTCAAAGATCTATTTTGCCAATTAAGAGCTGCAGTGAGTGAGGCAAGATTTTTAACAATTATTAATAATAATAAATCGTATTCAAAGTCTCCATAAATAACAAAAAAATCGCAAACTGTAAATGATGACAAAAAATGGAAATAAAGAATGTTTTAAAATTTTTGATAACAGTGCTTTGACCGTTGGCTGAAAGAAATAAAAAAGAAATAATTTTTCAATTTTGGCGAAAAGAATATTTTTAATAATAAGGTTTTATTCACTTTTACGAGAATCCTGATAATTTTCTAGCTTAGTAAATATTACCTAAATTTGTGACGATACAGCATACGTTTTTATACAAAAAATTCTTTGCACGACATCTATAGTGAAATGAAGTTGAAAGCATTTTAAAATTAATTATATTTAAATGAACTTATGTAATAACCGTATGCCGTGTTACTGGCGTTCACCATTTCCCAGAAGCTGATACTATCGGAAAAAGCAACATATTTTATTTTTATTCCATTTCATCTCAGATGAGAAATCACCAGTGAAAAATGTACAAAAATACCTCAGTCTCATGAGAAAATAATAAAATGAAAAAGTGAAAGTAAATTACTTTGAAAAATACCAATTTAAGTGAACGGAACGCAAACAGATGCTTCCGTAATGCTTTAGTTTCTCATCAAATGAGTACAATAACATGATTTTTTTTAAGCTTATTTCATAATTTTTAATTTTTAATGTAACAAAAAAAAAACTAGAATTTTGATTCTTTATTCAGGACCTGATTAAAGCATGGAACAAATGGGACATATCTGTATCTGTGGTCCCTTGATTTTGAGGGCTCCCAAATTTGATGTGCAATTTTTGTAAGTCTTATATTTTAAGCTTATTTTGAAGTTGAACTGATTTATAATCAATATTTTGTACTTTTAGACTTGAATAATAATTAAAATTAGAAATATATTTATCTAAATATATATTTATATTTTCATATATCTATATGTATTCTAAGGCATCAAAAATGTTAATTTTGTTTGTGACAGTATAGGAAGCAGGAAGGAAGGGGGGGGGGGGGGGGGGTGCTCCGAATAAATATCAGGCACTGGGCTTCATTTAGGATTAATCATGCCATGTCTTTTATTCTTAACTGTGTCCGCCTGACAAAATTATATTTGAATTTCGTGGTTATGCATAACTGCAACGTTACACAGTGAAATTCAAGAATTAAAGAAGATCGGGGGTTGGGGAGGTTCTTTATTTACGCGCCAGAGTGAGTAAAATTAATGCTCTCTAATTTTTTAATTATCTTCATGCTGAATTCCCCATAATTAATATGCTATCACATATACACAACTTCCTTAGTTATATTATATGCTTACATAGGGCACAGATCACAGGGTTCGTAAAACATCATGATATTTTAGAAAATATAAAAAATATCTGACATTTATATATTCATTGATATATATCACCAAACCCCGTGCTAACATACTCACACGGATACGTCTTATAACATACATAAATACTAGGGATGCACCGAAAAGTGATTTTGGCCGAACACTGAATATTCGGCACACAGATGAATCGAATACCGAATATTCAGCCAGTCGAATAGTAACTATTTGGCCGAATATTTGGCTGGCCAAATACCGAATATTCGGCTAGCCGAATACTCCTATATTTCAGGGTTTAAAAGTTCTAAAAGTTAAATTTTAAAATAATTTTACATCATATTTAACACAATTTCGATGAACAAAACCTTTTCACAATTAAACTTTACAAAGAAAAACAACAACAACATCTATGCTTTGAATTAATATTTAAGAAGGATAGTCTTTAAAACTTTTTAAATTAATAATTTAAAAAAAAAACCCTCCATGCTTTCTTCTGTGAACTAAAATAAATGAATAAAATTTTCTTATGTTCTAAAACAAATATTTTAATACCAAAAAGAAAGAAATAATATTTTACAGTGTTTATTTGCCCGGAAGCGAGTAAAAAAAAATACAAAATATTCATATGGTGGCAACTTAGCAAGAAAATTTTTGAATGTATGTTTTTGAAGGTCTAAAGTGAACGATTGGAAATGGGTGTTCCTAAAATTTTAGAACAAATTTTCAAGGGAGATAAAGCAGTCAAGAAAAACATTTTCTGTACAGGAAACCAGCATCGCAATCCATTTATTCAATCAAAAATACAGGGTGTTTCACTACAAGCTGAATCCGAATTTTCGTTCACAACTTTAACAATAATGACATTTTTAGAGATTTTAATCATATTAACTTTATTTTGTATAAAATGCAATGAAATCTTTGGAAGTGACTGAATTTTAGTCAGTGACACAGTATATGTACTGTCAGCTGCATTCTAAATAATGAAATGCCTAACTTAGTGTTGCTTGCACTGCAACGATGGCAATTTCTAGCACTTCTTGTCATATTTCACATAATGCAAAATAAGTTTGATGTTTGAATAAATCGTTATAATATCTTCATTATTGTTAAACAAAAATGCAAGTTCGACTTGGAGTGAGATACACTGTATTCCTGAATGTCAATTGCGATCATGGTTTTTCATACAGAAACTGTTTGTCTTGCTGTTTATTATAGTCCCTGAACGCTGCGTATTATCTTCCATTTTGTTTAGAAACACCCAGTTGTGAAACAGCAATCAGTATTCAGGAACTTCCATTTATGCATAACAGCTAATTTTCTTAATTGTTACTTTTCAAACAGCAACTAAATAATGTAAAAACAATCTCTGTTACTTAAATATGATTGATTCTACTTTTTAATTTTCCTGAATATCTTTATTTAGTGACAGTTGAAAACAAAAGTTATCCAAGGTTTTTAAAAATATTTTTAAAAGCGTTTTCTTTAAGTATTCAGTTTGGTCGAATATCAAGATATTCGGCAGACCGAACAGTTTGATATTCGTCCAAATCAAATAGTTTGATTTTCGGCCTAACCGAATATTCGGTAGGAAGGTCGAATACCGAATATATGGTGCATCTCTAATAAATACGCACATAAACAGCGTTCAATACATACAACAAATGTAACAACAGTTTTTTAACAAATGAAAGCGATAGGGACTAATGAGGAAATTTTCAGGATTTTGATCAACAACACTAAAACTTTGTTGTTGTTGTTGTTGTTTTTCCCATGATTGGGATACTTTTATCATCACAAACTTGTGCAAGTGAAAGTAATAAACAAATCTGTTGGTTTAATAATAATATCATAAAGTATGTGTATAATGCTTCATAACATCTAAAATCTAAATGATGTTGAAACGATCATCATGATCCATGCGCTAACATAGCTGCTGTGTATTGTCACCATTATATTACTTCTACCTTTAGCTGGATAAAAATAAATGCCTAACGCTCTTCATGCACAAAGGCAAGAGATACAAACTCGTAAATTTCTTATAATTGACCAAGGGGGGAAAAAAAATCTGAAAAATTTGAAAGACATTCTCGTTTTAATTATTATTATTATTATTATTATATATTTTTGGCAGATATTTATTTTATTAATATTGCTACAAAAAATTATTTTTTTATCGTAATAATATACTTAAAAATAAAATCTGACCAACTGTCCTTTAAAATAAGAGAAAAAAAACTTTTTATATAGCCTTTGCGTAAAAATTATAACATTCAATTTGCAGCATAAAAACAGAAGAAAAAAATTATCTGCTAACTGGACTGCAACAATGATGCCACGGATTCACCAAGCGTGATTTTGGTTACTACACTGACCCAATATGAAAGGCCATTTCGAAAGATATTATTCTTTATTCTCAAAACATTGGTTGTTAGAGAGAATAGTCAGGCATGCACAAAGTTTTGCTTAAAAATGCCTTAGCAGTATACATATGAGGTAAGAATGTTTTGGCGTTGAATGCGTACACATCCATGTCCATATGCAAAATTTTCCTTATTAGGGTGGAGTGGGGAATATGGTCTACTTACATATGTAATAAAATGTAATGAAAAAGAATCTTTAAAACAAAATACGATACGATAGTAATGCAATAATCAACTCAATCACAGCCATAGAGAGTTTTTATATTTGCATTATCTCAGTACATTTTTATTTTTTCAAAAATTTAGGGCGAAGGGCATGTGTAAAGGGCAAAATTGAGAAATTTCATTAATAGCCAGTGGCCGGTAGTAGCAATTTCAATTACTGGCCACTTTTTAATTTTAGAATGCTAGACAATAAACTTTAGTTAAAATTTATATTAGAATTAATCTATAATTAAATAACCAAAATATATATGTTAATATTAACATATTGCAACCGGCAAAGAGTAAAGCCATTGATGGTATTATGCAAGAAACTTTTACTCATCCCTTGAGCCTTGAGTAAGCAGCACGGTAAGTAGAAATCTAAGTATACCGTGGTAAATAGTGTCAACCAGGGCAAACATGGATTTTGGCGCTCCTCCCCCGTTCTCCTCTAAGTAAATTTACAAAGATAATTTTACTAAGCTGCTATTAACCGACTTATTTTAAAATTAAAAATATGTAATCATAAAATACGTGATATGATGAAAATACGTAATCAGTTCTGTCAAATAATTTATTCATTAAAACCTGTGAAAATGGAATCAAAAGGAATCGGGAAAAAAATTCAGATTTACACAGGTTTTTGTCTTAGCAGGTATAATTGTTGGTATTCTTTCTGTGGGGATCATGCAATTTTTTAATTTAAGATATGATTCCATTATAGAAAATTTTAATTTTCCCAGATATTACTTTTGCTGTAGTATTACAAATTATTACAAATGAGGCGTTTAAAAGTCATAGTGATATGAGTCAAATTGTCTTACGAACTCGCAAAACCAGGATTTACTGCAAGCTTTTAACAATGAATTTCAATACCGTAAAATATCTTCGTGTACTATCTACAGCAGTTTCGTGAAAATATCTCTTATATCGTTCTTCTTATTTATAGACTGACATACTTAGATACTTTCCGACTTTCAAGATATTTTTACTCAAATTTCATATATATATATATATATATATATTGTATAGTTTTGTACAAAATGACAAACAAAATCTTCAGGCGGCCTTCTATTGATGCACCCTCTGCCCCCCCCCTCTTAGTTTCGGTCCTGGTGTCAACGTAAAATGTCAGAAAAGACCACAGTTTTATACTGGTTTTTGTAAATTCAAGAGACAGAAGGACGAATTGCTTGCAAATCTTCTGAGAAAAAAATATGACGAGGAATAAAAATCATATTTTGGTACATATGGTGTGCATTTTTGAGACATTTTCAAATAGGAAAGGGTCCCGTAAAGTGGACTTTAGCAGATATTTCTTTAAGGCTGTTCTCAAATCCAAAGGGGCAACTTTTAGATACATTTTTGTTCAGAAACTCATGAAATGGGCAGGTGTTGTTATGCAAAAACTCTATAATCGAAACACGTTTTCCACTTTTAGGTAAAGGCAGAAGATCTTTCAGGAAACTCTGTCAAAGTCGGCGTTTTAAACCGAATTCCCGATTATTCAGCGCCAGACAGAAGAAAAATGCGTTATCACGTAAGTAGCACGAATCGCTTATAACTCTCGATAAGAAATTTATTTATCAAAAAATGGAAAACTCATTTCGATTCCAAATCGCTTCAATAGTCAGTCCTGCCATTTTTATGCCTTTGCGTTTAAAAATGAGTCAGAAATTGTGTCAGAAAATGTCGCGTTGTTCAGCAGATCATTTGACAACCACCTTAATAGATACTACTTTTTTTTTTCATTTTGTGGCCCTATGGCCGCCACGAACTAAAATAAATTTTATTTTTTTAAACAAATTGCTCAACACTTTAATGAATTAACACTTTATTTAATAACTTTTTTTAAGGGCGTTTGTTCTCATCCCCCCCCCCCCCTCCGTCCCTCGCTCAACAACGCGAAACTTTTTGACATATTCACGAATTCATTTTTGCACAGAAATGCAGGAAATTTGTAGACTACTATTTAAATGTCTAAGAATCGGATATTTTTCATTTTCTCATAAAGGGAATACCTCTTGAATTCTAATCAATTGCTTGGCGACCCTTCTCAGATTGCTGTGTTTCGAAAATTAGCTTACAAAAGTCAAATTTGACATCGCTTTCTGAAAGTCTCGTGTTGCGCATAGGATTAGTAATTCTTATACAGGATTACCCCCAAATAATTCGAATACATTAACATCTATAGGCAATTATTGCTCGATACGTTTCTAAACTAAAATATATATATATATTTTAACAAATTGCTAGAAATGTCTACATGCAAACACATTATTGTTGCTGTAAAATTGCTTTTTCAGGCGATTGCAAATAATTAGTATTATGTATTGGCACACCATTAGACATTGATTCTAGCAACAAACATGGCGATTTTATCGAAACATTTGGACGACTTTGTAACCTTGTTGAAAACTTTTGCGCTAAATATTTATTTAGAAAATTCTATAAATCATGATTTTATGAGTTACCACAGAGTTATCGAGAATGGTCCAGATTATCTGTGATGAAGTCGAAAGATATTTCTCGCCAAAGCAAGATGTATATCAATAGGATTGATTGAACGATATTGGATGAGTGAGGCAAACCATTGCCTGCGATATTAGACATTTCAGCGACCCCATGCATTCTTCAAAGAGCAAGAGGCTTGCATGTTGAAAGAATGAATTTCGAGTTTTTGCCATTTTTTGTATCCTGTATTACACAGTTTTCGTGAATTTTGTCATACGAGTTAGGATCAATATGTGTTGTGATGGTTCAATATTAGCTCATTTACAGATCTTCAGTCAACATACCGAAAAATTCACATTTCGTAAACGGTATTTTCGTTATGCTGGAGTTTCATAATCTGTATCAGTGCTGAACATCTGCGAGGGATTCTATGCGAGGGATTTCGCAGCTCCGGAAGGAGGACATTCCGGGTAGGGGGGTGGGTACCTAACGAGAATGCTCCCCCCGGGCTACCCCCAGAATTTATCACTGATCTCTTTATGTATAACGCATCATTTTCCCTTCTTTTAATAAACTAGTCTGATGTGCCAATCCCAAAACTTTCTTCTATCTCAATCATGTTAATATTTCTAATTTCGTCCTCACATCTACAATAAAATCAATATTTTTCGTCATTCTGTTGTACGTCAGCTGCTTGCGAATCATCGGGTTACCGGGATGCAATCAACTGATGCAATCTAAACTACGAAAAGTTCTTTTGGCCTGTACCGACCGGAACAGATAGCCTCCTTATTCCTTGGTTTTACGATTTTAGCTAATTTTACTGGAAAACACGAAGCTAAAATGCGTGGAACCCAATTAAAGAAGATTCATTCCCAGTTCTCGTCAACATTGAATTTGAATGAGAATATCGCCAAATTAGTCTTCTATAGTCAAGTTGGCTTCATTTGTGGCAACCTATTTTTGTCGCCAAATTTGGTGATATTACGTCAATAACCGCCAAGCTTGGCGAGAATTTGACGTTGGCGAATATATAAATATATAGTGTTAAGCATTTAAGAATAGGAACAATGGTTACAACAATAAAAGAAAATTTGCTGAAACCCTGTTAACTAAAACTCATAAATTAAACCCGTTTATGGATGAATTCTGCTGTCTTGTTTGAAAATGTCAACCTAAAATTTCAAACCGCTATATCTTCGCCATTTTTTAATATAGAGACAAAACAAAAACTGCTCCGGATTCTCTGGATCAAGGCCGAACATTTAACGGAAAAAACTTTTAGGAGTTCTAATTTTTTTATACATCTTTTTCAATTTGAAATCTTTAAATGGCTATCGCAGCGCCCTCTTCCGGCGGAATATCCCCACATTCTAGTAGGACCTGCTGGCTACAGCCAAAAACATGTTAAAAATTTTTAGAAAAAAAATTAGGTTCAATTATCTGCATAACTTCATACACTTTTCGATGATACAATAGTGGAAATGGAACAAAAATATCGATCACAGCGCCCCCTTTCGTCGAAATATCCCCAAATTCTGATAGAATCTGCTTGTCATAGCCAAAAACATAGAAAAAATTTGGTTAAATTTGAAGCATAACTTCATACACTTTTCGATGATACAATGAAGACCCACAGACGGACAGACAGACATTTTGTAAAAACGTGTTTTTCGGAATCTCTGACCCCTAAAACGTGTAAATCCGTCGAAAACCGGAAGTCAAAAAAATTTCGATTACAATACTTTCTTCTATTATAGATATAAGAAAGTAAAAATAACAATTTACGAAATGAAACTTGAAAGCTGATTTATTAATTAAACACAATTAAACAGCGATAGTACAGCAATAGATCTTTACATCTACAAATAATGAGAAAGACTCATTTGCTTTATGCTAAAATTTCGCTTAAAAACAAAGAGGATCTTTTTATATTTCTGGTATTACAGGGTCTTAAAATAATAATAATAATGCGCAGATACTTATGGGACAAACATGAAATAAAATAAAACACAACAAAACCTGTTTCGTCACACATGACACAACTATAAGGGCAACAATCGGATAATGGTGAGTATCACCTCCGCTTATGTCCACGATTACGATAGAAAAAACATAACCAAATATTGACGGTCATAAGCTGGTAGAGCACAAATAAAAATTGAAACAATGAAAAAATCTATTTGAACAGATGTCTGCCAAGAGGTCAGTTGAAACAAAAGGAAGAACACAGGAAATAATTACTAATGCGAACCCCCTCAGGTTAGACTGACGCTGGAGACAATGAAAACTTAAGAAAAGGAATATGTTTCGCTCTAATGATTCAGATTACTGTGCTAATTCTAAAACTCAAGTTTCATTTTCTCGATAAAAGTAAAAACGAGGAATGAAATATATAACTAAGGATCAGATAGCAATGCAACACTTAGTCCAACAGAGAGGAATTCAAATCACTTTGTTCATGAAATTCTAACTAACTAATTACCATATATTATTGTAATGAATACATGGATTAAACGAATATTGTAGTCAAAGATAACGCACGCCAAGACAGACATTTGTCGCTTTGTCATTTAAAGCCATGGACGTCGGCAGAGCGAAATCCAGGGAGGGCAAGATTTTGGAACAGATGTCACTGTGACCCGCCACCTAAAATGGAGAATTTAAATATAATGTAGGCTAAGCTAAGAATTTTTCACAATAACCCCTCGTACAAGACAATTTTCTTAACATATTAATAAAGAATTAAGAAATATTAAGTATTTAAAAACTAGTCGGATATATGCCGATTTCAAAACTTTCTTCTATCTCACACATGTTTCGCATACACTAAAAACGAATCGGCACCAATTTATATCAAGGTCTAACTGAATTTAAAATGTTATTAAATTCCGTGCATTAGTTCTTGAGATATTACATAGCTATCGTGAAAATCATGAAAAAAGTAGCATAGCAGCGCCACCTGTTGCGATATCTACACCAAAACGTAATAAGTGTCTATTTATTTCAAGGTCTAACAGAATCTGAAGTTTCCTGAAAATCAATGCATTAGTTTTTGAGATAAAGCTATTGCGGACATCGCGAAAAATGCAGCATAGCAGCGGAACCTGTTGGACGATTTATATCAAAAAGTAATCAGCACCCATTTATATCAGGGACTAACTGAATCTAAAGTTTTATTAAATTCTGTGCATTAGTTCTTGAGATACAGCGCCCACAAAATTTTTGTCACATACAGACAGGGTCACAGTCAGACATTTTCTAAAAACAGTCAAATCGTGTTCAAGACCTTCTAAAACGTATAAATCTGTCGGAAACAGGAAGTCGAAAATTTTCATGAATCCAATACATACTTTCTTCGTGCAAAGATAGAAGAAAGTAATAACAGTATCATTTTTCAAAATAGCGAACTAAAAAATTAGAATTTTTTTTTTTCCCCTCTCTGTCAAAAATGTTCCTCTTCTCTTTGTGTTTAATTATTTTAAGTGTTTTGGGAAGAATAAATTGTACTACATATGTTTTTCTTTTTTCAAAATCACCAGAGAAAAAGAAATTTTAGTTGACTAAATTTAAAAACTAGGAAGGGCAATAACCCTCCTCCATCGGCGCATTTGTTTAAAGCTGTATTTAAATTAGGGTGTAGAAAAATCATGATTTTTTTAAATCGAAATTTTGTGATTTTTTTTCCTGCGTTACGGTATTGAGTGTCTATCAAAAACTAGTCGAATATGCCAATCCCAAAACTTTCTTCAATCACATACATGTTAATGCATCAAAATTCGCTATCACACCGCCAAAAATATCAATATTTTTCGTCATTCTGTTGTACGTTAGCTGCTTGCGAATCGTCGGGTTACCTGGATGCGAGCAGCCGATGTATTATACTAAACTAAGAAAAGTCCTTCGAGGCCTGTACTGGCAGGAAAAGATAGCCTCCCTATTCAATAATGAATTTGAATGAGAATATCGCCAAATTAGACAGACATAGCCAAGTTGGCTTCAATATAAGGCAACGCATTTTTGTCGCCAAATTTGGCGATATTTCACCCATTGACGCCAAGCTTGGCGAGAAGTTGACGTTGGTGAATATATAATAGTGCTCCCGATGCGATATGTATTTCAGTTATACGTTTAACCGATATACGTATAATACGTATTTAAGGAATACGTATACCTTAAACTATACGTTTAAACGTATCCGGATACGTATAAGCGTATATCGGTTAAACGTATAATTCAAGTATACGTTTAATTGAAGTATACGTATATTTCAAGTATCGTATTTACTTTTAATGCCAATGGACCTCATCAGTGTTACGTTACTGAACGGAGAACAAGTTGGAAATCGATGGCGTTACTTTAGAAATCTGTATAATATGTTTTATACATAGAATCTTCTTATTTTTCCCTATAAACGATTATCGTAAATATATAACGAAAGCAAAAAGACTTTTTGAGCAAATAAGGAGAATATACACGTTTCAGATTTATTGTAGTTAATCCTTATTAAGTATATTCTTTCTTTTTACTTTCTTCTATCTATAATAGAAGAAAGTATTGTAATCGAAATTTTTTTCGACTTCCGGTTTTCGACGGATTTACACGTTTTAGGGGTCAGAGATTCCGAAAAACACGTTTTTACAAAATGTCTGTCTGTCCGTCCGTCCGTCTGTCAGTCTGTCCGTCTGTGTGTCTTCATTGTATCATCGAAAAGTGTATGAAGTTATGCTTCAAATTGAACCTAATTTTTTTTCTATGTGTTTGGCTATGGCAAGCAGGTTCTATTAGAATTTGGGGATATTTCGACGAAAGGGGGCGCTGTGATCGATATTTTTGTTCCATTTTCACTATTGTACCATCTAAAAGTGTATGAAGTTATGCTTCAAATTTAACCTAATTTTTTTTTCTATGTTTTTGGCTATGGCAAGCAGATTCTATCAGAATTTGGGGATATTTCGACGAAAGGGGGCGCTGTGATCGATATTTTTGTTCCATTTTCACTATTGTATCATCGAAAAGTGTATGAAGTTATGCAGATAATTGAACCATTTTTTTTTCTATGTTTTTGACCTGTTTTTGCTATGTTTTGCTGTTTTTGCTGTGTTTGACTATGTTTTTGCCTGCAGGTCCAGGTTGAATTCGGGGATATTTCAACGAAAGGGGGCGCTGCCATCGCGATTTTTGTTCGATTTTCACTATTGTTTCATCGAAACGTGTATGATGTTATGCAGATAATTAAACCAAAAATTTTTAACATGTTTTTGGCTGTAGCCAGCAGGTCCTACTACAATGTGGGGATATTCCGCCGGAAGGGGGCGCTGTGATAGCCATTTAAAGATTTCAAATTCAAAAAGATGTATAAAAAAATTAGAAATCCTAAAAGTTTTTTCCGTTAAATATTCGGCCTTGATCCGGAGAATCCGAAGCAGTTTTTGTTTTGTCTCTATATTAAAAAATGGCGGAGATATAGCGGTTTGAAATTTTAGGGTAGTTGACATTTTCAAACAAGACAGCAGAATTCATCCATAAACGGGTTTAATTTATAAGTTTTAGTTAACAGGGTTTCAGCAAATTTTCTTTAATTGTTGTAACCATTGTTCCTATTCTTAAGTGCTTAACACTATATATTTATATTCGCCAACGTCAAATTCTCGCCAAGCTTGGTGGCAATTGACGAAGTATCGCCAAATTTGGCGACAAAAATAGGTTACCACAAATGAAGCCAACTTGGCTGCAGAAGACTAATTTGGCGATATTCTCATTCAAATTCAATGTTGACGAGAACTGGGAATGAATCTTCTTTAATTGGGTTCCACGCATTTTAGCTTCGTGTTTTCCAGTAAAATTAGCTAAATTCGTAAAACCAAGGAATATGGAGGCTATCTGTTCCGATCGGTACAGGCCAAAAGAACTTTTCGTAGTTTAGTATACATCAGTTGATTGCATCCCGGTAACTTGATTGCATCCCGGATGATTCGCAAGCAGCTGACGTACAACAGAATGACGAAAAATATTGATTTTATTGGCGATGTGAGGACGAAATTAGAAGTATTAACATGATTGAGATAGAAGAAAGTTTTGGGATTGGCACATCCGACTAGTTTAATTTAAAAATAAATATTTAATTTTGTGTGCGTATTCTAAAATTGCGCCCGAGGGGGTCAAATGTTGTTCTTTCCACGGTGCTAATGTTTTCTAATGTGTGTTAATGTATAACGCAATTTCATTTTCTTAACCATGACACTCGTGGTATTTTTTATACAAAGTGTATGTGCATTACAAGATATTAAGTTTTAAGAATTGTTGTTAATCTTGACAAATTTAATTTTTTGTGTTAGTACCTATAAATTTCCATTACTCATAGCCTGACAAATAATCGTCACTGTAGGTTTCAGAACGTAATCACACAAGCTTAAAATGACTTGCTTTCTCCTTCCTTCCTTTTTTGCTGTAAAACGTATTTTCAAAATATTTTTAATATCTCTCTATATTAAAAACAAGAACGAAAAATCATGCGTCAAGCATAGATTATGTAACACTTTCCAACGCTTCTAAAATAATTTTACAAATCATTACCGTTTAATAAGCTGAAAGATAACATCTAAGTAAAATAATTTGGAAAACGTATAACATATTTAAAAACCTAATTTTAAGAATTCCCAACATATATTACCAACATATACAATATTCGGAAAAATATCCGATTACTTTTATTCAGCCCTGTATATAATCTATAGATTTGTATATATTCTACATAGGATACTAAATTTTAGTTTAGTTAGGAAACGCGTAACACAGTTTAAAATTCTCCTTCTGGAGTTTGTCAATAAACGGAAATGTGTTCGCGAACTTTTGTGCTTCCCTGTATAGGATCTACAGAATTTATACACACCACGTAATAAACAAAAAGTGAGTTAAATTTAAAATCGCGTTCAGTAACTTAAAATGCACTTCCAGGAATTATTGTTAACAGGCAGTAGAGAATTCTTTTGTGTGTCCCTGTAAATGAACGATGACTGCTATACATATAATATTCTGTAGTAAACCCTTGTAATGCACCTTAGTGATATATATAAATTTCAATGCGTTTAAAATAGTGAAACATTATATAAATAAACCGCAGACGATTTTTCTCCATAGACG
Organism: Maratus michaelseni; assembly: GCA_963931845.1. Taxonomy (NCBI): domain Eukaryota; kingdom Metazoa; phylum Arthropoda; class Arachnida; order Araneae; family Salticidae; genus Maratus; species Maratus michaelseni. The sequence continues at coordinate 455,196,397 of OZ007589.1, read as the reverse complement.
TAATGTAACGGAATTATTTTGACTGTCCCTGTAAAGTAACTATAAGTGCTATGCACACCCTATTCCATATTAAGCTTCTTTTAATGCACCTTAGTGATATATATCAATTACAATGTCTTTGAAATTGTGCAACATCATTAAAATAAACCGCAAATGATTTTTCCCCATATACCGTAATGTAACGGAATTCTTTTGAGTGTCCCTGTAAAAAAACTATAAGTGCTACACACTTCAGTTGAAATAGGGAACATGCTATAGATAACGACAATAACATATAAAAATTGCAGGGCAATCCGAGCATATTTACGGGAGTTAGAGCACGGACAGACGGCAGACAAACCGAAGTCATAAACACTTTTCAACTAGGTTGGAAAGTGTTTATGACTTAGTAACCACCGCTGCGGCCGCCGCTGTCAATTAAGATTTTGTGCCTTGAAGTCTTTCTGGACTAATATCCAGAAAACTATTGCAAATAAAAATTTAAAAATTGGTGGTTTTATAAAGAAATGTTCGATAAACACGCTGAAGTAGACAGTTTTTAAATCGAAGAATTATTTTAAGAGATATTTAAAATCAAAGTTGGTCAAAACAGTTTTCTTATAAAAGTTTTATAGAAACGAAAACTATGCACAGGAATTTAAACATAATTTGTAAGGATATAGTTGACAAGGTTGGGGTGTGCAGACTGCAATTATTTTTTCAATTTGACTCATTTTTTGAGGTTATATTTCAATTTTTTATGCAAAATTTTCATTATTTTGACGAAGATTTATTTCATATATTTAATAAATTCCATTATTTGAATCGTTGCCAATTTGTAAAATAGCGCACGTAATAATATTCCCTTTCAATTAAGAAATGTATTAACACGTGACTATTAAAAACGGAAATAAAACTTTAAAATAATAATTAAATGATCACGTGTTAAAAGCAATAAATGTAGAAAATAACGGAATAAAAAATATACTTGCGCGTGAATATTAAAAAGATAAATAATTAAATTATTCCGCTTTTCAAAGCATTAAGTAGAGTAAGATTAATTTATTTCGACAAAATATTTTATCTATTATTGCAAATTTTAAAACAGCGTAATTAATAATATTTCCCTTCAATTAAAAGCTATATTTTTACGTTTAAATCAACGAAATAACTAATAAATTGGTAAAATATAATTAAAAATACAGATAAACGTTGAATTAAAGATCACTCGATGACATAACTATACCACGCGTAACGCATCTGGTATCAATTGAATGCGACGTCACAGATATGCACTTTTGGCTTTAAATCCTATATTTTGGAGACAGTTCATTTGTTTTATAGAAAGTAGTAGTCGGGATAATGGAGTAATACCCAATTTTCTATTAGCATCGTTATAAAATTTCCCGATGCAATGACATTGCTTACTTAACCATTTTGCACGAGTTGATTTTCAAATGTTTAATTAACCTTATTTTATCAACAGTTGTTAGCTGTCTCGACAGCAGTTGATTCGGCTTTAAAATCCCTTGATCAAAGGAAAATGAATGGAAACCCGATTATAGCAGATATTACAGCGAGCAGCCGATTACAGCAGGTCGTTTAATTATAATTCAATCTTCCGCAATCGTTTTAAGGTTGATCAAATCAGAGTGTTTTTCCAGTTTGTGGTGTCAGAACGGGGGTTGGCGAGCGTAGCTCGTAGGGGGCAGAGCCCCCTATGAGAAAAAATATTCTTAAATAAAATAAAAGTATGTTTAGTTAGTTATTTGTTACGGATGATTATCTGCACTAGGGATATAGGCCGGTGGGGGGAGTGCCCTCCGTGGAAGTCTTTAAAATAAAAATAAGATTATGAAACTTCCCAGGAGTTGGATTGATCAATGTCAGTATAAAATAGGAAGTCAATGTAAGTTTGTGTTCTGCAATACTAATGTTTCGGGCGAAATGTCCACGCCATCTATATATATATTACGCTATCGTACGTGGCACAGAAATCGCGATTATTTATCATTTGCCGATGGCAACGAGAGGTTTGTTTTCACTAATTTGCGAATATTAAGAAAAGTATTTGAGGTATCGATTTAAAAGTCCCCAAACATATGTAGAAAATTTTTTTGCATCCGAAAATACAATTTTTGTAAAAATTGGCCGGCAATTTTTCTTATTTATTTTTAAAAACTAGCTACTTTCTAAAAAGGAAAGAAAATAAAGTGCGAAATCAAACGAAGAAACGCGCCATTTTGTTATTAATTGAAACATTAACTCCATTGTTGTACTTCATGCAGTTTAACCTCATTGTTGTCCGCATAGTTATGACGTCAATGTTACGGATGCACATGTTTGTTATTTATAATATAGATTAAGTAATAACAAATAAATAATAATAATAAATGAATAAAACAATCTTATTAGGAGGGGATTTCTGTCAAGTCAGTCCTACCTCTCATTTTTAAAGGTTCAAGATCACTAACAGTTTCAAGTTTCATAAAGAAGAGAAGATTTTACATTACGCAACTTACAGAAAATATGCGTGCCCTTCAAACAGAGAGAGAGTTAACAAGTTGGCTGTTACAGTTTAGCAAATGTCAAAGTGGGGAAACTATTAAGTTGCCCGCAATTTGTTATCCAGATATACAAGATTCAGTGCAGCAACTTTTCAGTAACATTGTTTTTTAACGGTGACACCTCAAAAGCTAAAAGGACGAGCCATACTAACAGTGACAAACAATTTGTCAATTGAAATTAATAATCGTGTTTTACAATGTATGCCAAGACAGGAACTTAAAGGGTTTATGAAAGCATTGACACCATAATAAATTATGATCCACAAGATCAACTTGCATAAACTGAAGAACTTTTTAACAGTTTAACACCAATTGGAATGCCACGTCATAAACCGAAATTAAAGCCAGGAGCTATCATAATATTACTGTTAGAGGTAATTTAATCTAAATTTTTATATTTATATTTTCATTAATATCTTAAAACATTTCTTTTTTATAAACTCATTCTATTTTAATATTTAATCAAACCCCCTCCTCCTTTTTCTTATTTTTCTTAAACATTATTAATTAAAACTCTTATTTTCAAAATCCAAACATTTGTATTTCTCTATAAGTCAAGACCACCCAAGTTCTCCCTTTTTCACTATGAGATAGTTTCCACGCAAACAACTTTTACTTGAAATTCTCACGTAGTTTAAGGGATCGTAAATTCGGAACACACACAGGCAGATTGGATATAGTACAATAAGCTTTTATAAGAAGTCATGGGAATAACTGAAGCATTATGGTCAGTTGTATTGTGTGCGACTTTTTATTACCCTCAGTAAAGAGAGTCATAAAACTATTTCGAAGGCTTGTTAGGAAGATGCACAGTTTATTGCTTTCGAGTCGTTGTTTACGAAATAACAGGTGCAAGCGTACACGTGATTTCTTCCTTTTCGTGGGACCCAACAGACGGCTAATTTCCAGGAATTGTAGCTAGGATTTTTCACCTAGCAACAATAATCCAATAAGCGTGTTATTTGCTCCCCCCACTCAACCAATCAGCGTTGACCCTTTTCCCCCCTGGTAGCGTTACCAAGGGAACGAAGAGCTAGTTAGCAGGCAGTCATGTCTTGAAGCTCGGATAGTTTAGGTGTGTGAGGGTGGAGGGTTCCCTCCCTCACCCCGCCGGTTAGGCAGTGGTGATTTTTTTTTTTTTTGAGAGAGACTTCTCTCCTGGCAGTAGACACAGTGGGTTGATGTACTATGTTCGTTCGTAAAGCAACCTGCTACGACCTAAAAAAAATACTTTTTTTTTTTAAAAAGTGCATACCTACGAAGGAGGTATTCTACCATTCTGTCACGATGTGGATGTTCTAAACAGTTCGTTATAGTGACACTGTATTAAGTGCATAGTATTTATCGGGAACGATAAATTGTGAGAAGATACCTGCTGAAATGATGATGACAGCGAGAATTTTACCGAGTGCTCTTGCCGACACTACACATGCTCGTTGTAGTGTATTCTGAGAATCTGTGGACTCTGTGCCGATAATAGTAAGAAGATTAATAGATGTCCTTAATTTTCGTGAATTTCGCAGCTTGTTTAACGCCAGTCTCACCCTCTACAGGGTAACTTTATTCGTGCAATTAATGGTTGATCATCTCATCACTACTACAAAGTATGTCACCAACTTGGTAGTCCTATTATGATTCCCATAGAATAACGCTATGTTCACTAACTTAATTGCAGTGTGAAAAAGAAATACAAGTGATATAACCGCAAAAAGAATCGCCTATACATTAAATATTCTCTATGCGAGAAGGTTTGTTGTCACCTTCACTCTATTATATCGAGATGTAAGTAAAAAAAAAATTTTCTTATCATTATTATGATTTTTAAATTATGTTTTCTGTCTGATATGACTGAACTTATCTGTGTCTTAGTATTTTGATACATATATATATAGGATGATATTTACATCATTTAAAGTGTTGTTAGTAAATAAATGTTTGTTCTTTCCAATTTAATTCCTTCTCTGTTTCCTTTTTTTTTTGATTATTTACTTAATTACTTCAAAAAGTCTGCTTTCAAAATTTTACCTTTTATTTACTTACGAGAGTCAATCTCTCTAGGATTTATATTAATCCTTTTACTTAATTTATTCTATTGATCTAAATATTAATTCTGGTAAAAAAGATAAATAAATAAATTAATTAATTAAAATAAATTATTGTATTCTCTAGTCATGGAATTTCTAAATATTATTTTAAGCATTAAATCTAATAAAAAAATAAACTGCTAATTTACTGGATGTTGTAATCTTTAATATTCAAAATTATTTTATTTAATTAGCTGAGACCTTTTACTATTCTTTAATTAATTACAGGACATACTTATCTGAAATTTTTATATAAAGTAATTTTAACATTTTGATCTACAGTCTTTTGAGAAGCATTTTATTATAATGAATTACTTATTCAAAATTTAATTATTAACTCATGGTCTCTTAAATAATGATGAAACTATACGATCACAGCTTCAGTGTTGTGAATTCTTGAAATTAATTCTGCATTTTTTTTAATATTGGCCAAATATTATTTTGTTTAACCTATCTCATCAATTTTATAACCCCCTTTCTATACTTTCTTTAAAAGAAAGATTTTTCCCTTTTATTCCAAAATTTTCACTTAGTCTAAATTATTATGTTTATGAAAATTCCTTGCTGTTACCCTTCATATTAATTCTTGAATTCACAATGCTGATTGTTGGGGAATTGGATGTAGTGCAAATTGAGGATCTTGTCAGCGCTTTTAAATAATTAATTCTTATACTATTTTGAATTCAAAACTTAGAATTCAAGTAAATTTAAATTCTTTAAATTTTAATTGTTTCTGTTTAATTTGATCCATTTTCTTTTTTCCAAATTTATTTTAGTTTAAGAATAATTTTGTAGGTATGCATATTGACAGGATTCATTTCAATTGTTAGTCACAGGTAATTTGCACTCATTCATTGTTTTTGAAAAAGGTGATAGCATCTCACCTACCAACAAAAACAAAACAACCCAACAAAGAATTGATGCCGTGACACTTACCTGTGTGGCACAATTCAAATTTTTAATGTTTATTTGTGTATACTTAAAGTTAAGGGTATAAGACAACTATTTTTTTTTTTCAAAATGTATTGTGCATTATGTCTTTGAGTATATATTATGAAGTGTTAACCCTCATATCTGTGCTGTTCAAAAATTTTTTTTTTTCATAATACCCCACCCGCACTGAATTTTTAGAAATTTTAACATACCTTTCCCATTTGTTTATATTTATTTGCAATTGATTATATATATTGACAAAGGCGACTAGTGTATACATGAGTGTAGCTCTCAGTAATTTTAGTTAGATTTTGCATTTGTGTAAAATTTTTTTTCTTTGCTTAAGGTTTAGGTAGGGTTAATTATAAAAAAAAAATTTTATCACTGAATTTTTTGTTGTCAAAACATTTCATAAATATGGCGGAAACCCTTACCAAGGAGATGGCGGAGCTACAGAAGAAATCGTCTTTGATGGATAATTTATCCAACATCCCACCTTTTAGCGGGGACTCCACTATATCCTTCTCCGACTTTATTGAAAAGTTCACAGATATTTCCACCTTCTTTAACTGGGATGAAAAAGAAAAAATTTTCGCCCTGTTTAACAGACTGTCAGGGAAAGCAGCCAAATTATTTAAGGCTAATAAAGGCAAAAATTATACGGAATTAGTGGAAATTATACAAGACAGATTCACGGAACAGGAGTCACCAGATGTGGCATTATCGAAGTTTCTTAACTTCAAACAGACACCTTCAATGTCTGTCCAAGATTTTTTCGACAGAGCCTCTGATCTGTCACGCAGAGCTCTTGTCATTGATGGAATTGCTGAGGACCCCCTTTCTATACTTTCTTTAAAAGAAAGATTTTTCCCTTTTATTCCAAAATTTTCACTTAGTCTAAATTATTATGTTTATGAAAATTCCTTGCTGTTACCCTTCATATTAATTCTTGAATTCACAATGCTGATTGTTGGGGAATTGGATGTAGTGCAAATTGAGGATCTTGTCAGCGCTTTTAAATAATTAATTCTTATACTATTTTGAATTCAAAACTTAGAATTCAAGTAAATTTAAATTCTTTAAATTTTAATTGTTTCTGTTTAATTTGATCCATTTTCTTTTTTCCAAATTTATTTTAGTTTAAGAATAATTTTGTAGGTATGCATATTGACAGGATTCATTTCAATTGTTAGTCACAGGTAATTTGCACTCATTCATTGTTTTTGAAAAAGGTGATAGCATCTCACCTACCAACAAAAACAAAACAACCCAACATTACTAAGAAATGTATTACTTTCTTAAGTTCTGTGCAATGGTGCAAGACATATAGTTAGTAAGTAAGTTGCAAAATAATGTTATTGAAGCACACACACACACAAAAAAAAAAAAATATTGCAATATTAATGAAACTTTTCTCATTTCTCGAATACCACTTATTACATCAAACAATAATATGCCTTTTACTTACCCATCATACGTAGTATAGGGTAAGTCTTGTAATCGTTTTGAAAATCGAAAAAATTTTCTTTACGGATTTACACGTTTCAGACACTGGAGATTCCGAAAAACATATTTTTAGAAAAAAAATTTTGCCGTCCGTCTGTGTGTGTGTCTGTAAACGCTCAATCTCCCGAAAAAATTGAGATAGAGACTTGCAATTTGGTATGTACTTAGTATGTAATAATGGGAAGAAGCCTATTTCATTTCAATAACCTCGATTAACCGGAACAATTTTTTTCGGACTCTCGAAATATTCGTTCTGATGAAAGGTATATAAAAATTTTCGAAATTGTTTATTTTAAGAAATGAATATAAAGGACAATAAAAAAAACAAATTTTGAATAAAGCATGAAGTCGATCGGATAATTAGTTGCCGAGATATTTGTAATCCTATTTCCCACACTCTTCGATTTTTCATGACCCTGTATTTCATCCAAATTTCATTTCAAAGATATATTTTAATTGGAAATTTGACGCTTAATCAGATGCAATAAACCGCTAGTTAATAGGATTATTATTTTTGGAGTTATAAGGAAAAACCTCTTTCAAGCAATTCAGTAATCGAGCCTTTAAAGTTTGTGACGTCATCAAACCACGATTTTATTTGAATTGCAATGCATTTTATAAGTAGTTTACACATTTTTATTTTAATATTTTACATTATGCATATCCATGATGGGTAAGTATTACGATGGCCCCCAACGACTAGTTTCATTTAAGCGTATACAATTTCCTATCCGATCAGCGTTTTCAATGATTATAAATAAAGCCAAGCGTCAAACTTTTGAAAAAAGAAATGCTTAGATTTGTCAAAACCAGTTTTCAGTTATGGTCCGTTGTATGTGGGTCTTTCAAGAATGAAATCTTTTGATTCAGTTACTGTAGTATCGCCGAGCTCTGATATATATATATATATATATATATATATTCCTAACTGTGAATGGTGTAGATATTTTCAATATAATATGTATACATTTTTTTAATTTTAAAGAGTACAGAGCAATTATTGTGTGCATGCAAAGGATTTTATATGCACAATGCTAAAAAAATACCTCTGTTTTCAAATTTCTAAATGATGTCCATATCTTATGACGTGTATATATTTTTTATTTCAAAGTAACCAATCCTAAGTGGAGAAGTTTTTATGTATCATATTTATACATATAATGCTGAAATTCGTGTATTCTAATATGCATATAGTATTTAAAAGAGTAGATACTAGAGTGCAGATACTCTGCGCGGGATCGGCTAGTAAATCAAAATAAGCTATGTGCGTGTGTTACAGATATGTGAAAGATAAATCATTTCATAATTAATAGTTTAGATTTGAGGGAGGAAAAACAAAATCTAAACTGAGGGGAAAATATTCCGATTTTTTTTTTTTTTTTTTTTTTTTTTATAACACAAGTACCAATTGCACGGGGCACAGCGGGTGTTTCTCATAGTCTGATCCACAGACCAGCAGAAGAAAGGCATAATTTTTTAAGCAATGAACGAAAACCGTTTAACCGTTGGTGTAATATCCGTATACACGATGTACCGTATATGCTGTTTCGTATAATACGTATAACCGCCTTGGTCGTATCATACGTATCCAAAATCGGCACCCCGTATAATACGTATACTCGTATAAACGTTTAATAGGAAGCACTAATATATAAATATAGTGTTAAGCCTGTAAGTATTGAAACGATGGCTACAACAATGAAAGAAAATTTGGCGAAACCATGTTCACTAAAACTCATAAATTAAACCCGTTTATGGAGGAATTGTTTCATAATGTCAGCCACTCTATAATTTCAAACTGCTATATCTCAGCCATTTTTTAAGATAGAGGCAAAACAAAAAATGCTCTGGAATCATTGGATCAAGGCCGAACATTTAACGCAAAAATTATTTAGGATTTCTAATTTTTTTGTACTTTTTTTTAAAATTGAATATTTTAAATGGCTATCACAGTGCCCCCCTCCACGCGCAATATCCCCAAATTCAACTGGGATCAGCAGGCTATAGTCAAAAACATATACAAAAAATTTGGTTCAATTATCTGCATATCTTCGTACACTTGTCGAAGATACAACAGTGAAAATGGAACAAAAATCGCTATCACAGAGTTCTTTTTCGTCGAAATATCCCCAAATTCAAGTGGGACCTGCTGGCCGTAACCAAAAACATAGCAAAAAAAAAAAAAAATGGTTCAATTTGAAGCATAACTTCATACACTTTCGATGATACAATGAGGACAGATAGACACTTTGTAAACAACATGTTTTTCGGAATCTCTAACCCCATAAAACATGTAAATCCGTCGAAAACCGGAAGTGGAAAAAAATTTCAATTACAATACTTTCTTCTATTATAGATAGAAGAAAGTAATAACAGGTTTCTAAAATAATAAAGCTTCTAATTAGATGATATTAAGAAACATTAAACTATATATAAGTTTACCATTTTATTAATAAAATTATAATTAGTAATTATAGGAAAAACTGCAAATAACTAGTTTCGTCAATTAGAGTAAAACAAAATAAAAAATCAAACATCATGGCAGCTCTTTTTGCAACTGTACTTTATAAAATTACCGTCATTGAATAAATCTAAACATAATCTTATATACAAGTATATGTATGCTAAAAAGAAAAAATATGAAAATTAGTTAAATCCATTAATTTATAATACATACACACAGAGTAACTATGAATATAATAATAAGAATAGCTAATTAAATCTGAAATCCACATCAACTTCTCAATACCTTAAAAATCAGTAGGGGTGGAGAATTTTCAGAAAATCTTACCAGCCAAGGATTTATTTTACCAGTACAGTTAAAAATTGTTATGACAGAATTTAAGTAACTGCAAAAATAATTCATTACTGCTACAATACATTTTCATAATTTTTTTTCAATAAAATTAAGAAATATATAAAGCAGAGGAAAGTTTAGTAGAGGATGGAACTTAGTACCATATTTACATTGCAGTAATTTGGAGAGTTTCAAAATATAGCTAACAAGTAAAAAACATATCTTCTATAGCCTGCAGTTTTTTAAAGACTTCTTAAAGATTCACACGTCTTCGCAGAAAATCCACTCGCCAGTGACGAGTAAAATGGTGTATTGGCATTCAATGCTTAAAAGAAAAAAAAAAAGAGAGAGAGAGAGGGGGGAGGGGGGGGGAGGTTTGCCAACTTTCCGATATTCTTAACCGATCTCTTTATTTACTGCCTATGAGTCCGACAGTAAAACATTTTTTCAACCTCTACCGAAAATAACCAAAAATAGCTGAGGACAAAATTTACTATATTAGGTAAAAGTTTGGAACCGAATTTCTTGTACAATCTAATAAAATCGCCGCGGAACGCGGAAAAAAAAAATCACGGGAGAAGACAAAATGTCCATTATGTTAAAAGTTTGAAACCGAATTCCTTTAAGGGAACATTTCGGGCTTTAACCGACTAGGATTGGTTAGACCCAGGTTTAGCCCTAATTATTGCTTTAGCCGTAACATATATATAAATATAATTTCAATTTTACTTATAAATGTAAGCTAATTAATAGCAAAAATTTGTAAAATCTTTTAAAAAATCAAAAAAATCTTACTTAATTTTTTTTAAATTTAAATCAAATAAATCCAATTTTGATTCACTCTAAACTCCATAATCGCATCAGAATTCAAGGCTGAAAAATTTGTGCCTCTTTTCAAACATTTTAATAACAATACTAATAATAATAAGACCCATTGAAATTTATAACATAATCATGATCATATTTATGTGTGTGTAATACATGCTCCAAATTCATTAAATGAATATTGTAAGTATTCCAGAATATTGTATGTAACCCAGAATAGATATGTTTAAAAGAACACTCTATCCAGAATCCAGAAAAGAATGTTTAAAATTTCATTCATAACTGTTTTCTTTTCTCCTGAATAAAATATTTATCTTTTATATTTTTAAGACATTTTTTTTTAATCAAATGGGTACGTTAAGGTAATATATATGATATTGTATATAGTATAGGATATTTGTTTAATTGCAGTTAGTGTAAGTAAGTGCTCATATTAACAAAAGACAATTTGTTTTATTTATTTCATGTTCTCAAAAGTAAAAGAAAATTCACATTTTCAAATTAAATCTGTTTGTTTAAATTTGCTCTATTTTATATATTTAATTTTTTATATGATTAAAATACTTCAAATTAACCAACTGAATAAGTTTTTTTTTTCAAATAAATTTAAAAAAGCTTTTCTAATTATATAATATTTAGTTATATAGTTATATAATATAATTATAATAATAATATAATTATAATAATAACACAATTATTTAATTATATAATAATTTATTTTCTAATTATATAATGATTTAGTAAAAGTTATTTTACTTTAAAATGTATAGTTTTAAAATTATATTTCGAATAATAATAATAATAATAAAAACTATATATCAAAAAGATCTGATTAAAAAAAATCCGATTAAAAAATCCGGGTTTTTTTTTTTTTTTTTTTTTTTTTTTTTTTTTTAACTTAAAAAAAAAAAAATCAGAAAAATCACAAACTCCTAGGCTTGGATATCAATTGCAAATGGGTAATCCAAATAAAATTAAGTTATCTCTCATTTTGACACCTTCCTGGGAAATATTAGAATTACAAAATAAAATGAACAAATATACAAGGAAATTGTGCGCTTTTTAAGTAAAACCCAGTCAATCGGGACAGTAGACCTGACTTGAAAAAAAAAAAAAATACTATCGTGTACACTTAACCTAAAAGGAATAAAGTCAGGTCGAAATGAACTTGGTATCATCTTCATTCATTCCATGACTACAACGAAAGTAATCCATACCGATGATGTAGGTAACTGCCAGTGATATATATATATATATATATATATATATATATATATATATATATATATATATATATATATATACAGTTTTTTTCAAGCAAGGATTCTTAAAACTGAATATTGTGAAAGTTTTTTTTTTTTTTAACCTAAGTCTTTTTCTGAATAATTTTTAGCCTTTCACTATTAGTACAAATAAAACTCATTATTACACTACAAAAACTGCATACGATCGAATCAAGTTCAGAAGTTTTATTGTCACTCAAATCATTGAGACAAACATTCAGGAACTTAAAATCTAGAAATTTTTAAGGTACATTTTTCTTAGATGAGCACTACTAGTGGCAGCTTTGCGTCAAAGCACAAAGTAGGATAAACTGGCTACTTTTCGCCAATAAGGGCAGTAATCCACTTATAAATTATTCTTTCTTTCAAACTTTCTTTTTTCGAGGCGAGTTTTTGAAGTTGCCAAATTGCGATTTGGTAACTTGTTGTGTGAAATTGTGGTTGTGATTTGGTAACTTGTTGTGTGTGATTTGGTAACTTGTTGTGTGAAATTGTGGTTGTGATTTGGTAACTTGTTGTGTGAAATTGTGGTTGTGATTTGGCAACTGCCAAATTGTGAACACTTTGCAGTTAAATTCTACCAAGGCAAAGCATAATTAATTACTCTGAAATTTGTTCATAAAAACAGATATTTCAAAGCCCTAAAATGGCACTGCAGTGAAAGGGAAAAAAAGATATAACCATGTATAGTACACCTACACCAATATTTGATTTCCAGATTTCTCGCATTGCATTTCTTTAATAACTGCAATTTTCATATTTCTAATGTACATGCACCGATTTCTGCGAATATTCTGTCAATTAATCTTAATTGAATTTATATAACACCAGTAGCATTTAAAAGAAAAAAAGACATTCTCAGCAATGCTAAGTGAAATGATTAAGTGTATGCCAGTTATGTAACGAAATATTTATTTTTATTGTTTGTGAATTTCTACTATATTTCGTATTCAACAATATACCTATACTTTTCATTAGTTGTGAATTTCTTCTATATTTTGTATTCAATAAAATAGATATAAACTTTTCATTAATTCTGAATTTCTTCTATATTTCGTATTTAATAAAATAGCTTTAATTTTCATTAATTGTGAATTTCTTATATTTCGTATTCAATAAAACTAGGATTACTATTCCAATCTTTCACCTAAGTTAGTGTCTGCATGTACCTTTCTCCATAATATTTGTAAATAGCGCTTTTTGTTAACTTTCGCATAATATTTGCACTTGGCGCAAAGTAGTGTTCGTCTAATGGAAAAATATAATTTTTAATTATTCAAAATTTCATGGACACAAATAAAAGCTGAATGCATACCGCAGTTTGACATATGGGCCAATGAAGAATCAAAACCTTATACAGTAGATCTTTCAGGGATCTGTTTAGGAAAAAATTGGGTCCTTTAAAGGACTCTTCACAAAATTTTTCATTTCAAAAAAGGACCCTTCACAAAATTATTTTCCCTAAAACAGGACCCTTCACAAAATTCTTTGCCTTAAAAATAGGTTTTTCCCAAAAATTTTCCATCTTTAAACCAAACATTTCACAAATTGATCATTTAAAAGTAAAATCTGACCTGTCACTTTTACACATATAAAGAAAATATATGTATTTTACATCCATATATCTTCTTAAAAATGCCTAAACAAGAGCCTGAATATAACGACCATTTCAAATTCACAAAATTATGAATAGATTTTTCACAAATATAAAAAGCTGTTCACAATTTCACAAAAACAGGACCCTGTGAAAAAAGTCTGGACAGTAGGGCTGGGCGATATATCGATAAAACCGATATAAAATGCATACCGTGATACCGATATCAAAAAATCCTACCCAACGGTATATTGCAAATATCATAAATTTGACGAAAACCATGAAAACCACGATATTAAATCTCTTCCTCGTCTTCGAGTATTCATGATTACGAACGGTGTGAGCTCCCCCAGCCTAAACCATGATACACCGGATACAGCCTAACCATGATACTAACGGTGTGGATTCTCGCAGCTGATAAGGTTTTTGAAAAGAGGAAGGGTGATTTTCTCCAGCTCTGAGCGCATGCGTGGGATATCACCTATTTTTTCATTTCATTATGATATTCAGTGGCACCGGTGTGGATGAATATTCGAAGTTGTTGAATGGTGCGTAAATTTAGGGCGATAAAGAAAGGAAGTATTTTATTTGCAACAGTTGATTTAATGAGACAAATAAGCAAAGAATAATTCAGACATGTTTTTATTTGTTTTTTATAATTATTATTTTATGAAAAAAATATTAATTCCTTAGTAGTATTTATTAATGCATATTCTAGAGTAAAGAAGGATTTTTAAAAATGCAACTATTTTTACTCCTATACCGCGAGTTTTTTTCTCCCCAGAATTTATTTTAAAAATCGCGTTCACGTGACAGAGAGAGAGAGAGATATGAGTATTTGGTATTTGATTGCCTCTGTATATATGACCACTGGTCACTGCCAAAAATCATTTGGTGGTAATTTTGCATTTAAAATTTTAAAACCATTAACCATAATTATATTTCATTTGCAACGGTGGAAATGAATATCATGCAATTTTAATTTTAATAGAATAAAATATGTTGAAATGTTTCTTCCCTATTTTTATGCGATTTACCCCCCCCCCCTCCCCTTCTTCACAAATGAGATATTAAAAAACAGTTTAGGCGATGGCGCGGCAAACAAGAAAAAGATAATATATATTTATTTCTTCATAATTTTAGTTGTAAAATATTAATGTACTATCTGATAAAAAAAATAATCGAACATGCAGATTATTCATTTTTTAATTATTTTTCATATTTCCATCCATGTTTTAAATTTTCTTCGTGTTTTTTAGGTGCGTTCGTAATTATATAAATACGTAGCACCTATTGTCGTCGTCTGGTCCGGCCGTCTGTCTGTCCGTCTGTCCGCATATAATAACCAAGGGCGGATCTAGAGAGTCTTCAAGGGGGGGGGGGGGCGATATCAGAAATTTGGAGGTTAATATCCGACCCGCAATCTTGGTCGGGTCGGGCCTATTTTTTTAAATTGCGGGTCAGGTTTACTTCTACGTTTTTGCTACGGGTCGGGTTTGGGGCGGGCTGACTCCTACTTGTTTACTGCGGGTCGGGTTAACTTGTTTTTTGGTACGATATGGGTTCGGGTTGGGTTAATTTTTACTTTTTTTGCTGCGGGTCGGGTTGACTTCTCTTCTACATTTTTCCTACGGGTCGGGTTGACTTACATTATCGGGTTGGGTTTTTTCACTCTTGCGTGTCGTGTTAAGATTGACCCGATTTTTTAAAAGAATGTCTAAAATATTTTTCCGATAAAATCTATATGCAGTAAAAATTTCATAACGGACAGTCCCAAATAACGGGAAGCTTTATGTAGGGAATACTTTTTAAATCTTTTATTTAGTAAAACCTCCGAATTACGGGCACCTTGGAGCTGTCGAATTTATCCGCAAATTCAGAAGTAATAGCATGCACAGTAAGACCTCCGTACGGTCACTCCTGAAGAGTGGAGACAGTCCCCAATACAATTATTTGCATATTTTTGTGAACTCCCCCGAGTAAGAGATAAATTCGATAGCACCGATGTGTCCGTTATTTAAATGTTTTACAGTATTTGAATACTAATGAGTATATATATAATAGATGTTTATATTTCTATATAAAAGAAAATTGAAATTAGAAATATAATTGCATACTACATTTTATAATTCTATTAAAATTTGGATTAATTTTCTTTCATTTCGGTTTCGGGAGAACAAAGATATTTTTTCGTGGTTCGGTTATGCTTACAATGGAATTTTTGGGTTCGCTTAGAGACAACCAGATCCGCGCAGGTCTTTAGGTGGAATTTTAAGTTGTATGTTAAAAAGGTGGAGTTCTTTTAAATGGGATTTTTGTAGTTTCTTAAAAATTGCCCAGTGCGCGAAACTCCGAAACATCGCTGTATTAAAAATTACGGTATAAGAAACTACAGTAGTCTCTAGGGAGCGAGAGCAAATTTTTGAATTGCTACGGGCGCTTAAAACACCGCCTTTGCTACTGATCTTGTATTCTTGTATGTGTATGAATAGTAATGAGTTTGTAAATGTGTCAGAAAAAAAGTGAGTTTGTTTTTGAGAACTAAACTTACAATTCATTAAGGCTTATGGCCTATAGCCCTGTTTTTTTTTTTATTATAATGGGCCCTGGGATGCTATAATGCCCCTGTCAAGTTGTCAGCCTAATGCGGGAGGGACCATCAATATTTAGTCCCCAAATAAGCTTGGTGCTCAATTTATAGACCCCGAATGGATTAAGGCCTGAGTTAGCCTTGATCAGTCCGCAGTCAAACTGGGAACCTGTAGCCTGGTAACGATAAAGCTGAGCATTACACTACTGGGCTTACTGTTGTTGAGAGTATTAACAAAAGTAATAAACAAATGTTTTAAATGTCTTTACTTTTTTAATCTTTATCACCCTTTTTTTAAGTGTATTTTTTTCATAATGGAAGAAGCCCAATTTATTTAAAATGTTTTTTTTTTTTCATTTTTCCCCTGAATTACATATGCTTCGCCAGTTTTTCTCGCTTTTCGCAACAAACACATCAAATTTTGAATGTGAATCTCTGCTATCTATCATTTTGCACATGTAAGCAATTGCTGTATCACTAGATTCTTTTTACTCTCACTGCTAGTAAATTACGGGGTGTGGAAGACCGGAGGGAGCGAAGATTATCGTAGGTTATGCTAACTTGAAACTTGCCGCCAACTAGACAGATGTAGGGATAGGTACAGTGAGGCTGGGCGAGCTCTTCTCCCTGTAACATCGCCTATGACGCAATCGACGTATTGGACCTTGTAATAAAACTCCCAAAGAAACAACGAACACTTCGAAGATAGAACTATAGGGAAGAAAGACATCACATTACAGTACTAATAAAAAGGTTGTTCAGATTTTTATTAAAGTTATACAGCGGTAGGACGAAAAATATACAAAGAATTCATACAAACTTTTTTTATAGGCAATGTGTATCTATGGGCACTCGCGGAGATACCTTTTAGAAGTCGCAAAAGGGCTCAATTGTTTGAAGGCTAATATAATCATAGAGACAATTTTAAGCTTTGATTGATCGCCACATTTCAGAATTCTGTAAAACAAATACTAACTGGGTATAAGACTGCTTGTTTCTTTATATCAAAGATCAGTTCTAATTCAGTAAAGACTGTTTTGAAACTTATTAACGAAACATATATTCAGTAGCTATGGGACGCTGGCTGAAAGAGGCATTTAGAAAAAACATTAAAACTAGCTTAGATATCACGGTTAGAGGTCTACACTTGCCGAAATTTCCAGCCTCGGGCCAGGCCCGACCTGTACAAACAATATTGGCCCGGCCCGGTATAAAAGCCTGAGCTCGGCTTTGCCCGCTCCAGTATAAAAGCTAAAAGTTTGCCCGGATCTGCCCATACAAAAACTTAATTGGTACTTCACCGCCAGACTTAATTTCTACAAAACATGCCGATATTTCTGAAACAACATTATTCTACAATGAAAACTATTCATAAAGCCCACTTACTTATAAGTAGATATTTTTTCAGATTATGTTCGTAATTGATGGAATACAGAATGAAAACAATATTAATGACAGTTAGATAATTGTGTATATAAGCACTCATTAAATATTTGAATTGTACAATTACATTCAGATGAATATTCATTAATATTAACGTAGTTTAGAATTAATAAAGAAACAAATAATAAACAAAAGTCATAATTTTAAAGCTCTACAAAGAAAAAAGTACATTTTTTTAATTCTTTTATATATAACAGAAGAAAGTATTGTAATTGCAAATTTTTTCGATTTCCGGTTTTCGAAGGATTTACAGCGAAAGATATCCCGAAAAACACGTTTTTACGAAATGCCTGTCTGTCCGTGTGTGTGTCCTCTTCGTATCATCGAAAGTGTATGAAGTTGTGCATATAATTAAACCAAATTTCATTTATAGGTTTTTGACTACGGCTAGCAGGTCGAACTTAAATTTGGGGATATTCCGCCGGATGCGGGCTCTGTAATAGCGATTTTTGTGCCATTTTCATTGTTGTATCATTGGAAAGTGTATGAAGTTATGCATAGAATTGAACCAAATTTTATTTTTAGGTTTTCGACTATGGCCAGCAGGTTCTAATTGAATTTAGGGACATTCAATCGGAAAGGGGCACTGTAATAGCGATTGTTGTGCAATTTTTTGTAGTTTAACATCGGCTGTTCATGCGACGAAGGTAACCCGGCGCTTAGCAAGCAGATGACGTAAAACAGAATTCCGTGATAGCGAATTTTGAAGTATTAACATGTATGAGATAGAAGAAAGTTTTGGGACTGCACAGTTTAAAAATATATCGCTTTGATTTATTAAACCAAATAAAATTTCTAAAAATTATGCTAAAAAAATGCACAACATCACCACAATTTTTACGAAAACCAAAAAATACTAGTATGTTGTGACTATCACAAAACTTTCTTCTATATAAATCAAATCGTCTGCAATAAAAATTAAATGACAACTTATTCGTTCTTGAGATATAGCTAACGCGGAAATCGTGAAAAACAGATCATAGTGGCAACATCTGTTGGGCGGTATATACCGAATTCTCATAAAGATTTATTTATACCAAGGTCAAACATAATCTAAAGTTTAATGAAATTCCGTGCGTTAATTCTTGAGATGTAGCTACCGCGGAAATCGCGAAAAATGCAGCATAGCAGCACCACCTGTTGAGTAATTTAAACCAAAACCTCATCAGCACCAATTTATGTCAAGGTCTAACTGAATATGAATTTTTATTAAATTCCGCGCATTAGTTCTCGAGATAGAGACCCCACAAAATTTGTGTCACATATGTATAGACAGACAGACATTTTCTAAGAACAGTCAATTCGTGTTCAAGACCGCCTAAATTGTAGAAATACGTCGAAAATTTTTACCAATCCAATACTTTGTTCTTGTAAAGATGGAAGAAAGTAAAAAATACCACCCGAACTTAGGCTCGGGGGGAAGAATTTAGAGGTATGTATGCACGAGTCAATAATGGATTTCATACGGGTTGAGTCAGACACGGGCCGAACTCTTAACTTTTATGCCGGGTCGGGCCCTGATCTGAAAATTTCGGCTTGTGCAGATCTCTAGGAAGAATGAATTCCATACCAAACTCGTCCCGGAAAAAAGAAGTCTAGCTCGGCCCGGCTCGAGTCTACAGAATATAGGAATACCCGGCCAGGAAAGAGTGGAGAACAGGCAAGGTCCGAGTTTGCAGACCTTTTATTAGCGCAGGGGGGGGGGGGGAGGCGATCGATCTGCCATTGGTCGCAACCGGACCGAATTTTCAGCTTTTATGCTGGGCGCAGTCCTGAAAATTTCGGCCCGTGCAGACCTCTAGAAAGAATGAAATCTAAGCCAGGTTCCACCCGATAAAAAAGAAGTCTGCTCCGACCCCAGTCTTCACAAAAAGCGAAGTCCGGTACAGGCCCAAGTCTCCATAAAAAAATAAGTCCCGGTCCTGACCCGACCCTTAAAGAGTTAAGACCTGTCCCGGCCCGACCTGGGTCGGGCCGGCATTCGTCACAGGTCTTTTCCCGTGGAAGCCTCTAATGTCGGTTTACCGACCCTTTTTTAGCCCAAGGGGGGGGGCGATCGCCCCATCGCCCCTCCCTTAGATCCGCCATTGATAATAACGCAAAAACTACCCAAACGAATGGTTTGAAATTTAAGATACATTATCTTTGCAGAATTTTGTCGAGACATTTCAAATTTTATGAAAATCGAATCAAAACTTTAGCAGATATTAATAAAAATGTTTATTAAGAAATTTGATTTTTTTTTTTTTAAATCGGTGCTTTCTTGTTATAGGAGTTTCCGAAGTTTGATTGTCAAGCGATCGAGATACTTATTTTATAACAGAAATGAATCTGTAGACGATGTAATTCATTTCACAGAATTAAAAATCATCAAGATCGGAATATTTATATAACTAGCTATAGTACGAACGCACCTCATTTGTCACGTTTGACGTACAATTTCAAACTTGTTTCCATTATCATGAAAAAATGTGCTTGATGACCATTTAATACTCTAACCAGTCTTGAATTCCGATATTTTTCTCTGGGAGTTATTTCTTAGGTTCGGGATGGCGGGTAGCTGTGAGTATGGAGGAGGAAGGGGATTATCATGGGCGCCTGCAAGGGAGGACAATTCCCTCTCCCTGAATTTTGAAATGTAAATCTGTATTTTTTTTATGTTGAAAAAAATATATAATTTACTTATCCCCAAGTAGCATGATTAATTACGCACTGACAGAAGAAAGAACTATGAAATTTTGGTCACCGGGGATCTGCCCGCTAAAACTCTCATGGAACAAAGTTTTTATTAGTTTTTTTTAATTTTGTTTGAGTTTATGTGTTGAAAAATTATCTCATCTGACAAAAAAGAGATGTAAAAAAATTTTTATATTTTTGATTTGTTAAATTTCTGTATTGCATTACACCCCCTGTGTTTTGTCGGCGTCATGGCATCAACGTGTGTCTGAGAGCGGGGGGGGGGGGGGGGGAGATTTGCAATTTCGGGACATCAATTAACCGAAAATGTGGAGACTTTAGGGACTCAGTATCACTCCTGAATTTCTCACTGACTGTAATGTTAAAGTAAAACAATTTCTGTTGAAATATTTTACATGATAGATAATGTTTCTCTGAAGTGTTCATTTCAGTTATTTGGGATTTTGAATATATCAGTAGAGGAAATTGCTGATTGTTTTAATGTAATATATGCTGTTAAATTTATTATATTATAAATTGAGTGGAGAAGGGTGTGAAGCGAACCAATAATTTGCAAACCGAAAATTTTTGTTTGAATTGTTGTAATAAACAGTCTCATTACTTTGTTAGAGATTTCACAAGAAGCTAAAATTTCATAAAGCGCAAATTGGCGAATAATTTAGTAAAACTTATTTTATATTATTTATAGATTTTTTATGCAAGTAATGCTCTTTAAAAGATGTTATATATAGCAATTGTTTTAATAATGGAATATGGAAGTATTTAAAATTTCCATGTTTGGTGCCAGATGCGGTTTTACTAGCCCTGTCCCTTGAAGGCGAAATTTTTATTCATTGCTACGAATGATATCTTTTAAATATATTTAAGTTTTAACCAATATTTTTGTCTATTTCCCACTAGTTTGATTTTAGCGACTCAAACGGTCTCCTAAATTCGCTTTCGTCTAAAGCCAGCCCTATTGTGGAAATACGAGTAAAACTGATTTTTAGGTAGATTTCGTAAGAAATACTACCTATTATATTCTCCCATAAGTTGGTATTTTTGAAACATTTTTGCAAATCTTCGTCGATCATGACTCCCAAAACCCAAACCCCCCCCCCCAGTTCAAAACTTTATCTATCTATCTATGTTACCTTTTTATGGACACGATAACTGCAATAATTCTGCACGAATCTCTTCCAAACTGATACATAAAATTAAGGGGCATAAAATCTCGGTCAAGTTCGTTAATGGGCAAAATCGAACCAGGAGGGGGAAGGGGAGTGCTTTTTGGGAAAACAGAAAAAAACCCATAACTTCTTAATTATGATTCTTAATATTATCTAAAACTTTTATATTGACAAGTTTTTTTCATAAGACCAACACTTATAGCAAAAAAAACAAAAAAAATCCCTGCCGGCTCCGCCTGCAAACAAGTTGGGAAACAAGTCTGAAAACAAGTAAGATTGTGGGCGGTCTCAACTGCGGCATCATGGCAAAAAGGTCATTTCTTTCGCAATTCCCAACAAACAGGCGCCCCGCGGTCTGCGTCTTTGAAATCTACCTGTGCCTGTAGGCCAAGCCGTCAGGGATTTTTTTCTTTCTTCCTTCTTCTAAAAATATTCTTTTATTTATTCTGTATATTTAGTTTTAATATCACGATATATCGTCATATCGCGATATTTAGCTGACGATATACCACGATATTGAAATTGAGATATCGCCCAGCCCTACTGGACAGACCCCTGTCTTTATAACACACACCTTGAGACGAGGGGTTATGCATATTATAGTATTTTGCATTATATAGATTACATTTTATACATCATTAAAATCCTCTTCTAAACAATGCCAAATATGTCTGAAACATATTAATATAATATACAGTACTTATATTTAGAGATCGACCGAAATTTCGGTTTCGGTTTCGGCACAAAATCGGAGTTTCGCCGAATATTCGTTTTCGGCGAAACTGCTGCCAAAATTTCAGCCTGACCGAAACTATCTGTATTTCAAAATCTCGTTCCTTCTTTCAGAAATTTTTAACTTTACTCATTGATGTGAGTTGTATCGGCTCAAATGAGACACTGTTTATTGCTGTGAACTCCACTGTTTATCATTATCGGTCATGACTGATCCATGATGCGAGTGTAAATTATAAAGCAAGCAATGCATATATGACTAAACTTAAAAGCCGCTTATCACGTGATCTTTAAAAGTTGAAAACTTAACAGTAATAGAAAATTTTTACTTTAAAACTCCAGATTGTTTCGAATGCTTTATGAGAAAGGTGTGGTTAAAACATATGAAGATTTACGAAATTTATTACAAAACATATATCGATATATGTATACTTAAAATATTTTTTTATTAGATGAAATTCGTATACTTGGAAACTATTTCCGTCTTATAGCTAAATTAATTACGTTTTATTTTACAAAAAATAGTTTTGGATAGAGGCACAGAGTGTCAACGTGGCACCGGAGATAAAATGTTCAACCAGGGGTGCCATTTCAATACTTTCTTAGGGAGGCAGGGAGCGGCAAATTTTTTTTTAGGGGGGTGGGCGGTGAGTGAGCAAAGATTTATTTTGATCTTATTGTGCACATCCTAAAAGAAAATTGACAATTGTTACATTTTTATCCTTATATATATATATATTTAAAATTAGATAGTACAAAATAATGGAAAATAAAGTTAATAGAATTAATATTTTCTAGGCTTAAAATGTTGTCCTAATGCTAATTTTCCTCTTTTAGTCAAATTGAACAAATTATTTTAGCTTTTGTGCCCTTTACTTAAACTTTTACTTAAACAATTACTTTTACTTAACCAATACTTAAATGTATACTTAAACAATTTAAATGCAAAATATTAACGAACAGAAAATATGAATATATTTGAAAATTTAATATTCATTATAGAATTTGTTTTACATTATTTAACTACATTGTTAATTAATTATTGATACATGCCTATAATTATTGATTGTTATAAAATAATAAAATATAAAAGTTGTATTATTCATGTTTCATTTTTGTTTGAAACTTATACACACACATATATATATATATATGTACGTGTGTTTGTTAGAAATGTGGTTCAATACACGTATAATTAATAAATTAATTAGTAATGTAATTAGTTATTATTAAGTAATTATTAATTATGTGTTATTAATTAATTAATTAATAATTATATGCAGTTATGTATGTATTAATCAGTTTTTAAATTTTTTGACACTTTCGGTTTCGGCCGAAAGTGGGAAAATCACCGAAATTCGGTTTAGGTTTTGGTTTCGGTCTTAAAACCTGTTTCGGTCGATCTCTACTTATATTGTATTCCTTAGGACCAGAAGGTGGGCATATTATAAATTTTTGCATAGTATATAGACCATTTCATACATTGTTAAGTTTATTTTATAAACATGTTGGAAATTCTATGTCAAACGTGACAAATGAGCTGCATTCGTACTATAACTAGTTTTATAAATATTCAGATTTTGGAGCACTAGCTATTGCAAAAATGCATGAATACAAAATTTATTTTAGATGTGCACATTTTCATATTATAGATATTAATTTTATTTTATGAAATTAAGTTTCAATACACTTTTACAAACAATTAATTACAATTCTGTTACATTAAAATTAGACTATGCACAGTTATTCATTACAAGACAATGTAAAAAAAAAATCATCGTTATTATATTTCACAGAAAAAATGAATTATATCGTCTTATTATGATAGATTTAATTTACGTAATAAAATAAGTACATTTTAAGTTGGCAACATTTTATCTTTTGTTGACATTGACTGAAAATTCCAATGGGAAACTTAAACATAGCTTTAAAAATTTCAGAACTTGAAACCCATATTTAGACTCTTTTTCAATTTAATATCTATTTCTCCGAAAACATTTATCCAAAAAACTGATTATAGGATAGCTATAATTAAACAATTTTAGTATACAAATTCTGTTTTTAAATGCAGTAATACGGAAATAATCTGACTCCATCTTAAATATGACTTAATCACCATGGCAACCTAGAATCATTACCTATCATGGGATATCATAGAATCAATTACATATAGTAGAATTTAATAGAATGAAGAAAACTTTTATTAATATCTTTTTAAGTTCTGAATGAATTTTCTTAAAATTCGATACAATGTGACAAAATTCTGTGACGATTATATATATTAAATTTCAAACCCTTCGGTTGGGTAGTTTTATTATATGCAGACAGACGGACAGACCAGACAACTATAGGTGCTATGTATTTATATAATCATGACCACACCTAAAAAAAGGTCCAAAGATACCAGCACCAAATCATCATAATACTCATTTTCAAAACTTTTTATTGTAATAATAGCAATTTTTTCATTAAAAGCTCTGAATTAAGGAGATAATGAAATAATGCAGGGGTCGATCCAGGAAAAAATTGGGTCCTATTCAAGCCTCCTTCACAAAAATCCGTTTAATAAAATAGGTCCCTTCACAAAAATCCATTTAATAAAACGGGCCCTTCACAAAATTCCACTTAATAAAACAGGATTCTTCACAAAATTCCACTTAAAACAGGCCACCTTCACAAAATTTCTCTAGATAACATAGAATAGAACCCCTTCACAAAATTCCATTCCATGAAAACATACTCTCCATTAATTATTTTTATTTTGTTAGGTTTTAAAATATGTAATTTCAAAGTAAACAAGTTCACCAGAAAAGAAAACTTTAGCAGAAGGGCTTAAAGAATTGATTATTATTAAATGCTTGGTTAGAATTTGAGAAGCTGGATTTCATCTTTCGTAACAAAATATTATTTTTCACAAAAATATTATAAATTTCACAAAAATATGATAAATTTCACAAAAATAATTTTTACTTTTCACAAAATAGGCCCCAAGAAAAATAACCTGCATCGACCCCTGAATAATGTACCAAATTTAGTCTTCTAAAGAGTAGCAGTTTTTCTACAATGTGGAATGCAGGTGCTTCTTAAGTGCAAAATTCATTATTTACATCTAGGAAATTGTGTGTTATATAGAGAAGAGCATTATATAGAATTGCCTTATGAAGATTTTCTACCGTATATACATAGGATGCGATTAGCATTTACTATTAACACTATTTCCTTAAAATTCTAAACAGTTTAATGTTAGAGTAAAAAGTTATGGAAATTTTGGATACTCTCAGAAAAAGTATGGTGGTTATGCTACTGATGCACATTATATATATTAATTTCTAGCATGTAAGTTAGTACAAGGTACAATTTGAATTAAAAGTATTCAGGCCATTTCAAAATTTGCTTACATATGTTGTCCCAGAGAAAAAAGAAGAAAATTCAAACATACATTAATATTTAGTGTTTAGTTTGAGCTATGCATTATATAAAGAAGACTATATTAAATGTTTCGGTACTTTTCGGTTAGCCGGGCGCCAGTGATATATGTACATATATAAATACATATGTATATATACATATATATATTATATATACATACATATATGTATATATATGTGTATGTAGATATGTATAAATATGTGTGTGTGTGTATATATATATACATGTATATATATCACTGGCACCCAGCTAACCGAAAAGTACCAATGTTTCTAGCATTAAAACTTAAAAAAAATCAGTAAAAATTGTTGAGATAGAAATCAGTATAAATGGAATAGTGTC
Organism: Maratus michaelseni; assembly: GCA_963931845.1. NCBI lineage: Eukaryota > Metazoa > Arthropoda > Arachnida > Araneae > Salticidae > Maratus > Maratus michaelseni. The sequence continues at coordinate 455,170,427 of OZ007589.1, read as the reverse complement.
AAAACTGTTACTGCACATTTTTTGAAAGTATTTTAATATTAATATCATTTTTTCACCATTCTATTGTTATTTTTCTTTCAACTCTCATTTAAATTTATTTTAAGTATTATTGTTAAATATCATGTTCTGAAATTTAGGGACATAAGTCACTGCAAAGTAAGCTGATTTTTGAAACTTTAAAAAAATTTAAAGGTGACTATTTTAGGTAATTTTGTATGGTAGCAGACTTGAGATTTGGTAATGGATTTTACACTAATCCATTTATACTGATTTATATCTCAACAATTTTTATTGATTTTTTTAATTTTTAATGCTAGAAATATTTAATATAGTCTTCTTTATATAATACATAGTTCAAATTAAACATTAAATATTAATGTATGTTTGAATTTTCTTTTTTTCCCTCTGGGACAGCATATGTAAGCAAATTTTGAAAATGGACCATTCTTTTAATGTAGAAAATAAATGCTGAAAAAAAAGACTAATTTTTTTAAAACTATTAACTTAAAAAAAAATCTCTAAAATATTATCATTTTTGTAAAAATACTTTTATAAATTAAATTTGAAAATTGTAAAATTAAATTTGCAAAAGGAGATAAAACAACACATACTATGTACTCTGAGAAATAATCAAGACTTATCAAAGAATCTATTAGCAAATGTATATATCACAATTTTATTGAGTATATCTTAAACACAATAAATATATTAAAAGAAAAAATTGTTAAATATAAGGCAGTCAATGTTAGAACTGGTAGGTTAAATACATTATAATTTAATATATTTTTTTCTAACTGCTAGAAATTATTTAAACGCATTAAAAATTACATATTACTATTTAATCGATTATTTTAATACCAATCAAGTTTCAAGATATAAACAGAACTGAAAATCATAAATAACAAATGTCTAAAATAAAAAAATAAATAAAATATGACAGAATAACGAGAGTTTTAAATTATAATATAATTCAGTTAATAAAATAAATAAATAAATAATCGTACATCGTGTTAAATAAAGAGGGGAAATTTACAACATCTTCTTTTAAGTAAGACGTTTATTTATATGATTTTTATCACGAATTCAGTTATTGAATTAGTCAAAGTTAATGCTAGAACATTCTATTCACATTTACCTAATGTAAATAATAAAATAGTAAGCTGCAGTAGGGCTTGGTTTACAATTCATTCATTTATAAACAAAATATGAATGAGTATACATTACCAAAGTGTAAATAGATGCGACATAGCTGCCGTTCTGAAGATCTGTAAACAGGGCGTTTCTAAGCAACGGCCGGCGTTTGGTCCAGCTGCGTTTGCTTAATAAATCATGGGTAGATTTGTTTGTTGAAATCGTCGTAGACATGATGATAATGAAAACAAAAGTTTAATAACCACTGACTAAAATAATCCGAACGAAACTCTTATCACTCAAACATTACAGATTTCATGACGGATTAAAAAGCCGGATCTTACGTACAGTTGTGTTCACGTTGCGTTGACCGTTGATGTACTAAATAAAATAAATGCTTGGATTCAAGTTCCAAGAAACCTACTACTACAGCAATAAGTTGAATGTTGAAGCGCGGAGGAGCGTTCGTTGTTAGTTCGTCTTCACGGACGATTTCATTCGCTAAAAGTTCAATATCACGTGACAGTAAGTTCCTCTTTTGCACGTGAGATGGCGACACCACAAAAGGAATGAGAATTTGATTCGGACCATGGTAATAGAATATCTCTATTAATCTATAATCTATTTATATCTCCCTGCGTAGGACCAAAGAACGTATACTAAGTCCGATACTTCGATTATAAGTTCTTTGGTAGGACTATAATAAAGCTGTATTGTCCGAGACCAAGGATCTCATGTAGGTCTAAAACGCTACTATAAATAATTTATTAGGTATTGTCAACAGCGATGAATTAAGGGAAGATGACATTCCCTTCGGATTCGGAGCATTAAAGTCCACCACACCAGAAGTTTTTCAGATTTTCTGTCTATTACTGGTCTGAAAATTGCAATTTCCTCCTTAGAGATGCAAAAATCCCTCCCGGATTAAAATGTCTGAATTCAACCAGGGCCCGCTTAAGACTTAGAAGTAGTGGAAGCCCGACGTCACACAGGGGGTCCCCCTCGATTATGCTTCAACAATTTGCATTTTTACCATCAAAATTTCGAGTATACAACACTTTTAATATTAAACTAAAACTAACTACCTATATACATATAAAAACATATTATTATATACATAATTATACATAACAAATTAATTTTGTAAATGAATTTACAAATAGGGAACAGGTGCGCTTGGATTTTGAGCTTCAAAATATATTTTATGCTTTACAAATTGCCAGATTTGTCAGTGCTAAGAACAATGCAGGGAAAACAAATATTTGACATAAATTTATGCTTGGCTGCAACACAATTTTGCTTCTATTTTATAAACAGAAATTTGGTATCACCTGAATGCTAATTACTTTCCTCTCTATTTATATAACCTATTCTCCAGTCTTTATGAATATAAACAAAATATAATTATACAGATTAAATTTTCTGTTATTTTTAGCACGTTTGAAATTATGTAAAACATAAGAAAATGAAAATAAGTTGTATTTAATCACTGTTTTTATACCATTTATTATATCAACATAAAAAAAAAGTATAAATGTGTCAGTAATAGTCTGGGGGAAAATTTAAAAGCTATAATTAAGAAAAAATATATATACATTTTTTACTCTGACTGAAATTTATTTTCATAAAAATTAGTTTTGAAAAGTAAATTTGGGGGCCCCTTTGTATTTCAGTGGGTAAGCTCGTCTTCACGGGCCTATTCGGTAAACAGGCCCTGAATTCAACACTTATCGACAATAAATCTGTGACTCTTCCATAATAATAAATATAGATGTTTTTTCTCTGTGTGCTGTGTTCTGAAGAGACCGCGCAGAGCGACAAGATTTGTCAATAAAGGTTACCTCTATGTCGGAAGTTGCCCACCTCGAAGCTAGTTTTCGGATTTTTTAATTATATTCCTTAATTGAATTTTTTATGCAATTTTTAGCGTTTTTTTCACGTTTTGCTGTCATTTTCCCACATTAGTAAAAGGAATCCGGTTTCAATCTTTTAGCCCAAGTCTCTTTTCAATAAAGTTTATTCGTAATCAGTACTATTTTCAATAAAGTTCATTCGGAATTCGTACAGCAAATTTTAAAATGTTCGCTTTTTTTTCTATTTTTTACGGCGATTTTTGACATTTGTAAAAGGAATCCGATTTCAATTTTTAAGACCAGTATAATGCATTTTTGTCCCCTGCCATTTTTAAATTTTGAACTTTTTCTTTTTTTATATATGTATATATTTGTTAAAGAATTCGGTTTCAATCTTTTAGCCAAATATAATTAATTTTGTTCTCTGCGATTTTTAGAGTTCTTTCGCGTTTTGCAGAGATTTTTTTTTTTTTCTGAAACGGAAAGAAGTCTTGGGTAAACTTTGGTAATGGCGTGATTAAACTAAAAATGCGAGCACGCCTAATAGGTTCCTATAGCAACATGAATGAATATGTTAAAACTTTGATTTTAATCTGGGTCGAAATAAAAATTGACAATAATTCAAGTTTCGGTTGATTCGAGACCGAAGTGGACGTAGCCAGCACGCGTGTACGCTGCCGAAGGCACCCCCTCCCCCCCACACACACACTCTAGGTTTGTTTGGGAAAAATCGACCTGCGAAGCGAAGCGGGTGAAACTCCGCTAGTGTCTAGTACTTTATAAAGCAGCTGGAGTACCCTAGAACTATGTTAAAGAAAACTGCAAGAGAATCGAATCATTTTTAAAGAAGCTGCACCAAGGGCCCCAAGAAGGAGATTAATATTCAAAATGGGTGGCAGCTAAAGTCCGAGAATTTTTTTTTTTCGTGCAGTAGCTGGAAGTCCTAAGAAGTTGTTAGAAAAAAACTAGTGAATCGGACGATTTTTAAGGGAGCTATAATAGGGGGCCCAAAAGGGGCCAACTGATAGTTTTGAGCAGAACCCTAAGAGGAAAACATCTTAAAAGGTCCTAGGTACCTAGCGCTTTAAATCTTTAATTAGTCGAAATTAAGCATAGGGTATGAATTAATCATTAGAATAAAATTTTAACGAAATGCTTAAAAAAAGGCCCTAGGACCCCAATAAAAATATGAGGGTTGTGGCCCGGGGAGAGAAGTCCAAGACTCAACTTTAAAGTTATGCATTGAGATGGTGACACAATTAGGAGGGCTGGGTGGAAAATGCATGGCGCACAAAAAGTTCAAGGGCCCCGAACAGGGGGCCAGTATCCTAACTGGAATGAGGGAATAACTAAATAGAGAAAAGGCCCCAAAAACGAAGAAGATCGGATAAAAAGAGGGCAAGTTATTAACATTCTAGGAAACAAAAATTTCCAGGTGTCCTATACCGGGAACCAGGGAGTCAGGGTCTTAACTGGAATGTAGCAATGGAGGAATAACGAAATGGAGAAAGGAGCACCAAAAACGAAAAAGATCGGATAAAAAGGAGCAAGTGATTAAAAATTTAGGGCACAAAAACATAAAGGGGACCAGGAAGCCCGATCTTGTCCGAGAATTTTTTTCGTCATTCGTGTAGTAGCTGGAAGTCTTAAGAAGTTCTCAGAAAAAAAAAAAAAGCTAGTGAATCGGACGATTTTTAAGGAGCTATAGTAGGAGGCCCAAAAGAGGCCCCTGATAGTTTTGAGCAGGCTCCTAAGAGAATGGTCCTAATTGGAAAGTAGAAATGGGTACCTTCTTGGGGGTTCTATTTGTTTCGGTTTATACAGTTGAACTTGGTTATAAACGAGGATGAAGGGACTCTTTGTTATAACCAAGTTCTCGCAATAAGCGAGTTCGTTTTACTTATTCTTATCTAAATGAGAGAATACATGAAAGTTTAATTAAATCAATTAAGACATGAAAGACATGATCAATTAAGACCATGATCATTTAAGACTGATGAAATTAAGACACTTGTAGAGGTAACTTTAGCCTTTTAATTGCCTGTACCGAAGTAAAGCATTAATAATTAATTAATAAACATCATTAAGACATGATCAATTAAGACTGATGAAATTAAGACACTTGTAGAGGTAACTTTAGCCTTTTAATTGCCTGTACCGAAGTAAAGCATTAATAATTAATTAATAAACATCATTAAGACATGATCAATTAAGACTGATGAAATTAAGACACTTGTAGAGGTAACTTTAGCCTTTTAATTGCCTGTACCGAAGTAAAGCATTAATAATTAATTAATAAACATCATTAAGACATGATCAATTAAGACTGATGAAATTAAGACACTTGTAGAGGTAACTTTAGCCTTTTAATTGCCTGTACCGAAGTAAAGCATTAATAATTAATTAATAAACATCATTAAGACATGATCAATTAAGACTGATGAAATTAAGACACTTGTAGAGGTAACTTTAGCCTTTTAATTGCCTGTACCGAAGTAAAGCATTAATAATTAATTAATAAACATCATTAAGACATGATCAATTAAGACTGATGAAATTAAGACACTTGTAGAGGTAACTTTAGCCTTTTAATTGCCTGTACCGAAGTAAAGCATTAATAATTAATTAATAAACATCATTAAGACATGATCAATTAAGACTGATGAAATTAAGACACTTGTAGAGGTAACTTTAGCCTTTTAATTGCCTGTACCGAAGTAAAGCATTAATAATTAATTAATAAACATCATTAAGACATGATCAATTAAGACTGATGAAATTAAGACACTTGTAGAGGTAACTTTAGCCTTTTAATTGCCTGTACCGAAGTAAAGCATTAATAATTAATTAATAAACATCTTACATATTAAATTTGGTGACACTCTATCCCTTAGATGCTGACAAGTACCTATCACGGAAACGAGGAAAACACATCATAGTAGCATCACCTGTTGAGTAATATACACCCAGACCTAATCAGCACCAGTTTATGTCCTGGTCTAACAGAATATGAAATTTGATGAAATTCCGTGCGTAAGATAGAGCGCCCACAAAATTTGTGTCACATTACAGACGGACCGACATTTCCTAAAAATAGTCAAATCGTATTCAGGACGTGTAAAACCATAAAAAAAAAAAATCCCTGACGGCTCGGCCTACAGCACAGGTAGATTTCGAAGACGCAGACCGCGAGGCGCCTGTTTATTGGGAATTGCAGAAGAAATGAACTTTTTGCATGATGCGGTAGTTGGAACCGCCCACTTCGAAATCTACCTATGTCAAATAAAAAGAGCCGGCAGATTTTTTTTTTTTTTTTTTTTTGTAAGGGTTGGTCCTATAAAAAATTTGTCAATATAAAAGTTGTAGATAACATTAAGAGGATTTATAATAAATCTAAACGGATTTGATATCTTGTAAATTGATAAAGTTATGATTTTTTTTCTTCTGAAACCCCGTTTATCCTCCCCCCCCCCCACTTGAGGCCATTTTTAACGATATCAAATATCTGTCATACATAAATTTTCGACCCTTTTCCTAGAAGTAATGATAACTTTAACTTTAAACGGATTCAATACGTATCATAATTAAGAAGTTATGGGGATTTTTCTGTTTTCACAAAAAGCCCCCCCCCCCATTCCACTCCCCCACCTCCCTTGGTTCGATTTTGCCCATTAACAAACTTGACCGAGATTTTATGCCCCTTGATTTTATGTATCAGTTTGGAAGAGATTTGTGCAGAATTTTTGAAGTCATCATGACCATAAAAAAGTGATACAGATAGATAGATATAGATATATAAAGTTTTGAACTGGGGGTGGTTTTGGGTTCCGGTCATGATCGGCGTAGATCTCCAAAAATTTTCCAGAAATTCCAACATAGGGGAGAATGTAATAGGTAGTATTTCTTACGAAATCTACCTAACATTTTCACGACTCCAGTGCTTTCTCCTTATGTATAAGAAAATAAAAATATTAAAATATATTTCAAGATGATCATATATTCTTATAACATTTATGCAATGACGCATTCAGAATCATTCCTTTTCATTTTACAAGAAAAAGCTCTTCCTTAGGAAAACAAAATACGTCTAAAAAAAGAAGAAATAAAAAATATGATAAAAAACCAAATCATTATCATAGTGACTTATACCTGTTATCTATTGCGGCTCTGAGTGCAGCTTCAAATTTATCACTTTCAGATATGCGCCATTTCTCAGAAAATGAATCGTTAAAAAAACGCCTTTTTTATTTCATCGTTCCCGAAAGAGCATCCGCTTTATTTATATTAAACGAATAAAAAGGCAATTAAAAATGCGCGTATGTTTCATACCAAGAACCGTGGTTCTGCTTCTATCCGTTTCTTTGGTTCGCACCGAAGTGACGATTGAAAATGGAGGATACAATGTGTTGGTTGGTTTTTCTCAAAATGTACCTTTACCGACTGGGATAGAAATTATTGGACAAGTAAAAGTAAGTTTCTTCTCTGTTTGTTTAAATGAAACGTGAATAAATTCAAATTTAAATAAAAACTATATAAATAACAAGATTTAAAAAAAAAAAAAAAAAAAAAAAAAAAAAACAAGAACGAAAAATCATGCGTCAAGCATAGATTATGTAACACTTTCCAACGCTTCCAAAATAATTTTACAAATCATTACCGTTTAATAAACTGAAAGACAACATCTAAGTAAACAATTTGGAAAACGCATAACATATTTAAAAACGTAATTTCAGGAATTTCCAACATATATAATATTCGGAAAAATATCCGAATACTTTTATTCAGCCCTGTATAGGATCTATAGATTTCTATATATACTACAGGGGATGCTAAATTTTAGTTTAGTTAAGAAACGCGTAGCACAGTTTAAAATTCTACTTCTGGAGTTTCTGTCAATAAACGGAAATGTGTTCGCGAACTTTTGTTCTGCCCTGTATATGAAATACAGAATTTATACACACCAAGTAATAGACAAAAAGTGAGTTAAATTTAAAATCGCGTTCAGTAACTTAAAACGCATTTCCAGGAATTATTGTTAACAGACAGTAGAGAATCCTTTTGTGTGTCCCTGAAAAATGAACGATGACTGCTATACACACACTTTTCTGTAGTAAGTCTCTTGTAATACACCTAGTGATATACATAAATTTCAATGCGTTTAAAATAGTGAAACATTATTTAATTAAACCGCAAACGATTTTTCTCCATAGACGTAATGTAACGGAATACTTTTGACTGTCCCTGTAAAGTAACTATAAGTGCTATGCACACCCTATTCCATATTAAGCTTTTTGTAATGCACCTTACTGATACATATCAATTAGAATGTATTTGAAATTGTGTAACAGCATTAAAATAAACCGCAAATGATTTTTCCCCCATAGACCGTAATGTAACGGAATTCTTTTGAGTGTCCATGTAAAAAACTATAAGTGCTACACACTTCAGTTTAAATAGGGAACATGCTATGGATAACGACAATAACATATAAAAATTGCAGGGCAATCCGAGCCTATTTACGGGAGTTAGAGCACGGACAGATGGCAGATGGCCAGGCGACCATTCGGCCAGACATACCGAAGTCATAAACACTTCTCAACTAGGTTGGAAAGTGTTAAAAACTGTTTTTTGTCAGATTTTATTTATGCGCCAGCTTGGTTAAAGTGGTCCGAGACACAAAAATATCGAAAAAAAAATTACATTTTTTCTTTTTGGCTGAAAAAATATTCGAGCATTTTTTAAATAAAATAGAGCAAACTGCACGCGAATACGATAATCTGTCTATTCTAAACAAGTAGGTAAGTGTGATCGAAGATCGCACAAAGGGTTTCGTTTAATATTCCTTTCAAAACACTTTATCCTTTAATAAATCCAAATAAATTTCATTTAGAAACAAAAAAGTCATGTTTTTTATAAAGTAAAAATTTACCGGTCTATTTTTCTCGTTTTTTCGAAAATCTGAACCTATTATACTCTGTCATAATAATATCTGTCATGTGGACTAAATGTGATATTAAAAAAAAATCAATTTCAAAATTAAACATGTTCTATAGAGACCTTCAAAATGTTAAAATATGCCAATATTTCCATAATCGGGTTTTTATCATGATTCAATACGTTCCTCAAACTCTAATGACGTTATAATCATTTGCTGACGTCCTATCTACTTGCTTTCTCTATTACTCATATTGATACTCTTTTTGTATTATTCTCAAACATTTGAAAAAAGTCCGTTAAACTTCCAATAGGACATCAGATTAATTTTCTTGTTAATTCTCTAATGATATCATATTAACCTGCTTTCTGTACTTACACATATACTCATATTCTTGTATTATTGAGAAATGTTTGAAAAATGTTTGAATTTCCGTTTTATTACTAATACGACGTCCTATTAATCTTTTTTTCAATTGGTGAAACTTTTTATTTCATTTTCGTTTTTCACGCGGAAATCTTTCAATAGAAATTTATTAATGTAGAAAGAATTTCATCGCGGATTTTTAATGGTTGGCAACTGCTATAACGAAAAATGTTTAAATTTAATAGGAAAAGGCTGTTAGATTTTTGTTTTTTTAACTCTCTATATTAAAATAATGCGATTTTTTTTAATTTTATGATTTTCAGCTTCATAGTAGGTATTCAGCTATAAGTATACAAAATTTCAGGTCTGTAAGTTATATAGTTTCTGAGAACCGGTTCTGTGACGGACAGACAACGTAGTGAGACGAATAGGGTTTCGTGAGATGAACGAAACCCTAAAAAGTAACTAACGCTGCTACTAGTAGCAGTACTACTGTCGTAATTGGTTTTATTACGATTTCTTCAATTTCTCGGCTTATCCTGCAAAAACTATTGCATATAATAACACGAGAGCTGGTAGTTTTATAGAGAAATATATGTTAAACACGTTGAAGCAGACAGTTTTTAAATCGAAGAATTTTTTTAATTTTTATTTAATGCTGAAATCGGCCAAAATAGTTCAGTTAAATAAGTTTTATAGGATCAAGAACTGTGCATAGCAATTTAACCATATTTTGCTGGCATATACTTTTGATTAGATTTTGGTGTGCAGTATCCAATCAAATAAATTTGTCGAATTTTTTAAGTTTTATATTCAAAATATCAACTGAATAAAGGTTTATTTCATTGTTTGAAATAGTCGTCTTTATATATGTACTGTTGCTAGATTTTAAAAAGTCTAAATAATAATATATCCAAACATTTTGGAATTTAAAAATATATTTAGACGTGACTTATTAAAAAAGAAAGAAAACTTTAAAATAATTAAATTATTACGTGCGAAAAGCATTTAATGGTGATTAAAATGAAAAAAAAATCCATGACGGCTCGGCCTGCAGGCACAGGTAGATTTCGAAGACGCAGACCGTGGGGCGCCTGTTTGTTGGAAATTGCTGAAGAAATTACCTTTTTGCCCTGATGCGGGAGTTGGAACCGCCCACTTCGAAACCTAACTTGTTTGCAAGCGGAGCCGACAAGGATTTTTTTATTTATTTATATATATATATATTTTTTTTGCTATGAGGGGTGGTTCTATAAAAAAACTTGTCAATATAAAAGTTTTAGATAATATTAAGAGGATGTATAATAAATCTAAGTGGATTTGATATCGTAGGAACTGACGAAGTTATGATTTTTTTTTCTTCTAAAACGCCCCCCCCTCCCTTTGGGCCATTTTTAATGATATCAAAAATCTGTCATACATAAATTTTCGGCCCTTTTCCTAGAAGTAACAATAACTTTAAACGGATTCGATACGTATGATAATTAAGAAATTATAGCGTTTTTCTGTTTTCATAAAAGCCCCCCCCCCCCATTGGTTCGATTTTGGCCATTCACAAATTTGACCGAGATTTTATGCCCCTTGATTTTATGTATCAGTTTGGTAGAGATTTGTGCAAAATTATGGGAGTTATCGTGTCCATAAAAAAGTGACATATAGATAGATATATAGATAGATAAAGTTTTGAACTGGGGGTGGTTTTGGGTTCTTGAAGTCATGATCGGCGTAGATCTGAAAAAAAAATTTCAAAAATTCCAACTTAGGGGAGAATGTAATAGGTACTATTTCTTACGAAATCTACCTAAAACTGTGCATAGCAATTTAACCATATTTTGCTGGCATATACTTGATTAGATTTTGGTATACAGTATCCAATCAAATAAATTTGTCCAATTTTTTTTTAATTTCTCTTGACGTTTTATATTCAAAATATCATCTGAATAAAGATTTAATTCATTGTTTGAAATAGTCGTTTTTATCTACTGTTGCTAGATTTTAAAAAGCCCAAATAATAATATATCCAAACATTTTGGAATTGAAAAATATATGCCTAAACGTGACTTATTAAAAAAGAAAGAAAACTTTAAAATAATTAAATTATTACGTTCGAAAAGCATTTAATGGTTATTAAAATGAAAAAAGGTTTGCAAAAATAATTATTCTTTCTAATAATCATTATATATATATCAAATTTTATACATGGTTAAATTAAATTTTTTTTAAAATCTTGAAACTAGTCGTTGGGGGCCACCGTAATACTTACCCATCATGGATATGCATAATGTAAAATATTAAAATAAAAAATGTGTAAACTACTTATAAAATGCATCGCAATTCGAATAAAGACGTGGCTTGATGACGTCCTAAACTTTAAAGGCTCGATTACTGAATTGCTTAAAAGAAACATCCTTATAACTCCAAAAACAATAATCCTATTAACTAGCGGTTTATTGAATCTGATTAAGCGTCTCATTTCCAATTAAAATACATCTTTGAATTGAAATTTAGATGAAATACAGGTTCATGAACAATCGAAGAGTGTGGGAAATAGGATTACAAATATCTCGGCAACTCATTATCCGATCGACTTCATGCTTTATGCAAAATTTATGTTTTTTTATTGTCTTTTATATTCACTCCTTAAAATAAACGATTTCGAAATTTTTTATATACCTTTTATCAGAACGAATATTTCGAGAGTCCGAAAAATATAGTTCCGGATAATCGAGGTTACTGAAATTTAATAAGCTTCTTCCCATTATTACATACTAAGTACATACCAGATTTCAAGTCTCTATCTCAATTTTTTCGGGAGATAGAGCGTTTACAGACACACAGACATACGGACACACAGACGGACGGCAAAAAAATTTTTCTAAAAATATGTTTTTCGGAATCTTCAATGTCTGAAACGTGTAAATCCGTCAAATTTTTTTTTCGATTTTCAAAACGATTACAAGACTTACCCTATACTACGTATGATGAGTAAGTAATACCCTATACTACGTATAATTGGTAAGTAATACCCTATACTGCGTATGATAGGTAAGTAATACCCTATACTACGTATGATGGGTAAGTAATACCCTATACTTACGTATGATGGGTAAGTAATACCCTATATTTACGTATGATGGGTAAGTAATACCCTATACTTACGTATGATGGGTAAGTAAAAAGAGAGAAAACTTTAAAATTACTAAATTGTTACGTGCGAAAAGCATTTAATGATGATTAAAATGAAAAAAGGTTTGCAAAAATAATTATTCTTTCTAATCATCATTAGATATATATCAAATTTTATACATAGTTAATTTTTTTTTTTTTAATCTTGAAAAATTAATAATATATTTTTGAAAGCACTTACATTTGAAAAGGAATGCATATGTAAATATACATTTCAAGAAAACAACTAGTATGTTGTGGTCATCACAAAACTTTTTCTCAAGAAATATTTAAACGACATTTTTCGGAATTAAAAGTGTGCGATATTACAAAATCAATTATACACAAGTATCTATTACATTCAATAAAGAAATCAATAATTTGGAAAATTAATCAAAATATACTTGAAAATTCCACATGTGAATAGATTAAAAAGTATTTGAGGATTGACATTTAATCACGGTTTTTTTAAGTTAATCGACTCAAGTAACCCAAAGCAAGTTTTTCATTTTAGGAAATCTTTTCTGGGAAGTTATTACTAGTATTTCTCGGTATCTGTGAGTTATGTTTTGTAACATAAAATAAACTTAATTAAAAAAAAAAATGAATGTTTTTTTTTTCGGAACTCAAGTTAATCAAAGAAAAAAAAATCTAATGACATATTTATCTATTTTTTTATTTAAGTAATTTATGCATCACCAGCTCATAATATCATTTCTCTTAGTTCATGTTTAAAAAAGAAGGCATGGTTGTTAAACGATTTCCAACGAAGGAGGTTATACAATTCATTTGTGTATATAAATATAAATATATAAGGAAAACTGTCCTAAAATGACATACCCTAAGGTAAAAATGCTGTTATTCATACAATTTTTTTCTGGTGACCTACATTTTTTACAAACTAACTTTGCAAAGTATACAAAATGCAATGGTGCCTTTTAAAAAGTAACAATTGAAGTCACAACGTCATAATAACTATTTCTATAAAATGCTGCACTATGTCATTTTATCTACAGTGCTTTCCTGAAACGACACACCAATAAGTTGCTATTACTTTTACTTGCATACATCACAAATAAATTTTTTCACCAAGAAACACCGGTACATTCAATATGTTCCCGTTTTGAATACTTAACATATTTGATCCACTTCTCCTTCGGTTTTAAGTGACTGAATAAATCATTGTAATAAGATTGTCTTCATCATCATCATCATCATCGTCAAAACAATCACATGTCTTTGTTGTCATCATTGGGTGTAACAAAGCGAATTTTCTTCTTGGTCTGTAGAGCTGCACGTCTTGAGTATGAATTATGTTTCTAAGCAGCTTTTGCCTTCGCTTCGGCAATATTAGGACTGCTAGTCAGAACTTTTGCACCTTCATTCTTCCTCTTTTTAGAGGATGATCTAACATGAGGTGCACAAGGAAGTGGAGATACATCAAGTTGTCTGATAAATAAAGATGATGAACTTGAAGATGCTGCCGGTTGAAAATATACACACATCTTCAGGGTATCAGAAACAAATGTTGTCGGCGCTGGAATTGGAAAAGGTGACAATGAAACTGCGAAAATTGACGGATTAAGTCTAAATAGGCTGTTATCTGTAAATTTGTGTTGCTGTTGTTGCTTTCCTTTATTTTTCAGTGGACTTTCTGTCACAAATGAAGCACAGAAAACATGATCGGAAAAGATGTCTGGCGACATGTCATTTTACCTACAATCACCATATTGTATATACAGAGGCAGTAATCGAGATCACATGCATTTATAAATTTTCGCATATACAGAAAATAATCTAAGAAGGAATAAGTACTCATCTTATACTTTAGATATGTAATCACTGAAATGAAACAGACGTGAATTAGCACCAAAAAATAGTCCCAAGAAATTTCTGACAAAGGTGTAAACAGTTTCTCTGGAAACAATGAAAAATACAAACTTAAAACGATTAAATGCTTTCCGTTGCCAATCGATTCCGCAACCTAACTGCAACTGCGTATCGTTAAGTGCTGGCCTCCAGCAACAACACAAAGAAACATAAGGTATGTCATTTTACCTACGTATGTCATTTTGAGACAGTTTCCCCATACAAATATATACTTCTTAAAACAAGTATCAATTAAAAAATATATTAACAAGTATATGTTTTATATGCTTAATAGAGCTGCGTATCGCCTGATGCACTTAATGTATAGTTTTTCGTGCATTAAAAATGTATTCATCATATATATTAAACAAGCAAGCAATTTTGTGGTCTCTGATATGGCTATAATGATTTTCACGAAACTTGCCTCCTAAACTAAATCGAGCACAAGGAAACGATATACTTTGGTCTCGAATTCGGGAAAATGCATTGTGACGGGTTAAAACAATTTCCGCACTGAGAATGCTGCTTGATGTAAATCGAAAAAATGCTCTAGTGATTTTCACGAAACATGTCCCTTATACTAATTCCAGCATGGGAAAATGATCTATATCTAGGTTCCGAATTCGGAAAAATTCATTTCGACAGGTTAAAACAAACTCAGCACTGAAACTGCTGTTAAAAATCGAAAATGTCTCTTTCGATTTTTATAAAACTTGCCTCTTATACTAATTGTAGCGCGAAAAAAAACGATCTATTGCTAAGTCCCGAATTCGAAAAAAATTCATTTTGACAGGCTAAAACAAACTGAGTATTGAAAATGTTGCTATAAATCAAAAAACGGTTCCGACGATTCTTTTTTTAAATAAGCCTTGAGTACGAGCAAGAGAAAAAGATATAATTAGGAAAATTTAATTAGGGGTGGCGTTTTTTACCCCCAGAATTGTACGTCACTGTTAAAGGGCATATATTTATATAATCATTGGATTATTTAAGATATTTCAATATTAAATTTACCATCTTTCTAAGAAGAAAACAAAAAATTCTTGGAGGTGAATCTAAATGATATAGTAAAAAAAAATATGTATGTATTGCAATTTATTTTCTTGAATTTAATTTTCTTATAATGATTTTTTGTAATTTGAACAATATATTCAATTTACGTAGGCTAGTTTGGAAAGAGCATCTACAATTCTGCACAATGCTATAGGACTTCAATTTTCTAAAGTGACATTTGAAATACCTGATTATTGGGATGTATCAGAATATAATCTAACTATCGAGGATTCTTTGAAAAGCGACTCTCTAAAGGCAGATATTTTAATCGACACTACAGAAGATACAGTATTCGGAAAATTCCCTTTCGCACAGCAATATGGAAGCTGTGGCGTACCAGGACATCAGATTATTCTCCCAACTGCATTCTTTCATGAAAACGAATTTCCGAAAGGTAATATTTTAAAATATCTGGACTATTTATCTCATCTCATATAGAAATAATTGTGTTTTTATAAAATAATAATATTCTGAACCTAATTTTCTGTCCACGGAATTTCTTATAAGAGAACCATTTTTGGTGAAGCTCGCACCTAGCATTTCATACATTTTTTGTATACATTTAATGTTAAAATAATGAATTTTTAATTGTTAAATTCACGCAAAAAGCGAGTTAAGTCGCCAAATAGGGTGCTACGAATCTAAACCACTACTCACACACAGCAGACGGTTATCGCTATGACATTTCATCAGGGTTGCCAGGGAAAATTTTACGGTAACGAATAATAGTGGGGTGAAATAGCTGAAAATTATACCAAAACATTTCACATCTGGCAACCAATGCGCCACTTTGGATTCAGATAGTACATGGATAGATGAGTCTGAAAAGCCCGGGACACAAATTTTTTTGGCCCTCTAGCGGCGTTGATGACGTAATCAATATGGCCGCCAAAGTTTTGTGATGCGCTTCTATATTTCTCTATATAACTCGATATAATATTTTGATATTAACCTTTATTGTTAGTGATTATTAATCCGGAGAAAACGCGCTTTCCAACGGTATGTTTGACATCATTGTTTAGGCTCATAATACCACAATTATTTATAACTTTATTAAAATTTTTGGTTTTGATTTTGATTTTTTCGAAACATTTTGCTAAATAACTTGAAATCCGTTGCATGCAGCTGAAAACGTGTAGTGAACTTTTTGTTTGTCAGAAAATTACCTTTTGAACGGCATATATGACTTCTATTTTATCACAAATATTTGCTGAAATTTTTCCAAAACAACGTAGCGTTGCACAAAGAGTCGTTATGGCAACAATGTAATTTATATGTGTTCCGAAAATTAATACAGTGGCTTTATAACTGTTTAAGTATCAAATGTAATTATTGTAATTTTTGATGTATATGTAAATAAATTCTAGTTTTTTTAGGGATATGAAACTTTTATTTCCGTTTTAAAATCAGTGACATGAGGAACACTTAAGGCAACTGTAAAAAAAGTTTCAAACATTTATACGTACAAGAGTGAGAAACAAAATAATGTACAATACAATATTATTCCAATTTAATATCCAAATTTAATCACATCCTATAGATTGTCAAATACACTAGTGTCAGCCTTAATATCTAAATAACATAATGTCTTGCTGTCATATGCAATAATATCCAAATGATTTATGAAAATTCACTTGTGATTTCCAATCACTGTCGGAGAACTGCCCTTCACATACACAAAGTTTCGTATATCGTATTCCCATTTTAACACATTTACAAGATGTTCATCGCTTGCGGCAAGTACAGGAGGTACGTTGTTCACAGTGTTTTGCCATTTCTGGAATTGTTGTCCACACAGGTCGGTATGATCCTCCTGAAGTTACTATCCATCTCCACTTGTTTGGCGAAGGTATTGTGTAATGTGGAACGAGGCTGTTGTTACAAATTCTTGCTTGGAGAGTATCTCGTTTGATGTGTTGTATCAAATCATCTGCTGTAGGAAATATGTTTTCAATGTCTTGATTCTTTCTTGTAAATAACACTCGTCTGCATTCATTGATGCTCTGAATAGATCTGATGCTTGATCATAAAGTAGTGTAACAAATCGTGACATTCATCATCAATATCAGAGGTGCCTGTACAGAGCTGATGCCATACCCAATCAATTTCACGAAATGTCATCCAGACCTTCCAAGCTGTCTTCTTGCCAATGCCACAAAATGTGGAAACTGTGTCGCAACTAGTTACAGAGTGAAAATCCAACAAATTTCTGATGAAAGTTTGGCACAGATCTCATGAATTGGAACGAATTTCCTGTAATTCCCACAACCGTACTCAATCCATAGTTCATCACTATCTTGTATTTGTGAGAACAGTGATAACCACTACATCTGAGCCCACAGTTCGTTTTAAGATGCAAGTATGTCCACTTTCTACTGCATGCTTAACATGGAGAAGTAGGTCGCCATATGCTTCTTCGTGTGAGATGGGAGAAATGCTTGATACATCCCAAATGCTTGACGCGCAGACTCGGTCATCATAAGTACAAACAACATGCTTTCCTGGATACTCGTCTCCCACCATTTTCTTAGCTAGCAACTGGAACAATTGGGTCTTGTTTTCGTTGACACATAGGAATTGCTGAAATTAGTTTGGAATTGCAATTGAGTCTGAGACTTTAATACTTATGCCACTCTCTCTTGTTTCTCGGGTATATGCCTTCATTCTGTTACTAATATATCTGTCGGATACAATATCTAGTCGTGAACTGTTCTTCAGTTGATTAATGAAATATGGTTTGAAAACATGTTCATAGCAAGGGATGACAAGGGATGACCGCCCCGAGAACCAAGCTTTCAATGTTCATAGCATCCGGAAAATTTTGTCGCAATACCAGGATTAAGCATGTGTATTACGGCTGCTCCATCAAATATTTTAGCTGTTACTTTCGGTTGGCTGTGATTAAAGGTATTGTCATATTTTTTTTGAATGCAGTAAAAGACATCCGACTTGGTGGTTGGTTTTCTGAGTACATTTGGTCTTCATGTGAAAGAAGAAATCATCAATGTTGCCATCCCGTGCTTCAGATGCAACATACAACCTGTAGAATAGGTAGGAGTCTTTACGCGAGTAAGCAATTTTGGACTTTGCCTTATCTGTTTTTCTTGTTATAGTCTTGAAGACATGAATATTAGTTCGAGGAATAAAGTCATGAATTGAATTTTGAGCTTGATCGAGACGGGACACAACATAATCATCATACTGTTTTAATCATACAGTAAATTCTTTCGTAACACACTTGACAGCTTCGAAACTTGGAATTATTTTGAAGCTCCTTATTAACACTAAATCTTCAAATGGATTTCCTTGTTCGGTTAAGACGTTAATCATTTCTTTGGCATGGGTCAAGAACCTTTTTTCGTGTGCACGGTTATCTTCATGATGCTTTGCGCCCACGTTTTTGTCATCTTTTAAATTTGATTTCTCTTCAAATTCCTCAATTAAAGAACTGATCCTAGGGCCTTCTACTATCCACTTAAGCATAACAGTTTCAGTATCAAGGATTCCAATAGCACCATCTTCACCCTTTAAAAATTTGTTATTGTGTTCATGAAGCTAATCGTCAGATATTCAAGAAAACGGTGTAGTAGTTTTGCTGCTCGTAAAGTTGCCACGAAGAAATTCAGCATGTATATCTGGATGTTTTTCTGGAAGGCCCTGTAGAGTGCGCATGAATACTGGTAACCAACGATAATAGTGGACTGCGTCCAACGCAAATGTCCACTGACATAACTGAGCCAAAGTATCGACGTACATTGTAAAGTTAGATCTACGAATACTCAATACAAGATGTACTAGAAAGGACCCCAGTTTGGTGACTGTGTTCCAATACTGAAACTGTGGACATTCAGATGTTTTCGATGAAATCCACAACTCAATCGAATCTTATTTATTTAATCTATTTTATTTATTATTACAATTTTTAAGTTGACCTCCCAAAATTTAAATTTCGAGGGAGCTACGATTTTAAAAATTTCTCCTTAAAACCCTAGAATATATTTACATATACAGAAAAAATTACAATAATAACATGTCTACTTAAATAGTTATAAAGCCACTGTATTAATTTTCGGAACCCATATAAATTACATTGTTGCCATAACGACTGTCAGTGCAACGCTACTTTGCTTTGGCAAATTTTCAGCAACTGTTTGTTATAAAATAGAAGTCATATATACCGTTCAAAGATAATTTTCTGATGAACAAAAATTATCCGACATGTTTTCAGCTACGTGCAATAGATTCCAAGTTATTTAGCAAAATGTTTCGAAAAAATCAAAATAAAAACCAAAAATTTTAATAAAGTTATAAATAATTGTGGTATTATGAGCCTAAACAATGATGTCAAATATACCGTTGGAAAGAGCGTTTTCTTCGGATTAATAACCACTAACAATATAGGTTAATATCAAAATATTATACCGAGTTATATAGAGAAATATAGAAGCGCATCACAAAACTTTGGTGGCCATATTGATTACGTCATCAACGCCGCTAGAGGGCCAGGAAAATTGGTGTCCCGGGCTGTTTAGACTCATCTATCAATATACTATCTGAATCCAAAGTGGCACATTGGCTGCCAGATGTGAAGTTTTTTTTAGCTATCTCACCCCACTATAAAGCCAATTTCGCGCCGCAAAAAATGCTATTATAATGTTGTACAGGGTGAGTACAAATGATGGACCCAACCTTAAAAAATCATATTTTCTACTGCACATATTACACTAAGTGTTACATGAAGTTAAAGAGAAATATACCAAGTTTTTTCCACCATTGATCAACCGGTGGATGGGGCGTGCGGGTGATGGTGATTTATTCTTAATCACATGGCCACCAAGATCCCCAGACCTAACAGCATGTGATTTCTTTTTGAGGAGTTGCGTCAAAGACATTGTTTATGTACCACCAATGCCAAAAACACTGACAGAACTTAAAGAACGCATTTGTGCAGCTACAGAACCATTGACAAAGTGATGCTACAAAATGTTTGGAACGAACTGGATTACAGATCGAACGTATGCCGTGTAACAAGAGGGTCACACATCGAACATTTGTAACTGAAAAAACTTGGTATATTTCTCTTTAAATTCATGTATCACTTATTGTAATATGTGCAGTAGTTTCAAAAATATGATTTTTTTTTTTTAAAATCGGGTCCATCATTTGTACCCACCCTGTATTTTTTCAAATTGAAATTTGTAGGTTCTGGAAGGAATTTTAAAACTTTTTTTAATATTTTTTCTTATTATTAACTAATTTGTATTTTAAAGTTCTTAAAAAATACTTCTATGTTAATAGTCCGATAAGTGGTCTCAAAAATGCATTTTCAGAAAGTTATGCTGCTGTAAAATCAATAACTACAATTTTTGCAGACAAATTTGAGCGGTTCTCAAACTTTGACCTATAGGGCTATAAAATGCATCAGGTCTCAATGCTAGGTGCGAGCTCCACAAAAAGGGGTTCCCTTGTTAGATGGAATCTCGAAATTGATGATGAAATTTCGCGAACATGAATTTTCCTAACTTTTTCTGACTTAACTAATCAGTGATGAATTCAGACCGGGGCAATCTAATCCTCCCCAGAACATCAAAGCGTCCCCACGGAAGATTTTCTGCTTTTTAATGGTCTACAAGTACAGAATCACCTACCCAGAACTATATAATGTCCCCCCTCCGAATATTGAAGAAAGCTCTCCCGGGAATTTAATGTCTGAATTCATCACTGTAAACTACTGACGTAATCTTGTAGAAATAATAATTTATATATAACAGCAATATAGTTGAAATTTCCAAATAAAATATAGTAATTTTCATTTATCTATACTAGTGTAAATGTCCGTCCTAAGGACGGTGGGTAAAAATTGTGTTTTTCACTTAAAATTTGAAAAAAACTGATAAAAATATTTGACAATATGGAAAGGCTTAGATGAGCAAAGTTCGGCTAGTTTATGTTTTCATGAATATACTATTAGCATTCTCTTTAATCTTCAAAGCTCCATGTTTTTTTTCAATGAATCACAGAAGTGAATGACTCGCTACCATAGCTTCTTGTTTACCTCCTTCTTCACGCTTTACGCTACGTTTTTTTTTTCAACTCAATTTCTGAAATGGTTTTTGACTGCGCAAGTCAATGAAATTTTGTTAGTTTTGAACAAAAATATGTTCAACTGAAAGGATTTCAAGTAGAAAAGATTTGTATTTAGGCAGATAAGTTTTCTCATACACATCTCGAATCGAAATTAAGCCTAACGTGGCCCCATCTTATCGGAGACTGGTAAGATTGATGGGTTCGCCCCGGAATCGTTACACTGTGTTTTATTATATAGAGATTAATAAAATAAAGTTTTTGGCTCTGTTTATTTGTTGGCGATGGTGATGGCTAGGATAATTTATCACACGTAGAGATCTGTAAATTTAGATAAGAATAGACGAAGACAGGTCCGAATGCACCTGAGACTCGAGAACAGAAAAGTCTGTGTCTGCGTTAAACATGCAACATTTTATCGATCTAAAAATAAAATTTTCAGGATAAGAAGCGTTGGAATTCACAAAATATTTACTCAGTGATTGAATTAGCTTCTTATCTTAAACAATGACATAACACATTAATTCTTCGAATAAAATTAAAAATCAAAATTAAAATAAGTTTCGAAAATTTCAGATATCTTTTCCGTTGAAAATCAATTTTACGTTTCAATAAAATAAAATGAAAGTAGTGTTTTCTCTGAACACAACCAAAAACATGCAAGAAATTGGGATTTAACTAATTGTAACGGGAAAACAGATGAATTTATCTTCTCTCCAGGGCATTAAAAAAAATGAGCAAAGTTCACATTTGTAAAGAAATCATTTTATATCTTATCTTTTATTTAAACTGTCATAGTATTAAACGAAACTGATATGATGCAGAGAAAATTTTTATTTACATTTTTATTGTGAAATAAATTAAAACTTGTTGAGATAAAATATTCGGGGTGAAAATATCATGATTTTCTTTCATATGAACATACAAATTATATTATTTTTTTAAGTGAGAAAAGTTTATAATTTAAATAATTTTGAAACAAGTTTTTCCCATAACTTTTGGAACAGACAAGGGTTATAGTGTTATTACAATTATACTACTTTTAAAGTAAAAGTTAATCGTAGGGAAAAGTAGGGTAAAATCCTATACCTTATTATTAGTTGCTTGTTAAAGCTAAAATTTCCAACATAATTTAATGAAATTGCGTATAAATACTTTTGATTTATCCTTGTTCAATAATATCATTATAAACATCTGATTGGGTTATTACATTTGTATTAATAAATGCTTTTCTACAAAAAGTTAAATCCTTCGGTCCCCAATCTTCGGGTAAAACCGCATAGATATGTTAATCTTATAAGAAAAGAAACAGTCCAGACGTTATTCTGAAAAATAACAAACAATTTAACTGTGCAACCTTAATCAAAAAACTTCACTTACAATATTTTATATGTAAGTCTAATGATATTATATTTAAAAATAAAATTATATTTGTCTTCATTATTCGTAACAGAAACAATTTGAAAAATTACTGAAAATAAGTTCATTTTGTTATCAGCTTTAAAACAAGTGGTCCTTTCAAAATACTTTATCCTTCCTTTAATAAATCCAAATAAATTTCATTTTCAAAAAAAAAAAAAAAAAAAAAAAAAGTCATGTTTTTTATAAAGTAAAAATTTACCGGTCTGTTTTTCTCGTTTTTTTCGAAAATCTGAACCGGTCCGATAACGGACGAAGCCCGCTATTATACTCTGTCATAATAATATCTGTCATGTGGACTAAATGCGATATTAAAAAAGAAAAAAAATCAATGTCAAAATAGAGATGTTGTATAGAGACGTTCAAAATGTTAGACGTCAGATTAATTTTCTTTATAATTCTCTAATGATGTCATATTAAGCTGTTTTTGTATTTACACTTACTCATACTCCTTGTATTATTGTGAAATGTTTGAAAATTTCCGTATTATTACCAATATGACGTCCTACTAATCTTTTTTTCAATTGGTGAAACTTTTAATTTCAATTTCATTTTTCACGTGGAAATCTTCCAATAGAAAATTAATTATTGTAGAAAGAATTTTATTGTGGATTTTTAATTGTTGGCAACTGCTATAACGAAAAATGTTTAAATTTAATAGGAAAAGGCTGTTAGAATTTTGTTTTTTTATCTTTATATATTAAAATAATACGATTTTTTCAAATTTTATGATTTTGAGCTTCATAACAGGTATTTGGCTATAAGTACATTAAATTTCATGACTGTAAATTACATAGTTTCTGAGAACCGGCTCTGTGACTGACAGAGAAACAAAGCGGGAGTAATAGGTTTTCGTGAGATTAACGAAACCATAAAAAAAGAAGCCACAATCACGCTAGTCCTTGTAATTTTGCTTCCTTTTCTTCAAACATTGCTTAAGAGCCTACATCAGTCATGAGAAAAAACGCGCAAGCTAATGTTAATCTATGGGAAGGTTCTTGCGCGATTTTTCGCTCGCATTCTAATATTTTTAAATGATTCTTTTTGCATAGGATAGCTGAGGTCGATCTCTAACGTTGTTAGTTTTTACTTTTTCGGTTTTGGTTCCAGTTTTTTTTATATAAGGGTACTTTCACTTTCAGAACCGGTTCCAACCAGTTCTGAATTTTGAAATGTTCGCTTATAAAAAAAACTGGAACTAAAATAAAAAAAAAAGTATAAACTAACAACGTTAGGGGCCTCATAGCTGTCCTATGCAAAAAAAAAAAAAAAAAAAAAAAAAAAAAAATCATTTAAAAATATTAGAATGCGAGCGAGAAATCGCGCAAGAACCTTCCCATAGACTTAACATTAGCTTCAGCGTTTCTTCGCGTGACTAGCGTAGGCTCTTAAAGGCACTTCATGTATTGTTTTCCAACAGCCTTTTTTATCCCACTTAGGATATCTGGTCTTAATCCCAAAGGAACGAGGATCGGAAAGTCAGCCATATAAATACAGCTGTTAATACTACTAAAAGTTTGATTCAGAAAAATAAATTCTTATTAAATATGTTATGCACCAATAATACAAAAAAAAAAATCAATAACTTTAAATATGATCATGTTTTAAAAATTTAAAAACTAGCAAACATTAAAAAAAAAAAAAAATCCAACACAAAAACTGCACACATGTCAGTATGGAGATACTGTAATGACCGTTTTTTCTTCTTGCCTAGAGCTAACTATTTCAACCATTCCCCGGTAGAGGGCTGCTCAAATCGATTCAAAACTTAGATATCCCGTTTCATCTTACTTTTTTCTATTTGTCCAGCAAGGATTTTTTTTTTTTTTTTTATAAGGGCTAGCTTATGTTCCAAACACATTTATTTGAAGAAAAAAAATGCACTATGGATCAGAATTACAAACCATTCGGGTACCAAATGGACTGTTAAGTTTCTGTGTTATTTATTTATATGGTACAGCTGACTGGTTGGTTGTGGCTGACAAAAACAAGACAGTCGCCCAATAGTGGGCCAGTATTGCATTCATTGGCAGGAAATAATACGAGAACTACTAGAGAACTTACTTTCTGACTGATTACCTCCACGTTTAATATTTTTTTTAGCTGATAGAAATAAATCTCTTGTGTTTACTTTGATGGAATAAGATATTGAGCTGTCAGCCTAATTTCAACTGAAGTTATCGCAGAATATATTCATATTTAAATGTAACTCATCGCTCAAACACTAATTTTTTTAACAATTTTTCTAAAAATGTAACTTTTATGCAGTTTTTATTCGAAAAAATAATTTTTAGTAATGGCCGCCTGGTATATCAAACGTGAAGCGGTCAGCCCCGTATTTGTTTAGGATAGTCACATGATTTGTGCTATTATAATATAAATTTTTACTACAGGTATAGCCTTAGCTAGAGAATGGCTGAAATATCGATATGGCGTATTTGATGAAAATGGATATTTTGAAGACCCCTTATATCCACTGTACTACCATACTCCTGGAGGTGATGCTAATGAAGTGACTATTACTGACTGCACAGATTTTACAGTCACATATAATTTTACGTAAGTATCTGTTATTTTAGTATTTAGTTAGAATGATGATATAGAAAATTTTAGTATATTTACATAATAAAACAAATACATTCAAAAGTTGAATCATAAATCGCTAATAAGTATGAAACAAACAAAAACAAAAAAAACATGAAAAGAGAAAGAAAATATAAGCAAGTAATTGCGTTTCTAAAATGCTGAAAACTCATCAGAATTTTACAAAAAAATCATTTGAAAATAAATATATGCAATTAATATTTTTTTCACGTAAGTTATAAAAGCAAAAATTTATTAAAAAATTTTGTTACAAATTTTGATTACAATTAAATGGTACATATATAATATACAACAGCCCTCCAAGGGGTTAAATGTCCTATGCACTTATCGGTACACAAGTGTAACGCATTAAGAGTGTTATATTATTCCCATAATGTGCATAATATAATGGTAAAATCTTCACCAGAAAATAACAGTGATTGTGATTTAATCGCAACCAACTAAAGAGACAGGCGCCGTACTTCCAGCCAGCTCGACTGTCACGTGGTCAATACGGACTGGTTTCCATCAATAGTCGAACTTCTTTTCAGTCTACCTTCATCACGTGACAGTTGAGATGGCACAAAGAGTCGCGCGGCTTCTCACTTCATTGGCTGTCGTAGATTTATTATATTGGGTGATTAAACTTGCCTTAATTGCAAATGAAAAAAATTTCGTCTTAAACAACGACAAGAATAAAAAAATTGAATGCAACACAGAAATAATTTCAAAGTTTTATTTGAACACTTTTAACTGTACAATGTGACTTCTCTTGGTCACACCAACAACATCCAAGCGGAAATCCGTTTGTTTGTTTGTTCTTTGAGAACATACATCTGACTTGTGTGCTTGACATCAAGTGCCCGCTTATAAGTCATCGTCAATATACAGGTGCGAGATAGCCACAAGGAAATTTACAACACCGAAGAGTTACCTCCGGGAGCTCCACAAAGTGTGTGCCACGTTCGTAGTCATTGATGCCAGTATACAGTATATTATTTACTTTCTGTTTGTTCACTATTTTCAGCGGCACCAGGGTGGCCAGTTTGACCTCCTTTTTTATTCAAAAATTCCGAAAGAAGAAATTTTACTTTAGGTAATTGCGAAATGGCTGTCATTAAACAAAACAAAACTAACTATTTGAAATTTCTGGCATGAATTCGGAATTTCTGAATAAGAAAGGAGGTCAAACTAACAACCGTGACTGGTACTGTTTCTACTGGTCATTAGCTGTCTACGAACATTCCTCATAATGGTCTGATGTGAAATGGACAATCGCCTGGATGTTGCTCATGTGAGTAAAGGGATTCACATATAATAGTTAAAAAGGACGCATAAACAAAACTTTGAACTTCTTTCTGTATTATGTTCGAATTCCTTCTCCTCGATGTTGTTTACAACGAAGTTACTGTCATTTGTAATATTAATAAAATAAATGTTATTAGTAATTTTTAAAATTCCTTTACTTCCCAATACAAAAGAAGATTTTGTACTATTTATTGTTTTTCTTAAACTGAAACAGCTGCCTGTTCAAGCAATCAAAAATTTTCTGTAACTAAAATATAATAAAGAAGCATAAATTGAAAAGTTCTAAAGCTTCCGTATTAAAAATTGGGTTTAACCATTTCTTATTCATTGTACAGATTTTTAGAAGCATTAAAGTTATGAGACATAATAAATCACAATAAAAACACTGATATATATATATTGAAAAATGTGATGAAGGAGATAAAATCAAAAGGTGTTCAAGATTATTAAAAATATTCATATTCACCATCGTGTTCGATTTTCTTTTATTCTTTTTTCGCCACAGTAGTTTCTACAACTACAGCTATACTATGTTTTTTTTAAGTTAATTATCATGCTATTTTCTAGCCATTAACTTTTTTTAACTTTACTATTTATATTCCAAATTTCTCTACCTTCTCCATTTTTAAATTTTAACCATTATTCTATCCCTTCCTTGTAGTTTTAAAACTACAGTTCATCGTTTTACCTTTGGTTCAATTTTATAAGCAAGACATTTTATCACTAGACTGGGCGTTAATTTGATTGCAACTAGGAAGCTCCTGATCCGATGCTGTACTGTTCGGACTGTTCGCCTCCTCTATCTGTTCTTTTCTTGGCCATTGATATATCTTGGATTGGATTAATGTTGTTTATAATTGACTAATGTTGTTTTTGCAATAAACGGCAATTTTTGCTTGCTTTTTGAATGGCATCGGAAGAATTGTTATAACGGAAAAATAAACTTATGTAATATTTTTCTACACATGTGAGCCTGTCTTTAAAAGGACACGTTTGGAACAAAAAAGTGAATTTCGAAAATAAATAAATAAATAAAAATAAAAAATACAAATTTTGAAATGACTGATTGAAATAAAAACTAGTCGTTGGGGGTCACCGTAATACTTACCTATCATGGATATGCATAATATAAAATATGAAAATAAAACAGGTGCAATCTATTTATAAAATACATTGCAATTCGAATAAAATCGTGTCTTGATGACGTCCTAAATTTTAAATGCTCTATTATTCTAAAATTGATAATCCTATTAACTAACGGTTTACTGCGTCGGATGAAGCGTCTCTTTTCCAATTAAAATATATCTTTGAATTGAAATTTGAATGAAATACAGGGTCAGGAAAAATCGAAGAGTGTGGAAAAATAGGATTACAAATATCTCGGCAACTCATGATCCGATCGACTTCTTTCTTTATGCAAAATTTATGTGTTTTTTATTGTCTTTTATATTCACTCCTTAAAATAAACCATCTCGAAAATTTTTATATACCTTTTATCAGAACGAGTATTTCGAGAGTCCGAAAAAAATAGTTCCGGATAAGTAATAATATAATAAGTTTTCCCAAAAAGGAACTTTATCCCCAAATTTTCTACTTGTCCGTTTTGCTGTTGCGCCTGGAAAATGAAAATATAAATACACATATGATACACCAGATTTGTTTTCTGAATAAATTATGCAATGTAAATCCTTTGATTATTTTTTTATATCTTTTAGGGACCGAGAGGGTAACGAATGCCCTTCTGATGAAATGTTGTATGATAAACTAAAGTCTAACAAATGTGTATTTAAAATAAATGAAGAGGACATAGAAAATGTTCATTCTTCTCTTATGTATTTTGAAGAAAACATCAAGAATGTAAGTATATTAACTTGTAAAATATCGACTTTGTTGAATTTTTAGGAAATATATTATACTTTGAAACAGCGGCAATAAGAGATATACACTAATAAAACTATACGATAAGGGCCAAAATACCTTTGTGAGATGATAAATTGGTAATCTGTTACAAACCAGCGCAAAGACATAAATAACCCTAAACATTCAAACGTTTTGACATTATTTTTTTTTATAAGACAAACACTTAAATATAGGTAAAAAATTGAAATATAAAGTTTATCTAACCGTTTTTTATTCTAATTTGGTGTAATATGAGTTTCTTGATAACTTGATGCAAATTAAAATAAAAGCGTTGCAGATCTTATACTAAAAGTGCAGGATGGAAAGAGTGCCTGGAGACTTTAATCGCTTAAAGGCACGACCTAATTCCGTATTGGAGGAGACTATACATCCAGGGCCTAATTTACGACAGGACATTCGAGGAACTTGATCTGGGAGGACCCTTACTTTCAAATAGACCCCCCGAAATCTAAAACCTAATAGACTTAATAAAAGAATAAAAAATATGTACAATGTTGCTGTTCTCTGTAACGTATGCTACCTTTAAATACACAGAAATTAATCTCTTACAAATTCATTAAAAGTAAATCAGAGCATGCTTTTAAATTTATTGCATAATATTCAGCAAAACGTTATACATTACATCTACAGAAGCTGTGCGTTACGGCGACTCTGTGTATAAAATGTTCTAGAGATCTCTCCTCCCAAAAGGATACATGCCCGGAACTCTCAAATTAATAAATAAGTCCCTGGGCAAATCTTCCTCTCTGTTGATATTCAAGAATATGAGGTTCTCTCTATTGATAGCTTATGCTGCAACTGCTATATAAAATGATTAACATCGTTGTCGATTATTTAAAGAAAGTTTTTACTTGTAGTGATATAAAGTTTAATGGAGAAAGGATGAATTGTTTATAAATACACGATGCCAGCGTAAAAGCAATATTTTATAAAGGACGTAGTTCATTGTAAGAAGAAATGATAACTGTCTAGATTAGATGCGTATTTATGAAATAAAAAAAATTCCATAAAATCTCGAGTCTTCTGCTTTTGTCGTTTTCATTTCAGCATTTTCTAAACAAATCTTTTTTTAACAAAGTAAATTAAGCCCACGGTGATCGATTTATACTAATCTTTCTTCTTGTTATCATTTTTAGTTTATATATATATGTGTATATATATATATATAGTTAAAATGAAATCACATGTGTGAAAAACTAAGAATATAATATATATACATATAACCTTTAAATAACATCACAGAAACATCATACAACAATTGGGGGGGGGGGGGGATATTAAATATGACAAATGAACAGGCCTATTTGAATAATATTCTGAAATATGCAGTGTAAAAAGTAAATAAATAAATAAATAGAATTTAAAACAAAGACAAAATATAACAAATGGAAGGAAAAATGAAAATAAAAATAAAATCCTGAAAGATGGAACTCATATCTGTTATGAAATGTATCCATAAATTAACAAAAAAAAAAAAAAAAAAAAGATGACATTTCGAAATAGATGAAAAAATTTGAAATAATTATGGAACCATGACAGAACTATTAAGCCCAAATTACCATGGATTCCACAAAAAAATGTATGATTTCATATTTGTACGAACTATTAAGTTAAAATAGTACTGAGCTATCATACATTGAAAAACCAGAATAAAGATATTAGAAATGAAAAATATAAAAAGTGAGGATAATATCCTCATCTACTTATAATAAAATCCTTAGGCAAGAAAGTGTCGGTAACCATTCCGGGCACGACCACTCAGGTCTGCGAATCGACCGTAGTTAAAAGCCATGTTAGGCTTAATGAAAAACCTATGCTAACATATGACAGCTAAATGATAATATCTTCTACTTGAAATCGTGTGTTCAGCATATTTTCCTATAAAACATTTATATAACATCCATTTATAATGTTTTAAGTTTTTAATTAAAAATTCAGATTAAACATCGGAATCCCAGATATAAACAAACGAATACTGTTGCCATTCAGCATCACAAATTCAAATGAATTACAAATGAACGACTCTTTGAAAGCTTCACATCGATTCTGCTTTTAAAATATTTGTAAAAGCATATTAAAGCTTTTAAATATTTTAATTTCGTTTAAAACCTTTAAAAACTATTTTAGCAGTCATCTATCAACAAATCCAAGTGTAGGACAGTATATTGTCGGTAATCATTCCAGAGAGAACCGAGTCGGAGATGCGAACCTACTTCCATGTCATCCTACTTCCATGGCGAACCCGAGTGTAGAGAAACACCATGTTAGGCTTAATGAAAAACATATGCTAACATATGACAACTAAACGATAATTTCTTCTGCCTCAAATCATGTCTGTTCAGCATATTTTCATATAAAACAGCTATATCAACATTTCTGTAATCAATTTTTTCTGTAAACACTTTTTTCAGAAATTCGATTTTTCAGAAATTCGATCTCGATTTTTTCGTAGGGAGGCTTCCGTAATTCGTATAATTCGTAGGGAGGCTCAAATAAGTTAAATAAAATTCTGTAGAATAAATCAAAACTTCCTATTAGATTACCATTATATAGAAAGAAGTATTCTGTAAGAATAATTATTAATTAGGAGGAAATAATTAATGAATAAAGAAAAAAATAGATATAATAGTGATCGATCCAGTATTATGTTATGCTTCTTTTTAAAATATTTTGGCGCCATCTACAGGCAGATAATACAAACAAATTTTGAAATTTTGTTTTCCATCGTAAATAAAATGATTTTTTCTTATGAAACGTAATTAAAATATAAGGAATAAATAGTACCGAGTAATTTCCATTTAATTTTGCTTATATAATCAAAAAATGAGCTATGTGGTGAGTCAAGCTCTTTAGAAACTCATTGATAACACTTTTTTACAAAATTTTCGCACATGGATTATTTTTTAATATTTAATTTGAATGTTTTGTCCAATCGTTGAGCTATTTCAAAAATTTAATATTGAATTTAAAAAATTCTCATCATTTGTATTTGTAGAAATTATTTGTCATTTTTAAAATGCACTTTTCTACAATACATACCTTTCAATAATAAAATCTTCATGCTGTTTGTTTGTATGAAGTCTTATGAAAATGCAGCGCGGATCAAGTATCTCTCATTTTTGACGGGGGTTATATACTAGTATTTAACCAGGAATAAACGTGGTTAAAACAAAAATTCTATGATTCAACAAATTTTCACCTGTTGCCAATAAATAATTACTAATTCATTAGATGAATTACAACAGGTTAATGATTCTCATATATTCAAACCATGACTAAATAAATTTTATACAAGCGTTGAAACTAGAATTAAGTAACATTAAAGAACAATGCTGCCACCTATTGACTGTTCCAGAAAGAGTATTCAAGTCAGGTGAATAATAAATTTAGATACAGATATGGATATGCCATCTGGTGTCAGTGTAATAAACAATATCATAAATTAGTTATTGCAAGTGGAATTTTAAAATTTAAAGAAAGTGCCTAATTAGAAATTAATAAATTAATATAATTATGTAAATAATGAATGAAAAGTTAAGAGGAATGGGAAAACTTTAATTAAATTAGTATTATGTAAAAAATTAATGAAATAATATAAAATAAATTAATTAATACATTATCAGCGCATAATAGCATTATTTCTATATAAACAAATAATACGAAAGATAAAAAAAGGGTGAAAGAAATATCTAAAAGGACAAAGAGAGTAATTAAAGAAAGATGATTAATGAAGTTAATGAGATATGATATTGTGCCACACATAAATCAAATAAGTTAAATAAAATTCTGTAGAATAAATTAAAACTTCCAATTTGATGATTACCATTATATAGAAAGAAGTATTCTGTAAGAATAATTATTAATCAGGAGGAAATAATTAATGAAAAAAGAAAAAATACATATAATAAAGTGTGATGATTTATGAAGTGATTAAAGTGACATTGTCCCAAACAAATAAAAAAGTTAATAAAATGAAATACAACATAAAGTAAATGCCATGAAACAAATATTGTTAAAAATTGAAATGAACAGGATCAGCAAAAGAATAACATGTAATGAAAGGATGCAAAATAAGCTAATAACCCACTCTCTCTCTTTTTCTTTCTTTTTTGTAATTAACAATCGCATTTTAATTATTCATACAACACATCCCCCTCTCCATACTTTTAAACATCTACCCTCCCATCCGTCCTATTTTATTATTTTTTTAATTTTTTAAAACTTTTATTTAATCTTTTTTATTTTTATAATTTTTACTGTGCATATTAAGTTAATCATTTTATTTTTTCCATACAACACCTCTCTCCTCCATATTCTAACATCTACCCACCCCTCCGTCCTGTAGATTCGATCATGACCCAACTAATCTATCAAAGAATATATGAATTTCTTTGCAAAACCATGTTGTAATGCATCATAAATAAGTTGTTTCATATTTTTATTTATAAGATGGGAAGCACATAGTCGTTTTATTCTAAAGATATGATTAAGAAGTATACATTACGATAAACAGAAATGTGAAGACATGACTTAAAATGGGTAAATGTATTAACTTTGAAGTCTTTACGTTTATCATAAATGTCTGTAATAGTGTTGTTATCGTGTAGTATAAGTTTTAGGTCTAAAAAGTTAATAGTATTATTATATATAGATAATAGGTTTTCCGTTAATTCTAAATTATTAGTATAATTTACTGGAAATTGAGAAACGTGTGATTGAACGGTATTGATTAATATGATGTCATCAAAGTAACGATATAAATGAATAACTGTTAAAAAATGTACGCTCATAGTGATATAAATACAAAACTGTAAGTAAACTTGATGTGCATCCACCTTGTGGAATGCCGCCTTTCTGTAAATAAATGGTATTATCTTGTAGAAGGTAGTTATTATATATAATGAAATTAGTTAGTGTATGGAAGTACTCTGCATCCACAAGTATAGGAAGAGTCAATAAATTTTGAAATTTTTTAAATAATGCATTTATTATATTATGTAAGAATATATGTTTTTTTTTTGGAAAACCATGTTGTAATACATCATAAATAAGCTGTTTCATATTTTATTTATAAGATGAGAAGCGCATAGTCGCATTTATTGTAATAAGTCAATGTTATTAAAAATATATTTGAAATCGTATGTTGTTATATTTTTTCACATTTAAGATGTTTGAGAATGTTAATAAATTGAAAGCTATTTTTTATACAATGTGTGTTATCTATTGTAGTTGTATGCGTATATATTTGATTAAGCATTTTTAATAGTAATTTGTTAGCTTTATTATTATATGTATTGCAACCTATAGTAACAGTTCTGAATTTAATAGGTGTTTTGTGAAATTTGGGTATAAGAACCAAATACAGATAATTAAAGTTAGTACATTTAGGGAATGTTCAGTAATTTATAATAACTGTGAATTTTACGACTGTTTATCAATGCGGTTACATTAGTTTTTTTTAAAAGAATTGTTAGAAGAGATAGCGGATGTAAGAAGTTGACGATAATATGATTTGCATATGATGGCATAGTTATGTGGAGACTTATCAATATGTGTAATTACAAAATTCTTTTGAAAATCAGTAATTTGATGGTATAGATGCTTCATATTAATAGTAACAAGATGTGAAATATTGTTTTTTAGAGCAATAGATAATGGATCAATAACTAAGTGTTTCCACTGATTGAAGTATTCAATAGGTTTATTGTATGAGGTTGAAATTTTATATATAAATAAATCAATGTCATATGTAAACTGTTCTTAAACTTGAATTTAGAAGGGAGCCGATATTTTGTTCCATAACCCATTAGTTTTTTTTTTTTTTTAAAGCAAGATCATTTACAATATTTAAGTTTCCAGTGATTATGTGTCCATGATCAGTGTTAATATTTTTTTTTTTTTTTTTTTTTTTTTTTTAGATAGGCGTCATTGCCTTTGCAATATATATATATATATATATATATATATATATATAAAAGATCCTTTTTTCTATGCACATTCAAAACGCGCAGCGATGAATGAAGTACATCACACGAGAGTTTTTGGAACTGGCTTTTGACACATTGCACTCACATTTCATTAAAACACGTTATTTGATTAAAAATTATTAAAAATTAATCAAAAACGTATCATCAAATAATTTTAAAGGTTGCATTGCGAAAGCCTTGTGCGGGTCCCATTGGTATACATGAAAACATCAATACCTTTTAATTTTATATTCCAGTGTGTTCACAAACCTTCCATGAAATGTGAGAGTGGTCAAATTTATATCTTTTCCATAAAATTCAAAAACAGAAATAGAGCAAAATAGTCCCCCAAAGCAGAATATGCTTAAAAGTGC
Source organism: Maratus michaelseni (assembly GCA_963931845.1). Classification (NCBI taxonomy): domain Eukaryota; kingdom Metazoa; phylum Arthropoda; class Arachnida; order Araneae; family Salticidae; genus Maratus; species Maratus michaelseni. The sequence continues at coordinate 455,135,401 of OZ007589.1, read as the reverse complement.
GACGTACGTCGCAGAACAATGAACTTCTTTGCAGAACATTTCACATTTTCATTTTCAACAAAATTCACCATTCATTTGTTGGAAAAAGCGCTAAATTCATCTGTCAATCACTGGAAAAACTTCTTCAATGGTTCATTGAAAAAGATTCCGAAATTCATCATCTGGTCGCGGGAAAAGCTCACGCAATTTGTCAGTCGATCACGGGGAGAAATCGCGAAATTCTTCAGCTGGTTGTGGAAAAACATACAAAATTCGGAGAACAGTCGAGGAAAAAAAATCCATGATTTTCACCAATTGACCGCAAGAAAAAGCTGCAAAAGTTGCCAGTCTGTATAAGGAAAATATCACCAATTAGTCGCGGTTAAAAAAAACAGGAAATTGGTCAGTGGATCATCAGAAAAAAATCTGAAACTCGCCGGTCAGTCGCGTAAAACCCCGCAACTTTTGCCAACTGGTCATAAAAAACTGACAAATTTGCCATTCTGTAGAAAGGGAACATTGCAAAATTCACCTATCAGTCACGGGTCAAAAAGTATGAAATTTGTCTATCAACCGGGTGATTTTTGATCAAAATTTCGCATTTTTTTGCCAAGAAAAAGCAAAAAAATTCGTCGATCAGTCGTGGGTAAAAACCATGAAATTTGTCACTAGATCGCCGAGAAAAATGAAATTTGTCGATCAGTAGCGAAAAAAATAAACACAATTTTTAACTGCAAAATTTGCCAATCAGTATAAAGAAAATATTGCGAAATTTGGCTATCGGTCGCGGCTAAAAAAAAGACTAAATTAGTCGATCAGCTGTGGGAAATCCTTCGATTTTTGTGCATCAGTTGCAAGATAAAGCGACAAAATTTTCCAATTGGTAGAAAAAAAATAACGCAAATTTCGCCTATTAGTCACAGGTTAAAAAACAAAATTCATCAGTGGATTGTCAGAAAAAAAATCACGACATTCGTCAATCAATCGCAGAAAAACCTACAATTTTTTTCCAATCTGTCGTAAGAAAACCGCAACATTGACCGATCAAATAAGGAAAATATTGCAATATTTAACAATCGGTTGTGGATTTTAAAAAAATGAAAAATTCGGGGATCAGTCGCTTGGAAAAAAAAAGTGATTTTTGCCTATCGGTCCCAAGAAAGAGCCAAAAAATTTGCTAGTCGGTCAAAAGAAAATATCGAAAATATTTGAAATTCGCCAATCGGTCGCGGGTAAAAAAAAAAAAAAAAAAAAAAAAAAAAAAAAACCAAATTCATCAGTGAAGTGTTGGAAAATATCTCACAATTCTTCAATTATAGTCGCGGGGAAAAAATTGCGGAGTTCGATGATCAGGTCAGAGAAAAAATTGTGAAATTTGCCAGTTACCCGAGAGAAAAATCTCAAATATTGCAATAACCGTCAATCGATTATGAGAAAAAAAATCGCGAAATTCGGCATTTGATCGAAGTAAAATCGCGAAATTTGTCATTCCTTTGGTTTGTGTATGTGTTAGTGTTTTATGAAATGTCTTTAGCATTTCTATACAAGATGAAATTGCACTCCTACATATACAAGAAAATCTCCCTGTGTTTTACTTTTTTATTCACGCAGAACATTTTTGATCAGCTGAAGGTTCGTTGCAGAATATTGGAAAATATTCTGCTTTGGGGCACGAAACCATCATTTTGGAAGTAAGTGTCGCCATCAACTGTTTACTTAAACACACATGAACATTTACTTATTATTAGAAACATTATTATTTTTAAATTCCCTTAGAAAGACCCCTTCGGAGGGCACTTCCCCTAGGGTCTATATCCCTCGAGTAGATAATCGGCTGTCATAAACCGACCAACCAACCTTATTCCTGTAAGAGAGGCCTTCAAGAATGACTGTTGAAGGAAAATTAACAGAGAAGGGTTACGCCAGGAAGGGTTACTGCATTATCTATATTATAAAGGACAAACTAAGGCTCCTATTATAGGAGCCCTAGGACAAACTGGTCCGTGCGTAACGCTGACGTCATTTTTCGAATGGCAACACTTGGCGATGAAATTTCGGTTCTGCGTTTTTTGCTACTGCAATTTGTTTTTAAATTTCTAAACATCGTACATTTCTAATGTTTACACTGTTATATTGAAAAAAAAGCATATATCTACTTTCAAATGCAATTTGTTTGAAAACTGTATCGCAATTTATTCATTTATTACAGAATTAAATTAAATTTCAAGCATGATTTTTCTTAAAAATCTATATCGTTTGCAGACGATTACGAAAGTACTAATCCGTTTGCACTTTAAACAATATAAAAAGTTCAGCATTAATCTTTTTAGATTTTTTGTTTCCAGCTAATATTTCATAGCGAACTTAAAACCTCACTAAGCGATCAATAAAATAGTATAAATAAAATACAAATTTAACAGACATGTAATCGAAATAAGTGCATAAAATAGCTAAAATTATCAGAATAAGAAAAACTGCTGTATATAACGAAACTTTTAGCGATTTCTTCGGCTATTAACTTCTGGCACGAGGCCAATTCTAAATTACCGCTTTAAAAAAAATTCTAAATTTTATTTGAATATGTAATTGACATATTTCATATAAAATGCTCTTTGGCGTTGTTAGAAGGCATTCTAAAAAATTATTAAATGTAAAAATCTATTAGAGTTTTCAATAAAAAAAATAAATGGTTTTCACCTATATTGTCTATCTCGGGAAGCCCGGGTTGGTTGCCCCTGTGTTTATAAAGGATATATTTAATTTTATCTTTACATATTCACACATATTTATTCTTATAGATGACAGATATTTGCGGAAAGGATCATCCACACAATTCTCGTGCTCCGAATAAACAAAATGTATTGTGTGATGGAAAGAGCATCTGGGATGTCATAAAGAAATCAGCTGATTTCCAGTAAGAATTTAATTGCTTAAATTAATAGATTTTCTGACGTTTCTTTTTAATTTATTATATAAAACAGGCGGATGTACTTTTTTTTTTATAAATTGATAATTGCGCTTGTTCCAAGTCAAATAAAACTTGATAAATTAGCCTTATTTAATTTGCTAATTTAAAAACACTTTTGACTCAGAATAAATTAGTTCAGATCTTTACAAAATGGACAAGAAATTGCTGGAATTTTTATTGTAAGTTTTGAAAAGATGTGAATAATTTTTATTTATCGTAGAGAGAGAGGGAGAGAGAGAAAAACTGTTTGATTTTTCTTCCTCTCTTCTTTTTCATTTTCAATATTTTTTCTTCCTCATTCTTCTTTTTTTAAAACTAAATGCTTTTATTTATTTACTGCTAACTTTTACTTGATGTTTAGTTTGGTTATTTTGTTATGTTAAAGTTTTGGAACTGATTTTTATCCATTTTACCTATTTATTTTAAATAATCGTAAGTAAAATTCTTAGCATTATATATATTTTTTATTTCATTATCCCTATATTTCAAATCCATATCACAAATAATGTAAAAAACGATAGGAGATACTTGTCCCTAAATCTGAAAATATTGGATTTTTACTTTACTATTAATAATGAATAATGTGGAGAAAAGCTGATTGATATAATTATACTAACTATTTTTTTTAAATTATTCTCATTGTAGGAAAGAAGAAATAAAAAAAGAATACACGGACATGGAGTTTGTTCTCTCGAAAAAAGCACAACCGAGAGTGGTTGTAGCTTGGGAAAATACGGAAAAATTGAAGAATAAGGTATACTAAAATATTTTCTTATTAATAATGTTTAACATTCATTAAATGAAAAAAAATAACTGGAAACATTCTAAAAAAAAAAAATCATTCAAAAAAAAAAAAAAAAAAAAAGATGTTTAATTCTACACAATCTTTTTTACTGTAATTTAACAAGTAATTTTAAAGAAAAAACAAACGTAGACCTCAAGCGATTGTTTTATATAGTTCAATAAATAAAAGTTTTATCTTGCATAAAGGTCGTGTAGTTCTGTTTTTGCGATATGTTATATATAGATTGATGTTCTAATAAACCCTCCAAGTTTTCAAGTTTTCAAAACATCCTTGCCCTTCCGTGCCAGCCGCAATCTTGAAAAAACGATAACAATAACAATATATATATAATTGTAATACCTTTGAATTTCAAAATACAATAGACAAGTTCTTGCAACAAATCTAACCTAATCTCCTATTTAAAGATAGGTAATCATAAAGTGTATACAGAATACAATTAAATTAATACAAAAAAATAACAATTGCAAACAACAGATTACCAACGCGCCAAAAATACTGAAAGATGTAAAGAAAATTTAGAAATACATTTATATAAAATAATGATATAATATGCCCTATAATGTAAGAAAATTGGAATTTGGATATTAAATGAAATTAAAATGGAATTCGAAATGAAAAAAAGACATGTGCAAGGTTTAATCTTCAGTTTGGCAGAACCCTGCACAGCACATGTCTAAAAAATAATGCAATATTTCATGATATATACTGGCATATATTCTAAGTTTTCCTTTAATAATGTCTTAACAATACATTTTAGCGAAAACCTCGTTACATCCATCTTGTATGGACGACAAAATTTACAACAAAATTCATGCATAAAGTGTTTTTTCTAGGTCCATAAATAATAGAGCTATAATATGTTGCAAAGTTCTGGTAAAAAAAAAAAAAAAAAAAAAAAAAAAAAAAAATTATAACACCTTGTAATAATATATTTCTTTAAAATGCCAAAAGGTGTAAACTAAAAACATAATACACAGTAAAATAACTTTTATTAGGTTGTTTGACATGTTTCGGCTCACTCCGAGACATTATCAAAAACAAATGAGAATATTTTATAATTGCACGGGCTTTGAAGTTATTATTTGAAATGCTATCATTTAATTTTCATGTACTTTTTAAAATTACGCACGTTATTTTTATTTGGTTGTTTATTTATTCATTTATTTATTTATTAATAGCTCTAACTTACTAAATACTGACTAAAATTCCTTTTTTCTTGTATGAATTTGTTCCTGAAAAAGGTATGTTTTGCCTTGTACGTTTCAATCTGTTTAAAGATCTATAGCTTTTTAAATTTTAGTTAAAAAAAAAAAAAAAAAACTAAGCACCAAATTACCCCGCATTACGCTAATTTTCATGTATATATTTTTTTACTTTTCCACATAAAATTATCTGTGATTCTTTTTAATCCTATTTTAAACACGTTTCGCAATTTTCCCTTTTCTAAATATCTAATGATAAAATAAAAACTTAATAAAATAATGGTACAATAATAGATGTTCCTTAAATTGCCATAAAACAAATTATTTTTGCATTAATTAATAATATAAATATATTTTCAATTTCAGGGTAAAATAATCATGAATGCAATCACGAAATTAATCATTGACCTGCCAGATGGAAGTAAGTTTCGTGCCTTCCCTTTTAAAGAAAATATAGCAGAAAAGGACTATTTATTGCAAGACCTGGCCGATAAGCAAAATATTATTTTAGAGTTGAAATCAGACTTTGTAAGCAAAGAAAATGGTAATTTCAAAGCAGCTATTGAGAAGGCCATTTCAGTAAGTAGCCGGTGAGATTTCTAAAGCAGAAATATAAAACTCTAAATAAATGTTTCTTAAAAGTCTCACTTAATCTAGGATTTAGTTAATCTAGGATATATATAATCTATATATATAATCTATAACCACTCAAGTTGTTATGTCGGAATAGGCGCCATCCCCATTCTTCATTATATACAAATTCTAAAATATAAAAAATAGTATTGGGTAAATTATATACCAGGTGTCCCATAAATTTGTTAACATTTCAAAAATTCATAAAAAGTGAAGGAAATGGCTTATTTGAATGCAGTTTCCAAAATATTTATTCTCATGCGATGGATTTTTTTTTTTTTTTTTTGGTAACGAAAACATTTTTAGTGAATATTTTTGTCAATAGAGGGCGCTTCCAATTATAGGGTTGATTTTTGGCTATGGGTTACGTAAAGTCTCGAGTATACCGCAGTAGTTCAGTAGTTCGTCTTGCTTTAGCGGAGTTAAAGGACGCCATACGCCACGAAATATCCTGAATCCATCCAAATAGGGTACATGCATCAGTTAACGGTGTTCTCACTTACTTGTAAAATATAATTCCTTGAGGTGGCAGACACATAGAATATTCACTGCTATGAGCTTGTAAATATTTGCATGCAAATAGATGTAATTTTCCACGAAATTTTGGGATTTTTGTTAAAACGCCCTCTATAGACTAAAATTTTTACTATGTTTTTTTCTTTACCAAAATAAATAAATAAATAATAATAATAAAAAAAAAACGTATGAGAATAATTTTGTCACAAACTGCATTCAAATAAACCAATTCTTTCACTTTTTATGATTTTTTGATAGGTTAACAAATTTATGGGATACCGGCGGTATATTATAAACTTTTAATACAAAATTAATTTAAAATTATATAAAGAACATAATGTTTAACTTTTTCTGTTTTTTGTTAAATTATAATTAGAAACTGTGACAGTGCTTAGCGGCCGGAAATTAATACCTTGAGTGGTTAATATCTTTTCGCAAAATTGCGAAAATATTTTTGAAAATATCTTTGCCTTGATTCACAAATTATTTATGTGTCGGGAATAATGTATTTGAATGCAGCAATGGATATTACCCTTCTCTCAAAACAAACAGAATGAAGATAGAATAAAAGGAACAAGTAAGGTGAATAAAAATACAACAACATGCAAAATACATTGTTAAGTGACTAAAAATCCAGAAACAGAGACTGACTTGAGAAGAAAAATCCAATGAGTCTAGAAACATTCTAAAAGTTGCCTTTGCCTCTAATTTAGGGCGAAACCATGTTAAATCTATGGCTTCAAAAGAGTTGCTCGTAAAACAAGCTACTTTTTACTTACCCATCATACGTAGTATAGGGTATTACTTACCCATCATACGTAGTATAGGGTATTACTTACCCATCATACGTAGTATAGGGTAAGTCTTGTAATCGTTTTGAAAATCGAAACAAAATTTTTGACGGATTTACACGTTTCAGACACTGTAGATTCCGAAAAACATATTTTTAGAAAAAAAAATTTGCCGTCCGTCTGTGTGTCTGTAAACGCTCTATCTCCCGAAAAAATTGAGATAGAGACTTGCAATTTGGTATGTACTTAGTATGTAATAATGGGAAGAAGCCTATTTCATTTCAATAACCTCGATTAACCGGAACTATTTTTTTCGGACTCTCGAAATATTCGTTCTGATGAAAGGTATATAAAAAATTTCGAAATTGGTTATTTTAAGAAATGAATATAAAAGACAATAAAAAAACATAAATTATTCATACCGCATGAAGTTGATCGGATCCTGAGTTGCCGAGATATTTGGAATCCTATTTTCCACACTCTTCGATTTTTCATGACCCTGTATTTCATCCAAATTTCACTTCAAAGATATATTTTAATTGGAAATTTGACGCTTCATCCGATGCAATAAACCGCTAGTTAATAGGATTAATATTTTTGGAGTTATAAGGATGTTTCTTTCAAGCAATTCAGTCATCGAGCCTTTAAAGTTTGTGACGTCATCAAGCCACGATTTTATTCGAATTGTAATGCATTTTATAAGTAGTTTACACATTTTTATTTTAATATTTTACATTATGCATATCTATGATGGGTAAGTATCACGGTGGCCCCCAACGACTAGTTTTTTGTCGGAGCAATTTTGTCGCCTGTACTCAGAATCGGACCCATATCGCGTGCAACAGCCAATCAAATGCTTGTAAAACTGTCAACTCGCTTCAGTTTTTGCCCCTTCAACTTATCCCGTGTAATAGCACTTTAACCAGTTCAAGAATTTTAATACTCACCGTATTTTTCCATGTATGCCGCACCCTCATGTCACACGCACACCTATACCCTAACCTTTAATGACTCATTTGGAGAGAAAAACAGATTTTATCCTATTACAATCCAATTTTTAGTGATTAAAATTGCACAGTATTCGCAGTGAATTGCTTAATGGTTTCATAAATTTGAATTCAAAATTGCAGGCCAACTATTTTATGCAGTGACCAATGGCCATAGATACAGAGGTCAGGCAAATCTCAAATACTTATCATTTACCACATGCATCCAGATTTTCAAAGTGAATTTTGAATAGGAAAAAACCACGTGTTAATAGAAAATAATACAGCAACTTCCCCTCAAATATCAGTAATCATTCGAACTTTATGTTTGTAAACATGAGATTTTCATTTTACTTCCTTTAAATTTTAATTTATTTCATGTCATATCTACTTAAGAAAGATGATTATTCATCGTGCAAGATAAATGTCTCCATTTTCTAATCTGCTATACTTCAATTAAATCATTGATCAACGCTAAATTTTGCTTCGCGATAATTTAAGGAGTTTTTAAGGAGTATTTTGTTTATTTATGACGTTCTAAGTAATCCTTGTAAACTTTTTCATTTCTAAGGAGTTTCCAATGCTTTAAGGAGTCTGTTTATACTTCTCTAAGCTCCGGAGGAGCATCGGGGAGGAGGTAGAATCGCGCTGAGGAAGAAAATATACCGCAAAAGGGATTGGCAGAGAAAATACCTTTAAAGGGGCTCTTCAGTCATGCGAAGACGCTCCCTAGCTAACGTTAAATCTATGGGCGATTTCTTTGCGAATTTCTCGTTTGAATTTGAATATTTTTAAACGATTTTTTTTCATAGGTTAGCTGAGGTCGAACTCTAATATGACCATTTTTTACTTTTTCAATTTTGGTTGTAGATTCTTTTAATAAAGGTACTTTAACTTTCGGAACCTGCTTCGAAAGAAAAAGTACCTTTGTTAATAACATATACATTAGTTTAATCGTTTAATGCATTAATATATACTGATTCAATTTATTAATATTGGTGAATATTTTATTATCAATCTTAAGAGAGAAAAAATAAAATTATTGAGAGTTGCTTATTAGAGTTTCGTTCATCTCACGAAACCCTATTACTCCCGCTTCGTTGCCTGTCCGTCACAGAGCCGGTTCTCAGAAACTGTGTAACTTACTGTCATGAAATTTTCTGTACCTGTAGCTAAATATCTATTATGAAGCTCAAAATCATAAAATTTGAAAAAAAAATCGTATTATTTTAATGTATAGAGATAAAAAACCAAAAATCTAACAGCCTTTTCCTATTAAATTTAAACATTTTTCGTTATAGCAGTTGCCAACAATTAAAAATCCACAATAAAATTATTTCTACAATAATTAATTTTCTATTGAAAGATTTCCACTTGAAAAATGAAAACGAAATTAAAAGTTTCACCAATTGAAAAAAAGATTAGTAGGACGTCATATTGGTAATAATACGGAAATTTTCAAACATTTATCAATAATAGAAGGAGTATGAGTATGTGTATGCACAGAAAGCAGATTAATATAACGTCATTAGAGAATTAAAAAGAAAATAAATCTGACGTCTAACATTTTGAACGTCTCTATACAACATGTTTTAATTTTGAAATTGACTTTTTTTTTTTAATATCGCATTTAGTCCACATGACAGATATTATTATGACAGAGTATAATAGCGGGCGAAGCCCGCTATCGGACCGGTTCAGATTTTCGAAAAAAACGAGAAAAATAGAAAGGTAAATTTTTACGTTATAAAAAACGACTTTTTTTTAAATTAAATTTATTTGGATTTATTAAAAAAAGGATAAAGTGTTTTGAAAGGAATATTAAACGAAACCCTTTGTGCGATCTTCGATCACACTTACCACTTGTTTCTTTTTATTATCTAAAGGAAATGTGTTGCTTTTCTTAGTAGTTATGTGCAAATGTGCATTAATTTTCAGTAATCGGATCAACTGGCCAATTAGAGCTTCAAGACAAAATAATCATTTAATGTAAAAGATTTATTTCCTTGCCAGGGTATTATACATTTTCTACAAAAGAAAAAGACAACAACTACAAAAGAAAAAGATTATTTTTTCCCCAAGTAAATAAAACTTTTACAATGATGCTAAGACAGATTATTAAATGCTGAGATTAAAAGAAAGAAAATAAGTTTAGGCTATATAAATTAATGAATAACTTGAACGTATAAATTTGGTCTTAAAATATCATTCTGCACTATTAAAAATGTGCAGTAAAATATTAATGTAAACAATTAAGAAAAACAGCTCATATCGAAGCTTGCATTGAACAACTAAACTCGTGCCTACTTCAGCATTTTTATTGTTTTTAAAATGGCTGCATGCTGGAACCAACAACAATTGTAAACAATAAAAAGATGAATAAGGATTCGTTAAAAAACCTCGATCAAATAAATAAAGATTTATTTGACGCATATTGTTCAACTTGTAAAGATTATTTTAAAGAAAATCTTAACGAACGTGGCTTGAAGGAACCACTGCGTCGTCTTCATCTCATCGGAAAGTTGAAGTATTCTGACAGAACTGAAATTAAAAAGTATCACGATGAAATGATACAAAACATTAAAAGTATGTTCATGGAACCGTCTTCAAAACCTTCTGGCTTGATGGTAATTGATAAATCTTTCTTTTATCACATAGTTGAAGGTTCAGATGAAGTTGTGAATGAAGTCATAGAATGTACAGCGAATTGCGTGTCGATAAAACTGCTGCATCAAGCTAAGGTCGTAAGAACATCGTCTGTCTCATACCGCTATTTCGATAATTGGAATTGTTGCATTATTTTATCTTCGGGATATGTCGATACTACTTTTGAACAATCAGTTGTCGTCAAAGAGAGTAACCTTCCAACTTTGGCTCAGATGATTAAAAAATTTGAAGATGTTGTTTTCGTTTTGGCATCATACGTCCGTTACTTGAAAGAAACTGATTTCGAAGAGAAGATCAACGATTTAATACCTACCCGTCTCTTACCTTTCGAAAATGAATTGGAAACTTTGTATAGTGAACCCTTTTTCCTCACAGTCCAGAAATATGTTGAGAAGTACCTAAAACCTCAACATTACATTTCGTATATGGACCAGGAATGGCCTCCTTCTGGTCCCGCTCATGACCCTTCAGATTTCTTTGAAGAACTGGGAACATTCGAAAAAAATATTGATGAAACTTTAAAAATTGAAGAAGACGCAAAGAAGAGAAAAGCGAGACATGGGACATGGTGGTGGTCACAATAAAACTTTTGTGTATTAAAAGAAATTAAAAATATTAAAGGTTAACAAAAAATATTATCACTAAAAAAAATGCTTTAAAATGAAAGTAGTACTTGAAAATAAAGATACATTACTGACACATTTTATTTGGTTTTACGTCTGCTTTAATTTCATTGCTGATATAGTTAATCGTTCCTTTTGGGTTCACCGACAGGGACTGACGTCAAACATGAAAGACGCTGGCGACAGCAACGCGGTTTAAAGTAAATGTGGATACCAAGAAAACCTTATATATTACCTTACGTTGTTATGATAAGACCATATGTTATTACTATAAGACCAGCATGGCGTTACCCGTGTTAATCTATGGGAGGGGGGGGGGGCGCTTACGAGAGAAATAAAGACAAGTGTGTAAGTGTGATCGAAGATCGCACAAAGGGTTTCGTTTAATATTCCTTTCAAAACACTTTATCTTTCCTTTAATAAATCCAAATAAATTTCATTTTCCAAGAAAAAAAAAAAAGTCATGCTTTTTATAAAGTAAAAATTTACCGGTCTATTTTTCTCGTTTTTTCGAAAATCTGAACCGGCCCGATAGCGGGCAAAGCCCGCTATTATACTCTGTCATAATAATATCTCTCATGTGGACTAAATGCGATATTTAAAAAAAAAATCAATTTCAAAATTAAAATGTTGTATAGAGACCTTCAAAATGTTAGACGTCAGATTAATTTTCTTTTTAATTCTCTAATGACGTCATATTTCTGTATTCATTCGTCTGCTTTCTGTGTTTACACATACTCGTACTTCTTGTATTATTGAGAAATGTTTGAAAATTTCCATTTTATTTCCAATAGGCCATCCTATTAATCTTTTTTTCAATGGGTGAAACTTTTTACTTCATTTTCATTTTTCAGGTGAAAATCTTTGAATACAAAATTAATTATTGTAGAAAGAATTTTATTGTGGATTTTTAATTGTTGGCAACTGCTATAACGAATTTTTTTTTAATTTAATAGAAAAAGGCTGTTAGATTTTTGGTTTTTTATCTCTCTATATTCAAATAATACGATTTTTTCAAATTTTATGATTTTGAGCTTCATAATAGGTATTTAGCTATAAGTACACAAAATTTCATGACTGTAAGTTAGATAGTTTGTGAGAACCGGCTCTGTGACGGACAGACAACGAAGTGAGAGTAATGGGGTTTCGTGAGATGAACGAAACCCTAAAAAATGAGAATAACCTAAAAAATATGGCGATCATTATAACTAGACTCTGAGTTTAACGCCTAATTTTTTTTTAATATGGTGATCAAAATAACCGGGCAATGCGCGCTTCGCAGCCATAAATTACTACTACGTTGATCGCTACAACGGGACTTTGTGTAATTCGTGCCTCATAAATCATTTAAATGACAATCACTATAACGTGGCCCTGTGAATTTTGCGTACATAAACCGTTAAAACGACAATTATTTTAGGAGAGCCCGATGCACTTCACGCACCTATAAACCGTTAATACGACAATCACTGTAAAGAGGTCCTGTGCGCCTCGAGTCCATAAATCGTTAATATGGCGATCAGTATTCAAATCGTAAATCGCTACTTCAAAAAAAATAATAAAAAGAAAGAAAGAAAGAAATGCGACTAGTTACTGTATAAAGTTTGAAATTCGATCGCTAAAACTCGAAAAGCATAAAAACAATTTCTAAACACGAAATTAAAAAATGGCTGAACAAAAATTCACCCGGGAAAATGTCTTGCACAAAATATCTAATCAAAAATGAGCAACAGTTGTCTTATTCATCTAATTTTTCCTATTTGGTCCATAGCTAAGTTTGGTGACAAACATCAGTGATGCTGGCTGCGATATATGAGAGTTACAACAATGGTTACACAAATAAAATTAGTTTTGAGCCGAACCATGCTCACTAAAATACACAACTCGGCTAAGAATCCGATTACGGAAGAACCCCTTGTTTTTGATATTCAACATCCCGTTTCACTTCCTAGGCGTTGATTCTCGAAAATCGCTGAAATGCGCGTTTAACCATTTTTTGTTTAGTAAATTTGTTATGCTGCACATGACGCTCCTTCCTAAAACTGCTGCTGAGATATGGCGAAATGACATAAAGATTTCAACACCCCTTTAACCCCTTAGGAGTTGAATTTCGAAAAATCCTTTCTTAATGGATCTCTATTATGTATTACAAATATACAGGGTGATTATAAAAAAACTATCTTGATATATGAGCCCATAACTGTCATACCGTTCACAGAAACTGAATGAAATTCTGGCCTAAAGTATTTTGAGGTATGCGCTCAAGAATCACGTGAAAAACAACAGTTAAATTCTAACAGTTACGGTTACAGTGACAAAATTTCGAAATTTTCAAATGGCAACACCTACTTTTTTTTATTGGAATGTGATCTTCGTAGTGAAAAACCATAAAAAGCGTTGGAACGGTACCTGTAGCACGAAAATCGCCGGCGCTAGACAGACCAAGAAGAAAAGTGAAAACAACCCATAAAGGACAGAGAAGCAACAGAGAGTAAAACATTTTATTGTTCAGTGCTATCCACCATCTGCCGCATGTAAAGTGTCGTCGTGTGTAAAATGGAAAATGTATGAAACACAATAAAATGTTTTGTTTTCTGTTGCTTCTCTGTCCTTATTGGTTGTTTTCACTATTCTTCTTAGTCTGTCTAGCGTCGGGGATTTTCGTGCTACAGGTACCGTTCCAACGCTTTTTATGGTTTTTCACTATGAAGATCACATTCCAATAAAAAAAGTAGGTGTTGCCATTTGAAATTTTCGAAATTTTGTCACTGTAACCGTAACTGTTAGAATTTAACTGTTGTCTTTCATATGATTCTTGAGCGCATACCTCAAAATACTTTAAACCAAAGTTTCATTCAGTTTCTGTGAACGGTATGATAGTTAGGGGCTCATATATCGGGATAGTTTTTTTTATAATCACCCTGTATACCCTAAACTTTAAGTTTCTAGCTTCAGTAGTTTCGTCTGTCTGTACGTTGACGAAACAGTCAGGACAAAGCCTCTATAGATACAGATGATAAGGGAGCTTTGAAGGATACCATTAAAAGGCTGTCACAAAACATCTCTGTTGAGACAAACTATAAACGCTATATGCAGCGGACCCGATTATAGAAGATTAACCACTGATGTACATGAGCCAAATTTATCAATTTTCACTGTCACTGTTTTTGTTATCTGAGTATTACGAAGCCTATTGAGTATGTTTGAGAGTAGATAAAATTCGAGTGAACTCATGGCTCAAACTATAAAATCTTATAATAATATGTATTTGTCTTAATATCTCGAGTGATATAAGCTATAAAAGTCTGTAGGAAATTTAAAATTGTGTCCCTTGGCTAATGAACTTGTAGTTGTGGAACACCTAAATCTGATGTGTTTTATAATATTTACGAACTGTACAAATGGTACAGTCTTACCTAAGAACTGCACCCTTCTACTAAATAAGCGGACTGTACAACTGGTGCAGGCGCACCTGTGGACCTCATCCACCCTGTCTGTCGCTCCTTGTCGCGTAGGAACGCTGGTTCCAGCGACAGACCCTGTAATTTTTTTTTTGTGTCTTTAGTTCCTGCCACCTGTCGCGTGGGGCTTTGCCCGGCAGGACCCGCCATGGCGAAGTCTGTACTGCCACGTTTAATCCCTGCGTGCCGGGGAGCTAGCCGGGGAAGACATTAAACGCTCAACGGCTGGGTTCGCCCTCAGCCGAGTGGTCTTCCTCAGGCATTAAAATAAAATAGTTCTTAAATTATTAGAATGACTTTCAGAAATAAGGTATCACCAGCGGAAAGACCGAGCTACGCTCGGTTAAAATTAGCTTGCCCCCTAGTGACCCCAAAATGACCCACTAATCGAATTTTCTCGAATATATGACCCAGCCCAATGGTCTTCTTGTATCCCAAAATGGTAGGATACCAAATTTATTCAAAATCTTAGAGCCGTTTTTTCAGATAAAAATCGAGGGACTGGAGTTTGTAGTTCCTTACTTGGTGATAAGACGAGAAAAATGCCCAGTATCCATGGGAGCTTTCGTGTCAAAAAATAAAAGCGTATTAAAATAACATATAATGTATATTATTCATTATGTAATAAATATAGTTGTAATGGTACACAGTTATATTCTGCACCTGCGTTCCATGTCTCACTGTATACCACGTCGACTTGTTGATAAAAAATAATGTTTACATACTCTCCTTTGGCTTTGTTAGAGTCAAATCTTTGGTATTAAGAAAGTGGAGAAATAGTTCATCATTATGTAACATGATATTCAAACTGAAACACCACCAGTGCCTGATTTACGGCAGGGCATTTGGGGCACGGGCCCAGGGCCCCCAATTTTCAGGGGCCCCCAAATGCTACTAAAGGTTTTTCAATTATTGGCCAAAAGAGTTTTAACTGTCAAAAAACAAAATTAAAACGAAAAAATCTGTTTGTCAGAGATTATCTATGATATGTCAAAGTAACTTCATTTTCTGCTGATTGTCTTTTAACAATTTATGTGAAGTAATGTACAGAACTCCATTTTTGGGATTACCATATTATTTCATTTTTATTTTACATGTAAGGCCCTCATGGTTAACATGGACAAAGTCGTGGGGTTCTGCTAGTTACTTGTGTAAATTTAGTTCATTTTTTTCCCATACAAAGCTTGTATTGGAAAGAAAAAGTCGTTTGATTAATAGGATATGCTAATATTTTAAATAATTATAGCTTGGTACTGCGGTAAATTTATTATTAGTTGTGGAATACTTTATCATTCCAGATATATGGACTTGCATAGAGAAAGGTAATCAGCACCACACAGTTTATTGTAAAATTCAATTAAAAATTCATAATTATCAAATAATTATTTAAAAGTAAATTAATGATTATCAAATTTAATTTTTTTAATTAATATTTTAAAGAAATTATCAAAGTCAGTAGTGGTTATCTTAATAAGTACTGCTTTCGATATATTTTTTTATTCAAAGAATCTGTGCAAGGGGGCCCCTCCATACGCATCTGTGCCCAGGGCCCCCAAATTTCTAAATCGGTCCCTGTCACACAATAAGACAAATCACACAATAAGACTAAAATTTATGACCTGTCTGTAACAGAGTTAAATGAGTAACTTAAAAAAATTACTTTCTATTCGTACTTCTAAATGAAACTTCCAGTGAACACTCCAAACAAAGCAAAAGTAAACGGCTTAAACATCTAGCGATACAAACAGAAACTTCGTTTTAAAAGCGTCTCTGTTTCATTGTGTATGACTATTCCCTATATGATCATGTGTGCATGTATTTTAATGAAATAGGCATTTGCATATTTCATCCAAATAGCTTCACGTAAAAATCTTACAAAAATTTTCAGTACCTGGCAGTATTAATACCATCTGCTAGCCAAACTTGCAGAGCAGTCAGCCATTTTGTTTTACAGTCACAGCAATTTATTTGTTAGAGAAGATAACCAAAACTACCTAAGTTACCAAAGTAAAAAGTTGTAAAAATATCATTTGTTAAAGATCGCTATTGCAAAATTTCACGCCATTAATAAGATAAGCTTTTGTTTGGCCTTTTTATTTCAGTTAGACGTATTTTATTTTTGCAAGTTAGGCTTGAATTCATGGATAGGCTGCTTGTGAACAAAACATATGGGAGAATTTTAATCATTCTTTAAAATGATCATAATGCTTATGATTTTTCCATAGATAAATATTAAAAAAAATCCTCAGAAAAAAAAATCCTCAAAAAAAAAAAAGTGTAAATATATGATTATGAAAAGGTTTTTGTTTAAGATGACATTGAGAAGCAATACAAAAAAAGTAAAAAAAAATATGTATCATGTGCCCTCTCCCCTTCCCTAATCCATACATTTAAAGCTAAAATCGCATTTTTTAAGATAAGATTCACACAAAAGTGACCTTAGTGCGCATGCTTCAACTTTTTTTTTTTTTAAATCATGAATGGGAGGGGGAGTTCTCCCTGCTTATTTCATGGCTAGCGCAGGAATCCTGTTTAGCTCTGAGCGCGCTGGGGAAAAACGCGCACTGCTAGCAACCTGATTTACTGAGGAAGAACAGAAGAGACGCTCTCTTTTCTTCGAGGGAATGAAGAACCATTTAAATGAAGAATGCGTTTATTTCGCAATTCTGTTTTAACTTTTATCGACTAAACAGTTTGGTTTATTTGAAAACGAAAAACATATTCTGAAAGATCGCACTCTTGCATCTCAAATGCCGCAATCAATTCGAAAAAAACAAACAAATTGATGTTAACCCTTTGAAAAAGATAACAATATTCCTGACGTAATTTTTACACGGGCTGTAAAACCTTTATATTTATAAACATTAAAATTTTCAAAGGGTTTGGACAACAAAAGCTTTTTTCTTAATGTTTTCTTATGAGCCCTTTTATCACTAATTATCAGTATTTTTTCGCGATTTTGTCATTAAAAATATAAATTCATACAAAATCGGGGCGGGTCAACTAGTTAATTTTAAAAAGTAAACGCAGTTGTGAGAACAGCTTTGAAATGCTAATTTGCATAACAATAATGAATTAATAATGATCATTTGATTAAAGTATATAATTTCTATAATTTAATTAACATTATTTTTTAAATATAATTATTTTATTTAAAGATCCTTCGAGCTGCCGATGAAAATTCTGAGGAGCCACCGGGCAACATCATCATCATAACGGGAACTCAAGATAATTTGATTGTAGTGTTACTGAAAGATGTCAATGCCTGCATTAAAATTCATGAAAGTTCTGTTCCCGAAAATATAGATGAATTAACATCCAACTTGCCTTGTTTAGAAGTGGTGCGAATTCCGATGTCTGATAAACCGGAGGAATTTTACGAAAAACTAATTGGAACTATAGAAAAAATTTGTCCATCTAAAGTAGAAGATAGGCTTACAGAAATGGTAAGATTCAAGAGAAAATTATTGTCAAAAAAATGTAAAATCAAAATTTTTCTTTTGCTAAACAAAATATTGCGAATCATAAGATATCCTAAAATAGACTAAAAGTTTTTAAAATCCAATAACAAATAAACGGTGACGCCTATGGAAGTTTTTCTAACAGATTTCTTAACAACTCTTCCTTGTTTTAGTTCCATATATCACCGATTGACGGCGCTGTACTGCTCAAACTGTTAAGACCCTTAAACGAATGTATAAAAATGAATTAAAGTTCACTCAACTTTTAATATTCTTTCAATAGTTGAAACTAAAAAAAAAAAAAAAAAAAGAACATGTTTGCGTTTTAAAATTGCAAAGGTTCTTTTGAGCCGTATTACAGTTTGAACTGAGTTATATAGAACAGCGCCACCTATCGGTGATATTTAGACCTAACATACAGAAGTGTAGTAAAGAAATTCCCGAGTTCACACGTTAATATCAGCAAGGATAACTTCAATATCCTGTCATCGTTTGCTTGTCATCGAGTTTTTAAAAAATGTGCAATCCATTTTAGGATATCATGTATTTTATCGCACCCTATTTTTAATTTTTACTCTACTTTTCTCATAGGTGAAGATTCAATACATAGAAGAAAACAAAGCGTTGAAGTTTCAAGTTGACGATTTAACTGAAACAATTACATTGTCGATATTTGCTGAAAAAGAGAGTGACAATTTCAATCTGGAAATAAACGGAGAAAAGGAAAAAGAAACAGAAGCAGTAATTTATGGAAAAGTTCTACAGTTATCTTATACACTTACACAGGTATTTTTTTATTTTAATTTAAATAACAAAACTAATAATTAACGGATTTGGAAATTTCTAATTTCGCTACAATTACATAAATATGTTTTTTTTTTCTTTTTAGGCTGGAACTATTAATTTCACCTATCCTCATGATACTGAGCCTATGTTAGTTGAAGTAAAGGAAACTTCTAAGGCGGGAAAATATTTTTCTGCTGAAATAAAAGTGCACGACACAACTACAGCAGACGATACGCATCAAGTAATTATTTGTTTTAAAGTAATATTTTGCATGCAATGATTATTTAAACTAGGGTCAGAATTCATTTGTTCCATCAAAGATATTAGTAGGTTTTCTAACTACGATTATTCTTAGGCCCGTGTGCAATTTTATGATTAAGTATTGTGAGTGGTCTTATTTTTTTCCTTATGTATTGTAGATTAAGAAAAGTGATGGTGGACATCCGGGAGCCGTGACTGGGGAGGGGGAGGGGGAGGGGAGGGAAAAGAGCTGAAGGGAGAAAGAGAAATTTTTTTTTTTTCTGTTTCAATAAAATATTTGTATATATATTAATGTTTAAAACTGTTTTATAGAATGAGAAAAGCGATGGAGGGCATCCAGGACCCGCGATTGGAGAGGGGGAGGAGAGGGGAAAGGGTTGAAGGGGGGGGGGAGAAAAAAATATTTTTTTCTGTTTCAATTAAACATATGTACATATATTAATGTTTAAAACTGTTTTATAGAATGAGAAAAGTGATGGTGGACATCCGGGACCCACGACTGGGGAAAGGGAGTGGGAGGGGAGGGGAAAGGGAGTGGGAGGGGAGGGGAAAGGGTTGAAGGGAGGAATAAAAAAAACTGTTTTTTCAGTTTCCATAAAATATATGTATATATATTAATGTTTAAAACTGTTTTATGGAATGAGAAAAGAGATGGTGGACATCCAGGAACTGCGACTGGGGAGGGGGAAAGGTTGAAGGGAGGAAGAAAAAAATTGTCTGTGTCAATAAAATATGTATATGTATATTAATCTTTAAAATTGTTTTAACGAATGAGAAAAAATATGATGGACATCCGGGACCTGCGACTGGGGAGGGGGAGGGGAGGGGAGGGAAAAAGGTTGAAGGGAGGAAGAAAAAAAATTGTCTGTGTCAATAAAATATATGTATGTATATTAATGTTTAAAATTGTTTTAAGGAATGAGAAAAGAGATGATGGACATCCGCGACTGGGGAAGGGGAGAGGGAGGGGAGGGAAAAGGGTTGAAGGGAGGAAGAAAAAAATTATTTTTTTCTGTTTCAATGAAATATATAAATGTTTAAAACTGTTTTATAGAATGAGAAAAGCGATGGTGGACATCCGGGACTTGCGACTGGGGGTGAGGGAGGGTAAGGAAAAAAAGTTTAAGGGAGGAAGAATTTTTTTCTTTTTCAATAAAATATATGCATGTATATTAATGTTTAAAACTGTTTTATAGAAAGAGAAAAGAAATGGTGGACATGCTGGACACTCTACCGGGATGGGAATGAGAGTGTTTGAAGGGGAGAAGCTGAAACCAAATATTTTGTTATAGTTGTTTTAGTTAAATGTATAGTTAATGTTTAAAATATTTTAAAATTTAATTGATGGTACCTGGACCCACAACAAGAGGGTTTAAGGGGAGTTTGAGTGGGGAGAGTCAATTTTTTTTAAGTGTTGGTATAATTTTTTATGTCGGAAGAATCATAACGTTTATCATTATATTATGGTATTCCCAAAATTTACAGATACTTAATGGCAAACCTGTGTAAAACTGAAGTCTAAAATGATGTCATTTTGAAACTAAAATTTTTCATCACTAAAATCATCAAAAAGATTTTGACACTAAAATCTTTTTGTTGCAGGTAAGTACTGAATACAAAGAAGAATTATTAACAAAATGGAGTCAGTAGAAAGAGGAGAACCATCCAAGAGAAAAAGATGTAACGATGTTTGTATACCGTGTAAAAGAGAAAGTAGTGAAATTTTTTTTTAAAGTGCTTGAGAAGAAACTTTTAAAAATCTATCAAATACAATAGTTAAATTTTTAAAATGGAAAGATGAGCAATGTGATACAGAATTTAAGTGGAATAAGAGGAATCTATCATCGATACAATTGTACAGATATTGGACAATTTAGGTGGTGATCCTGCAGTAGAAAATATACAACAGCTTCGAATGAACTGGCATCTAACTTGTTACAAACCACTGACTCATAAGAAAAAAATGGAAAACTGTAGAAAGATGTTATTTGAAGATGCAAAATTAAGTAGATTTAATGATTTCTGAAAAAGCTTGTACCTCAAAACCATTTACTCGAGCTCAACACACATCTAAGTATGATAAACAACTGTGCTTTTTCTGTGATGGAACACAAACAAGAAAACATCCACTTCATCATGTCTCATATGGTACAAGATGTTCTAATTTGAGAGAAGAAGTCGAACTAAGTGGAATATATTATCCATACAAGATTTTCACTGTTGAATTTGTAAGGTATAGTGTCTTATGTGATGATGGAATATCAATACTCATTGTGGGACTTTGCCCTTCGAAAGCGAATATTATAGGGCTGGGTAAATTTTGTCTGGAATGTCAACATTTTCTTCATCAGAAACCAGTCTGAGATCTTCAGTTACATCGCCTTCTTCAATAGTTTGGTAAATAACCTCTACTGTTCCGTGAGGAGTATTCCGACTATCAGGAGTGTCTTCTTGAAAATCTATGTTATCAATAGCCAAATGAACGAACGTACCTGACATTATGTCCGGTGGCAAGTAAAGTCCTTCATTAGCATTCATTTTAACCGCTACAGACTTAACTATTCTATTTAATATTTTCCAGATACGAGAGTAGTGTACTGAGAGGCCTAGTGAATGAATAAAATTCACATGATTAGAGATGCGAGTCAATTGATAAAGTGATAAACCAGTGAAAACTTGCACTGGAAGTTCACGTGCATGCTTGCTTACTTTTGATTTGGATCTTGAAGCCTGGTAATGAGATAACCAGCCAAATATTAGTGTTTGAGACAAACGGTTAACCCGATCATCAACTTCATTCATACGTGTTTTCTCTGAAGGGAATCACCTTTTCCAACCAAACACCATTTAATGAAAATAGTTAATAATTCGGATTTTTGCTCAGTATCAACATTTAAATTTCCTTCAAATGTCTAGCGCTTTGCGTTCAAACCTGCTTTTCTTAATATTTTGACTGCAGAAAGTAGTACCTTAAATTATTCATCTTGGGGTATCATCTTCCAGTTTACCAACAGCAATATTTTTAGTTTCTTTTTAAAATACACGTTCAGATTCATTTTTTCGTCTAGACACAGAAAACTCACACCGGGAACTTCTTCTTCAAGAAAAGCCTTTAATTCCTTTCTTGATTTAAGCCGTGTTGATCGATCAATGCCATTAGAAAAACAGACATTAATGTAAGTGCTATGCAAATCGGCCATACTCGTAACATTTCCTTGAGTAAGAAAGTCTTCCAACATACAGAGAAATTCAGTTTCTGAAGCTGCAGTAGCTGCTAAACATTCATCGTGTTGTTCATCGAATTTATTTCTACGAATCACGTGTGTAACATTTCTAGTCCAGCAGATTCTATGATACAAACTGTCGTTTGGGTTGATACATTCGCTAAGCCTCGCATGCCAAGTATTGTTTCCACTTAGTTTGACTGCTTCTCTGAAATTAGAACCTCCTGTATCATATGAGACATGATGAAGTAGGTGTTTTCTGGTTTCTGTTCCAACACAGAAAAAGCAAAGTTGTTTCTCATATTTTGATGTGTGGTTTTCATACTTTGACAGTCGCGGGTCCCGGATGTCCACCATCGCTTTTCTCATTCCATAAAACAGTTTTTCAACCTTTTACCCTCTCCTCTCCCTCCCCCTGCCCAGTTGCGGGTCCCGGATGCCCACCATAGCTTTTCTCATTCTATAAAACAGTTTTAAACATTAATATATATATATATGTTTTATTGAAACAGAGAAAATATTTTTTTTTACTTCCTCCCTTCAACCCTTTCCCCTCCTTCCCCCTCCCCCTCCCCAGTCGCGGGTCCCGGATGTCCACCATCGCTTTTCTCATTCTATAAAACAGTTTTAAATATTAATATATGTACATATGTTTGATTGAAACAGACAAAAATGATTTTTTCTTCCCCCCTTCAACCCTTGAACCATTTCCTCTCCCCTCCCCCAGTCGCGGGTCCCGCATGTCCATCATCTCTTTTCTCATTCCATAAAACAATTTTAAACATTAATATATATATATACATATATTTAATTGAAACAGAAAAAAATAATTTTTTTCCTCCCCCATTCAACCCTTTTCCCTCCCTCCCCATCCCCAGTCGCGGGTCACGGATGTCCACCATCGCTTTTCTAATTCTATAAAACAGTTTTAAACATTAATATATGTACATATGTTTAATTGAAACAGAAAAAAAAATTCTCCCCCCCCCTTCAACCCTTCTCCCTCCCCCTCCCCAATCGCGGTTCCCGGATGCCCACCATCGCTTTTCTCATTCTATAAAACAGTTTTAAACATTAATATATATACATATATTTTATTGAAACAGAAAAAATAATTTTTTTTCTCTCCCTCCCTTCAGCCCTTTCCCCTCCCCAGTCACGGGTCCCGGATGTCCACCATCACTTTTCTTAATCTACAATACATAAGGGAAAAAATAAGACCACTCACAATACTTAATCATAAAATTGCACACGGGCCTAAGAATAATCGTAGTTAGAAAACCTACTAATATCTTTGATGGAACAAATGAATTCTGACCCTAGTTTACTGTATAATTTTTTTGTCTTGGTGTGTATTAGCCCCTACCCCAATCATATAGATGTTTGTACTAATAATTTTAAGACATTTTGTACATTTAAAAATTTTACTTAAGTTTATTAATTACCCATCATACGTAGTATAGGGTATTAACTAAGGTCCTGATCCAGGGTCGATATTTTAATGTATTAAGTAAATATTTTTCTTTTACACAACAGTTAATCATATAGATTATTTTTGATGTCAAGATCCCTTTTTCTATGCATATAATAAGCGTACAACGGTGAATAATATATCATTCGAAATATTTTTGACATAGTACACTCAAATTTCGTTTAAACACGTTGTTTGATTAAAAATTGCAGTGAGTCAAAAATTAATGAAACTTATCAACAAATAATCTCAAAGATTCGCACGGGTCCTTTGGTTATTTAAAAAAAAATGCGAAATCGAATTACTTAAAGCACAGACTGCCATTGCAAAATAACTTTCCCTGATTAGAGACATCCGTAGCTAAAACTGATGGAGGAAAATGAGATTATATTTTATGTTTCGACTTTTGAAGAATTTCGAGAAAAACAAATTTAGTATCATTTAGCACAAAAGTTGTCACCGTTGGAGTTGAAAACAGATATGTGCAATTAATCGCTAGTAAAATAAATTATGCAAATTGTTCTGAGCGTGCATGGTAATTAGCAGCGTCACTAGTTTTACTTGAAAATGCTTACACTAATCTTATTTGAAACAGAACGTTCAGGCGAATAATAACATTGAATTTAAAAAGGTGGATTTAACTTTGTGCCGTTATTTTAAAAATAAATGAACAACGGGAAATAGCACAAATAAAAATATATAAAATGGCAAACAGTTGTTTCGGAGCCCCTAAAGCTCCATCGAACCTTTACGACCTTGATTTTTCGGAGGCTTATCATATATGAAAGAATTTAGGCAACTTAAATAATGATATGTCCAGTACACCAAACTTTTCACATGTATGGCTACCTTTAATTTCTCTTCCGTTAATTCATTGTCTTCGTTTCCCCCTCCTTTCTCTCCTCCGTACTTAAACTCGCCCGGACTGGCCGGGCGCTCCTATTCGTTCCTGCGTCACATGTGTTTCCTGTCTCCTTTGTTGTTTTTGAAAAGGTCGCCGCCATTCAATCTTGAACGCGCGCGAGAGACGCAAGCATATGGCTTAAACTGACTTGAACTTTTACATGGCTTGAACTTTTAAATCAGTTTTAATCTTTAGAATTGGCACTGATGATGGAGCTTTAGGGGCTCCGAAACAGCTGTTTGCCATTTTATATTTTTTATTTGTGCTATTTCATGTTGTTCATTTATTTTTAAAACAACATTGAATGCCTGACTCAGTATGCATGTAACCAGGCTGTACCAAAGTACAGCAAAACTTTGGTATATTTTTCCCCCGCAGTATTCATCTCTCCATTCTTTCAAAAGCCTAAATATAAGATATGTCTTCATTCCGGCCATTAGTTTTAGATACAGATGCTTCCAAACAAGGAGAGTTATTTTATAATCATGGTGTATTTTATGTTTTAATAGCTTTAGGTAATGATTCAGGTACGTTTCAACAGTTTTTATTAAGAACAGTGAAGTGATCTTGATTAACGGAATATTCCATTGCGACATTTGGGGATTAAACTTAGTATGTTACCGTATAGGTGTCAGTGGAGTACAAAAGGTTAAACATTCGAAAGTATAAAAATAAGTGCAGACATAATAGAGGTTTGTAAAATTTGATAATGATAAGATAAGGTGATTTTCACTGTTTGATGATAGTGCAATTCTGTTATTCTTTTATAGATGCCAGTCATTATTTACGCGATTGTTCGTTTTGGATCATATCCTGTACAAAATGCTACAGTACTGGCGATAATTCACACACCAAACGGAGACCAAATTGATCTGAGAATGAATGACGACGGAAGAGGAGGTAATTATTTTCTTCTTATACTATCTTTTTCAGGTAGACTTATACTAGGGGCAGTTGGAAAATAAGACAGAGGTGTGTAAGAAAGACAAAAAATGTAATGAGACATTAAAGATAAAACATAGCTTTATTTTTTCACATAAGTACCAAGTACATTGAGACATTTGTCATACCATTTTATAAGCTTCAAAAAGCCCTCCAGGAAAAAATCAGGGCTTTGCATACGGACAAAGCGTTGAACGGCTATGGGCGAGAAAGACGACACAGCAGGTGAACGCGAACGTGCAAGACACCGATACACCATTGGGTCAAGTATTCCGGTTTGATCCAAAAGGAAGACCGTTAAATGACCATTAGTGTCAAGTGACAGGTATCCCTTTCAGAAATTGAAAAAAGCAAAAACGACGCCATTTTGATGCGTAATTACTTTCTCTATAACTTCCGGTGTTGCTGGTCATTAGCGAATGATTGATCTCCTTTCGAAAAGCAGGAAATTTCTCTTGGTTTTTACCTTTTTTATTAGATGTACAGGTCGACCGCGATCAAGCAGATGGCGCTATTGCAGTGCCTGCGCAGATGGCGCTGTTGCATGTGTCGTCTCTCGCCCATAGCCGTTCAACGCTTCGTCCGTATGGAAAGCTCTGATTTTTTCCTGAGGGGCTTTTTGAAGCTTATAAAGCGATATGACAAATGTCTCAATGTACTTGGTACTTATGTGGAAAAATAAAGTTATGTTTTATCTTTAATGTCTCATTGCATTTTTGGCTTTCATACACACCTCTGTCCACAGTCTCCAGGGGAAATTTATTTTCCGTCTGTCCCTCGTAGTTCTGATTTTTTTTATGGTAGAAATTCTAATGTTAAGTACTTCTGAGACACTTTTTTCTTGTTAATCTTTCATGTTTTCTTATTTATTTATTCAATTTTGTAACAAATATCAACATTAACTTTTTTAAATCCATTTTTTAATTAAATAATAAATATATATATATTTATCGGAATAGTTGGCGATGTTTCAAAATCATTCCAGAAATCTTGAGATTTTAAACAATAAATAATATTCATATGGCTGTGAAAAGAATAATGAAAATGCATTAATAAAGTTCATAAGATTAATATTTTTGGCCATCAATTGTAACTGCTCCGATTTAAAAAAAAAAATATTCGCAAGAGAAGATCATAGACACTTGGCAGAGATCCGCGCAAAAGAAACAGTGTAATTACAACAATGCAGGAAATGTATTCTTTTCAAGTCAATGTGATAGCCTTGCCAAGGTGAAATAGCACTCTGTCATGTGTATTTTCAGAATAAGCTAAATTAAAATTTAGACCCCCATTGTCGCCAGCATCCGATTTGTCATAAAAGGAATTATTTTTCATTTTAGCGATAGAATAGCTATTATTTTTAGGTGCGTTCGTAATTATATAAATACGTAGCATCTATAGTCGTCGTCTGGTTCGTCCGTCCGTATAACAGCGCAAAAACTACCCAACCAAATGATTTGAAATTTAATACATATAATCGTTGATAAATGTTGTCGAGTCATTTTAAATTTTATGAAAATCGAATCAAAACTTGAAAAAATATTAATAAAAATATTTATTAAGTAATTAGAATTTTTTAAACATTGGTACTTCCTTGTAGCTTCTGAGGATTAATCGTCAAGCGACCGAGATGTATCGTCAAGTTATCTGACATGTATGACGTTACAGTCATATATGACGTATATGACATTTTATAACCTCTATGACCAAATTATAGTAAGTTATTCATTCTATTAAATACTATCATACGTAATTAATTCAATGATATCCCAAATAGATACTAAATGAAAAAAAGTCTAAATATGGATTTTATTTTCTGAAATTTTTAAAGCTAGGCTTAAGTTTAAGGAGGGGGAATCTCCCTCCTTCCATGGATCTGCCATTGATCATTGATAACTTTAGTTCTATCAAAAAATTTAAAAATTCTTTTTGAGATCTATTTCTTAGGATTAGTCATTAATTAAAAAAAGAAAAGTGATCACTAACCATTTTAAAATGCATTTCTATTTTGCAGCACATAAAAAATGAAAAAGAAAAATTAGCGATATACATTTTTGTGATGGATCAATGCTGATTTACTGTAAGTAAATCATTCAAAAGACAGCCGTTATTGATAAACAGCGATTGGGTATGACAACTTAGTTCCTAAATAAGGTTTCAAAATACTCAATCTATTTACAGGGTGACTTTTAATTAACCAACTGAAATAACTCTCGAGTCGTTGCAGATGGCACTACAAACATTCTTTTTATTAAAAGAAAGTGGAAAAGGAATTTAATGGATAAGGTTTTCAAAGTGAGACCCTTCAGAGGTGATACAATAGCGCAACTTAGTCACAAAGTTGTCAGTAACAGAATCGAGCGTTTCATTTTATGCTTAAAAATGTCAGTTATGGAACTTTTTGAGGCTAATAAGGTCTGTCGACTTCTTCTTGTAAACCAAATCTTTCATACGACCCTAAAGATAGAAATAGAATGGATTCATATCTGGTGAATAAGGTGGCCAATTTTCTTATCAGATCTCTTAGGATTGTTCTAGAAGTTTTAGGTCGGTTTTTGAATGTTGAAGACCATTTCTGTAGAAATAATGTTGCATTTTCAGCACATAAATACCAATTTTTAACAATAAAAATACGGTGTTCAGTTGAATAGGACGCTTTGTGAGACATTTTCAAAATTGCATGGAACTGACACTAAATAAATACCTTTTATGCCTTCTCTCATTGCACGCATTCGTACCGCCATCTAGTGAGGCTCTGAGAAGTTATTTCAGTTTGAAGTTGTAAGTTAATTAAAAGTCACCCGGTATAAGGTATGATTTTATGTTTGTGTTTTCACTGTTTAACAAAATGTTCATTTCAGATCCTGACATTACCCGGAATGACGGTGTATACAGTCGTTATTTCATCGGCTTTAATGGTACAGGAGAATACAACGTAACTCTGGTAGTAGCTAATAATGGATTCGCAACAGGTTATGGAGCACATAAGGTGACTGAAGGTAAATGCATTTTTATACTAAGAAAAAAAAATCAGAATGTGAAATTTTATTTTCTATGTATCACAATAGGGATTTATTAATCTACTGTCTTCTTCTTATTTCAAAAGATATGTTTTCCATGAAAATATATATATATATATATAATAATCTTTTTAAATTAGTTTTATTTTGTTGTCAGTACATTGATTTTGACACCATTTTATTGTTTACAAAACTTTCTCATTAAGCACTATTTCAGTATGTTGTTGAGGGGGGTCCCTTTTCAAAAGCGGTTACCATAATTTATAATTTTTTTTTTATAAGATAACATTAAATCATTAGAATATATTAATTAGATCTATGATACAATGAATAGTACAATGGTATTTGTAACTGTTTTTTTTTAATTAATTTTTGTATATTTTATGTTATACGAGGTTTATGAAATACGAGGGCAGTTTGATAAGTCCGTGACTAAATATGACTAAACCAATATACATACCAAAATGCATTTTATTTCTCTATATAATATGCTTTCATAATGTTACACTTTTTCCAACGATGTCCTAACTTTTTTAATTCTTCCAAACAATAAGATTTCTCAAACTCTTCAAAATAGGCATTTGTGGCATTAATGATCTCAGAATTTGAAGAAAATCTCTTTCCACCAAGCCATTTTTTTAAATTTGGAAAAAGAAAAAAGTTACTGGGGGCCAAGTCAGGAGATCAGGGTGGATGAGGGAGCAATTTGTATCGTAATTCAAGCAATTTAGCGGCTGCGATTGTAGATGAGTGCGCTGGTGCATTGTCGTGATGAAAAAGCATTTTTTTTCTTGGACAAGTAGGGACGCTTTTCTTTCAATTTTGCATTAAAACGGTCTAATAAATCAGCATAACACTGTCCGGTGATCGGTTTTCCTTTTTCCAGATAGTCAATGAGGATTGCGCCCTTTGAGTCCCAGAAAACTGTGGCCGATGGAACTGTTTTTGCCTTTTTCGAGCACGTTCATTAGAAGAAGTCCACTGTTTAGACTGTTCTTTCATTTCTGGTGGTTATTAGCAATGTATCCATGTTTCATCAATTGTAACATAACGCCGCAAAAAGTCGCTTGAATTGCGCCCGAATTTGTCCAAACATTGCTTTGAAATGGTTATAGGAGTACGCTTTTGATCCACTGTCAGCAATCGCGGCACCCATCTTGCTGATAACTTTTTCATGTCCAAATGTTCATGCAAGATATTGAATACACGTTCATTTGAAATGGTTATCATTTTAGCTATCTCACGGACTTTCACACGGCGGTCTTTTAACACGATATCAGGGATTTTGTTGACAATTTCGTCAGTCGTGAGCTCAATTGGACGTTCAGAACGTTCTGCATCTGTTGTGCTCGTACGGCCACAATGAAATTCCGTAAACCACTTGTGAACCATACCATGTAATGGAGCAGAGTCCCCATAATATTTTTTCAACTTTTCTTCAGTTTCGGTAATTGTTTTTCCGCGCAAAAAATAGCTTGCTGACTATGTTACATTAATATACGAATGTTTGTATCGTTCATAAATATTAATCTAGTTATATATTCGTATTTGAATCCAATCCGCAGTTTTGTATATTGTTATTTTATTAAACCCTTTTTTGTTTATGTTATATTTCAAGAATCTTTTGTTCTATGAAGAAAATCTTGTGGATAAATATACACTAAAACCCAACATTTAACACACAATATCAAACTGTAGCACCATAAACAGACGTACGTTTCGTGAGTAACTTGGACTCACATCATCAGTGTCAGTAAAAATAAAAATAATTCTTCTATTCTGTTGAAACTATTATTTATTTATCACAATCCCACACACACATACGTATATATAAATATATAATGAATAATAATGATAAAAAAATACCTTCAATACTACCATAAATGCAAATTTCATCGTATTTTCTTAAATGTCTCGCAGTTTAATAAAACTTTTCTTACATTTTAGGTTATAGGAGCTGTTGTGGGAGTGTTGTGAATGGAGATACTACTCCCAGACTTTTAAGTCGATTTACAAAGTTGTTCTATACTACTTTTACAGCTGAGCGTGCTCGTCCAGAGGATGGATATAAACCATCAAGAATAACCGATTTAAGAATAGACAATGTTACTGATGATGGAATAGTTTTAAAGTGGACAGCGCCTGGCAGAGAAGCCGATTATGGCACAGGTAAGGTTTTCAAAATATATAATTTAATTAAAATTTTTAAGTGCAGTCGAACCCCGATTTAACGATTACAAAGGGTGCATTGAAAATCATTCTTAAAGCGAGGTTATCGTTAAATCGCACCAGATAACACATTCCATACTAATAAAAGAAAAATTCGCTCTGCCTCTGTGTGTGCTGTGCCTGCCTGTCGGTCGGCGATGGCTAGGAAAATCTACCACACGCAGAAGTCTGAAAATTTGGGTAAGGATAGTCCAAGGCAGGTACTCTGATGCACCCGAGGTTCATATTTTTTTATTTTTGGATAAATAGTCGATATATTAATTAACAACCAGAACGAACTCTTATCAAAAACATTTTTTTTTTTCCCTTAAACTGGCTCTCAACTGCATTTCCAGGGTCGGCAAGCAGAGGACGAAGAAAGCTTGATAAAGGTTCTCTCTCCCCCCCCAATTCGTGCCGCCTAAACTACCAGAAATACAGAAAAGCCAAAAATACACGCCTTTCTAACGAAGCAATTAGTTTTAAAAATTGAATTCTTGTTTTTTATTCGAAGCTCGCATCGACTAAATGTAACACGAACATGATACGGAAAAAACGAAAAACCAGCTTAGTTATGGTACTTTATCCCACCCGACGGTGCAATCTGTTTAAAAAAATACGAAAGTTAATTCTTTCAAAAAAAAAAAAAAAAAAAAAAAAAAAAAAATCAATGGCACTCCGGGAGTGCCGACAGAAGTGAAAACTTCAACAATTGCGTGTGTATTTTTTGAATCATCAGGAAATGTTTTATTGTGCAGGAAATACTTTTAAATGAAGTGTTTTTTTATTCATTATTATAAACTACCACTATAAAAATTATATTACAATTTTCATTTAATGCGCTATTGTACATGAAAAATAATGCATATTATTTTACATAAAAAAATTTCGGGAACTAGACTTCAGTCGCACTATACCGCTTACTATACTCTTACATTTTTCTGCGTTATTACACCGCTTACATTTTTCTGCTTTACTATACCGCTTACATTTTTCTACGTTTACTATACCCCTTACTATACCGCTTACATTTTTATGCACTTACTATACCGCTTACATTTTTATGCGTTTACTATACCGCTTACATTTTTCTGCGTTACTATACCGCTTACATTTTTCTACGTTACTATACCGCTTACATTTTTCTGCGCTTACTATACCGCTTAATATATTGCTTACATTTTTCTGCGTTATTATACCGCTTACTATGCCGCGTACTATACCGCTTACATTTTTTCTGCGCTTACTATACCGCTTACATTTTTCTGAGTTTACTATACCGCTTACATTTTTCTGCGTTTACTATACCGCTTACTATACCACTTACATTTTTCTGCGTTTTCTATACCGCTTACATTTTTTCTGTGTTACTATACCGCTTACATTTTTTCTGTGTTACTATACCGCTTACATTTTTTCTGTGTTACTACACCGCTTACATTTTTCTGCGCTTACTATACCGCTTACATTTTTCTGCGCTTACTATACCGCTTACATTTTTCTGCGTT
This sequence comes from Maratus michaelseni, assembly GCA_963931845.1. NCBI lineage: Eukaryota > Metazoa > Arthropoda > Arachnida > Araneae > Salticidae > Maratus > Maratus michaelseni. The sequence goes on along the minus strand of OZ007589.1, from coordinate 455,102,985 downwards.
ACTATACCGCTTACATTTTTCTGCACTTACTTTACCGCTTACTATACCGCGGTGCAATAGCGCACAGGCAAGCATGCGGCGCGCGACGCGCCCGCCACGCCCTACCTCATACCTAACTATACACAATACATGTACATACAGAGGTGTCGGTTACAGTAACAGTGTCGCGAGTTCAATGGTTTTTCCCATCTCAAAAAATGCCGAACGCGCCTAAAGAAGTTTTCACTTAAAAAAAAAAAAAAAAAAAAAAAAAAAAAAAAAAAAAATCGAGAATCTTTTCGGGGTTTTCGTAAAACTTCAAAAATTCGCATCAGGTCTCTCGTTCGAAAAACAAAAAATACCAAGCTATATCTACGTTCATTTTTCTGTTGAATGGTGCAGTCCGTTTGGAAAGATATGAATATTAAATCTTTCTCGAAAATCACTTTCGCCGATTTCCTTTTTTTTTTCCTAAAAATGTTTAAAAATGTGTATCTGCGTTTTTGACGGAAAAACGTAAAAAAAACAAAACTCAATTAAAGTTCATTTCCCTTTTGATCGGTGTAATCCGTTCGAAAAAATATTTAATATTAACACTTAAATAAAGAAAAAAAATCCGAAACTCACTCTCGCAACTTCCGTTTATTTTTGCGTACTTTAAAATTCTGCATCCGGTTCAGACATCGACATTCGGACACCCGCGTACATTTACTTTTCGAATGACGACTACGGTTAAAAAAATATTAATGTTAACCCTTTGCAAAAAAAATTCCTTTCCGAAACTCACTTTGAAGCTTAAAAAAAAAAAGCCTCTTTTCGCTACGAAAAGAAACTAAATATCGGAATTTTTACACAATATTTTTGCACAGTTGTTGGATACTTAACCACGTGTAAAAATCTTACAGCATTCAGACGATTAGAAGTATATAGTTTAATATATAAAATCTGATCAATCTTACAGTCGTTTTTTTTCTATTTAGGGATAACATTGCGCACATTTTGATTTTTAAAAAAGGAAACTTATTTTTATAAGATCGTTCTGAAATTTTAATACTAATCTTTTAGCTAATAATCGTGTGCAAATTTGGCTCAGAAATTCTAAGATTTAGCGGGAAAATAATCAGTTTGAAAATTTAAGAAAATTTCCCATACTGTTGGCTGTGTGCATTTTTATTAAAAATAAATAAATTTAATTTTATACAATCGCTCCGAAATTGTAATACAAATATACTATCATTTTAGCTAATAATCGAGTATAAATTTGGTTAAGAAATTTAAGAGAAAAATAAACAGTTAAAAAAAATCCCATTGGTTAACATTGCGTATACAAGGAAAAAATATGTTTCTAAGGCTTTACCTGTAGCTGGATAGATTTTTATTTAAATATATAAACCATACAAACTCGAGGATGCACGCTGCCGAAGGCAGTGGAGCCCCCAACATTATGTTTGGCTTGAAAGATTTTTGGTTTAAAAATATAAAACCATTCAACACTGATTTTAGGTATATTTAAGGTTATTATCACGGCCCCGGACAAAATGGATGAATAGAAAATATTTTATTAATGATTGAAAATTTGAACAAGATATATAAATATATAGAGGGTGTGAGCTAATAGTAGGAATTGAAAGAATGAAAAAACTCCTAGATTTCTTCATTCTTTTGCAGCAAACTGCATTTCATTTCACCTGTTAGTATTTTTGTTTTTAATGTTTAGAATGATAGACTTTTCTCGGACACGCTGTATAATTCTTTGTAGAGGCGAACACATTTAGTATTTGATGTCGTAAAAAGTTCGTAATGTTTTACCTGGAAATAAATAACCATTTGCTTACAACATAATTATCCAATTTTAAATCGCACTGTGGGGTATTACTTCAATCTGACTGGTCAAGAGTCGATTAAGTAAATTACAACATATGAATGAAGAAATGGATATACATGATAACGATTAATCATTGAGGATCCAAGGTCTTTATTCTGAATTTATTGATTCTCATTGCTGAGAGATGAATACATCTGTTAGAATATTGTGTTCTTAGTTAAATAAGCGTAAGGATCAGGGTCCATAAGCCGTGTTTTTGGCCCATGAAATAAGACTAAATTTCAATTTTGTTATACTGATTTAATTATTTCACTTTTTAATATTAGAAGGTTTATCCTGTACGATTTCAACAATAGTTTTTGTATTTTGTTCGTTTTTATACAAGTTACACAAGCTCAAAGTTCGTCTTATTCATAGTTTTTTTTTTAAAGTACGCAATTTCTCCAAATATTACCTCAATTTTTAATATATATTTTTTATATTTTACTATGAGTGCAGCTTTGCAACACTTTTATTTTTACATATATTGTACATTTTGATGTATTTTATAATATATGTAAAGAAGAAAGTTTTGCACGATTGCGCTCAGATAAATAATTGAGATAAAATTAGGAGAAATTGTGTATTTTTCACTAAAAACTACGAATAATACGAATTTTGAGTTTGTGCAAGTCATACAAATCCGAACAAAATGCAAAAAATATTGTTGAAATCGTACAGGATAAACCTTCTAATATTAAAAAGTGAAATAATTAAGTCAGTATAACAAATTCGAGTTTTAGTCTATTTCATGGGCCAAAAACGCGCCTTATGGAACCTATGATCCTTTCAGCAAATAGTGGGTGGAGCTTATAAAACTCTTCTTCTTCTTTTTTAAAAAAAGTTTTAGTAGTTTAAAATAGAAAGTGCAACTGTAATGACCATTTAAAAAGTTGAATAATATATTGCAAACAATAGCGCTAAATTAAGCCAAGAAAGTTATTCTGAGACTAAAATACGAAAATTTTAATAGAAAAAGTATTTTTATTTCTTTTTGTATATGGAGTGAAAATAAAAAACTTTTTAATATACACAAATTTTAAAAAAGTTTAATACTTTATATTTTCTAAGAAAATATAGCTGCAAAAAAAGCTTTTATTTCTGAAAAAAAAAAAAAAATTCCAGAAGATAAAAGCGTTTTTCCCTCTCCACCACTTCAAAAATTTCAGAAATTTTACATCTCTAGGTGCACATGTGCTATCGTTGCAAAATTTACAGAGTGCACTAAAATTTTTCATTAGTAATTTTACATTTAACGTATAAAATGTATGATGAAAAAATATATATTTATGAAATGAATTTACTATAATGATCTAATAACGTCAATGTGTCTAATTTTTAGAAGTTAAACAAAACAAATTTGTCATTCAATTTCGGAGTGCCTTCTTTCAAAGACATTTTTATAGATTTTTCATCCATTCCAGGCAAAAAATTTACAGTAAACTTAGTAAGATCATGTGATAACGCAAGAGGCACTCTGAGTTTCTCTACAAATCACTTCAAAACGTTTACTGAAGTTACCTATTGTGTCATAAATGTGAAAATTTTAGATTAAAATTGAAATAATGCTTACGATTTTTAAAATGCAATTTCATTATCAAGTTCAACCTTATAAAAAGACAAAAATTAAAATGAAATTGAATAAAAATAAGATTGTATTGTATTTAGTGAGTATCTTACAATTTGAGAATGTATCAGTAAAATGGTTTCCTTGTTCAATTAAATTTTGTAACTGTAAATACTTTTGACAATAGTTGTGGAAAATCATGATGAATGAATTATTTTTCAGGATACACTGTACATAATTTAACATAGCAAGTTTATAAACAATTCATTTATGTTTTCTTTCTAGTTTATTCTTACGAAATAAAAAGTTTTACTTCACCAGAAGAAGCAAAGACTAACTTCAATGATGGGGGCGAGTTGTTAAATTACGACTTTTTATTAAAGGAAAGGGGTGAAACTCAAGAGTTAAAAATAAGCTACACTGATTTTGAAAAAAATGGAAGGTATTACATAGCCATGAAAGCCAAAAACTCAAACAAAGAAAGTGATATTTCTACTATAGTGGAAGTTTACATTTCTAATCGAGAACCCACAGATGCCCCAGATAAAGAAACTGATGAAACCAAAACAAGCAAAACTAGTCCAAAGACCATAGGACTTATAGTTGGATTGATTGTAGGACTGCTAATTTTAATGATTATAATATATGTGGTGGTCTACTGTGTAATTGTGAAGCCTAAGCGAAAAAAGCAGCAAAAAGAAAAAGAAAATCCAATTTATGATAATATCCCTAAAAGAACTGAAAACAAAGAGATAAATCCTATTAACTTTGTCTCTGCTGATACACTTATCAAGCACCATAATGAAAAAGTGAAGGCAAAAACTGAAAATAAAGAACCGCCAGTTTTTAAAGAAGAGGATTTTGAAAATCGAAATTTTCAACCAACAAATGAATCCAGTGCCAGCAGTAATGATCAAGAGCAAGAAAGTAGTCATAAAAATCCCAGAAACGGACAACCATTTCCACCAAAGTCTCCAAAAAGGATAACACCGGTCTGAGGAATGCATTTAATGTGAAGGAATTCGTATGAACGAAAGCACCTAACATACAATAGGAAGAGTTTTGTAGTGATTTAATTATATGCCACGAAACAATGTCTGTTTTCTTTTTCTTTTTTTTTTAACAACCTAGTGTTTTTTTTTAAAGAAATACTTCTTAGGGGAAGGTTAATCAGTCAAATTCAGCACAATAATAGAAAAATATATGTCACAAATCGTGTCCCTTAAGAATATTTTTTGATTATATATGTGGGATTATGATGAATAATATGTAGTTTAAACATAGCAGAGGTTCTTCAAATACAACATAAAGAAAAAAGTTTAATATAACAAAAAAATATACAACTGGAGGTTCAAAGAAAAATACGTCAATTTATTTTATATAATTGTTTTAAGAATAGTAAAGTATGGACCATACACTTAAAATACCCTTTAAAATAAATGGAAATAATCTAAAGAAAATAAGTACAAAATATTTAACAGAAAAAATAACCCAGCTAAACTCCTAGTTAGAAATTTAAAATTCATTTAAAAAAAATAAATGTCACAATAAATTTTCTAGATTTTTTTCTGCATAATATTTTTTGAACAAAAAGCACAGGGCTATTAAATTTCTTTTACTTCAAGTCCATTACTTAATCTGATATTCATTGCAAATGGCAGGTGCATCTTCATAAGATCTTATTTTACTTAAAAAATAAAAAATAAATTCAATTCTTATAATATTAGTTATTTTGGTATAAGTAAACGCCTTTGGCGATATCTAATTAATCATACAACTAAAATTTCATAAACTTATAATAATACAGAGGAAATCAGTTTACATCACAAGACTTGTCAAAAGAATTGGATTTTTGTGGCAATAGAAAAATTTAATAAATTGTCGTATTGGAGTGCAGTTTACACCAAAAGTTAAAAAGTGGAGTGTTTTGTAACAAGGAAAAAAATAGTTCAAACAGTCCGTTCACATAAAATTTAACAAATCAAAGTAAAAGAAAAAATATATATATATTATTGGAGTAAAAAAAAGAAAAAAAAAAGCAAATGGTCAGATTTTTTGTAGCAAATAAATAAATAGTTCTGAACTATTTTCTCTTTTGCCACATAAAATCAAACATTTTGATACTTACTACACTCTGACACAATGTTAATTTTTTATGAATTTTTGAAATGTGAATGGATTATGGAACATCCTGTATTTGTTTCTAGTGCAGAAACTTAACAGAAAAATTGCCTTTAAATAATAAAAATCTTTTTGCTATTCTGGTCTAATGTCAATAATTTAGTGAGAGAAGGGCGACTTAATCATATTCCGAGATAGAACGCAGCTCTATTTGTTCTGGAACTTTCTTCCATTTAGTGTTTTGAAACATAAATACACTTTTCCCCCTTCATCTTTCCTTAATACTTCCCAGCTATAGAAAGCATTTTAGAAGATAAATCACCATTCGTCTTAAGTACCTTTTAACATTATCAAAAACTTCATAATTCATTTATTCAGTTCACTGTTGTATGTTGAGGGGAAGACTGGATAAACATTTGTCAACATAAAATGAAATGTGACTTTCCATGACTTTACTTTGTGAATTTTAATTTCTTTGTATCCTTAAAATTATTCAAATAAATTTCAATAAATATTTACAACAACTTGATCCAGTATGTTTTTCTAACTACAAACAATTAATTCATTAAGTTCAAGACATACAGATATACACAAACTTGAAAAAATGAAGCATTGAACAATGACAGATAGCTGAACTTTTCAAAAGTTATTTCAGACAGAACTATCTTATAAAAATTAAATTAAATTCATCTTTTAAAACAGCCTTATGCACTTCAATGTAAAATAATTAAATATAAAACAAACCACCCAATTTATTAACTTCTTATTCATATTACATGAACAAACGAAAAAATATGTTTGTTGTGTATATGACTAGATTACTATAAACACATAAAACAATTTACTCATAAGAAAATACTTACCTCATTGAATATAGACAAATCATTAATATGATCAAACGTAGTATTGGACACGCTGTTACTATACCTTGAATCACATACACAGATCAGCTGTAACTTGACATCCTTTCATACATTTTTAGCATGCAATATGATTCTAAAGATTTAAAGACTTAGAAGTAATGGATGGGGAAAAAAGTGTTAAATGCCCGGATACGAAAAGAATATGAAAACAGTTTCACGTTTTGGGCAATATCTTTACAACAGAACTACATCAAACTGTATGTATTATAACACAAGTAAAATATGTAAAAATCAATAATGAGAGACATTTTATGAATATTTTGATTTGTATTTAAGAAGATTGAGAAATAAAGTGAATACTGACTACATAAACCAGTAGACTTTTCAATTCACATAAAATTGAAATGAAGAAATTGATTTAATCTATTTAATGATCCAATAACAGATTTTAAATATAAGAAACAAAAACTAGTCAAATCCTTCTAGTGACCAAGAGAAACAAAACAGTTATAAAAATAGAATGCACTTTATTGTATGGAGTCTAAGCCATATCATGTCTAGTGTTAGTTTATGATTTTAGAAATATTTAATTTAAGCTTCGGAGAAAAAGACGCTGTTTCTTCGTTGAATCTATTTTCATTTATTTAGAAATAGAGAGATTCGTTTACAAATTATAATACATATATCATTTCATATATTAGGTCATTTGGAAAGTTCTGCGTTTTTTGAAATATTTTGAATCCATAAATGCCACATTTCCTCCAGAATTTTGAAATAAAACTTTGTTTTTATAATGTATGTGAAGAAACTGCATTTACTTATTTGGAAATGAATTTGTAAATTCCAGTGACATTCAATCCTTATAACTATTATAAGTGACAAATAAAAATAGCCTGTGGTTTTATATAAGAAAGTGGAAACATCGCTCGCGGCTAGAGGGTTAATATCCGCAATGCCTCATATAACCAAAAAAATAATTGTTAAAATACGAGTACAATACAGTTCAGGTTATTTCTCATAACTTAAAAAAAAAAAAAAAAAAAAAAAACATGCATCAAGTATAGATAATGAAACATTTTCTAACAATTCGAGACTATTTTAACAAAACCTCACAAATAGGGGTAAAGAAGATATCTAAGTAAACAATTTAGAAAATACATAACACATTACATTTGAAAATCAGATTTCATCAATTTCCATTCATAGTAGGAAAGATATTATAATTCTTATGTGCAACCCAGTATATGATCTATATTTTTGTATATATTCTATATAATATGCTAAAATTTAATTACTTTGCTAAAATATATTATACGCTAAAATATAATTAGTTAGAAAATGCATCACATAGTTGAAAATTCACCTACAGCAATTTCTGCCAATAGACAGAAATGTGCTCGAAATTCTTTTGTACAGACCTGTATATTTCCTACAGATTTTTATGGATGCCACATTCAGCTAAAATTTAATTCAGGCAAAAAACACATAACACTACTAAAAATACACTTCCAGAAATTACAATCCGCAGACGGCAATGTATTCAGTTCATTCCAGAGCCCTGTTTTTGAATTTACTTATATTCTATAAACATATCTTAGTATACTAAGTATAGTTTAGTTGGAAAATGCATTATTTAACTAAAAACAATTTTTAAGCAATTCACACTCATACATGCTTATGAATTCTTTTGTGTAACCTTGTATATGATCTATACATGCTATTTAGAATGTAAAAATTTAGTTAAACTTAAAAATGTGTAATATAACTGAAAACACACTTCCAGCAATTAATGCTAATAGACAGCACTGTCACCAAAATCTTGTGTGCCCTATAAACAGTGGCGTAGCGTCAGGGCGGGCATGATCATTTTACTACCAGTATAATTATATACTACATTTGGCCTTATTTAATCTTTAAACTTAAACTTTTAATTCAAGAGTTATTATTTAAACAGTATGAATTAAACATCGAGATGAAATAAACTAGAGAGTGCTATGGCAACCTTTTTCTGAAACACACATAAGTCATAAGCACACATAAAGTCACATGACATATGGACTTCTTTCTCCCGCACACGTTTGCCCGCGTCTTTCGTCCATTGGATTTACATGGGGTTACCTCCGAAACAAACGCATAGACAGTTTTGTTTCTTATTTTGTAAATAAATAATAATGGTGATAAATTTCAGAGCATATGGGTGTAAATCAAGATGTGTCAAAGAAGGAGGCATAAACTTTCATACACGAGTCTTAGATTTATTTTAAAAGCTTGTTTTCTTTTAAATAATAATAATAATTCACACTTGAAGCAGTGTCATTATTTGATAATGATTGGTATTTTGCCCCGTAAATATAACATATTAGTTTTTTAAACAAAATATTTTACAATAATGTATGTGCTTTTATTGGATGTAATTTATATAAGTTTTAAATCGTATTATTATTATTATTATTTATTTTAAAAAATGAAAAGGAAATTTCTATCTTGGCGACATTCTTTTACGCCAGATTGTAATTTTCTTTCCCCATGCAATGTATTTATATTTCTGACTACTGTAAGTGTTTCTTAAATTATTCGTAATGTTCTAATATAAATAATTTTTAAATGCGTATTTAATTTTTTAAAATGAGCATTTAAAATTTGTTTTCTTATAAGTTTTTCGAGAAATTATCATTATAAAAAAGAAACATTTTCTAAGAATTTAAGAAATTGACGAAATAGTTTCAATATATAATTAATGTTATAAATTAGCGCAATTTTTTGCACCAAACGACAATTTTCTTATTCCAAAGAGAAAAAAAAAGTTATACACAAAGAATACCAGGACAATTAATGCTTAGGCTAATGATGATTTTTTTTTTAAATATTAACGTAAATTTAAAATTTTCATTCGCAGTATTATGATCATATGAATTAGATGACACTACCTACTCCATCCTTTTTTGAAAAATAAGGGTTTTAAATAAAAAAAGAAAAATAGCCTTTCGCATATTTATTATAGAACGTTTTCTTGTTTTATTTATATGACTGTGTCCGAAATGGTTTAGTAAAAAATATCGCTGCCTCTTGGACTTTTATGATAATGTATAGAAGAACAGTTTTATTTTAGATGCTATAAGAATTTTTTTTAAATATATTGTTTTAGATATAAAACAATGTTTATCATCAAATGCTCTTCGCGCGTAATAATGAAAATATTTTGAAGTTTTCTTACTCTTTTTATATTCACGTAAATATATTTTTGAATTGAAAAATATTTGGAATTATTATTTGCGCTTTTTTAAAATCTGACAACAATAAATTAAAATACTTTTTCGAAATATGAAATGAATTTCTATCCAGATAATGAAATTTTGAATAATTTAAAAAAAAAAAATCTTAAAATATTAGACAAATTAAAAAAATGATTGGACACTGCTCACCGCAATCTAGTCTAATGTATGCATGTATAAAAGAAGGTTAATTTGCTATTCATAGATTTTTGATCTTATAAAACTTTTTTGACAGAACTATTTTCACCTATTTCAACATTAAATAGTGCTTAAAATAACAATGGTAATAAAAATAAGAACGCATTTATTTTTTTTAACATGGTTTGAACCGAATTTCCAGACGCAACAGCGCAGGACAGAGAAAAAAAACCTGCTGCCCTGAGAAAGCAATCGCTCATAACTCAAGTTATATCTGTACAAGTTGTAATTGTCACGTATGTATGATTCTTGTATATTTATACATATTCTTCAAAACGAAATATTTCAAATAACAAAACGTGTTCATTTTTTTTTCTTTTTTCGTGTGGCTTTAAATATTTAGTATTCAATGAGTCGTGGATAGGGCGGGCAAAAAAATAAAAAAGGAGTAATAAAATAAGAAAAAAGGATTTTTTAAAAAATATTTTTCATCTCTCAACAACGCGAAACTTTCTGACACATTTCCTCACTCATTTTTAAACATGAAAGCATGATACTTGCAGACATGATTATTGAACTGATTTGTAATCGAACAGTTTTATCATTTTCCGATAAATGAATTATAACTTGAGTTATGAGCGATTACTTTCTCAGGGCGGCAGTTTTTTTCCCCTATCCTGCGCCGTTGCGTCTGGAAATTCGGTTCAAAACGCCAATTTCGACAGCATTTGCGGAAAAATATTCTACCTTCTAAGGGGGGGGGGGAGGGAGAAACGGTGCGATTACATAGTTTCTTATTTCTTAATAAGAACACCTGTCAGTGTGATATGTTTGCGAAAAGCAATGACTTAAAAAATGTGTCAGAAAGTACCTAGTTCGGATTTGAGAAGAAAATTAATTTCAAGAAGCCATAAAATATTCTATTTTATTCAATTTTAATATTATTTAAGTTTTCTAAGTTTGATTTTTGTCTTTAGTAGAAATTTTCTTCTCAGTTTGAATATAACAAAATACGAGTTTATGTTTGTCACACAGCCAAACGGACTTCGATAAAATCCAATCCAACTTTCCTAAACTCCTGATTAAACTGAGGATGGAAACATATATTCAAATGAAGATAAAGATTACAAAATATGAGATTTTTTTTTTCATGAGAATTACTTTTAGTATGAATTATGAGTAACGCCAAGAAAACGAAAAATCGTCATTTTGGAAACCTATTCCCTAACTAATTCCCCTAACACACGTGACACATGTCTTTCTCACTTTTCCCGTCCCCGCTGAATGGAGAATATCAGTCTATCTTATGTCAAGTCTATGGAATTAAATAAGGCCAAATATAGTATATAAAAATACTGATAGTAAAGTGCTCTTGCCCCCCTTGATGCTACGCCTCTGCCTATAAATGAATGATAAATGCTATTCACATCACAATTCATCTTCAGAAAGCATCTTGTTGTGAATCTCAGTAATTTATATAAATTTCATAATGTTTGAAATGGTGTAACATCATTAAAGTACGCTGCAAACAGTTTCTCTCTATACACCATTTGGTAACCAAATTTTTTTGTGTGACCCTGTAACTTCTTTGCATGCCAAATTCTACAAAAAACAGTTTTAAAAGCAGCTCAACTCAGAAACTCATATCAATTTCATTATGTTTGAAATAGTGTCACATAATTAAAATACACCACAAAAAATAGTTCGCCCATAGACTATAATGTAATGTAATTCTTATGAGTGTCTGTATAAATAAATTACAAATGCTACACACTTCATTTTTGATAACAAACAAATCATAGTAAACCTTATTAACATACACCAATTATATGGTAATCTGAGTATATTTACAAGAGTTAGAGTACAGACAGACAGTAGATAGGCATACCGAAGTCATAAACTTTTCAACCATGTTGGAAAGTGTTAAAAAAGAATAATTTATTAACACAGGGAGTCTGTGATACATTACCCAAATATCATTAAAAAGTTTAAAACATAAGTTAACAAATTATAATAACAAACTCATTAAAGACTGATCAAGTAGTAGTGGCTATGGTATAAAAATACAGAATGGTATACCATTCTGATTCAGAGAATTAAGATTTTTACAAGGGATAGGATTAGTATAAAAAGGTAATTGATAGATTTATGCATTTCAGTTTTTTTTTTTTTTTTTTTTTTTTTTAAAGTCTTTTCTTATTTTTGTATAAAAATAAAGCTTCTCTCAAAATTAAAAGATTTTTTGGGACATGAAAGGGAATTCATATTATAAAGCAAAAACATGTCCGTGAATAACATGCTGACATCATGTTGATGGTGGCAACTACATAAGCAAGCCATTTCTCATTTTCACACATATATATAATTACATCTAAACATCACAAAATTAATTTTTACACCTTTGAACAGGAAAAAACATATACTTTTAAATGCAATTTTCTTGAAAATTGTATCCCAATTTACTATTTTTTTTATGGTTTTAAAAATAATTTTCAAGTATGAATTTTTTTTTTTAATTGCATGCAGCTCGATTACGATAAATAGTTCAGCATTTGTTTACTTCTAATATTCCATAACAAATTGACACTTCATCAATAAATAAAATAAATAATATAAGTAAAACACAAACCAGTTGACCCGTGCGAGGATTTCTGCAGTCTAATATTTTCTAGCAATATCTAATATTTCTGAGACGCAGGTTTAAACTTCTAAAGAAAAATTAAGGATTAAAATATCTGCAAACAACATTAATCAAGTCAGAATATCGTCTCATTTATTTCACCAAAGTTATAATAAAAACTAATCTAAGTTAGCAAAAGGCAGATGCGAGAAAAAAATTAACAATCATATTTTAACTGCATTAGAGGATGGCGTCACTCGTTTCTGAAAAACTGAGAAAAACCTTTCATTTCTGTTATGAGAACAATGCTGATTTAAATTTTAATTAGCTGCAATTTTACTTCGATTGATCGATGGTGTTTTATTTTTTTCCTAAAAATTTCAATTTTCCTTTTTAATCAGAAATATAAAATAAGCCCATGCTCTGGCATAACACTTTGTATTTTTTTTATATATTCTACGCATTATGTATTACGTAAATAATGTACTCTTATAATGCCACGGTTGGTACTATTTATTTTTTATAATCATTGTTGAGTATCACATAATGCGGTATTTAATTTTTGTGCACCGCTAATTTGAGGAAAACTTTTCATTTCTTTTATGAAAACAATGCAGATTTAATTTTTAATTAACAGCAATTTTTAATCAAAAACAATGTTTTAATAAAATGTGAGCGTACTATGTCACAAGCCGCTTCAAAATCTTATCATATGGTATCTCCTTTATCGTTCTACATTTTGTATTTGCTTAGAAAAAGGGATGTTGACAACAGAAATAATATATAGGATTAAATGTAACATATGTAATCGAACTAAGTGCTCAAACACTAAAATAATCAGGATAGAAAAGCCTACGATTTCCTGAGCTACTATACTAACTTCTGGCATGCTAATAATGTGAAAGTATTGCTTTTAATAAATTTCAGAATTTTATTTGAATACATAATATATATTTTTCATATAAAGATTTTTTTTATATTGTTAGTGGGAAATCCAAAACAAATACATTAAATATAAAAAAAATCTATCAGAGTTTTTAATTTAAAAAAATGGTTTTCATCAATGTTCTGTAATCTGATTGATTATTTGATAATTCTGGATTTTTAGACTGTCCTTTAAAAATCCAGTGTTCAATCAATTTTGTGAACTACTGTATATCTTTAAACTGGTACTTGGATCCAGAATATGATAAATAAGTATGAAAATTTTCTGCTGGTGAAAATGACGTTATGTATAGCTTTCACCGATAAAACAAAAAAAAAAAATATATATATATATATAAAGTCTGCAGATCAAGCAGAATTTTAATGTTTTTTATTAATAATTTCTTTGTATGTTTACTTTGTTTCATTTCTATAATCAGATGGCCATCTCTTTTTCCATGATCTGGTTCCTTTCCCTCTTATGAAGTAGTATACATAATGCATCTTAAAATAAATAAAGACAATACAATTGTGAACCTGTTCTGATTCAATGTATGTCCAATTCAACTTGATATTTTTATGTTCAACATAAAATGAAAATCTGCCTTTTCACCGACAGATTTTAGTTAAGCACCAAAGTGCAGTATCTTATGGTTAATTTAATCTTATAATTAATCAACCTTTCTTTTTCTGTTGAACTTTCTTCAATTCCCAATTGCAGCAACTTGGCCAATAGTTACTTTACATTATTGCAGCAACAAGTACTCATTACTGAGATAGATTTTAAAAAATCTTGCTTGAAAATTATTTAAAAATTTACCAAAAGTCACTAAATTGAGCTACAGATTTCAAATAAATTTCATTCAAAAGTACATCGTAATTTCCTATTCGATTACATAAAAATTGAAATGATGTAAAAGCACTAAAAGCAAAAGAGATAATGTCAGTCATTGTCACCATCATTATATATTTCTAAAAATAACAACTGGCTTTTTTGCAGGCTAAGATTTTTTTTTTAGAACAACAGAAAAGTGTGAAAAAAATAATGCTTTTGCAAAAAATACTATGATTGTGTCAAAGGCACTTAATTTTAACCTATTTTTTATTCCATAATTGCAAAATAAGATCCCAGTTGATTACTTTATCATGATTATTTATACTGTGATTATGTCAGTCACTTAATCTTACCAAATTTTTTATTCCGTAATTGCAAAATAAGATCTCCAGTTGATTACTTTATCATGATTATTTATCTTGAGAATCTGTCAGATATACAATTCTATAAAATATCACTTAGATCAAATATCACTATAAAATATCACTTAGATTAACCAAGTTGAATTTTTCAATAATTTGAAAAGTTAAAATTAATGGAAATAGTATTTTGCAAGCTATAGCTCAAAGTACGGTTGATTTTTTATTGTAATTATTTTTGTGGGTTTATTATAAGTACAATCTAACAGTTCATTATTAATTTTTCCAGTCAATTTCTTTTTTTTTTTTTTTTTTGGAGGGGGGTGGGGAGATTATTTTTATGTTTAAAATATTAAAAGTAGATATTCAACTAGCAAAAATTAAGGTTTACTGAAATATAATGAATATGTTACTGTTAATATCAGAATAAGCTATAAAAGCATTTTTAAAGATGTCTGGAAAATATTGTATTATGACAAGATTATATAGACATTACTTACAAGTACTTTTTTTTAAATCACAATATATTCGTTTACACAAGCAGCCACTATTTTTAAATTTTAAGAATAAAACATGTTTGAAATGTGTCAGCAATGGTGTATAGAGCTTTTAACAAACTTTTGTTGTTGTTTTATTACTAAATTCTGAAACGTAAATGAAATGATAATAATGAATGCAAAAAAATATATATTTTAGTAACTACATGCAGATAATAACATAAGTAATTGTTAAATGTAAAGACATGTCAGGTATGACAGGCTCGAAAGGATTAGGGTTTATTGTTTATTCTGTCTAATTTCAACGCGTTCCACATCGTATCTATAAATTTCATACATCGAAATAAAATTAAAGAAGGACTTGCTAAAAAGGTGCATTTTATGTCACAAATATAAAAGATGTTGTTACATAATAAAATAGTTTAAAAAACTTAAAAACTTCCGAAATTTCGTGCCAAGAGTTTTTGATCAGACCTTGATCGTCATCAGGGCAGCTTTAATTGCGTACTGAAAATTCCTAATCATACTCAGTCTTCGGCTGGGCAACCAGATGAATCTACTTTACTGTGGAGGGGAACCTACTTTACAGGAGATGTAGTGAATTGAACATTTCTATCCAACTTTAACAAAACATTTTCTATTTTAAAAACTTTAATGGTTTATATGATATGTTATCATTAATAGCATTATTACCTTTTATTAAAATTTCTATGGACTCTTTTATTAATGAAATATGATAATGGGAGGTAGGAATGATGATTCTTGCTTCATTAAAACAAATATTTAAATTTAGTTTTTGTAGGTTAAGTTTTGATGCTATGGTTTGTCTATTAAACTTAATATCACTTACGTGTTCTTTCAATCTGTCCTTAAATTTACGTCCGGTCATCCCAATATATACCTTTTCTTCTTGTATTTCCATTACCAATGGAATTATGTAAATACCTGCGATTTCATCATTAGGAATAGGGTTAATCTTGCTATGTATTACTTGCTATCTTTTATATATGTGACAATAAATGCACCTTTTTAGCAAGTTTTCTTTAATTTTATTTCAATATATTTTCAAGGTGAATGTGATATTCCAACAGTATATGTTTTTTTCATATATACAGTTTGAATTTCATACATGTTCGGGTAAAAATGAAAGATTTCTGGCTTTACAAAAAGTCTCAAATACATATATGAAGCCATAATAGAAATTTGATATAATTCAATGTTAATGATCACTGAACATACAGAAATGAAATGATAAAGAATTTATAAACTCATTTTTAATTTATGCATTAGAATAAGGTTAGATATAAATTTAACATTGTATGAGATGTTGTATCAAAAAGATAATAATGAAAAATCTCAAGTTAAAAAAAAACAAAAAAAAAAAAACATCAAATTTATTGTACTCTTTAACTTATTTTAATTAACACATAAGCAATTTAGTCTAATATACTTCTTTTGTGTGTGTCTGGGATATGTTTTAAAAGAATTTATATTTAAATTAACAATAATTAAAAATAAAATTTCATTTTTAGTCAATAACTTGATATATTTTATGAATTTTTATTTTTAGCATCAAGGTATGCAATAAAAGTATTCTGTGGAGAAGAAAATACAGCACAATGCAATATTCACGAAGTTATAGAAGTGTTGAATAATCCACCTCCACTGAATTATGGCAATGAACAGCAACTGAAAATAAAAGTAATAGATCAAACACAAATACTCTCAATCTGTATCATAGCGGTCAATGAAAAGAACAAAACGAGTGACTTATCAAACATTGTTGAAATCTTCAGACCAAGTGAAACAGTACCAGAAATCACCACTGAAGAACCAGTAATTAAAACTGGACAAATAGGAACAATCATTGGTTGGGTTATAGCTGGCATATTGATAATAATTTGCATTCTTGGAATTGTATTTTTTTTTAGAAGAAAACAAAAGCACAAACAGCCAGAACTAAACATAGAAGAAAATAAAGATGATCATAAAATAAAACCTAGATTTGTAGCCACAGATATTCCTCATATGAAAACTGCAAACGTTAAAAGAGTTGAATCTTTCCCTGTTTTATTATACACACATGACCAAATAAAAGATTACAAAAACAAGGAGAATGATCAACCATTGCACAAATCAAATGCACCGCCAAAACAATGGAAAAGTTTGGATGTAATAGCTATGTTGGAGAAAAAAGGTGACAGAGATACTAAAAGTTTAGGCAGTTCAAGCACGGTAAATCTTGAAGAAGATAACAATAAAAAAGAAACTGTGAATAGCGGTAATTTGTAAAAAAACATCAAACAAAACATTAATGAGTATTAAGAAAGTTAAGTAATAAAATAATCATTTAATGTTTTGTCTCATATTTTGTATATATGCATGCATAATTCAACTTTAAAGTCATATACATGGTTAAAACTACTTAAAAATTCATAAATATTCTTGAAATAAACACAATGTCTGATTTACAAAAGCGTAGCTGATTCTTAAGCAATGATACACAGCAATGTTTTGCATTTCTTTTAAAACTAAGTTAATTTATCTCTTCATTCGATAATGAAAATCACTATAAAAAGGAAAGACAATTCAAAAAATTTAAAATGATCTATATGTCTTTATACAATTTTACAAAATTTAATACAACAGTTCTGAGCAAAATCTAATGTTTTGTAGATGATAAGACATACAAGCAAGCAAGAAAGTAAAAAAAAATAAAAAATCATTTACAAAAAGAGGGAAGAGCTGACAATTCCATTTATGAAAGTTTCATTTTGCTTAAATTTACACTATTTTTAGATTAAAATATTAAAAACAGAAAGAAAAGGGGCAAGAACAAATAAAGGAATACAGAAAATTAAAAAATATATATACTGTAGCATTTTCTTTTTATTGAAAGGAATGTTTAATGTGTTACAGCTAAAGAAAATGAAGTAATTTTTTTTAAGGTAGATTTTAATTAGCTACACATTAGCAAATGGTTTTAAAAAAGTAAGGTAAATAATTGCAATGTTCTTTTAATCACAATTAGCTATAAATTAACAGCTGTAAAAGATATTATATCACAACAGGGGAGGAAGTATCACTTGAGTGTGACAACCTGCAATACAGGGTTAGAGGAGGGGAGGGCATAAAAAAAAATTACAAAATTTGCGTGGCATAATTAATGAATGACTACTTATACCACCAGCTAAAATTACAGAAAAATTTGTATAGGAGTGAAAACATTCATTCTTTTACACACACATCCAATTCAAAATAGCATTATTTAGTTCAATATTTAGAAAACGTTTTTTTTTTCCCCTTTCTAAAATAAGCTATGGGACAGCAAAGTTTGAAAGAAAAGCTACATGGTGACAATGAGTAGCTAATAAAAAAAAGTATAATTTACAATGCAAAGGGGAAAAGATGCTAATTAAATGCAAGTTGAATAATAACTGCCACATGCATATGTATGTTTTTAATTTCTACTGAAGGATACGCCTTCTCTGTGTAAAGTAATACTTATATTTAATTTATGTAAGCAAAATAATGCAGTGTATACAGATCAACATGCATAAAAAAATATCTTCATTATATGGGTAATTTTTCATTTTATTATTATTATTTTTTTTCATTTGTAAATGATCATATTATACAAAATTCTGCAATAAGTCTACCTTTTTCCAGTAAGAAAATTATGTGGTTTATGAATTATTCAGATAAGAACTGATATAGAAGAACAATACTCTAAGCGACTTTACACCCTATTAACTGTAAGAAATTCTTTCTTTTAAAACATTTTAGATTAAACATGAACATGTTTATCACTAAAGAATATTACAAATGATACATTTCTTAAAAGAAAAAAAAATGCTAAGTGTATTTACATTATGCTTCTATAATTTTTAATATGTAATAACAGAAAAATTCTTCAGAAAACAACTTTTGAAGAACTAAAGATGAAAACCTTAATAGTTATATTAAGATTGATACAAAGAATGTATTAAAGGCACACACCTACATAAAATAGATATACAGTGGAACTCCAGATATACGTTACCTGAGTTGTACGTTTCCCTCAGTTATACGTTTCAACTCAGCGGTCCCGGCCGCTTGCCATTAAAAATTAACTGAGTTATATGTTTTGAGTTGTACATTTCCCTCAGTTATACGTTACGTTTTTGTGTCCCCGGCCAAAATTTTGTCTCAGTTATGCATTTTATAACCGGAAACACTGACGACGCGTCAGATGAAAATGATTTGAAAGATCTCACTCTAACTGCGGAGCTGCTCTAAGGGATTTTGACGTTGTAAAACGGTTCGTCAGTAGTAAAAACAGTAATGGTAAGGCGGCTGCATTATTTACAGAAATGTAAAGTTTGCTGTTCAATATCAGCACTGCCGAAAATAAACAATCGAATATTAGTGATTAATTCTCCCAGATTCTGTAAACTACTGAAATGTCTTTTGATAAATGATGTACATGCCAAGGCAATTCCAATAATTACTTTAAAGTACACGATGTGTGTTAAAAATATTTTTAATAAAGCTTTTATGATAAAATAACTTCATGTATACTTTTCTTATGTACTTGTTTCTACTCTGTTCCATTTCTGAATATTTATGTCATGGGGGCAGTAATATATAGGAAACTTCCGTTTTTGATATAAAAGGCAACCGGAACTTCTCAGCGGAACAAAGTTTTTAGGATATATTTAAAAATTGGTTTCGGTAGACCATTAATTGAGTTGTACGTTTTACTGAGTTATACGTTTTGTTTTCCGGTCCCAAGCAAAACGTATAACTGGAGTTCCACTGTATTCTGTATATGAATCACACAGGATATTTTTCTTGAAGCAATCTTTCATCATGTGCTTGATTTACAAACACTACCAAAAAGTTTAGAGAAAAATATGAAAATAGACAATGCAATATTCTTAAAAATTGAAGCTCTTGGATTTTAATATGTAAATAACATGAATAAAAGTCGAAGAACCATTCTCGATGAATAAGTTTAAAATATACTGTTTTATCTCTAAATCTAGTAATTCATAGTAATTCACAATGTTTTGAGATTAACAATACACTAAGATTTCCACAATATATATGTTAAAAATTAAAATTCCTTATGTTTTCACTATCACATAGAAAATATTGGTAGCAAATAAAATTTTTAAAAAGTTAAACAATAAAACTACCTGTTTAACAAAAATAAAATAAAAAAAAAAGGACATAACCCTATTGTAATATTTGTGCTTGTTGTCAATACAATTTCTAATAATAATAATAAACAATGAAAGTACAAGTTTTTGTTTTGCAGACATTAGAAAATTCAGATGATACTTTTATTCAAAATGCTGATAAGTTAATTTTTGTTAAAAGTCATTTTTTAATTTTTATTATTTCTAGTTTCAATATATTCTACTAGTTCTTACTTGTAACTATATAATATTTTGCATTAACTAAAATGTATTTTTCACCTTATCATAACTGTGAACATGGACATCTAAAAAATAAATGTAATGTCCTATTTTTTTACAGCAACATCGCTAAATTTTCAGTTATAGATTTAAAAATTTTGCTATCAAATTCAGTTTTTGATAATAACAGAAACATTTTTAAGTTTCTTTTCCACACAGCTAATTTAACTTCAATAGCATTAATTTAGACAGCCGAAAATAAAACATTTTCCAGAGTATCTTGAATGCACAGATTTAACAGGTTTATAAATGGTCAAACTAATTTGCAAGAACACACCACTTTTGAGTATCAAGCATTGTTGCTTAAGGGTTCTCAGTTATTTTCTAATATCTTGTTTGCATTTTAATATTATTTTTTTTTTGTACTGGATACCTGAGATCGATCTTTATACAGTCAGTATCGGATATATGGTCCACTCAGCGGTTTAGAAAAATTAGACCATATAAGCAGGGTGACCATATATGCAGAACAATACTACAACTATCACACTATTTAATTACAAGGTTCGTACGCAGCAGGGGATTCAGGAGATTTTAAGTGTTTTAGTACCAGAAATTTCCTAGAGTACTGGTCGCTATATCTGAAGATAGAAATTTCTTCCTTTAAATAAGCCAAATAATATTTTACGAAAATTCTAGTAAAAGGTGATTGAAAGTCCTTGAAGTGTATGATCCTTGAATTATGGCATGATTATATTCACCTATGAGAATATAGTGCTCACAAACAAATAATTAAACTTTTAAGAACATTTTAAAAATTAATTTGCGAAGTTAACACTACAGTAATAAATATGCAATATTTTTAGGGAAATTTATTAGCTTACCTTACCAATCTAAGTACAGTACGCATACATACCTGCACTGCACCCATATTCAATGCATTTATTTAAAATATTCAGGTATGCAAGATTGCCTCCTTTTATTGGTTGTTAATACAACTCTTTCTAAGTCCATAATAGCTTTTAAATGTTCATCTGCTGCTTCGGAATTAAAAAAAAAACATCTGAGGTCATTCATGGCTTTAAGCGCATTTGATGTTGATACGGATTTCTTTTTACATTCACTGTCATCCTCATCATCGCTTCCTTCGGCATTGAAATTTAACACATTAACAACAATATTTTGTATTGAAGTTTCACTGTTAGTAGCGAGATCTTCATCAATCTTTGCATACAGACTTTCGTCTGGAATTGAATAACCTCGATTCCGCAGTTTTTCTACTAGTTCAGTTAAGGGGATATCTTCATCTGCGTCTTCCGGTAATTCTTCAGACATTGGTGAACTGTGAAATCCAGCATGTCGGAAGCAATTTTCAATATTTTTCTGTGACACCATATTCCAACTTTGGTCGATATAAAAAAATTGCATTTAACACAGACACTTGGAGTTGTTCTTTTCGGTCAATAGTAGAAATCATATCTCGCAGAAGAAGCTTTCTATAGGTGGCCTTGAAGTTCTGGATTATGCCTTGATCTAAAGGCTACAATACACACGTGCTGTTTGGCACGTGAACGAACATCAAGAAACATCAGAATGAACATCAAGAGTGGAGTGCGCAACACAATTGTCTGCAATTAATACAACTCTCCTGTTGCATTTTTAAAAATTTCGATCCTACCTTCAAAGCGTTTTTTACCAGATGTCCACTGTCATCCATGCTTTTGAATTATCATCGTAGAATAGAGGCAGGAATTTTCAATTTTTCATAAATCAAGAATTAAAAAATTTTCAAATCACCAAAGGAATAATTTTCTCCGATCCATCCGTATTTGCAGCTAACAACACGGTTACGCGTTCTTCACTTTTCGTTCCCCCTACACATTTTTCACCTTTAAAACAAAGAGTTCTGTCTGGCAAGATCCTATAAAAAATCCGCATTCATCAGCGTCAAAAATGTTGGCAGGTTCATATGTTTCGAAAATGTCCCGTAATACTACATCTTTTCATTCTTTTAAGGAACTCCTGTCAAAATCAGCAGCTTTTATGAAGCATAGGTTATGCCTTGAATTAAACCGCGGTAGCCAGCCATTGCTAGCAACGAAACTTGACTTGCCAAATTCATTAGCAAACTCCAACAATTTTTCTTTCAAAACATTCCAGGATATAGGAGCATTTTGCGATCGTGCATATTTAATCCATGACAAAAGAGCCTTATCCACATTTTCATAAGGTGACAAGCTCTGACATTTTCTTTCTACATCACAGTTTTGAACATTTGGGGAATAAAGTTTGGCTGGTAAAATGTTTTTTAATGTCGTTCGGGGTATCGAATTTACTTTGTCGAAAGCAGATTTTGAAAGATTAGAATTTTTAATATTTTCAATCAGTTCATTTTTTTCAGCAATTGATAAGCTCTTTCTTTTCAAAGCCATAACACGTATAAAATGAGTGTTCTTATTCGACACGTTTGATCCATATGAAATAAAATTATCCTTTATTCTTTTTGTCTCAATTTCAATGCACTTTTCAAACAAAGAGAGATAACTCCAAACAATAATCAAACAGATTTGTGACGTGTTGTCCTCGGGAAGAAAGAGAATTGAGGGGAGGGGTGCCATCGACGATGATTTAACGCAAAAGAGAAATGAGGCTGACGGGGAAGGGAGGAAAGTAAAGGCATGAATTCAAGTCCTCTTCGACTTTATTCTTTTAGTCATTCCTTCTTGCTCTCCACCTCAAGAAATGTTACAAAAGTTATTATTTAAAAATATATATACAGCCGAAAACCTCATAGAAATTATTTTAAAAATGACCGTATAACCGATAACGGGGAAAATAAAATGACTATATAAGCGGTGCGCTTTAACAAATTTTCCCTATTAAGTTAGAAGGGACTTTAGAAAACTGACCATATAAGCGGGGTGACCTTATAAGCGGGTGCCCATATAGCCGGCACTGACTGTATTTGCCGTTGATTACTTTTTCAATTTTTTTTTTTACGAAACAAAATATTACAAAATAACTGTCCCATAGGATTAACATTAGCGAGCAGGTGTTTTCGCGTGAGGGAAGAGGACCCTTAAATAATCACTATATAAATTTTGCTCAAGGGAAAAAAAAAAAATCAGCAACATTTGTCATAATTAAAAAATATCACAAATAGTTTATTTTCCAATAACTATTAGATTCTGGCGAGATAACCAATAATAAATTACCTACTTACCAAACTTCATATAGTTGAGAAAGCATATGAATTTTCTGTAGTCTGTATTTAATAAATTTTGTAATTTTTATTACCTGCTGAAGGACGATGTTTAAGTCATCAACAAATATTTCTTGGTGTAAAAAACAGTTCATTGCAATAAGATTGTAACAGTATCCTTGAATTCTTTTACACAACTGCCATGGAATTTCAATGCAAAGTTTAAATTGCAGTTTTTCATGTATTGTTTGTTATTTTGAAAATATTTTATCATGCTTTTTTATTTCTTTGTGGGAGGGGGAGGGGGGATAGAAATCATTCTTTACGGAACTGATCGACCCCATCAGCATTAATAACAGTTTTGATGAGTCCTATTAATTAGGCCTTTCACAGGGTGTCTATTACAGATCAGCAACGAATTCACTGACTTTTCCAGGTTTTCCATAACAATAAAAAAAATTTCCAGGTATCGAGATATTGTGATGTTATGCACAAAAAACCTTAAAAGTTGTGAATTTGAGAGTGGAACTTTCACAACTGATTATAAAGCTGATTTGTTAAACAATTTTTTGCAAAACATACAAATTGTTGAACATTTTACTTGATAAACATTTTGCAGATACACACTTTTAGCATCAGATTCTACCCATTTTGTTTAATCAGGATGAAATTCTTTATCACATCAGTCGCAGTTAAATACAGATTGTTTTGACATATTTTAGTACAAATAATAAATATTCAATAAATTAAGCTAACAGATGTTCAGTTCCCAAATAAATATAAGTAAGCAGAGTGAAACCCCTAATCAATCCTACAACATTCCGTTTAAAGTTTCAGTGAAGCTGGAACTGTAAATCTCCGATTTACAAGGAAGGACTGAAAGGGGGTACACAAAATGATTTGCACAAGAGGTTGAAGTACTCATTACAGTACTTATGAAGAGCAAAGTTTGATTTTAATGGCACTGCAATTTCAAATCCTTAGTTTTATAAAGAAACATTTTTCTATTTTTTTCTTGAAAGTTTCAAAATTTTCTTACTTTTTCTCAGAATTTTCAAATTTCCCTGACTTTTTCAGTCCATATAAATTTCCCTGCCTTTTCCAGTCCATATAAATTTCCTTGACTTTTCCAGGTTATCCAGGTGGCTAGACAATTTGCTTTCTACTTATGTCAATCTATTTATCAATACATCAGTTTCAACTGACGTCATACCCTAGCAACCACCTTAGCAACTAGATTTGTTTTTTGTTTGCCCATTAAAGATGGTGGATTGTGATTGGTTGGCTCGTAATACTGGCTACAAATCCACAATTCTGATTGGTTGGATAACACTTGGTGGAATGGTGATCACGTGGTTGAAACTGATCTATTGGAAGTGAAATTATAGCATAAGTATAAGGTGTTCAGTTATGCGACTTTCAATATCTTCTGACATGTTCTGAATTTATCTACTAATAGAATCATTAGAGAGGGGGATTTTAAAAATTATTTTTCTCCAATTATCACTCAATGAAATGATAATTTAACACTTTCAGCAGTAATATGCAAACTTTTCTTTTCTGCTATTAAGTTAATAATAATATTAATAATAATAAAAAAAGCTACATTATTTTAATAAATTCTGTAAATATCAATGTTTGTTTTTCCACTATGAAATTTGTGTAAATTTATAAATTAATAAGGGTTAATGGAAAAATACATATCTTACACTTATTTAATACAAAAAGAAAGTACAAGAGTTTATAAGCCAAGAGAGAGCACTTCAAACATCAAAGGTGATTGCGATTCTACTTAAAAAATCTTGAAATTATATGAAAGAAAAATAAGAATGGAGGATATGATTAAAATTTTAATTATAAACTTCTATTGTAACCAATAATAATGTTTGTTTAAAAAAAAAAATTACTTGTATAATATGAAATTAACATATAATGACTATCATGAAAGGGTTCATAAAATGACAACCATATGTTGCATCACAGTGATAAGTCTGTTTTACGAATTACATTACCATGTGTTTTTGTTTTCAGCACAGGAACAAACACAAGTTACACATTTAATATACAAACATAAACTAAACTGGATTACACTGCACCTGATGTCACTAGGCACCACCACGGCACTTTCATTTGTCTGGAACAAAGGAGATTTAACCCTCTCACTGACAAGCCCGTGTTAATACGTTCACTAAGCTCCATTTTTCACTGCAATACAAGCATTTTTTAAATTAATATAATTCTATATATATAATGTAGTTTTAATACACCGAGTAATGATTGATACCCTCAAGGTTTACATTCATATTTGTAATTAAGTGTTTTATATAATTTTGGAAAAATCACCTTTTTTAGCATTTAATGAAAAATACAGAGAAAACAACATTACAATTTAGCCCTTTTGCTGGACAGTCAGGGGGTTAAGGGCAATAAATGGTACTTAATGATGTAGAAAATGATTACTTTTCATCTCCAGTTATTTTATTAGCATTTGATGATTATTTATAGATGTTTACCTAACAAATAAAATATACTAAAATGCATTGTAATTAGTAAAAAACTATTAAATAATTAAAGAGAGTCTAAATTTTCATCACATAACACCTTTCTTTTAAAAGTCACTGAAAAATAAATTTTAAATCCTGAAATCAGGAAATACAAAAGCCAAAATTTTTTTTTAAATCAGGATAAATTCCTATCCCCAATCATCCCAGAAAAATAGAATTTACAAAGAATTGAAATCTTCAATTATTGTTTTGTTATGGTATCAGGACAAATTTAAGTTAAAAGGGCAAGACCAAATCAGCATTATTCTGCAAATTAAATATAAATTTTCCTCCACCATTCTTATTGATGGACAAAAAAAAACATGTTGTATTTTGGGCAAAGAAAACTGTGTGTCATAATTACAATCTCATCAAAAACAACTCGTTGTAAATGATCCCGCCAAGCCACAAACCTAAAACGTCAGTCACAAAAAGAAGTGATATCACATAAAAAGAAGCGATACAGAAGTGCATACTCCGAGTCCCGTGTAAAAATCTATCACCACTCATAATGTTTCCAAAGGACTCGGAGTGAGGTACAGTATGTGAAAACTGCTTGGCGACCTGCAGGCTTTTATAATATATGCAGTATATCAATTTTGAAAATCGAAAAAAAATAAATTTTTAATTTTTGTTAGATCATTTTTTAAAAATTTTTGTATGCGAAAGAACTGACAGAACGGATTTTTCCCCAGATCTATGCGATTCCGCTTACGCTAGAATTACTGCAATATATCTCAATTTAGTTAACATTTATTATAAGGTACAATGTTATTAATATGCATATGATCATCATATATAACAAACTCAAAATCTTTACATGTTTACTTAAAAAATCCTCTTCGTAAGAGTGGTGTTTCTAGTTAAAATAATAGTAAATAAAATCAACAAATTGATTTTTCAAGCTCATAAATAAGAAAGGACATGCAAACACAGAAGCTTCAACTTTTTACAATTTTATGGGAACAAAATAAATAAATTAAATTAAAATAATATAGTCATATGTAATTGCAGGAAACGCAAACATTATAAAAGCCTGCAGGTCGCCAAGCAGTTTTCACATACTGTACCTCACTCCGAGTCCTTTGGAAACATTATGAGTGGTGATAGATTTTTACACGGGACTCTGAGTATGCACTTCTATATCGCTTCTTTTTATGTGATATCACTTCTTTTTGTGACTGCGTTTTAGGTTTGTGGCTTGGTGGGATCATTTACAACGAGTTGTTTTTGATGAGATATCACTCCTTTTTGTAAGGTATTTAATTTCAATTATACGGATTCCATTTTTATTCAGAAAAGAAAAGATAAAAGGGGCAAAAAAAAAATAGTGATGCTATAACCAGAATTATACATCAGAATTATACAATTTATTGAGTGACTTATTCCAATGTACATGTCGCTACCATAACAACTGGGAAACTTTTATATTAATTTCCTTACATTGTATTCATCAGATTATTTATGACATATTTATTTTCCTTTTTCTTTTGTTTATATCACTCTTCCGTTTATATGCATTCAAAAACAAAAAATTACACAATTTTACAGTAGTTTACAAACTACAAAAAATTACACAATTTTACAGTAGTTTACAAACTAATTAAAATACTACAGTTTCAGAAAAATGTGAAAAAATAAGAAGCTCTTTTTTTCGGTCAACTACAACGATAAGTTTATGGAGCATACTTTACCGAGAATAATCAACATTTTTTTTTCCCTACGAATCTATTTCTATTAGTATAAAAATTTACAGGGATTTTTATACTAACATATTAAATATATTATTTTTGAAAATTACTGAACACCTTAGAAGTTTTTTATTTGTTTAAGTTTTTTAACTCAACGTTTCGAGAATTTGAAAAATATAAAATTCGCAACGTTTGCAAAAGTATAAAAACTATTAAAGTGATTTCTGTTCATATAGTGTGTTCATTCCAATTTGGTGATCCTAAAATATACGTCCCCAATCTCCGGCAGTCCATGAATTAATTAGGACATATGTATGCAACTGTTAAAATGTTCTCAAAGTTGACAATAGAGGCAATAAGTATAGCTCGGCAAATATGAAACACGGCATTGCTTCATCATGGCTTTGTTTCGTGAGGAGTTCGTTCTCTGAACATAAAAATCTCACGCGAAAGTGTTCGTTAACAGATTTGTTCGTAAACCGAACAGTTCGTTACCGATCACCTATTGTATACGAAATTTAGCATTTTAAGTTCGTCATAGCCGGAGATTCGATGAACAGCAAATATTTAAACGCAAAACTTGTAATCTTGGGGTATCAACATTTTTACATTCTATTACTCAGCGCATGAACGTAAAGTTGGAATTTTGTAATCGCTATTTCAATCAATTCCTAATACGCTAGAATTATATATTTATAAATAAACACAGTTTTTTTAATTGATGAAAATACTATATATTAATAGATTTAGAGCTTAACATCGACGAGATTTCAGACGGACAAAATGATCTTATATTAAATTTTAAAGCAAGATAATGAAACCTTACAGAGATTAAAACAGTGTAAAATCATTAAAATACATCTCACTCAGTAAATATACATCGGTTGTAGTGTAATCAAGATCTTCTAAGAGACTCTGTAAACGAAACGTATATGCTTCAATGCCGCTTTACAATATAGAGGATGTAGTAACATATTTGAATATCTAGTGTATATAGCGAATTTGACAAAAGTTATGCAATTTACTATTGTTTTTCCTCTGTGTTAAGTACAGGAATCATGTACTTCAACGTAAAAATTTGCTAATTACACAACTTTTTAGTCTTATTAAAAAATCTTTTGATTTACCCTGTAAACGAACAGTAAATTCTACAATTCTGTTTTACAATAGGAAACTAACTTAGGTAGTTCGTAGTAACATATTTTAATATCATGCGCATACGTTCTTTTTGAAAAGAGTTAAACCATTTAATATTTTGTTTGCTTCATCTTAAGTATAGGAATAAATCACTTTAAAGTGGTATACATAAAAAACTAATTAATATTTTTACACGAAAAATTAAACATTTGAACTACTTATAAAAACAATTCAAATGCTGCAAATCGCGTAAAAATCGGATAATTACACAACTCTTTAGCCCTATATCAAAAGATCTTTTGTGAGACCCTGTAAACGAACCTTAAATGTTAAGATTTTTTATAATAGGAAGCTTACTTGGGTCGAGTGTAATAACATATCTTAATATCATGTGTATACGACCATTCTAAAAGAGTTGTGTAGTGTAATATTTCAGACACGTTGTGTTGAAGAGGCCGACCACGTGCTAACACGTGGTGACGTGATCACAAGTGAAGAACCGCAAAATATAAATATTAAAATGAACCCAAGGTCTCACGCTCGCTATTATTTTAGCGATGGACTAGCACATAATTAAAATAAGTAAAAAAGAATTCTCTCACCCATTTTTAGCAGGAACGATGCGATGTATAAATGACTGATAATACAGCACACTCATTTTGGGAAAAACTGATACAAAAAGCCTTTTTGATGGTAAAAAACAAGAGATGATTTATTCATCTATAAAACTCTGAATAGGTGAGGGACTCCGGTGACTTCGCGTCCTCCATGACTGATGAAATTCAAGAGGAGAAAAACTCCCAAACTACACTGAGCACATCCTGAACATAACTGATTTTAACATCAGCGTGAAGTGCCGAGCCGGTTGCCCTTGGCGATAAAACCCGCGATCGTCCAATAGCGATGCGCAGAAACAGAGCGAGCTCTGAAAACACGCCAACTGTTGGCGCGCGCCAAAGAGCGATGAACCTACCGCAACGCGTTCCTCGGCGAAGCATGTGGAGCGCTTTTGCCGGATCGAAGGAACGGGAGAAGCGGTGAGCCGATGACGAATTCCCCACGAAACTGCCGCGATATGCATCGACTGAAATGCGAAATATCGGCGTTTGACGAAAGTTAAAATGAGAAAGAAACAGCGTTGGCAGACAACGGATACGTTAAATTAAAGATAATTAAAAAACGCTGATACGGGGATAATTAAATACTGAAAGAAACATGTTAAAATTAATAAATTTAGAGATTTAATGGGAAATTGAACACGTGCAATCGTACACATCGCGATTGCGCTAAAAATGTTGCGATTACATCGTGATAAGTTGGGTTATTTATTATTTTTTTGCTCTATGTTAACTATAGGAATCAATAACTTTAAACTGATATAAATCAAAAACTAATTAATATTTTTACATGAAACTTACAAAGGTTTGAACTACTCATAAAAACGATTCAAATAACGTTAACCGCGTAAAAATCCGATAGTTACACATTGCTGTAGCCCTGTCAACAGTTTTTGGTCTGAACAAGATTTAAAAAGTGCAAAAAACAGCACTTTTAAAATCGCATTTACTGAAAAACTATTTGTCACATTTTGCTTTACTTTTGAATTCTTAGTCCCGTGGCACGCCCCATTCCATAGAATCAAGAATTTTGTTTCTATCATAAATAGAACGCGAGATATAGATGTGTCAAAAACCCGTTTTGTCCCGTCCGCAAAATATAAACTAGACAGAGTGTAAAAAAAAAAAAAAAAAATGTAAAATCGTTTGGCATCCATTGGTGGAAATTCCTTTCATTTACGGTTCAATGCATTGCTGTTTCTTATGCTTGGCGAGAAACTCTGTCGAGTTTCTATGATTTAATAGTAAAAAATTAAACAAATCTTTGATTAGCTATTGAAAAAGAACTTTTCTGTAATGTAAATGTTATACCACAGTCAACTCATCACTCTGAGACATTTCTGAATATATGCCTGAAATTTAATTTCAGCAGATATTAAGTACTTGAAATCTTTGTAACCCTTGTTGGTAAACAAGCAAGCCTTCGAAGACACATATTACAAGATACAAAGATTACATTTTTCTATTTCAGTTTGCTTTTATATTTGAAGCAAGCAAAAAAGAAAAAGTATACTTTATTTCTGATTGATTAATGATTTAAAAAAAAAAAAAAAAAAGAATAAAATAGAAAATGAATTAAAGTTTAGCAAAAAACTTCCTAAAATCTTTCAAAAATATAGTATATTCAAGGCACACTTGAGTCCTTCTTACAACATACAAGTTGAGAAATAGATCTCTAACCTAAACTTTAAGCAAAGTATTAATTAAAAATAAGTGAAACACACTTTTGTCTCAGTCATAGATTCAGTGAAATAATCCATTTACATTTGAGATTAAATCTAATATAAATCTAATGACCAAGGCTTACTCATGAAAAGAAAAGAAATGTAGATAGTTTTTTATTTTTTTAGTTGATTGGCAATTATATTTTTCAGTTAAGTGGCTATACATGATTTAATTATTTAAAACAAAAATCAGTTCCACTCTGTTCACATATAAATAAAATATATAAAAAGTTCATGTGAAAAATAAGGGCTTGAAAATTATAATTTAGAGAATAAACAAATATAAAAAATATATCAGTTATATGGGCCAATAACATCAACTTTTAAATAACAATAAACATGCTTAGATTTTTATTTCTTTTTTAAAATTAACACACATTTAAAAACTGAAATTACAAAACAATGCAAACTTTTCAAATGCAACAATATTTATTTATAAAAAATACATGAATTATCAAAACACTTGGCAACAACAAACATAGAAAAATGACAATTTAACGAACATTTTCACTTAATTCATTTATCAGTGAAATTTGGCTTTCTTTTTTCTAGGAAGGCTGTCATTCCTTCTTTTCTGTCCTCCTATAAGAAGTAAAAAAATGTAAGCATATAATCTTTATCACAATATGAAAATTGATATCACAGATATTAGATGAAAGGAAAATTGTTAAAAAATTTTGCAATCAAAAATATCAAATAGAGAATTAGATGACATTTCATATTAATTTGAATTAGGATTTCACAGAAATTTCCATTTAATAAGTTACAAAACTGTTTATGAGCATACTATACTAGACTATATAAGTAGCTTTATAACAAATATGTTGTACTACAGAGACTGTTTGGACATTTTTTTGAATAATTTTGATCAACTGTAAAAATAGGCATATGTACACACGATATAGACTAACATATTACTATACAATAAAACAAAGCTTTGCAGCTTTTTTTCACACCAAGTCGATTTCTAAAATTCATTATGAATGTATGTAAATTTTAGAAAAATTCACACTTGTTGCTGACAAAGACAATTTTTAATGCTTTTATCAGAAAAAACTTTTCTTCCCATGTTCAGGTAAAGAATATTTTATTAATAAAACTAAATTGTTGATTGTTGCTAACTACTAACAATTTAACTCGTAAAAGCAACCTATGTATTTCTCTGTCTTTTGGTATTTATAGGTATGCATCAGTTAATGGAGATCATGAAGATCATTAACACTAGAGGGTGCTGTTTTATTATTATTTAGGTTTTCCTGGGAAACTTTTGGTCAGAACTGAAAGCAACTAAATATATCTAAAAGTCAGAAATTAAATTGGTGATCATTATAACGGAAGCCCTTTAGTTCAGTTTCAGTTTGGAAAGATTTTTATTTAAAAAAATGAAATCATACAAATTTGAGGTTCATTTGCAAAACCAGATTGGGGTGTGCTATGTACATCTGGGTGTACGCTGCTGATGGCAGTGGGGCCCCCAACACTAAATCCCTCCCAGACAAAAATGTCTGAATTCAGCATTGATTTTAGGTATATTTAAGGTTGTTATAGTTGGACCCGGGCAATGTCAGATAGGTTAGGTAGTAGTAAATAAATTATTAAGTTATTAAAATAAGATTATGATGATTTAGTGCTCATAAGCAAAGAGCTTCAGATTATTTTTCAACAGTTATAGAAGAAACCCTTATCTCATATGAGAAAGGATATACTGTTAGCTGAACAAGTTTAAAATAATTCATTATTACAATGAAAAGTGATTTTATTTAACAACTCACTTAAATTAGGAAAAAACATTAAATTAAAAGTAAAATAATTTTCTTATGAGAGCAAGTAACAACAAAAAATACTCTCAAACTGGGGGAGGTGGGGATATTCTGTTTTGCATTTACATTGAAATATATCTAGATTCAAATTCCTTAAAATTCCCCAAAATTGCAAGAAATGCAGTAATTGTATTTCTAAAATACTGAATTCAAGAAAATGTTATAACTTATCATTATACAACTTAAAGAAATCAATTATGCATTTACTATTCAGATTAGGAAACAATAACATTTTTAGTGAACATTTGAAATAGGAATATTGACATTACTTACAGTGGCAAATGTGGAATGAAAATATCTTTTTTCAATTTTCAAGCCTTCTTCTAATGTAGTTTCATATGCTACAAAATAAAAAAACAAACATAATCATGAATTATGACATTTAACAAAATTAGACATTAAACAAAAGTTCTAAGTTGTTAGGTTGATATATGTACGGTGATATAACTAGGAGCTACAATTATGGGCACGAGTGTTTGGCCCTACAATTCAAATGACTATCATTAGAATATTAAATTTAAAGATGAAAACCCAATTAGTTCTTTTTGGTTATTGGGTTTCAAATATGGATGCATTCAAATGGTTTGAAATCTAACTAGAGATAAGAATGGCAAGTTTAATAATATAGATAGTTTTGTGTGCACCTGTTTTAATGATTAAAAAATAAATTTTAAAACATTATGGGTAAACACCCTTCATATAGAAGAAATACACATGGAAATTATAGGTGCAGATTCTCAAAATTTGGAAGGAGTCACTGGCTCCTAAACCCAAAAAATCCAGTGGCCACAATTGTAAAACAAACGCATAAAAACAATAGTGTTTATATGGGGTAAAAAACTAAAAAACTCAGGAATTCAAAGTGTAAAGTAATTTATTTAATATAAACACATGTACAAAAAAAATTTAATATTAATTAAATCTTAAATCATGTACAGTCAGAAGATAAAGTTGGGCAAGATACGGTTTAAAAAAAATATGTATAAGCTAAGCAATCATGATAGCGGGGCATATCAGAAAAACAATATTTCTTATTTTGATTTTGCCAGACAAAGGTACATATGAAAGAAAATTTGAATTTGTGAGATTATTTTGCACTATAAACTTTTTATTTTGTGAGATTATTTTGCACTTCAGACGTTTATATATATATATAATTATAATATCTTTGAATTTCAAAAAACATATCAAGTTCTTGTAACATTCTAATTAAATCTCCTAAGAGATAATTAGTAATAAAGTGTAGACAGAATACCACATAGTTAATAAATTAACAAGTGCAATCATAATATTACCATAACATTTGCTTCAATGGTAATTGGCCAAAAATACTGAAAATATGAAATATATTTAAAAAAAGAGAGAAAAAAAAATATATATAATAAACCATAAAATGATAATAATTTGAAGTTGATATCAAGTGAATACAAATGTATTTTGAAATGAAATATGAACTAAATATAATGGAAAATTGGATAACAAGATATTTAAATTAGAAATGGATATGAAAAAACACGTATAGATATAATCATCAGCCTGGATGTATCCACACGTGTTTTAAAAATAATACAGTATTTCATAAATATACTGGCATTTATGCTAAGATCAGTATATTCATCCAGGTATACTGTATTATTACCAGAATACAATTGGAAATAGTAAAATTGGAAATAAAAAATTTGTAAAGAACAGATAAAATATCTTACTCACAATGATTATCAAAAATTCCTTAAACATCACAAGGTCTACATTTATATATTTTATCGCACACTAAAACAAAATAAATTATTACATAACATGTTTATATTTATATGATGTAATAAATGTTATTTAAAAGAGTTGATAATTGAATTTATCAAAAAAATAGGATAACCATAAAGTTTTGCTTGATTTCGTATAAATCTAATATTTTTGTTTTTATTTATATCTGAGCATAGATATTTTATACGATGAAGGTAATTGATAATTATATTTTTATAAACTGATTTATGTAAACATGAAGCAAAATTGGTAAAAATATTTACTTTAAATGGAAAGTCAAATCTTCTATCATAAATATCAAATATTAATTTATAATTATCATTAATATTAATTTTTAAGTCAAGAAAATTTATATTATTATTAATGAAATCATTTTCGCTTAATGTAAGCTGATTAGGCTAAAAATTGAGTGGTGATGTGCAATTTTTATCATTGAAATAAAAAATGATAATGTCATCAATATAGCGATAAAATACATAATCATTGTTCGGACCAATATTTCTTTCATAATAATATAAGTAAAGGTCAGAGAGAATACTAGAAGCGGTATTCCCTGGCATTGTTTATAAATAATATTGTCATATATGATGTAATTATTATGCAATGTAAAGTTTAATAAAGTTTTTAAAAAATTTACGGAAATATGATCTTTTAATTTTAATTGAGATTTAAATTCTTTAAATAATATACACATTGTTTTATGCAAGTCTTTTATATCAATGTTATTAAATAAATCATTAAAATCCAATGTTTTTATGAATTTTACCAGATTGATATTATGTATTTTATTAATAAGCTGAAAACTGTTTTTTAGGCAATGTTGGTTATTATGTTTTATCGTTATATCATATATCTGCTTTAAAATATTAAGAAGTAAATTGCTTGCATTATTATTATATGTGTTACACCCGATGGTAACTGTGCGAAATATATATACATATATTTAAATCACAGTCTATGTAAAATTATCAGATTCAAACTGTTACGAATAACATTGCTATTCGAATATATTTAATAGTTTGCTGTGTTAAACAGATCATTCTGAAATGTTATTAAAAGATAATAATAATAATGTTTATTATGTGTTTTGGCCTTAATCTTTAAAAAAAAAAAAATCAACATTTCACGATGGGGACTGGGAATACCAGAAATTGATTGCTTTTAAATCACATGGCGACTTAAACACCGAAAGTTAGTGGCTACTGCAAAAAATTTAGTTAGTCGCCACGTGGCGACTGTGAATCTGCACCTATAATGGAAATACAGTTGGAAAGCCTAATAGTACTAAAGTACAAATATCGAAACACTCTAAAAATTTCATTCTGCATTAAGAGGGTGTGGGCGCACTTCATCTAGTGGCAAACAATAAAGACCATTACTGAAAACATAGAACAATATTATTGTACTATGGCAGGGATAGTGATACAGTTGTCAAGTCTTCTGATAATTGAATACCACTTTTTTCATATGGAAATATTCATTTTATATTAATTAACCACATAATTCTGT
The DNA here is from genome assembly GCA_963931845.1 of Maratus michaelseni. Lineage (NCBI taxonomy): Eukaryota > Metazoa > Arthropoda > Arachnida > Araneae > Salticidae > Maratus > Maratus michaelseni. Next base: position 455,066,540 of record OZ007589.1, on the reverse strand, counting down.
GATTATATAAAATGAATATATCTATATGAAAATAGTGATACTAAAAAATCTAGAAATCTAGTAACTATGCAGACATCTTATAAGATGCACATACACTTTACAATGTGAGACATAAAGCTCCCTATGATGCAGGATTCCATATAAAAAAAATTTGCAGAAAAAAAATTGCAGTAAATTTAAGATTAAAAATGTAAGAGAGGTGCTTATCTTAAAAAGATTTTGCAAAAAAAAAAAAAAAAAAAAAAAAAAAAGGAGTCAACAACTTTAATGCCACCTATAATAAAAAAGCATGTCAACACTAACTATTTTAATAAATGCATATTTTAGAATATATATATATATATATATATGTACCAGGAAACATTTGAAAAGACATCTGTGCCCTGTGTTAGACAGTGCTGCTGTATCATATATAATTTGTTATGAACATTTAATTATGAGTTCCAGATTGTTAAGCTTAACATTTAATAAACTAGAAATCATACAGATATCATTAAAAGGATTAACATCAATTTGCACCGATTTCTATAATTTAATTTGTTTTCATAAATATTGCTTATGCTTTTTTTTTTCTTAATTTCTATGTATTCTGAATTGGTACTGATACTTGATTTGTACTGATACTTGACAGCTTGAAAAATTAGATTCATAATAAAAAAAAAATATTCTAGAGTTATTACTAACTTTTTAAATAAATAAAAAAAACTTTTAATTAAATTTTTAAACAACACAGAATTTACAGTTGATTAATCATAATCAATTGAACAAAATTCATTACATTTTGCACGCTTAAATATCATTCACAAGACTTAAATCAAAAGAATAGATTATAAAATCCATGCCATTTATATCTAGAAAAAAAGTATATTCTATCACATCAAATGAAAGATAATAATAAAACTACTAAAGTTAATTGTTGAAAATTACTTGCAATAATGAAAATTACAATAATTTTTGTGATTTACTTTATTTGATACAAATTCCATGAATGTTTCTAGTTACTACTGCTATATAAAATACCAGTAGAAACAATTGGCTTCGTCAGAATTAACCTTAGGGGTGGTCTTCCAGGTAAAATAAATAAAAATGCAATATCCTAAAAATATGGCGGTCACAATAACGGGGCTCTATGCATTCACACCCATAAATTGTTTCAATGGCAATCAGGAAAAAATGACATTACTTTGATGCAATCATAGTAAATCCCTTAACTTTATAAATGAGAATGCAAGTATTCTTTGGCACATGTAACAGAAAAACATATGACTTTCTTGACAAAATAAAAATAAAAAAAATAAAACCAAATGGCACAGCATTTAGTGAAATTCTATTTCGTATAGCTTGACAGTAAAGCTCTTACTTTATAGATAATGAATGTTAATTTCAGAAGAGCAAGTGACCTCTACTGATGATAAAAAAAATTACTTTCCAGACACATATATAGTATAAGGAAAGTATTGTAATCATAATAAAAATCAGACTATGGAAATTTTGGTATATTTTACATTTGGAGATTCAATTGAATAAAATTTTGTGATTTTTAAACCTATTCCCTATGTATATTGTGTGTATGTTGGTGTTTATACTTTAAGATCCCCAGAGTCTATATTTAGTGTTTTTACGATGATGTCAATATATATGTATGCGTGCAAGAGAACATGATAGTGCCCAAACTATGCTTTCGACTGAGCTCCTATTTGGTGAATATGTTACAGGCATTATTGCAAAAACTGTATACATTTTCCAAGAAATCAGCTAATGAGTTGAGTTTGGTATCTAAACCATATTTCAATCATTCTGTGATGATAACTAATAAACATTTTCTCTTATATCTCAATCATTCAATTAAATTATTTTTATTGCTCATGCTTATGTTATGCCGATTCAACAATTACGGTTCACCTGTACATGACTTAATTTAGTAAAATCTTTTTTCTTAAAAATAATTTTATTTATCTGATAAAAGCGTATGGAAATTTATATACATTGTGTTATTTTAGTGAAAAAATGGCAAAATAGCTACATTTAAAACAACTTAACTATCCCATTAGCATGATTATGTAAATTCCATTTTTTATTTTACTTCATATGCCTTAATCTCAGTATGGGCAGAGTTAAAATTCATTAGAAATTATGAAATAATTTCAGCTTTATGAATGAAAGTACAAACATGAGCTCATTTTCACCAGTGGAAATAATTTATCTTTGTAAAATTAGGACGCAAGTTTTTATTTATTTTTATATTGCTACTTATTTGAATGGACAGTATCACTTTGCACAGTGTGCATTTCACTTTTCCTTTCATATTGATTTTTTCATGGCATCTTCTACAATCACAATTCTTCTTCATCATTTTGCCTCCCTCGATTTTGACAGTCACACAATCTACATTTATTCTTTTCCTGGTCATCTACCTCAAGAGCTTTATGCTTTTCATTCATTGTGAATATATTCATTGTTGAAAAACAAACATTCCTCATAACAGAGCTTAATTTAGCAAATTACAAACACTATATCACATCACATTTGCAGCAAACTGCAGATAACCATGGCATGGTCACAGATGATCCTGATGCAAAACAAGATGCAGAAAGTGTAAGTTGAAGTTTTTTGACAGTAGCTACGAATCTAAAAGCTGCGATAACAACTGTGCGATTAAAATATTATTCTACTTGGGAAGTGTGAGAGTGACATGGTTTCTTTGCCTCTGTGGAACCAATCTTATGCATCACGAGAGTAGTTCTGCCTTCCTCTGTAAGCTTCACCAATTACAGTGGCTGAAAATGTACATGAACTGCAGGAATTTATTGCAGGAGATTGCCAGCAGTAGAGAATTATTTGGTATCATACTCCCATAATTTTCGGTCACAATTTTTCACCAGATTTGCACCAATCTCAGAAACAGCCAGACAGGCCTTAAAAAAAAAAAACAGATTTCTCAAAAAATGCAGAAAACTTTCAGGCCCGCCATGTTACTATCAACTAAAACAATACTGGAAAATATACAAGTTCCCTTTCCCTTCTCTTGTATTTTTTGAATGATTTGCTCACAATGAAAATAAGAAATTTTCAATTGTACTAAATATAATTTTCATTAATATTGCATTAAGGTTTCAAATATATTAATTTAGATTGCAAATAAATGAAAAACATGAAAAAAAAGTGGTACATTAAAAGAGAAAAGAAATGAAAGAAAATAAACTCCTGCATATTGCTATAAAACAAAAAGAAGAATATTTGAAAAAAAAAAATATTTATGCAGGAAAAAATACAGCTATAGTTGTAGTTGAAAAATTATAAAAAACTGCATTTTTAGTGAAGAAAGGTTTGAGCAAAGCTTTAATGAACACAACGGAAATAAATATAAACTATATCTAAAAACTAATACTTGAATAATACTAATATACAAACCATTATTCACCGATTCCTTGCATATGGCTACTACTAATTTAGAATGAGTACATATCTTCTCTCCTAATTTGATAGCTTCATCAACTACCTGGTCAACTGGGAAGATTTTACTAACTAAACCTAGAAATTAAAGTAACATTTTATTACAATGAAAACTTGTCATATAGCAGAATAAATTATGAATGCATTCTAGAATTACTTAATGTTTTACCTGGATTAAATTCTAATAAAGCAGGGTCATCAATTTTAATCATCTACAACTAGAACATTTGTAGACAGTTGATTTCTGACACCACTTATTAAATTTAACTAACCAAATTAGCTCTTGCATTCAGATGTACTTAATGACAGAATTAATAAAACTACATGATTTTTCCGTTTGTGTACAGTTTTAAACATTCTGCTTCAGAGTTTCATACAAAAATCTTTTTCAAGCTACTTGACAAGAGAGAATTCTTTCTGATTTTACCTACACAACAAATCATTTATATTCTATAATGACATATTGTTTGACAATTTCTAAATTATGTAGTAGAGCATGGATAAATTCACTCACTAGCTCAATTAATTGTTTAATGCCCCTTTCAAAAATAGACAGCATAAAACATATGTCAATGACATAAAACACCATTCTGTTCAACAGAGTTATAGATTCACACATCACAATGTTACACATTGAATAGCGGACTGGCGACTTCATTTTTGCACATGAAAGTATGTAGTCATGAGAAAGAGTAAAAACCTATTTTGAATATGAGGGTATGAACAAAACTCAGCGACTAAATGAGCACCTAGAATAGGAATTCTAGGCATCAAATAAAATAATTGGTCACAAAATATAATTAATGATCATTAATTTTTAAATATGATTATAAGGTACTTTTCAGTCATCAAGAAGTCTCTTGGCATCAAATATAAAAACTACTTGAAAAAATAAAATAAAAAACTAGAGAAGGAAATTGCAAGCCTCATACCCCCAGCTTTGAGAAATGATTGTTTCATTAATAACACAAAATAAACACAATCGGAATATTGTTACAAAGCTTCAATTTCTTCCATATGATGAAAGGAAATATCTAAATTAACAAATTAGAAAACACATAATACAGTGGGAAATCCATTTCCAGCAGTTATTGACCATAGACAGTAATGTATTTGAGTTTTTTGAGCAGTTTTCTATATGATCTATAGATTTTTATACATATCACAAAGTGTTAATTCAGAGGGGAAAAAAAATACTATTTTCTGGTAATCATCATTTACAGACAAGACTGTATTCACCTTTTCCTGCAGCCTTGTACATGAATTTATTATTATACTCAACCTACACAGTATATTAAAATTTAGTTCAGCTGAAAACGTGTCAACAATTCCCATCAATAGATGTCAATTCATTTTTCGTTAGGTAGGCCTGTATATGATGTATAGACTTTTATACACATCACATAATATACTAAAACTGTTAACCTTAAAACACTACTGAAAATACGCTTCCTGCAATTATTGCTCACAGATGTTAATTTATCTGAAGTCCTTTATAGGGTCACGTAAAAGAATGTTAAATATTACATGCTTCATTTAAAATATGGAAGATGTTATTATGCACCTCAATAATGCTAATCAATTTCATAGAGAACACTTCAAACAATTACTGCCTTACAGACAGTAATTTAATAGAGTTCTTTTATGTGTCTGTTGCAGTAAATGAACAATAAATATTATATTACATACCATTTTCTATAGGAAGTGTTATAATGCATATCAACAATACATATAAATTTTCTAATATTTGAAGTATTATAAAATCCCCAAAATAAAACTTAAAATCCTCACTTCAAATAATTGTCACACAGACTATAAATATTACATATATTTATTTTCAATAGAGAAAATATTATAGTAAATCTCAATAACATATATCAACCAGGGATCTGTCTAGACTTTTCTCATACGATCCTGTTTTTATTAAATTGTGAACAGCTTTTATATTTGTGAAAAATATTGCTGTAATTTTGTGAATTTGAAATAATCGTTATAGCCAGGTTCTTATTTATATATTAATGACAAGATCCTTTATATATGTAAAAGCTAGATGATAGGTTCTTTGGCAACTTCAGCTATTTGTGACAGGTCAGATTTTATTTAAATTATTAAATTTGTGAAAGGTTCAGTTTGGAGATGGAAAAGTTTTGTAAAAAGTTTATTTTGAAGACAATGAATTTTGTGAAGTGTCCTGTTTTAGGATGAAAAATTTTGTGACAGGTCCTGTTTTAGGATAAAAATTTTTGTGAAGGGTCCTGTTTTAGGATAAAAAAAATTTGTGATGAGTCCTGCTTTGAGCTAATAATTTTGTGATGAGTCCTTTAAAGGACCCGATTTCTTCCTAGACAGATCTCTGTCAACCATGTAATAATCCACTTATATTTATGAACCGTTGAGCACAGATAGGTGGCCAAATGGCCAGACAGAGAATCAAAGACATAATATTTTTCAACTATGTTGGAAAGTGTTAAAAAAAAAAATGAAAAATACAGGTAAATAAAACAGCTTACAGATAAGAAAAGTACAAATGAGATATTTAATTACTCTAAACTACAGATATTGAAAGACTCTCAATAATGCACAATATAAAATAAAACTTTTTATGCTGAGCACTTAATATAAGCATCAGATTGTATAATCCTTACATTCAAAATAGTTATGAAAACTTAATTATTAATACCAGATTACTAAGTATAACATGTTTTATTGCATCTATTTTATTTCATATTTTATTGCAAAGTGATGATTGATTTACTATAAAGTAACAAAGATGGCACATAACTTAAAAATAATTTAAGTTGTTAAAAAAAAAAAAAAAAATCCAGTGTGTTGAGGAGGGGGAATGGATATCTATGAAGAGTAGGAGAAAGACATTCAGAGAAATTATAAAAAAGAAAAAAAAATCTCTATTTCATTAGTTGAATAGTGTTGATTCTAGCAAAGTATACTATTAAATCATTTCTTGTATATATTTATCTCATCAAAAAGTCACCTGTAAAAAATGCAGCCAAGTCTCGTAACTCATTTACCGTAAAAAGTACTGAGATCGTATAAAGCCAAGTTTAACTATCTTATTAACTCTGAAATTTTCATTCACAAATCACTACTAGTCTCTACATCTTTAGTTAATTATTATTTTGTGACTTGGCAATTACGTAGCACGAGAATGTGATGTATATAGTTAGTCTTAATCAAATAATACTATAACATATTAAAGTGCAATAACTTCCCCGTGCGTGTATAATTTGCCTTAATTAAATTATCCCATCCCATCCCATAACATAGTAAGGTGTAATAACTTCCCTGTGCTGCGTAATTGCCAAGTCACAAAATAATAATTAACTAAAGATGTAGAGACTAGTAGTGATTTGTGAATGAAAATTTCAGAGTTAATAAGATAGTTAAACTTGGCTTTATACGATCTCAGTACTTTTTACGGTAAATGAGTTACGAGACTTGGCTGCATTTTTTACAGGTGACTTTTTGATGAGATTTCACTTCTTTTTGCAAGTAATCCTCCTTTTCTTGATTTTGGGTTCTTTTTGGAGATTATCCACTGATTTTCGCTAAGCCCACACTCTGTCCCTATTATTTACAGGTATCAAAAATTTGAAGCTTTAGTTTCGTTTGCAAAGTACTGTAGATAAAAAGAGATTTCAGGTTCCTAGGCAAGCACAAAGTTATGGGAGGGGGGGTGTCAAAAGTACTCTCAATTGCTTCCACGATAGGTGCTATCCGTCTGAGATATTACTCGCAGCCCTGGATACTTGATATTTAACATAAAAGAACTTTTTAGTATAAAAAGAAAGCCAAAATTAAAATTTCCGGAAATTTCCAATAAATCAAACTATATATTCCTTTTTTCGATGGTTTTTTTTCCGTTTTTTTTTTATTATTTAAGGATTTTTTAATTTTTTCTTACTTTGTGTACTAAACCCTGCCTTTCTGCCAAATGTCAAGCTTCTAGGACTACAAAATCGAATTATTTTCAAATTTTCGACTTTTTATAAATTTATTGATTTTTCTATTTCAATTCTAAGTTACCTGATTGTCATGCCAATATAGTAATTATTTGATCCGTCTTCTTAGGATCATTTAGGTTCAATTTAGAGATAAATCAAGTGAATCTTAGAGTCACCATGATTTTATTTAGAAAGGACTATCAAGCCATAACCAGCCAGTAATGTCGGGAGGGTAGGGGGAGCTGTGAAAATTTTTGTGGGGCTAACATCGTTTAACAATCCATATTTCATATGTGAAGTAAATAGAGTATAACCTATGAAAGAAAACAAACCTGTCTATAAAGAAATCGCCTATATCGTAGCCAGTCTATAGCGGAACTTTTCTATAACGAAATTCATAAACGAAAGAAAAGAAAACCATAATCCGGGGGAAATAACATAAAACAATTAGGGGCGTTGTACTAGCTATTTGAATTTAGCTAGTTGAATTTAACGAATATTTTAATTGTTCCTTTTATTGAATAGTAAATACTACCTTTACACCAAGTTTTAAGTTTCTAAGACTACAAGATAAAATTATTTTCAATTTTTGATTTTTTTCGAATCTTTTTTATAATTTTCTGGATATTTTGATTTTTTCTTATTTTGTATCTTTTATTACAAATTTCAAGTTTCTAGCGCTACAAAATCGAATTATTTTGAAATTTCCGATCTTTTTCGAGTTTTTTATTTTATTTTCGAATTTATTGTGTTTTAATTTTCCCTTTTTCTGTATCCTAAACAATAAGTTTACGCCGAATTTTAAGTTCTAAAACTACAAAATCGATTTTTTTTTCACTTTTTCGAATTTTTTGTTTCGAATTTTACAGATTTTTTATTTATTTCTTTTTTTGTATCCTAAATACTACCTTTATTCCAAATTTAAAGTTTCTAGCTTTACAAAATCGAATTATTTTCAAATTTTCGGTTTTTTTTTTCCGATTTTTTTATTTTATTTTCAATTTTTGTTGCGTTTTTAATTTTTTTTTTCTGAATGCTAAACACTACCTTTACACCAAATTTTCAGTTTCTAAGACTACGAGATCATAATATTTTCAATTTCTCTCTTTTTCTTTCTATTTTTTTTTTTTTTTTTTTTGAAATTTTCGAATTTTTTTTTAATTATCCATATTTTTTTATGTTTCCTTATTTAGTATCTTAAATATTACCTTTATTCCAAATTTCAAGTTTCTAGCGCTATGAAATCGAATTATTTTCAAAATTTCCTTATTTTTCGATTTCTTTCGATTTTTTTATTTTATTTTCGAATTTTATTGCGTTTTTATTTTAAATTATTCTGAATCCTAAACACTATCTTTACCGCGAATTTTAAGTTTCTAAGGCCAAAAGATCAAATTATTTTCATTTTTTTCGAATTTTTCGAATTTTTGATTTTTTTTTTCGAATTTTCTAGATTTTTTAATTTTTTCTTATTTGGCATCCTAAATACTACCTTTATTCCGAATTCCAAGTTTCTAGCGCAACAAAATTGGATTATTTGAAATTTTTCGATTTTTTTTCGATTTTTCGATTTTATTTTCAATTTTTTTTGTGTGTGTTTTTGATGTTTTCTTTTTCTGAATTCTAAACACTACCTTCTAACCAAATTTTAAGTTTTTAAGACTACAAGATTGTGTTATTTTCAATTTTCAATTTTGTTCGAATTTGTTGAATTTTCGAATGTTTTTTCCGGATTTTATAATTTTTCTTTTCTTTGTATCCGAAACACTAGCTTTATTCCAAATTTTAAGTTTCTATGGCTGCGGGATCTACCCAATCTTTTTGATGACGCGAGAGTGAGTGAGTGTGTGAGTGAGAAAAAATCGAAACTGAGTTCATATATCGTCTGCACTAATTTATGGGTATTTTTTGAATTATCCATATTTTTTAATTTTTCCTTATTTAGTATCTTAAATATTACCTTTATTCCAAATTTCAAGTTTCTAGCGCTATGAAATCGAATTATTTTCAAATTTTCCTTATTTTTCGATTTTATTTTCGAATTTTATTGCTTTTTTTATTTTAACTTATTCTGAATCCTAAACACTATATTTTCTGCGATTTTTAAGTTTCTAAGGCTAAAAAATCCAATTATTTTAATTTTTTCAATTTTTCGAATTTTTTATTTTTTTTTTTCGAATTTTCCGGAATTTTAAATTTTTTCTTATTTTGCATCCCAAATACTACCTTTATTTTGAATTCCAAGTTTCTAGCGCAACAAAATCGGATTATTTGAAATGTTTCAATTTTTTTCAATTTTTTCGATTTTGCTTTCGATTTTTTTGGTGTTTTTGATGTTTTCTTTTTCTGGATACTAATCACTACCTTCACACTGAATCTTAAGTTTCTAAGACTACAAGATCGTATTATTTTCAATTTTCAATTTTGATGGAATTTGTTGAATTTTCGAATGTTTTTTTTTTCGAATTTTCCGGATTTTATAATTTTTCCTTTCTTTGTATCCTAAACACTACCTTTTTTCCAAATGTCAAGTTTCTGGGGCTACGGGATCTACCCAATCTTTTTGATGACGCGTGAACGAGTGAGTAAGAAGTGACAAAAAATCGAATGTTTGAGTTCATATATCGCCTGAACTAGAAAAGACAGAAAGTTGTAATTTTAAAATTTGGTCCTGTGTGCCAAATACTCTCTATAATTAAAGTTTAAAACTTTGGGATACTCCAGCGCGGAGATATGGGGGGGTCAAAAGTGCCCTGAGTTGCTTCCAGAAAAGTATGCTTATGGCTGTGCTTACGCGACTTGGCGGAGGCACTGCCGTGCCTCCAGATAGGGTATGGGATGGGATTTTGTTAAGCATCAGCCAGTTTTGGCCATACTGCTATAGCAGGAATGTTTTCAGGGAAGACTTTTGAAGGGGACCCAAATTATTGTTTTTATTGTTCTTGTGCAAGGAAACTCATAAAATTTGAAATGTCCCGACAAAATTCTGCAAAGATAATATATCTTAAAACCAAAACCACAGCACCTAAAAAGACCAGCAAAATTTACATGAATGTGAATGGATCATTGAATTGTGAAATTGTTTTAAAATATATCTTATCTCAATCCCAACAAGTAAAAAAAAAATACCTATAATAATGGAGTCGATTAATAATATCAGAGGGTGAAAAACAATATCTTCACAAGTGCTACGAATCTAATTTCATCAACATATCATTTATTTTTAATCTGATGCATTCAGATATAAAAGAAAAGTTGAAATGATGAGAAAAACCTCTCTGACTAAAACAGTACCATCAAAGCCTATACAGGACAAATTCATGATTAAGAAGGAATCAAATTATCTTTTACGCCACAAAATTCAAAAATTGCATTTTACCTTTTTATTGATTTATTACATTTGCATTCTTGGTTAACCTAGAAAAGTTATAATTATTTTCAGTTGCTTTCCATTTTTATATGTCTGTTTACTTTAATTTTAATTAATAATCAGGAAATGTTTCAAAATTGTTCTATTTATTTTTCATGATTTATGTGTTTAATTTATCAGTGTAGATGTGTAACTGATTATCAAAGTTATTTCTTTTAATTTCCAGATAATTGAAGTGTTCTAAAATTATCATCATTCTTAAAAACAGGCTCGGACTGGCCCGCCGGCCCATCGGCCTGAGGGCCGGTGCGCCCTCAGCCAGGGAAAATTTCACACCCCTAAGCTGCTTCAATATTTTCCCACACACATATATTCTGATTAGTGCACTGAATTTCAAGAATTTGCTTAGGGATAATCATCAACTAATAGACAGATAGCAAAAGAGAGGGATTTTTATTATCATAAAGAAATTGAAGATACATCGAAGGCATTTTCAGAATCGGAAACCAAAGCGGACGTGTTTGCATACGATTGAGAATAGAAAACGTTCACCTAGGGAAAGTTTTAATAAACCTGGCGCGCCATGGCTACAAAAAGCTCACGCCCATGTGCTACTCCCGCGCCCTGAGAGAGATTTTTTTTCATCGGAATTTAATAGTAGAAATTATTCCCAATAAATTGGTGCCTGTTTATTTTTTTATACCTTATTTGCAGGATAATTAGTAAGGAGTGATCAATTTTATACCATGACTATCTAAGGTATATTGACAAAAGAATAAAGTAGGATAAAAGATAATCTGTATTCAACTTTCTAGAATTTTTGAATATTACATGCCATAGTTTGAAAAGCTGTGTAGCATTGTGTAGATTTAATGGAACTTCAAACAAGGAACAGGGAATATAGCGAAGTCATCAATCTAAACTCAGGAATATAATATTAAGAGCCTATGCTAGTCACGCGAAGAAACGCTCAAGCTAATGTTAAGTCTATGGGAAGGTTCTTGCGCGATTTCTCGCTCGCATTTTAATATTTTTAAATGATTTTTTTTGCATAGGATAACTGAGGTCGATCTCTAACGTTGTTAGTTTTTACTGTTTTTGATTTTGGTTACAGTTTTTTTATAAGCGGACATTTTTAATTTTGGAACCGGTTCTGAAAGTGAAAGTACCCTTATATAGAAAAACTGGAACCAAAATCGAAAAAGTAAAAACTAACAACGTTAGAGATCGACGTCAGCTATCCTGTGCAAAAAAAAATCATTTAAAAATATTAAAATGCGAGCGAGAAATCGCGCAAGAATCTTCCCACAGACTTAACATTATAGCTTGCACGTTTTTTTGCATGACTGGTGTAGGCTCTTAAGGGGCCGCTTCACTGAGACTCTCCGATCGCGAAATCCCATGTTAACCTATGGGAAAACTCCGAAGCGCGATAACTCATTACCTAATATAATTATTAAAATATGGTTTTCACCATCAGAAAGTAGACGTCAGATGCCAACGTTGTGCGTTTTTAAAAATTGTTTCCGTTAATTTTAAGTATCTCTAAGAAGATGATACAATTTCATCAAGTGGAAATTTCAAAGTTTATAAGGAATTTTTAAATAGTTAAAATTTAAAGAAAAATTTTTAAAAACGCACAATGACGGTATCTGGCGTCTACTTTCTGATGAAAAAACCATATTTTAATAATTATATTAGATAATGAGTTATCGCGCTTCGAAGTTTTCCCATAGGTTAACATGGGATTTCTCGATCGGGGAGTTTCAGTGAAGCGGCCCCTTAAGCCCTTTTCTTACTGGGTGCTATGCGATGAATGTGTTAAACTTTGTCAAGTCAGACACAACACAAGTAAGTAAAAATGATTTAATTTCGTTAAAATTTTTGCGCCCTATAAAAATCCAAGGTATGCGCCCTTTCCCTTGGCCCAGTCCGACCCTGCTTAAAAAGATTATTATTCTGATTCATTTAAACTTTTAATTAATATAATCATTTTAAGTGATTGGTAAATACTTATTCAAAATTAATATTTCTAAATTTATGATTTTTATAAATGAATAATTTTTCTATTAACAATGCTAAAATTAATTAATTCTTTCTTCAATTCTTAATATTCAATTTAATATCCATCCACTATATGACATCTAATGGCTAAATTCTCATCTAGACTTAATAAAAAGTGGAGGCCTTTTTCCTATCTACACCCAGACTGCACTTGTTTCAAACTCTTGAACATCGGCCCAAGCTCCTTAATGTCCTGCATGCTAACTACAGGGTTGAATGAGCCTTGTATATTTATAGGAAAATGGTAAAATAAGAAGAAAAAAAACAACTACCTGATTGTTATTAATTTAAAGTAAAGTATTGTTTGAATATTAAAATACATACTATTAAAAAAGAGAAGTAAAAGATTACCCCATTTTTCAGCATCTTGAGCAGTAAATTGATTACCAGTCAAAACAATTTCCATTGTCTTGGATTTTCCAATGGCACGAGTTAATCTTTGAGTTCCACCAGCACCTAGAAGAATAATTTTATAAATTACATTTTGGCAACTATACAGAAACCTTTAACAATATATTAGTACTGTGGGATAAAAAATTAAATAATGCCCATCTATGCATCAATAATCACCATAACACAAACTCAATGATTTAATTAATAGATACATGATATCGCAAGATTATTACAAGACTCGTGATAGATAAAAAAGAGAGCAAGAAATAGGTTGTTGTTCCATAGTTTTTTTTCCAAGTATGGTGGTCAATAATCCAAGACATATGAATAAAAAAGGATTAGAAGTGTAATTCTAGGTGAATTACTGTTATATACAAATATATTATACTAGGGGGCTCAGCCCCCTACTCACTAACGCACGCCAACCCCCCGTGAATTGCTTTGCAATTCACATTGAGACCGCTATGCGGTCCCAATTCGCTTCGCTAGCCCCTTTTTATTTTTCTAGTAATTCTAGCCGGGATAAGTACTACAATAAATCATTTGAACATATGAAATTGACAATTTTTTTTATGTAAAAAAGTAATTGAAAACTCTGTTCAAAACACAGCTAAAAATGCATTTAGTTGATGCTACTAATGGGCATATAAATCATTTAAATACTATGAAAAAAGGATCTTGGAAACATAATTAGTTTACTATTGCACCTATTACTTATTGCACCTATAATACTGTACAGCACGGCTTAAATTCATTAAGAAAAAAACACTACGTGGTAGGTGGATTACGTTCATATTATTTTATTTTTAATAATTGCTAGCTTGAGTTTCACTGCTCTGACACTGATCACCATATTGGAGGCGGAGCTAACACAATCTTGTCTGTTCATTGGTCTGAGCTCTGGAAACTACGGCTGTTGCCAACGATAAGGTAGAAATTCAGCCCTATTTCCGCACCACGTAAGACAAATATATATATATATAGATTGTTGAGTAGTGCCATAGAATTATTTGGTTAAGTAAATAAAAAAAGACTATTTAAAACTTAGATTGAAGAGCTATAATCACTTTATAAGCCAAGTATATATTTAAACTAGGGGGCCTACCCCCTGCGAGCTAAGCTCGCCAACCCACGCTCAGACTTCGAGGCCTCTAAAAACATGACAGCGTGCTTCGTTTTAAAAATATTGGTAAATCTGTAATTGGGTTCCCATGCTTTTAACGTTTTAATGGGGCATTTTTTTTATTATCATGGCCTCATACACAGCTGTTGCGACAACTGACAACTGTTTTAGGGATTGGTAAGTAAAATCAATTACACCTTGAAAACCAGCTTGTATAAAATGGTTAGGTTTAAATTGTGGCTACCTCTCGCACTTTTATAACAACGATCTGTATTCTATTCTTCCTTTCCGTTTAAGGATGAGAAAAATTCCATCTGCTTGTGAATAACATTAAGAACTACGGTATTGAAAAGTACTATGTTATAGACATTTTCAGTAACAGGTTTTAATTTTCTCTGTATTTTAGTGCACCATCATGCATATTTTCATGTTATTTTAAATATGTAAATTATTTATTTTAATTAATATGTATATACGAATTTTCTAATAATTATTTATCATACAAAATTAATTAAATATTTTGTGCATGAATGCCTGCATTTATTCGGCATCAATTGATGAGATATTTAAACAAATTCGCTATCCGCGATAATTTTACACCATGTTATGTCACTTGAATATTGTCCATAAGAAAATCGGGTACTTTTCCATTATAGGATCCTTTGCTTTTAGGTTTTTCGTAATTCGAGTTTCAAAAACGAATATATTCGTTAATATACATATATTTGTTGCCAAAAGTTATGAAAACAAACCCAATGAACTTTTGGTGATTTTCTATAATAGGGGTCTTGACGCTTTTTAAAAAAGCTTGGCGCAATTCGGGCATCAGAAAGTGAGATTTGGTGCCAAATTACATAAACAGCCATGGAAACAAATTCGACGATTTTTTTTGTTTATATGCGTATTTTAATTATACGTATATTATTATTGTTTTTTCTATACAAATTACTTCTGATTATATATAAAATAGGATAAATGACATTTTATGCTAAACAAATTGTATAAATATTGAAAAAATGCTTCTGTATACGAAATGACAAAGTAAATAGGTTGACAGAAAGTATGTTGCCAAATTTCCTTTTCCGTCAAGGCTATTTTCTCTGTTTCGTCAAGGCCCCATATACTGGAAAAGCACCGAACTTTTATGCTTGTTTATACATGTATTTATATGTATATATACAATTTATTTATAATTGTTTTTCAATTTACCTCTTTTTGTACATAAAAATAGATAAATGGCTTCTTTATATTAAATAAATTGTATAAACATAAATGACGTCATTTGGACGAATTTATTCAAAATATTTTCATTTTATAAATTAAATTAAATGCTGACAGACAATTGAATCCTGACGATAGAAATATGATTTTTTTTTCAAATTTTCGTGAAAAACATAATTTAATCACAATCTTGTCTTCATTATCGATTGAAATAAAAGATAAATTCAATTTCAATTTGAAAATGACGAATAAAAATAAATCAATAATCCCTATCGGGATCCTTTTTTATTTTTTTCCCTTTTTTGTCACAAAAAACTGAGTAATTAGTTGCCATCATTACAGAAATGTCATTAAAATTAGAAAAAAATTAATATCTCGAAAACTAATTCCAATTTCAAAATTCTATTACCAGTTTTGACATCCGCGGATTTTTATGGACAATTGGTATTAATTTCACCATCAAGCGTTTAATATTTTATTAAAAATAGCCCTGAAACATAATCAGTCGTTTCATAAAATCGTTTCATAAAATCGTTTCACAAATTCGTTTCATTAGGATTTTATATATATAGGGTAGATAACTATGGGATTATAAATAATAATTCCTACAAATTATGGGGTTATTGACCGAGATTTGTGAACAAAAAAGCTGCTCCTTGCCGAGAGTTTGATAGAAAAATCTAAACAAGTTGTTTGAAATTAGATTGTAAGAATGACTGAAGAGAAATCTTGTTTTCCGTAATTGTTTCAATCCATTCAGATCCAAATAAAAATACAGTTTGACTCAGTATAACAATTAAAAGAAGTTTGAATTTGATGAAAACATAAAAATTGTCATTAGTAAAAAGGAAAAAAAACCCACATAAATGATGTCAATTTTGAACAAAGCGTGAAAGAACGATTTGATTGAGTTATGTGAGGAATGAGGAATAACTATGCCAACTAAAGTAACCATTCCATCAATAATTGAAGGAATAAAAAGTTGGGAGAATTACGATGAAGTGTTTATAAAAGACTGCCTTGAGGTAATATCGTCGGCTAGACTGGAAAAATTAAGTAGAACTGAAGCAGAGGAAAGAAAATTAGCGGAAGACAAAAAGTTGCAGCTTGAAGCAGAAGAAAAAAGACTGCAGATGCAGATAGAAGAGAAGAAATTAGAGATGGAATTTCAAATAAGAAAATTGACAATACAAGCCGATATAAAGACTTGCAAAAATGATGAAATAATAACTCTAAAGAATGGAACAGGAAAGAATTTTGATCTTTTAAAGCTACTTAATTGTTATGAGTGTGCAAGTGGTGATATTTGTATGTTTTTAACATTATATGAGAGACAAATATCTCAAATGAAAATAGACAAGGAAGAATGGGTATCATATCATTTAAGCTTATTACCATTAGAAATAGCTAGCATAATAACTAGAGGAAAAGAGCCAGAAATAAGTGATTATGAGTACATAAAAAAATTGTTGCTAAAAAGATTCAATATGTCACCAGAAGAATTTAGACAAAAATTCATGACACACAAAAAAGAGCCAACAGATGATTAGCTTGATTTTGGTTTTCAGTTGAGAACATATTTTAACGAGTGGGTTCGTGGAATGAATGTAACAAATTTTGAGCAATTAACAGAATTATTGGTAACAAACCAAATTAAGCAAAAAATACTAAAGAGATTAGGAAATGCTTTGTTAAGGAATTACCAAAGACTAAGGAAGTTAATACACTGGTTGAGAAATTAGATGATTTTGATACAGCGTTCAGAGGATGCAAAACCGCCAAGTCTTATAAGACACAAAATATCATTAGCAGGGAAGAAAAAGATAACAAATGGGGCAAAATACACAACCAAACAATATAAGATGTGGTGAAGAGCCTATTATTTGTTATTATTACGAATTATAACGATTATTATTATGAATTATAATTTGTTAGTACGAATTATTTGTTATTTGTGCAAATTACCTGTCCACATCGCCGCCAAGTGTACAAATAGGTGGCAAACTAGTACCCTATCATATCATAGGAATCGGATTACAAAAATGAATGAAAACGGCGTACAGAGAACAAATGTAATGAATTTATCAAGATCGGAAAACAATGCCAAAGCAAAAATAAAAATACGTGCTATTCAAATAAATCAGAAGCTCGCGAAAATAATAATTGATACTGCAAGTGATGTAAGCCTAATGAATAAAGAATACTACAATGAAATAGGCGCACCGGAAATATGTATATATTGACCGAATTTAGCAGAGAAGAAATGAAGCCAATAGAATTTTTCAAGCACGAAATACAAGTAGAGGGTGTGAAATTAACTGATGATTTTTATGTAGTGTCGGATCTGAAATTAATATATTGTTAGGTGTTCGTGCGATATCAAGATGCGATTTATCCATCACGAAAGAAGGCATCAAAATAAAAAAATATCGCCATAAAAAATTTAAAAATGCTATAAAACAAGAAAAGAAAAATATTATAATTCAATGAGCACGAGAAAAGAAATCGGCGAAATTAATATTGAAAGAAGAAATAAAAATGAAAAAAGATTTTGTGGAAATTTTATAAAACATGATTACAATTATTTAGATAAACCATATTATCTGAGAAATAATTTAGTTGATAGACGTCACAAATATTGTGAAGATGAAAGAAGATTTTTAGATGTACAACAGATACGAAGAAAACAGGAAAATTTTGAAAAAGAAAAGATTGAATTATGTAAAAGAAACTGCAAGAAATTAGGAAATAGCAGAAACATTAAAAGACATTTTAATGATTGTCATAGAAATTTGTACTTCTGGCATAATAGTAATTATAGGCCATATGAACGAATACATATATATGAATAGGCCTATGCCAATAGCTTTGATTATGAAAAATATGAAGTTAAATTTGACAGAAGAGGTGATAGATTTGAAAGTAGAGCAAAACACAATAATTGTACCCCCACTTTCAACACGCATGAGCATGAAGAAGATAGACATGAGAATGATTCGTTTTCCAGAGGATGGAGAAGTTATATGAAGAACATGATGGACTATGCCAAACATTAAAGAGTAAAACTGGGAAATTTCATTAGTAGCCAGTGACCAGCAGTAGCAGTTTTATAAGTGGCCACTTTCTTTAAACTAGTGGCCACTTTTTTATTTAGAAGTTCTAAACAGTAAACTTTAGTTAAAATTTCAATTAGTATTAATCTGAAATTAAATAGCCCAAATAAATCTGTTAATATGATATTTCAACCAGCAAAAGTACAATCCTCTAATTTTTTTTACTTTCCTTGTAGGAAAGTGGCCATAAGTTGGCTGCTGACAGACAGTTTTTTAATAGCCACTTTTTTCATTTAGTGGCCCTTTGGCCGGTGGATAGTGCTAATTTTGTCCTTTACCAAACATCTACAACAGCCAAGTATATGAAATCATGTCCAATTAATTAAAACTTGAATGTTATGTATCGTTATGTTTTATGTATTTAACTGTATGAACAAAATTTGAAAATTTATTTCGTTGATTCACTGGACTGCCAGGATGACCGAATGTGGCTAATAGAAAGATGAATAAACACCCATTATATCTCTTTTCTCTGCAACAATAAATGTAATCTAATTACCACCTTTTTGAAAAAATTTCATAAAAAACAGCTAGTGCAGGCACATCTACAAATGAACAGCTTTGATTAAAAAAAAAATTAGTAAAATTGGTTCAGTAGAAAGCCTAGAGCAGATGACTAAATTAAGAGCCTTGTATTTTAAATATGTAGATTTTTATTATTGATATGAAAAAGACTCATTGTTAAACAAAAGGCGGCAACTTCAGAACAGAATTTTCAATAACAATGAAAGATTCCAGTTTGCCTACTGTTGGTCATAGTTTTTGACAGTAAAAACCATTACCAGAGCTATTGCAGATATATTGTTGCTGTCAATCTGTTAATGTTTATTTAAAAGTTACAAACTTTTAATTCATTGGACATGGTTTCATATACTCATATATGTCTGCTTGACGACATTAAATGAATGTTTGCAAATTTATATGCTCAGCTCAATTTTGTGTATGTCCTGCATGTTCTTATCTAGTTTTTACTTACTATTAAATTAAGAAGGAAAACAAAGTTGAAGCTGCATTACAAAGCCAAAATGTGTCTGTGAATAACGTTGACGTCATGCAAGGACCTGACCGAATTTTTAACTTCTAAACATGACACAATTTAAATTTTTACACCATCGAATAGAGAGGGGGAAAAAAAAACACTTTCAAATGCAATTTATTTAAAAGCTGCAATCTCAATTTTTTTTTTTTTTTGTGGTTTTTAAAATAGTTTTAAAAAAGATTATTTTAAAATCTGCATGCATGCAATCCAATTATAGAAAATTAACCCCTTTGCAGTTAAAACAATATAAAAATTCAACATTTGTTTGTTTCCATGTAATATTCTATAAGTAAAATGACAACTGAAATTAAAACTTCACAAATAAACACAAATTTAACAGATATGTAATTAAACTATGCGTTTAAACACTGAAATCAACAGAATCACAAAGGTTGCTATAAATAATAATGTTTCACAATTGACAGTTGGCATGTGGCTAATACGAAAGTACTAAAAATGCTTTTTGGTGTAGTTTGTGAGCAATCTAAGAAAATATAAATGCAAAAAATCTGTTAACAGTTTTCAAATAAAAACTGTTAGGTAGATTTTGTAAGAAATACTACCTATTACATTCTCCCCTATGTTGTAATTTCTGAAAAATTTTTGCAGATCTACGCCGATCATGACTCCCAGTTCAAAACTATATCTATCTATCTATTTATCTATCTGTGTATATCACTTTTTTTTATGGACACTATAACTTTTATAATTCTGCACAAATCTCTTCCAAACTGATACATAAAATCAAGGGGCATAAAATGGGCAACACTGAACCAGGGGGGGGGGGGGGGAAATTGGGAGGGGCTTTTTGTGAAAACAGAAAAAACCTCATAACTTCTTAATTATGATATGTATCGAATCAGTTTAAAGTTATTACTTCTAGGAAAAGGACGGAAAATTTATGTATGACAGATTTTTGAAATCATTAAAAATTTCCGAGGAAATAGAGGTTTAAGAAGTAAAAAATTCATAACTTCGTCATTTCACAAGATATCAAATATGCTTAAATTTATTATAAATCCTCTTAATATTATCTACAACTTTTATATTGACAGGTTTTTTATAGGACCAAAAAAAAATCCCTGCCGGCTCCGAGTACAGACACAGGTAGATTTCGAAGTGGGTGGTCCCAACTGCCGCAT
Source organism: Maratus michaelseni (assembly GCA_963931845.1). Taxonomy (NCBI): domain Eukaryota; kingdom Metazoa; phylum Arthropoda; class Arachnida; order Araneae; family Salticidae; genus Maratus; species Maratus michaelseni. The sequence continues at coordinate 455,045,660 of OZ007589.1, read as the reverse complement.
CATGGCAAAAAGATCATTTCTTCTGCAATTCCCAATAAACAGGTGCAACACGGTCTGCATCTTTGAAATCTACCTCTGCCTGTAGGCCGAGCCATCGAGGATTTTTTTTTTTTATCTATGTTCTCTACACCGGGCAGCATATTGAGTAACTTTAACCTGTGTAACTTAGGTTGGATTGCCTGGTATATATAAAGTACAAATGCTGTTTAAATGGACGAGGATTTCTATATAAATTTCTAGACAGTATGCTATTTACACAGAAAAATATAAAAGTTGTTATTTTTCATGAAATCGTTAAAACAGTTTAAAAATACCTGGAATAGTGCCAATAGATATTTCTGGCTGGCCAAATTTAGCACCTTCACCAGCATAAATAATGTCACACATCATGGCTAATTCACATCCACCTCCTAACTAAAATGAAAGTAATTAAAACTTAGCATAGCACACAGTTAATAAACATGACAAGAAATTAAGTCCTTTTCGCACTCTTTTATTTAACTCAAGCTGTTTTTTTTTTCTTTTTTTTGTATGCAAAGATGGAACTTTGTAATTGATTTTTCCCTCATTTCATGCTGGCTAGAATTATAAATATTACATTCACAGGTGTGTTTTTGATGACAATACAACATTTTAATATTTTGAGAACTCAATTATAAATTAACCAGTGGACCCGTGCAAGGATTTCGCACTGCAGTCTGATATTTTTTTAGCACTATCCAATATTTTTTAGATGCAAGTTTAAACTTCTAAAGATCATTCTATTTCATCCATAAATTAAATATAGCGTTAATGTTAAAGGTAATTCGTCAAATTTACAAGGCTTTTACTGCCTGGGGGTGCCTTCTTTTCTTGAATTCTATGGGCCTAATTTCAATGGGAATTGGTTCATTCAACTTAGATTACGATTTAACTACTTTCAGCATTATGAAAGTTTACCTTAGACTTCAGTTCCAACATTTTCGAACATTCTTTTCTCAGATTCTATGGGCTCGATTCCAACAAGAATTGGTTCCTTCAATGATTGTTTTGCAGATTTTAGTTCTACCTTCCACCGCCAGGGAGCATATTCTTACCTCGGGTTATGTGGGTCTGATCAAAAGGAGGTTTCACTCATTCAACTTGGTTTTCGATTGTCATAGATTTTAGTTCCACCTTCCATTGCTAGGGGCACATTTGTATCTCTGGTTATTACTATAGGTTTTGCCTCATTCAACTTGGTTTTCAATTATCTCCGACATGGGCAGAGCACTAATAGTATTCGCTGCCAGAAGATCAGTCAACAAAAGAAAAGGGCGTTTCGAGAAAATAAATAGTTGTTTTTCCAGTTGTCAACGACCTTCACTCTTGATCTCTGACCTTTAGACATGCTAAGAAAGTCATAAAAGATGAAAAAGAGCACTTTACCACATAAGAGACACCGCCCACTTAGACCATAGTCTGATCGGTCCTTTAGGCAGTGGGACTCCCAAAACTAGATTCATTTGAAAGATTTTCCAAAGATATAAATCATACAAACTTGAGAACAGATTATTATCTTGGGTTTAAGGTTATTATCATGGGTTCAGACAACATAGGGTGGGTCGGCTAGTATATAATAAAAACTTCATTTAACTATAGAAATATTAGACGACAAAACAATTATTTTTGTATAATCATATAGGCACTTTTAAAATGCAGGAAAAGGGAAAAAGAACATGAAAAAAGTGTACTAAAATTTTAGATTTTTAAAATTAAATGGATTGCAATATGCATCTTCAGTATTTACCACAAGTTTGAAAAAGGTAAAAGTCTTCATTCTAAAGTTTAAGCACAAAAGTAAAAATGTTTTTTTTTAAACATTCTTTTATAAACATTCAATGTATATCTTGAAAATCAAGCCTCATTTCATGACTGCAATTCATGTAGTTCTGACAAATTTTCTGTTACAATGCCTTAAATTGGCGTGGTAATAAATACACTTGGTAGAAAGAGCGAGCTTTTGAATTTTTTTAAGTAAAATTAATTTTTGCTTTGTGTCTGTTTTAAGAAATGCCAATAGGAGAGAAATAAATTAAACATTATTTAAATTATCTTTTTTAGAATTTCTAAATTGATTTTTCAATGAATTATCATTATTTAATTAATATTAAACTACTGATTGTATAAAGTGCATTTAAAAAGTATGTATATTACATTCTTTATTTATATTTTATATGTTTAGTGTTTACATCATTTCTTTATTGCAGCTTCACAGACATTTTTGCCTTTTTTTGGCACATTATTAATTCCACTGTCGTTGTAACTCGCATACAATTGTAACCCTTAAGAAATTTGGCAATTTATCACCTATGGTGGGCTAGCAGAAAAATGCCTTAAAACTAAGTTATTAATTTATAATTAAATGATAAAAATATTAAAATGTTGTATTGTCATCTGAAACACACCTTTGTACACAATATTTACAATTCTAGGATATCAGGAAATTAGTTACAATAGATTACAAAATTCCATTTTTATATACAAAAAGCAAGTTGAGTCAAATGAAAAAGTTGTAAAAAGACCGGATGTTATTTCATAATTACAATAAAGAGCACTGATAAATAATGGTGCATCATAAGTACAAGAAATATCAAATTCATACATATCATTCCATAATAAAACAAAAGCAGGATTAAAATACTGTTGAATAAATTACAGGTATAACTTTAATTCAGATGGTGATACTCATACCAACTCTATCAAAAGATTGGGAGATTGTACAAAATGTTTAAGCAAAAACATATCATAAAACTGTAGTTTAGCATTTAAAATGATTCTTTATGGTGCTAACTCAAGAATGAACTTATTGCTGCTATTTTAAATAACTATGAAAGAAAGAAATTTACTAAAATCTACACAAATTATTTTGCATGATAGTATATAATACACAAGTTCCATAAATAAAAGTTTTTACCATCAGAATAAAAATAACAATTTTATAAGGAATTTTCTGAATTTATAAATCTATTATAAAAATAAAGTTATAATCATTTTAAGAAATTAAGGTTATCTAACAAATAAATATTTCGCAGATTTAAATCTATTTTTGATAAAACAATTTTCTAAAAAATAATACAATAAAATTTATTATAAGAATAAAAGGTACATTCGTGTTATAGTGGCCACACAGGATGAATCGGCAAGCGACCAAGATTTATTACCAAATTATAAAGCATATATGTCATTATAATAATATATGATGTATATAACATTTTGTGATGCATTTTACCCAGTTATAGTCATATATGACATTTATATATAACATTATAAGATGTGCATGATGTATGTATGGCATATAAAATGTAAATAATATGTATATAAATGATGTATATGGGAAATATATGGGCATTAGAAGTTTATACATTATATGCATGTAATATGAGGCATATGTTAGCTTTGTCATGATCTTGACAGCTTTGTCATGATCTTGACAAAATTGTAACTGCAATCGTTACTGCGATCTTGCAAAATCTAAACTGAGATCTTGGCAAAATCGTAACTGCGATCTTGGCAAAATCATTACTGCGATCTTGGCAAAATCGTTACTGCGATCTTGGCAAAATCGTTACTGCGATCTTGGCAAAATCGTTACTGCGATCTTGGCAAAATCGTTATTGCGATCTTGCAAAATCTAAACTGAGATCTTGGCAAAATCGTAACTGTGATCTTGGCAAAATCGTAACTGAAATCTTGGCAAAATCATAACTGAAATCTTGGCAAAATCATAATTGTGAGGACCGCTATAACACGAAAGTACTGAATAAAATATTTGAGATGTCTTACAGCATAGCCATTTACTGCAGCAATGACCGGTTTTGTAGTTTTAGCAACTCTATCCCACTGAGTCAAAAAATTTCCAGTAAAACAATCTGAGAAAGTCTTGTCTTGCATTTCTTTAATGTCTGCACCAGCTGAGAAAAGAAATAATTTTTTTTTTATTAACGTTTATCAATATATATCAATATTATGTATATTTTATAAAAATAACAGAAAAAAAGAGAAAAAAAACATGGAATTTTTCTCCCTAAAATAAATATTTCTCACTATACTACACTCGAAAAGTTAAGACACCTGTTCTTTGTGCATAATTTTCAGAAAAAGTTAATATAAATTTGAAAAAGTCAGTTGAAGAACTATAGGTGAAAATTAGTGGTCGCCACTCGCCACGTGGCGATTAAAAAATCAGCCATAGATCGCCACCCTAGTCTCCACTCGCCAAGTGGCGATTAAAAAAATCTTATCAATCACCAAGTGAAATACACAATTTTTCATGGAAATATGCATCTCTACATTGATTATATCTAATTAGAGAACTGGTTAATTCTTTTTCCTACCAGATGCAAACAGATTTCAACAACTTATCTGTATTTTCAATATTTTGGCTTATTCTCATGTGCTTACTCTTTAGTTGGATTATTTTTTTAAAAAAAATACAGTTTTATTTTGAAAAATATATTCATAAGCTTTGATTCCACATGCATTTCAAGTAATTTATTCCTTTTTTCCCACCGGATACAAGCGGATTTTAAGGACATTTCAGTATCTTCAATATTTCGACTCCTGCCACATGCTCACCAGTTGGATTATTTTTCTTCAACAGATACTGTTTAATCATGCAAATTATACTCATACAATAGGTATAAAACTCTTATAGAAAACTATATTTATATACAAATACAAACATTATAATTTATCTAAATGTCAAGAAAGTTTGAAACATAATAGAGGCCACTAACTTTAAAAAGTGGCCACTAATGAAACTGAGTCTACCGGCCACTGGCTACTAACTAAATTTCTCAGTTTTCACCTATATGAAGAACTAATTATACATTGAATTTCACATTAGTTTGACATTAAGCAAAATTTATAAATTAATGTTAATACCTTTTTACTAATGTCCATTGTTGGAAAAAAATAATAAATGATAGTCTTTTGGGAAGAAAAAAAGGGGAGGGGGTGGCTAACAAGGAATATTTCATTCCTTGTCATGACAGGACCTACAATTGATCTATTGAAGTACATTGGAGACAGAGATAGAGACTCCATAAATATTGTTACAGATATAAACAGATACCCCTATCAATCATTACTATCATCTGTTATTGTTGGGGCATTAAGGTAATCCTTGAACTGAAAAAGGAATTTTCCTGTGAATGTTATCTGAAGAGTGATGGGGTCTTTGCCTCCCAAACTCTATTGTCATCTGAGGAAGGAATGTAAATTCCAAGGTGGTAATAGCTATTCATGTAAAGAAGTGTCCAGAACATGATAGAACATTCTAGTGAAATGGTGCTATAAAACAACAATGAATGGAAGTCCTGGAATTCTGGGAACAGCAAGTAAGGAGACGGAAGAGAGAGTCGAGAGTGAAGATTCGAGCTAAGCAGTCGGTCTTAGAGAGTCGAGCTTGGACTTTCGATCCGGAGAGCTGGAAAGGGTGGTCCAGAGACAGAGTGTGAGATGCGGGCTTTGTTTTCTTACAGAACTCTGAATTGTGGGAGATGTCTTATTGTTTGAGATAAGCAAGATAGTGTTTTAGTAACATAAGGAATGACTTGTGTAGTCATCTGTGAACCTTATTAGTGTTTTATACTCATTATTGTTTTTAATAAAACAACTTTAGTTACTATACGCGTGTATGTTTAAAGTAATTATATATATATGGACGGACATATTGGGAGCTGTAGGCCATGACATGGCACCATCTTGAGAAAAAACAAGTTATTAAAATAGTCCCAAGTATGGGACTATATACACACACACGACGAGAGGACGTATACACTCTAATGTTGCAGCAAAAATAAAAAAAGGTGGTGTGATTTCTCCACAATCCACCTTCCCAATTCGAATTACAAAAACATTGCATTAGAAGTGAATTTTGATTTTGTGTTCAATTAGCTTGAAATATACTAAGGAATTGCTTAATAATTTTAAATAAATTTATAACATACTCTTAATAAAAGTAAAAATGTTGTTAAAGAACACTCTTTTATAAACATTCAGTGAATTCTTAAAAATCCCTCCTAATTTCATGACTGCAATTCATATAGTTCCAAAAAATTTCTGTTACAATACATTAATTTGGCATAAACGGGATATATTTTGGCACATAATTAAGTAACTACATTGTTGTTGTAACTATAAAGATTATTTGACGATTTATCACCAGCAGATGGCTAACAGACAAATACCTTAAAATTAACTTAAACAAAGTTAAGTTAAATAAAAGAGTAAAAACTTTGAAGGAATAGAAGACTACTGCCTGATTTTTTTTGTTGTTGTTGTTGTTTGCTAATGTGTGTAAAATTGCCACAAAGGTAGGAAATATTTTTAATTACAGAATGAAATTGCTTATTGATAAAATAGTTGCTATGACAATTTTATGTCTATTAAAGTTTTTTTTTTTATTAAAATAATTTTAAATTTAAACCAGTTCATTGATTTATTTCTATTTTCTTCTGGCACATATTTTATGTATCAAAGTTTATACTCATAGGCTTATTATTTTTACGCAGTATCAGTCTTTCCTTCAACCTTATATATTTGTACAAATTACGTATTACAGAGTTTCCCACAGACAGTTTCAGAAGGGTGCTGCACCCTACCTGCCCTTTGGTTTACAAAATAGCATCCTTCTTGCCCCTTGGTACAAAAAGTGCCCTTTCTCCTTTTTGCATTAAAAAATTTGCTTTCACAGTAAAAATTGACTCAATGTTGTATTAAAAATAGTGCCCTGACTTTTAAATATCAAAAGTAGCTTTAAAAACCAAAAGAATACCTTTAACAATTAAAAAAGTGCCCTTAAGAATCTGAAAAGTGCCTTTAAGAATCCAAAAAGTGCCCTTTTCTCACCAGCAGCACCCTGCCCTTTTTTATACATGGGGGGAAACTCATGGGGCATATTAGATAATAAAAGTAAGAAATATATATATATATATACAGTAAACAGTCTAAGGTGAAATCGATTGAGACTGAGAAAAGTTTCCATTGTAGACAGAGTTTACTGTATTGAAAATTGTTCTGTGGGACTTTAAAAATTTTCTATGTTAGACAGATTCTCATCTTACAATGAGTCTACCTTGGACAGTTTATTTATTTATTTATTAAAATGCACAGTACAGACGAATCCATTTACAGTGTTGCAAGAACATCATAAGAAAAATCAAAACATACATATAAACACATATCATATACACAAATATATTATATACAACACGAATACAAACACAAATTAAGCGATTAAAAGCTCAGAACATTTATCCTTGAAGGCAGAAAAGGACATATTAAAAACATGAAGATGCACAGAGAATTCGTTCAATATTTTGTAAAATTTATATAAAGAGAAATTACCAACATAATTATATTTAAGAAATGGTAATTTAAAAAAATTGAGTACATCTAAGGGATCTGCTCGGTACATTGAAATTAATAGAATTAAGTATGTCGCTGCAATCAATCATGTTGTTCACTGTATAAATATATTTTTTCAAATTTTACCAATATAAAATTAAAACCTGGGAAATTACAATTACAACTTTCCCAAATAATGCATAGTAATAGATAAAAATAGTAAATAATGCAAAGGAATAGAATACCAGCAAAAGCTTTCTCACTCCCTGTGAGTACTATAGCTCCAATGCTAGAGTCCGATTCAAACATATCTAAGGCACTAGACATTTCTTTCATGAGCCCATCACAGAGAGCATTTAAGGCTTTTTTTCTATTCAATGTTATTAAGCCGACATTCTGCTTTTCTCCTTTTTTCTCAGTCTTTATGAATTCAAAATTAGGAGCTAAAAAGCAAAGTAAACACAATATAATATGAATATACTAAAATGTAGAAAAACAGTACTACCTTGCTGATAAGCATATAAACAGGAAATTATAGATAAAAGTATGGCACAGATGTCATATACGCACCACATTGGCACGATTTTTTTTGCCCGCCAATTTGGCAAAAACTTTGTCTTTGAATATTAGTTACAAATATCATGCAATAATAGCACATGATTTTTTATTTCGATATAAAAATAAAATAACGTTATATTCAAAACGCTATAACGTTATATTCAAAACATTATAACAGTAATGTTATAACGTTATATTCAAAACATTATAACAGCAATGTTATAACGTTATATTCAAAACATTATAACAGTAATGTTATAACGTTATATACAAAACATTATAACAGTAATGTTATAACGTTATATACATTCTAACTTTTAATATTCAAAACAAACTTGGAAATCGCGCTAATGTGGTGCGTATATTACATCTGTGCCGAAAGTATATCTTCTTATTTAGTTTAATTTTTTATCAACAAGAAAACTTTAAAGTTTTGATCAAGAATGTATGTTATTGCACACTTCGATGAAAATAATATAACTATTTTCAAATATAAGACATTTTCTACTATAAAATAAACTATTTAAGTTTCATTTACCTTCATAGAAAAATCACCCTTTTTTAAAAGAATAAAACGAGTCAATTGAGAAGGATAAATGTCATCTGACTGTCACTTAGACCAAATAAGATTATCTACTATAATATTAGGGATGAGATATTTTTAAGTTAAAATTAGCATAGTATAAAAGTGAATAGTAGAACTTTTTTGCAAAAGCTTTTCTAACGTTTCATAAAAGGTCTCAGTTGTTGCGCAGCCACAACAGTTTAATATTTGCAAGGCACTTTTTTATATATAAAATTAGAATTTTAGTTTTGATTTGTAAAATGCATCAGATTCTTTGACCGCAGGAGTGCTTGACCACCCGTAAGGCTGTTAATGTGCTAACAGTAGAAATTAAATGCATGAGTTATTTTAATATAATGATAAAAATCCTGTAAAAACAGAGATAATAGTGTATAGATATTCATTTTTTCAATATGCACTTTATATAAATTAAATATCAAGAAATGTAAATAATGTTTCACTCAGCAAATAGTACTAGATAAGAGATAAAAAATGCAAGATACCTGATGCAAATAATCTAACATTATTGATTAATGGCCTCTTGGAGTAATTTAATGTTGTAGCAACTTGCTTGTTAAAAATTATAAAATTACGAATGAATGACATAATTAAATTTCAAAAGAAAAATTCACAAACAAATAACCATAAAGATAAAGATAAACAAAACAGCAATGCCAACACCAATGCCAAAATTATAAAAATTCGGTGTTTTAAACTGTCGTTGGTTGGTTACAGAGTAATGAAAAAGGGGAGTAAACCGTAAAATGGCTTTGCAATATGAAGCCGGTTATCGCTCAAATCTCATTGGACGGTTACAGACTGCCCATGGAATAAGGACTGAATTCATTGGACGGGGAGAGGTTTTCAAAGCACGCCGCTAGTTGTTTGGGCCGACTTTGGGATTGCATTTTCAGCATCAAGCCAAACGTAAATATATGTTATCTATTTATTCTCTGAACTCTGTGGATTGGTTGCTTATTCGTACAAGCAAGTAGTACAACAAATTTCACGTGCTTTTTTTTTTTTTTTTTTTTTTTTTTTGTTAAAAAAAATACCTAAAAAAGCCTATAGAGAGCGCTATAATCGGAACTTTCCGAATCACGAGTTCAGAGAATTCCGAGTTCAGAGAAGCGATACTCCAAAGTGTATACACTTTCAGCACTTCCTTGGCGAAATATATTTCGCCAAAGGATTTGGCGCATTTGCCCATAACAATGCTACAAAGTGTATACAGTTTTGACGCTGTTTTGTTTATATATTTACTGTACAGAGATTGAGCTGCATGTGACGATATGGATATTTTAAAAATAGATTTCCGCTCTGTTTTTTGATTATTTTGATAATTTCGTTGCGCTATTAAAGAAAAATGCTTAATATCATAAGTTAAATAGAAGAAGAGTCATCGTTTAGTTTGCAGTTATTTTCAGTTGTGTAGCTGCCGTGTGTTTCGCGAATTGGAGTGATTATTTTCTAAGACTTATCCAGTATAAAGGGAAATATGGACATTTTCTTTTCTTTTAATTCAATTTTTGAATTAATTGGCCAGCTGGTGTCACTTTTGAAAGTAGAAGTTTAATTTCTTCTTCTGCTTTGAAAGTGTGCACTTGCTAGCCAGAAATTTTACTAATGGATTAATATCACATTTAAAAAAAAAAAAAAAAAAAACAGTCAGAGAGCAATAAAGCAATTTCAGGTTTGGTAAGCACTGAGTTTTTTCTGTCCATTTATATTTATTTCTTATGAATAACTCTGAGCACCTGTGTATTATTTCTAATGTGTTTGTGCATATTATAATAACATTAAACAGTTATATAACATATCTGTTTACATTTAAAGTTTCAATGCTGGTATCCATTCAAAAAATAAAAGTGATTTCAATCTATTTTATTAATGGGAGATTTTCAAAATAACTGCCTGTTTAATGCTTTATACTTTGAACACATATTCCATTAAAATATATTATATAGGGTAGATGTGCCAGTAATGGACACCCTTAAGGAATTTTTTTTAAATTATTTTTTAATTAATAGTTATAATTATTAATATAGCCCACTTTTTTTAATATTATATTAATCTATCAACATTATTTAATCAATCTCATAGTCTCATTTCCCAATGTGAATCAAAATTTAATTGTAAATAACAGAAATGTATCAAAACACCCAAAATTCCAGTAATGGACACCCTCTCTTCCAGTAATGGGACACTCTCTGTTCCAGTAATGGACACCCCACAAAAAATAATAGATAATTGATTTTATGATTGTATTTAAAACCAAAATTTAATGAAAGCATATTAATGAAATAAAATAGTCATTTTCAAATAAATTTAACAATTAGGATATCAATAATTAATAAAATATTTATGAGACTGATTCACTGTTTAAATTAATTATTGTCATTATCAAAAGATCAATATTTTAATTATTTTAGATAGAAGGTTTAAAATACTAAATTTTAAAGAATTATATTTATCAAATTATTAAGTCATTGAGGGGGAGAGGGGAGTTTAGAAGGGTTAGTTTAAAAAAAGAAAATTAAGTGTCTTGGTGTACCAGTGCATGGAATCATATTTATTTTTATTCTTAACAGTTAAACTTCCTAAAACTGCTTTATATATTACTTTTAGCAATTTGTATAAAATATATCAAATAAATGAAAGTGTAGGTTGAATGTTTTTTATATACTAAATAAAATTATTTCAAAATAAAATATCAGAACTGACATTTGAGCCCCTTGATCTGCAGATTTACTACTTTCATTGCTACTTTAAATTTAATATTATAGTGATTTTTTATGTATGTAGTTCTTTTGTCAGAGATGAATAATGAAACATTTAAGACAAAAAATAATAGATTTTTAAGAACTTGTGCGATTTAAAAAATTGTCCTTTTTTAAATGGGGCGAGTTTGAACCCCATGAGCCCCTCATTTTCCCATGCTCTTAAAGATTATTCTCTGCTTCCTGATGGGTGTTGATTGCCGCATTATAAAATATGCAAGGTACGGGTTACAAAAAAATAATTTGATAACAATCTTAAAAAAAATTATTAATTACGTGAAATTGATAAAAACAGCTATTTATATAAAAAAAAATATATTATTACATTCTGGTAAATGAAATTAAAAAATTATATTTGATTACTTAGCTTTTCACTTAAATAAAAAAAAATATGCACTACGGACATTACTGAATTTGCTTTTTCAGTATGTCCACATGGGGTGTCCATTACTGGAAATTGACTAATTAAGCATTCCAATAATGGACCATGGTCGTAAAACCTGAAAAATAAATGAAATTTTATAAATTGCCATTGGTATGTAAAATTCAAAGTTTTCTGTTATTGTCTAAACGAAAACATGCAATTTTTTCAAGAAAATAAAAAATATATGAATTGTTTAAGTGAAGCCAGCTCTTAGCATGTTCATTAAGATTTTCACAGAAAATCTGTGGAACTGTGAAACATTATTTTCTGCTTCCTGATTGGTTTGATTAAGAGTGTCAACAATAACCTAGAATATAAAACAAGCAAGGAGGACAGGAATTATGAAAAAATATATAAAAGGCTAAATTTTTATTGGTTATTTTTTTATAAATCAAAAACTTTGAAAGTGGCCCATTACTGGAAGGGGGTGCATTACTGGCACAACTACCCTATATATATCCTTTGATATGGTTATAACATAACATAATTACATGATAATATGGTTCATGGTTTGATATGGTTATAACATAACATAACACAATATATCACGCTATGTATAATAAAATGTATTAATTGACGGTTTACGTGTAATTTGCTAACTACAGTAATCTAACACTCAAATACTTAAATGCATTTAAGTATTTGAGTGTTAGATTACTGTAGTTAGCAAATTACAGAAATTTAAAATTAAAACATCGATTTACCAAAGTTTTTTATAAATCTTTTTCACTAGTTTATATATATAAAAATACAAATATTTCTTCTAATATATATTTATATAATAGTTTAAAAAATAATATTAATGTCTTTTCTATAGTCTTTAGACATCTCATGAGTATTATAATTATTTTACAAAACATTTTGTATCTGTAATTGAAAATAAAGCTAGAGGAAGCTTTATTGTTCAGGGGTCAGTGCAGGTTTTTTTTCTTGGGGCCCATTTTGTGAAAAGTAAAGGTTATTTTTGTGAAATTTATTATATTTTTTTGAAAAATAACATTTTACAACGAAAGTTGAAATCCAGTTAATCAAATTCGAACCAAGCATTTATAAATAAAAACTTTTTTAAATCCTTTTTCTGAAGTTTTCCGCTCTGGTGAACTTGTTTGTTTACAAATTACACATTTTAAAACATCACAAAATAATAAATAAATAATAAATAGTAAGTTTTTATGGAATAGAATTTTGTGAAGGGCACATTTTATCAAATTGATTTTTGTGAAGGGGAGCATTTTATTAAATAAATTTTTGTGAAGGGGTCCTAAACAGGCCCCAAATTTTTCCTGGATCGACCCCTGTTGTTCTTTATTTAATGTAAACAAAGTGTGGCAAAATAGTAGTAGTGTTAATGAAAACAAAATTACTACCTTAATTTATATTTATTGAAAAGTTCCTATAAAATAGTAAGTATTTTTATTACCTTTCATGAGTATTAGCTATATATTTAATTACTTATTTATCCAATTATAATTATGTTAATTAGATACTTTTGACTATAGGATCATTAGGCCTAACATTATCTTCCTTAGAATGACATTTTTCTTGATCAAAATTATTTTTAAAAAACATTCAGTTTTTTAAAAAGTAACCTCAATCAAAATCACCAGTTATTAACCCCCCCCCCCCCTTGAAACATTGAGAAACTCATAAAAGATCAACTTTCTTTCTGAGTGTTAACCTTCAAGAAAGCAATAATACAACCATTTGTTGCATTTAAACCAAATTATCTGTGTAACAGTAATCATAAAGTGGTAGTTCATTTCAAAATGACTCTAATATATAATTCTATTTAGATGACAAATAAAATTGTTTTAAAATATGTTTTGTATGTTGCATGTTACCTCTTTTTAAAAGAAACTTGGGTACTTTTATGTTAGCCAGGCACAGATAATAAATAGCTAAATATTGTTCCCATCACTATCATTTGTATTTTATTTATTTCATATAAAATATGAACTTTTCACTCATTTAATTTAAAAAACACAAAAAAATAGAGAATACCACAAATAAAAACATTTTATTTCAACACCAAATCATTGTTTCAAATTTAATATTTTCATATGCAAAAAATAGTAGCTGCTGTTGGTGAAATTTGTGTAGGCTAACATAAAAGTACCAAAACTTGCGTGTATAATTTTATGCTTATGATTGCAGTATGATTACTTATTACTTCCTTTATTGCTAATTCAGGATTCTATCATATATATAGTTTTTGCCATTCACGCAGGGCCAAAACTAGTTTTTTTTTCACATGGGGCAAACATGGACTTTTCTCCCTCCTTCCAAACCTTCCTCCACAAAGTACATTTACAAAGAGAATTTTACTACGTTTCTAATAGATGACTAATTTAAAATTAAAATTATGTAATAATAAAATACAAATTGTCAAATATTTATTCATTAAAACCTGTGAAAACTGAATCGAAAGGAATAGGAAAAAAATATGCTTTATACAGGTTTCAGTCTTAGCAGGTATAATTGAAGTTTTTGACATAACAGTTTAAACTGTCAAAAACCTGCCAACTGGTTTCGGTCTTAGCAGGTATAATTGTTGGAGTTCTTTCTGTTAGTACCATGTAATTGTTTCATTTAAGACAACATTCCATTGTAGGAATATTTCATTTTCCCAAATGATTCTGTAATTGTAGTACACTAATCCGCAAAGCTTGGTTCCAAGTGTTGTGCGGATTACAGGCCATGTCTATTTCATCTTTGTTTACATTTTTTTAAATTCTTATTTTGGACAAATTTAGAATACTAAAAAATAGATAAATTACACATTTTAATATATAGATAAAGTAATAACTATGTAAAAAATAATTTATTATTTTTTTAATTTCTTAAATATGGCATCAATTGTTGTCTGTTTTAAGACATTTGGTTTATAGTGTTGAATTTTATCTTTAAGTAAGAGTTCAAAAGCAATATATATGTATTTTTTTATGTGTTTTTCAATTTTATAATTACGATTTAATGAAAAAAAATTATAAAATATATTGTCTAAGTAAGAATTTTTTATCATTAAAAAAAAAAAAAATATCACAAAAGCTCAAATTATATTTTACAAGTATTGTATGAAGAAATGAATATTTAAAATAATATACTAAGTAAATGTGCTTTCATTTTAAACTAAACTATAAGAAAGAATGTTATATGATATATAATACTATATATAAAGATAAGAAAAATGTTAAAATTGGTGAAAACAAATTTCAAAATTCAAAATTTTGTCACCATTGAAGCATTTTTCAAGAATTAAATTTCTTTGTTTACATTCATAAATTGATTGCAGATTAGAGGCCTTTGTGGATTACAGGTTCGCAGATTAGTGACTCTCTACTGTATTACAAATTATTAGAATTAGAATTGAAGCATTTAAAATCATAGTGATTTGAGTCTCATTGTCGTAAGAACTCAATGACCAAGATATACTGTGGGCATAACAATGAATTCCATTACAGCAAAATAAAATATCTTTGTGTAATATACACATCAGTTTCATGGAATTGTCAATTATAATGCTCTTCCCAGTGTTGAATTCAGGGGGTGGCCTGGGGGACATTCACCCTGGAGCATTGAAATGTCCCCTCTGGATGATTTAAGATTTTATGCTTTTAATGGTTAAAAAGTGCAATTTCCTTCCCCCGGAACTGTACAATCCCCCCCCCCCCCAGAGCCACAGAAATCCCTCCCAGAAAAAAATGTCTGAATTCAACACTGGCTCTTCCTATCCATAGACTGATTGATATGTCTAGATACTTTCCTGATCCTAACGCTAATTTTCAAAATTATGTGCGACTTCACGACAAAACAACAACTATTATGTTTTTATTTTGTGAATTTTCCACCACTTAGTTTTTCATGTTCTGGCCAGCTGCCTGATCTTGCAGTTTCTACAGCCGAATCTGGATAAAAAAAAATGAGACGGCATTTTTAAGTTGTCACCTAGGGTGGAAAAACACCTTGAAATGGAAAGAGACGAGATTTTTTTTTTTTTTTTTTTTTTTTTTTTTGTGGTGGTGGAGTGAGGTATAAATGCAATGTAAAATTTTATTAGTTATTGGTTCAGCCATTTTTGTTCAGGAGAAGTTCATTCAAGTTTTAGTACCTAATTTTTATAAACTCTGAATCTTAAAATATTATCTATTCAATTTTAATACACCTTATAAACGTTCAGAAAATTAATTTTAAAACAGAATGCAATGTAAAATTTTATTATTTAGAGGTTTGGCCATTTTTTTTTCCTGAGAAGTTCATTCAAGTTTTAGCACTTAATTTTTATAACTCTGAATCTTAAAATATTATTTATTAAATTGTAATACAACTCATAAACCTTAAGAAAATTAACCTTTTATATTTTTTGTCACCACAAATATATTAAATACAGTATAGAACCATTTATCCAGAATGGTTGGGGTCAGCTGTAGTTCAGATAACTGGTTAGGCATTAAAGCAACATCCATTTGATCAGATTTTAAAATACATGTGGCTGTGTCATTGTCTCTGATTTCAAATTAATTCTTTGATTGCACAGATTAAGAATCAGATTCAATCAAGATCAAAGATTAATCTGAATCTGGTTAACTGTTTTTTGGATAAACAATTCCATACTGTATTAACATTTACATACGTCAACTAAATACAGTAAACTCTGTCTAAGGCAGAATCGATTGGGACCGAGAAAATTTTCCATGGTAGACAATATTCCGCCTTATGCAAACAGCCCCCTCCCCCGCACCAAAAAAGAGTAAATCGTATATTTTTTTTACACTTGTAACCTTTCAGTACCATTTTTTAAAAGGAAATTTTTTTTAATTAGACTTGTTATTAAATTTATTATTTCAAATAATTTCAAAAAAACACTTAAACACAAAAATAAATATTACCAATACAAAATTATTTCAAATCTGAAATTTAATGTAAATCATTTATTTAACAAATACAATTACATATTTCACATAGTAGTTTATAGAATTAAAAAGTAATCTTTTATCGATAGTTGTTTTTTCTTTTGGTTTACATGCATTCTTCAGTAAGACATTGTAAGTCTGTTATTATCAGTATAATTTCTTTGATAAGGCGTCTTGATATGTTTGAATTGCATTGCTGTCTTCAAGGTTTTCAGGATTGTGGTCATCTTCATTTACACTATCATTTTTCACATCATGTTAAAGCTCTGTCAAAACAACCATGAATTGTTAGCTGTGCACACTGCACTGAAAAAAAAAAGACTGGGTATGAGTCAGAAAGTTGTCACTTTGAACTTGAGTACAATCTTAAAGCATAATATATTGTACATTAGAAAATTCATATATTTTCATAAATGTGCATTCTACTAGTAATAATTACTTTTAAATGCAAATTTACATGGGAAATAATGGAATAAGAAAGAATTCCTTAAAATTAAAATAGTTAACGTTCTTTTTAATTACAAAATTAATCTATTACAAAATTTAATTAAAATGCTCGACCGAGAGTATTTGACATTTATGTATGTTTTAAAGTTTCATAAACCTTTCATTTTTAAAAAGTTCATTTTTTCGCCTGATGCAAAATTATGGTTTCAGTGAGCCGTGTCAGTGGGAAAGTTGCCAAGGCCACCAAATGAAATTCTGTTTCAAAAATCCAAATGAAACTATCTTCAAAAATTGAACTTAGTTTTGGGGGCTTTTTACAGTTTTGCATTAATACTAAATTGCAGCATTTGTTTAAAAACTGCAAATAAGTGCTTCAATATGTGCGCATCCTATCTGCACATACTCAGGATTAGCAATCTTTTGCTGATGCAAACATTCACTTTTGCATTAGTTATATACTGAAATTTTTCATTTTGTAGAATTTTCCATTATTAGCATAAAACAAAGTTATTCTAATGAGTTATAGCCAATTTAAATACAAATGGTTTTAGCTTTTGACTAGACACAAAAATAATTTTAAAATGCAAAATACACTCTTGATTGTTCTAATGTTTTTTATCATATAAAAACATAACTTTAGAATCCTTAAGGGCAGGGAATAGTCAGAATAAAATTAAAGGTTTAACTCTTTTGAAACAGGTGAACTGTCAGCTTTTTATTTACTTATTGACATCATCACTTATTATTTCACTAGTATAATTATACGCTGAAAATGTTCATTCTGCAGCCAGTGATGTAGTAGTAAAAAAACCAGAGGACATACGCTTTAGGTAGAGGGTATACCCTAAAAAGTATATGCTATAGTGTTTTTGAGAAGAGAGTATACGTATTCCTTAAAATAATCCAAAAGGTATACTGCATATCCACCGTATATCCTCCATTACATCCCTGTCTTCAGCCTTTATTGCCTTTATTTTTCTTAGCATCAAATATAGTTATAAACAATTTAATAAGAAATATAGTGCCTACAATATGGATATACACTAATTTACCTTTCTATATAATACTTTGATCATATATATCTGTGTTTGTGCATGCATATGTCAGAGAGAGAGAAAAATAGTATGAGCCCCCCTTACATTTTCTTGAGCACCCCCTATTGTTTACTTCTAGCTACAGCCCTGATTGTATAGTGTTTTGAACCTGTCCAGGCATGTTCTATCACCCCTTACAGTTTGGCCCATGAATTCAGGGACACTCTGTATACATTATATATATATAATATGAATGTCCAAAATATACCATACATCTACATCTAAAATGATTATAACGTCATAAAACTTGGCAATAATCTTGGTCACCGCTATCTTTAACAAGGAAAATTCATATTAAAAATTTTGTTACAGATAATTTGTAAATATTCTGGATAGAAATCACTCAAAGACAGACTGCCAAAATGGTGATTTTCTTGTGTCACACTGAGTGTCTTCCTAAACATTTTTTAGAAAAAAACCCCCACAAATTTACCTTTCAGTGGACACACTAAGAGTAAGCACATGTACTTTTTTTTGTACAATAGTTACGCTTTCACAAATGCAAGATATTTAATAATAGTAAAAAAGTGACAAGTTAGAAGAAAATCATAGTAAAAATTGAATTTTAACTTCCATGCCATATGTGAATACAGTACACTCCCTCAAATACATGCAATTCAGGTCCAGAGTTTACAGAGATTTCTGGTCACTGTTTTGGTTATATTTTTTAAAACTAAGTTGAATGTAATAATGCACTCGAAATTATAATGAATGCAACTGTAAGTTTCAATCTTTACATCTGCAACAATGTGCGAATTTTAAGAAATCCACTGTATATAGTGTAAGAACTATCATAATTGTAAAATTAAAACTGTGTAATTGCTGAAAAGTTAATTAAAAAAGTTTATATCGAGCATACTTTTATTTAGGGTTTAAAATTGATGAAATAAATAAATGTATATCTCACATATGATAAAATATATGTATTTACATTCTACTTGGGCCAGAAATAAGAATGAGCAACAGGTCCCCCCTGGGTTGTGCTACAATTTTTTCTTCAATAAAAAACTTAAGCAATATTAATAAAAGTGTGGTAAATCATACATAAGCAATAAACACATACTTTTGGCAAAGGTTTCACCCTGCTAGACGAGTTGCTGAACAGAGCTTTCTTCATTTTACATTTCTTTTTCATTGTCTTCGTAGTGTACATTTCTCCAGTAGTCGAAAAAATATTGCTTGCGTATAAAATTCAAATAGACTAATACACAGCAGGCAATATTTATTCAACATGTCACAATGCTGTACAGTGGCTGTTCCCATCAAAACACAAGAGTTAAGCAGCATCAGCTGTGGTTAATACTTTAGACGATGGCTCCTGGCAATGCCACATACTGGCATGCAAAATCTGTGGTGCGGAGAGTACTCTCAGTTGGAGGGAAAGACAAGTGTTACGCTAGGTCAGACTGCTGCCCACATGGTGTCTCGTCAAATTGAAGCTGCACATCTGGGTGAATCCAATGACTTCAGGACCTGGTCTGATGTCTACATCCTCCAATGGGCATAAGTTAACAACAAAATTAAATCTAAAAAAATAAAATAAAATAAAAGTTTGGTTGAAAAAAATTTTGAAACAGAAATATATTATAAAACTTCCATTTATTAACAATATACTAGATATGAAGTAGATAACCGTTCCAGGATCTCTCTAAAATATTGTTTATTAAATTAAAATTTCATAATATATATATATTAATGAGTAAATCATAAGATTGCTCCACAACCCATATGTAAAGTGAGAAATAATTATCTTACAACTTATCACACACACTATTTAAAAAAAGTGCCAGTTTTTCATTCAGTACACTGACCAGAAACTCAGATGAAGTAAAATAATGTGATAAATGGTGAACATTTGATAATGTGCTAGCTATAAAAGCAAGCTATTGTTGGTATTCAAAACAGAGGCATTTAGTTATTAATTTATATTAGGTTTAATAATTCAAAAAGGGATTAATAAAAATGATAATTTTATTCACTTTTAGCAGTTTTGTGTGTCAGTTATTTTTTCAAGAGTAAAATATTTACTGCTGTACTGTTATGCTTAGAAGCCATTTTGAAATATTTTGATGTAATTTGGTTATGATAGTAAGAAACTTTGGATTATTCAAATAACAGGTGAGTTTTAGTCTATCATATTGCTTGCAACTCTTATTCTGAATAAATTTTCTATTTTTTTATTTAAAATAATGTAAAATTTATATATTTTTTTGAAAAATAAGACCAAATAAGATAAAAGAATTAGACAGTTAGGCTTAACTAACAAAAAACAGCTATGGTAGATATACCAGTAATGGACACCCCTAAAGGAATTTCTTTAAAAAATATTTTTAATTAATAGTTACAATAATTACATTCTAGTTTTATTTATATTATATTAATCTTATCAACAATATTTATTCATTCTCATAGTCACACATCCCAATGTAAATCAGAATTTAATTGTAAATAACAGAAATAAATCAATTCCAACAATGCATTCTCTGTTCCAGTAATGGACACCCAACAAAAAGTAACAGGTAATTGTTTGATGATTGTATTTAGAACCAGAATTTAATGAAAGCACACTGATGAAACAAAATAGTCATTTTCAAATAAATGTAATAATTAGGATATCAATAATTAATAAAATATTTATAGGAATAATAATTCACTGTTTAAATTAATATTGTCATTATTACAAGATCAATATTTGTCTTTTTTAAGTAGAAGATTACTAAATTTTAAAGGAATTAAATTTATCCAATTATTGTGACAAGGGGGAAGGGGGGGGGGGAGTAAAGGAGTTACTAAAAAAATGTTTTGGGAGTACTAGTGAATGGAATCTTATTTCTCATCATTCTTAACAATTAAACTTCCTGACACTACTTGGTATATTACTTGTAGTAATTAGTAGGAATGTACCGAATAGTAAGTGCTTGGCCGAATACTTCTATATTTCAGGATTTGTAAGTTTTTAAAAGTTAAATTTTAAAATAATTTTACATCATATTTAACACAAAGACAATTTTGATTAACAAAACCTTTTCACAATTAAATTTTACAAAAAAAAAAAAAAAAAAAAAAAAAATTGACTAATTTAACCCTTTAAGCGGTTAATGCTAGTTCAAAATTATCCCCCAAAAAATTCTCACGGCTAGCAAAAATTCCATTCAAAAAAAGCATTCTCGGATCTTCAAATGCACGTTAAAAATTTCAAAGGCGATGTTTCTTTCCCCCCTCTCTAGTGAAAGATAAGCTTTTCCTTATTGTCCTGTAGGCGGGTCAGCAAAATAAAACCCTTTTGTATAGCAAATGCTTTCCACCTTTCCTGAGGGGGAAATATTTCTTTTGACATACTAACCGGTCAATTCACCACCAACCTTCAACTTCCCGTACAACTCTCAGTTGAGTAACCCGAGGTTCGCGAATCTAACTGCCGGTTGATATTTCCGAATTCTTCGTTAACTTCAGGGACATGGTTATTCGACTCTGGGTTACTCGACGGCAGGTTGAAATGTGTATATCTCATTGGCCAAAGGGATCACATGACGTAGCAATAGTCTTTATGGGTTCTGTCCTCCCTTGATTCAGTTTTCAATAACGAAACAAAACAGAGTATTGAAAGAGCATAATTGGACTGTTTACTTTTTGATAAATAAATTTACAAATAAATTTTGAATTAACATTTTGATTTGGTGGTTTAGAAATATTGTCACAGTCATAAAATGCTCATTTTTACAAAATTTTATAGTATTTTTTTTTTTTTTTTTTTTTTTTTTTAAGTTTTTTGATTAAAGAAAAATATATATATATTATCTACGTTTAATAAACAATTTTATGACCAGGCTAACACTAATAAGTGGAATAAAAGCAAATAGGGAGCTAGATTTATTTATTTTGCAAAAATATTATATAAAAAGATATTTTCATATATTTCTAATGTATGTTTTTTATTTAACTAAAATAATTGATTACAGATTCAATTAAATTATGTTGGATGAAATTGCATGCTTGGTAGCATTTATCCCTTATACGAGACCCCAAAAAGTGTTTTTTTATGTGTAAATTATTATAATTAATATATATATATCCTCTTAAAAATGTTTCTTTCAAACAAAAATAATTATTTTTAACTAACAAGTTTTTTTTTTTTTTTAGTTATTTGATTAAAGGGAAATTGGAGTGTTTACTTTTTGATAAATAAATTTACAAATAAATTTTGAATTAACATTTTGATTTGGTGGTTTAAAAATATTGTCACAGTCATAAAATGCTCATTTTTACAAAATTTTATAGGATTTTTTTTTTAAGTTTTTTGATTAAAGAATATATATATATATATTATCTACGTTTAATAAACAATTTTATGACCATGCTAACACTAATAAGTGGAATAAAAGCAAATAGCGAGCTAGATTTATTTATTTTGCAAGAATATTATATAAAAAGATATTTTCATATATTTATTTCTAATGTATGTGTTTTATTTAACTAAAATAATTGATTACAGATTCAATTAAATTATCTTGGATGAAATTGCATGCTTGGTAGCATTTATCCCTTATACGAGACCCAAAAAGGTGGGGTTTTTTTTATGTGTAAATTATTATAATTAATATATATATATATATATTTTTAATTTCATATATAATAATTTAAAGAGCTGTTTGAAAAAATTCTCGTGAACTGCGAAAATTTTCAAATAATCCTCTTAAAAATGTTTCTTTCAATAACAAGTACATATTAGTTCAAATTATTTATCTATTACAAACGGATATACATTTTTATATATTATAACGATATTTTAACGCAAAATTCCATCTTCTATAATTTTATTTTTTAAACAAACATGAAGTGTAGGAATAAATCTGAAATTAAAAAAAACTGCTGTTTTTTATTCTTAAAAAAAAAAAAAAAAAAAAAAAAAAAGATTTGAATCGTATATACAATATTTGAGTGTAAGAACATTTGATTTTAAATTCGTTAGATGGCGCTACCAAATATTCTCAGTAGATATTTTACGTCTTGAAAACTTTCTTAATAATCACTATAATCTTGACTTTACAGAGTTAAAATATCCTAAAAGGGCTAATAATTAAAAGTAACACATTCTTTCACATTATTATTTTTTTTAAATTAACATTTCGTTTGCTTTCTGCATCACAAATAGCATTGAAAACGAAATAAACGTCAAAACACTTGTCAACGCAACCGCCATCTTTGCTTCAATTGCACATGCGCGTGTCGAATAACTGTAGAAGAATAGGTTAGTTCAGTTACTGAACTTATGTTTCGTTTTCTCCTCCATTTTCGGCTAGTTGAGTTAGCGGAGAATTTGATTTCAGGGTCAACCGAGAGTTATAGCGTAACTCGCCAGTTGAGGTTGACGGTGAGTTAGGGGGTAACCGGTCAATTCACCACCAACCTTCAACTTCCCGTACAACTCTCAGTTGAGTAACCCGAGGTTCGCGAATCTAACTGCCGGTTGATATTTCCGAATTCTTCGTTAACTTCAGGGAAATGGTTATTCGACTCTGGGTTACTCGACGGCAGGTTGAAATGTGTATATCTCATTGGCCAAAGGGATCACATGACGTAGCAATAGTCTTTATGGGTTCTGTCCTCCCTTGATTCAGTTTTCAATAACGAAACAAAACAGAGTATTGAAAGAGCATAATTGGACTGTTTACTTTTTGATAAATAAATTTACAAATAAATTTTGAATTAACATTTTGATTTGGTGGTTTAGAAATATTGTCACAGTCATAAAATGCTCATTTTTACAAAATTTTATAGTATTTTTTTTTTTTTTTTTTTTTTTTTTAAGTTTTTTGATTAAAGAAAAATATATATATATTATCTACGTTTAATAAACAATTTTATGACCAGGCTAACACTAATAAGTGGAATAAAAGCAAATAGGGAGCTAGATTTATTTATTTTGCAAAAATATTATATAAAAAGATATTTTCATATATTTCTAATGTATGTTTTTTATTTAACTAAAATAATTGATTACAGATTCAATTAAATTATGTTGGATGAAATTGCATGCTTGGTAGCATTTATCCCTTATACGAGACCCCAAAAAGTGTTTTTTTATGTGTAAATTATTATAATTAATATATATATATCCTCTTAAAAATGTTTCTTTCAAACAAAAATAATTATTTTTAACTAACAAGTTTTTTTTTTTTTTTAGTTATTTGATTAAAGGGAAATTGGAGTGTTTACTTTTTGATAAATAAATTTACAAATAAATTTTGAATTAACATTTTGATTTGGTGGTTTAAAAATATTGTCACAGTCATAAAATGCTCATTTTTACAAAATTTTATAGGATTTTTTTTTTAAGTTTTTTGATTAAAGAATATATATATATATATTATCTACGTTTAATAAACAATTTTATGACCATGCTAACACTAATAAGTGGAATAAAAGCAAATAGCGAGCTAGATTTATTTATTTTGCAAGAATATTATATAAAAAGATATTTTCATATATTTATTTCTAATGTATGTGTTTTATTTAACTAAAATAATTGATTACAGATTCAATTAAATTATCTTGGATGAAATTGCATGCTTGGTAGCATTTATCCCTTATACGAGACCCAAAAAGGTGGGGTTTTTTTTATGTGTAAATTATTATAATTAATATATATATATATATATTTTTAATTTCATATATAATAATTTAAAGAGCTGTTTGAAAAAATTCTCGTGAACTGCGAAAATTTTCAAATAATCCTCTTAAAAATGTTTCTTTCAATAACAAGTACATATTAGTTCAAATTATTTATCTATTACAAACGGATATACATTTTTATATATTATAACGATATTTTAACGCAAAATTCCATCTTCTATAATTTTATTTTTTAAACAAACATGAAGTGTAGGAATAAATCTGAAATTAAAAAAAACTGCTGTTTTTTATTCTTAAAAAAAAAAAAAAAAAAAAAAAAAAAGATTTGAATCGTATATACAATATTTGAGTGTAAGAACATTTGATTTTAAATTCGTTAGATGGCGCTACCAAATATTCTCAGTAGATATTTTACGTCTTGAAAACTTTCTTAATAATCACTATAATCTTGACTTTACAGAGTTAAAATATCCTAAAAGGGCTAATAATTAAAAGTAACACATTCTTTCACATTATTATTTTTTTTAAATTAACATTTCGTTTGCTTTCTGCATCACAAATAGCATTGAAAACGAAATAAACGTCAAAACACTTGTCAACGCAACCGCCATCTTTGCTTCAATTGCACATGCGCGTGTCGAATAACTGTAGAAGAATAGGTTAGTTCAGTTACTGAACTTATGTTTCGTTTTCTCCTCCATTTTCGGCTAGTTGAGTTAGCGGAGAATTTGATTTCAGGGTCAACCGAGAGTTATAGCGTAACTCGCCAGTTGAGGTTGACGGTGAGTTAGGGGGTAAGACATCAACTTGTACCTGGAAATTTAGAAGGATAGAGTACAGAAATACTGTCGTATTTCATTTTTTGTAAGAATGAGTAGTCAAAGCAAATTAATAATTGTTTTTTGTTTTAATTTCCTCTGTTTACTTTTATTGGTAGTTTTACATTTACAAAATTTTTTAATATTCTCGTTACATGTACGAAGATTAATACAAACTTTATTTTCATTTGTTTATATATTTTTTAATTTTGAAATAAAAATAAATTATGTTTTAAAAGTTGTAGTATGTTCTGATACAAAGTTCAAAAAGTAAATTGTCATTTTAATAGTTTCATGTTAACCCCCCCCCTCCCCCTCCCTTTTTTTTAAGAGGACGCAAATTGCAATATTTCTAAAATTGAGATGTCATTAAATAATTGAACAGCTAAACCACTTATAGTGAGAATGAATCCGTAACCAGCATTTGCTCGCTATAATAAAACTGTTTCAAAAGGTTTCTGGATTATAAAACATAATTATAAAATATAATTAATCATAATGTAATATAAGTATTACAAAACATAAGAACTAATTTTGTCGGATTCAGTTAAATTGTTAAATATTTTTTTTTCATTTTTAATCATTTAAATAAATAAATTCTGTCTTAAAAAAACTGTAGTCTGACCTCAGACAACAAATAAAGAACTTTTCCAGATATTTCATTCAGTTTCCCTAAAAGTGTTACTATAATTAAATATAACATTTTCTTCTTTTAATTTTTCTCTTTTATCTTTAATAATTCCTGATATACGAGATGGATGGACAGAAAAGAAACCTAATGTTTCAAATAAGCAAATAAAGAGAACATTTTCATTTTTCTGTTTCTGTCATATACATACATATATAAAAATTGTTTTTGGCTTTAATAATATTTTATTATGATTTATAGCAATGTGGGATTGTAAACAGGGCCATTTGGGGACGGGGGGGGGGGGGGGGTCAGCAAAATCAGGGGCCCAGTAGTAAGCTTTATTACAAACCTTTGAGCCGAATAATAAAGTTTGTTAACTTTTAAAATTATTACTTTTTTAAATATTTTTTAATAATATTATATTTTATTTTTATTCATTTTTTTTTTAATCAAAGATCAAAAATTGATCAAATTTTGAAAATGTAGGGATTGGGAAAATCTGTCAGGTATTTCTAAAACGTCTTTTTCAAAAAGTTATGAAAGTTTTCCTTTTATCGATGTAGCAGTGTGCAATAGGTTTATCAACACTTTAGCTCTTATATTTCCTATAATCCTTATTGCTTTCCATGAGATTTCTTATGGGTGGTTTAAATGGAAATTTCTTAAGGCTGTTCTGAAATCCAAACAAAGTACTTTCTGACACATTTTTTAATTCAATTTTATTCGCAAACGCATGATATTGGCAACTGTTTTTATTTAGAAACTATGTAATCGAAACACGTTTTCCATTTTTTGGTAAAGGTAGATGATTTATCAAAAAAGACTGTCAAAGTCGAAGTTTTGAACCGAATTCCCGACGCGGCAGCACGAGAAGAGCGAAAAAAGTGTCATCACGTCATCACAATCTATTTACTAAAGAATGGAAAACTCATTTCGATTCCATATCACTTCCGTAGTCAGGCCTGCAAATTTTATGTCTTTGCGTTTAAAAATGAGTCAGAAATTGTGTCAAAAGGTTTCGTGTTGTTGAGCAGAGGTTATTTGAGAACCACCTTAAGTCTGTTCTCAAATTGGCTACTCTATGATATAATTTTTAATTCATTTCTGTTCAAAAAATGCATGAAACTGATAGGTGTTCTTATTCAGAGACTTTATAATCGAAAGACGTTTTCTATTTTTTGGTAAAAACAAAAGATTTTTCAGAACATACTGTGAAAGTCTACGTATTGAACTGAATTTCTGACGCCGCAGCGCGAAAAAGGAGAAAAACTGGTCATCACATTGCATGAATAGCTTATAACTCGGTAAGTAAATTATTTATCAAAAAATGGAAAACCCGATTTGCTTCCAAATCGCTTCAATAGTCAGGTCTGCCAATTTTATGCATTTGTGTCTAAAAATGAGCGAGAAAACGTCTCAGGATGTTGGGGGTTGTTGATCAGATCATACTTCTCATGTGCTTAATAAAATGCTTTTATTTTCCTTATCATAATTTTATAATTCAATGGTATAAAAATGTTTTATTTCACAATATAATAATATAATAAATTATAACACCTTGTAAAATAGTATATTACTTTTAAATGCTAAAGGTGTAAAATTAACAACATAATATAAATTAAAATAACTTTTATTATTTGTTTTACATGTTTCGACTCTTTCCGAGTCATTTTCAAAAACAAAATGAGAATATTATAAAGCTGCACGGGCTTTGAAGTTATTATTTTCATGTGCTTTTTTTAAAAGTACGCACGTTATCTATTATTTTTTACTTGATTGTTTATTTTCATATCTTTGACCATGGAGTAACTCTAGCCACAGTTTCGGTAAATTAAAAGATGCCGCATTGTTACATATTGTATTTTTGCGCGTGAGTATCTCTATGGTTTCTCTTATTATGGATGGATAGTAGACTGGAGGGAAATATTATTTTACTTTCATTGAAATTTATTTGGATGGTTTCTTCTTGATATAATCTTGACAGGGCTGTAGTTTTTCTATTGTATTTAATATCAGCTATATGCTCTTTTTTCTGCAATTAAATTCCTGCTGGTCATGCCTATTTTATTTCATTTAAATTTCGAACATCCCATTAAATGTTAAAGATTTTATTACCCATGTGATAGCAAAGAAATTTACTGAAACAACCTGAAAAAAAATCATTAAAATCTCTTTACTTTCAATATGCCGTTCGTTAATCGACAAAAAAAATTAAACAATTGCGAAAATATTTTAAACGGATACATTTTAAGGATTTTTATATCACTTTAAATACGAAACGGTCCAAAATTAGGCAAGTATTTTTCATGAAATTGTACATAAATAATAATAATAATAATAATAATAATAATAATAATAATAATAATAATAGTAAAATATTTTTAATATAATATAGACCTAATTTACACTTGCCAGTTCTTTTTGATGGTAGACAGATTATCCCTTAGACAGAATTTCGAAAAAAAAATTATAGTTGGTTGTTGTAATTGTTATAATAATTATAGTTTAAAAAAAAAACTTAAGTACTGAATAACTGAAATACATAGCTGATTTTAATTTGTATCTAATCTTAAGTGTAATTTAAAAAATATATTTTCTTATGATGTAATACAATCCAATTTAAATAAAGATTCTCATTTAAAGATAAAATATCTATTTTTTTTATTTTTAAGAAAATATTTTGTAAACATAAATATAACTAATAAACTGAGAAAAAAATTATAAAAATGTAATAATTTAATAAAGTTCACATTATTAAGATTCATGTTTTATAAATATTGGCAAATTTTACGAGTGTTAGTAACATAATTTCAATCATTTCATTATATAAAAAAAATTTAAAAGCAATTTCTACAAAGATTTAATAGTAATTCAACTCACTGCTAGAGAAAGGATTTTCTGAATCACCGAATTTAATCTTTATTTGTACATTATTTAAATTTTAATATGTGTTCATTCTTCTTTAGAAATATTTGCTGTATTCCAACAACTCATCATCTATAGTTAAAGAGCTCTTAAAATTAAGAAATTGATTTTTTTTTTAGTGTCACGGTTACTCTTGTATTGAAAGACATTTTGCAGACACTTGTTTTTTCTTGCGTAAGCATGACATTAACTTTTTTTTAATGATATTTTGTTTTTAAGTTGAGAACAGCGAGTTCTTGTGTTTGTTATCAATAGTGTATCATTGGTGTAATTTTTTCAAGGTTCAAGAAGAACAACTCTCTTGTGGTTGTTTACTTTGATGGAATGAGATATTGGGCTGTCTGCCTAATTTCATCTGAAGCTTTCTTAGAGTATATACATATTTATATATATATATACAATAATATACATCAGAGTATAATATATACATTAATGTATCTCATCTATTTTTTCATTTTTTTGACGATTTTTCTTAAAACGTTACTTTTTTTTTTTTTTTTTTTTTTTTTTTTTGAAAAATAAGTTTGAATAAAATGGCCATCTAGCATACGGATAGGAAAGCGGCCAGCCTGTAATTTTTTTATGGCAGTGACATGACTTGCACATTTATTATATAGATTGGGGTTATAACTGATATTTTATCAGATCCATCTCCGACAGACGTATCTCGAAAATTGGTTTAAAGTAGCAGCTCTGTTTTTTTTCTCCTATAAAATCTTTTGTCTGTGTATGAGAAAGCGAAATGCTATTCGATTGCTTAGTACCACAATCAGAGATTGCTTTGCAATTGTAGAAGTTAAAACACTTTCTGATCTTTGTACCAGTCTTTAAATATATATATATATATATATATATATACATACACACATACATACATACATACATATATATATAATAAATGTTTCAGACCAATTTCAGTTTTGCCAGACAAGTAGGGCTATCTGTTAAATCATGTATATTTCCGTTATTCGTAAGCATCCGCAAATCAGTATTGCTTAATTTATTTAATTTATTTATTTATTTATTTATTTATTTTTTTTTTTTGGGGGGGGGGGGGGGGGTCCATTTTGTGAAAAGTAACGGTTATTTCTGTGAAATTGGTTATATTTTCGTAAAAAAAAGCATTTTGTAACGAAAGTTGAAGTCCAGTTTGTAAAATTTGAACCATGCATTTATTAGCAAAAATTTTTTAAAAACCTTTTGCTGAATTTTTTCTCTTTGCTAAATTTGTTTGTTTGCAAATTACACACTTTAAAACGCTACAAGATAATAAATAAATAATAAATAGTTGCTTTTATGAAATAGAATTTTGCGAAAGGGCCGATTTTATTAAAAGAAATTTTGTGAAGGGGCTTGTTTTATTATAAGAATTGTATGAAGGGATCCATTTTATCAAATTGATTTTTGTGAAGGGTCCCATTTTATTAAATTAAATTTTATTAAGGGGGCTGTTTTATTAACTAGAATTTTGTGAGAAATTTTCCGTAAGGAAATTAAAACTGCATCCATAAATATATAAAAATAATAAAGCACGAATTTAACAAATATGTAACAGAATAATTTCAATTTTTACATTGCCAAATGATGAAAAAAAATTTTTTTTTTCAAGTATATTTTGTTTGAAAACTTCATCTCACTTTACTTGTCGTTTATGGTTTTTAAAATAATTTTCAAGCATGTCTTATTTTAAAAACTATTTCTATGGTTTGCAGCCCGATTACAAAAGATTAATTATATGCACTTAAAACAATATAAATAGCTTACCATTTGTATACGGCTAATATTCTAGATCGAACTTAAAACTTCATGAATGAACATATAAATAAAACACAAATTTAACTAACATGCAATGGAATTACGCGCGTAAACCGCTGAAATTATAACAATGAAAAATGCTGCAATATGTAGTGAGATCTTTGAATTCCTGTCATGCGGCTAATACGAAAGTATAGCTTTTAATAAATTTCTGGACTTTTATTTAAATACATTATTGATATTTTGATACAAAAAAGCCCTTTTTTTATTAATGGGAAACTTAAAAAATATAATAAATAGATAAAATATATTAGAGTTAGAAGTAAATGTTTTTCATCTGTGTACGGAACTCGGGAAGTTGGATTCTTAGTTACATTAAAATAGTAACAATTAAATCTCAAAATCCTTTTATAAATTATCACAAGGCACTTATTCCTTACTATCCCGTTAATAATTTTACTTTATATATTTATGTATTTATTTCTTTATTACAAAGTGAGAAATGTTACATTTGACAGCAAAAGCATTATAAGAAAAAACTGATGCTGTGTATGCTTTCGTTTTTTAAGGTACCCTTTTTGTGGATCAAAACATGAAAAATAAAATATTACTTAAAATATACTATCTTCTATATTATTTTTTAACATACATGCATATCAAGAAAAAATCCATTCACCCTTAATGGACAGTATGTTAAAATTTTTAAATAACGTTATTTTGAATATTCTATTATTATTGGTTTTCAAAAATATAACTATTTGAATATCTTTTAAAATTCCGTTCTATTATTTTATATTAGAAAAACATTAAAGAAAAATGAATTTTAGATCTCAACTAGTTAATATAAATAAAAAAGTATTAAAAATTTTAGTTATACGTTTCTGAAGTACTTGTTTTCTAATTGTATAATTACAAACATAATTTAAAACAAATATTTCATGATATTACATGGTTTTTACAAACATTGTAGTTCTAATTACTTCTGTTTATTTGAAACGTATTATTTCTCTGTAAAAATTTAATTTTATTCTATTCTGAACGCGACAAATTTTTTTTTCTTCTAATGCACAGCATTGTATATAACCGGACGATATGTTTAATCTTTTGCAACAACATCTCCCATCTGAAGATAAACAAATTCCCACTTAAAAGTTTTACCTATTGTACATTAAGGATAGTTTTAAAACATTTTTAATTTAAAAAGAACTCTATGGCTTCTTTTGTGAACTGAAATACATCAATAAAATCTTCTAATATTCTAAAACAACTGTCCTCTAAAGAAACCCCCCACATTAAAATGTTTTCTTAGAGGGGGAAAAAAAAAAACTTAGTACTTTAAATATTTCATTAAAGTCAATTTTTTTGTTCCGTTTTTATGCACCCTTTAGAATAAATAAAAATAGTTAAAAATACCTAAGGAATGCATATTTAGTTGTAAAATAATTTAAACTAATAACATGAGCTTCATTTTTACAGATTGTCTTGTTATAATAGAATTTTAGAATGATCTATATAAATTTATAATTGTTTTTATGTTAAACCATTAATATGTAATAAAATGCTTCATTTTCAGCTGAGTTTGTCAGGTTGTTTTTTCCCTTTTTCCTGGTAATAAGTTATTTTTTTTTCCAAATTCTGGCTTAATTGGCTGCCACTTTGTAATAAAGTAATAAAATGATAAACATTAAAATCTTAGTCAAAACAAGCTATAAAAATTTAGCAATATTTATTTATTTTTACCTGAATTTTTGTTCACAACTTTAATAATAGTGAAGATATTTTAGCAAGATTTTCATCATATAAACATTGCTTCATATGAAATCATTGGAAGTGACTGAATTTTAGTCAGTGACGCAGTATATGTGTACTGTCAACTGCATTCTGAATAATGGAATGTCTAGCTTAGTGTTGTTTGCATGGCAAAAAAAATAATGTTAATCTACGGTTTTAAAAATATTTTTTTAAAGCGTTTTCTTTAATAGGTTGGTTTGGCCGAATATCTTGATATTCGGCAAACCAAATAATTTGATATTCAGCCTAATCGAATATTTGGTAGGTAGTATGGCCGAATACATACTGAATATTCAGTGCATCCCTAGTGATTAGCATTACAAATATGAAATAAATGAAACTGTGTGGCTGAGTATTTCAAATACTAAATAAAATGATTTAAAAGTAAAACTGCAGAATTGACACTTTAGTTCTTGATCTGTAGATTTACTAGTTTATTTACTACTGTAAATTTAATTAATATTAAGTTGTTTTTTTAATGCACAGTTTTGTCAGAGATGAATAATCAAACAATTAAGACAGAAAATAACAGAATTTCAACAACTTGTGTGACTTAAAAAATTATCTTTATTTAAATAAGGAGGGCTTGAGCCCCATGAACCCCTCTATTCGTTATGCCCTGTAATATTATTACTTGCTTCTTGATTGGTTTGGTTGATTGCCAGACTATAAAATATGCATAGCACGGTTTTTAAAAATAATCTAATTTGATTACAATGTTAAATTTTTTTTTAATTACGTGATGTTAATAAAAGCAGCTATTTATTAAAAAATTTTGTTATTAAATTATGGTAAGTGCAATTTAAAAATTAAATTTGTTCACTTAGCTTTTCAATTAAATCAGCAGATTTTATACACGATAGACGCTGGTCCTAAAACCTTAAAAATAAATGAAATTTTGTAGGGTGACCCAGCCAGTAATTGACCATTTAGTGGAAGTTTCTTTACCTTATATATTTTACTGTGCTAAATTTCAGGACATATTTCTTGAAACTTTCTCAAAAATAACAATCACTTATAAGGATCAATAATAAATAAACATTTTATGCCTTCTTTTCTGCAATATTATTTTATTTACTATATTAGTTGTAAAGTAAGATTTTGTCAGTGACTGACCACTAAAAGTTAGAAAATGACCATCATTGTGTCAGTAATTGACCATTAAGTTGAACTGATATACCTACTTAAAATTAAACATTTGGAATAATGGGGAATTTTTCCAAGTTATTCAGTTGAAAAATAGATGCACATTCTACAGAAATGACCTCATCATGTATTTCTGATCCTGTATTTATAGAATAAAGATTGCCCATCCCTTTAGGTGCCAGGACTAAGCCCGATTGTGGGTTCGTTAAGAAACCCGATTCGTCTGCATTGAAAATCCTTTGCGGCTCATTTAAAATGTCCAAGACATTTTCAGATTTTAAATAACTCTGTAAATCATTGTGCCATTTTCTAATTGATGCTTCATTCACTAGAGCTCTACCCGAATCAATGCTTTCAGCATGTCTTTGGGAAATCTGTGGATGACGCTTAAGAAAAGCTTTGAACCAGGTATCACCAGGCTTATTATCATTAAACGGATTAGAGCGACCATCAGCAATTATGATTTCTTGCACTGTTTCGATAAGCATGCGTTTACTGAGAGGAAATCCTTTTTTGGCATTGGCAATCACCCAGTTACATAGAAGTTGTTCTTCTGCAGGAGTTAGGATGGTTGAAGGACCCATTTTCCTCATTTCAGGAGTTCTTCCTTTTAATTTATTCAGCAAAGTTGAATGAGGAATGCTGTATCTCCTGGCAGTTTCTCTAATTTTACCATCTTTTTCTCTAATTTCAATTATTGCAGATCTAAGGTCCTCTTCAGAGTACTTGAAAAATACTTTCTTTTTCTCTTCCATGTTAGATTGAAATGGGTAGTTGCATTCAATTTCTGTCAATTTAAATCTGGAAGAAAAAGTTCAGTTGAGCTTATTTAATTTTACATAGATAATTTTTTTAATTAGTTTCTTTTACCACCCTGGACCCATATTATTATTTAAAATTAAAACTGCTTGAAGCTTACTAAAAAAGAATCTAAAAATACTAGGCATTATACAAGTGGTTGATAGTTAAATGTGCTTGGTCAGTAATTGACCAAGAGTATTTAGTTATTAACCACACTGGTCAACAACTAAAAGAACTCGTTTTTCTGATGAAAAATAGGTGAATATTGCTTTCTAAGCAAAGATATATGTATTTACTTTAAGTATGGAAAGGAATGCATGCAAATAGGCAAAAAGTCAGTAGTTGACCACTTTGGTCATTTACTGGATACAGTACAATACTGTCACAACTAGTAGTTGACCACCCCCTTAACCCCATTTAATTTATCATTTTACATAATTAACTTAAAATAAACAAAAATGGACTACATACCTCACTTGATGAACCAGTGGAACTAAATTCAACTTGATGCTACAAGATTAACAAAACAACTCACAAAACACCAATGCTAATAAGCAAGTATCCACTTCTGATTCTGTTAGAAGCTGTACCTTCATTCATTGTACTTCCACATCTAATGAGAGTAATGTTTCAAATTTATTTTTTCCTAGCCATTTCATTGGATGTTAGATTTTTTTTTTCACCACTCAAAAGTGCTATATCTACACAATAATTCTTGTTTCTAACATTTTAGTGTGTTGTTGGTCAATTACTGGCATGTGGTCAATTACTGGCATGTGGTCAATTACTGGTTAGGTCACCCTAAATTACCATTTGAATATAAAATTCAAAGTTTTCAATTATTGTCAAAACAAAAACACGCAATTTGTGCAAGAAAATAAGGATGCAAATCACTTTGCTTTAATAAATTCTACAAAGTATTTTGCTGGCCGAGACCAAGTACTCAAAACACCACTATTTAACATGTAACAGATATGTGAAACTAAAAAGCAAGCAATTCAGAAAATATAAACGCCGATAAGATAACTTTACATTCATTTGTGTTGGTATAATCATCACTGTCTTATCGCGAACAGCATACAATTTCTACATTTTAGAATTTACCTTACAAATAATATTTTTACAAAATTACAAGACACACATTGCAAATTCACTGACCTTTCTCTTCATACAGATGTTTCCTGTGGCAATTTCTCAAACGGGTGAATATATTCCCCGCTACTTCAAAACATTTGATAAAAAGCATACTCATAAGTAAATCATAAATAAAAAAATATATTGTATAAATAAAATAAAAAATAAATCCCAGAAAAATACACGTGGACTACAGAAACGGCACGCAGAGACAGGGAGTTGCTAGGGTTGTAATATTGAATGTTCGCTACGCAGTTTGCCATTGGCGATATTTCTGATTTTGCGGATTTCTTCACTTGGCGACAAGAGTGCTGAAAGTGTATACATTTTGGAGTATCGCTTCAGAGAATGATAAAACGGCATGCAATTCCCGTTTATAATAAACGACAGGTGGCGCTTTTACAATTTTTGTAAATTTTGGTGTAATTTTTGTAAACAAATCCACGTGGACGCGCATGTCACTGTTTGCTTGTAGAAAGGTTCTAGAAAAAATATTGCTTCAAAAATAACGAACAAAACTTATAATGATGTAAAATTGATGTATCTTGAACTTATACTTCAATTTCAAGCAATAAAAATTATTATTTTTTTTTAATTTGGCATTTAAAAAAAAAAAAAGAGATACATCAATTTAAGATACATCAATTTTACATCATTACCAGTTTTGTTTGTTATTTTTGAAGCAATATTTTTTCTACAACATTTCGATCAGTGGATAGCAGGCGAAATTTTTTTTTTTAAATTTAAACTTTTTTAAAATAATTAAGTATGAATTGTATAACATTGAAATAATTATGTTAACTCAAACAAATATTGACCTATTAGTGGTAAAAATTTCATTTTATTGTGTGTTGTATGAAATCAGAAATAAAATAAAATGCGACATGATGCAAACTTGCATCTTCGGAGGAAAAGTAAGACTACTGAGACCCCTTAAATTATTTGCCGTCTATCATGCATGGTTAATTTGGATTCAGTGTACCGCAAAGTCTATGCATCATATATTTCGTCACAACTTCAAGCAACTACTTATCGACGTCGGTATATCGGGTATTTCAAGCGCATATTACATCGTCGATTTTGTTTGAAGTGATTTTGTTATAGGGCCAGATCAGTATTTGTGCGTATGGCAATCCACTCTTTTGCCATTCCAATGAGTACATCCAGCAGCGCACAGACCCAAATACTTCATGTTTTACCATAAGTGGCTTAGCGTCAGGGGGGGAGGGGGGATGATCATTTTACTACCAGTATAATTATACACTACATTTGTCCTTATTTAATCTTTGAACGGTATGAATTAAATAAGGCCAAATATAGTATATAAAAATACTGGTAGTAAAGTAATCCTATTCCCCTTGACGCTACGCCTCTGTTTATTATGAAATCCATCAGCGATTTCAGCTTCTGTCTGAAAACACGTGCTGTGTGCACAGGAAGTAAGAGCTGTTGTATATCGTCCCAAGCTGGATTGCATTTGAATGTCACGAACACACGCAATTGCATCTTGAGCGTACTCATGCATATGACGTGTATATGAGGATGGCAATATCGGTAGTCTTCTAACGTTAGTTGTATTACCGTCATTTACAACAGCATCTCGCAAATGAACGTATTTTTCAGAGCGAAGGTTGGTCTGATTCAAATAGATGAATATCAAACGTTCTGTTTCGATTTTTGCATACATATCTGCCCCAGATAGCATGCAAGGTTCCGAAAATGTTCATTTTTCATTTTCTTTCCATTGTTCTGCAAAGGTGAGTTATCTTCACCATATAGCATGGATGCGGGAATGTTTTCAATACTAGCTTTTGGAGATAAGCTTCAGGCAACCAATATTCTCAAACCAACCTTCCCACATTTGCTTTTCGCGCATGCGCAACTAGCTTTCGTAGCGTTGCTTGTTCGTGTACTTTCAAAATCAAAATGTTGCCGTCGTCATTCTGATCAGCTTGTGTATGGTAAAAGTAGTGTTCAATATTTACAGAAAATACGGTAAGTTTGTTACTAGTATATTGTTATTAGTTAAAACTTTTAATCTATGATAACTAAACAATGTATTTATTTTAACAAGATTAATCCTTATTCATAAAATAATAAAATTTATCATAGGCTTTAGTGTAAACTAGATGGAACCCGTCAAAATTTGACGGCAAAAAACTTGATAGTACCATAAAAATAAAATTCATAGCTGCTTTAAAATGTTTGAAACTTTTGCAGAATAATTCAAATAAATAAAAAACACACTTTGAATTAAAGCTAGGTTGAAGAACAGCAATTGGCTAAGTTTCACTGGCACATGCACTCGCGGAATTTCTTTCATCTGACACATTTAGCGCTGTTGTGCAAGTAAATGGTAAGTGCCCCCTTGGGGAGGGGGAAATGGCGGGATGGACC
The DNA here is from genome assembly GCA_963931845.1 of Maratus michaelseni. NCBI lineage: Eukaryota > Metazoa > Arthropoda > Arachnida > Araneae > Salticidae > Maratus > Maratus michaelseni. The sequence goes on along the minus strand of OZ007589.1, from coordinate 455,007,480 downwards.
AAGGAGATGCATAACATGAATAAGCAGTCAAAGACCTTTCAAACGATATGTAACATGAGGGGTGTGTGCAAAATTAAAAAAAGTACGCCCTTGGGGGGGGGTAAAGTAGGGGATGGACACGGAACATGCATAATATGATTAAGTGGTCACAGACCTTTCCAACAATATATAACATGACAGTTGTGTGCAAAATTTAGAAAAGTACCTCTTTGGGGGGGGGGGCAAAGTGGGGAGATGGACATCAGAGATATGCATATGATTAAGCAGTCACAGACCTTTCCAACGATATATGACATAAGGGTTGTCTGCAAAATTTAGAAAAGTACCCCCTTGGGGGAGGGGGGTGGGCAAAGTGGGGAAATGGACATTGGAGATATGCATATGATTAAGCAGTCACAGACCTTTCCAACGATATATGACATGAGGGTTGTCTGCAAAATTTAGAAAAGTACCCCCTTGGGGGAGGGGGGGCACAGTGGGGAGATGGACATTGGAGATGCATAATATGATTAAGCGGTCACAGACCTTTCCAACAATATATGACACAAGGGGTGTCAACAAAATTTAGAAAATTGACCCCTTGGGGGGGGGACAATTGGGGAGATGGACATTAAAGATGCATAATATGATTAAGCGGTCACAGACCTTTCCAACAATATATGACATGAGGGTTGTTTGCAAAATTTAGAAAAGTACCCCCTTGGGGGAGGGGGGGGGCAAAGTGGGGAGATGGACATTGGAGATGCATAATATCATTAAGCGGTCACAGACCTTTCCAACAATATATGACATGAGGGGTGTCAACAAAATTTAGAAAATTGCCCCCTTGGGGGGGGGCAAATTGGGGAGATTGACATTGGAGATGCATATGATTAAGCGGTCACAGATCTTTCCAACAATATATGACATGAGGGGTGTCAACAAAATTTAGAAAAGTGCCCCCTTAAGGGGGGGGGGAAGTGGCGGGATGGACCCCAGAGATGCATAACATGAATAAGCAGTCAAAAACCTTTCCAACAATATGTAACATGAAGGGTTTGTGCAAAATTTACAAAAGTACCCCCTTAGGGGGGGGGGGGCAAAGTGGGGGGATGGACACCGGAGATGCATAATATGATTAAGCGGTCACAGACCTTTTTAACGATACATAACATGAGTGGTATGTGCAAAATTTAGAAAAGTGCCCCAATTGGCGGGGAAGGGGGGGGGGATGGACCACACAGATACATAACATGAAAAGGCAGTCGCAGGCCTTTCGAACGATATATCATATGAGTGGTGTCAGCAAAGAAAAGTCTCCACCCCGTGTGGGCAAAACATACTACCCCCGCTGCCATAATTATTGATGTGGACTCATTTTTTAAATTCGTTCGCACCCCTCTTCTCCCGCAAAATGTTGTGAATTTTTAAAAACTCCCCTTCCGAATTTTTTTATACCAAAAGCACTTATGTCCGTCGTCTGCATGCAGAGTTTTGTGCTTACAGATGCCAGACACAACACACACACAGACAGACGTTTACCGACATTAATAGTATAGATGATACTCAGTGCCTACACATTTCACCCTTTATAATTCAGCTAATGAGTTGACGGTTGTTCATTTCCAGAAACAAAACAATAATTCTTTAGGATGAATTTTGTTTGTTTGATACACCGTGGCAGAATGCGTGCAATGCAGCGACAGGCATCACAAACTTTTTAGGGCACCTGCAGACTAAAAACAAATAGTCAATCTTCGTGGGAAAAAAATCCTAGATTTCGTCAAATGATCACGGGAAAAACACTAATTTCATCAAAGGATCATGTAAAACGTGAATTTTGTTAAAAGGCCACAGAAAAACGCGATTTACGCAAAAGATGAGCAAATTTTGTCAAAGAATCGCAAAACAGGAAATTTCACCAAAAGATAGCGCTTTCTTGCCAAATTTCGTCTAAAAATTGCGGAATAAAACGTATTTTATCAAAAAATCGCTGGAAAACGCACATTTCGTTAAAGTATCGAGAGAAAAATGCGAATTTCTTCAAAGATTGCTGAAAAAACGCGAATTTCATCGAAGGATTGCTGAAAATTCATGAATCTTATCAAAAGGCAGCAGAGAAAATGTGATTATTATCAAAGCATTGCGAAAAAAGAAAAATTCGTCTAAGGATCACAGAAAAACGCAAATTTCATAAAAGAATCATGGAAAATAACGCAAATTTCGTGAAAAAAAAAATCGCAGAAAAAACACAAATTTCGTCAAATTATCGCTGAAAAAAACACAAATTACGTCATAGGATAGCTGAAAAAATTGTGAATCTCGACAAAAAAAAAGATACAGAAAAAATGCGAATTTCATTAAAGAATCACGAAAAAAAATGCAAATTTTGTTAAAGGATTGCGCAAAGAATGTGAATTTTTTTAAAGGTTCGTGTGAAAAATGAAACTGTCTTTATTAAAAACAGCACACACACAAACATCTATACAAACCTCAATACACACAAACATCTATACAAACCTCAATACACACAAACATATTATAGGCAGGGCTTGAAATTCAATTTTTCCAAGGAGGGGAGTCTCCCTACCAACATTTTTAAATGGAGGGGAGTTGTAATGTTTGGGAGGGAGAAAAAAAATCTTTAAACCCCACTATTATTTTACGTGCTATTTAAAGAATTACATTAATGCAGACATGACAAAATACCATTGAAAAAATTAAGTCAACTGAGAATGATTATGTAAAATGTTTATTTTTATTATAAAAAAGGGAAGAAAGTTAAGTTTTATATATGCAGTGTATTTTTCAAGTTCCATTAAATGTGTTAGGGACCCTTAACAATTAGGTTGTTAAATAAATTTCTGACTTTAGATTTTACTTGATTGAGATTCACCGATCGATCGTGGAAAAGACACAAAGTTCATCGATCTGTCGCGGAAAAAACGCTAAGTTCGTCGATCTGTCATAAAAAACGCAAAGTTCGTCGATCAGTCGGGGGAAAAAAGCAAATTTCGTCGATCGATTGCAGAATAAACACAAAGTTCGTCGATGTGTCCCCAAAAAACGCAAGGTTTGTCGATCAGTCGCTTAAAAAACGCAATGTTCGTCTATCTGTCGCAGAAAAAACACAAAGTTCGTTGATCAGTCGCAGAAAAAAATGCAACGTTCGTTGATCTGTCGCGGAAAAAACGCAAAGTTCGTCGATCAGTTGCGGAAAAAAGCAAATTTCGTCGATCGATTGCGGAATAAATGCAAAGTTTGTCGATCAGTCAGGGAAAAAAGAAAAATTTCGTCGATAGATTGCGGAATAAACGCAAAGTTCGTCGATATGTCCCCAAAAAACGCAAGGTTCGTCGATCAGTCACTTAAAAAACGCAATGTTCGTCGATCTGTCGCAGAAAAAACTCAAAGTTCGTTGATCTGTCATGGAAAAAACCACAAAGTTCGTCGATCAGTCGCGGAAAAAACACAAAGTCTGTCAATCGGTTGCGGGGAAAAAAAATCACGAAATTTATCGTTCGGTTGCAGGTAAATTAAATAATGCAAATTTCTCCAAAAATGCTGAAATTTTTTGGGCGGGAGGCTCCTACTCATTGTCTTTTTTTGGGCGGGATTTCAAAATTTTCGGCGCGAATCCCGCCCTGAAATTCAAGCCATGATAGATATAGTTTTAATCTGAAATAATATACTGAACTTGAACTAACTTTTGAAAAATCGGGTTAACCCAAATCCAACTTGCAGAAATCTACACTCAGTCTGAAATCGACTCGAACCATAAAGACAGTTAACCCAACTTGCAACAAAAATAATTATTGCCGAGAGAGCATTTACCCTCTCTCCCTGTGCTGAAACTTTTCTGATTTTTTCTTTTCTCAGAAATGCTGTAATCATTTTGTCCCCCTATTTTGCCCTTTACAATTCAGCCAATGAGTGGAGGGGGCCAAAGGAGCGTTCCTTATCACAAACGAAAGATGAGATACGTTCGTTTGATGTCGTTGTTGAAAATTTATGGATTTCTATTACTAAAGTAATTTTTTCATTTTACCGTATTTATTTTCTTTTTGTGTTGTATGTATTTTGCTACTTTGAATTTTTTTAAACTAACCCTTTTTTTTTTGGAGAGTGAGAGAGAGAGATTTAGTAATTTGGCGACACGAAGTTCCGCAAATTCTTAAAATCCACAAATCGTTTCCAATGTAAACAATGAAATTTACAATTAAGTTGCAAGTGCAAAATTTCAGTTTTTTAAAATTTTCATGTCATTCTGTACACATTTTAATATGTCATTCTGATCATTATACATATTTAGTTATGCATTATTAATTATTTACTTGACCTTTACTTTTAATATTTTAAATATTTCAAACTTACAGCTAAATGTAATTATTAAAACATTTGAAATACTGCATTCGAAAAATGAAATTTCAGCTTAGAAACGCGACAATTACTATTAGGTTAAAAAAATTTAAAGTAGAAAAGTACTTATGATATAAAAAGAAGAAAAAAAATACACCAGAATTTATCTGTATTACGAAAGCGGGAGAAATGATTTTCTGTGCTATACGAAAAGATATCCAAATAACTCAATCATGAACATAGAAATAGGTATCGGTTTCTATGTTCATGTGCACTCAATCCAAACTTGAAACTTTTAAAAAGGTCATTGAATGAATGAAATTCATCTCCGCCTTTCACATCCAGAAAACTTGCTGTGTCGCCAATTATGTTTATATTTTATATATATATATAAAAATAATAATTCAGGCACTTTTCCGTTATACGGACACCATTGTCGCCAAACATACATACATACATACATTTTGGCATAGTGTCCGTATAACAGAAAAGTACTAAAGTTCATGGTTTAAAATCACAATAAAATATCATGAAATTTATTGATTAGTTGTGGGAAAATATCGGGGAAATAATGTGTTTTTCGTGAATTTTTTGTTTTGTTAACAATGTGGTTAGAGAGCCAGGGAGAAATCCAGAAAACTTGCTGTGTCGCCAATTATGTTTATATTTTATATATATATATATAAATAATAATTCAGGCACTTTTCCGTTATACGTACACCATTGTCGCCAAACATACATACATACATTTTGGCATAGTGTCCATATAACAGAAAAGTACTAAAGTTCATGGTTTAAAATCACAATAAAATATCATGAAATTTATTGATTAGTTGTGGGAAAATATCGGGGAAATAATGTGTTTTTGTGAAATTTTTTGTTTTGTGTTGTTGTGTTTAATTGTAAGCATTCATTATAATTTTCAGTGCATTATTAAATTGAAATTTTTGTTTAAAATATGTAAACAAAACAGTGACCAGAAACCTGCACAATTTCTAATATAGATAGATAGATGCATGCATGTAGTACTTTTAATTATTTGGTAAAAATACTGTGATCGTCACTGAGAAAACCTGAATTTAACCTAAAAGTAATTGTCGAGTGTTTAAGCTGAAATTTCATTTTACGAATACAGTATTTCAAATGTTTTAATAATTACATTTAGCTGTAAGTTTGAAATATTAAAAGTAAAGGCCAAGTAAATAATTAATAATGCATAACTAAAAGTAATTGTCGAGTGTTTAAGCTGAAATTTCATTTTATGAATACAGTATTTCAAATGTTTTACTAATTACATTCAGCTGTAAGTTTGAAATATTAAAAGTAAAGGCCAAGTAAATAATTAATAATGCATAACTAAAAGTAATTGTCGAGTGTTTAAGCTGAGATTTCATTTTACGAATACAGTATTTCAAATGTTTTAATAGTTACATTCAACTGTAAGTTTGAAATATTAAAAGTAAAGGCCAAGTAAATAATTAATAATGCATAACTAAAAGTAATTGTCGAGTGTTTAAGCTAATTTCATTTTACGAATACAGTATTTCAAATGTTTTAATAGTTACATTCAGCTGTAAGTTTGAAATATTAAAAGTAAAGGCCAAGTAAATAATTAATAATGCATAAGTAAAAGTAATTGTCGAGTGTTTAAGCTGAAATTTCATTTTACGAATACAGTATTTCAAATGTTTTAATAGTTACATTCAACTGTAAGTTTGAAATATTAAAAGTAAAGGCCAAGTAAATAATTAATAATGCATAACTAAAAGTAATTGTCGAGTGTTTAAGCTGAAATTTCATTTTACGAATACAGTATTTCAAATGTTTTAATAGTTACATTCAGATGAGATTTTTTTTCTTGAATTATTCAGTGAAACTCGCCTTATAAATGTACGCAAATAATTCACATCAAAATCTTAAAATAACAAAGTTTTCTTTCGTGTTTAGCTATGCTTAATAACCAAAAAAGCTTGATTAATACAAAAATTATTTGGTAAAAATACTGTGATCATCGCTGAGAAAACCTCAATTTAATCATCTGAAATTTTACAGTTGCATCTTAGTTTGTTTACATCGGAAACGATTCGCGGAATTTCGTGCCACGAAATCTCTCTCTCTCTCAAAAAAAGGGTTAGTTATAAAAAAATTCAAAGTAGTAAAATACATACGACTTAAAAAGAAAATAAATACGGTAAAATGAAAAAATACCTTAATAAAAGAAATCCATAAAGTTTCAATAACCGAACAACCAAATGGAATCGTAATACACATACACTTCTAGAGAGAGGAAAAAGCCTTCACCTCATTGGCTGAAACATCGCGTCTGAAGATAGTAAAAGCCTCTAGCTGATTAGCTGAATGCTCGCGCATGCGTATAAGTAGCATTTTTGCACGAAAAACTAAAAAGCAGGTTAGCTTTAAGTATATGGATTGCACATAGGGAAAATTATGATTTGAAGCTTTTTTAAGATTATTATTACATTAACTTATGTAAACATGATTTACTTATGACCTTTTATAGTATAGCGTTTCTTAATTATCACAAATTTTTAAAACGTGGTTTCAATTTCAGTAAATGCATAATAGGAGTGCTTCATATATGAACGAACTCCCATCATTATATACTTTGCTACGGATAAATATTAAAGTACATGGACAAAAGATAAAACACGAAATCTAGAGGCAAAAATATTTAGGGATAGTGTTTAACATGTTTTATTGTCAATTAATAATAAACCATTTAATTATGATCGAATTAAAAGCACTCTAAACCTTAATCATAATTTTGCTTCTAGTGATTAATTAACTTATGTCGGTAAATATATGTTTATATATATTTTGTTTCAAAATCGCCACCACCCCTGATCGGCGTTTATGACCAATTTATAAATGAAAACATACTTTGAACTTCAACAAATTACATTCAAACAAACTCTCTTTTTAAAATCTATTAGCATTATTAAAACTCTATTAAAAGTAGCTATATTCAAAATTTGTTTCCGTAATATATTCCTAGAAAAATGTACTTTAATTAAAAAAAAAAAAATCATTCACACCCCTCCCCCCCCTCCTTCTTTTTCCTCAAAAACATGTATGTTTTGCCACATATATTAAACAAGATAATGCTGTGATTATAATGCATCATTAGTTAAACATTATAAACATTAGTTGAATATATTTGAGAATATCTCATCCATATCAACATTTGCCTATATTACATGAACTCTCCCCTCCCCTTTCCTATAGCAATATAAAATAAAAAACTGTCTGCAAACACAAATAATTGCCCTAAAGTTATTCAGCAAAAAATTGCTGAATCATATGCATGTATTACATCTCAAAACATGAATAAATTTGTTTTATGTATTGGTATTAATGGATTAACAAATTACTTATTAAAAAATATAAAACAAATACATTCATAGGTCATAGCAGAAATTAATTTTGATCTGTCAACTTGCCGTTTGATTGAGAATTGGCAAAAGCCTTAATATTATGATCGTGAGTCTTAAAAAATGTTTAACTTATTAATTATGATTACCTACCAATACTTCTAGTTAGTATGGGTAAATGGAAAAAATTAAAAACAAAATAAAAAATATTTTAAATTAAATGTTTCTTAAAATTCACAAAATAAAAATTTTTGATTTAAAAAAAAAATTAAGTTAATAAATATAAAATGGTCTTGCCCCCCCCCCCCCCCCCTTTCCAGAATTCTCTGTATTAGCATTGCAAAATAGCCTTATAATAATCTGGCCATCAACCTGAAGTTTTAACATTTACCTGTATAAATTAAATCTGCCCCTTGAAAAATTTTTTATACTATGTGGGATAATGTAACTTTTTTGTGAATTCATCAAAAAAGTTCGTTCAATTATGTTCGTTTTTATTTTAAATTAAACTGGGATTTGTGGGACCCACAACAACAAACAAAAAAAAAATGTTTTAAATTAGTCTTGGGTCCTACTGTATTGAAATAATTTACATGATTTACAGAGTATTGTTGAATTATATCAATATTCAATAAAATGAAACCAGGACTGATTTAAAATGTTTTGTTGCCGGGGATCCAAATAACTAGAGTTTATCGTGCAATAATGTTTTTTCTTTCTTTCATCTCAAAATGTTCTTTAAATTTGAGATGTGTGCAATATGAGTTTTTTGATCTTTACTGTTCTCTGAATATATATGACCACTTGTCACTGCTTACAATTACAATCATTAGATGCCATTTTATGTTTAAATTTATAAAACCATGAAGAACACCTTAAAACATTGTGAATAATGTACAATTTGGCTATGATGCCTTACACTGACACCTTTTTTTTTTTTTTTTTTTTTAATCTGTTATAAAAAGGAAAAAAGTTGCCAAATTTTGGGAATTTTTTCCTTTAATGGTAACCTGGCTATTGTATTAAGAGATTGGTTTGAAGTCGGCTTGTAAATATCGGTGCGTGAGTGTAACACATTTGTTCCAGAATTACAGAGCACATAATGACAAATATGACATTTAGAAAATAATATTTTTTGCTTTTATGCTAAATGTTAAAATAATATAAATTATTGTATCGAAATGAACATAAAAAAAATAAAACCAAAGAAAATGAATTTAAAAAAGAAAATAATATATTTAAATAAATTAAGTGATAGGTCATGTACTTCATAACCCTTTGCATTTCTTTGTTGACCGTGACTGGACGTTTGTCACTACTACAGAATTAAATTCTTGCTACCACTAATTAGAAAAGATTATCTTCTTAGTATGTTTCTGCAACATTTGTAATTTTATTCTACCATAAAGATTTTAGTATAACAATAACAATTGTGGTACTAAAATGGTTATCACTGTTAAAAACAATAATTTTCAAAGAACGGAAAGGTTAATCTAAGTTAGCTGTTTTCTGCTTTCTGGAAAGGCAAGAGTGAAATCTATTTTAGAATTTGTTTCAATTATTCGAATCTTTTGATGCTTATCGGTTGACATATTGATTCAATATTTCTTTATTCCTACTCCAAGCGGTTAATCTTAAGTTATAATTAAAATAACATGAAGTATGCATAATGCATAGACTTTTATTGTAATGTTAAAACCATTTATGACTGGAGATATGTGTGATATAAGATGTGTACACAGTCCTTTATTTTAACTATTATTACTATATCCGAATGGTAAATTTTACCTTATTTAATAAAACTGCATTAAATAAGGTAAATATTATTTGGAAATATTGGTACAGGGAAGCTTGTCATGAAGGGTTTAAAGTTTATTTCTTGGTTCTCATTATTTTATTTTACCTTTTGTAGTTACAAATTCTAATGACATCATCTGACTACAAGAGAGTTCCTTGAAAATACATCTGTTTACACTTTACAAGCTGATACAGGTTGATTATTTTTTAAGGTAAGAAAAATGATTTTAACAGATATATAATAAAAAATTTAATGTTATTAAAAGTTATTTCTTAATAATTTCAGTTGACTATTTATTTATTTCATTATTTTTTATTTTAAAATTAAATTTTTATAAATTTATTCAAATTGATAGATAATTTCAGATAACTTAATGTTTGTAAGTTTGGAAATAAAGTGTGCATAAATCAGGCATGCGATTCTTCTGCAAGTCTGCAATGTTATGCTTTCTTCTTGTCATTTTCTGATCATTATCTTTTAAGCTAATTTTTATCAAAAAACTCAAAGTCAAGAAAACATCAAATGTTAAATACACAACCACTTACTGTTATACTCCAACCATAATATATATTATAAACATTAGCATTTGTATTAAGTTTATTTTATTAATATATAAAACATAAAAGAAAAAATAAACTATTGTGCATTCTATTTCTTGCATACATATTGAATTTTTATTTTTAAGATATCTTTGCTTTTTCCTTGTGATAAATTAATATGGTTATAACAATTTCTGAACTCATTTAATTTTTCTTTATAAATTATATATTTACATAATAAATTTTAAAAAATATATTTTTTGTGTATTTTGTCTCTGTGAGGGATTTCTGTGGCTCTGGGTGGTTACATTGTCAAGTTCTGGGGATGGAACATTTCAATCCCCCCCCCCCCCTTCCGCTGAATTCAAAACTGGTGGGTGTGAGTCTGGAGTATGCCTCTGAGTTTGTTACTTTCATCAGCTTTCGGAAGAAAATATTAAATATTTATATTGTTGCTCTCCAAAATATTGACTTGCTTTCATTATTATAAAGATATTTATTAGGGTATTATTATTGTTATTATTTTGAGAATGTGTGTAGGGGGGGGGGTAATGTTTTAGTATTATTATATGAATGGTACGTACAGATGCACTGGGCTATATTTTTGGTGCCAAAAAGGCAATTTAATGCCTGGGCAACTCACCAATATTTGGGCGAGATTTTTCTTCCTATGGCAGCAACGTACAGCAGATTGTGTGTGTTTTATATTAAATTAAACATTGTGTGTTTTATAATAAATTTATTTTTGTGTGTTTATAATAAAAATTGTATGTGTTTTACAATTAAATTGTGTGTTCTTTAAGTACTTCCTCCATTATCCCGTCGACCACTTTTCATAAGAACTGTCATTAAATTATAAGATTTAAGGCCAAAGATGCATTATTGTGGCCACACATTCACTTGACTCAGAAGCATTGCATGTGTTTGTTATGTTATCAAGTGGCTATAATTTGACATTTACCTGTATCTTTCATTATGTTTTCTGATTTATTAGTTATTTCGTTAATCAAAATAACAGTTGTGTCCTTAAACAGCAGTGCCATGATATTAAAAGAGAAAAAGCATTGAAAAAATGTTGTGATGCATAGTTATGTACAATAGATCAGTTTCAACTGATGTCAAAAACATTTATTCACCAGCTGAGAGGGATAATTTGGAAAAATAATGTAAATGAATAAATATCCAAGTTTTTTTTTTTTTTTTTTTTTTTCAAACTCTTTCATTAATATTTTATAAATTTTATTGCTCAAGTTTACTAAGTTGGTGCATTGAAGAGTGGGGTTTTTCAGAATTTATTTATTTTGAGATTCCAATGGCAGCATTCTTTAATTTTTTTTATTTGGCGTTAGTTTGCCAATAGTTATCTGTTATGAACAGTGGTCGACAGGATAATGGAGAAGTACAATTTTTTATAACAAATAAAAAAATTAGCAAGCTAAGCCTAACAGATACACAGATGCCTTTAAAAAAGAATCATTATAATTATCCTCTTAGCCCATTTATATACAAGCTTTTTTTGTCTAGGTGCTTATACATTGCATTAAATAATACAGGCTTAACCATTTGGCACATTTTTGTTGTTATATCCAACTTAAAAAAATCTGCAACTGCAAAATCCCCACATTAAACACAATATAAATAATGAAATTTTCCGTTAAGACTGAGTGACAAAAGCAAGATTGCTATATTTGATCAGTGGATTCTAAAAATGCCTAGTTTGATAATATTTTAAAATATGTACAATAGATCAGTTTCAACTGATGTCAAAAACATTTATTCACCAGCTGAGAGGGATAATTTGGAAAAATAATGTAAATGAATAAATATCCAAGTTTTTTTTTTTTTTTTTTTTTTTTTTTTTTTTTTTCAAACTCTTTCATTAATATTTTATAAATTTTATTGCTCAAGTTTACTAAGTTGGTGCATTGAAGAGTGGGGTTTTTCAGAATTTATTTATTTTGAGATTCCAATGGCAGCATTCTTTAATTTTTTTTATTTGGCGTTAGTTTGCCAATAGTTATCTGTTATGAACAGTGGTCGACAGGATAATGGAGAAGTACCATTTTTTATAACAAATAAATAAATTAACAAGCTAAGCCTAACAGGTACACAGATGCCTTTAAAAAAAATCATTATAATTATCCTCTTAGCCCATTTATATACAAGCTTTTTTTGTCTAGGTGCTTATACATTGCATTAAATAATACAGGCTTAACCATTTGGCACATTTTTGTTGTTATAGCCAACTTAAAAAAATCTGCAACTGCAAAATCCCCACATTAAACACAATATAAATAATGAAATTTTCCGTTAAGACTGAGTGACAAAAGCAAGATTACTATATTTGATCAGTGGATTCTAAAAATGCCTAGTTTGATAATATTTTAAAATATAAATAAAGAATCTACATCAGAAATCTATAAAGCACTTTGCCTCACGTTGTGCAGATTTTTAAGATGCTACTTCACTCAGGCGAAAACACCCGCTTGCTAATGTTAATCCTATGGGGGAAATAATTTACGATATCTCGTTCGCATTTCAATATTTTTAAATGATTTTTTTTTTTTTTTTTTTTTTTTTTTTTTGACATTGGATAGCTGAGGTCAATCTCTATGCACGCTCTTTTGTACTTTTTTGATTTTGATTACACGTTTTTTTTTATTAAGATACTTTCACTTTCGGAAACTGTTTCGAAAGTAAAAGTATCCTCAATTAAAAAAAAAAATCATTTATAAATATTGAAATGCGAACGAGATATTGTAAATTATTTCCCCCATAGGATTAAGAGTAGTGAGCAGGTGTTTTCACCTGAGTAAAGTAGCTTCTTAAGAGTGACCTATATAAAGTGCATGTCATACCGTATTTTGACTATTGAATTCTGTAAACCTATTGCATTAGCATAGCAAAGGGGTCAATTTAGGGGTTTAAACCCCTTCCAGAGTATTTAAAAAATTGATCAGATGTATAGAAATCCATTTGTCTTAAGGTAAAGTAATGTTGTTCAAAAAACCAAAGAAATTAAAAGTATAAGCAGCATAAAATATCATTCTCAACTGTTTCAATGCTTTGTAATAGGGTCATTCAGTATCAAATCAACCAGCGACTCAACCTGACCATTTTAGATTTTTATGAAACTTACAGGAATCATTCTCCCTGATGATATAAATAAGAATATACTTTTATTATTTTTGTATATCAGTAAATTTTCATACAATTATTTTTTTTAATTTCGAAAAATCATCTTTTTGGCTTGTATAATTGTTTTCAATTTTGAATTTCTCAAGTTCTATCAGGCGTAGAGAGTTGTTTGACCCTTCATTTTAAAGATAATTTCACAAGGTTTAATTTGATATGCAAGTTGACTATGTTTGGTTTAAAAAAGTAAATTTTATTTAATTTAAAAATTTTAAAATAGTGTTTTTTAAAAGTTTTGAAAAAAATGTTTTTTGTAATATTATAAACTTTAAATTCTGAAAGTTTTAGAGTGGGATCTCAATGGAATCAGCAGTTATGTTAAAAAGACTAATGTTAAATACCAGTTGGGGCTGTTATTTAAAGTTGGCACCTTGCCAACTTTATGTGCTAAAGATAGGTATTGTCTTATTAATTTTAATCATTTTTTTTTATAACTGCTGATCCCATTGAGATCCCTCTGTAAAACTTTAAGAACTTAAAGTTTATAATATTACAAAAAACATTTTTTTTTCAAAATTTTTAAAAAACACTATTTAAATTAAATTTACTTTTCTTTAAACCAAACATAGTCAATTTGTATATCAAATTAAACCATATGAAATTCTCTTTAAAATGAGGGGTCAAACAACTTTCTACTACGCCTGATAGAATTGGATAAATTCAAAACTGAAAACATTTATACAAGCCAAAAAAAATGCTGATTTTTCGAAATTAAAAAAATTAGTTGTATGAAAATTTACTAAGATAAAAAAAATTATAAAAGTATTCTCATTTGTATCATCAGGGAGAGTGATTCCTGAAGGTTTCATTAAAATCTGAAATGGTCAGGTTGAATATTGAAATTTTTTGGTTGATTTGACATAGAATGACCCAAAAGGGGCCTCTATTTAAACAGAAAATCAATGAAAAAATACATTAGGAGCAATAGCAGTAAAATAGTCATGTGTTACTGCTATTGCTCTTTCTTTTTTCTCTGAAGACTAAAGAAGATGCTCTTTTATGAAACCTTTAAACACACAAATGTTAAGTTTATTACGACTGTTTGTGCTTTTCATTACTTTTTGTCACACATTTTTTTTTTTTTTTTTTTTTTTTTTTTTAAATGAGTAACAATTCCAGATGAGGATACTGGCTGTGCTACTGCTTATTGTGTACTTTATTTCCTTTTATTATACATATTTGATGCGTGTGTCTATATTTATTTATCTTTTTATTTGCTAGAGAGAAAAGAAAGAATCAAGAAGAAAATAGAGACTTTACTCGGGTTGTTGATGATTATATTATTTTTTGTATGTAAATAAATAGAATTATTTAAACTGAATAATGTTTCATTTGTTTTAGAAAATATTGCCTGGATATTGAGAAATACTTTTGTTTGCTTCAGAGTAAGTTATTAAAAATTATTATAAAGAAAAAACAGTAATTTAACTTTTTTTTACTGCTATTACTTTAGCATAAAAATGTTTTGAGAAGATTATCATTGAATATATAAAAAGTTTCTTTTTGCATCATTAAAGAATTCATTTTAAGAGAAAGTTATTAAAAATTATTATAAAGGAAAAACAGTAATTTAAATGAGTTAAATTAGAAAATAAAAGTAACAACATTAGTTTGTGTTTGCTCTGTCACATATAGGAAAGTATTTCTCTTGTAGACGAAATGAAAAAGAAAAAAGCATACCTACATAGAAATGGAGATTTTTTTTAAATTAAAGTATTCTTAGCTTTCAACTAGAACACATATTGCAACAGTGTATAATGTACGGTATATTGGAATTCTACATATTTGGTGTGGTATTGGTGTTAGCACTGTTAGTAAACACAGGTTTTTTTTTCTCCTTCTTACAATGTATAATTAGCTGATCCTGTACCAGTGAACTGTATTCAAAAAGTAAATAACTGAAAATATAATCAAATTTACTATGTATAAGCATAGGCATAGAGTTGTATATGCTCAAATCCAACCAATAATTTAAACTAGTCGTTGGGGGCCACCGTAATACTTACCCATCATGTATATGTATAATGTAAAATATTAAAATAAAAATGTGTAAACTACTTATAAAATGCATTGCATTTCAAATAAAATCGTGGCTTGATGACGTCATAAAAAGGCTCGATTACTGAATTGCTTGAAAGAGGTTTTTCCTTATAACTCCAAAAATAATACTCCTATTAACTAGCGGTTTATTGAATCTGATTAAGCGTCAAATTTCCAATTAAAATATATCTTTGAAGTGAAATTTGGATGAAATACAGGGTCATGAAAAATCGAAGAGTGTGGAAAATAGGATTACAAATATCTCGGCAACTCATTATCCGATCGACTTCATGTTTTATGCAAAATTTATGTTTTTTTATTGTTTTTTATATTTACTACTTAAAATAAACAATTTCGAAAATTTTTATATACCTTTCATCAGAACGAATATTTCGAGAGTCCGAAAAAAAATGTTCCGGTTAATCGAGGTTATTGAAATGAAATAGGCTTCTTCCCATTATTACATACTAAGTACATACCAAATTGCAAGTCTCTATCTCAATTTGTTCGGGAGATAGAGCGTTTACAGACACACAGACGGACGACAATTTTTTTTTTCTAAAAATATGTTTTTTGGAATCTCCAGTGTCTGAAACGTGTAAATCCGTCAAAATTAAAAATTTTTCGATTTTCAAAACGATTACAAGACTTACCCTATACTACGTATGATGGGTAAGTAAAAATAGACTCCCTCCCCTCTAATATAATTTTTTTTTTTTTTAGAATTTCCTCTTTTTTTTGTTACAAAGATAAATGACATTAGAAAAAAAAAATTCATCTTCCACTAATACCTAATTTTATTTATTTTTCATTTGAAATTTTGTAGCCAAAAACCCATATAAAAAGTAAAAATAGGAAAAGAATTCATATTCTGAAAAAATGTTATTCAAACTCAATTTTCATTGTAATTTTATTATAAAAGATTCGTGAATGACAGCGAGTATATAATTTTATAAACTAGTTTGTACATATGAATTTTAACATTGTCTTAATGTGATTTATTTATAAATATACAATTCTGTTTAATTTCTTTAAAAAGGTAGTTAAAAAAGCAACATTGAATCTGTAAGCAATGTCTTTTACACACACATGTGTGTGAAAAAAAAAAAAAAAGTTATGTTTAAGTTCATCAACAATAATTTTCAAGACTCTACGCCTATGTGCATAAGAATGATTTTAATTAAAATAAAATAAATTTTCCTAAAGAAAATTTCTTAACATAATTTAGGAACATTTTAATATGAAAATATTATCTAGTAATGTAGTGGATTGATTACAACAAATTCAATATATATATAATACCCACATACATAGTAAGAAATATGGACAGAATCGGTACAAATAGGGTGCTATCTCCCCCAACTCCAAGGAAATTGATATTTCAGAATATATATATATTTTCTTCAAGAATCAGAAATTATATAAACTCTGAAATAACTTGTCTGATTTGAATAAAATAGAAACATTTGCATTAAATAAACAGTTTAAGCACACAAATTAATTATCCATCCTATTGCAATATTCTCAAAATGAGAGATATCATCAATGAGTACTTTGGTTAACTTTTAAAATATGAAGAAAAACTTGTCAATTATTTCTCGGCTGTCCACAACAAGATTAAAAAAATATCCCCCCCCCCCCTCGAAGAAAGTTCTGACATGGCACCCCTGAGTACAATGTTCAACACTCAATAAAAATTAAAAAATTAATTATATTCAAATTTTACCAATTACTTTAAAGGAAAAAAGCAATATATTAATTAAAATATAAAAATAAAATATATTCAAATTTTAGCAATTACTAAAAAGGAACGATATATTAATTAAAATATGTAACTTGCTAAATGTAATATGAATTCTTAAATATAATATAGGCTAATAAAAATAATTCTTTTTTTTTCTCCCTTCAGTATATAAATATTAGACTAAAATTTAATTTCCCACAGAAACAAAAGAAAGGCCCACTAAGTAAAATTTAAAAAATGTATTCAAATTTTAGCAATTGCTTTAAAGGAAAATATATATATATATAATTATTAAAATATGTAACTTGCTAAATGTAATATGACTTCTTAAAAATAATATGGGCTAATAAAAATCATTATTATTATTTTTTTTTCAGCTAAAATTTAGTTTCCCACACAAACAAAAGTAACACTCAGTAAAACTTAAAAAATGAAATATATTCAAATTTCAGCAATTACTTTAAAAGAAAAAAAACAATACGTTAATTAAAATATGTAACTTGCTAAATATAATAGGACTTCTTAAATATAATATAGGCTAATAAATAGCATTATTTTCCTTTTTTTAATCAGTATATAAATAATAGGCTAAAATTTAGTTTTCCCCAGAAACAGAGGTAAAATTCAATCAGTAAAACTTAAAAAATAAAATATATTAAAATTTTAGCAATTACTTTAAAGGGAAAAAAAACTATTAATTAAAAAAAAAATAAAATTTTAGCAAATACTTTAAAGGAAAAAAAAAACAATATATTAATTAAAATATGTAATATGACATCTTAAACATAATAAGGGCTAATAAAAAGCATTTTTTTTCAGTATATAAATAATTGGCTAAAATTTAATTTCCCACAGAAACAAAAGAAAAATTCTAAGTCAAGTTATTTTGATGAAAATCTCATGCCTCTGTCAATTACGATTTAAAACTAACAGATTAATCAAAACATTTTTCATTTCCTTTATAGATGCTTATGATAAAAGCATTATTATCTACCTTTGATTGTAATTCTTGTTACAATGCTTAATATCAAATCCTCTAACTAGCCTTACGTTTCTACATTTTGGTATGCTTGTCCTAAAACACTTACAAAGTACCTCAGATTGTGTCAACTAGCAACCTTTTATAATGCTTTTTACAATGTTTGCAAACCTTTCAGACAAAGCCTTTAAAAAGCATCTAGTCATTTACATGTTGGGGTTATAAAAATGTTTTAAAAATCAAAAATTGTTATCTGGGGCGATGTATTGGTGAAACAATTGACGACATTCTAAAATGTGATTGTCTTCATTCTCTCGAATCAGTAATCGGTATGAATAATAGTTCATTGCGCTGCATTTCTTATTTGTTTCTTTGCCCCCGACTGGATTTATCATCTTAACGTTGAAGTGGCATCCATCGGTACCATCGGGAGAAGCGAGGTTAATAATATGAAAGAGTAGTCCAAGGGCTTTTTAATGATATATCACATGATCAGTGTCGAAAAAAATTTAAAAAGTCCCACCCCCCGGGATAGGGGGTGAAATTGGGGGACGGGGAATAGTAGGTACATAAAAACACGCACGTATCTTAATGTTACGTTGTGTCAAAATTTCCAAGCAATCGGTGAAGAACTTTCGGAGATTTAAGATTTAAAACAAACGAACATTAGTTACATTTTTATTTGTATAGATTCGAACATTTCATTCCCCTGTCGCGCCCGTCGACCTAACCGTTCGGAGTTTTCCGTGGTTTTCTTCGAACCTTACCGTAAATACGGGTTATGATCCCTTAGAAAGGCCCCCACCGAGGGCACTCCCCCATATGGCCTATATCCCTCGTGCAGATAATCGGCCGTCATAAAATCAACCAACCAACCAATCGAAACATTTGATTACACCTGGATCGAAATGACGTAATTTTCATTTATTTTTCATAGCGGCAGTTTCAGGATTAAAATCTATGAAATGAAATATATTTATGGAGCAAAATATGAAAGAGTGGTCAAAGGGCTTTTTAATGATACTAGCTGTCCCGCCCGGCGTTGCCCGGGCAGACTGTCCTTGCAAAATATAACAGTGGAGTGGACTTCATAAAAAACTGAATAATATTAATTTATACTTAAAAGTTGTAAAAAAATGAAATAAGAGCTAAAATTTCAAAAGTATAACAGTTACGTTTAAAAACTTAAACGGCCAGGGAGAATTATTACACTTACTTTTAATGGCATATCGGTATAAGATCGAGACTTAATATATGGCCAATTAAGATTTGTGAAATGCTAATATGACGTATTTTATAAAACTTCATTATTGCAATTAAAGAATTAACAAATAATCGCGATTTCTGTAAGAAAAGTCTTGGCAGAAATTGCACGTTTTACTTAAAGTCCTACAGTTATGCTCTGGAACTTTTATATCAGTATTTTGGATTTCAAAGCCTATTTTGGCAATCGCTTATACTCTGTGTTTGACGACGTTCTCGATAATTCGATTTTCTCTTCTTAATTCGGCTTCTTCTTCACTTTCAAGCATTCGCCGAGATCTTTTACGGGCATTTCTAATGATATTTTGAAGCTACATAATTGCAGCGAAAGAGCGAAACGTAAATAAACATCCGATTTACCTCGGCTTAAATCCTGCCAAAGGACTTTACACAATAATCAATGAGATGCGTTTGATTCGGGTATTGTCATTAAACAATTAACAAATAATCGTGATTTCTGTGCCACGTACGATAGCGTAATATATATATATATAGATATCACATAATGGGTGTTGGAAAAAAATTTGGAAGAAAGGGAAAGCGAGTTTCATAATATGCAAGAGTGGTCCAAGAGCTTTCCAATGATATGTCACATGATGAGTTTCGAAAAAAGTTAAAAATGTGGCCTTCGGAAAGACGAAATTGGGGGATGGTGGAATAGCAGGTATATACAAACACGCGCGTATTCGAATGCAACGTTGTGTCAAAAAGAGTGGTCCAATGGCTTTCTAATGATATATCACATGATAGGTGTCGAAAAAAGGGACCCCCGGGGGCATATTGGGGGGGAGAGGAGAATAGTAGGTGTTGCGAATGCCTCCTTGCCTAATAGCCAGATTTTGTCGGTTGCTGTGGAAACGCGCTTTGTGTTTGTCTCCGATTTATTTTTTCTGACAGATGTAAATTTGTTTTTCAACCGATTGTTCGGTGAAAATTTTGAACGCTCAAACGAGTATAATAAAATAATAATATCTTATATAAATGTAAATAATTAGTTTAAGTTTTTAAAGAAGGTTTTGATTATCTGATGAAACATTTTACAATAACTGAACAAGTTTAACTTATCTGATGAAGTTTTGATTTCGATTGATAGAATGAATGACGTCGATTTCGGATAAAGAACCTGCAATCTGATCAAAATGACGTGCATCAGTAGGTATATAAAAACACGCGCGTATTCGAATGCAACGTTGTGTCAAAAATATTGGTCCAAGGGCTTTCTATTGATGTATCACATGATGGGTGCCAAAAAAAGGTAAAAAAGACACCCCCGGGGGGTATATTGGGCGGAGGGGAGAATAGTAGGTATATAAAAACACGCGCGTATTCGAATGCAATGGTGTGTCAAAAAGAGTGGTCCAAGGGCTTTTTAATGATAGATCACATGCTCGGTATCGGAAAAAGTTAAAAAAGTGCCCACCCGGTGGGCAAATTGCGGGGAGGGGTTTTATTAGGTATATAAAAACACGCGCGTATTCGAATTCAACGTTGTATCGAAATTTTAAAGCAAAATGTGAAGAACTTTCGGTGATTTTCGATTTTTAACAAACGAACATTTACATTTTTATTTATGTAGATTTCTTGTTATTTTTTATATTATTATACTTACAAAATGTGAGTATTTTACTGTATTTTGAAAATCTATCTAAAGCATTCTCCACAACTTCGCGTTTTATGAGGTAGTTAATTTTTTTTACTTTTGGCATTGCTAAGCTTAATAAGACTAATAAGTCTCGCTTTTAATTCACTTCCTGACTGCAAATCTTGTAATTCCTATGTTCATTTCTGGGTTATAATCTATATGCAAAGATACAAGGCCATTAAATCCTCCATTTTGACGCTGGCTTCAGCCAAACATTTACACACACAATCGGATTTTTAATATTATTAGGATATATATATATATGTTTATTATTTTATTTTTTGCTCTTCTTTAAGCCTCTTAGCTTTTTCCAATGTAGTTGTTCTGGACTTCGGCTACGCTTATAAATCTAAGATCCACATTGCTATTATTTAGCATTACGGTGTCCATGGCACCAGGGATTTTGCATAATGATTTCGTTCCAAGTTTTATGTTTTTCATAGAATTATTCTGGTACATATCGAATTTTTGAATAAAGCTTTTTTGAAAACTAAATTTATAAAAGCACTTAAAAAAATAATTTTAAAATTTGAATGTATAACCAGGGTTGATTGTGTTTCAGTATTTTCTACGCCATTAAATTTATATAGCAATCTTTTTCCTCTTTAATCGATAAATTCTGCGATGACATACTAAGAATATTGCAATATAAATTTAGTGGTGTACAAAATACCGGAACACAATCACCCCTGTATAACTTTTATTTTTAGTTTACAACATTACTTTTTACAAAAAACAAAAAACAAAACAAAACAAAACAAAAATCTGACAGGGAAAGGGTTCATAACGAATCTCAAATTGCTCCGCTATGGGGCGTACACCCCACGTTGGAAACCGCTGATTTCGAGAAAACGCAGTTGAATAATTTTTAACTATTAAAGAAAATATTTGACTATTTATAATTAAAAAAAAAATTCTTGTAAACTTAATCGCAACAGTATTCTAAAATTTATGTTTAATGAAATAAATAAAGATGGTGGCATAAATGCTGACTTTTTCGGATTCTTCTGAAGTGACATTCGTGCATTTTTTACAACAGCATCGAATTTGATTTGAATAATTTGTAGTATTCAGTTAGCAAAATTATATAACAGAATCATTAAAAAATGCTTATGATAAATTTTCTTTAAAGCATACAAGTTTATGATGCTTTTGAAATTCTCCTGCCTTTTTGAACTATACAAAATTCGACAATTCCCGTGTTGTATATGAAACAATACATTTTACTAGCGAAATTATATTAATAATTTAGCATTTCTTCAAAAACATTACCTGTAGTTTTACAAAAAGTACTTAAAAAGGAATGGTTTTTGTAATGATTCTAAAATGCGCATAGTTACTACATGTCTCTCGATTTTTTAATACCACTACTTTCGTATGAAATCATCAGCTTTACTTAATCGCAGAATTCGGTAATTGTATAGAACTAACATTACTATATACTGAATATTATAGAAATACCTTTTACTATAGCGAAATTATATGAATAATTTAGCATTTCTTCAAAAACATAACCTGTAGTTTTACAAAAAATACTTAAAAAGCATAACTACGCATAGTACGCATAGTACATATATACGCTTAAAAAGCATAATACTTAAGCTAATAAATCTAGAGATCGTGTAACTATGAATGCACCGCTTTTTCCAGCACCATACACAAATATTAAATTTTTGTGTTATATAATGCACGCTTCATTTTTGTTATCCCTTGAATACTACAAAAATGGAGCTCGAAGCCACAGAGATTCGTCGATAGCTTCAGAGTCCCTAATCCAACTCTTCCCGCATTTCGAGGTGTTTGATTTATTTATTTTTCCTTTTAAAATTGTCCGGTTTCAATTTTCAGATTTTTTATTTTCCTTTCTCCCTGGCTTCCGCCTCGGCGTAAGGGACATAGCTTGACCATCACGCGAAACGCCGCGCTCCGCGAATTCTGCGGTGCTATTATAAATATCACCTTGATATTTACTATTTTCAACAAAAAGTTTACTTGAAAACAGTATGAAGCAGCTATAAAAAATACACATTATTTAACTTTTCTTTGTGCTCTCTGAAGAATAGTTCATTTTAAGTGTCAAAAATAAATTCCTGCGAGGCTGTTAACACATAAGAAAGTTATTTTAAAAACTCTTATTAAGAAGTAAAACGAAATTTTTAAAAATAAATAAAAACTCGAAATCTTCAAAAAATTTTAATTTATGCGTTTTTCTCCGAGGCAAAACAGTTTAATTCGCATTGTGCATCAGACAAAATAATTAAAAATAATGCAAAAATAAAATACTTCAGAAAAGTTTCAAAGCCTTGTGAAAATAATAACACATTCCGTGATTTCGAATAATTATTTTGTGTTATATGTTTAGAAATTTAAATAATGGTTGAAATGAGAAAAAATATTTTTGTATTCATTAAAAGTCCAGTAATTGTATAAAACGAATTATTAAAGAATTCTGCGTTCTATCTATCTTTAGTTTAATGAATACATTTTGTTGGAATGTTTTTCCGTTTATTACGATGATACTTTGAGAAAAAAAAATTGCATTTATTTTAAGATCTTTCTGTTTAGGTGTATTGCTTTTTGAAATAAATTGTACTTTATAAAATAAACAATTTTTATTTAAAAAACATGGCTCTAAGTTTATTTATACTAACAGACCCTCCCAGCGTTACCCAGGATTATCTTAAATACACATAAAATTTCCTTAAATATAAAATACAAACGGATCTAGTTGTGGGGATCCTTTGTGGTGGAAGCCCCACTGCCTTCGACATGGTGCTGAGCGATCGTTAATATGGCAATCACTGTAAAGAGGACATTTTGTTTCAGACGCAAAACTGAGAGAAAAAAAAAACTAATTAAAAATATGTTGTGTATAAACTTGATATTGTTTTGCTCCCATCCCGACACAAATACAGATGTTCACAATTACTCCATATTTTGGGTAATTATGAACATCTGGGGGTAATTGTGAACGGGCAGTTTTAAATACTTAATCAACATACCACAGCACCAATAATTAATTGCAATTGAAGTATGGAGTAAAGTAATAGCTTTTTGGCAGTTTTACAAGATTTTACACGAAACACATGCTCTTTAAAGTTGTCAATAGTGGAAACTAGTAAAATTTGTTCACAATTACCCCCAAATTGACACTACAATAACTGTACAAGTTCTTATGTCGGTATATTATGCATATAATATACATAATAATGTCTATTCAGATGTATTCTGAATAATTTATTCCGAATTGAAAACATTTTTGTTTGATATTATACCATTAATTAAATTTAATTTTTGCATTCAATTTGAATTTAAATATTGTATTATATATAGTTTATATTTAAAAAAAAAATGAATTTAATTATGATATTAATTACTAAAATAAGTTTATTAATAATTTTTTTTTTGTTAAATTTAAATACAAATATTGTAAAGTTAAAATGTGATAAATTGTATTACATAAAAAACGGAAAATTTGTTCCAGGTCAAACTACATACAAACAAATGCAATGGGTTAAATATACTACAGCTGCCATTTTGAAAAAAAAAAAATACATATAAGTATCTGTATAAAGCTCTAATTAATTATCTTACCTTTTAAATAATTAAGAACATTTTATAATCACACTTCAATACACTTAAAGCAAAGTTTAATACACTTTAAAGCAAAACTAGGTTCATTAATTTTATTTACAACTAACATAGAACATTGCAATTGGCAAATGAAAAACTTACTTTTTTTGATATGGAGATTTCAAAATTTCCCGCTCATACAATAACATTAACCCGTTACAATGTCCTTCGAACCCAGTTCAGTTAACTCAAACTCGCGCTGTTTGTGATTATTCAAATACAATTTGATCTTAGCTATGTTTGATTTGTTTACATGAGACCGAATACAGTTTTTTTTTTCAAGTACACATTTAAACATATAATTTTCTATTTTCTTATCTATATATATAAAACGCTAAGGTACGTAGCAGCGAAGTGATTTGTTTTTACTAATTTACGAATATTAAGAAAAGTATTCAAAGTATCGATTTAATGCTCACCACACATACGTAGAAAAATTCCCTGCATCCAAAAATGCAATTTTTCTAAAAATCGGCCTATAATTTCCCTTTTTTTGTAAAAAACTAGCTCCTTCTAAAAAGAAAAGAAAAGAAAGTGCAAAGTGAAACAAACAAACAACAACAACAAAAAACACGTCATTTTGTTATTAATTAAAACTTCAGTTCCTGTTGTACCTTATGCAGTTTAATGTCATTGTTGTCCACATAGTTATGACGTCAATGTTACTGATGCACATATTTGTGATTTATAATATAGATTGAATAATAATAAATAAATAATTACAATAAATAATAATAAATGAATAAAATAATCTTATTGGGTGGTGATTTCCGTCAAGTCCTACCTGTCATTTATAGAGGTTCAAGATTGCTAAGAAGCATAGAATTTCGTCTGAATTCTACATTATGAAACTTACAGAAAATATGCGTGCCCTTCAAATAGAGGGAGAGAGTTAGAAAGTTGTCTGTTGCAGGTTGGTGAATGTCAAAGTGGGGAAACGATTAAGTTGCTCCCAATTTGCTATCCAGATAAACAAGATCCAGTGCAGCAACTTTTCATTGACATTGATTTTAAGACAGTGACACCTCAAAAGCTTAAAGGACGAGCTGTGAGTGACAAACGATTTGTCAATTGAAGTCATGTTTTACAATGTATGCCAGGATCTGAAAGGGTTTACGAAAGTATTGTATCAAGAATGAAAGTATACCATCATAAGTGATGATGATCAACTTGCATATACTGAAGATTTTTTAAACAGTTTAACACCAATTGGAATGTCATCTCATAAACTGAAATTAAAGACAGGAGCTATCATAATGTTACTAAGAAATTTAGTACCTACTAAAGGTCTGTGGAATGGCACAAGACTTATAGTAGTTAGTAACTTACAGAATAATGTTATTGAAGCAAAGAAAAAAAATCATTCCAATATTAATGAAACTTTTCTCATCCTACGAATATTACTTATTCCATCCGACAAATATATGCCTTTTATATTTAAGCGTATACGATTTCCTATCCAATTAGCTTTTTCTATGACTATAAATAAAGCCCAGGGTCAAACATTTGAAATATTTGCTTAGATTTGTCAAAACTAGTTTCTATAGCTATGGTCAGTTGTATGTGGGTCTTTCAAGAGTTAGATCGTTTGATTTAGTTACTGTAGTATCTCTGAGTTCCGAAATTTAGAATTGTGTATAAAAAGATGTTTTCGATGCTGAAAATTTAAAAAAAAATATATTTTGATAATTGTGAATGGTGTAGATACTTTCAATATATACAATGTATACTTTCAATGTATACACTTTTTACATTTCAAACAGCATCCCGTAAATATTGTGTGCATGCAAAGGTTTTTATATGCATGGTACTGAAAAAATACTCCTGTTTTCATACGTCTAAATGGTGTCCATAACTTATGATGTGTATATATATATTATTTCAAAGTACCCAGTCGTAAGTGGAGAAGTTTTTATGCATAGTATTTATATATATAATGCTGAAATTCGTGCATTCTAATATGCATGATATATTTAAAAGAATAGACACTAGAGCGCAGATACTCTGCGCGGGATCGGCTAGTTATTCTAATTACACTTGGAGAGAGGAATATTTAGCTACAGCGCCTAGAATACATAGGGTGGAAACCGACTATCGCAGTAATGTTTTAAAAAGTGCTAAAAATTGTAGCCAACGATGCTGTGCAACGATGCTGTACGATAATAGGGTGATCGCAGCGACATCTGCTAACTCTTTTCAACGTAAACATTATATTGCAAAAATTTAGTAAATATCATATCTAATTCGAACAGTTATAAGTTGATAATCAGTCTTATTTATCTGGTGTATACACCAAAGTAAGGGTATATTAATATAATATATGGAATAAATTGGCCAGTAATGAACGTCTTTAAGGAATTTATTTGTTTATAAGTATTTAAAATACTTACCACGGCCGAAACGTTTTCTGAATTCGATTCTTATACAATGATTACGTTGAAAAGACCTAGTAGATGTCGCTGTGATCGATTTCTTATCATTCAGCATCGTTGTACATTTATCGGATTCAATTTTTTTAGTACTATTTTGTAGTTCGTTTCCACATTATTTATTCTAGGCGCTGCAACCTAGCGACACTGGTAAGGGCAAAAGGGCTAGTAAAATAGGTTTGTACTATGCTTCGCTTCTATCTTATGCTTATCAGCTTTTTTTAAAAATAAAATAAAGGAAATAGGTCAAACCTCCACTCTGGTCAAACATCCCGAATTTCCCCTGCACATAAAATTGCTGATTTCTTGCCAAGTTCTTGGTCATAAAGATTTAAAATTAAGGGTTTTTGAACTCAAATGTCCACTTATTCCTAAATCAATAATATTTTCATAAAACTTTTAGCTTCCTTAAAATTTTAGTTGTGACCGGCACTTTACGAAGCATAAAATAAACTGTCTTAACCTAAAAATTCTTATCTCGCATATGAATTTAATCTTTATGCTGCAGGACTGTAAAAACCAAATTAAACAGATCTGATTTTACTCCCTGCTTTAATCGTACATCATAAATATAAGCAATTACCGTAGAACACAAAAACATTCAAATTATCTTTCGGTAATAAAAACCATAGATATATTACAGTTTAACGAAATAATCGCGTTTTAATATGAAGATTGACAATTACAAAGCATTTTAATAGAGTATTGGGTAATGAAACCGACATAAAGATAGCTAAAAATGCAATAAATTTTTATGATGTACTATCAAAAAGGTATTGATTCATATCGCAAACGAGTAAATAATCTAAGGCTTTTCAATGTATTTTATTTAATATGCTCACATAAAATATGAATTTAAATGCGAAAGAATTAATTGAAAATGAAATTATAACCGCAAATGAGAACAATGCTTAATTTTTTTTCTGCATACATTTTTATAGTAATCCACAGGAAACAAGTAAATATTTTACTAGTTGTTCAGATATTACCAAATTGCCTCAGAAATAGCTAAATTAGATGTATTTAAGTATTATTTTCAATTTTTAACACTTTCCAATCTAGTTGAAAGCGGTATTATTTCGACTTACGAAGTTTGCATAAGATACATTTGACTGAAATTTAGAATTTTTGAAAGCATTTTAGCTTTTTTTGATCATAACAATTCTACTATTTCTCATAATCTTAGGAGTTTTAGCACAACCACCAAAATTTTGAGTATGGTTTTCCGAAAAATTAGCTCATTTGATATATTTTTACGATCTTTAACAGGACAGTCTTTAGCTCGATGGTTGCTGGACAGGCAGAATTGAAAGAACAATTTTCTGACGAATAATTGAATTTCCGGAAATTATAGCACTGTGCCTAGCACCTTTAAATTTATAAATCTCGACTTTAACTAACAATCCAAGAACATGTTTACTATTGAAGATATAACTAAAATTGTCATAAGAAAAAGATCAACTATAAAAATGGGCATAGACTGTTTCGTTTTAAAGTTTTTCAGCTGGGCTACATGATGCACTTGAAAATTTAAACTAACTAGGGAAGGTCCCCAACTGCCAGAACAGGATTTTGTCGAGAGTTGTGTCGTTGGAAAGCTCTTACCATGGGGATCAAGAAAATGTATACAACTACCCGTCCGAATGCAACTGGTGAAGAGTTATAGGCCGATGTATTTCTGTCATTTATTGATTTCTCCAAGTCGCTAGCTATGCCGGAAAGACACTCTGTGTGGTAGAAAAGAGAGTTAACGGATTACAGAGATTACAGAGAAAACAGTTTATGCTTGGTGGAAAAAGTAACTTCACGGATGTTAGTGCATTTCTGAATAGAAATGGCTGAAGCACGAGTGTTTCCAACACCAGGTACACACAATGGAAGGAGATATGTTTCGCAGTTGTCATAGGTGTTATTAGTTAAAGCATGCCTGTTTAACTGATGGAAAGACGGGATCTGTGTCTCTAATTAAAGCCTTTTGAAAGGCATACCGACTCATGTCACAGAAGGTGGGCGAGGAGAATTGGTTTTAGGACAACTTATGCAATTTTATATGCTTTCTCTAGTGATCATGTCGACAAAATAGGGTCACAGTCTTCTGTTTCTTACGAGAGGGAACACAGAACCTTCATCAACTTCACACTGGCAACAACAGGTTACATAACTGTACTGTAAGCTGTTTTTTCTACCACACAAAGTGTCTTTCCTGCATAGCTAGCGACCTGGAGTAATCAATAAATGGCAGAAATAAATTGGACTATAACTCTTCACCAGTTACATTCGGACGGGTAGTTGTATATATTTACTTGACCTCCATGGTAAAAGCTTTCCAACGACACCACTTTTGACAAAATCCCGATCTGGCATTTGGGGACCTTCCCTAGTAAGAAGTTAGTTTTTTATTTATTTCGTTTTTACATCAATGGGGATTCCTTCAAGGAGTACCTTACATAGGCGCTTATTCTTTAATTTGCGTCCGAAAAATTTATAATTCTTTTCGGAGAAAACTTTTTGAATAGCTCTAAAGTCTTCAATAGTTTTAGGGATATGTTTAATGCTGCTACCTTGAAATATTCTATCAATTTTGTTATTAATTAACTTATCGCCTGCCTCATTAATTTCACGTAAATTACTAACTAACTTAAGATAGACTAGGATATCTTTTTTTTAGGGTTAGAATTATCATTACCATTATCACTGACATACACCATATTAAAAAAATTATCACAGATATTTTCAGTATTTATATGATTAGATAAAGACATATTAACAACTTTTGCAGTTTTAAGAGTTTTAATAAACCATCATTAGTATCAACTTCGTTAGAAACACTAGATCTTTTAAGCTTATTTTTAGTGTTTTCAATAGGAAGAAAATTAATTTTATCAAATTCAACGTAAACTTTAACAAAATTATGCAAATAATGATAAATAGATAATAACTTAAAAAGTACAGTACTAACAGCGTACTGGTCAAAAATTGACCTCATACCTCACAATCCTTCTAGAATCTTCTGTTTTGTGGATATTAGAGCACATTCGGAATAAAGTTTGCTAAGTTTTTTAAAGAGTTTCATGCGAGGAAGGAGCTGAAATTATATACTTGAAAATCCAATGGTTGTACGCTTTAACCCTTAACTGCTGTGACAAAAAATGTCGTATAGCTACTGTGTAGTCTGTGAGACCACTTGATGGAAAAATGAATAAAAGTCGCTATTAACTCATAAGATACTGTTTATAAACTAAACTTTTTGTATGGGATTACTATAATTAAAATTGACCTATTCAACGCTTCTAGCGATAGTACTAGGGCTTCAAATGAAGCAAAATGTCCCTAGAATCTATAGTTAAACTTTAAATTACAAGTTAAATTGTAAGAATTGTAAAGAGCAGCGGCTTGTGAGACCGCTACCAGCAGTTAAGGGTTAAGTTCCTTCGGAAAAATCAGCGATTGATCTAGATTCTTTTCGGAAATCAGAACACCACCAGACGCCTCATGTATTACTTAATACATTTTATGAAAATATCACCATATAAGTATATCACCAGCGAATATAAAAACACAAAATCACCACTCAAAAAAGGCCAGTAAACACCTTTTCCGTGCAAATCAGAGAACGGAGCGTATGTTTTGAAATTACAATTATTTTTATATTATATACTAGGGGGCCTACCCCCTGCGAGCTACGCTCGCCAACCCCTGCTCAGACTTCGAGGCCTCTAAAAACATGACAGCGTGCTTTATTTTAAAAATATTGGTAAATCTGTAATTGGGTTGCCATGCTTTTAACATTTTAATGGGACATTTTTCGATTATCATGGCCTCATACACAGCTGTTGCGACAACTGACGACTGTTTTCGGGATTGATAAGTAAAATCAATTACTACTTGAAAACCAGCTTGTATAAAATGGTTAGGTTTAAATTGTGACTACCTCTCGGACTTTTATAACAACAATCTCTATTCTATTCTTCCTTTGCGTTTAAGGATGAGAAAAATTCCATCTGCTTGTGAATAACATTAAGAACCACGGTATTGAAAAGTACTATGTTATAGACATTTTCAGTAACAGGTTTTAATTTTCTCTTTATTTTAGTGCACGATCCTCTATTTTAGTGCACCATCATGCATATTTTCATGTTATTTTAAATATGTAAATTATTTTTTTTAATTAATATGTATATACGAATTTTCTAATAATTATTTATCATACAAAATTAATTAAATATTTTGTGCATGCATGCCTGCATTTATTCGGCATCAATTGATGAGATATTTAAACAAATTTGCTATCCGCGGTAATTTTACACCATGTTTTGTCACTTGAATATTGTCCATAAGAAAATCGGGTACTTTTCCATTATAGGATCCTTTGCTTTTAGGTTTGGCGTAATTCGAGCTTCAAAAAGGGATAGATTCGTTAATATACATAGATTTGTTGCCAAAAGTTATGAAAATAAACCCAATGAACTTTTGGTGCTTTTCTATTATAGGGGTCTTGACGCTTTTTTAAAAAGCTTGGCGGAAAAAACCAAGCAGGATATTTTATTCTTCCGTTCAGTTGGGCAATTATCCTTATATATTATTTCTCCTGTCAACATCCCTTTTACTCAGAAAATATGAAACGCAGAACAACGAATGAGACGCCATATGAAAGGTTTTAGAACAGGCTTCTGACATAGCCCGCTTAACAATTCGTTAAAACATGTTTTTGATTAAAATTTGCTGAAATTAAAAAATTAAATCGGCATTGTTTTCATGAAAGAAATGAAGGGTTTTCCTGAAATTATTGTTGCCAAAAAAATAAAATACCACATTATATGATGCTCATAGCAATTGTTATAAAAAACACCGCACGGGTTTATTTTATACTTATGATTAAAAAGCGAAATTGAAATGTTTAGATTTATATTTCTAAGTCCCATGGTTTTCCCGAAGCGGATGACGTCATTCTCTAATGCAGTCAAAATACGATTGTTAATTTTTTTTCTCGCGCGTGCCTTTAGCAATCTTGGATCAGTTTTTAGTCTAACTTTGATGGAATAAATTAGATGATATTCTGGCTTGACTAACAACTAAATGTTGTTTGCAGATATTTTTATTCTTGCTTTTTCTTTAGAAGTTTCAACCTGCATCTAATAAATATTACATATTGATAAAAAATGATACTTCTCTATTATCCCGTCGACCACTTTTCATAACAAAAAACTATCGCCAAATAAACGGGAGAACGTTGCCATTGGAATATCAAAAAATAAATAAAATATAAGAATTTAAGGACACAATTGTTATTTTAATTAATAAAATAACTACTAAATCAGTAAAACATAATGAAAAATACACGCAAATGTCGAATGTAGTACCACTAGATGACGTAACAAACACGCATAATGATTCTGACATCAAGTAAATGTGACTGCATTTTTGGCGTTTAATCTTACAGTTTGGCGGTAGTTTTTTATTATGAAAAGCGGTCGACGGGTTAATGGAGAAGTACCTAAAAAATATTAGATTTCAGTGCGAAATCTTCGCACGGGTCCTCTGGTTATTTTATATATTAGTTTCAAATATCCGAATTAATGATTTTATAAATTCGTTTAGTTAAATTTTACAAAAAAATAACAAAATGATATCAATAAATAATAATTACTATTAATTCCTTTTCCTCCGTTTCTTTTGCGTTTACCTAAATGACGTCATTTGGACGAATTTATTCAAAATATTTTCAGTTTATAAATTAAATTAAATGCTGACAGACGATTGAATCCTGACGATAGAAATGTGATTTTTTTTTTCAATATTTCCTGAAAAACATAATTTAATCACAATCTTATCTTCATTATCGATTGAAATAAAAGATAAATTCAATTTCAATTTGAAAATGACGAATAAAAAGAAATCAATAATCCCTATCGGGATCCTTTTCATTTTTTTCCCTTTTTTGTCACAAAAAAACTGAGTAATTAGTTGCCATCATTACAGAAATGTCATTAAAATTAGAAAAAAATTAATATCTCGAAAACTAATTCCAATTTCAAAATTCTATTACCAGTTTTGACATCCGCGGATTTTTATGAACAATTGGTATTAATTTCACCATCAAGCGTTTAATATTTTATTAAAAATAGCCTTGAAACATAATCAGTCGTTTAATCAGTCGTTTCATAAAATCGTTTCATAAATTCGTTTCATAAAATCGTTTCACAAATTCGTTTCATTAGGATTTTATATATATAGGGTAGATTTTATATACAAATTTTCTGGAAGTCGGTGTATTTTAGATTATTTTTTTGCAGCGGGCAGTAAGAAGGATGAATGTATGTTTCTCAAGCACTTAAAAAGTTAAAAAGCATTAAAACTGGATTAAATATGTTATGTTGGTGATCCTTTATCATCGCTCAAGCTATCCGAGTGAGCTCCATGTGACTGTATAACGCACCTTTTTCTATAGTTTTTCCAATATGATTTTTATGTTATTTTCGTATTTGAAGACGATAAATGCAAACAAAACATATATTTTGTTCTTTCAATTTAATTATAAATGCTTCATTACATCTAGGGATGTATCTAGACACAGAAATTAATGGCTATAAGAACTTTATATTTTTGTTACATATTCACTATGCAGACGTTCATACTTTACAACAATATCTGTCGTTTTTTTTTGTGCAGTTGTATGCCAGATTTATAAAGGAAAAAAAATGGAAATCTCTAGTGGTAAATATGGGAGCGAGTTCCCATCTCTCCCCTTCACTTGGAGGCAATACTGCTGCTTATAATAGCAGCATAGCTAGGATGCTAATGTTGTGGGGAAAGAAAGAGGTTGTGGAAATATTATCTAAGAAATTCCTAAAGACGGAAAATTGCTCTACTTAATTTAAGCTTAAGAATGAGCTCTGTATTACTCGGGGAAGGGCTTTAAATCGGGTGCAAAGGATATTGATCGCGCGGGAATTTTTTAATTGCAAAATGGTATGTATAGATTAATTTACCAATTAGAATTACAATCGAATATATTTTTTAAAAAGTTATAGAGAAATAAATAGCTTTTGAGAAAATTGTTCAAATTATCTTTTTATTATATTTTGTCATTTAAATTTTTATAGTCCAGTTTTTATGTATATATATATATTTGTCGAAAAACAAATTGTTTGATTCTAAAACTGTTTCTATTGAAACTTATGATGTTGAAAGAATGCTATACATTTTTTTTCGTATATTTTTTTAAATATAGGTATTTTAGTAATTAATTACATAGCTAGTAATTAACGGTGGAATATCAGTTTTTGTAATAGAAAAGAGGGATAAATGTGCCCAGAAGATGAATAATATTTGCAGCAGAATCTAGGGCTAGGTTTCGCAAAAGAATAAAGTTTTATTCTTATATATACGTTATTTGTATTTATACCTTGATACATAGATACGGAAAAGAGGAGAATTAGGTAGCTTTCCTTACAAAAAGCTACCTATTGCAGCCGTTCGGAAGAAAGCAATTCCAAAAAATTTTGGTATATTTTCACCGATCATGACCCTCAGGCCCCCAAACCACCCTCCGTTGAAATGTTGATTTATATATATATATATATATATATAGCTGATCTATGTCATGCTGTAACTCTCTTATTTATGAACCGATTTGGATGTGACTGAGTATGTGTATAGCACATACCAAAGTCTCGACCGAGTTCGTTGGCCAGCTCCATCCGCCATCTTGTTTCATAATGGCGTCC
The DNA here is from genome assembly GCA_963931845.1 of Maratus michaelseni. Classification (NCBI taxonomy): domain Eukaryota; kingdom Metazoa; phylum Arthropoda; class Arachnida; order Araneae; family Salticidae; genus Maratus; species Maratus michaelseni. The sequence continues at coordinate 454,972,761 of OZ007589.1, read as the reverse complement.
AGTTAAACAATTTTTGTTGTTATTTGTTAAAATATTGTTATTTGATAAAATTGATCTTGCTGCCATTTTACCTACTATCACGTCGCGGGAATATTGTCCATTCGTGTTTTGTTTTCGATTTTTAATTTCAGATTATACATTTGCAATTTTTTTTCTATTAATTTTCTTGCAGAATTATTTCTGTTACTCGTTATTACCGTAATTTCGCGCTATGCGCCGCACCCTAGTTAGGTGTTTTTCAAACCGGAAATTTTATTGAAAATAAGAAGTCAAATTTGTGCTAAGTAGAAGTAGGTCACATTTTATTTAAAATAAATTCTGGTAGGAAATCGAATTGTCCGAGGTGCGGCATATACGCGCGAAATTACGGTACAAACAAATAATATGTAAAGTTAATCCACTTGTTCTGGTATTTGCTTCAAATTTTGTATATAGGTTCATTGAAATAAGACGCTTCCCTGATTAATTTTGGGGGTTCATTTTTTAATTATAATGGGGGGAATGGAGGGATGATCCCCCCCTTAATATATTGTCTATTTCTGTATTTTTCGAGTGCTTATTTCAAATTATTTGAAATAAGAGTATAATATACAATTAGTGTGAATAGCTTGTGAGCTCAATGCCCTCAGATTAACTGGTCAGTTTTATTTTTTTATTTTTAATATATTGTATACAGAATATTGCACTTTTTTTGCATGTGCGTAAGATAATTAGATGTTTCAATTCATAATTTTGAAAAATGTCCATAGTAGCTTACTTTTAGATTATATTTCTTATTTGATACGAAGCATTATACACGTCTATTCTAAAGTCTTGCCGCTCCCTGGATTTTGTTCTCCGGCACCCGTGTTTTTTTTTATACTTTTGTTAGTCGTTTTCTTCTAATTTACAAATTTTCTTTTTCCTTTTTTTTTCTACAAATAAACAGTGCATTTCGCAACTGCCATATAATTTACATGAAATAAAAAAGAGCCTATGCTTATATGTCTTTTTCATTTATTTTATTATTTCTGTATTTTCCTTAAGTCAAAAGGATAATAAATAAATGTACTTCCAAAACCATTCCATTTGAAATATTACACTATATAAAAAAATTGTAGGAAAAATAATATAAATAGAAAAACAATGAAACTGATTTTTCTCGGAAAAATTATTACTATAAAAACTATCTCGGACATGAAAGTAAAAAAGTTAATGATCATAAAATATGTTAAATTGTTTTATGATTGCTGAGAAAGGTTCTTTAGAATGCAACGAAATTATAAACGAACAGAGCATATTTTATAAACCAACAAGCCACATCATCGCTGGAAAGCAAATATTGCAGCCATTATTCGTCGCGCTACCTCTCCGTTTATCCAAAAATTGCAGTTCAGTGCCTTTGGATTTGCTTGCAACAGAAAATTAAATTTAAATTACTCTGCCGTGAATGCTGCGATAGCCGCTTTAGCGAAAATATAACGGTCTTCAGAGCAGGTAATTTGCTTCGAATTTTTGTTTTAAAGAGATTAGATTAGAAAATAAAATAAAATTCAAGAAATGTAAACATTTAAAGCAGTTTTCTTTGTAGAAATTTTGAAAAACGATTTGGTTCATGTATAATTAGCTACTAAAAATGTTGTATGTCAATTTGAAATAACAGAACTGTTTTGTTAGCATATATGTAAGATTACATTACTGTTTATGTTTTGTTTTCGTTAAAAACATGTTTCTTAACCTTTTTTTTCTTTTTATTTATGAATAATTCATAATCGTTTTAAAAAAAACTTTTCTTCTTTTTAATATTTCTTGGGCTTTGCCACTGTCGCTATTGTAATAACAATTTTTTTTAAAAATTGAGTCATTTTCCGATTAAAGGGATATCATGGATGTGTCACGACGTACAGAATATATGGATTTGCTTGACAGATAAATGCGCTAAAAGTCTAGTTAAACTGTCATTTTCACTAACAAAACAAATTCTGTAAAAATAGGGAAACAGTATTGGCAACGGGTCGCCATTACAATTAAAATTTTTTTACGATTTTTTTACAGTGTATATTTTGAAAATAATTAATACAAAAATGTTTTACATGAAATTAAAAAAAAACATACGTCATTTTCAGTTAATTTATAACTTTATTTTTAAAGACGACCAGCTTTTAACTTCTTTCAGTTATACTTGATGCGTAAGGTGCCGCATAAAATTCTAAGGGAAGCATAAGAATTCTTGATTGTCCCTACCAGTAATTTTTAACGGTATATATTGCTTTATTTAACCACAGCCTTTTTTGTAATTAAGAGCCTACACTAGTCACGGGAAGAAACGCTCAAGTTAATGTTAAGTCTATGGGAAGGTTATTTTCAAATTTCTCGCTCGCATTTTAATATTTTTATTTATTTATTTATTTTTTCATAGGATAGCTGAAGTTGTTAGTTTTTACTTTTTTGATTTTGGTTAAAGTTTTTTTATAAGCAGATATTTGCAATTTTCGAACCGGTTCTGAAAGTGAAAATACTCAAATAAAAAAGTCCTTCCGGCCTGTACCGGGAGGAAAAGGTAGCTTTCCTATATCTTCGTTTTAAAATTTTAGCTAATGTTACACGAAAACAGCAAGCTAAAATGCAAAGAAACGTTTACAAAAGATTCGTTAATACTGAATTTGAATAAGAAATTCGCCAAATTATTGAGCAATAGCCAAATTGGCTTCATTTATGAAGACTTATTTTGATCGTCAAATTTGGCGATATTTCGCCAAATGTCACCCAATTTTGCCAATTTTGTCGCCAATGTCGCCAATTTTGGCGTTAACGGATATGAATATATAGTTTTATGCGTATGATTGGGAAAATTATTACAACAATGAAAGAAAATAATTTGCGAGTAATCGCGTTAATGTGCTGTTTTGTTTCAAAATGTCAGCCACCCTAGAATTTCAAACTGCTCTATCTCAGCTATTTTTTAAGATAGAGGTAAACCAAAAAAAGCTCTGGAATCCTTGTATCAAGGCCTAACACGTAATTAAAAAATAAATTTGAATTTTTAAATTTTTTGTATATTTATTTTAGATTTTAAGTTATTTTACATCTTTAAATGGCCGCCATCTTGAAACAAGATGGCGGACCAAGCTGGCCAACGAACTCGGTCGAGACATTAGTGACCTTAATACACACAATTAATTTAATCAAAATCGATTCATAATTACGGGCGTTATCGTATGACATAGGTCAGATATATATATATATATATATATATGGATATATCTATATATATAAATCAACATTTGGACGGAGGGTGGTTTTGGGGTCTGGGGGTCATGATCGGTGAAAATATATCGAAATTTTCCGGAACTGCTTTCCTCCGAACGGCTGCAATAGGTAGCTTTATACTTTTTTGTATTGAAAGCTACCTAAAAGGAACTAAAATAGAAAAAATATAAACTATCAACGTTAGAGATTGATCTCAGCTATCCTATGCAAAAATCCTTTGAAAATATTAAAATGTGAGCGAGAAATTTGAAAATAACGTTCCCACAGACTTAACATTAGCTTCCGCGTTTTTTCGCCGGACCAGTGTAGGCTCTTAGATTAGACAAATATTCCTTTTACTAAAAAAACTGGTCATATAAGAATAAAAATTTTGAAAAGGACTCTTGTCGCGAAAGGGTTAATGCAGAAGATTTATAAATGAACAGCGAAAACTGTTCAGCTTCAAAAAGTACACAAAATGAACAGCCAAAACTGTTCAGCTTCAAAAACTACACAATATAAATATTTACAAGGAAAACTTAATAGAAACACAATTTATCAGCAATAAAAGCTATTTTTTTTTCAGATAAATAATTACTTATGAAAACAATCCATACCTAACATAAAAGTGAAAAAGTTAATGATTTTTAAATTGTTTTATGATTGCTGACAACCTTTCTTTAAAATCGAAAGAAATTATAAATGAACAGAGCACAATTTATATACCAACAAGCCACATCATTGCTGTAAAGCAAATATTACAGTCATTATTTCTCGCGCTACCTCACCGTTTATCACCAAAATTGCAGTTAAGTGCCTTCGGATTTGCTGCTACAGAAAATTAAATTTAAATTACTCTGCGGAGAATGTGCGATAGCCGCTTCAGAGGAAATATAATGGTCTTCAGAGCAAGTAATTTGCTTTGAATTTGTTTTAGAGAGATTAGAACATAAAATAAAATTCGAAAAATGTAAACATTTAAAGCTGTTTTCGTTGTTGGAATTTTGAAAAAAAAAAAATTATTTGTTTCATGTATAATTAGCTATTAAAAACGTTGAATAAATTATTTTTGAAATAAACAGCCCAGTTTTGGATTTAGTTAGTTGTGTAAGGCCTCATTAGTTGGTCAATTAAAATTGTGTTTCCTAAATAAATTCGGGTTGGTTTTCTTTCTTTGTTAACGAACTTCATGTTCATTTTCTTTGTCATGATAGACTGAAAAATATTTTCCCTGTTTTAACTCATGTATTTTATCTCATGCGTTGCATCGTGGTAAGCTTTATAAAATCTTCTGTTTTTTTTTTTTTTTTTTTTTTGTTCTGTTTACATTATTTAAAATTTAATATGGGCAAAAAGATTCAGAAAGAATTGGTTAATTAAAAAAAATTAAAAACTTAGAACAAAAAATAATACATTAATGCATTGCTTCCCACTGCTATGATTTTTGTCACAATTTTTCTGAATAGAAATTTTTGCTTTATTGAATCTCAGAATCTCTGCAAAATAAGGCAAAAAATTCTATTAAGAAAAAATGGCAACCATTTCTTTTTTCATATGCCAGACGACCATTTTGATTCAAAATTATTTTTTCGAATAAAATTGCATAAAAGTTACATTTTTAGAAAAATCGTACAAAAAAAAATTGTTTGCCTGAGAGATGAGTTACATTAAAAAATGTATAGATTCTGATATAACAAGAGCGGGAGTTAGATTAACAGCCGAATATCTCAATCCATTAAAGTAAATAAGCACAAGAGATTCGTTCATCGTGAATCATAGAAATATAAGGAAGTAGTGATGGGCCGATTCGAGATCTTTTAAGAATCGATGCCTTAGTTTTCGAATACTTTTCAGAATCGAAACCAACATTCGAATACTTTGTATTCAAATGTTCTAGAACTGAAAACTACTCCAGACTTTGTTCAAACTTGATGAGGGCGACATTCAAATGTTTGTTCTACGTAAAATCACCTGTCTGTCTCTCTCTTTTTTTTTTTTTTCCACGTGTCCGTCACAGCTGTTTTCATGTTGTTTTTGCGTTCGGATGAAAATTGAGATAGTCATATTACTTTTTTTTTTTTTTTTTGCTTGCTTAATTTTTCAATGGTAAAACTTTCCTTAGAAAATTAAATGGTAACTTAATCTACCCAGAAATTTTTGAATAATCTAGAACAGGAAGCAATTTTTGTTGAAATACTTTCTTTTCTCAAACTGTAATATTTTACTCTCCAGCATTTGTTTTATTGTTGTTTTTATTTTAAATGTTATATTTCAATAATCTTTTTTATAAAGTATGGGTCCAAATGGGTGCCATATAAGGTTCAAATGGGTGCCATTGAGCAACACTGTTTCCGAACTTACTTATTTAATGGAAAAAATTCTGCGATTAAATAATGCAACGATTACTATTCAGTAATAATGGTACCAGAAATTGAAGGATTGTGGGAACCATGCAATAAACCTTGTTATTCAATGCTTAATACCCTTTATACTTGATAATATTAAGTATGGATATTTTAGAAAAGTCAGTATAGGTGAAAGCAGAATTTCGTTCTTTTGGGGGTGCTACCTAGTATGTACATTATTTTATCATAAGTGCCGGCAAAGGTGCAGAGATATGGAAATTTAATTAAATTTTCTGCATCTGATTATTTAAAAATAAAAAAGAGAAAATTATTCTGATTATTTTAGTCGAAATTTTTTTTCGATCTGCGATTAAATAATGCGACGATTACTATTCAGTAATAATGGTACCAGAAATTGAAGGATTGTGGGAACCATGCAATAAACCTTGTTATTCAATGCTTAATACCCTTTATACTTGATAATATTAAGTATGGATATTTTAGAAAAGTCAGTATAGGTGAAAGCAGAATTTCGTTCTTTTGGGGGTGCTACCTAGTATGTACATTATTTTATCATAAGTGCCGGCAAAGGTGCAGAGATATGGAAATTTAATTAAATTTTCTGCATCTGATTATTTAAAAATAAAAAAGAGAAAATTATTCTGATTATTTTAGTCGAAATTTTTTTTCGATCTGCGATTAAATAATGCGACGATTACTATTCAGTAATAATGGTACCAGAAATTGAAGGATTGTGGAAACCCTGTAATAAACTTTGCTATTTAATACTTATCCCTTTAATCCCTTTATACTTGATAATAGTAAATATGGATTTGTAATTTTATTTTCCTTTTAACGTTCATACGTTTCAAATTTATCTTACACGGAAATTCAGGACGGAATGAGAAAAATAAATAAATAAAACTGTTTTATTTCTTTATTTTGAAAAATGTTGTTACAGATTTATTGTTGAATACTTAGTATTTCCTAATTGGTAAATTTATGTATTACTATTGTTGATGTGTAAAAAATTGTCTTGCACGATGAGTTCAGACAAAAAAATCGTAATTCAGATATTTTCATGTTTATTATTATTATTATTATTATTATTATTTTGTACTAGCTGGCACGCACTGCATTGCCCGGGCCGATACTAACCTTAAATTTACCTAAAATCAAAGATTAATTATTAGATTTTTTTAACGAAAATAAATCCAAACGTACATAGAGTTGTCCACCCACTGTCTTCGGCCGCGAACACCGAACGTGCTGCGGCCCATGTCTTTAAACAAAACGAACCTGGAATTTGTATGATTTTATATTTTTAAACAAAAAATCCTCCAAACGAACATTACAGTTAGGGGAACAGTGTATACACTGTGTGTGCTACGCACGCTCCGGTCTGCTTGGGTTTTATATATATTTAAAAATGTTTCAAAACAAATTTTTAAACGAAAATTCATTCAAACGTACCTAAAATTTGGGGTTCAAAAATCGCTGCAGAAATTCCGAATAAACTTTATTGAAAAAAGGACATCCTTTACTAAATCGGGGTAAAATATTGAAACTGGATTCATTTTACTAATGTGGAGAAATCGCGGAGAATTTCGATAGAAAACGCTTAAAAAAAAAATCTTATGAAACAATTTAATAAAAAAAACCAAAAACTATCTTGGATCTGCATAACTTCAGATATTACAAGTAACTTCCTGCCAAATTTTGTTACTCTGCATGCAGCGGTCTGGTTAGAATACAGCACACAGACAGGCAGACAAACACAAACAAACTTCTATTTTTATTATTATAGTTTTTTTTTTTTTTTTTTTTTTTAAGAGCACTAGGTTATTTTCTAACGAAGCAGTTATCGTTATTTTTAAAATTAACTTCATAAATTTCGAAAAAATAAAAAGGATGGAGACGTTCAAGAATAGAATTTTTACAATTTTGTAATAAATATAATTTACAATTTTGTAATAGAAAAGTTACAATATTTATAAGAAAAATGTAATTTTCTGTTTGTTCCAGATATAAAAAAAACACCTTTTAGTCACTATATTTTTATTTTTATGTTCTTTTTTTTTTTAAATATTATTTTTACATGCTTAAAATGATGTTTTCTAACATCTAAGTGAGTAATTTTAAAATCGGAGGTGTTGAGTTACAAAGGGTTAATCCTCATAATCAATAAAAAATTTCTTTTTCGAATTGTACAAATTAATTTTCCACTATGAGTAATTGTTTTCTGTTATATTTAAAAAAAAAAAAAAAAAAAAAAAAAAAAGAAAAAAAAAAAAAAGAAAAAAACATAAAATTTGACATATGATGTTTAATTACAAATTTACAGAATTTTATGTAAGTTTAAATTCATATGTTCTTAAAAAAACATAAAATTTGACATATGTTTGATTACAAATTTACAGAATTTTATGTATGTTTAAATTCATATGTTCTTTAAAAAAAAAAAATGTAGCTTAGCTGTACACATTTGAAAAAATAAAACTAAAACAGCGCCGATCATCCATCCTACTAGCCTCAAGATTCCGGAGAAATGTTTTAAACAGTGCCGAGTAGTCTATTTGAATACTAGCATTCACTGGCACAGCTTATGAAAACATACAAAACTCGAGCTATAAGAACTGAATACAATCGAAGCTGCCATACTCTACCAACGAGCTATCACGGTCGAATCTGGAGGGCAGATGAAAACTGGATGAATTATGCCCTCCAGATTCGACCGGGATAGCTCAGTTGGTAGAGCATGGAAGCTTTAGCTAAGTGATCCCAGGTTCGAATCCTGACCCGGAAATTTTTCGCCCAGTTGGAAAAAAAGACATCTATAGACTGGGCTTATAATTGATGTCAGCTCGGGAGCCCTTTAAATTTGCCCCACACTGTTCAAATGACCTGAATTCCTTTTAAAAGCAAAAAAAAAAAAAAAATATTAATAAATATTAAATGGAAAATACTCCATTTTTAGGTATTTCGAAGTCATTTTTCTTTGTGACATCTAGATTACAGTTTCAAATTGGCTAATGATGCTCAAATAATCATTAATTATTCGATTATTTTAAGAGTTCTAGTGATTCCCGTATCGAATCATCTCAAAGCGAGCTTTCTTAATTGAATTTAGAAATTATACTCTAAAGACTATATTTTAGCACTATATCTATTGCATTATTTGTTAGAAAAATAAATAAATCTCGCTTGAATAGGGCACCTTATAAAGAGGAAAGTTGACAATTTAATTACGCAATTCAAACTGTCAAATATAACTGCTGTTAATTACTGAATCATTTACAAATGCTGTGTTTTAAATCTGTTCAAAAATATACCACGAAATCCCAGTGTGAGATTGCATGACGACATTTGTCAGAGAGACCGCCTGTGGCAACAAACGTCAGCAGCATAAAGCGTCCTAATTCATGCCGATCGATTATTCAATTAATGAATTCCAGACTGAGACTGCATGAGATTAAAATATTCCCTTTCGAGGAAATTGTTTATATGTTAAACAATTGTCTTTTTACAATTTAATATTTGAGTGCTTCATAAGTAGCTTTGAAATGTTCAATATCTTGTTTTAAAAACAAAAGTACAAATTATTAAAAAACAAAACAAAACAAAACAAAAACCACACACACTTTTATTAGTGTATTTAATAGTATAGAAATACGCCGAATTTTAAATTCATGTTTTATGAATGAAAAGTCGCGTTCTTTAGGCGCCATCCATCAATAATGTCACGCTTCAAGAGGTGGTGGTGGTGGTGGGGGGGGAAGTACATAAAGTATGACACAGTGTGACGCCACATCTAAAATCTGAAAAAAATTAGACTGGCATTATTTTCAATAGTACAGTAGAAATAGCAGTTTATCTTGCAAAAATTCCGGTGACTCTGATTTTTGGATATGTTGCATAGGTTGACACTCTAGTGAAAAAACCAAGTTTTCGACCTTTTAAATCTTGTGCGTTTTTCACCATATCGAAAAAAACAAAATTCTTTTGCACTTTTTTCGATTTTTCTTGAGTAACCCGGTTTCCGTGCATTTTACAGAAAAAGCACTTTCACCGTTTTGTAGAGAATAAAATTCCCTACAACGTGCATTATTCATGTTTGTAACTTGTCTCAATAGGGGGTGAGATACAAAGCCGGGAAAATGGGGTAAAATTTGAAAAATTGCAAAAAACTACAAATAACTTTAATTTTTGCTTAATAACCCACTTTTAGTGTTTATTAATTTTATTCTATTCTTTAATTCTGTTAGAACACTATTAATGGGCTTTTATATACGGTATAAAAACGGTCAAATGACTGGACAGTTTGCTGCAAATTTTTAACAGTGTAGAACACTATGTAGAATTTTTTATGAGAAGCATTTATCCAGAGAAAAATGGAAAAATGATGTTACACTACATGAAACTTCGTTCTATTTAAATGATTATAACAAAAATAGATCCATTTATTATCATCAAAGAGGAGAAGAAAACAATATTAAAACATGGTTCAATGCATCTAAAGAAAGTTTTAACAAAGGATTTATGATTGTTGCTGGCTTTGCATATAACGGCAAATTAAAAATAAAAAGAATGGAGAAAATTTTAAAATCAACTCCGCATACTATCAGAAACATATTTTACTCACAGTCTTAAAACATGAAATACCATCTCTTTACCCCCAGAGCAGTCAATCTGTTGAACTGCATCAAGTGAAAGCAAGAAGCCGCACATCACAATCCACTGCTAATGTCCTGAAAAAATTGGACCGAGAAACAGGTATCAGGGCATTCAACCCTTCACTGATATACCAACTAATCTCCTGATGTATCTCCCATAGATTTTTGCACTTTTGGACTTTAAAAAAGTGCGTTATCTAAAACTCGACCTACAACCCTTCATGGTTGAACTGCATCAAGAGAAAACAGGAAGCCACACATCACAATCCACTGTTAATTTCCTGGAAAAATTGGAACGAGAAACGGGTATCAGGGTGTTCAACCCTTCACTGATATACCAACTAATCTCCTGATGTATCTCCCATGGATTTTTGCGCTTTTGCACTTTTAAAAAGCGCGTTATCTAAAACTCGACCTACAACCCTTCATGGTTGAACTGCATCAAGAAAAAGCAAGAAGCCACACATCACAATCCACTGTTAATTTCCTGGAAAAATTGGAACGAGAAACGGGTATCCGGATATTCAACCCTTCACTGATATACCAACTAATCTCCTGATGTATCTCCCATGGATTTTTGCGCTTTTGGACTTTTAAAATGCGCGTTATCTAAAACTTGACCTACAACCCTTCATGGTTGAACTGCATCAAGAGAAAGCAAGAAGCCACACATCACAATCCACTGTTAATTTCCTGGAAAAATTGGAACGAGAAACGTGTATCAGGGTATTCAACCCTTCACTGATATACCAACAAATCTTCTGATGTATCTCTCATGGATTTTTGCACTTTTGGACTTTTAAAAAGCGCGTTATCTAAAACTTGACCTACAACTCTTCATGGACTTTAGAAAGCTGTTCAAGATGAATGGGCCAAAATATATCTTCTAAAGGCATTATTGTCATAAAAAGGTAGAAAGGTAGTTTAGAATAAGGGCTACCAAACTGAACATTTAAAACCCAAATATTTTAGGTAAAATATTTATGTAAGTGCCATGAAAATTGCCCAAGAAATATGCGAACACCCTCTGCATATACATTATAATTTTTTATGCTTACAAATTGCAATTTCGAATCACGTTCGCAATACTTAGAATTCCACACATTTATTTCACGGGCTTTGACGCAAATGTAGAAAATATGTATTGTAACTAATGCGTAAATTATGATATTTCATTCATTTTCATAAGATTTCTACACTGTTTAAGAAATATTTATTCAAATATTAGTAGCATTTTAAGTTATATTGATTATTTCTGAAATCTAAAAAGTTTCATAATTGAAGAATAATTCAGGATGTTTTTGTTGTTGTTTATTATGCATTACATTTTTACATCTTTTTAAAAACTGGGAAGATTTTTTAAATCACCTGTTGTTACTTCGTTTTGTTTTGTTTTTTTTCTATTAAAATGTAAGTATTTTTAAAAGACATGTAATTATGTGTTTAACCACAAGAAATCTATAAAATTAAACTATGTGAATTTACGTTTTATGAACTTTGAAGATGTGTGAATAAGTGCAACAACATTTTTTAGTCTTTTGACCTGAAAATCCGACTCCTTGATTTTCTACCTGAAAAAAATATATTGGTTGGTTGGTTAGTAAAGTAAATGAATCAATAGCGATAATTACGGAATGTTTATTGTTTTGGCGCTAAAAACATACAAGTTGAATTAAAAACTTCCTTTTGTTTGGAATCGGACAAAATATATTTATTTTTTAAGTAACTGTAAAAAATCCCAGGAGACATTTATAAGACAGTAATATCTACTTAAAGTTGTACATTTCTTTCTTTCTTTCTTTCTTTTAAAGTTTGTTCTTACTGAACAAACTGATTCTAATTTATGAAAAATAAAATTTCAATATTCAAATTATGTAAGTCATACTGAATGCAAATAATTTTGATGACATATAGAACTTTATAGATTTATTTCTCTAAAACGAAATAAATAATCAAATTCTTTCAAAGAAAGACATTTTTATTTTATAAAAGTTCGCTTGGCAACATTCGGATGCACTTTGCTCACATTTTTAAGCTTAAAACTCCAATGCTTGGGGGAATTAACTCCAAAATGCAATTTATTAAGAACATATTTTTCTAAAGATAAGAATGCAAATCGAATTTGTCTCATATGACACTGATGAATTTCTATGTCTAGAAAAACGAATAAATAATGAATTGTACGTCTGTTAAAGTCCCCAAGTACACTAGTACTATATCTAAATAGCAAGCCATCAGAACGTCTTTTTCTTCTTCCTCCCATGCAAATTGTTGCGTTTTTACAACCATGAATAAAACATGTCAAATTTCCCATGCATAAAACATCCAGATAAAATGATTTATTACCATTGGATGGTAACAGTAAACTGCGAGATTTTAACGTCTCATTTGCTGTGATAAAACATCCCATGCGACAAATAAGCAGTCCAATTTGTTTTCGGTCTTCTTTTTTCTTATTATTGTGAACATTTTCAAAGTTAGCTTTTTCCCTCTATAAAATGTTTTATTAGCGTGACTTGGGGGGAGGTGCTTTTTGAATTATACATGTTCATTAAAGTAATAGGTAAATACATGCATATGTAAATAAATGTTTATAGATCATTACTACATGAATTTAAAGTCTACTAAATTAGAACTAAGAAAAAATAACCTCTGCTATTTTGTTAAAATGGATGTGCAATGGTAGATTTGTAATGATTGTTTATAGATTTGTTTATAAATCATTACTACATGAATTTAAAGTCTACTAAATTAGAACTAAGAAAAAATAACCTCTGCTATTTTGTTAAAATGGATGTGCAATGGTAGATTTGTAATGATTGTTTATAGATTTGTTTATAAATCATTACTACATGAATTTAAAGTCTACTAAATTAGAACTAAGAAAAAATAACACCTGCTATTTTGTTAAAATGGATGTGCAATGGCAGATTTGTAACGATTATTTACAGATTTGTTTATAGATAATTACTATATGAATTTAAAGTCTACTAAATTAGAACTAAGACAAAAAACCCCCCTCTGCTCTTTTATTAAAATGGATGTGCAATGGTAAGTTTGTAATGAAAGAATCGGAAAGATGCAAAATCGTGTGTGAAAGGTTGTAAGTAACTATTTGCTAACATTAAAGTTCTAGATGAATGATTGTCTAAACATTTTTAATTGTGCCTATCAATGAAGAATGTGAATAAAGATAATGATAATTACCCAAATGTTTATGGTAATTTAGCTGACTAGAGAATAATGAATAATTTAGCTGAATAATTAATTTAATAATATTTAATTGAATAATAATTTAGCTGACTAGAATAATGAATAATTTAGCTGACTAGAATGATGAGAATGATGTAGAGTTTAATGCAGTGTTAATGTTAATCCCTTAAGCACCATGGTAGTATGCTGAATACCAGATATATTAAATTTTGTCAAAAGTAGTTTATATCATTATTTTTATCTTTCAGGGATACAAAAAAGACAAAACCGAATGCGAAACACAACAATTTACGAAACACAACTGAACAGAATGACCAACACATAAACAAATGAACAACAAAGAAAGAAACAAAACAGCGGGAAAATTAATGAGTTTTTTCTATACGTAACGCCATCTATAGGGTGCGAAAACAATCATTACTACAAAGCCCGTACAAAACCAATCACAATAGCAATTAGAGACACACACAAAAAATCAGATGCGTAGCCGGACCTGATTACCAACGGGACAAACTTCCACCAGTAAAAAGAAATAGAAATTTTTGCCTTATTCATGACACTAATTTTACATGAATACGGCGTTTAAATAAAACGAAAGTTTCTATTAAAAATTATTGGTGGAAGTTTGCCTCGTTGGTAATCAGGCCCTCATGCTTAGAACACAACAGTCTGGACTTAAGACAAGGACGTACGCACATACGATCTGGTATTACAAATAAACGAGTTCATGACGTACGCAGGTACGTCGTGGTGCTTAAAGGGGTAAATGTAGCTTTATAGCACCTTAACCAATTTAGTGATAAAACTCTATCGTTTGAGAAGCTTGAGTAGTACGATGTATCGGTTAATCGCGAAACAAAGTCAGAATAGTAATTTTACTTTCGTTAAGAGAGTATTGAACGATTAAAAATTAATTTGTGTGTACCACTGTCTATATAACATCTGTGTGACTAGATAATCACTTATCGTCACTTATCGACTTTCCTGGTCAGAATCGGATAACCATTTATTGTCTTTTACAGATCTCAAAGATTCCTCAACAATATAATGCATAAATTTCCAATTTTGTTAACTTCTACCCTTGTATAGTCATTTTATAGAACTAGCATTATTGTATAAACTTCATTCATGACATTTTATTCTAGAATTTGCAAGTGTTCAAACAAATCTTATTATAATATTAGTTATTTGTTATTTATTTATTATTAAATCTTATAATACGAATGAGACAAGTTAAGAAGCATTAGCTTGGCGATAATAGCAGGCTCGCCATGATGCTTGGCGACTTACTTTTGTCCCTAATAGTCTCAAGCAACCAAATTTTATATCCCGTATATTGCCATTTTCATATCGAGACATGCTAGTTGCAGGTAGTCAGTGTCATATCGCGACCTACGTTATACACGGCCGGTGCATGACGTTTAAAACGTCACATGGAGTGGATCATTTTTACACGGCGATTGGTTCAAAGCGCCCACCGTTTTGTACGAATCATCGTGTAAAAATGATTCACTCCATGTGACGTTTTAAACATCATGCACCGGCCGTATATATCGTAGGTCGCGGTCATACCGATCATTGACTGCTCACAGCAGCGTTCCCTGATTGGTTGGTAAGCGAGTGATGCAATCTCGATGCGATCTTCCATTTGTAGTCGCGAACTGCGGACTGCTTTGCATGAATGAGCGAGGGTTAATTTCCATCGGTTTGAAGAACGATAAGAATTACAATCGATTCAATTCTTTTGTACGTTGTTTGTTTACATGAAGACTTGTTTGGTTTGAAATTTTGAATGGCGATAACTCGAATGGTATACACTCTAAAACGACATTTTCAAAACTGAGCAAAAAATACTCAAATCTGAGTATGTTGCCTAGTCAAAATGAGCCAAGTTTGAAACATGTATAGACTCATTTCTGAAGACATGCACACACTCAAGAATAAAACATCCTGTGCTTCTATTTGAGTATGTCCACGTTTCAAAAATGAGTATGAACTGACTTCTATCTGCTCTTTTTCGAGTAAGTCCATGATTTAAAAATGAGTTTGAACTGATACTAATCATTTTCGAGTATGTCCATGTTTCAAAAATGAGTATGAACTGAGCTTTATGTGCTCCGTTTAGAGTATGTCCAAGTTTCAATATTCTATTTGAAACAAAAAGTTTCATAACAAACTTTACTCATATTTGAAAGTGTCATTTTTCTCAGTGTACTCATTAGAAAGTAGGTTATCTCTCAAACATTATTTATTTTTCACGATCTTTCTAAAAAGATAACTTTTATTCAGCTTTATTCCAAAAAATAATTTTGAGAAACAATGGCCGATTTGTTTTGTTATGTGAAGTGGTTAACCCGGATTTGTTACTTTCAGACATTCACGTGGTTTGGGGCTTTATTATAATGTTTGTTAAGAAATTAGGCGCAACGACAAAGCATAGGATGGAATGTGTAAGTTAAAACAAGAAAAAAATCTTTTTCAAGCTATGATGAATTGTTCATTAACAGAGAAAAAAACAAGTTGGAAATGGTACGTTAAACGTGACACAGGAGCTGCGTTCGTTTCACAATGTAAAAACATCATCTTTATTATTTCAGTGAATTGAATTATATCGTCTGTTATGAGCGAAATGAGCATGCCTTTTTTTCTTATTACGTATGCCACGTTTACAAATGCGAATTTTCTTTTCTGCATCAGACAGCACTGTAAAATTCACCATGGAGATCATACTTTGCGAATGATTACGTCCATGGTTTAATATTTTTATGACTCACAATGAACGAATCTCCTGTGTTATTTACTCTAGTGGATTGAGATATTCGGCTGCTAACGTAATTTTCACTGAAGTTATCGCAATATCTATACATTTTTGAATGTAACTCATCTGTCAAACAAACAATTTTTTTCATCGATCTTTCTAAAAATGTAACTTTTATGCAATTTTATTCGAAAAAATAATTTTGAATAAAAAGGGCCGCCTGGCATATGAAAAAAGAAGTGGTTTGCCCATATTTATTTTCCTCAGTCACATGACTTGCACTTTTATTATATAGATTACGTACGATAGGATTTAATAGAATGAAGAAAACTTTTATTAATAACTTTAAGTTTTGATTCGATTTTCATAAAATTTGAAATGACTCGACAAAATTCTACAACGATAATATACATTAAAATTTAAATCATTCGGTTGGGTAGTTTTTGCGCTTTTATATGCCGACAAACAGACGGACGGACCAGACGACGACTATAGATGCTACGTATTTATATAATTACGAACGCACCTAAAAAAAAGAAAAAGTTAAAGAGAATTTTAACGAAAACAAGACCAGAACCGTAAAGCAATCTTACATACATGCCAGGTACAAAACTGTCATGCTGTTTCGAAACTAACTTATAAAACGTTTTTAATAACTAATTACACATGAACGAAATCGTTTTTCAAAATTTCAACAAAGAAAAACAGCTTTAAATGTTTACATTTTTCGAATTTTATTTTAAGTTCTAATCTCTTTAATACAAGTTCAGAGCAAATTACCTCCTCTGAAAATCATTATATTTTCGCTGAAACGGCTATCGCAGAATTCTCGCCAGAGTAATTTAAATTTAATTTTCTGTTGCAGCAAATCCAAAAGGCACTTAACTGCAATTTTGGGCTAAACGGAGAAGTAGCGCTAGAAATAATGGCTGTAATATTTGCTTTCCAGGAATGATGTGGCTTGTTGTCTTATAAAATGTGCTCTGTTCATTTGTAATTTCTTTGTCTTTTAAAGAAAATTTGTCAGCAATCATAAAACAATTTAGCATAGAGTATGGTCATTAACTTTTTCAATTTTATACTGGGGTTTTATTATTTTAGCGGTAATCATTTTTTTTGAAAAACGTCTTTGTTTGTTTCTGATAAATTATTTTTCTATTTACTTTTTTTCTTAGAATTTATTTTAAGTTGAATATTTTTACAAATAATTTTTTAATTCGTTGCTATTTTGAAAAAAAAAAAAAGAAGTAGAAATCATAGATTATTTTTTCATTTATTCTTGTTATAATAGCGAACATGATTTTTTCCCGTAATTATTTTCAAAATATGTGCTTTTACTGTCAATAAAATGTTAATCATCTTTGATTTTACTATAGTATATTCATTATCGACCGCATTACAAACTAAATTATGTATTATCACAAGCCTTTTCATTTTTGTATGCTAGAGAATTTGTTTAACGTAATTATTTTCATAATGTATGTCTTTATTGGCAATAAAATATGGTTTTTGTTTGATTTTAGCTATCACTTATTTCACTAGAAACTTCGATATTCGCAATAAATTACTAAGATGACATATTTATAAGTACAACATATTCTTAAAATTCGTAGAAGATTTAAAATTACATCAGCTTTTTTATTTCTCATTATGTTTTAATAATTTTACTGAAATTCCGTTCCGTTGATGGATGTTTTTTTTCCATTAAGTGCAAAAAATAACATTACGTAAATGTTTTCAATTTTCTGCTTCACACAAAGCTTCTCTTTCTAGCATATTCCCTATAACAGCTCCAAGTGTTACTCGTGATATAGCTTAAATTTCAAATCATTTAAAAGAGAAAATGCTCCAAAATAAATCTGAAGCTGTATAGCAATTGCAACCCGAGTGATGTCACTTACAGCTGTTTAGGAGAATGCAATAGAAAGAGAAGATTTTTATAAAGTTGAAAATGAAAAACATCTGCGCGATGTCATACTCTACACTTAATAAAGAAGCATAGAGTAACATTATACTAAAAAGAAAATGGAAAATGATATTAGATAAGTTGTAATTTTAAATCGCTTTAGACTTTTGACTCATTCTATGCATTTGTCTCAATTATATTGTTGAGATTAACGTTAATTACACAAAATTATAGATGGAGAATTACTTAAGGTGTCTGACTACGTTTAAAAAGTGGTTTTCGACCAAAATTGTCAAAACGGTTTTATTACATTTTATTAAAGCCCAACTTTTTACCTTCACAAAACTGTGTTTCTTTTTATTGTATGATTAATAGAACCGGAGTTGTTGCGGTTTTTAAACTATTCAACAGCTGTCACTCAAACCGAATACTGTAAAAGGACCGGAAGTACTATTTAAAGGTACTAACTGGGGAGGGGTTAAGCAAAACTGCTGCCTTCTAGAAATAAAGCAAGGCTCAGTACTTAAAAAAAAGAGATTGGGGCTGATGAAAACAGTGAAGTTTAGATGCATATTACTGTGTAAATTCTTATAGTAAAACATAAATGTAAACCTTAAATACATTTTTTGGTGAAAATTCCATACGCAAAACATGATTTCTCAAAGTTATTAGAATATCAGTATAAAATTTAAATTGCATGTTGTTTATACTATAGTGAAGGCAATGAACTACAGATTTAATTTTAGAATAAATATTTTTTATTTTATGGATGTTTTCGTGGAAAGACATCGATCAATTTTAAGAAAATCAGCATGTAAACAGGTGCGATATGCTATAAGTTTTGAAACATTTAAAATATCTCTTAGATTTTAGTTCATTGCCTTCACCAATATCATAAGTATGATGTGTAAAAAGGAAATTAAGATACATACAAGGGCCAAATTTCACTAAATTTTACCACAAAATCCTCCATTTACCAAAATTCATCAATGAATGAAATATTTTTTGCCTATTTTCACAGTTTCTAGTCATAATCTTAATAAAAATAAGTTCAAAAAATAATTAAATAGCTTTTTTGGAAAACATTGCTCCGTACGTAGTCAGGCATCTTAAACAATATAATTTTTAACCGACTTCCAACAAAAGAGGTTATACAATTCATATATTTATTTATTTATTTATTTATTTATTTATTTATTTAAAATTTTACTAATGAAAATCATTGAATCATAGGCTCTAAAGTAGCTCACAGTAAATGCAACAAAAATATAATTCTTCAAAACATGAATTTTCCAATCTTAGAACAAGAAAGCAGATGTATACATCGAACGATATAACTAGATGAAACGATTAACAATAAACATCAATATATTAAAAATAACATTAAACTATCCATATCCAGGTAAATAGACTGCATTTTCCTCATTAGTGGATAGAAAGACAGAAAAAAAACTTTCCCCGCCCTACTATAAAAGTCAACCCTTGTAGGTATAAGGAAAGGGCAGCTGACGTCACTGTTGGTTAAATTACTGTTGGTTCGCAAGAAAAACCTGTTCGTTATTTATGTCTCCTACTGTACACATGAGATGGGGCGATTTGACTGATCTACGTTAAACTGGTCTATGTCATCATAACGATTCCTGCAATGATTGCTACAACAAAAATGTAGTGGTAGATTAGTTGATGGAACTGTTTTATTTGTAAACATGCCCTTTCCTTATCGAAAGGCAAACGGTAATGACCATCTGCAGATTTCTTGGATATTTCATTTTATGTTTTTGATGATAATTTGAAATTAGATTTATATGATAAAAATAAATAACTTTAACTTTTTTACCAGGAGTATGCTTCACTGGTTTTCCAATTTACATAATTTTTTTTTGTATCAATATAGTAATAAACCAAATAATAAGATTTAATAAAATTTGCAATAATGATGTTAATTTTAATAAACAGATTTTCAAGTTTTTGGCCAATTTGTACTATAATAACAATTACCCGCATAGATTTTTAAAACATTATGTGAAGCTACTTTTGAAGAATAAATGGCAACAGAGTGGATGGCATGACTCAATTTTGGAACATTTTTTATGATTATATCAGCCGTATACTCTTTCACAAGAACGGGTTGTTATGGAAACACGAATCGGAAGAAGAGGCTACACATGGATTTTCCTGATTATGACATTAGATCATGGAATGATAGTTTGTTTTTGTAATTACGAGGTGATGGGCAATTGCTGAAACTCAAGTTATGTAAGAAGGCATTTTTAAAATTATATCTTTTCTTTCTTTGTAGGTATAGGTGCAGACGTAGCCAAGTTGCATTCTATGATTTATGATTGAAATTTGAACAAGTTTTAAACATTGTTATAACTTTGTTTAAATATTATTTTGAAGTTTATATATATATAAACATTTAATACTGTATATTAAGTTTATACATCTTTGGAATGTAAGACTGGCACCCCTTTCGAGACCTACAGGGGTTGGAGTTTTTTCTGCCTTTCCACCCGCTGATGAGTAAAAGGGAGTACCTGGATAGTTTACTTGGATAGTTTAATGTTAGTTTTTAATAATTTGCTGTTTATTGTTTCATCTAGTTAGATTGTTCGATGTATACAGCTGTTTTCGTGTCCTAAGATTTGAAAATTCGTGTTTTGAAGAATTATATTTTTGTCGCATTTGCTGTGAGCTGCTGTAGCGCCGATGGATGCCTGAAGATTTTCATTAGTAAATTTTGAAATATATATATATAAGTTATTAACATCATAATTACCAACAAGATAAATAGAACACTCGTGTGAATAGTGCTTAAATGCTGCAGTGAAACTTATAAGTTGAAAATAATCTAGCTAAAGAAAGTATTTGGTTTGAGCAAGCTCCCCCCCCCCCCCCACAAACAAGAAAAACATGAAATATACAACCTAAAATATAAAAACTACAACAATAAAAACAATTAAAAACCAACCAAAAACAGGCTGTGACCTCGTCAGCAATGGGTAAAAAAAAACAGCCATGCTTTCGAAACAGAAGTTTTATTTTAAACAATATGTATTTGTGGCAGTGGGTTTTGCTACGCAGCGTTATTACCGAAGCCCACTGTCACAAATACATATTGCTTAAAATATAACTGAAAAATGCATGAAATTCTTTAAAGCCGTTATCACTATACTGTGTGTATGTATACACTTAAACGCGGAAACTTAAGTGTATGTGTGTAGACACATGAATTCGGCTAAAAATTTGTATTTGGAATCTCTAAGTATAGGAAATTCATTAAAACCGCACTTACTATAACGAATAGGGAAAAAATTCACATTATATAAATCGTTAATATTGTTTCAAATTATTTTTTATAACCTAATTAACTATTGAAAAATAGAAACTTTCTATTTTTTTATTCAAATTACTTTTATAATCTATACTAATATTATAAAGGAGTAAAGTTTGTTTGTTTGTTTGTAGGGGGTAATCTCTGGAACTACTGAAGCGATTTCAAAAATGATGGCAGCAAATTGATGGGGACAATCCCTACTCCAACATAGGCTATATTTTATGTCGGTTCCACTACCCCCAGGGGGGTGCAGGAGCAAAAAACGTTCTAAAATTTCGATTTTTTGTATACTGAAGGAGATAGAAACATCAAATTTGGTATGATAGTTACTTATAAGATGTAAATGCTCTCTAAGAACAAATTCTAAAAACATTCGAAATTTAGAAGGGTGAGAGGAGGGAAAAGCGTTCTAAAAACATTCTACAATTTCTATGGAATCTGTGGAACTACAGAACCGATTTCAAAAGTGATGGTGGCAAATTGATGGGGACAATCCCTGCTCCAACATCTTTCTTTAATAAAAAGCTATGCGTTGCTGACGACTGGTTTTTTCGCTAATCGTTGCCACAGATTAATCTCGGAAAATGAAACATTTGGTGTTACTGAAAAAAATAATAGCTCAAAAAGTATTTGTCAGAAAATTGTTAGACAAACTGCGTTTGAAAGGTAAAAAATTGTATTCTTCTTGATATAATTTTCAAATCTAATGATTATTCCGTTTTTCAAATATTGAATTTCAAAAATTACCAAATTTCATAATGGAATACCATAACTTCACGCGTAAAAAGATAATTATAAGGGCGACGTGTCTTGACGTGTGTATTGGCTATAGCACGAGTCACAAATTATAGTAATCTTATTATTCTCTTAAAATATAAAAGTGCAGTATGAAATGTCATTATTTTGTTTGATTAAAGGTTCGTTAAGAGAAATGGACCAGCGTAGCGGGCGTAGCTTGCTAGTTTAAAATAAAGATAAAAACTTTCCAATTTTTCAAACTTTCCGCTGCTTGGATCCGAACTGAGTTTCTACACAACTGGAGACAAACAACATGCCACATAGCTACTATGCGCTCACTCCGAGACATCCAAGAACAAAATTTTAATTCCCCGATTACCGATTCCAAGATATTAAAAGTCAGTATGGTCTAGATATCTAAATCTGGCGAGCCAATCAGAACGCTTCTGAAGTACGCTAAAATAGAAGTCTAGTATGAATAGTTAGATATGTAGTCCCTTAAGGCGGTTCTTTAAAAGTATTTTTCCACTTCCAACAACGCGAAATTTTCTGACTCATTTTTAACTAAAGCATGACTTTGCAGGCATAATTTTTGAAATGATTTGTAATCGAACATTTATTTTTTCATTTTCCCATAAATCAATTACACCTTGAGTTATAAGCTATTGTTGTCTCATGACGGCAGTTTTTATCCTTTTCCGCGATGTCGCGTCTGGAAACTTGGTTAAAAACCACAATTTTTTTGAAAGATTTACCGAAAGATAGAAATCTGTTCGGTTACATAGTTTATGAATAACAGTACCTGTCAATTCCACGCGTTTACGAAAAAAAAAGAATACAGAAATGTGTGAGGAAGTAGTCTGTTTGAACGACCTTAAGTACAACATTCCAAAGACAGTGATTCGAGAGATAATTAGTGGTTAAGTGGCTATTGACAAAATTGGACAAGAGACAATCTACATCTCTGAGTATCAAGGAAAAACAAGATATCAAAGACTCTCTTCTTGCTTGTGCCAGCTTTGGATATCCCTATGACAACCATGAGCTTCTTCAATGGTTGAAACAAAAATGATCTCACGATAGAGTCAAAATAACCAAACTCGAAGGAGTGTGAAATTAAGGATTCTCTAAGTGAAAAAGCAAAAGAACAACTCCCACGACAGAGTCTACATAACTAATATGACATCAATATCGATAAAGACAAAACCAAAAAAAGAAGAGACAACATCTTTGCAAAGAAATCGCCACTGGGTGTTTAATCATCATGAGTTTAGTATGGCACGAAAACTTAACTATGTAATGGAGTGTACTGCTAGATATATATATATAAAGAGGAAAGAAAAGTTGTGAAACACAGTTCTACATCCAATGCAGTGGTGGCAGCTGTGGGCCAGTTCGCAGAGCATTTCGAGATTCGCCGCCAGCTAAAAATCCGCCTTATGCGCTAATGGCACCCGGTGCATCTAAAATCCGTCGTGGGTACAAAGTCCTCTAAGCTCCCTATGAATTATATCTCTGGAGGTGCTTAGTCAGGTGAATAACTATCTTTAAATTCTCTTAAATAACTTTCTGTTTCCAGGATTTTAGTTTGCCTGTAAATAACGTCACAATAAAATTACGTACCATTACAAATTTATACAACATATCTTATTTCTTGTTAAAAGTTACTAACTTTAATTTAATGTAAGTTTCAAATAAAAGTTTGTGACATTGACTTTTCTCATTTTAATATAACTTTCTCAAGATGCAATAAACAGTTATCAAAATAACATTTCCAGTTTGGAGTCCCGAAATTTCGAGTCTGTAGCAGAATCACTATTTCCACAAATGTCTGCAATGCGCAAATCTCAGATAAAATAGTCCAATTTCAACAAAATTCGAAAATATAGCGATATTCACATCTCTCTGAAAACTCGCATTCCTTTTAATGGCTCTCCGTTCACCTAGCTCGGTTGAAATCGAGAATACTAATCACATATTAATTTTCTACTTGTTATGGTGCTGTGTGAAGAAGCGACAGCGGAAACAGGTAATTCGAATTTAATGTTATGTCAAAGGTGTGAATTATGGTTATTTCGTAGTAAAATAGAGTTTCATAGATTTCGATCTAAGAATTGTAAAACTGTTTGTGAAATTAGAATAAATTAAACAAAGAAAGTAGATGTGTTATTTTAGAAGCGTGCAAGTTAAAATTTGATATTGATTTTTACCTTTATGGCAACATTATGGAACAAGAAAGAAAGTTTTATTATCACTAATATTTTATTTAATATTTTTATTGAAATTAAAAACATTTTATTTAAAGAAAATGTAAAAAAATAAACATCCATGGATAGCTGAATTGCTTTAGATTAACTTGCTGGAACTGATTATTTGTGTTTAAATTAACTTGTTAATCACTATCTATACTAATAAAAGAAAGTGTCGCTCTCTGTGTGTGTGTGTGTGTGTGTGTGTTTGTTTGTCGTCCGTCTGCGATGGCTAGCGAAATCTAGCGCACCTAGAAGTCTAGAAATTTAGGTGAGAATAGTCCAAGGCCCCTCCTGATACAACTGAGACTCAGAATTTTAATATTGTGATAATTACCCAAGATATTATAATGAATCCATGATGTTATAATTTAAAAAGGGGTAGCGTGTGGCCTTTTGATATGGATTTATTTCAATATGTTACTTCGAAACAAATTTTATTTAATATTTGTCTCGAATTTCTTAATATTTACAACTCATTACAACAATTTTTTTCAGCTGGTTTCGTTTCAACTTGTAATCAATTTATAAATCAATAGAGTCCAGTCTTGTGCAGTAACTTGAAATCTTAACATCCAACCGGAGTATCTTTTTCACTCCTCACAAAAAGTTTAAACGACGGCCTTGCCGTTGCCTTCAGAGAAATGCTCTGTCTTTTTAAAATCTGTCAGCAAAACCTTTTCTTCCCCATTAAGATGGGAATCCGTCCTGAGATGAGTGTTTTTCTACCAACACTCGTCTCCCTTCAAACTCTAACTAACCTCTCCTCGATTCCCTTTCTCGTCCCTTGGCTCCAACAAAAGTCTCTCCGTTCACCAATCAAAGACGTTTCCGCTCACGTCATAGCATTCAGTTTTTCTGTTATTCGATCGGGATTCCTTTTTGGGAGGTCTTACTGAAATACCAAATGTTCGCACGGGTAAAGTTCTCACGCTAAAGCGACCACACATGAAGCCGGCGAGATCAGAGAAATATTTTGCTGTCGAAACAGTTTCCGTTCACAGGATTGATCGAAGCTATTCTGTGCCTTTGCAGGTCGGCGACATTCTTGCAAGCTAGCAGAAAAATATGACAGAAGTTTTCCAACACCTGGGAACTTCTATCCTTGATTATTTTGCATAATTAGCAGACTGTGGAAGATTTAATGAAATCGTTACAACACCCCCACCTTTAAAACATTTTCCGGGTGAAACACGGAAAATCTGCAAAAAAAAATGGTTAGCTCAACATATTTGAGTGGCTCAAATAACATTACAATTTAACCTCACTATATACATAAGTGACCCAATTTCTTATATACTGTTTACCATTGCTTGAACATCTAGCTTTAGAGACTTTTTTTTTTTTGTAAGATACATGTTTACTACACATGCCAAAATAACAATAAAACTAAAAATAATCAAATATGTACAAAAGATTGGATTTTACTCAAAAACTTACTACTGAATTTCTTTACTTGTGTTTGCCGAACAATACGTTTTACACAAACGTTCAATTTCTTTAAAAAGAGTGTCACAAAGGCGTGAATTTCCACTGTCCATACTCTCTTTCAACAGAATTTCGAAGGATTTTAGAAAACTCTTTGTGAATCCGCTCACTTCCTCCAGATTAACTTTTGAATGATAATCCTTCCTGTCAACACTCACTTTCATATTGTCGCGTTTATTTTTCGAATTTCCCTGCCGGTCGAAAACCAACTCATCAACTTTCCTTGACCTATTCAAAAGGGTTTCTTTTTCCCCAATACACTGAGAACGGTGGTTCTTCATTTCGGGGGGAAATGACAAAAGAATTTCTTCCTGGCCTTGGGGATCTGTTAAAGGGTTTATCTTATTCCCCGGGTTCTCAAAACTGGAATTAGTTTGTGATTTTTGCTTTCGCTTTATCTTTTCATTTATTAAAGCCTGCGTCTTATTACCTAAGATACAGTGTTTAATTTTAGAGTGTCTAGGCAGGATTGCCGCTTTCGTATTTACATATCCGAGACCTTTTATTTCCATTTTTATACGTGCCACTCTAAATCGTTTTGGATATTTATCAAATGTCTGTTTAAGCCAAACATATTCGTTGCCTAATTTGCTTTTATTTACCAAATTCCATGGGCAAACACAATACGAGCTACCTGAATCTCTAAGTACACACGCCCTCTTCCCATTTATTTTGTTTTCACTCAAAAAAGGTCGGAACAAGCTTTTGTCTTCGCTTATATCGCCTAAGTGATTTATGCTCTCGAACGCTTTTACTTCCGTACTATCCCTTTGTCTTTTCGGACAACGGGCCATTAGGTGAAATTCGCTTCCACACGTATGGCAGCGCCTCTTTCGTTCAAAGACACGTTCCCTGTCTTTAATTTCTTTGTCTCGCCAATTTATTTTTTTGTCGGAATTTTTTTCTTCTCCAGAATTTTCCTCGAGTTTCGTTTCTTCAGATTTCCTATCATAAAAAGATCTCGCATTCTCTTTTTTATCTGAAATCCCTTTTACTGCTTCATATTCGTCCAGACATTTAGCTAAAATTAAAGGGTCTTTGTAATTTGCCCACGAATCAATGAAATGCTCTTTCATTTCACTGGAAACACGGAGCTTGATCTGGTCAGTTACCAATAAATTTTTCAGACTACTGAAATCCGTAACACCTAAACCATTCAACCAACCCTCTAAATAACTGTTGATCTCGAAAATAATGTCCTTCCAAGGAGCATCCGGATTGCGTGGATATTTCATTAATTTTTGACGATACGATTCGGGACTCATGCGGAAACGCTCTAGCAAAAATTTCTTGACGTATTCAAAGTCATCAGTCCAATCTTGCGGTTCCCTTAAAATCAATTCTGCAATTTCGACTGGCACTAAAGCTAACAAATGCGTCACTAAGTCACCTGTCTCTATTTCCGCTTTGGTCGCCTGTCGTTAGAACAAATTTAAAAACAAAGTTATATCCGAGCGTTCCGGATCAAATCGATGCATGATTGTTCGGAGCGGCAATTTAGGTGGGCGTTCCGACCCGCCACTGGTCGTTGAACTGCGTCTATTTGCATCTTGCGTCAATCTAAGTTGTTCCAACGTAAATTCGCGTTCTTTTTGTTTTTCCTCTCTTTCTCTTTCTTCTTTCTCCCTCTCATATTCCCTTTGTTTTTCCTCTTTATCCGCGGCTATCTTGTCTTCGCGATCTTTTATGATATACGCAGCTTGCGTAAATGCAAAATCTCTATCGTAATCATCGGCAGCTTCGATTTTTTGGATAATTACCGGTATCCTGTCATTTTTCCCTATTTCCACTCCCAATTCTTCCGCTAAATTCTGCAAATCAATTTTCCTGCACTGTTTCAGATCAGTTACTTCTTGCATTTTGAAATTTTATGTAAATACAATATAAAGATGAAAATGATAGTTTCGCTCGCTAACTTATGCAACAGGGATTCTAACACTTTATGGAAAATTTTCTGCTACTACCCACATAATACTAACAATTTTAAATACAATTCAATTTTGAGGAATAATAAAAATAGTATACATATAAAAATAGATTTTCAATATTGTAAAATTTTCAATACACTGACACGTTTTAGTGTCGATCATACACATTTAAAACAAATTTAGAAATTTGAAATTCTGTGCACATAATTCAACCAATACTTGATAATTCTGACCCCGCAGATAACAATTTTTCCCAGTTATAACAAAATGACCACTTTTGCAACTGCTAAAAAATTTTCCTAACATCACATATGCAAAATATTTTATTATCAACAAACCCTATTGTTTCACTAATAATATAAAAAAGTACACCTTTGAAATCTTTCAATCATGAATAACTAGACAATCGACTTATTTGAAAAAATCAAAATTTTTATCTCTTTTTTTTTGAGAAAAAAAAATTACATATATATATATACACATTTAGCCTGACAATCCTTATATTATTTTACTGCCAAAAGAAAATTCACACTATCAAATTTTATGCTGATAACAAATATACATATATTTTTTCAAATATGTTAAAAGTTATTAGATTTAAAAATTTATCATAATTTATCATATATCAATATTCAAATAAAAAATTTCTCAGAAATGAATTTTCCTCACCAAAGAATATGTAAACAAAATGAGAGCCACTCAAAAATGAATTGAGCTTACCTTTTCTACAGTCTTGGTCTGCATCATTTGTCGCCGGTTTCGGGTCTGGCCTAGACGTCGTCGATTGCACAGGTCATCTCGATTTGTCGGCTCCTGATGTTTCCATTTCAAGGGCTTGCTTCGGGCTTGTTATTTGTACACAACGGCTTGCTTCGGGTTTGTTATCTGTACACACGGGCTTGCTTCCAGGACGGAGCTGCTGTCTGTCGTGCCACTTGCCAGGGCTTGCTTCGGGCTCTGTTTCTACGTTCGGATGACGGAACTGCGGTGTCTGTGGTACCAGTGCAAGGGCTTGCCTCGGGCTCTGCTTTCCTCTCCTGACCTGGCGTCAGATCTTGCGCACTTAGATGCGGGCGGGCGTCACTGCTACTGTCTGGGCTCTCTTCACTGATGCTAATCAATTTTTGTTGAAATATCCGACCCGCTTGCCACCAGCTATAATGAATCCATGATGTTATAATTTAAAAAGGGGTAGCGTGTGGCCTTTTGATATGGATTTATTTCAATATGTTACTTCGAAACAAATTTTATTTAATATTTGTCTCGAATTTCTTAATATTTACAACTCATTACAACAATTTTTTTCAGCTGGTTTCGTTTCAACTTGTAATCAATTTATAAATCAATAGAGTCCAGTCTTGTGCAGTAATTTGAAATCTTAACATCCAACCGGAGTATCTTTTTCACTCCTCACAAAAAGTTCAAACGACGGCCTTGCCGTTGCCTTCAGAGAAATCCTCTCTCTTTTTAAAATCTGTCAGCAAAACCTTTTCTTCCCCATTAAGATGGGAATCCGTCCTGAGATGAGTGTTTTTCTACCAACACTCGTCTCCCTTCAAACTCTAACTAACCTCTCCTCGATTCCCTTTCTCGTCCCTTGGCTCCAACAAAAGTCTCTCCGTTCACCAATCAAAGACGTTTTCGCTCACGTCATAGCATTCAGTTTTTCTGTGATTCGATCGGGATTCCTTTTGGGAGGTCTTACTGAAATACCAAATGTTCGCACGGGTATAGTTCTCACGCTAAAGCGACCACACATGAAGCCGGCGAGATCAGAGAAATATTTTGCTGTCGAAACAGTTTCCGTTCACAGGATTGATCGAAGCTATTCTGTGCCTTTGCAGGTCGGCGACATTCTTGCAAGCTAGCAGAAAAATATGACAGAAGTTTTCCAACACCTGGGAACTTCTATCCTTGATTATTTTGCATAATTAGCAGACTGTGGGAGATTTAATGAAATCGTTACAATATTAATTAAAACTCATTAAACTTCGCATTGAAATGATCATAATTTCTATCAAAATGACAAAAGAAACACCTGTTCTCGATTTGCAAGCGGAAATGAACGAATTTGAAATTTATTTACTAATTAGAGAATTTTAAGAAAACTAATTAAGTTATCGATTTGGAACTTTCAGAGCATATGTAGAAAATTTTTCTGCATGCGACAATCAAATTTTTGTAAAATTCAGTCAGTAATTTTTCTTAATTTTTGTAAAAATCTGATGGCGCCAGTCCAAAAAATTCGAGAAAGTAACAGACAGGGATCGGCTTTCATTAAAAACTGAACTACAAAGAAATCTGTTTCACTGGCCGATCCGTCCATTTACTTTGTGAAAATGGAATAAAATAATTGCTAACTTTTACTAATGAACAAAATTTAGGATAACTAATTAAGATGTAGATTTGAATTTGCGGATGGGAAGGCGGGCCATCTGGCGACTATTTTGGCATAGTACCTTAGTTTTTTTCTAATTATCAGAAAAATAATTATTTTTTTAATGATCGCGTTAATGAAGGGGAAGGGTTTTTTATGAACAAATTATTCGTTATATGATCTATATATTTGTATATATACTACGTGGAAAGCTAAATTTTATTTCAGTTAGGAAATGCATAGCACAGTTTAAAATTCTCTTTCTGCAACTTCCGTCAGTAAACGGAAATGTATTAAAAAATTTTGTGCTGCCCTGTATAGGATCTATAGAATTTATACTCACCAAGTAACAGACAAAAAATGAGTTAAATTTAAAAATGCATTCAGCAACTAAAAACGCACTTCCAACAATTATTGTTCACAGACAGTACCGAATTATCTTGTGTGTCCTTGTAAATGAGTGCTATACACACAATATTCTATAGTAAACCTCTTGTAATTCCCCTTAGTGATATTATATATCAATTTCAATATGTTTGAAATAGTAGAACGTTATTAAAATAAACCGCAAACGATTTTTTTCCATAGACCGTAATGTAACGGAATTCTCTCGAGTGTGCCTGTAAAGGAACTATAAGTGATATGAACACCCTATTCTATAGTAAGCCTCTTGTGATATATATATATAATATCAATACTGATATATATCAATATATCAGTGATATATATATATCAATATATCAATTTCAACATGTTTTAAATTTTATAGCATCATTAAAATAAACCGAAAATGATTTTCGTCATAGATCATAATGTAACGGAATTCTTTTAAGTGTCCCCGTAAATATATATATATGAGTGCTCACTTCATTTTCAATACCGAACATGCTATAGTGAACCCCAATAACATATATTGATTGCATGACTATACGAGTATATTTACGCGGGTTAGAGCACGCCCAGACAAACCGAATTCATAAACACTTTTCAACTATGTTGGAAAGCGTTAAAAAAAATGAAAATAGCCATTCAACAGGAAATTATGTTTCCTCTCAATCGATGTTCAAAAAGTAAGCTTAGGGGTCGTCTTCATGTTGAAATTGTACCAAACTCTGAAATATTCAACATGAACATCTATTTTGACATCATGTTTAGATTTTCGAGTACATTTTACGTTAGGATACAAAACGGGAAATCACCCGGTAAAGTAGTTTAAGATTTATGAATGTTTAAAGTTTGCAACTCCTAATGTTAACACGAAACATACCGGAAATTTTACTCAAGTTTTATAAAAATATTTCACACCAGAATTTTTATTTAAAACTATTAAAATTTTTTATTTAATTTATTTCTGTATGATTTATATTTCATTTATTTTATAAAGAAATTTCTTGTTCGAATCGAAATATTTTCGTTTGGTACCGATCAAATGACCGATTGTTGTTATATTTAGTGTTAAATTCATTTGTAAGCGTTCAAAACCGATTGCAATGTGGGTAGTTTTTTAAGAATAATTCAAGAACTTACTTGGCGAAATGAGTTCTAATTTTAGATTAGTATATCTGAAGCTTCTAAAAATTGATTTCGATTAAAAAAAATTATAAATTACAATTTAGGTAGATTTCGTAAGAAATACTGCCTATTACATTCTTCCCTATGTTGGAACTTCTGAAAAAATTTTGCAGATCTACGCCGATTATGACTCCCAGAACCCAAAACCACCCCCAGTTCAAAACTTTATCTATCTATCTATCTACGTATATCACTTTTTTATGGACACGATAACTTCAGTAATTCTGCACAAATATCTTCCAAACTCATCTCGGTCAAGTTCGTTAATGGACAAAATCAAACCAAGAGGGGAGGGGGGGGGGGGTAAATGGGGGACGCTTTTTGTGAAAACAGAAAAAAACCATAACTTCTTAATTATGATACGTATCGAATCCGTTTAAAATTATTATTACTTCTAGGAAAAGGGCCAAAAATTTATGCATGACAGATTTTTGATATAGTTAAAAATGACCTTAAAGGGGAGGGGGGAGATAGGGGTTTAAGAAGAAAAAATTCATAACTTCGTCCATTCACAAGACATCAAATCCGCTTAAATTTATTATAAATCCTCTTAATATTATTTACAGCTTTTATACTGACAAGTATTTTGTAGAACCAACCATTACAGAAAAAAAATCTTTGCTGGTTCTGCCTACAAACACATGTAGATTTTGAAGTAAGTTGTCTCAACGGCCGCATCATGGTGAAAAGGACATTTCTTCTGCAATTCCCAACAAACAGGCGTCTTGCGTCTTCGAAATCTACCTGTGCCTGTAGGCCGAGCCGTCAGGGATTTTTTATAATTTTTTCGGGGTAAAAAAAAAAAAAAACGAAAATTGTGACTTATGAATTTTTTTAACAGAAATCGTTTTCTATAAGTTTCGAATATGCAATTTTAACATTATAGCTCATTACACCAAGTGGCTTTGGAGCTATGCTTTAAAAAAAAAAAAAAAAAAAACTATTCGCATTGCAACCGGTTTTGGAACGATTGAAAATGAATTTAGAATTAGGAGTTCCAAACTGTTAAATCTTTAAAAATCCTAATCTACTTGATCGAATGACTTCTCGTTTGGTCTGCGGTAAAATTTACCAAAAAAGCCAAATATGATGTCAGAATTAGATGTTCGTATTGAAAATTTCAGAGAATTTGTACAATTTCAACATGAAGACGACACCCTAAGTTTATTTTTGTAGCATAAATTGAAAGAAGACATAATTTCCAGTCGACTGGTTATTTTCTGTTTTTTTTTTCCAAAATTTTTTTTTCCAATTTTTTTTTTCAATTTGTTTTTCAATTTTTTTTTCAATTTTTTTTATTTGGACAATTTGCGGATTGAAATATATTGGGTGTTCTCTTTTTTTTGGCTTGCTTTTCTACTAGAAATATCTGCAACGTGCTAACTTCAGGTGAAGTTAAACAAGTTGAGAAGATCGTGTTAGTTAAATTTCTCTAAAACTTAACATTCTTTTTAATGCTTTTCCCCGTTCGTCAACCTTGGTTGAAATCAAGAGTCTTAATCACATATTAATTTCCTACTTGTTATGGTGCTGAATGAAGAAGAGGCACTGTAAGTAGGTAATGCGAATTTAATGTTACGTCAAAGATGTAAAATAAGGTTATTTCGTAGTAAAATAATAATTTGTAGATTTCAATGTAAGAACTGTTTTTGAAAATGGAATAAATTAAATAGAGAAAATCGATGTGGTATTTGAGCTTTGTGGATCAAGAAAGTAGACAGTTATTATAACTAATGTTTTATAATTTCTTTTATCGAAACTAGGGTATCCAACCCGGGCTTCTTAGAATATAGAATATAGGTCAAAACAATTAATTTTTTTTTATTGAAAACTCTAATACATTTTTTACTTTTAATAATTATTTTATATTGCCCCCTAACAACACCAAAGAGAATTTTTATATGAAATATGTCAATTATATATCCAAATAAAATTTTGAAATTTATTAAAAGCGGTGATTTCGTATTGGCCTCGTGCCAGATGTTAATAGCCGAAGAAATCGCTAAAAATTTCGTTATCTGTAGCAGTTTTTATTATTATTCTGATAGTTTCGTCGGTTTTAAGCACTTATTTCAATTACATGTCTGTTAAATTTGTGTTTTATTTAAACTATTCTATTGATTGCTTAATGAAGTTTTAATTTTGTTATGGAATATGAGCTGGAAACAAATGCTGAACTTTTTTTATTGTTTAATGTGCAAACGGATTAATACTTTGTAATCGTCTCCAAGCGATAGAGATGGATTTTTGATTTAAATCATGTTTGAAATTTAATTTAAATGCTATAATTATTGAGTAATTTGCGATATAGTTTTCAAACAAATTGCATTTGAAAGTAGATTTTATTTCCTATACAACGGTGTAAAAATTAAAAATGTGCGATGTTTAGAAATTACAAAAATTACAGTAACAAAAGTCGCAAAACCGAAATCTCATCGTCAAGTGTTGCCATTGGCAAAATGACGTTAATGTTACGCACGGACACGTTTGTCCTTTATAATATAGATTACAAGCAATGCGTCATTTAATATGCAGAAAAATACACCCATAGCTTTTAAAACCCAATTTCAGCAATTCCCATCTACAGTCGGAAAATGATCCGAATTATTTTGTGCAACCCTTATATAGATGATATATAGATTTGTATGATAGGCATATAATTTGTTTTAGATTAACTTGTTGGAATTTTACATAAATTATCTACATTGAAACATTGAACATGGGTTTCCTTAAGACGTTACCTGCTATGGCATTTGTCTCGAATAATTCATTTATATATACTAATATTATAAAGGAGTAAAGATTGTTTGTTTGTTTGTAGGGGGTAATCCCTGGAACTACCGAACCGATTTCAAAAGTGATGGTGGCAAATTGATGGTGACAACCCTTGCTCCAAAATAGGCTATAATTTATGTCGGTGCCACTGACCCCAGGGGGGTGCAGGAGCGAAAAACGTTCTAAAATTTCGATTTTCTGTGTACCGAAGGAGCTAGAAATTTGAAATTTGGCATTGTAGTTACTTATAAGATGTAAATGCTCTCTAAGAACAACAAAAAAAAAAATGAAATTTAAAAGGGTAAAATGAGCGAAAAGCGTTCTAAAAACATTCTAAATTACAATTTCTATGGAATCTCTGGAACTACCGAACCGATTTCAAAAGTGATGGTGGTAAATTGATGGTGACAACCCTTGCTCCAACATAGGCTATAATTTATGTCGGTGCCACTGACCCCAGGGGGGTGCAGGAGCGAAAAACGTTCTAAAATTTCGATTTTCTGTATACCGAAGGAGCTAGAAATTTGAAATTTGGCATTGTAGTTACTTATAAGATGTAAATGCTCTCTAAGAACAAAAAAAAAAATGAAATTTAAAAGGGTAAAATGAGCGAAAAGCGTTCTAAAAACATTCTAAATTACAATTTCTATGGAATCTCTGGAACTACAGAACCGATTTCAAAAGTAATGGTGGCAAATTGATGGGGACAATCCCTACTCCAACATAGGCTATATTTTATGTTGGTGCCACTAACCCCAATGGGGTGCAGAAGCGAAAAATTTGCAAAAATTGCGTCTTTTTTATACTGTTGGAGCTATAAATTTGAAATTTGGCATTGTAGCTACTTATAAAATGTAAATGCTCTCTAAGAACAAAAAAAAAAAAAAAAAAAAAAAAAAAAAATTAAAAGGGTGAAATGGGTGAAAAGCGTTCTAAAAACATTCTAAATTACAATTTCTGTGGAATCTCTGGAACTATAGAACCGATTTCAAAAGTGATGGTGGCAAATTGATGGTGACAACCCCTGCTACAACATAGGCTATATTTTATGTCAGTGCCACTAACCTCACGGGTGTGCAGGAGCGAAAAACGTTCTAAAATCGCGATTTTTTTAATACTGAAGGAGCTAGAAATTTGAAATTTTTTATAGTAGTTACTTATAAAATGTAAATGCTCTCTAAGAACAAATAAAAAAAAATTCTAAATTTAAAAGGGTGAAATAAGCGAAAAACGTTCTAAAATCGCAATTTTTTTAATACTGAAGGAGCTAGGAATTTGAAATTTTTGGCATAGTAGTTACTTATAAAATGTAAACGCTCTCTAAGAACAAATTAAAAAAAAATTCGAAATTTAAAAGGGTGAAATAAGCGAAAAGCGTTCTAAAAACATTCTAAATTACAATTTCTATGGAATCTCTGGAACTACAGAACCGATTTCAAAAGTGATGGTGTCAAATTGATGGTGACACCCACTGCTCCAACATAGGCTATATTTTATGTCGGTGCCACTAACCCCACGGGTGTGCAGGAGCGAAAAACGTTCTAAAATTGCGATTTTTTTTAATACAGAAGGAGCTAGAAATTTGAAATTTGGCATTGTAGTTACTTATAAAATGTAAATGCTCTCTAAGTACAAAAAAAAAAAAAAAAAAAAAAAAAAAAAATCGAAATTTAAAATGGTGAAATAAGCGAAAAGCGTTCTAAAAACATTCTAAAATACAATTTCTATGGAATCTCTGGAACTACAGAACCGATTTCAAAAGTAATGGTGGCAAATTGATGGTGACAATCCCTACTCCAACATAGGCTATATTTTATGTTGGTGCCACTAACCCCAATGGGGTGCAGAAGCGAAAAATTTGCAAAAATTGCGTCTTTTTTATACTGTTGGAGCTAGAAATTTGAAATTTGGCATTGTAGTTACTTATAAGATGTGAATGCTCTCTAAGAATAATAATTTATAAAAAATCGAAATTTAAAAGGGTGAAATGAGCGAAAAGCGTTCTAAAATCATTCCAAATTACAATTTTTATGGAATCTCTAGAACTAAAGAACCGATTTCAAAAGTGATGGTGACAATCCCTGCTCCAACAGCCTCTTTAATAAAAAGCTTTGCGATGCTGACGACTGGGTTTTTCGCTAATTGTTGCGACAGATTAATCTCGGAAAATGAAACATTTGAAGTTACTGAAAAAAATGATAGCTCAAAAAGTATTTGTCAGAAAATTGTTAGACAAACTGCGTTTGAAAGGTAAAAAATTGTATTTTTCTTGATATAAATTTCATATCTAATGATTATGCCGTTTTTCAAATATTGAATTTCGAAAATTACCAAATTTCACAATGGAGTACCATAGCGAAACGTTCATGCGTAAAAAGATAATGATAAGGGGACTTGTCCTGACGTGTATATTGGCAGGAGTCACAAATTATAGTAGCCTTATTATTCTGTTAAAATATAAGAGTGAATTATGAAGTCAATATTTTGTTTGATTAAAAGTTCGTTAAGAGAAATTGACCAGCGTATCGGGCGTAGCTTGCTAGTTAACATAATATTAGAACATGTAAAGGACTTGACACAAATTTTGTTCCGTTATTTTTACATATATCTACTTATTCATTCTTCCATATACAAGGTAATTGCCAAAATACAGATGATCCATAGGACGTCACAATACTGCCAGGAGCTCCATACTAAATGTGTGCAATGGAACCGTTGCAGTGTTGCCAGATAATCTAAAGTCATTTTCTCCAAACTTTCTGAAACTCAAGTTTCTACTAAAAAAAGTAAATTTTCAATTTAAATTTTACAATTTACTTTTTCAATTTACCACTGTAAAAAATATTTAACTAATTTAAACTAAGTATTTTCCCCCAAACCACGCCTTTTCTTAAAAGAATTCCCCATACAGAAGAAATAAACATTTAAACTTTTATATTTAATTGATTATCGTAAAATCTTTCATTTGGGTATACTTTCTGAATGTATAACAATTCAGGATTGAAAACGTAAAGTCGTCCAGTCGTATCATGTTTATTTACGTTGTACTAGATAGCTAAATCTAAAATCTTTTCTACTTGCGTTACAATTTGTTTTGATGAAAATTCAAAAAACATGTTATATTCAAAATGACATTTAGTCCCCCTATATTAAAAAAAAGTCCTTCCGGCCTGTACCGGGAGGAAAAGGTAGCTTTCCTATATCTTAGTTTTAAAATTTTAGCTAATGTTACACGAAAACAGCAACTTAAAATGCAAATAAAACGTTTACAAAAGATTCGTTAATACTGAATTTGAATAAGAAATTCGCCAAATTATTGAGCAATAGCCAAATTGGTTTCATTTATGAAAACTTATTTTGGTCGCCAAATTTGTCGATATTTCGCCAAATGTCGCTAAGTTTGGCGAGAATTTGGCGCTAACGGATATGAATATATAGTTTTATGCGTTTGATTGGGAAAATTATTACAACAATGAAAATTTTTGTAGTGTGCTGTCTTGTTTCAAAATGTCAGCCACCCTAGAATTTCAAACTGCTCTATCTCAGCCGTTTTTTAAGATAGAGGTAAAACAAAAAATGCTCTGGAATCCTCGTTTCAAGGCCTAACACTGAATTAAAAAATAAATTTGAATTTTTAACTTTTTTGTATATTTATTTTAGTTTTAAATTTTTAAATGGCCGCCATCTTGAAACAAAATGGCGGACCAAGCTGGCCAACGAACTCGGTCGAGACATTGGTGAGCTTAATACACACAATTAGTTTCATCAAAATTGATTTATAAATACGAGCGTTATCGTATGACATAGGTCAGATATATATATATATATATATATATATATATATATAAATCAACATTTGAACGGAGTGTGATAAAGATATATCACAGTTTTATCTTTTTTAAGTATTTTATTTTTCAGCTCATCGTATTTCTGTATTTTACAACCTTTCCAGTTTATTTGCTGCTCATTTAAAGGCTATTTTATCGGCAGACGTCGCCGCCGCGCAAGTTGTTTTCTCTGCAAGGCATTCTGCGTTCGCTTCAATCGGCGCTGATATTGAGCTGTGACGTCATCGTCATTCAGCGGCTTTCCGCTCTTGCTTTTTGCGCATGCGTCACCGCCGCTCTGGTTCGGTGTGTTTTCGGGAGCTGTTTTTGTCTTGGCGCTGCATGCGAAAGGGGCGTGTCTTTCAAATACAAATTAGAATGGTTCTTTCAATTATTAAATGTTAATTAGTTTCTGATTTGCTCTTTTGTTTTTTCGCGTAATTACTAATCAACAAATTAGTTTAAATTAATCTTGCTGTCACATTTGTGCACCCCTTTTCTGGGTATATATAAAAATGTTGCGCATTTTTCCAACAGAATTTTAATAAAAATGATGCTGTAAATTTATGCAAAACGTCGTCTGATCTGAGGCCTGGCTATGCCGGCGCTCGTATCCTAGAATCGCAGTAGCGCGGATTCTTTGGAGATCAATTTCGCGTTTTCAGTTTTTAATTATTCTATAAAAAATGCTGTTGTAAATTTTAAGTTTAATATTTTAAAAGTTTTAAATCAACTGGTAATTTAATTCTGCATTAATTCTACATCCCTTATTGGATTCTGCCAGAAGGAATATTTTAAAGATTCTTCGAATTTTACGAAATTTGAGCCAGTACTTTTTAAAGACTTGATGTGCAGCTTTCATCTCATCCTTCCTCCTTCCTCAAGAATTACAATAAAGATTTTATGGATCCAACTTATGGTATTCATCATTTATAGTCTGTATCTATTTCTTACATCCATTAAGATAATAATATTATAACGGCACTTAAAATATTTTTCATGTCACACGGAGGGTGGTTTTGGGGTCTGGGGGTCATGATCGGTGAAAATGTATCGAAATTTTCCGGAACTGCTTTCCTCCGAACGGCTGCAATAGGTAGCTTTATACTTTTTTGTATTGAAAGCTACCTAAAAGTAACGATTTGGAAATGTGCCAAATGATTTGGAAATGGACCAATGAAAATCTGCGTAGATATTCCCGTTTTTTTTTCTTTCCACTCTTGTGAGGATAAAAGAGAAATAATAAATATCAAAGACACGTGACTTTTAGGCCGAATTTTTTATTTGCAAGTTAAATTTCAGTAAAAATATTTATCCGCGTGCACTTTATTTTTATAAGCGAATAAAAATTCATATTTATTGTGACATCACGGAAATATTATCCATTGGGTTTTTTTTATCATTATGTATAATAACTTTGTTGATGCCATTTTTCATTACAATTAAATACAAACAATATTTTTATTTGTATACATGGTGTTTGGAAATGTGCCAAACGATTTGGAAACGGACCAATGAAAATCTGCGTAGATCTTCCCAGCTTTTTTCTTTTCTTTTCTTCTACAAAATAGGGATTGCTTCGCGATACCAATCGGTATCGCGAAGCGATTACGCGGGGGGTTGGAGAGCGTAGCGAGCAGTGGGCAGAGCCCTCCTAGTTTAGGGGAAAAAGGCGACAATCCTTTATGTCATTAATTATTCAGAATTTCGCTTACTATATTTGTTTATTGGCACATTGAAAAGTTAAGAAGTATTAAAGCTTAAAAAAAAACTGAGTTAAAAAGTAATAATAGATCTTCCGTTGTCAAAATGTTAAAAATGTACACAAATGGTTGGAAATGATGCAAAGAAATATGTAAATTGCAATGTTATAACTGCAGACAGCGAGAATAATGATTCCGTATTTTATTTTCATCATTATTCTAATCAAAATCGGATTCGAGACAGCTCCAGTATTGCCGAATGACTAAAAGTAAATTTTAATTAATAGAAATTCCCCAAGTTTTTCCCCAAATCTCTATAATAAAACCGTAAGTCATGTGACTGTCATCAACAGTTCCGGAATGCCCGCTTCACTTTTTCATATGCCAAGCGGCCATTTTTATTCAAAATTATTTTTTCGAATAAAACTTCATAAATGTTACATTTTTAGAAAGATCGTTCAAAATAAATAAATATTTGAGAGATGACTTAAGTTCAATTATGTATATATTCTCCAATAACTTTAGTTGAAATTAGCTTCGCAGTTCAAATTCTCTATCCATGAAAGTAAACAAAAAAAAAGATTCATTCGTCGTGAAGGTTTAAAATATTAAACCATTAAGCCATGGAGATAATAGTTCGTAAAGTAAGTTTTCCGTGAAAGATTTTTTTTGGAGCGCTGCCTGGTGTCAAAAAAAAAATAATTCGCACCAGTGACACAATCAAAGTTTACCATAATTATGTGCTATACAACTCAACTTCATTCTTTATCTTTTCTTGATGTAAGCTGAATGTAAACAAATACAATTCATGTAATGATATTTAATGAATCAAATTTCGAAACAAATTGTCAGTTAATTTGGTATTTATGTATTATACGTGCAAGGAAGAGAGACCACCGAAAATGATTGTTAATCACCAATCATATTTACCATTATTAATGACCAATCGCTTTCAAAACAGTAATTTAATATACATTCATAAAATACATAACATCAATAAGTACTTTTGTGTTATTTGGGAGCAAAT
Source organism: Maratus michaelseni (assembly GCA_963931845.1). Lineage (NCBI taxonomy): Eukaryota > Metazoa > Arthropoda > Arachnida > Araneae > Salticidae > Maratus > Maratus michaelseni. The sequence continues at coordinate 454,931,617 of OZ007589.1, read as the reverse complement.
CTCGCCAATAGCATTTTTAAAATCGCCAGTACCAGCTTTTATTTTTCGCGTGTGCAAATTAGAAACGATACTTTGATTTTGAAATCAAATGTTCTGATGGAACAGCTGTCGTAGACGCACCGGGGCACTATATTAACTATAGAGTTGCAATATATAGAGAAAAAACGGGTTGTTGTAATTAGAATTATAGGCGGTAATGTTGGCGTGGCGTATTTACAAGTTACGGATCTTAATAGTCAGTAGACATTAAGCAGAAATGCCAAAGTAAGGGAATTATACAGTTATGAAAATTCCTGAACTATATAAAAATAGGAGAGCAGAGAAAAACAGAGTCGAACAGAGATCGGCATCTAGAAGGAAGTTCATGAATTTTAATCAGATTCTACGCCACGGGTCAAAAGTGCTGACACAAATATGGTTTAAAAGGAATGTGATTATCAAAACTGGCTTCCAAAAGTTCAATGTTTCACCAAACCATACTCGAAAATTACGTGTTATAATATGCACCCCGATTATGTCACATTATTCAAGACGTTTTAAATGAGAATAATGATAGATTTTCTAATCTCCCGTAATCAAGTCTACAGCCAAAGTTAGAGAGAAACAAACAAACAAAAAAATATTGGCAACAATATGGTTCAGTGTAAATGTGGATATCATTAAAGACTTTCACAAAATAGACTTCAGTGCACCAAATCGTATTAACTAAAAAACGCCATTTGGCAATGGATCCAATTACGGAAAACTACTTAATATGTTTAAGAATCTCCTCATTAGAAAACATATTGCAACTGATAAGCAAACGGATATGAAGCATAAATGCTTAAGTTGGTTAAGCGGTTTTTGTCAAGAAAGATGAAATACATAACAACAAAAAATATGCAAAATACTACCATGATCGCAAAAGTTTTTGATTTGTCTATTAGAATCTTCCGGTTTGGCGAAGGATTACGGTAAAAATAAATTATGAAGAAAAGTAACGTGTTACAGTGCTTAACATACATTTAAGGGAGACCAAACTGGTCGCGGCTAGTATGTTAATAGTCTCCAAAAATTTCCACACGAATTACTGGTCCCCCCCCCCCAAAAAAAAAAAAAAAGAAACCCTCCCAAAATGGAGACAAAATCCCGAAATCGTTGGTTGCGAGTTGAACTCGACACTACCACCATAACCAACGAACGCTCGGCAACGGTTACTCCAGTTATCTATACTAATATTATAAAGGAGTAAAGATTGTTTGTTTGTTTGTTTGTAGGGGGTAATCTCTGGAACTACCGAACCGATTTCAAAAGTGATGGTGGCAAATTGATGGTGACAACCCCTGCTCCAACATAGGCTATATTTTAAGTCGGTGCCACTAACCCCAGGGGGTGCAGGAGCAAAAAACGTTCTAAAATTGCGATTTTTTAGCTATCAAACTGGCTATCAAGCCCTGACAGCTTGCCAGCCGGTTCTGTATGTATGTATGTACGTACGTAATGCGATAACTCTTCATAGAAATATCCGTTTTCCTTCAAATTTTGTTTATAGGTTCACTGTGTTAAGGCGCTTCTCTGATTAGTTTTCGGGATTGATTGGTTAAGTATAAAGGGGGGAACGGGGGGATAATCCCCCCTTAATTTATATAAATGGGTTTTTCATGCAGAATTATTCTATTTGCTTCAAAATTTGTTTATAGGTTCATTGGGTTAAGACGTTTCCCTGATTAGTTTTCGGGATTGATTGATTAAGTATAAAGGGGGGGAACGGGGGGCTAATACCCCCCTTAATTTATATAAATGGGTTTTTCATGCAGAATTATTCTATTTGCTTCAAAATTTGTTTATAGGTTCATTGGGTTAAGACGCTTCCCTGATTAGTTTTTGGGATTGATTGGTTAAGTATAAAGGGGGGAACGGAGTGGGCTAATCCCGCCTTAATTTATATAAATGGGTTTTTCATGCAGAATTATCCGATTTTCTTCAAATTTTGTATATATATTCATTGTAATTAGAGATTTACCTGATTAGTTTAAGGGGTTCATTAGTTAACTATGGGGGGGGGGTAACGGGGGGATGACCCCCCCCCCCTTAATATATTGTTTATTTCTTTATTTTTCGATGGGCTTATTTCAAATTCTTTGAAATAAGAGTATAATATACAATTAGTGTGAATAGCCTGTGAACTCAATGCCCTCAGTTTAACTGGGCAGTTTTATTTTTATTTTTTATACTGAAGGAGCTAGAAATTTGAAATTTGTCATTGTAGTTACTTATAAGATGTAAATGCTCTCTAAGAACAAAATAAAGAAGAAATTTAAATTTAAAAGGGTGAAATGAGCGAAAAGCGTTCTAAAAACAGTCTAAATTACAATTTCTATGAAATCTCTGGAACTACAGAACCGATTTCAAAAGTAATGGTGGCAAATTGATGGGGACAATCCCTACTCCAACATAGGCTATATTTTATGTCGGTGCCACTAACATCAATGGGGTGCAGGATCGAAAAATGTTCGAAAATTGCGACTTTTTTATACTGAAGGGGCAAGAAATTTGAAATTTAGCATTGTAGTTACTTATAAGATGTAAATGCTCTCTAAGAATAAATTAAAAAAAAAAATCGAAATTTAAATGGGTGAAATGAGCGAAAAGCGTTCTGAAGTCATTCTACATTACAATTTCTATGGAATCTCTGGAACCACGGAACCGATTTCAAAAGTGATGGTGGCAAATTGGTGGTGACAATCCCTGCTCCAACAGCCTCTTTAATAAAAAACTATGCGTTGCTGACGACTGGGTTTTTCGCTAATTGTTGCACCAGATTAATCTCGGAAAATGAAACATTTGAAGTTACTGAAAAAAATGATAGCTCAAAAAGTATTTGTCAGAAAATTGTTAGGCAAACTGCGTTTGAAAGGTAAAAAATTGTATTTTTCTTGATATAAATTTCAAATCTAATGATTATGCCGTTTTTCAAATATTGAATTTCAAAAATTACCAAATTTTCCAATGGAGTACCATAGCGAAACCTTCATGCGTAAAAGTATAATGATAAGGGCGACGTGTCCTGACGTGTATATTGGCTATAGCATGAGTCACAAATTATAGTAGCCTTATTATTCTGTTAAAATATAAAAGTTATTTATGAAATGTCAATATTTTGTTTGATTAAAGGTTCGTTAAAAGAAATTGACCAGCGTAGCGGGCGTAGCTTGCTAGTCTACTAATAAAAAGAAGAGTTTTTGTAACACTCATGAAGATAGTCTATAGTAAATAAATTTGGTACAAAAACATTGTGGAGAGAAAAATGTTAGAATACACTGAAAAAAAATATTTTTCAAAAATTGATTTATATTTTTTAATTTGTTATTGATTTTCCGCAATGAGCACGATCAAAAAAATATTTCCAAATTGAAGCTCTTGACTTTGAATCTATAGCAGAATTTTTATCTCCATAATATTTTGCAACACGTCTGAAATGAATTGGCTCAATTTAAACATATTGCGAAAAGATTTTCTTTTCAATTGTTCTGAATTCACCTAGTTTAGTTGGAATCGAGTATCTATCTATATTATAAAAGACAAACGGGTCTGTGCGTAACGCTGACGTCATTTTTCGAACGGTAACACTTGACGATGAAATTTCACTTTTGCGATTTTTGCTACTGCCATTTATTTAATTTCTAAACATCGCACATTTTAATTTTTTACACTGTTATATAGGGAAAAAAATCTAGTTTCAAAATGCAATTCGTTTGGAAACTCTATCGCAACTTACTCATTTATTTAACGCATTTATTATCATGCATTTAAATTAAATTTTATATAAAAATCTAGCTCTGTCAGACGATTACAAAATATTAATCCGTTTGCACTTTAAACACTATAAAAAGTTCAGCATTTGTTTCCAGCTCATATTACATAACGAAATTAAAACTTTAATAAGCAATCAATGAAATAGTATAAATAAAACATAAATTAACAGACATTTAATTGAAATAAGCGCTTAAAACTGCTGAAATTATCAGAATAAAAAAAACTGTTGTTGATAACGAAATTTTTAGCGATTTCTTCGGCTATTAACTTCTGGCACGAATCCAATACGAAATGACCACTTTTAATAAATTTCGAAATTTTATTTGAATATATAATTGACATATTTCATAAGAAATGCTGTTTGGTGTTATTAGGGGGCAATCTAAAAAAAATGATTCAATGCAAAAAATCTATTAGAGTTTTCAATTAAAAAAAAATAAATGGTTTTCACACATATTCTCTATTTTGGGAAGCCCGGGTTGAATACCCTAGTATTAATGACATATAAAATTACTACTTCTTAAGATGTTGAGTGAAGAAGTGATACCGTAAACAGGTAACTAGGCTGCAACAGGGTTCTAATTATTGCTTAACGTTTGCATATTTAGAAAACTGAAACTTTTAATCTGTATCAGAATCTTTATCACCGTTAATACCTGCAATCTGCACTATGCATAGATTTCAGGCAGAATATAGCAATTTAAACAAACTACGAATATGATGTTGTTCACATTTCGCCAAAACTCACATTTAATGGGCATTAAAAGAACTCCTTTTAATGGTTCTTCACTCACCAAGCTAGCTTGGTTGAAATCGAGAATACTAATCACATATTAATTTCCTACTTGTTATGGTGCTGAGAGAAGAAGCGACACTGAAAACAGGTAATGCGAATTTAATGCTATGTCAAAAATGTAAATTATGGTTATTTCACAGTGAAGTAGCGTTTCGCAGATTTTGATCTAAGAACTTTAAAACTGTTTGTGAAAATGGAATAAATTAAACAGAGCCCATGTGTTATTTTGGGAACGTGCAAGTTAAAATTTCACATTGATGTTAGGTTTACTGAAGCATTACGAAGCAGGAAAGGAAGCAGTTATTTTATAAACGCTTTTATGAAAATTGCAAACTGTATTTCATTTACAAAAAATGTACAGTCATGGAAAAAAAGTATCACTAAGTCTGCGTCAAATCATCGTATGAAAATGTGACAAGTACCAGTCGATTAGTAATAACGTCCACTATACTTAAATTCTACGAGGGAAAGTCATTAAGTAAGTCACAAAAGATAATTAAATAATAACTTATAATGATATTCCCTTCAAAACTATTTTTATTTCTGAACATATTCTCCACCAATATTTATGCACTTATATCACCGTTTTATCAGTGCCCAAACACCAGCTGCATAACATTCTTTGGGTTGGAGTCTCAGCCACATTAGGACTTCAAGTTGAACACAGGAGACAATTCAAAAGTTTGGTTGGCAACTTCTTCAACATCCACCGTACAGCTTCGACTTAGCCACAAGCGATTTTCATCTGTTTAGTCCACTAAAAAACCATCTTGGAAACAAGATGATGTTCACAGATGGTGAAAAGGTTCAACTTGAAGTCCTAATGTGGCTGAGACAGCAACCCAAAGAATGTTATGCAGCTGGTGTTGGGGCACTGATTAAACGGTGATATAAGTGCATAAATATGGGTGGAGAATATGTTGAGAAATAAAAAAAGTTTTGAAGTGAATATTATTGTAAGTTATTATTTAATTATTTTTTGTGACTTACTTAATGACTTTCCCTCGTACATTAGTCTTCTACATATGAGGGAGTTATAATGACAGCGGAGTAAGTCACAATTTAGTGATTTGAGTAATGTAGGGTTTTAGTGAAAGTTGCCGTATTCCGTTGCATTAAATGGTCCAACTAGTTCTGCCATTTAGCGACTGCATAAGTGAACTATGACTTATTTCACTGTCACAATGAGCAGAAATTAATATACTTTCAGTGAAAATAGGGTTATCTAGATTTTCCAAAATTTTGACTTACTCCACTGTCATTTTAACCCCCTCACATAGAAATTGTAACAAACTTAACATTTTTCGATATTAACACCTAATTTTGATATCACATTTAGATTTTTTGGTAAATTTTGCCTTCATATATGAAACGGAAAGTCATTCGGCGAGGTACACTGGTGTTCAGAAATTAAGGGGCAGTGACAAATTTCGGACGTATCGTCGCATATCTACTGAAACTCGTGAGGAAATGCCCGAAATGGCCTTGAACTTTAAGGATGTAAAGAACATGTCTGACTTCGTGTTTTCAGTGAAGATTTTGTCGCGAGAACATTTAGAGGGGGGGGGGATAATAACTTTTGTCAGACACATACAAACAGACAGAGTCACAGACAGACATTTTCTAAAAACAGTCAAATCGTGTTCAGGACCTTCTAAAACGTATAAATCCGTCGAAAACCGGAAGTCGAAAATTTTCATAAATCCAATACTTTCTTCTTGCAAAGATAGAAGAAAGTAATAACTGAGGTGCACTACAACAGGTTTTGTATATATTACGGTTTTGCGTAGTACTTATCATTCATTTTCAGAGACGTAGAACAGAATTCCGTTACAGTATTGACTATGATCGATCTATGATGGGTTTTCCACTGTGGTATGTATTTTCAAACATCTAATTTTTAGTGTATTATGTATTGTGTATAAATTCTACAGATCAAAATATAGGGATGCACTGCATAATTTGCACACATTACCGCACACTGCCAGCAATTTCTGAAAATTGGTTTTTACTGTGTTGCATGTTTTGCAAAATGTTTCATACTCTATGTCGGATTGGGTGAATTTTTGGTTCTTGTTATTATGGCATAACATTTTCCTATTTGGTGCTGCGAATTTTTGAATCTGTAGGCGCACCTTCATCACCATAAACATATGACATGTTGAAATTTCATGCCGAATTTCACATTTTAAATTAACTAATCCAGTGACTGCATTATTCACTTTTCTCCAAAACGAATCGTCTTTTTCATGGTTCACTCAATCGAATATCTTTGAATTAGAGAAACAATTCTCGAATTAATCTCCTACTAGTTATATGACGCTGAGTGAAGAAGCTAAATTGAAAAACGGTAATGCGAATTTAATGTCACGTCAAAGGTGTAAATTATGGTTATTTTACTGATAAACAGCAATTTATAGATTCCGTGCCAAGAACTCTTTAATACATTTTACGAAAATAGAATAAATTAAATAGAAACAATTGCTGCGTTTACCCGGATGTTATGTTTTATACTTTCTTCTATCTTAACAAGAAAAAGCATTGGATTCATGAAAATTTTCGACTTCAGGTTTTTTGACGGATTTATACATTTTAGAAGGTCCTGAACGCAATTTGGCTGCTTTTAGAAAATGTCTGTCTGTGAGTCTGTGACTCTGTCGACAAAAACTTTGTGGGCGCTCTGTCTCAAGAACTAATGCACGAAATTTAATAAAACTTTATATTCAGTTAGACCCTGATATAAGTTGGTGCTGATTAGTTTTTGGAGAAAATCGCAAATTTGGTGGCGCTGCTATGCTGCATTTTTCGCGATTTCCGCAAAAGCTCTATCTCAAGAACTAATGCACTTATTTTCATCAAACTTCAGATTCAGTTAGACCTTGATATAATTAGACGCGCGTAACGATGACGTCATTTCGCGAATGGCATCACTTGACGGTGAAATTAAGCCTTTGCGCAGATTTAAAACTATACATTCTGGAAAATTACTTTAAAATTCATAAAACGTCAGTAAATTGAGATACGCTTTTCAAACAAATAACATTGAAAGTACATTTTTTTATTCGACCGCATAAAAATTGAATGTGTTTAGAAGTAAATGTCTTTACTTTATAAAGATCAAATAAGTTAATCTTTCGCAATTGGATTAGACACAGATTAAAAAATATACATGCTTTAAAATTACTTTAAAATCCATAAAAATCAGTAAATTGAGATAAATTTTTCAAACTATTTTTGAAAGTGCAATTTTTTTCGAATTGACTGTTAAAAAAAATGAAATTATGTGATATTTAGTAGTTACAAAAATGCAGTACAGGCAAAATTTAATAGTTAGGTTGTTGCTACCGTCAATGTGATCTCGACATTACTCACGGATATGTTTTTGTTCATAATATAGATGGTATATGAAAGCGAATTTCGCAAAATGTTACGACATTTGGTTGATTGTTTTTCATTGTCAGAAAAATCGTATATTTTTCTATTGTATGCGCAAAGCAAACGCGCATTCTCATTTATAAAGCTGAGAAATTTTACTATGACTGAGTCAAAGTAACGCTATTTTTTCTAATTGTTTTTTTTTTATCGATTTATGGTCGATAATGCACAAAGCTCCGTCATTGTTATTGTCGTATTATTGTATTTTAATTTATGTTAATCCGGGCAAAGCCGGGTGGTTCTGCCAGTTTAATATAAAAATCCCCAATCTAACAATCTAAAAAAATATATTAAGTGTAAAAAATATATTAGAGTTTTCAATAAAAAATTAAATAAATGGTTTTCACATATATTATCTATCCTGGGAAGCCGGGTTGTACGTCTAATAATAAACATTTTATCATTATACATAAAATCCAAATGGAAATTTCGTTTCGGATGCTTATAACTTGAGTTCTGTTGAATGGATTTTGATGGGACTTATACTGTTAGATATTTTTTCAAGGAAGGTTTTAGCATACAAGATTTCGTTCTACGTTAAGATATGGGGGAAGTTCTATAATCAGGTGAACCCGATTAGGAAAGATTAGCCTTTAAAAAATTTCTGCTGTACGGATTTTGATGGAAATTGCATTGTTATTCAGATATTTTTTCAGGAATGGTATTAGTACTTTGGCATTGTTCTACGTTACTTAGTCATAGAGTTATGGGAAAAAGTCTATAATCAGATGGATCCGATTATGAAAGATTAGTCTTTTAAAAAAATGTACTGGGTGGATTTTGATGAGACTTGCATTGTTAGATAAATTTTTAAGGATGGTTTTTGCAAATTGTATACCGTTCTATCGTTCTTTACTAAATCCTACAATAAATGATCAACTTAAAGAGTTGGTCTTTAACAACTCAACTTTTGTCTGCACGTGAGAAAATATAACAGCGCAATGGCGTTCGTAGCGTTTTCAGCAATGCGGAAGGACATTCCAAATAAACGTCCCTATTGCTTTAAAATACAAGGTCAAATTCACCCCATATATTTCGCTTGATTCAAGGTTCGTTTGAAGAAACCGACTAGCGTTGCAGGCGAAGTCTGCTAGTTATTTTTATACATTCTATGAGTTTATAAATTTTCTGGTGGGGTTTTTTGCTTTAGCTTCATACTTATGTGGTTATTTTAATTACTTTGTTTAAGAAATTTTCTTTAACAATTAAACATTTTATACAAATAAGCATTTAGTTATTTTGCAAACAATTTATTTAAATAAGTTTCATAATCAAAGGTTTTAATTAAAATCAACATAAATGTCCTAAAAACATATACATACCATTTCATAAAAAAATTTATTGAAGGTTTTTCGACTCCATATACAAAACACCTCCAGTAAATTTTTTTATGAAATGGTATGTATATGTTTTTAGGACATTTATGTTGATTTTAATTAGTATTTGTAGTTTAATTAGTATTTGCAGTAAGGTGAATATAGATTTAAAGAGTATGTTTTATCATAACTGAAGTTTTTAATTAATAAAAGATCCGTTTTCATATGGTGATGGCATATATATATATATATATATATATATATACAAATCTACTTAGTTTTGTAATACTACATAAAAAGGGAAGAAAACACAGTGCGAATAAAATCTCCAAACATTACTGCTTCCAAAATGAAATATTGGTACATTAAGCTGTTTTTTAGTGCGGCAATCTACTAAACAACCCCTTTTTTGAGACAGTTTCAGGAATACATATGAGGATATTCATGAAGTAAATATCCCAAATTTCAGAAAATTTCGAAGGGAAAAGGGTTTCGAGAAAGGAAAACAAATATACTGAAATGTTCTTGGGTAGCAAAAAAATTTCACAGAAAGTGCCACACAAGAATGTAATATATAGAGGTTATAGAAGTCTGTTTTCTTTCTTCGCTCTGGTATCCTTTTCACTTTTATTGATCACGCCTTGTCTGTTTTGGACAAACAAATACTTCGGGAGAATGATGCCTAATGGAATTCGAAGGAAATTTGAATAGAGATCTCACTTTTTCGGGTTCTCCTTTAACGTGTGCCAGAGAAAAATCAGATAAATAAAAGGACTCTTGTTCAATAGGACACTGTTACAAACAATAAGTTTAAAATTTTGTTTTGGTTTATTTTCAGTTAACTGCATAATGTATGAAACTGATGTTTGTTATTTTCGATGCCTTCAGAATCCATATAATTCAAGATCTGATTTATATAAAGTAAGAACGAAAAATTATGTATCACACTTAGATTATGAAACACTTTCCAACATTAACACAATATTATTAAAAAAGTTTTTTTTTTTTTTTATCTATGATCGTTCATAATGTCATTTTTAACATAACTCATTGTACTACCCATTTTCACAGACATTATTTTATTTTCAAACACATAAACAAGCAGTGTACATGTCTAAAAGGTCTTAAAAAATACTTTTAAAACTACACAAAAATAGTCAATCTGTTAAAAATTGTAAAAGAGTAAAAATATTTTCACTGGTCGCACCTCAGGCATCTTCGGTCACTGATGTTATGTTTTCTTATGTTTGTACAGATTGACTGACGAAGCAGAAAACATAACATCAGTGACTGAAGATGCCTGAGAGCGACAGGTGAAAATATTTTTACTATTTTACAATTTTTAACAGATTGACTAGTTTTGCGTAGTTTTAAAAACATTCTTTAAGACTTTTAGACGTGTACACTGCTTGTTCATGTGTTTGAAAATAAAATAATGTCTGCGAAAATGGGCAGTACAAAGAATTATGTTATTAAGAAATTTCAGTTTTTCATGCAACGAAATCGATCAAAATCCGCCCTGTAACAGAATTATTTTGTGCGTCTCCGTAAATTAATATAAATGATACGCACTCCTTAATGTATAGAAAACATGTGGTGCGCCTCAGTGATTCTTTTTAATTTCATTATGTTTGAAGTACCATAACATCATTACAATGCATCGCAAACAGTTTTTCCTCCATAGTTTATAATGTAATGGAATTCCTTTGAGCGTCTCTGTAAACAAACTATAAATGCTACTTATTCTATACCCCTGAGAAATAATGTTTTTGTGTATCTCAGTGATTTATATAAAATTTCATTCTATCGAATTAAAATTAAAGAAAACTTGCTAAAAAGGTGCATTTAATGTCACAAATATAAAAAGGTGTCACAAATATAAAAAGATGTCACAAATATAAAAGATGTTGTTACATAATAAACTAGTTTTTAAAAACGTAAAAACTTCCGAAACTTCGCGCCGAGCGCTTTTGATCAGACATTGATCGTCATCAGGGTAGCTTTGACTGCATACTGAAAATCCTAATCGTAATCCGTCCTCGGCTGGGTAACCAGGTGAATCTACTTTACAGTGGAGGGGAGAGGGAAGGCAGTGAACTGAACATTTATATCCAACTTTAACAAAACATCTTCTATTTTAAAAACTTTAACTATATACCGGGAATGTTATAACACATATTATCATTAATAGCCTTATTACCTTTTATTACAATTTCTATGGACTCTTTTATTAACGAAATATAATAATGGGAGGTAGGAATGATGATTCTTGCTTCATTAAAACGAATACTTAAATTTTGCTGTAGGTTAAGTCTTGCTAACGCTGTGGTTTTTTACTAAACTTAATATCACTCACGTGTTCTTTCAATCTGTCCTTAAATTTACGTCTGGTCAGTTACCAATGGATTTATGTCAATACCCGCGATTTCATCATTAGGAATAGAGTCAATCTTGCTATGTATTAAATCTTTCGGTTTTCTTGTTTTTTTAACTACCAGATTAATATTAAATTTCTTTACTGCATATCTTAGCTTCTCGTATAAACCAGGAACATAACTAATGTTATAAAATTTAGGTTTTTTTTTAACTGGATTGCTCTTATGTACTTTATATTTCATTTCGTAGACCAGTTTGTTAATAAAATGTAGGGGGAAACCATTTACCTCGGCGATGAATTTAATTTATTTCATTATTTGGAAAAGTGTCAGTGCATATTTCAAAGGCTCGTTTAACATAAAACTTACAAGCTGCTATTTTGTATCCAAAAGGAGAAGCGCTGTCATGAGGTATGGTGTGATTTGACCTATTGAGTTTTCTATAAACATTTCTATCTAATTTTCCATCATTCCTAGTCAATCCAACGTCTAAAAACGGTAAGGTCTTTCCATTTTTTATTTCTAAAGTGAATTTTATGTTATCGTCAAATGTATTGATTGGGCAAAAGCCTCGGACACTTGGATAAATTGCAAATAAAAAGCAAATGAATGAAATTTGTGTCTTTATTTTATACTTAAAATAAAATTACGAACTTCTTTAATGATTTTAATTAAACATTGCTACTAATATCGAATTATTTAAAGAAATGCACTGAAAATAGTTTGGCCTTATTTTTTTGGCGTCACAAGAAACGGCGGGTAGCCCCGGACATATTAATCAATGGTGTTCCAACCGTTTTTTGGCCTTACAAACATCACAATTATAATAAAAGTTTGATGCATCTATAAAAACACAATCTTCATGGGCCCAGTCTTTGCATTCCCGGCACTGAATCCAGTCTTCTTCAAATGTTTCTCCGCATAGGATGCATTCTGTCTCGTTTTGTCGAAAATTTATTGACGGAAGCAAAACACTCACTCACGACTAACTTACTCGGCGCTCACGTCGCAATGAAACTGTATTTGTTTCGACTCTAGAGGGCGTTCATTTACACTAACTCTTTATTTACGCAACACTTTGAATTTCTTAGAAATGAAATGTCCGCGGTTACCCGACTTTCCCCTATCCTGTAAAAATTCTTTTAGTTCATCAATACAATAATCCCATACAATAAACACATCATCAACGTATCGCAAGCCCTACTTTAACTTACAGGTATTTAAGATTTGTTGTTCTAATGGACTTAATTTAATTTCTGCTAATAACCCCGATATATGTGATCCCATTGGGGTGCCTTTTATGTGTTTATAGTATATTTGGTTAAATAAAAATACGTTGTTTTTTGTAATCAAATTGAATGCAGATTTTAAAGTTGTTTTTATATCCATGTTAAATAGGCTATGTTAAATAATCTATAACAATCTTCTTCACTTCGTTTAAATCAATGGAGGGGTATAAAGATACAATATCCAAACTTGCTATTATTTTCCTTCAAATTACATAATATCTTCGATTCGATTAATGAAATCAGTGGTTGAATTTAAAGCATGGTTAGAAGGTGTAAGAATTGAGTTAAGGAAAGAAATAATGGATTTTCAATACTGTAGGTGGGTTCTGAACATTTAGTAACAATAAGTCTAACAAGGAGAGTGCCAAGCTTGGTAATCACAGATTTTGATTATTTTTATATATGTTGTAGGGTAGAAGCCCCTTAGTCTCAGGTTCAATGGATTTTATACAACGTTCCTTAGTTCTCGAGAAATGGGGAGTCTAATATTATACCACAACTTAAATACTTACTTTGTAAAGAAATAACTACGTTGGTCGTAGCTTAGTTGATATGGCGTCTGTTCGTTGATCCGAGAGCTCGGGTTCGAGGCCGGAAAGCGCTACGTTTTTTTAAAAATAAATATACTTGTAATTATATTTTAATAATCTCATTTAAAAATTTTGTTAAAATAATTAAATTTTATTTTAGCATTTTTGATTTTTAAACCATTATTAAACATTTCTCATCATTTAAAGAGATTAAAAAAAAATGGATCTATTATTGACTAGTAAAAATTCAAAAACCATTACAAAATCAGCATATTTACTATCGAATTATATAATTCTTCTCCCATCGCAATAGAAAACGAAGATATTTCAGATGCTGGATTATTTGTTAAAAAACAGTTTTCTGATTTTTATCGAATCTCGACACTTCAGATTGATCTTCTTGTGAACTGCAGCTTATTTCTTTCATTTTTATATGATTATAAGCTGTTATAGAATGATACGCACTTGTGCGATAAAGATTGAAAACAAGAACCACTTAACTGCACCAAACTGAAAAAAAGAAATAACCAAAGTCTGTTGTGGGGCACTCTAGTTACAATAAAATAAAACATAAATATGTTGTAATTTAATTTTTATGCTAATTTTTAATATAATTAGGCTTCTTACTTTAAAAACAGAGTAGTATTATCATCGCATTGACTTCCCTTGTTAAGGTAATTTATAAATGATGTTTCTTTACAATCATGAATTGACACAATTGTTCAATATCGTTTCATCGATAAAGCATATATGAAATACATTTTTTTAATTAACCGTTTAATGATGTTTTATACAACAATTTAGTTACAGATAAAAAAATAAGTATGTTAACATTATAATTAATGCGTAATATTATAATTTTTAATTGAGATTATTAAATTATAATTACAAGTATATTTATAAAAAAAAATTAGGAAAACAAGCGTTAAACGCTCCGGCCTCGAACCCGGGTCCTCAGAACAACGAGCAGACGCCATATCAACTCAGCTATGACCAACGCAGTTACTTTGTTACAAAGTAAGTATTTAAGTTGTGTTATAATATTAGAACCCCCCCCCCCCAATTTTTCGAGAACTAAGGAGTGTTGTATAAAATCCATTGAACCTGAGAGTAAGGGGCTTCTACCCTACAGCATATATAAAAATAATAAAAATCTGTGATTACCAAGCTTGGCACTCTCCTTGTAAGAGGAAAATTGTCTTTATGATCCTTCACGCGTCCTATTAACCTAGGCGTTGTTGAGGTTGTGTTAATTCTTATCTTATTCTTCATATCTGTAGGCCAAGTACCATTTCTGATTAATTCCTTTGCTTTTCTTACTATCGTAGAATTTGGATCTTTATATAATTGTTTACAACCCATTTATCTAATGCATTTCTGCATTTTCATAATATAGTCACTTTTATCAATGATTGCAAGTTTATTAGTTTTGTCGGTTTGGATATTAATATTTGAATCAGATTTAAGTTGCTTGATTGTGTGATTAAATCTGATTATCATAATCTTTCAGAAGTTAATTCAAAAATTGGTTTAAGATGACTTATCCGTGTCGTGAGAAAAACGATCGTCCGATTGGAGGTGCACCGCACGAACTCTTCGTCATATGAAGCAAAGTTTCGGATATTTCCAATTGAGAAATTCATGGAACTTCTCTAAACTTTAATATATACGATATAATGCAAAAACCTCTGCATTGATATTTTCATCCTAGTTCAAAGAAAAAATTCTTCAAAAATATGCATTATCTTGACCGAAGATAGTATACATCTCCATAAGGTAAGGTGTTGCAAATGCTTCTAGATTTTTAGAGCGTTTTCTTTTTTTTCCATTTAAATGACATTGATAATTTAATGACTGATATTGATTTAAATGACTTTTTCAGGAAAATTTCCTACTGGTTTTGATATTATTGTGCTATTTCCCTAAGCGTGTAAATATTTTAGTACAAAAAAGGGTTATTTTAATCTATCTAAACTCCTCAAAAATTGACTATGCACGGCATGCACAGTAAATTGGTGTAGGTGATTCCGATCATCTGAATAATATAGTCATCTGAAACAAAAACAAATGAAATGGATTCATAAATTATATTAAACCAGTGGACCCGTGCGAAGATTTCGCACTGCATTTTAATATTTTTTAGATGCAAGTTTAAATTTATATGTATAAAAATAAGGACTAAAAATATCTGCAAACAGCATTAGTCAAGCCAGAATATCGTCTCATTTATCCCATCAAAGTTACAGTAATACAATCGCTGATAGGTAAAGCAAAAAAAAATATATATATATATATATATATCAATCGTATTTTAACTGCATTAGAAGATAACATCATCTGTTTTGGGAACAAAGAAAAATAAATTGAGCATTTGAATTTAAATTTTGCTCTTTAATCATAAATAAAAAATAAACCCGTGCAGCAATCTTTATTTTACATTTTTTTAAATTATTGCTGAGCACGATAAAATGCGGTATTTTATATTTGTGACAACATTAATTTGAGGAAAACGTTTCATTTCACTTATGAAAACGATGCCGATTTAATTTTTAATTATCAGCAAATTTTAAGAAATAAGAACCTGATGGTGTCGGCTTTAGAAGATGGAGATCAAGTATTTAAATAAATTTCTTCCTCAGCTCTTCGTCTGTAGAAATTTTTTTATGGTGCCATTCTGTGGAAGCGAAGCCTCTCAGCCGTTGCCCCATCGTCTAACGAGCAACGTTTCCAGGGAGAACCACGTGGAGGTGGGCTATCATCTCTCCCCTTCGCAGGACCATTCCTCTGCTCATACGTTCTTGCCTGAACGTTGTCTTCCCAGAAGGAAACAGAGCAGAGTGTGTCCCGCTTTTAAGGATTCAGTCACTGACTATCAGTGACTTTACAACATCTGCAACAAAAGCAACAGCAGAAGATCTTCTTAAGCCGTTTTCGAAATTTCCCTTCCTTTTTTTGAGGCTGTTGTTCATCGTTTTCGGGTGTTGGATCAGCCAGAGGACCCGAGATCCATTGTATGTCCTCGAACCTGATGAAGCCAGATTCTTCTAAGCAATCATCGAGAAATCTTTCCATGTGATCTTTGTCACAATACTTCTTTGGTTTCTCGAAAGGAATATCCGAAACGATGAGTCGAGCATCTTCGTAGATAGCATCTGGTTCTGAATCTTCAGTAGCAGTTTCGTAATCACTGAGATCCGAACTCGCTTCAGAGACATCGAAAAATAGAACTGAACTCGTTTCAGAAGAAACATCGTAATACACATCTTCATCATCTGCTGGAAGTTTTACCCTATTTTTAGTTACATGATCGACCATGATAACGATGCCGAGCAAGATGACAATGCCCGCAGCCAAAAGATAGCTTCCTTCATACACAGTGAGGAGCCACAGAACGCAAAACAATGCGAAAAACATGGTGATGTTAGAAATTCCAAGTATGACACACTCGAATTAAACGATAAAAATATTAAGTTACTCGCAGAAAGTTTTTTTTTTCTCACAAAATACACAGTTTGAAATCAGAGGATTAGCAATACAAGCTACAATTTCAAAAGTTTCCGTAAGGAATGAATGAAAAGTTTATGGATTGTTTAAATGTACTTTGCAACAATTAATCCTTTGTTGTGTTTTGGTTTCGAGAATAAAAATTTATTTCGACAACGAAAAATTATTAATGCAGCAATGGACGCACGTGAACAATTCACGGAACACTTTTTCAGAAGGCATTGTTGCTAAATGATGTTGTTAAAGTATTATTGATATAAAATATATTTGTTTTTCGTTTAGTGTTGCCGCAATGACGGAAAAAAAAACTAATAAAAATTGATCGATAACAATAGCGTTGAATTGTTAAAATATGGGGCTCTTATTCAGATAAATATATTTTCTAACAATTAAAGGACTATTCGAAACGATAAGTCGAGCATCATATTTTTTTATCTTATTAAATAGGAAATAATTATTTCATATTTAAAATAAAATATATACCAATGGATCAAAAACTTATTTTGGAAAGGAAGGGGAGAGGGGCGCCGAAATTCATGCTTGCCCCATATTAAAAAAAATTATTGTTTCAGCCCTACCATCATCATCATCCTCATCAAAAGGGGGGGGGGGGACATTAAAATCTTAAATGACAACCCCCCTTTTTTATTGCAGATTTGGGGTCTACGGGAAAAAATAATACGTAACTTTGTATTTAACATTTTCTTTGGAAAATTGTAGATGGCGCTGTAATAGAATAAAATGCAGTGAGAATCGTTTCCATTTAAAAGTCTGGAAACTCTTTCTAAAATATGGAACACGTATTTTCCCTTATTTCAATTCGATGTATATTACTCGAGTTATTCTACCGTTTGAAGACTTTTCGGACCCCCTGTATATGCAAGAGTAACAAAATAATTATAAAATATATAATATAAAATAAACCCGCGCGAAGAAATCATACTTTATCTTTCTTGTACTCTTTATTTTTTTTATAATCATTTTTTAACATCTATAATATGCGGCATTTCAGGAAAACCTTTCATTACATTTATATAAACAATGCCGACTTAAGTTTTAATGATCAGCAATTTTTAATCCAAAAACAGGTTTTAGGAAAATGTATTAGCACTATGTCAGAAGCCTGTTCAAAATCCTTTCATTTGGTATCTCATTCGTCGTCCTGCGTTTCGTATTTTCTTAGAAAAAGTGGATATTGACAGGAGAAATAATATATACGATTTGTTGGAGGCCAAACCAAAAATTAATAAAATTAATCATAATTTTGGAAAATGATGGCTGTTTGAAATTGGAGGTCAATTTGTCGCACTAATGTTTCAATTTTGAAACTGTTTAAAAAATTATTAAAAATCTTATATTTTAAAGGTTCCTCTAATTAAAATAGTCTAATTTATTATTATTTTTTTAAAAGTCGATAGTTTGCATGATTTAAGCGTGAGAACCAAACCGATTTAAAAAAAAAAGAACTTATTTAAAAAAATCGCTTTAAAATTTCTGATCTATCTTTTGTTAGCCGAGATACCGGTCCTATAAATTAGTTGTCGTGACTTAAACAATAAATTAAAAAAAAAAAAAAAAAAAAAAAAAAAAAAAAAAAAAAAAACCGGTTTTGAGGGAATATTCTAGAAAGTTAAAAAAATACGAGAAAATTTTTTTTTGAAAGTTTTTCGGGAGAACCTTTGTTACGGCTTTTCTTGGTCTTGCAGACGACTTTTGCGCATTCTATTGTAATTTTTTTGCCGCATGGCAACAGTTAGTCACTCCCGCATTTGTTGTGATATTCACACGAATAATTGAACATAGAATAAACCACAAAATGGAGCTATTTTATTAGCTAAAATGACTATGGGGTCATTAAATATCGCAATAAGAAGTCATTTCTTTATCATAATAAGGATAACATATAGTTATGTTATTTATTAATGATCGTAAGAATAATATAGTTATGTTCTTCAAGTGGTATTGTCCACTCATTCATTATGATAGTGTTCGAAACTGACTATGGTGCAGCTCGTTGAATTTAACCTAATGTAATGTAAATATGTGTATAAACATTTTAGTAATTTAGAAACTCTTTTCATTATTTGCATCAATGCATTACATATTTCCGTAATACAGTCCACTTAATTAATAACTTTAACGCAGCGTAAACAACCTCCCATTAACATATATTTTTGTGGTCTTTATTTAAGAAAAAATAATAAATATTTACTGATAAATTAGTCTTGTACACTAACTATAATAAAAACATTGTTAATTATGAACTCAAGAAAAAACAAATCTAATTCTAAATCTTCAGTATAAGGGAAAAAAAAATCTCATTTTCTGTTTAACTTAATTGAAAATAAAAAGAAATAATAGCAAAATTACTGACCGTAATTTGTAAATTTAATCACCAAGGATTTCTTCTTCAATTCAAAAGGAAATTAAATGTTAACTCTCTTGCCATTATTTACAAGAAAGGATTAATCTAAGCGAACAGGGATTAGGAAATGAGATCAGTTGCATCCAACTGTCTAAATTTGGAAGTCTGTATAACTTAAAATGAGTCTTAAGCACTTACAAAAACTTTATTGAATTTTATTTAATGATTTACATACTTAACGCGTTGATTCCGAGAGCCATGTGTATTAAAATATTTTCCCGGGGCGTTTTCTAATGTAAATGTTTATTATTAATTTACTTTATACAAAAATAATTTATTTCACGTCTAGATTTGTTTCTTATATGTAATATTTCTTATCTTTACTTAGAATCATACATTAATTACTTTAAGAAGGGAAGAGGTGTGATACAGTGTGACGGAGGGAGAGAGGTGGGATAACACTTTGTAACGTAACATTTAAAATATGAAAACACCAGTGGTGCGAGGATTTCGCACTGCAGTATAACAAATTTTAGCAACATCTAATATTTTTAAATGCAGATTTAGATTTTTACAGAAAAAAAATTAAGGATAGAAAAATCTGCAAACATTAGTCAAGCCAGAATATCATCTCATTTATTCATAACAATAAAATCTCAATAGAAAAAGTCACGCGTGTGATATATATATATATATATATATATATATAATATATATATATATAATATATATATATAATATATATATATATATATATATATATATATTTCTTTTTAACTGCTTTAGAGGATGACATCTTCTTCGGGAAAAACACGGGACAAAGAAACATAAAATTGAAATACACTTAAATTACAATTTAATCTATTATAACAAATCATACCTTCTATGCTACACGTGAATACCCATACTTCGATCGATCAATAATATACATTTCTTCTAAACGTTTCAATTTTAATTTTACTTTTTAATCATAAAAATAAAAAAACCCCTTAAGAAAACGTTACATTTTATCTCTTTTGTACTATTTATTATTATTTTTTTATAATCATTGCTGAGGATCATATAATGCGGTATTTTATTTCTGTGGCAACACTAATTTCAGAAAAAAATTCATTTCAATTATGAAAACAATGCCGATTTAATTTTTAATTAAGTGCAATTTTTAATCGAAAAACATGTTTTAACGAAATGTGAGTGTACTATGTCCGAAGCCTGTTCAAAATCCTTTCATATGGTATCTCATTTATCATTTATCATCTACGTTTTGTATTTTTTTTTAGAAAAAAGTATGGTGACAACAGCCGGGTATGTTTCAAGAAGCATAAATTAAGTTAATAAAAAATGTGTATTTTTATTCAGGAAGTATTATATATATTTTTTCGGAACTTTTACAGTGTAGGGACCTCGGCGAGTGAAGGAAATTTGGTAACATATTTTGTTCACTGTTTCATATACACAATCATTTTGTTCAATATTTATACAATTTATTTAATATAAAGAAGCCATTTATATATTTTTGTATACAAACAGAAGTAAATTGTATATAATAATAATAATAATATATATATACATAAAATGTTTATAAACATAAAAGTTCACCAGGTTTGTTTTATAGCTGTCTATATCATTTGGCAACAAATCTCACTTTCTGAACACCAAATTGCGCCAAGCTCTTAAAATAAACACCATTTACAAATCCAGGTCCTTTTTCGCAAACATGGGACTGACGTTTTAAGACAAAATAAAATGGGAGTTTTAAAAAAGTACTTTTCCACTGACTATAGGTATGATAGAGAAAATATGGGCTTGGCGAGAGAACGAAATTTGGCAACATATTTTCTAACAATCTGTTCACTGTTTCATATAGACAAGCTTTTTTTTTTAGGGTTTCGTTCATCTCACGAAACCCTATTCGTCCCGCTACGTTGTCTGTCGGTCACAGAGCCAGTTCTCAGAAATATATAACTTACAGAGTTGAAATTTTGTGTACTTATAGCTGAATACCTACTATGAAGCTGAAAATCATAAAAGTAGAAAAAAAAGCGTATTATTTTAATATAGAGAGATAAAAAACCAAAATTCTAACAGCCTTTTCCTATTAAATTTAAACATTTTTCGTTATAGCAGTTGCCAACAATTTCTTTCTACAATAATTAATTTTCTATTGAAAGATTTCCACATGAAAAATGAAAATGATAAAAAAGATTCACCAATTGAAAAAAAAAATAATAGGACGTCCAATTGGTAACAAAACGGAAATTTTCAAACATTTCTCAATAATACAAGGAGTATGAGTATGTGTAAGTACAAAAAGCAGGTTAATAGGATGTCATTAGAGAATTAAAAAGAAAATTAATCTGACGTCCTATTGGATGTTTAACAGACTTTTTCAAATGTTTGAAAATAATACAAAGAGAGTATCAATATGAGTAATATAGAAAGCTAGTAGATAGAACGTCAGCAAGTGATTATAACGTCCTATGAATTTGATGAACGTATTGAATCATGATAAAAACCCGATTATGGAAATATTGGCATATTTTAACATTTTGAATAATACAACATGTTTAATTTTGAAATTGATTTTTTTTTAAATATCGCATTTAGTCCACATGACAGATATTATTATAACAGAGTATAATAGCGGGCTTCACCCGCCATCGGGCCGGTTCAGATATTCGAAAAAACGAGAAAAATACACCGGTAAATTTTTACTTTATAAAAAACATGATTTTATTTATTTATTATTATTATTTTTTGAAAATGAAATTTATTTGGATTTATTAAAGAAAGGATAAAGTGTTTTGAAAGGAATATGAAACGAAACCCTTTGTGCGATCTTCGATCACACTTACCCACTTCTTTCAATATTTATACAATTTATTTATTGTAAAGAAACCATTAATCTATTTTTATATACAAATAAAAGTAAATTATACACATAAAACAATAACATTAATATAAATATGCAAATAAAATGTTTATATATATAAATACATATAGAAATAAATATAAAAGTTCCTCAGTTTTGTTTACATAGCTGTTTATATCATTTGGCAACAAATCTAACTTTCTGAAGTCCAAATTGTGCCAAGCTTTTATTTTTCTTTTAAAAAAGAAAAAAAAAAAAGCCAAAGGCCCTATAGTGGACAGGTACAAAATAAATAAATAAAATAAAATAAAATAAATAAAAACTAACTTGCTTTGACACAATCTTAGTTTTTGATTTAAAAAAAAATGCTGCTAAATATTTCACCATTTTTTCCTGTGGTAAACTTTTTTAGGTACTTCTCTATTATCCCGTCGACCACTTTTCGTAAAAAACTATCGCCAAATTGTAAGATTAAACGCCAAAAATGCAGTCCCATTTACTTGATGTCAGAATCATTATACATGTTTGTTATGTCATCAAGTGGTTTTTAACCTTCCTACCCTAAATGGGTCGAATCGACCCACTTCTACAATTTATTTAATTCGATTGGAACCACATTTTTTTTCATAAAGTAAGTTAAATAAATGCTACAGAGAACTACGTTAAATAAATATGTTAAAACATTTTCAAAAACAAATTCTGGTGTGAAATGTTTTTATCAACGTTGAGTAAAATTTCAACAGGGTACGAAGGTTAATTCGACATTTGCGTGTATTTTTCATTATGTTTTACTGATTTATTAGTTATTTCATTATTTAAAATAACAATTGTGTCCTTAAATTCTTATATTTTATTTATTTATTTTGATATCCCAATGGCAACGTTCTCCCGTTTATTGGGCGTTACAGTTTGGCGATAGTTTTTTCTTATGAAAAGTGGTCGACGGGATAATAGAGAGTACCTTTTTTTATTTACCAATATACAATCTCCATGTATCACTTCAAAAATATTTTACTGTGAAATAAATCAGTTTGAGCTGATATCACCTCTACGTCTATATCTACTGTGACGTCTACGATGATGTATTAGCATGATAGATCTATAGTTCTTATCACAAATCTTAAAATTTCTAAATTTGAAATATTAAAAAAAGTAATATTATTAAAATATTATCATTATTGAAATATTAATGTTTTAAATTTTAATGGCATTTCTATAATAGCGGCAACAACATTTTTTCATTGCTGTAAGTGAGAGAGAGAAATTGGTAAATGATGTCATTTTTCTCACTAAAATTGAAAAGAAAACCAAGGAGAAAATTTTAACCTCTTTGAATTTAGTTGGAAAATTATTATTTCATGTATATGTTTTATACATCCGAATTAGTCGTTTAATAAAATCATCGGAACAGATGTCGCAGACACACCGGGGTTGGCGTAATTTTGTTTTGCGCCATTTTGGCGAGAAAACCTCATTTTCGGGTACCTGTTAGGCATAGATTTCGAAAACAGCATGTTAGTTTTATTTTTATTATGAAACAGTTTATTTATTATAAAAACACACAATTTTATTATAAAAAACACATCTATACTATTATATAAAGAGGAAACGGTGCCTGACTGACTGACTCATCAACGCCCAGCCGAAACTACTAAAGTGAGGGTTACGAAATTTAGACTGTAGATTGCTATTATGACCTAGGTAAGCAATAAGAAGGGATTTTTGAAAATCCCCCCCCCCCCCCCCCCCCCCGAAGAGGGGTTAAAGGGGGGTTCGAATGTTTTAGGTCATTTTGCCATATCACAGCAGCAGTTATAGGTAGGAGCTTGAAATTCCAGAAAACAAATCTACTAAAAAATGATTAAACACGTGTTTCAGCGATTTTAGAAATTCCCCCCAGAAGGGGGTTAAAGGGGGGGTTCGAATGTTTTAGGTCCTTTTGCCATATCTCAGCAGCAGTTATAGGTAGGATCTTGAAATTCCAGAAAACAAATCTACTAAAAAATGATTCAACACCTGTTTCAGCGATTTTAGAAATCCCCCCCCCCCAGAAGGGGGTTAAAGGGGGGTGGTCGAATGTTTTAAGTTATTTCTCGCCATATCTCAGCAGCAGTTATAGGTACGAGCGCGAAAATCAGGAAAACAAAGCTACTAAAAAATGATTAAACACTTATTTCAGCGATTTCAGAAATTCTCCCCAGAAGGGTGTTAAAGCGGGGCCTCCGAGATGTCGCTGTGTGTCCTTCACCGGGCCTGCTACAAGTATTAGTGACGTCACAGTAGTGATCCACTTTGGTCAATGTATTGCAGCAGAAAGATGTAATAAAAAGAGCATTTCCGCTCTTATAATTTGTGATTAGATAAATAATATTAAATTTCATAATCGTGA
The DNA here is from genome assembly GCA_963931845.1 of Maratus michaelseni. Lineage (NCBI taxonomy): Eukaryota > Metazoa > Arthropoda > Arachnida > Araneae > Salticidae > Maratus > Maratus michaelseni. The sequence goes on along the minus strand of OZ007589.1, from coordinate 454,906,951 downwards.
AATAAAAGGGAATCAATACACTTGTATTATTAAAGGAAATTAAAAATTTTAAATTTAAAAAAATGCTAAGATTAATAAATCAGATTGAACCCATTGATTTACCTTTTCCTAAACACATTATTTTACAATAAATATACGTACAAAAAATATAATAAATCTACCAAAAACTTTACAAAATCAATCCCATTCCTCCCTTTTACAACTACATACCATAATTTAACCACCAAAACACAATAAATATCAATTTAAATAGAGAAATCGACATTTTTTAACTATAGAGACCTTGGCACTTTTTTTTAACGCTTTGGCGTAATCCGGGCTTCAGAAAGTTAGATATGTTTTTAAATTATATACACAATTATGAAAACAAACCTAATGAACTTTTATGTTTATTTATATATATAAAATTATTTATATATACAATTCTGTTCTACCTGCATATAAAAAGAGATATATGGCTTCTTTATATTAAATAAATTATATAAATATTGAAAAAAAAATATTTATATGAAACTACGTTGCAGAAAATATGTTGCCAACTTTCCTTCTCTCGCCATAAGCCTTTTTCGGTACTTTTCGGTTAGCCGGGCGCCAGTGATACATGTACATAAAAAAAAATATATATATTAATTCATACATATATGTGTGTGTAGATATGTGTATATATATATATGTGTGTGTGTGTGTGTGTGTGTATATATATATATATATCACTGGCACCCGGCTAACCGAAAAGTACCCAATTTTCTATCTTAACTTTGTAACTAACTTGTAATATTTTAATAATTGTCTATTTATTGTACTTGGGTCTAGGACCTAATAACCACTCAAATTAACTTATCAAAAGTTTTATTTTCATAATATATTTGTACACTTAAGTTAGCTAAAATGTTAAATGGAACTACGTAGAACTATTAAGTTGTGTAAATCAGTTACTTTTAATTTTATAAACAAAGCACACTCACTTCTAACTAAATGTATCTAGATTTCATTCAATTTATTACAGTATTTCTTTCAAAATCATTTTTTAAACTGTTTATCGTCTGCTTCTTTTATTTATTTATTTTTTTTCTAAAGATCATTTGACTCTTTTCGATTTGGAAGTACAAATTCATTCAAATATGCCAGAATATTTCCATTACAGTAGGTTAGACATTTGTTGTTACGTTTTTTTTTCCTGCACAACAAGCTCAATACAATCATATTAATTCTAGCTTCACGAATTGAAACGTTTATCGAAACATTTAATGCAGACTACTTCTGTTGAAATGTAAAAATAATTATAACAAGGTAATTTTCGTAGCTAAAATTTCTTCTTTTCATTATCAGTAGCAAATTTGAAGACTTAGATTAGAAACTATGAGCACAACATTTTCTTCTCATTATTTTATAGATATAATCTACACTTTCTTTAATAATTATAATCAATAATTATTGATAGCATTATAATCTAAATACACTGAAAAATATTATTAATTACTATATAAAACAATAAATAAAATCAAAATACTATCGTAAACAATACGTACAAACGAACAAAGTACATGGAAATTTTTAAGTTATTATGGATCACTGTTTTGACGTCAGCAGGTTGTGACGTCACTTGTAGCAGGCCCGGTGTAGGACACACAGCGACATCTCGGAGGCCCCGGTTAAAGGGGGTGGTCGAATGTTTTAGGTCATTTCGCCATATCTCAGCAGCAGTTATAGGTAGGAGCGCGTAAATCAGGAAAATAAATCTACTAAAAAATGATTAAACATATATTTCAACAATTTTAGAAATTCCCCACCCGAGGGGTTAAAGGAGGGTGGTCGAATATTTTAGGTCATTTCGCCATATCTCAGCAGCAGTTATAGGTAGGAGCGCGAAAATCAGGAAAACAAATCTACTAAAAAAATGATTAAACACGTATTTCAACGATTTTAGAAATTCCCCCCTGAAGGTGGTTAAATGGGGTGGTCGAATGTTTTAGATTTTTTCGTCATATCTCAGCAGCAATTTTAGTTAGGAGCGAGAAAATCAGGAAAACAAATCTACTAAAAATGAATAAAACATGTATTTCAGCAATTTTGGAAATTCTCCCCAGAAGGTGGTTAAGGGGGGGGGGGGTCGAATTTTTTTTGTCATTTCGCCATATCTCAGCTTTTATGTAGGAGGGCGAAATTAATTAAAACAAATCTACTAAAACATTGGTTAAACACGCATTTCGGCTATTTTGGAAATTCCCCCTACAAGGTGGATTAAGGGGTATTCAAAAGTTTGGGTCATTTCGCCATATCTCAGCAGCAGATTTAAGTAGGAGCGTGAAATTCAGAAAAACACATCTACTAAACAAATGATTAAACACGTATTTCAGTGAATTTAGAACCCCCCCCCCCCTGAAGGTGGTTAAAGGGGGATTTGAAAGTTTTAGGTCATTTCGCCATACCTCAGCAACAGTTTTTGGTAGGAGCACGAAATTCAGGAAAACAAATGTACCAAAAAAATTACATTGCCTACCCGTGCAAAGCCGGGACGGGCCGCTAGTTTTATTATAAAACACATACAGTGATTAATCTATATATATAAAAGAAAGTCCTTTCTGGCTAGATGATCAACGCACAGCCAAAACTACTGAACCTACAAAGACGAAACTTGCAGGAAAAATACTTCTTACTATGTAGAGGCGCACTAAGACGGGATTTTAAAAAACTCCACCCCTAAGGGGGGTAAAAAGGGGAACAAACTTTAAAAAAATTCCTTAAAAATCGGGTATTACAGTTACGTGACAAATGATAACATATTTTAGTGTATTTTTGTATGCTGAATCGAATGGTATCCATTAAATACTCATAAGTCAAATAGTTCGTGAGATATTGCAAATTTTTCTAATTTGGCGAAGTCTTTGACGTCAAAATCTAACAATTCTAACAATACAAGTGATAATTTCTAAAAATACGCCCGTTACTATAGCAATGGAAGAAATTCAAATTAAATCTTTTTTTTGTTATTTAATTCCTTTGTTTATTTTTACAGATGATTTTACAGATTACATTAACTGCTCAGTTGTGAATTGAATATTATTCTTACGGATATTTATGTAATTGTGTATTATTATTTCTACAAACGCCACGATTTAAAATAAAACGTGCTTGCTAAAATAGAGTTTGGAAGTTCTGTTTAGTATTATGTGTCACATATTTATATGTTTTCAGCCTTCAGCCATATTTCCCCTTTTCTTTGGAAAGTTATTCATACGATTTCGGGCAAATTATCCCTAACCGGATAACTCGCCAATTGGCGTATTAGCTACAATGTTGAAAGCATCGTTTATGTTTGAATCATTGTTTTGTCATCCTTCATGATGAATAATTCTATTACAAAAAATCATATCGTCATCTACTATGAGTATAAACCGCATATTCGCATTATAATCTGCTTATTCATGATATTTCAGTAGGTTTTACACTGTTAGTTAGTTAATGTTTTTTGAAAGGTATTAGCATATAGATATTCTACGTTACTTTGTTATAGAGCTACAGAGGAAAGCTCTAAAATTAAGTGAACCAGATTATTAAATATTACATTAAAAAAATTCTACTGAACAAATTTTGATGGAAGTGATTTTTCAGGTATGGTTAATGACCCTATAACATATCATTCTATTTTGCTTAGTGATAGAGCTAATGAAAAAGTGATTGGGAAAGGTGAATGCAATTATGAAAGATATATCTACTATGTATTTAAAATGCAAATTCATATTTCATTCCGACCGTTTATAATTTGAGTTCTGCTGAACGGATTTGGTGGTATTTACACTGTTAGTTAGGCAATTTTGTGGGGATGGTTGGTACTACTCTGGATCTAAAGCAAAGTTTTCGTCTGCGTTGTGTTTTCTGAAGCGAACGTTTGACAACGAATCCGATTACAGAAATCATACCATCATCATCTACAATATTTATAAAACGCAAATTCGTATTTCCTTCCGATCGGATAAAACTCAGATTCTACCAAACAGACTTTTATAGGATTTCACTGTTAGTTAGGTAATTTGTTTTAGAAAGGTTTTAAAATAAAGCACATTGTTCTACATTGCTTATTTATAGAGCTACAGGAGGAAGATATAGATAAAATTAGGTGAACCCGATTATGAAAGATTACCTTTTTTAAAGTTCTACTGAACGGATTTTGATGGGAGTTTCGCAGTGCGATTTTAGGAATTGATTTTCTACATTGTTTAGTTATGGAGCTATGGAAGAAAGTTGTCAGTAGTGCAGGCATAAAAATGTGTAGACTTTCGTCTTAAAAATTCCAGAAGGTTGAAGGCGTATAACAGCATATACTCTCTACAAAATCTCTGAAACTTCTATCATCAGGTGGAGATGATTATGAAAGATACACTTTTCTGTCTACTGTATATGTATAATGAAAGGGGAATTTCGATCCTGCTGCTTATACCTTGAATTCTGCTGAATGGATTTTGCTGGAACTGGCACTGTTAGTTAGCTAAATTTTGAGGGAAAGTTTTAGTGTATATATCGTTCTATGTTGCTTAGTTATAGAATTAGGGAAGGCGGGGGGAGGCATTTCTATAATCAGCTAAACCCGATTATGAAACATTAGACTTTTTTAAAGATTCTGCTGAATGGATTTCGATGTAACTTGCATTGTTAATTTTTCAGGGATAGTTTTAGTATATTGCATATCGTTATATCGTTCTTTAGAAAATCCTACGCTAAATGATTAAATAAGCGAGTTGGTCTTTAACAGCCTAAATTCCGTAATAGCTGTCGTATCGTTTTCCAAAAATGCGGAAGGACATGCAAGGTAAAAGTTCATGTTTCTTTAAAACACAAGATCAAATTGATCGATATATTTCGTTTGATTCATGTTGTGTTTGGAGAAACCAACCAGCGTAGCGAGCAAAGCCTGCTAGGGAATAATAATGGTTAATTTTATCTGTATATAAAATTCTATATATGTAAAGGAAAGTCCTGACAACTATTGAAGTTACAAACACGAAAATTGCGGGGAAAATACTTTTTAGGATGTAGAGGCGCAATAAGAAAGGTTTTCTAAAATTCCATCTCTAAAGAGGGTAAAAATGGGAACAAACATTAACAAAATTCCTTAAAAATCGTGTTTTATATTTATTTGTCAAATGATAACATATTTCAATGTATCTTTACGTGCTGAATCGAATGGTATGAAATAAAAATATTCTAACCCCAACAATTCGGGAGGTATTGCACATTTTCGAATTTGGTATTGTCTTTGACAACAAAACCTTAAAATTTATTGCATTGATCGCCAAGTGATATTTTCTAAAATACATTCGTCACTGTTAAAGATCAAACAATACTTGGCGATTTATAAGATACTGGATAAGAAAAAAGTGCACCTTAAAGTTTGATCATATGAAATCTCAATAATGCCAGTTTTCGGGCTCTTTTTTAATCCTTTTTTTTTTTTTTTTTTTTTTTTTTGCTTCGGGAATTTAGAATTGAATATTATTCGGTGATTTTATGTTAGCTGGACGCCAGTGATCGCCAAATTTTTTTTAAATCTCGCCAATCCTTTTTTACGTTCATTTTTTAACATTAGCTAATAACAACTAGCCATTATTTTAACACTGCGATATAATATCTTTAAAAACTTACTTAAAATAACTAAAATATAATCATAATAAAATACATATACACAAACATATCAATACGAATAAAATGTCACGCAAAATGTTGCAATTCAAATCATGCCAATTGAAACATGATTTGGCGAGTTTTTACTGACGCCCAGCTAACATAAAAGTACCTATTATTCTTACGGATATTTATGTAATTGTGATTTTGAAATAAAAAATGCTTGCTGAAATAAAGTTTCGATGGTCTGTACGGTTTCGATATAGCACATTTTCTATATTTTGGTGATGCTTTTAGCGCCAACACATCCTTATTTTTAACATTACAAGTTATAATTTCTAAAAATACACCTATTTCTATATCTTCGTTACTACCGCCACCGCAATATAACCAGGGAGTCTCATCCTGCCACTTCAAGGTACGGCACAAGGTACAAGGTAACTAAGATCCGAGATCTTAGTTACCCTGTCCGTCTTATTCCGTCTTATTATTTGTCCGTCTTATTCCTGGAATGATCAATATGAGGAACATAATTAAAGCCAGACAAATACTTAGTAGTCCAAGGCAGTAATTTGATATGCGATCTCTTTTCATATTTTCCTGTAGCTGTCTGATCAAAAGCGTACATTATTGGATGCATGCAATTCACCGGTGTATTTCGTTTGATTCAAAATTTGTTTGGAGAAACCGACCAGCGTAGCGGGCGAAGCTTGCTAGTTTATTATAAAACATACATTGTTTAATTTAATAAAACACTCTACCGGGTTGCCATACAAAGCAAAATCGCCGGGTTGTCTAGGCATAGAATCGCCATTATGGCACCAAAAAGATATCCTGGTGCGTCTGCGACATCTGTACCAAATAAATTTCATAAATTCGTTTCATTGGGATTTTATAAATAGAGAAACATGTCTATAATTGCGGCAACATTTTTTGGTACTTCTCTATTATCCCGTCGACCACTTTTCATAACAAAAAACTATCGCTAAACTGTAACGCCAAATAAACGAGAGAACGTTGCCATTGGAATATCAAAATAAATAAATAAATAAAATATAAGAATGTAAGGACACAACTGTTATTTTAATGAATGAAATAACTCATAAATCAGTAAAAAATAATGAAAAATACACGCAAATGAGGAATTAACAAGAACGAAAAATCATGCGTCAAGCATAGATTATGTAGCACTTTCCAACGCTTCCAAAATAATTTTACAAATCATACCGTTTAATAAGCTAAAAGATAACATCTAAGTAAACAATTTGGAAAACGCATAACATATTTAAAATTATAATTTCAGGAATTTCCAACATATACAATATTCGGAAAAATATCCGAATACTTTTATTCAGCCCTGTATAGGATCTATAGGTTTGTATATATACTACATAGAATGCTAAATTTTAGTTCAGTTAGGAAACGCGTAGCACAGTTTAAAATTCTCCATCTGGAGTTTGTCAATAAACGGAAATGTGTTCGCGAACTTTTGTGCTTCCCTGTATAGGATCTACAGAATTTATACACACCACATAATAAACAAAAAGTGAGTTAAATTTAAAATCGCGTTCAGTAACTTAAAATGCACTTCCAGGAATTATTGTTAACAGGCAGTAGAGAATTCTTTTGTGTGTCCCTGTAAATGAACGATGACTGCTATGTACACACTATTCTGTAGTAAGCCTCTTGTAATGCACATTAGTGATATATATAAATTTCAGTGCGTTTAAAATAGTGAAACATTACTTAAATAAACCGCAGACGATTTTTCTCCATAGACGTAATGTAACGGAATTCTTTTGACTGTCCCTGTAAAGTAACTATAAGTGCTATGCACATCCTATTCCATATTAAGCTTCTTCTAATGCACCTTAGTGATATATATAAATTTCAATGCGTTTAAATTAGTGAAACATTATTTAAATAAACCGCAAATGATTTTTTCCCATAGAACGCAATATAACGGAATTCTTTTGAGTGTCCCTGTAAAATAACTATAAGTGCTACACACTTCCGTTGAAATAGGGAACATGCTATAGATGGCGACAATAACATATAAAAATTGCAGAGCAATCCGAGCATATTTACGGGAGTTAGAGCACGGACAGACGGCAGACGGCCAGACGGCAGACGGCCATACGGCCAGACAAACCGAAGTCATAAGCACTTTTCAACTAGGTTGGAAAGTGCTAAAAACCACTTGATGACATGACAAACACGTATAATGCTTCTGACATCAAGTAAATGGGACTGCATTTTTGGCTTTTAATCTTACAGTTTAGCGATAGTTTTTTGTTATGAAAAGTGGTCGACGGGATAATAGAGAAGTACCCATTTTTTTATCATTACTGTGAATGAGAGAGAGAAATAGGAGAAATTTCACATTATTCATGTCATTTTCTCACTAAAATTGAAAAGAAAACCAAGGAGAAAAATGTAACCTATTTGAGTTCAGTTGGACAATTATTATTTCACATTTTCGTTTCGCACATTCGAATTAGTCGTTCCATTAAAATCGTCGCATAAATTCGTTTCATTAGGATTTTATAAATAGAGAATATATTTCAATAATAGCGGCAACAAAATTTTTTCATTGCTGTGGGTGAGAGAGAGACAGATGATGTTAATTTCTCATTATTGATGTCAGTTTCTCACTAAAATTGAAAAGAAACCAAGGAGAAAATTTTAACTTATTTGCATTTATTTGGACAATTATCATTTCATATATTCGTTTCATATATCCGAATTAGTCGCTTCATAAGGATTTTATATATATGGAATAGATAACAGATATAGAGTTAAAATGGACATTGCAACTATTTTATTACTAAGTATTATAGCAGGTATTATTTTAGTTTGGATAATATTTTTTATTGTGAAGAATATATGTAAAAATAATAACAATCAACGAAAACCTAATTTTATGCCTGATATAATGCTACCTTTGTCTGATCTTGAAGGCAATATCTATCTAACGGAAAAGATGATAAAAAGAAATGAAAATGCTATCAAGCGGAAAAGGAAACATCTGGCAAGACTTAAATCTAGATATCCTCCACTTAACGGTGTTTATGAAAGTTGTGAATTTGATCCTTATTCAAGATTCATAAATACTTATGGATCACATATTATCAAAGATTCTACTGAAACTCTGACAATTCTACCTTCAGAATTTATTGGAGACAATGATAATATAGAAAGTTATTCGCTACCTGCACTTCCTTTGGAGCGTAAAACAGATGTTAATTTTTGTAGCGATCTCGAACTACCTATAGTGACCGAAAATCAAGAAACACCATTTTCAGCGACTGATAATAAAACATTTTTGGAAATTCAATGCAACGACTCAAAGAGTACCAATTCAGAAGATCATAATCGAATCACAGACGAGTCAAGAGGAATTTCCTTATCGCCTACTGTTTCTAAAGAAAATTTGGTAGTGCATGAAGCAGTGTGCCAAGAATGTGTCACTAGAAAAGAACGTCTGCATAATTCTTGTTGTTTCTCAGCTAAGGATACAGCTTCACTTATTACTAATTCAAAAGTTAGCTATGATAGTGAATATAATGGAGAGAGCTTTGATGAATATAGAAGTCTAGTAGAAAATAGTAAAGATGATGAATTAAACAATGCAAAGAGAAAATTCCATATTATATCTGAAAGAGATTATGCCTTTGAAAAGACGAGAAATCGCGAGAATTTTGTACAAGTATTCTATCCTAGTACTTCTCAATCAAAAAGATTAAGCAGGTATCAGCCAAATGTTCATTACTCAATGCTACTAACCTCTAAACATAAGAACTTCTTTACCTGTAATTCTCCTCCAAAAGATCAAAAAACTTCAATTATTAAAAGAATAGTTTCTCCATTTAAAGATTCCACGAATTCCACTTCTTCTGATGAAGAAAGTGGTGAGACATTTTCATCAAGCACAGAGTCTTTACCAACATTAAAAGAAAATAATTTTTACTCTTCTAAAACCTATGATTTTGCCTTAAAACCTATATTTGTGGTAAATAATAACAAGAAAACTTGTAAAAAGAAGGTTGTTAACGAAACCTGTTCAAAGAACAAGCCAAAATATCTACCCTTAAAAGTACATGCTGCTCGAAAACACAGTTTTCACACGCTAAAAAATACAAGTACTGCAGACAGTAAAATCTCAAAAAACAACAAACTCACTTCAAGCTCTGAGTTTGAAAATAGTCATAATCAGACATGTTGTCTTTTAGATGGTGATTTTTCAAAAACTGTGCATACAGACTTTCAAGGACGCAACATTATTAATGAGGTTGATATTGAAGAATGCTCTTCATCCGAGAAGAGTAGTTATTCAGACTATGAAACACCCTCAGCATCTCCAACTCATTTAATAGGTACATGCTCTTCTCCGAAATTTGTGGTAGAGTCGTCATTTTTTTAAATATTTTTTCCCCAGAAAATAAACATCATAATTCGACGAATGCTGTAGTAACTCTGCTAAGATTCAAATCTAATATGCAGGAGACTAAAATGAGGTCGAAAGATAAGTGTAAGAAGAATGATGAATTAGGCTGGCCATGATGCTAAATGCAAAATCGATGAAAATCGACATATAAATGAAGGGTACTTACGTATTAACTCCACCGCAGCTACAGATTTGGCGGTTTTTAAGTGCCGCCAATCTTTCGTAGCACTAAAAAATGGCGTCAAAAATCAGCAAACAACAAGGCAATAAGGAATCCAAAAGATAACTGCGTGCGCGTGCGAACAACAAGATTGCTCTTTATTGGCGCATTAGCGCAACTTCTGCTGCGGTGGCGTTAATACGTAAATACCAAATGAAGTTATAAAAATGACAGTTGAAGAGTGAAAACTATTCATTTTGCCAACAGCAGAAGAATATCGATGTTCTTTCCACGATTTCTGGGTTCCTTCTTGAATCTCCAGAGGTGTGATTTCATTACTTCTTCTACCTTGAAATGGCGTTCGACGTAGAACATGATGTCACGAGTATCGATACGAATGTCACAATGATCTAGTTCCTGTCGAAAAGAGGAAACATTCGGAGAGTTGAATGTTCTTTAATGAAAATTTCAGGAAAAGAAGATTAGATACTTGCATATTATCCGGGCCAGGAGATAGATTGACAAAAGTGGTTGCCAATTGCCAATCTTATTTTGTTGTTGCCAATGATGTTTAAAACAGTAATTTAACATTATTAAATACATAATATTGTTAAAAATGATATATAATGTAAAAATAAATAAATAAATTAAATATAATAAATGAACAATAATAAATAAATGACAAAAACTGTAAACTATAATAAAAAATAAAATATAAATTATTATAAAAAATAAACTATAAACTATAAATAATAAATAAACTATATAGTTGTCAAAAAATAAGGGTTACTTTAATTAATATAATTGGTGCCAGGCTTGGCACAGTTGTATCTAACTTGGCCCGGATAATACGTAAGTACCGAATAGGAAATGGGCCAAAATAATCACTTTACAATTCATTAAAGACGAAATATTTTTACTATGAGGAATAAAAAAATATATAGTCTAAAACGCATTATAAACTTAAAGTTTATAATGCGTTTATAACGTGAAAAAATCAGACCCTATAGAAATGATTATGCTACAGTAGACATATTTATAAACAGGAGTTGTTATGGAATGCATATTAAAAGTAATAATTTCATGGTATTGGAAAAATAATTCAGAATTTAGAAATCTTATATTTTCAGATTTTCAAAGTAAATGATTTTACATGTTTGAATAAATAAAATACTAATGCAAAATGTAGAACTTGTGTCACAATGATTTAATTACTTGAATTATGCACATTTAATTACTACGGGCACAGATGTCATATACGCACCACGTTGGCGCGAATTCCCCCCCCCCCCTCTCCCGCCAATTTGGCGAAAACTGTTTGTTGTGTTATTTACTTTTATTTTTTATTTTAATTCTATAAATTATTTTTATTATGTATATCAATATTTATTTATATCAAACTATCATTTATTTATTTTTATTTCCTTTTTTAAAATAATAGAAACTATTTCAGTTATTACGTTATTTTATTTTTATATTGAAATAAAAAATGGTGCTTCTCTATTATCCCGTCGACCACTTTTCATAACAAAAAACTATCGCCAAACTGTAACGCCAAACAAACGGGAGAACGTTGCCATTGGAATATCAAAATAAATAAATAAATAAAATATAAGAATTTGTGGACACAATTGTTATTTTCATTAATGAAATAACTCATAAATCAGTAAAACATAATGAAAAATACACGCAAATGTCGAATTAAAAATCACTTGATGACATAACAAACACGTATAGTGTTTGTGACATCCAGTAAATGGGACTGCATTTTTGGCGTTTAATCTGACAGTTTGGCGATAGTTTTTTGTTATGAAAAGTGGTCTAGAGAAGTACCGTTTTTCGTAATGTTTGACTCATGAATTTTAGCTTTTGTTAAACAGTCTAAAAATCTTGTATCTCATGCTGATCAAGAAAGAAAAAAAATGTAGCGAGACTTTCCGAAGACATGGATGCAACATGAGTATAGAGACAGCGCCCGCAAGACTTAGAAGTAGGGGAAGCCCGACGTCCCCCTTTTTAATTTGCCTATTATACTTCAACAATTTTAAATTTCACCATAAAAATTTCGAGTAAACAACACTTTTAATATTAAACTAAAACTAACTGTCAATATATATATAAAATATTTTATTATATACATAATTATACACAAATTAATTTTGTAAATGAATTTACAAATAGGGAACAGGTGCGAATATTTGAACTTCAAAATATATTTTATGCTTTACAAATTGCAGGATTTGCCAGTGCTAAGAACAATGCAGGGACAACAAATATTTGACGTAAATTGATGCTTGACTGAAACACAAATTTTCTTCTATTTTATAAACAGAAACCTATTCTCCATATTTTATATCATTTTCTCCACTTTTTATGAATATAAACACAATATAATCATGCAGATTAGAATTTCTGGTATATTTAGCACGTTTGAAATTGAAATGCAAAACATAAGAAAAATGAAAATAAGTTGCATTTAATCACTGTTTTTATATCATTTATTATATCAACAGAAAAAAAGAGTATAAATATGTCAGTAATAGAATGAGGGAAAATTTAGTAGCTATAATTAAGAAAAAAAATACATTTTTTACTCTAACTGAAATTTTTTTTTCCTAAAAATTTGTTTTGAAAAGTAAATTTGGGGGCCCCCTTTATATTTCAGTGGGTAAGCTCGGGTTTCACGGGCCTATTCGGTAAATAGGCCCTGTATAGATATTACATTATTTATTCTCACATATTAATAGATTTCCTGATAATCTAGCTGAGACTGAACGACGAACAGTACGAGAGATTTTATCAGGAGATGAAAAAATTGGAGATCAAGTATCAGGGACGCTGGGACGCAGTTGATGTATACCATTTTACTTTCGAATGCAGGTTCTTTTCGTGTCTAATGTCTTTCTAAATATTCTTTTCATGAAATCAATCGAGAAACCAAGCATCGTTAAAATATAAGCACACAGCAGTTAAGATCGAACAAACATCTTCTTAAAAAAACTAGTATATTTTATAGTATATAGTAATATATATAGTAAACTTATACTAGTATACAGTAAACTTAGTATATTTTATATACTATTTTATTTACAGATTAACAGGTTATTATTATTTTATCACTCTTATTTCAGAGTTCAAATTATTACCGACAATCGGTTCAAAATCAAAGATAAGTCATCTCTTACAGAAAGAACAAATTCAGAGTAAACATAAAAGGCCGTTGCCATTGGCAACAGACAAAAAATCGTCTGGCTAGCGCCAGGGAGGCATTCGTGACAGCAGTAATGATGGCAGATTAATTTTGGACTTTGATGAGAGACATCCCTGTTGCTGAAAATTCTAAGCGTTCAAGGAAATGTAAAATCAAGCCTTGAATTTTGACCAATGATAGCTTAACATGCAATTGTCATGTACTTAGTAACCAATTACCCCTCTCTTCTATACAATGTATACTGTTACCCCTTGGAAAAGACAACTTTGATATCTCTAAATAGATTTTTCAAAAATATTAAACACATATTTTTCCGTTTTTCAATCCGATGTCTATTTCTCGAGTTATTAGACCGTTTCCAGACTTTTCGGACACCCTGTATAAATTTAATTACACAACTGAAAATATTTCATCCAGAATGTATATTATCTTAAAAACCGATAATCTTTATTTGAAAAAACTGATTAATACGCTCTATACAAATAACTCGGAAACGTTTCCGAAAATCTGTGACAGCAAAAGAAACTTTGTTTTTATAAATGCTTCTTTAAATCTCGAAAACAGATTCGTCTCTCAGGTTTCCAAAGATAAAGAATACTTTTCGGAATCATGCATAACTCGGAAGAGGTTATTGTATAATTTTGTTACTGGTTATCCTACATATTATTTCTGTTGTCAACATCCCTTTTTCTATGAATTTCCGAAACGCACAACAACGGATGAGGTACCATTCGAAAGGTTTTAGAAGCGACTTCTGATATAGTATACTCACATTTCGTTAAAACATGTTTTTGGATTAAAAATTGCTGATCATTAAAACTTAAGTCGGCATTGTTTACATAAATGTAATGAAAGGTTTTCCTCAAACGCCGCATATTATAGGATGTTAAAAAATGATTATAAAAAAAATAAAGAGTACAAGAAAGATAAAGTATGATTTTTCCGCACGGGTTTATTTTATATTATATATTTTATAATTATTTTGTTACTCTTGCATATACAGGGTGTCCGAAAAGTCTTCAAACGGTAGAATAACTCGAGTAATATACATCGAATTGAAAGACGGAAAAATACGTGTTCCATATTTTAGAAAGAGTTTCCAGACTTTTAAATGGAAAACGGTTCTCACTGCATTTTATTCTATTACAGCGCCAACTACAATTTTCTGAAGAAAATGTTAAAAACAAAGTTACGTATTTTTTCCCGTAGACCCCAAATCTGCAATAAAAAAGGGGGGTTGTTATTTAAAATTTCAATGTTCCCCCCTGCCCCCTTGATGAGGATGATGATGATGATGGTAGGGCTGAAACAAGGATTTTTTTTTTAAAATCTGGGGCAAGCATAAATTTCGGCGCCCCTCTCCCCTTCCTTTCCAAAATAAGTTTTTGATCCATTGGTATATATTTTATTTTAAATATGAAATAATTATTTCCTGTTTAATAAGATAAAAAAATATTATGCTCGAATAAGATGCTCGACTCATCGTTTCGGATAGTCCTTTAATTGTTAGAAAATATATAATAATCTGAATACGAGCCCCATATTTTAACAATTCAACGCTATTGTTATAGATTAATTTTATTAGTTTTTTTTCGTCATTGCGGCAACACTAAACAAAACAAACATATTTTATATCAATAATACTTTAACAACATCATTTAGCAACAATGCCTTCTGAAAAGTGTTCCGTGAATTGTTGAGGTGCGTCCATTGTTGTATTAATAATTTTTCGCTGTCGAAATAAATTTTTATTGTTGAGACCAAAACACAACAAATGGTTAATTGTTGCAAAGCACATTTAAACAATCAATAAACTTTTCATTAATTCCTTACGGAAACTTTTGAAATTGTAGCTTGTATTTCTAATCCTCTGATTTCAAACTGTGTATTTTGTGAGAAAAAAAAACTTTCTGCGAGTAACTTAATATTTTTATCGTTTAATTCGAGTGTGTCATACTTGGAATTTATAACATCACCATGTTTTTCGCATTGTTTTGCGTTCTGTGGCTCGTCACTGTGTATGAAGGAAGCTATCTTATGGCTGCGGGAATTGTCATCTTGCTTGGCATCGTTATCATGGTTGATCATGTAACTGAAAATAGGGTAAAACTTCCAGCAGATGATGAAGATGTGTATTACGATGTTTCTTCTGAAACGAGTTCAGTTATATTTTTCGATGTGTCTGAAGCGAGTTCGGATCTCAGTGATTACGAAACTGCTACTGAAGATTCAGAACCAGATGCTGTATACGAAGATGCTCGACTCATCGTTTCGGATATTCCTTTCGAGAAACCAAAGAAGTATTGTGACAAAGATCACATGGAAAGATTTCTCGATGATTGCTTAGAAGAATTTGGCTTCATCAGGTTCGAGGACATACAATGGATATCTGGTCCTCTGGCTGATCCAACACCCGAAAACGATGAACAACAGCCTCAAAAGAAGGAAGGGAAATTTCGAAAACGGCTTAAGGAGATCTTCTGCTGTTGCTTTTGTTGTAGATGTTGTAAAGTCACTGATAGTCAGTGACTGAATCATTAAAAGCGGGACACACTCTGCTCTGTTTCCTTCTGGGAAGACAACGTTCAGGCAAGAACGTATGAGCCGAGGAATGGTCCTGCGAAGGGGAGAGATGATAGCCCACCTCCACGTGGTTCTCCCTGGAAACGTTGCTCGTTAGACGAGGAGCAACGGCTGAGAGGCTTCGTTTCCTCAGAATGGCACCATAAACAATTTCTATAGACGGAGAGCTGAGGAAGAAAAATTATTTAAATACTTGATCTCCATCTTCTAAAGCCGACACCATCAGATTTGTAAGACCATCTTCTCGTTCTTTCATCTTCTAAATCCAACACCATCAAGCTGATGTGTTATCTTCAATGCTGGATAGAAAGAATTTAGAAGAATTTAGAATTTAAGAGAATAATTAAGAACATATCGTTGTAACGAGCATTGAATTTACAAGAATAATCGAGATTAAATAAAATTTGTCTTGAATAATGTATTACCGGTAAAAATCTATTAAGCAGTTTAAGAACAATTCCTTACCCCAGCTCCCATCATTACACGGGCAGTAAATTAATGAGGCTTTAATAATACAGACGCATTTTTATTAATCACAAAATACACTTGAATAAAACGAAGAATAATTTTAGGCTTATGAATTTCATGAATAAATCGGATGTATTCATAACACAGAGCATATTCGATTTGACAGGACAGCTATACCACTGCCAGGTGAGACGAATAAATTTCTATGATGAGCGGTGTATGCATGACTAATTATCTTGATATTTTAGTCGAAGGAATATTAATTAACCCTATAATGTCACATCACTTTGTCTTGAATGTTGACTTTATATGCACTTCCGGAAACAATAGATGCTGGCTGAACAAACGACTTGAATAATAGATGGTTTTTGTCTTCAATAGTAGTAAATTAAGGCTGTGGCATATTTTAAGTTAAAATTAAGACTAGGTCCTATTTCTTGACACAAAACCGATCTTCTAATAGAAAAAAACACGACTCGAATACGGATTTCTTTTATGAAAGTTCGAGAAAAGAATTATTCACTAGATTATAAACTTTGGTTATCAAGATTTACACGCAGAACCCGGCTTAATTTGCGCCGGAGCCCACCGGAGACCAGCTCCGGTACTTCTATGTTTTTAGTAAATATTTAAATATTGGCCAGGATTCACCGGAGCTCATAAATACTGCGCTCCAGAGTCCAGTGCAACAGCGCTTCCGGAAAACGAATCCTAAATTACCCACTCCTTTTCCTCCCATCTCCAATCTTTTGCCTTCTTTTGTATCAAAATACTTATAAGTGAAGTAATGTGTCACACACGTAAGAAATGGAGATGAAACTAGAGCTCCTATATTGTAGTTAATATTTAAATACTAGCCGAAGCTCACCAGGGTCTACCACAAAATGAGGTTCTGTACTTGATATATTTAATTAAATATGTATCCATGTATCCAGTTTACTTTTGAAGTTGAAGCTCAACAACATCTAGCTTTTCTAGATGTCCTAGTAATACGTAATGATTGTGAAAATTTCTGACAACAGTTTACCGTAAACCTTTTGCAGTAAGTTTGCCCCTCATTATAGATCCAATCATCCCCCACATCAAAAATTAGAAGCTTTCAATACACTTATTTTTCGTGCGCGTAAGATTTGTTCAAATTCTGAGTTGTTTAATAATGAAATTAACTATATTAAAGCAGTTGCCATCGATCGTGGATTTAACTTGAATATAATTAACCGTATTTTATCTAAACCTCTGACAATCACTGATTCTGTTCCAGCTAATAAAGAATTTAAAAATGTTATTGTCTTATCTTATTTTCATAAAATCAGTATACAAATTTCTCGTATTCTAACTAGGTTTAGTTTCAAAGTTGTTTTCTCTCCAAAAAATAAAGTTTCTTTCTCCAATCTTAAAGATCCAATTGATGAACATAATACCTGGGGCATTTACAGAATTTTTTGTGAATGCGGCCTCTCTTACATTGGGCAGACGAAGCGTGTTCTTAGAATTGACTGAAAGAACACCAAAATTAGTGTGAGAAATCTAAAATAGCTAAACATTGTTGGGATTCCAACTAAGGTTTAATTATTCAGAAGCTAAAATTATCTAAAAATGTAATTCAGTTATAGATCTCGACTTTTACGAGGCTTACTTTATTCACAAACATAGTTCATCCTTGGTGAATGATATGACCAACACCCCTTTTCTCTCGAACGTGTGGAGGAATCCAGCGCAGTGACTCCTTTTCTCAGTTATTTCCGGTTAACTACGTCATTTCTTTGGGATATATAAACTCTTGCTTTAGCATTTTCATTCAAGCCAGTACTCGGGGCTATAACCGAGGGGTTCTTTGAACCCATTTTTATCCTTTTTTTTTTATTTCCTGCACTGAGGAAGGGGATTGAGGATCCTTGAAACGGCCGTATGCGGTTTTTTGTGCCAATTTTTAATATTTATGCGTTACAACGTTGTTATTAGTTTGATTTAGGAATTCTCATTTAATCGTCCTGGATAATGTAGTATAATCGGGCTGCATACTTATTATCGTATTTTTTTCGGAAGCTTTTATATATAACTGTATAATATATAATATTGTATAGATATCCGTAGATATGTATATTATGTTCATAGATATAGTGTGTGGTTAGAATATACATCTCGGTACTTTTCCAGCTTTGAAGTTTCTTAAAAAAAATCAAACTTGGCACAATTCGGACTTCAGAATATGAGATTTGTTGCCAAATGATATACCCAGACGGTACTTCTTCATTATTCCGTCGATCACTTTCCATGAAAAAACTATCGCCAAACTATAGGATTTAACGCCAAAAATGCGCGATCGTGGCATCACATTCACTTGACGTCACATGTGTTACTCGTGTTTGTTATGTTCAACTCCCTTATCATATAATATATGATAAGGGGGTCCTGATTATGTGATGAAGGGATTTTTAAATCGAAGTTTATATCTATTTTTAATTATGTTTGCCCATTTATTAGTTATCTCGTGGAAATCTTTCAATAGAAAATTAATTACTGTAGAAAGAATTTTATTTAGGATTTTTAATGGTTGACAACTGCTATAACGAAAAATATTTAAATTTAACAGGAAAAGGCTGTTAGATGTTTGATTTTTTATATCTCTATATTATAATAATACGGTCTTTTTAAATTTTATGATTTTTCAGCTTCATAGTAGGTATTCATCTGTAAGTACACAAAATTTCATGTCTGTAAGTTATACAGTTTCTGAGAATCGGCTCTTTGACGGACAGATAACGAAGCGGAACTAATAGGGTTTCATGAGATGAACGACACCCTAAAAACACTTTTTATTTAGGGAATCAGGGTAGCAATTCATTTATCCAGTCAAAAATATAGAGTGTTTACAAATAAGTTTTCGTTCACAACTTTAACAATAATGAAAATAAAGTAGTGGGATTTCTCCAGATTAACTTTAGATTGTTTGGAATATGATGACATCATTAGAAATGCAGTGTAATATGGTCAGTCACACCGTATGTACTGTCTTTTTTTTTGTACGAGAATGGTGGTCAGTTCCAGCATTACTCGTGACATCATCATGTTACGAAAAACTGTTAAAGTTAAGAACGAAAACCCTAGTTCGGCATGGAGTGTGTTCACATCCATAGTTACATACATTCATGCTTGCTTATGCAGCGTTTACAGTTTACACCATGTACAGTATATAACATACTAAAATACATACAACTTAGATTCACAAAACATGCATATATATACAAGGCTTTTTTTCTTTTCTTTTCTTCTTCTTTTTTTTTTTTTTTTAAGTGTGTAGGGGACGCTTATTTTGGTGGCATGTATTTCAGTAATTTCTGCTCTTAGTATTTTAAAACTATCAAAATATATGAAACAAGTGGGTAAGTGTGATCAGCGATCGCACAAAGGGTTTCGTTTAATATTCTTTTAAAAGAAACACTTTATCCTTTCTTTAATAAGTCCAAATAAATTTATTCCTCAATACCCCCCCCCCCCCCAAAAAAAAAAAAAAAGTAATATTTTTTATAAAGTAAGAATTTACCGGTCTATTTTTCTCGTTTTTTCGAAAATCTGAACCGGTCCGATAGTGGGAGAAGCCCGCTATTATACTCTGACATAATAATATCTGTCATGTGCACTAAATGCGATATTAAAAAAATCAATTTCAAAATTAAAAATGTTGTATAGAGACATCAAAATGTTAAAATATGTCAATATTTCCATAATCGGGTTTTTATCATGATTCAATACGTTCCTCAAACTCATAGGATGTTATAATCACTTGCTGACGTCCTATCTACTTGCTTTCTCTATTACTCATATCGATACTCTTTTTGTATTATTCTCAAACATTTGAAAAAGTTCGTTATACTTCTAATATGACGCCAGATTAATTTTCTTTTTAATTCTCTGATGACATCATATAAACCTGCTTTCTGTACTTACACATACTCATACGCCTTGCATTATTGATAAATGTTTGAAAATTTCCGTTTTATAACCAATATGACGTCATATTTTTTTTTCAATTGGTGAAACTTTTTATTTCATTTTCATTTTTCACGTGGAAATCTTTCAACAGAAAATTAATTATTGTAGAAAGAATTTTATTGGGGATTTTTAGTTGTTTGAAAGTACTATAACGAAAAATGTTTACAGTTAATAGGAAAAAACTGTTAGGTGTTTGGTTTTTTATCTCTCTATATTAAAATACGATTTTTTCAAAATTTTATGATTTTGAGCTTTATAGTAGGTATTCAGCTATAAGTACACAAAATGTCAAGTCTGTAAGTTGTATAATTTCTGAGAACCGGCTCTGTGACGGACAGACAACGTAGTGGGAATAATAGGGTTTCGTGAGATGAACGAAACCCTAAAAAATGAACTTATTGATGTGGAATAAAAACTAGAATATTAAAGCATTAAAATATTATAAGATACATTTTGATATTTTAATAAAAGAATGATTTTAAATAAATAGTTTTTTTTATAACGGGATAATTTAGGAGTTATAAAATTTTAGGAAATGAGTAAAGAATTTAGAGAGGTTTGATATACGCGGGAAATAATAGTGAATTTTAATAGGGATTTAAATAATAAAAGGGTTTTATTTAAGAAATATAAGTAGTTAGCGCCATTTTTAGTTTTAAGCAATTTGGAATAAATATTATTAGGTGGATTAAGGTCTTATGTCTTTACATATAGAGATTGATAGATTAAAAGGAAAATTTATATAGAATCATGTTAACCTTGGCGAAACAAAAATTTTAATTTTGCAATATATATATATATTTACTACACAAATTACAAAATATATACACTTGTATTACAAAATACAGAATATAATGATATGATGGCTTCATCTTAATATTTAATACATTATGAAACATTTTCCAGAAATGCCAGTTCCAATAAACTATTTATTACCTTTTCTGTAAATTAATGAATTTTAAAAACAATACAAGTCCAATTTTCAAGGATGCTTTTGACACTAAACATATGCGAATGACTTAACAAGGCACCGTCCTGAGCCAAATGAATGACATACAATTACATATATGGCCGTCAGTGTTTCGAATTAGGAGTCAGTTAAGAGGGTCGTCTTGAATTAATTTCAAGCAGAATCACCCTAACTTGCTTAAACAAACACCGCTGCCCTTCGAATTGTCTTGGGGAAAACAGGAGCGAGACGAGAATTTTCATTAATTCCAGAAACTGTGGAAAGATCGTTCGAAGTTTCACCTTACTTACTTATATTGACAAAAGGGATTTTCTTGGACTGATTATGTCAGGATGTTTCTTCATTTTTGAATATTACTGAAAATTCAGCACTGTAGAAAGCATAAAATGAAGTAAATTAGGTGTACCACAGCAAGGCTACGTTCAATTTTTGTGAATTATTTACTTCTCTTGATATCGATATTCTGGTTTGAAACTTCACGAGTTCTATACATATTTATGAAGTACATAATAAAAAGTAAAACTGCTAAAGAATTGTTTGAATCTGTCTAAAGTATCTAACAAATCAATTTTTTTTAAAGTAGTCTTTTTTAACACGTTCACTGCCGGGTTAAAATTACTGGAATTTTATTTTATTTAGAGAGTTCGAATGAATACTAGAAAATACTAATAGCAATATTTACTTTATTTAATTAGAGACATTTCATGATTACATAAAATAGAAATTCTTCTTTCGAAATGTCTGGTACAAATTCATAATTTTGGATTAAAAATTGAATGGCAAAATCACGAGTATACTCGTGGTTGGCAGCGAATGTGTTAAAATGCGAGTGCATAATAAAGCCACTTCAGAAATAAGAAATGCTTTTCTTTCTTAATAACTTTGTTTCAAATATATTGAAAATTACTGACAAACCAATGATTTTTACAAAATGTAAATATTTGAAAATTGAACATTATTCTGGAAGTAACTTATAAATTCAAAGTTTATGTGAAAATTTAAAACATAATTTTTAATGCGCTAGGTGTCCTATACTTTCGTTCGCATTTCAAAATTTCATAAAAATGAAAGGAATAGGTACAGTTAAATGAGGTTTACAAGAAACTTATTCCATCGAAGGCTGTTTATTTCAGTACGAAAAAAAAAATGTAACTAAAATATTTGCCAATAGAAATCACTGCACGATTTAAAAACAGACTAGATAATTATCTGGTAAAGTAAGATTATTTGCATTCAAGTAAATATATTACAAGCATTTTGTAGCATAAAATGCTAAATGTATCCGTCTACACAAGGAATTGCATTTTGAAGGTGATTGAGAACATCTTTAATTAAAGTTTGCAGTATATGTGGACATATGAAAGACATTTCGCGACAAACAACATTCTTCAATGCATTAATTATATCAATGGCGCAATACGTTCTGGTGGCAGACGCATTTTTCGGTGCGTTCGTAATTATATAAATACGTAGCACCTAGAGTCGTCGTCTGATTCGTCCATCCGTCTGTCTGCATATAACAGCGCAAAAACTACCCAACCAAATAGTTTGAAATTTAAGATAATTATCTTTGCACAATTTTGTCGAGACATTTCAAATTTTATGAAAATCGAATCAAAACTTTAGGAGATATTAATAAAAACATTTATTAAGAAACTTGATTAAAATCGATGCTTTCTTGTTAGAGGAGCTTCCGAGGTGTTAACCTTTTAGCTACCGAGATACTTATTTTACGACAGAAATGAATTTTGCAGACAATATAATTCATTTCACAGAATTAAAAATAATCAAGATCTGAATATTTATATAACTACCTATGGTACGAACGCACCTCGTTTGTCGCGTTTGACGAACAATTTCCAACTTGTTAAGATTTGGTATAGCTTTTTCACTCTCCGGACACATAGCGTAAGAAAAGAATTGTAATAATCAAGCATATGTGTGTTTGAGTGAACACAATAGCAACCAAACGGTGTTTTCGATTGAGCTCCCATTTGGCAAATATGTTATAGGCCACTGCCGCAGATTGTGACGAAGTGGCTTTTTTTTTTTCAGACATTGATCGCATATGATGTGGCTCAGGTAATCCTAACGTTTATCTATCCTCAAATGCCTTCAGAAAAGGAATGTACCATCGATTTTGCGGAATCTTGACTTTACAAGATAAAAATGTTGAAAATTATAAAAATTTCAAAAACCATACATAAGTATCAAAATCCAATTAATTAAAACAAATAATTAGGCTCAGAATATTGCTCACAAGGAGGAAAAAATAATTGACAACAGTATGAAAAATTGAACTTAACAACAATTTTTATTCATCAGTTACTCATTTTTGGTTTTCACTTGTATCGGAAAAGTAAAAAAAAAACGTTTCGTTTTAAAAACGGAGCTAAACGGTATGGAAGGGGAAAAACATATTAGTGATAACCTATGAACTGTAGAATTAATAGAACAACTCTATGTAGTTAACAAGCGTTGGGAAAATGTCGGGGAAAAACTCGTCGTTTTGGCAAACTATTTGCTACATGAATTCTGTACATTTTCGAACAAACAGAACAGTAGGTTTGTGACCCATTTCGTGACCAGAGGAAACCGATAAGTATGCTCTTCTTCAACTCAAGTATTCAGTTAAATATTTGTGTTGTTTAACTTATGTTGGTACAACAATGATGTTTCACCAGAATGTGACTAAATTTTGTAAAACTTTCTTTTGCATAAAAAAAATAATGAAATTAGAAACAGTGAGTTTTATTAGTTTGATAAAAACGTATGAAAATTTAAGTATTATATTTTGTTTAAAAAAGGGGGGGAAATATCTACATTTAAAACAGTTTAAAACTTCTATTAGCATGGCTAACAGATAAATTGAATTTCAGTATTTATTTTAATTTAAAGGTATCTCGGTACAAGCAGAGTAAAAATTCATCAAAAATTGAATTAAAATTTTAGAAAATTGTTTCAGCTTTATGAAGGAAAATAATGTTTTTTTTAGAACATAAGGCCATTTTCACTAGTGAAAACAGTTAACTTTTGTAAAATGAAGATCTAAAGCTTATTTACCTTTATACTAGCTGATTCGCCCGGCGTTTCCCGAGCCCGTCAAAAAACCACACAAACTACGAAAAAACTCTAAAAATCACAATAAAAAAATTTCGAAAAAGTTAAAAACCAATACACGAATTCCGGAAAAACTTTATTTAAAAGAAAACGATATTTACTACATTCGACTACAGTATATAAACCGGATTCCTTTTTCTAATATGGAAAAATCGCAGCGAATCGCGAAAAGTGCTAAAAATTGCACAAAAAATGGCTAAAATTTCAAAAATTGCAAAGGACAAAATTTATTATATTAGGCTAAAAAATTAAAACTTTTACAAATATCAAAAAAGTGCAGCGAATCCCCCCCCCCCCAAAAAAAAAAAAAAAAAAAAACGAAAAAAAAATGCTACAAATTGCATTAAAATTGCATTAAAAATTGCTAAAAATTAAAAAAATCACGGAAGACAAAATTTACTGTAGTGGACTAAAACATCGTTACCGGAATTCTTTCACGAATGTCAAAATATCTCCAAGGAACACGAAAAATAGGAAAGAAATCGCATTAAAAATCGCTAAAAATTCAAACATCGCGGAGGACAAACTTTACTACATTAGGCTAAAAGTTTGAAACCCAGTTCCTTTTGTCAATGTCAGAAAATATTCGCGAAATGCGAAAAAACTCTAAAAATCGCATATAAGTGTTCACATAGAATTCAAAAATTGTTGTACAAATTCTGAATAAACTTTATTGAGAAGAGAACAAAATGTAGTATGTTGGCTTAAAAGATTGGAATCGGATTCATTTTAATAATGTTAAAAAATAATCGTGAAAAAAACGCTAAAAATCGCATCAAAAATTAAACAAAAAATATAATAAAAAAAAAAAATCCAAAATAGGTCTTCAAAGGGCATAACTACAGATATAATTATAGAGGCTCCTTTTTGCAGAGCCCCACCAGTGGCTGAGAGGTTGTGCTCTCGAAGCTGGTAGACGGGAGGTGCTGGGTTCGATCCCAATCGCGCCCGTCGGCCTAATCGTTCGGAGTTTTCGTGGTTTTCTTCGAGCCGTGGATTTATCCATGCGTAAATACGGATTAGGTTCCCTTTAGAAAGACCCCCACGAAGGGCACTCCACCCGGGCCTATATCCCTAGTGTAGATAATTGGCCGTCAATAATCAACCCAACCCAACCCTTTTTGCAGAATTTTGTAGCATGCAGAGGTCTCTAACAAACACACTTCCACATAAACTTCTTTCATTTTACTTACCCCATCATACATAGTATAGGGTAAATCTTGTAATCGTTTTGAAATTTGAAAAAAATGTTTTTGACGGATTTACACGTTTCAGACACTGGAGATTCCGAAAAACATATTTTTAGAAAAATTGTTTTGCCGTCCGTCTGTCTGTATGTGTGTGTCTGTAAACGCTCTATCTCCCAAACAAATTGAGATAGACACTAGAAATTTGATATGTATTTAGTATGTAATAATGGGAAGAAGCTTATTGAATTTCAGTCACCTCGATTATCCGGAACTATTTTTTTCGGACTCTCGAAATATTCGTTCTGATAAAAGGTATATAAAATTTTTCGAAATTGTTTATTTTAAGGAGTGAATATAAAAGGAAATAAAAAAATTTTGCATAAAGAATGAAGTTGATCGGATAATGTGTTGCCGCGATATTTGTAATCCTATTTTCCACACTCTTCGATTTTTCGTGACCCTGTATTTAATTTAAATTTAAATTCAAAGATATAGTTTAATTCGAAATGAGACGCTTAATCTGACGCAGTAAACCGTTAGTTAATAGGATTATAAATTTTGGAGTTATAAGGATTTTTTTTACGCAATTCAGTAATAGAGCATTTAAAGTTTAGGACGTCATCAAGCCACGATTTTATTCGAATTGCATTGCATTTTAGAAATAGTTTACACATGCTTTATTTTCATATTTTATATTATGCATATCCATGATGGGTAAGTATTACGGTGGCACACAACGACTAGTTTATTATACATTGCTATTTACTTGAACGCACAGTTGGCTGTAAGATGTTCAAAATATAGAGTGCCAGTCACTGCAGATTTTTATGAAACTGACAGTACAGTCCGTTTTTGGAAAAACAATACTACTATCTTTATTCTCAGATCGTTTTCAATAAAATCACAACAAAAAGGATAGTACATTCGGAAACTTTCATTTGTAGGGTTTCGTTCATCTCACGAAACCTTATTCGTACCGCTTCTCTGCCTGTCCGTCACAGAGCTGGTTCTCAGAAACTGTATAACTTATAGACTTGAAATTTTGTGTACTTACAGCTGAATACATACTGTCACCCTGGAAATCATAAAATATTGAAAAAATCGTATTATTTTAATATAGAGAGATAAAAAACCAAAAATCTAACAACCTTTTATTATTAAATTTAAGCATTTTCCGTTATAGCAGTTTCCAACAATTAAAAATCCACAATAAAATTCTTTCTACAATAATTAATTTTCTACTGAAAGATTTCCAGGTGAAAAATGAAAATGAAATGAAAAGTTTCCCCAATTGAAAAAAAATATTAATAGGACGTCCTATTGGTAATAAAACGGAAATTTTCAAACATTTCTCAATAATACAAGGAGTATGAGTATGTGAAAGTACAGAAAGTAGGTTAATAGGAGATCATTAGAGAATTAAAATAAATAATAATCTGACGTCTTATTGGAAGTTTAACGGACTTTTTCAAATATTTGAGAATCATACAAGGAGAGTATCAATATGACTAATGGAGAAAGCAAGTATAGATAGGACGTCAGCAAGTCATTATAACGTCATATGAGTTTAAGGAACGTATTGAATCATGATAAAAACCCTATTATGGAAATATTGGCATATTTTAACATTTTGAAGGCCCCTATACAACATGTTTAATTTTGAAGTTGATTTTTTTTAAAATATCGCATTTAGTCCACATGACAGATATTATTATGACAGAGTATAATAGCGCTCTTGGGCCATTTCAGATATTCGAAAAAACGAGAAAAATAGACCGGTAAATTTTTACCTTATAAAAAACATGACCCTTTTTTTGTTGCTAAATGACATTTGTTTGGATTTATTAAAGAAAGGATAAAGTGTTTTGAAAGGAATATTAAACGAAACCCTTTGTGTGATCTTCGATCACACTTACCCACTTGTTCAAATAGTAACATCCATTTTTGACACGTTATTTGAATTATTTGGATCAAATAAGCCCGGAAAAGTATGTAGTTTATGCAATTTTTCTTATACCTTTATAGAGTGGAAAGCTATGAATATCTTATAGAATCTTCAGAAGGGCTTTATAAGAATATTCATAGTAAATATATGTTATTTCATCAAATATTGTCAGCATTATGCTTAAAATTGACAATATTAAGCCCCTAATAACATATATATATATATATATATATATGAAACAAGAAAATTAGTAACCGATATGAGGTTCAAATAACAAAATAAATAAATAAATGTGCAACTTACATAGAAATTAGATAAATAAACAATTAAATAGAAATTAGATCATAAAACAATGAGCAAAACTCACCAAAAAAGACAACTTTTACTGTAGGCGGAATAAGATTATAAGTACTTGACAATCAGCCAAGCATCATTAACTCTAAATGGCTGCAATATCTATGCGCAAACATTGCTTAGAAAAGAATGATAATAGAATATATATATATATATATATATATATATATATATATATTAATTTTTACTAATTCCAGGCATAAAAAATTCTAAGAGTTATTTGAGTTATTTAGAAAGATGACGAGCGATTAAAAATAAATAAAATATCATGTGTGTCCTGTCACATGTTAACCGACCCATCGAAATTTCAGATGATGAAAATTGAAAATAAAGTTCTACATTTTGAATTTACAAATAATGGAATGCAATATTTCTCCATTATAGATGAAAACTAGTTGGATGTGCCAATCCCAAAACTTTCTTCTATCTCAGTCATGTTAATACTTCAAAATTGTGATCACATCGCCAATAAAATCAATATTTTTCGTCATTCTGTTGTACGTCAGCTGCTTGCGAATCGTTGGGTTACAGGGATGCGAACAACCGATGTATACTAAACTACGAAAAGTCCTTCTGGCCTGAACCGACAGGAACAGATAGCCTCCCTATTCCTTGGTTTTATAATTTTAGCTAATTTTACTGGAAAACACGAAGCTCAATTGCGTGGAACCTAAAGAAGATTCAATTCCAGTTCTCGTCAACATTGAATTTGAATGAGAATATCGCCAAATTAGTCCTCTACAGCCAAGTTGGCTTCATTTATGGCAACTTATTTTGGTCGCCAAATTTGGCGATATTTCGCCAACTGTTGCCAAGTTTGGCGAGAATTTGACGTTGGCGAATATAAATATATAGTGATAAGCATATAATACGATTAATGGTTACAACAATGAAAGAAAATTTGCCGAAACCATGTTAACTAAAACTCATAAATTAAACCCGTTTATGGATGAATTCTGCTGTCTTCTTTGAAAATGTCAGCCACTCTAAAATTTCAAACCGCTATATCTCAGCCATTTTTTAAGATAGAGGCAAAACAAAAATTGTTCCGGATTCTCCGGATCAAGGCCGAACATTTAACGAAAAAAAGTTTTAGGATTTCTAATTTTTTTAAATTTGCACATCTTCTTGAATTTGAAATCTTTAAATGGCTATCGCAGCGCCCCCTTTCGTCGAAATATCCCCAAATTCTAATAGAACCTGCTTGCCATAGCCAAAAACATAGAAAAAAATGTGGTTCAATTTGAAGCATAACTTCATACACTTTTCGATGATACAATAATGAAAATGGAACAAAAATATCGATCACAGCGCCCCCTTTCGTCGAAATATCCCCAAATCCTGATAGAATCTGCTTGCCATAGCCAAAAACATAGAAAAAAAATTAGGTTCAATTTGAAGCATAACTTCATACACTTTTTGATGGTACAATAGTGAAAATGGAACAAAAATATCGATCACAGCGCCCCCTTTCGTCGAAATATCCCCAAATTCTAATAGAACCTTCTTGCCATAGCCAAAAACATTGAAAAAAAGTTAGGTTCAATTTGAAGCATAACTTCATACACTTTTCGATGATACAATGAGGACACACAGACGGACGGACGGACAGACGGACGGACGGACATTTTGTAAAAGCATGTTTTTCGGAATCTCTGAAAAATAGTTCTTAATGAATATGCCGTAAATAAAATATATTGAGGCAAAAATACTTACATTTATTAGATGCAGCAGTGCACTTTCTTTTATGTCAGAGATATTGAATATGTAGTTATAACATATATTGCATTAAAGAATAATTATTTATGAAATGAGTGTCAGATTAAAATGTAAGACATAGAGTTTATTATTTATGTTAAACATTTAGTTGCAACTTTTTTATTAAAGAAAAATAATTTTAAAATGGTAATTTCTTACCCTTTTCACATCTATTACTTGTTAGAAATAAAATGCACGATATGTTTCTGAAGAATAAAATAAATATTTTTATCTCATTTGGACTTGCTTATCCTCACTCTGTATCGCCTTAAGCTAATTATTCTTACATACAGTAATTAATCAGTGTTCTGTTTATTGGAATTTTTTCAAAAATCACGGTGCCAATGAAAGTCTTTTTAAGTTTAAAACAATTTTACAACTTGAACATAGATAAAGGTAATCTTGAAAGTAATTTTCAAGATGTATATTTTCAAATTAAAAAAAAAAATATTATATCGTAATATGTTTATTTACCGAAATTCATGTCCTTTACATTATCCTCATGAAAGTATAAAAATAGCATTTTAAAACATGTTAATCATTTTATTGACTAAGGTTTGAAATCTTATACTGATGATAACTTCTTTTCAAGAGCATAGGCAAGCGAAAAGAGCACCAAAACAAATTCAATTTGATGTAAATCAGTGCATAAGAATGCCACAAGTTTTGTCAGATTGTCAAAGAATCTCCACCACTTTTACATATTATAATTAACTACAGTTAACCATGCTCTATTAAACATAGAAATATATCAGTCGCTGTGCTAATAATAGTCTTCTTAAAATAACAAATGAATTTATCTCATATTTTGAATATTTTAAACATCAAGAAAGGTAATCATGAGAATAATTTTCAAGATGTACGTTTTCTAGTTTTCTAACAATATTCCACCATAATATGTTTATTTAACGAAATTAATGTCCATTACACTGTCTTCATGAGAGTATAAAAATAATTTTTCAAAACATATTAATTATTTTATTGACTAAGTCGTGAAATGTTATACAAGGTGATAGCTTCTTTTTTAGAGCGAAGGCAAGCGAAAACAGCCACCACACAAATTAAATTTTATATAAATTACCCATTTAAAAATATCTTTCATAATATGTTTATTTATCAAAATTTGTCAGTTAAGATATCCTCACGAGAGCATAAAATTGTATTTCTAAATATATTATTTTATTGGCTAAATTTTGAAATACTATGCAGGTGATAGCACCTTTTTCAAAACGTAAAATGTCAGCAATACAAATTTAATTTTATGTAAATCATTGCATAAAAATGCTACAAGTTTTGTCAGACTGCCTGAGACGCTCCACCACTTTCATATTTTATAATTAGTTGCAGTTAACGATGCTCTATTAAATACACATTTCTCCGAAAATTTTGTCCCGAAACGTAATTAATCACAAGCGCCAAGACATCTTCCACACAGACACTCTCCTGCAATGCTTCGGCTAACGCAGAAACGGCATTGCAAAATTAGAATTTTAAATGAGCTAGCCTCCTCAGAGATTACACATTTTCATGCATACTTTCTCAAAACCTAACTTTTCTCGTAGAGGTAAATCCTCAAACATGAAGTTTGTATTTTTAGAGTTAAAAAGCCAGTTTATTTATTTAGAGCAATTAAAAATTGAAATTTAATCATAAATCTTTGTTGAAGTTTAGGATTAAAGTAATTTTGCAAGTTTCGAGATATTCAATTAGGAAAAGTCTTATGGCGAGAGAAATGTAAACAGGTTACATCGAATGCGTTTTAAGCTTTCGTGTAAAGTCATCATCTCAGAGGAATCTGTATTAGTTGATAGACAGATTTAGAGATAATGTTATTATACTTTGGAATAAAGTTTATTCTATTACTAGTGATTTAGTTAACGCGTGAACATAGGCAAAAAAATATAAAACTATAAAAATAACTATCATGATAAAATGTTACTATATCTATGTATCAGTGGCGAATCCTGTTTCCCAATTTGGGCATGCTCCTTCCCAGCAGTTTTTTCGAAAAGTTTTTAATCGCCTTATTTAATCGTAAAATCTTTTTATAAAGTTATTAGAAAAAAAAATTACTTGAAATTGTTGATTAGAAAGAGCATGTCCAAATTGAAGAGGTGGCTTCGCCCCTGCTATCTATCACCATTAATGTATCATAATAATTTTTTTTTTAATATTTAAATGAAAATTATAAACTGTAGTAGATAAATGATTAGATTTGATCTCAAGTTGGAAGAATTGTAATGTTTAAATTTTAAACATATTGTACTGGCCTCTAAACCCCCCCCCCCCCTTTTTTTGAAGTTTTCTCTATATAAAGTCTAATAAAGAATTTAAAAAAATTTAACATGGCTACGTTTTTACAGCTTGTTCTGACTAAAATTTTAAAGTTGAGCATTTTTCATTTTATCACTTTATTACAAAGTAGCAGCCAATGAAGCGAGAATTTGAAAAAAAACCCACGTTACCTAAAAAAACCCCCTACACCTGACGTAATCAGCTGAAAATGATGCATTTTATTACATATTAATGGTTTAACATAAAAACAGTTATAAATTTATGTAGGTATTCTAAAATTTTATTATAACAAAAAAATCCGTAAAAATGAAGCTTACGTTTTGCCAGAATACTGCAATTGTTTGTTTAAATTATTTTTAAACTAAATAAGCACTCCTTAGGTATTTTTAACAAAACAATACAATTGACTGTAGTGAAATATTTGATGTAGTACTAGGGTTTTTTTTTTTTTTTTTTTTTTTTTAAGGAAACATTTCACTGTGGGTTTGTTTTAGAGGACAGCACAATATCTGTGCGCAAATGCATATATGCGTATTAAATCTGTGTAATGTCAAATCTTTTCGCTTGTTAGTGAGGGATAGGAGAAAAATGGGCACGAAGTTCTGGGCATGCACATTACCACCAGTTTTTCTGAAAAGTTTTTATCGCCTTATTTACTCGTAAAACTTTCTTAGAAAGCTTATTAGAAAAATTTACTTGGAATTATTAGTGGGAAAGAGCATGCCACTTTGAATAGGAGGTTTCGCTCCTGCTATCTATCATCATTAATAATATCATAACAAATTTTTAAAATATTTAAATGAAGATTATAAGCTGCTGCAGTAGATAAGCGGTTAGAGTTTTGGTCTCAGGTTGGAAGGATTGTATGTAGTGCTTACCTGATAAACCTAACTGTGAACAAACGGCACATGCACCTTTTAAATCTGTAGAACCTCAAATTTCGCTTGCCACTGACGGGTAAAATAAAAGTGGGCACGAAGCTAGTAGCACATTTTCACATCATTCTGCATATTCAACTCTTGGTTTAGGATAGTTTTTCTTCATTTTAAATTCTCTGCGGTTCTTCATCAACCTTCTTGTTTTTTCTGTTATCTTCTTTGTCTGCTTTACTTGTGTTTCACCAGCTACCGTCCTTGCAATTTCTTGTAGTGTATTTGTTATTTTCTTGTTCACTACTGTAACATCTTGCTCTTCTTCTAAGATTGATTGAAGTACTTGGAAACGATTTTTAAGTTCCAAATTAAATTCTTCTTTATATTTTTGGAGATTTATAATATCGATTGATTTCTTTGGGTGTTGCAAAAACTTCATTCTTTCCACTTTAGTATTTAGAAGCAGTTTGCATCTAACCAACCTGTGATCGCTGCCTGTATTGAAGTTACTGAGAGTGCTGCAATCCTAAATAAGATGCTTTTTGTTTGTCAAGTATATATATATATATTTTTTTTTCCCCGCACTAAACTAATTAAATATTTAATTCTATTTTCAGCATTTAGGATATTTTTTATTAATACCTTATTTAGTGACAACAAGTTTTTATTATAATTATTATTATTTATGATATTGTTGTTGTTGTTGTTTTGCTGAAGAAAAAGACGGGTTTTATTAAATGGGGCATGCTAGTGCAAAACATTCTAGTTTATAAATTGGAAGTTTTTTACCGTGTCCAACTGTTCACTGCTCCGTTTTCTTGGTAAACTTTCAATTAAAAGAAAAAAAATATATATTCAAAATAAGTTGTCGAAAAAACTATGAATTGTAAACTATGAATTGTAAACTATGAATTTTTTAACAGAAATGGATTTTTAGAAACTTTAAATATGTGAATAAAAAATTGCAGATTATTCAGTCAAGTAGTTCTTGAATTACGCTTAAAATACTATCCGCGTTACAATCTGTTTTGCAACGAATACACACGTATTTAAACTTTAAACTTTCATACTTCCTAATATAAATTAAAAGAAGACATAATTTCCGGCCGAATGGCTGTTTCCGTTTTTCTGTGAGAATCTTCAGATTAAAATGTATAGGGATTTCTATTTTTGATATTTTTGATTTATATTCTATTTTGGCCGACTGTACATTTCTCACCTAGCTTCACTCCATATTTGAAGTCGATCGCTTCATTACTAATTTTTACATATTGCCTACCAGTTGAAAATACACCATTTTGAGAAAAGCTCACTTAAAGGTTTTGGAATAGGTTTTGACGATTTGTGAGATAATGCAACCAAAAGCGCGTTTTTTTTTTTAAATTGAACGTTGACTCAGAAAACGGAACAGTGAACAGTTGGACACGGTAAAAAACTTCCAATTTATAGACTAGAATGTTTTACAATGGTATGCCCCATGTAATAAAATGTTATAAAAAAATTTCCCCCAGAAAAACAACAACAACATCATAAATAATAATAATTATAATAAAAACTTGTTGTCACTAAATAAGGTATTAATGAAAAATATCCTAAATGCTGAAAATATAATTAAATATTTATATTTAATTTAATTAGTTTAGTGCGAGAAAAATAAGAAAAGGATTGCAGAAACAGCGAAAAACACAAATAAACTCGCTTATTTTAGTGCATAATGATATCTAAATACAATTATATCACAAATCAGCATTGAAAATCAAAGATCGGTAAAAATTCCCTAAAGGGTAATTTTGGAAAGCGTCAACAAGAAAGTAGCATTAAATGAAGGAAAGAGAAGTGCAAATGTACCACTTAGGGAAAAGCCTGCTGTGATAAGCTTATCAAACGCCCCTGTTGCTATTTTCATTAGAGATTAATGTCATTTATTTCCCAAATACGTTTCGATGGTCTATGTCTACATGTCTAATGCTTTGTAGATGATGTTGCCCTTATCTGGGAATATATTATTTTAATGTATTCATTTACACCGGAAAAATTTAAAATTAATTTATATTTAATTTTGAAATAATTGTTGAAAGCGAAGAATTTGGCACTTAACACCGTAATTCAGAATTATTAGTACAGGTAAAACAAGACTTACCCTATACTACGTATGATGGATAAGTAATAGATAAAAAATTGAGTAAAATGCAACAACTGATGGCCATTCATGAAAATTTGGGAAGAACTTTTTTTTGGCTCTAGAAAATAAGATTCGATGAGTCCCCTAAAAAAAAAAAAAAGTTTTATGGTGTTTAAGGGGGAAAGCAAGTGGTGGCATTTTAACTCAGGAGGGGATAATTATTTTTATTTTTATTTTTTATTTTTTTAAATAGGTCAAGTGGGATATCGTTTGTTATGTATATTTTTATTCTGAATCGAATGAAACCATCCGCAAATCCATAGATTAAATGATCGTATCGACTTGCGGATGGTTTGTTACAAAGTTACGCCAGTTTTTATAAATACAAAGTCGACGATTTTATTTAAACCCTGAATTAAAATGTCCCCCTTTTACCCCCCCAAAACACGGTAAGACAACTTTAATTTTTGGTTACTCATTGGATCTTCAATTCTAGTGCCAAAGCAAAGTTGTTACCAAATTTTCTTGAAAACCTACCAGTTGTTTCTGTAAAAACCTATATTAACTGCATTGATATAAAATCGTTAACTTTGTATTTAAAAACCTGGCGTAACTTTGTAACAAATGATCGTATCGTCTGGCGGATGGTTTCATTCGATTCAGAATTAAAAAAAATACATAAGAAACGTTACCCCACTTGATTTATTAAAAAAGATTAATTATCCTCTCCTGAGTTAAAATGCCCCCACTTGCCTCCCTCCTAAACACCATAAAACAACTTTATTTTTAGGGGACTCATCCGATCTTATTTTCTAGTGCCAAAACGAAGCTCTTCTCAAATTGTAAGAAATAACCATCAGTTGTTTAAAAAAAACCCCCTATTTTACCTGTACTATATACACTTGAGAGTAGCCTCCTGTTCTCAGTCTATTTTGTACAAAGCGAAATAAATTCGATCTCTCATAAACTCTGGTAATCTACTGCAAAATTTGAATAGAATGTTTGATTACAATGAATCTTCCGACAATGTCATGGTTTTGGTCTTTTTAAAATGTATACCATTATCAGATCACTTTTAAATGTATACATTTTTTATAGATATTATAAAATTGTTTCGGTAAATTGTAATGGGCAAAGTTATCTTTACTTAAACCATAAAAAAGAATAAAAGGGAAAAGGAATTCAGCAAAATATATAACAATACCCTGTAAATTATTCAATTTCTGTTTTACTAAATTATGTTGAATGAGACGCATTTATGGTATGTTTTACATTCAGTGCTAAAAATATTTAGCATGCAATGTATTTTCCTTAACAAAATTTCTACATCGGACCTTCTACATCGGTTTCTACAAGAGGGAACTGTGACTACCTCTGTAGGTTTTCACGTCTTCTGGAAGGAAGTGCGGGTCGGGTAAACTCTACTTAAGGTCTAGGGCCTGGTTCCCTCTTAGGTGTCCAGCCTCGAAGCTGTTGGGGGATCCTGGCTCGTCCCCAAGTGTAACATGGCGGTTTCTCAAGAGGGCTGAGAATTATCACAATCACAACGACCTATGTCGTCATTCACTTGGGTTCAATGGGAGTGATGCGCAGGTGGTGGTGTTCCCACCGGTCGCAGCGCATTCAGGAGGACCCTCCTGGTCGTGCACGATAAAAGTCACTGAGGACTTGGGTGCAACGGTTGACGTGTCTGACGGGAGCCACAATTCAATTTTAACAAAATTTCTGTATCTGACATAAAATATTCATCTCACAATATAGGAAAAGTACAAATATTTTGAAAACTTGTAACGTAAAAGCTTTGACAAAATAATTAGGCAATATATTTAGAACAAATAATTTGAAAAAAAAAAAACTCGACTTAAAATGACTGTTTCTTAGTAAACGACTTGTTTGCTATTGTGAAAAAAAAAGCCTGTTATTAATATCACCCATTTTTAAAAATTTACTTATTGAGTGCCTGTTGGTGTATTAGCGAGAGTGATTTGACACAAGAGAGTATTTTTTGTAACAGCCACGTTCAATTTAATTTACGTTGTTGCCATTTCAGGGTCTTTATAGTTAAAAGAGTGATCGCGCACGATAAGAGAGATAAGTAACGCATGCTCAGGTTGGAAGTTTTTGTCCAAACTGTTTCAACCTACGTTCCAAAACTTGACAATTACCTGCCTGGATAAGTTCTGTTAAGTGACTGAGACAAATCAATAATAGTGGCAGGCTTGCCAAGTTTTTGTCCAAAATCGTCTCGATCAATCAAATTTTATTGCTACTAGGTCGCCACTATTTTATATATATAAAGGCCTTGTAGGTGCTCATAACTCACGATTTCATAAAAGAAACCCCTCCACACATCAAACTTTATTGCTCGTATGTCTCTACTTTCTTATTTATAAAGGTACTCTAGTTGCCCATCACTCACGTTTGAAACGATTTAGAAAAGCTTGTATTAAAATATTTAACGTGTACCTGTAAAAAAAAAAAAAAAAAAAAAGAAAAAGAAAAGAAAGAAAGGAAAAAAATATATACATGATACGAAGAATAGTTTTACCTTAAAACCTCAACTCGTGTACTAGAATTGCAGTGTAAATAAAAGTTACATTGAAATCCGTTCAGTTGTTGCTAAGAAAATTGAGAACATACATAAAGATAAAAAAAAAAAACAGGAGCTTCGTTTTTTGAAGTCTCTTAAAAAATTGTACATCCACTAGTAGTTAATAAGTGTGTAACTTGATCTTGATCTTTAAGATGTTTTATATAAAAATTATATAATGCAGTTCTGAAATTTTAATTAAATTTTCAGCGAAGTGACTCATTTATAAAGATACTTGAAGGTAAAAGTTAATGTTTATTCAGAATTTAACAAATAAACAACGATCTACAACTTTAAGATGTTTAATATATGTAAAAACGGTATAATATAATTATAAAATTTTAAATTAAAGATATAGAATGGAGCCGTTGCAGATTGATTTCAAGAAGAGTAAAATAATTTTTCAATCAAGAGCTTATTTCCCATCCATTATCCGTGAATAAATAGAAATATATTTGCGAAAAGATAACATTTGCAACGAAGCTGCTTCTTTTGAATAACTTAACATTTAGCACGCGATGATTTGCCGATTGAAAAAGCAATAAAAATAAAAATAAATAATAATTTTCACGTTTTCTAGTTTGACCAATATAAGCACCTGCTTGCCTTGGACATGCGATTTCGTGGTTTATGTTTACCATTTTCAAAAAACTATGCCAGAATATTTTATTTATCATTTAGATATGAAGATGTCGACGGTAGAACGAAAGAAACATATGTAATCTACATTAAAAGGTATTTTTAAACATTTCGTGTTATATTTTTATCACTTTAAGCATTAATTAGACTTTAATTTAAAGTTAACAAGTGATTTTATTGTATTATTTATAAAATTTTATTCAAATTTTCCACAGATTGATTTATAAACATGCATGAAGATAAAAACTAATGGTTATTCAGTCGGAGAACGAGATATCTTTATTATTCGGAAAAGATCTTTCGAACAAAATCAAAAACAATTCGGTCAAACGTTAACTCTGGTACGATCTGCTGCAGCCTCTGTTTGGAATGACTGATTATGACAAATCGTCTGTCAGGGGCATTGTTTCGGTGTTTCATATGTATGTGAAAATATCAGTTTTTTTTCATAGATATTGGTATCTCGTAGTAAACAAGGCACAATAAAATGAAAAAGCAGAATGTATGATATATCATCAGAAGTATTAGATTTTAATTTTTCTAAATTAGGCTGAACAAGTCATATTAATTCTTCCCAGTAAAATGTAATCCTAAAAAATTATGCACGATCGAAATATTTTTTTATTAACCCCTTCGCGACGAGCCTCGCGTATAAGTGACGCACAGAGTGCGTACAATCCTCCAACTTCTCTACAACTAATTTTTAAATTTAAGTTTCACCATATTTAATCACAGAACTTCTGTTATTAAAGTAGGCAAAATTTTCCCTTTTAATTTACTGTTGTAAAATATTGAAAATTGTAAAATAGACACCTGCCGCGAAGGCGTTAATGAAAATAACGTTTTGTTCT
Source organism: Maratus michaelseni (assembly GCA_963931845.1). NCBI lineage: Eukaryota > Metazoa > Arthropoda > Arachnida > Araneae > Salticidae > Maratus > Maratus michaelseni. The sequence continues at coordinate 454,867,764 of OZ007589.1, read as the reverse complement.
ATGATTGATATTTTTTATTAAACATAGTTGAAAAGATGAACAGCTTAGCCATATTTTGGGCTTACCAGTTGAAGCCAACTTTACGCCTGGGGTAGCTGTATTTCTAAAATTTAGGACCCATATGTGGGAAGATGTCTAACTGTAGTCTAAACTTACATTATAGTGAGTATACTTATAATTAAAGATAGAAAAGTGCGTACAATAGGATTAAGAGGAAAAAATATAACTGTATATGAGAAACAAATACAGAAATTGCAATTAAGAAAAAAGTAAAAAAAGCAAAATGATAAAATATTCAATTGTTAAAAATAGTCGAGATTAAGGAGAAAAGGCCAATCTATCGAAAAGTGCCCTATAGGACACTTTTCAATGAAAGCTATACATTTTTTATTGTTAGTAGTAATAGTATAGATATAAAAATGAAAAATAAAGTAACAATAATTTTATATTTTTATTTACCAATATCCAGATAGTTATTTTATAATATACATGGGCAATTCCAAGCCAATGTTACCATTTCTAGTATTTTATTTTTTACATAAAATAGGTAATATATATTTTTTCTGATAGTATTAAACCTATATATTTTATATTTGCAATGCATTTTATAAAATTTTGCATAGTCAAAATCAATAAAATCCATTATAATGAGCATGGCTTCTTTTTATGTGTTTATTTGTTTGTCTGTTACAGGTAAAATTACATGTTTTTCATAACTATCTTATGGAAACAGTCAAATTTTGCGAAATATGTATGTTTCAGAACTCCCTCTGAATGAAAATACATTTTTATTATAATAAATTGTAAGTTATTTTATACGTAATATCGATAAACATCAAGGTATCCGAAAAGCGTGATGGTAATTCCTGTTTGTCTGTTACATTACCATCTTTTTTTATCATAATTATTTACATTAAATACTTTATTCATAATAACTGTATTAATTTATCTTCTAATATCATATGCTGATTGTAGCCATCTTTGAATTACATAATCATTATTTTTTTTTAATGAGGTAAGGACAATTTTTTTCCTCTATGACTATTAGTCTGTTACAATGGAATTGCCCACATATATCTATCCATCTATCCATACATATATATAGGGGAGATGGGGGATGAATGGGACATTTTCACAAAAATATTTATTTTAAATATTTTATTTAAGTTATCAATATTATGTATCACATTTCATACATTAGGTGTTTGACTATATCTTATGCACAGTATTTATTCAAGATTATTATTTTATAGAAATATATTATGAAATAAAAAAAGTTCCCCTCTGTCCCCATCATCCCCACACCAGGGATGGATGGGACACAAGTATTTTACTCCCTGTATTCAATGTTACCAAATTAAAATTTATAATTATAAACTTCTATGTAATTACATTTGTAATATATAATCTTATATTGCTGTTATATATCAGTGTTGATAATCTAAAAAGTAAAAACATAGTTAATTATGCACGAAAAACTGTGATTTATATTATATATTTTAACTGTGAACATATTTTAATGAATTATATTTTTAGAACTTTCAGTTCTTGGTTCATCTAAATGTGGTCTGTCAGTTTCATAAGCTGACATAAAATCACTTTCAATGAATGTATTGCTGTTAAAAGGGAAAATGGCAGTTTTCCTATAACTACTGGTTATGTTTATATTGCTAGTACTAAAAGCTGGCAAAAATGCCTCCTTGACAAGAGCTGAGATGTTATAAATTGTGATATGCTCTCCAGAATTATTTGTCAGCGAATTATCTTGGACTGATCTCAACTTTGCATTAAAAGGCCCATAAACAGAAACATTCAATGGCTGAAGAAGGTGGCTACAATGAGGAGGAGATGTTAAAAGAATAATTACCATAATATATTAATTTATCAACCTGTATAATATTATTTAGTTAATAAATATGTTTTTCAACATCCTCTAGGGATGAATGAGGCAGTACCATTCATCCCCATTTGAAATGTCCCAATCATCCTCATGATGTATATATTCAATTGTCAGCCATTTTGACTCATAAATTATTTTGTCACAATAGTTAATATTCATTCATTTTAATTATCAACATTGAGCCTTGAAATAAACAACTACAACATATCTTCATTGTTTATATTGCATAAGATATTTAAGCAACTTCAAATGTTAAAAAAAAAAACTTTTAAGCAGAGTTTTCAGGAAATGCAACTTCGAAGGAAACAGAAAGCAGCCATGCGGTATTGCTTTGGATTATGAAGCACACTATGGTGGTGAAATCTATGAGGATAGCAAGCAACTAAAAAAAAGTTTATTGCCTGAAATATTGAGAACGTCCCATCCATCCCCCAGTTCCCCTATATATATATGTATGTTTGAAATTTAATTTAAATGTATGTTAAACAACAGCCAGAAAAACAAGAACGAAAAATCATGCGTCAAGCATAGTTATGTAACACTTTCCAACGCTTCCAAAATAATTTTACAAATCATATCATACCGTTTAATAAGCTGAAAGATAACATCTAAGTAAACAATTTGGAAAACGCATATATTTAAAAACATAATTTCAGGAATTTCCAACATATACAATATTCGGAAAAATATCCGAATACTTTTATTCAGCCCTGTATAGGATCTATAGATTTGTATATATATACATAAGATGCTAAATTTTAGTTTAGTTAGGAAACGCTTAGCACAGTTTAAAATTCTCCTTCTGGAGTTTCTGTCAATAAACGGAAATGTGTTCACGAACTTTTGTGCTTCCCTGTATAGGATCTACAGAATTTATACACACCACGTAATAGACAAAAAGTGAGTTAAATTTAAAATCGCGTTCAGTAACTTAAAACGTACTTCCAGGAATTATTTTTAACAGACAGTAGAGAATTCTTTTGTGTGTCCCTGGAAATGAACGATGACTACTATACACACACTATTCTGTAGTAAGCCTCTTGTCATGCACCTTAGTGATATATATAAATTTCAATGCGTTTAAAATAGTGAAACATTATTTAAATAAACCGCAGACGATTTTTCTCCATAGACGTAATGTAACGGAATTCTTTTGACTGTCCCTGTAAAGAAACTATAAGTGCTATACACACCCTATTCTATATCAAGCTTCTTGTAATGCACCTTAGTGATATATATCAATTACAATGTGTTTGAAATTGTGTAACATCATTAAAATAAACCGCAAATGATTTTTCCCCATTGACCGTAATGTAACGGAATTCTTTTGAGTGTCCCTGTAAAAAAGTATAAGTGCTACACACTTCCGTTGAAATAGGGAACATGCTATAGATAACGACAATAGCATATAAAAATTGCAGAGCAATCCGAGCATATTTACGGGAGTTAGAGCACGGCCAGACGGCAGACGGCAGACGGCCAGACAAACCGAAGTCATAAACATTTTTCAACTAGGTTGGAAAGTGTTAAAAAAAGAAAACAGAAATAAAATCAGGTTTTATCTTTTTCCAATGCATGCAGAATAACACATTTTTTTCCTATTGTTTTGATCGGAGACATCGTAGTCTAGCAGTTCAGCAATAATCTCATGGTTTCTTGTACATTTTTTTTTTAAATCTTCTATTATTTTCTAAAACCATTTACTACGAACAAGCTGCATGAACCTCTACTAACAACCTGTATTATTATCTAATGCGACTCTTCTTTGAATAATATGCATAATATTTTAAATAGTAACTCGGGCAATCATAAACGTTAAATGTTAAGGGTCCATTATATTATAATCACACAGCAATCAACCATGCTACGATTTCGACTTTTGAACCCAAGCAAAATTTGGGGCTAAAATAAGTTTTTCTTTCTAAAAAACAACTAATGAAAGAATTAACATTTCGGAAGCTTTTACTTAGCTGAATGTTTTCTGTTGTATTTACCTAAAGGTGTTCCAGTGATTAACTCCATGAATGATCCCGTTTCTCATTGTTTAGTAGCTTTTCTTTCCTATTTCGATAAAAAGGTAAGCTCACTTACCGGCATGAGGTGCGTCTCAAGAGGGTCATTAGGGGCATTATCAGATCACACTACTATGTCCTCATCACCGGGCGCGAAGAGATTAGTGCTCGGTAATGTCTTTGTTGAGCATTTGTACAAAATCAGCGTCTTTGCTACATAATGGTGCGCATATAGTACCGTATTTGTATTTATTTGTTTATGCAAAAGGATGAAAACTCCAAAAATAGAATTATTTTTATGTGCTTATGAGAGATAATGCAAAATTCAAGATAAGAGAAAAGGTAAACTTAACGTCATCTACTCACACATAGTTTTTACAGGAACACATAAAATGTGAAATAAATTGAAGGGTTAAGGTGTAAAATGATGATAGTCCACTTTTTTTTCTAGTTTGAGATGACAGTGTCATTTATCGGTTAGAGAGGATACTATCTCTGTTAGGTACGTCTGTCTTGTTTGCCAATCTTAGATCGAATTAGATCTTTCTTGGCACGAAAAAAAACAACAGTAATTGAAACATCATATGGACTGATGAAGCTCCAGAGAGGAGCGAAAGTACTTTCCACGAGAGAAGTAAGTGTCTACATGGTTAAAAATCATTGTAAGAGTTTTTAGAAGGAATAAAGGACAAGGGAAACGTGAAATGAAAGACAGTGAAACAAAGGAAATGTATGTGGAAGAACTGGGTATGGATTATACTTTTTTGTTAAAAATGTCGAACTTAATCATATGTGTTTTATACGTGGATAACTGACTATGTTATTAATGATAACTTTTAATATATGTATGTTAATGACAATACAAATAAATTTATTTTAAAGAAGTGTAATGGTAATTAACTATTAAGTAATAGTACTATTAAAAAAAGGCACATTTATATGACTACTGCTCTTGAAAAAAAAATACTAATGCCTGAGGAAAGGTAGAAACTAAAGTAAGATTTAAGTATATGAATAGTTCTTATAATAAACTGAATAGTTATTTGTTTCATTCAAATATATAACAACTATATTTATTTTATATTCTATGCAGTGCTTCCATCGAATTTCAAATATATTAATCAATATACAGTAAAGACCGTGAAAGGGAAACAGGTCTATAATGAAAACTTGCGATAAATGAAAAAAATTCATTGACCCGACGAAAAGAATACATGTGCTAAGATGAAAATATGTCTAAAACGATATTTTTTTTAGTACCTAATGATTCCGCTTTGTCATGTTTTAATATAATGCAACTGTTAAAATTATATTAGGATCTCTCCTCCAGAAACGTGCATTTTCCTGATAAATTTTCTGAAATTTCTATTTTCAAATTAAGGTTTAAAACATGTTTTCCCATTGAGGAACTCACCTAGCAACATGCGAATTCTTTTTCCCAGATCCAGAAAAATATGTTATTAAAATTGCAGTTTTTTCATTAAGTAGTTGCTATGATCGAACCATGATAATCACGGAAATGATGCCCACAAACCTGCCTTTTTTTTTTACATTACTTATAACACACTAAATATTAGATTTTGTTGAATCATGCTTCTGAATTAAGTTTTGCGTAATTAATAGTGCACGTAATTCTATATTTAATTATACTGTTTTTTAATCTTTAAATTTGTTTTCTTGTACACGAATTGATGATGTTATTTTTAGTTTCATGAATTTATCGCAGTTATTAAAAAAAACCCCATAGATATCACTCGAAAAGTATTACTATGTTTAAAATGACTAACAGGCTTCTATTTCACACTACAGTTTTTTGCTGCTATTTGTTGAGCTGTTTAGTAGCTATTAACTTTTGTCCACGGACATAACTCAGTTCCCTGTGACAGTAATTACTAATAAAATAAAACTACAATCAAGATTATCCTTTGATATTGAATCTGACTGAATCTGATTGAATATTCCAGGGGATCGCCAAACGTGATGCGCACAGATTTTGATGATTTTAACCCTTTCCAGCACAGTGGTCCCACTCCGGGCACACCTAATTTTAATTCCAAACTTGCATTCGGCACCAAGAATATTTTAATAAAATTTTGCTTCTACAATGAAAGCTTAAAATAAGGAGTTCTTATTTTCTAAAAAAGTCGTTTGTAAATTCCGGTGCCAGTCAGTAATTTCGCATTTTACGAACAGAATTTGTCTGTGGCGGAAAGGGTTAAAGTATGTTGTAGGGGTCATACCCCTAACTATTCAGGTTAAAGGTCTCCTTCAAATGGGCTTTAGTTTTCAAGAAATTTCGGGTTAAAATTCAGCATGCATTTCAAATACCCATTAGTTCACGATCTTGAACACGATCTCCGTGGAGCAGAGCTAGCGCTCACGATTTGAGAGCCGGAGATGAGGGTTCTGTCCTCTCATGTGACTTTTACCTTTTTTAATAAGTTTTATATATTTGTCGCATTATAAGTTTTATGCAGAATTATGAATTCTGCATCTTTGAACTTTTTAATATTTTCCTAATAATTTCCATTTACATTTTCAAATTTTTCGTGAAAATTTATAGTTTTTTCGCAATTTTTATTCTAATATTTCTGTTGACGAGAATCCAAACTAATTTATGTCTTGATGTTTCGTCTTTTTAAAATGATTATTGTTTACATTTATGTATATTTACTTATTTATTTATCGTATTTATGAAATAATGCATTTTTTTAATTTGCATTTTCTATTTAAAAAAAATTTAAATGATTAAGAAAAAAATAACAAAATAGTATATCTTTTTAATATTTGATTTGTTCTAAATATATTGAAATATGTTCATTGCTGAAATACTAAAATATTTATCATCACCGACATCGACATTTTTAGTTTATTAAATATGGACTGGAACTAATTGTGTGATACATATCGCAAAAACATTCTAAACAAATTCCGCATTAGAAATAGCCTTTAAATATATTCTTTACGTGAATTGTTTTAATAATATTGGACGAATGCATAAATTAGCATATTATATATTCTTTAAATACTTAAATTGTGATAAATATATTTAAAAATGCATTAAAAGTTGAAAAAAGAAATTATTTCAAACGTGATAATTGTCTGCAAAGGAAGCTAAACGAAATGAATAAAAAGAAAATTTTATTTATTCTGATATTACCGTAAAAGTCATTCTAGACGATTTTCTTTCAGATATTTTTTATATGTAATGTAATTTACAAACGATTTTTCATTTCTAGTTGAATTTTTCTGTATGGCATCGACTTGTTAGAATGAAAAAAAAATATTGTAATATATTATTTTTTATTTGTGCAAATCAAAAATGATGTTGAGTTTGAATTTTACAGTTAAATGTATTTAAATAACATAAAAAAAATATATATAACTGGCTAAAATTTGGATATAAGCGTTATTGCTTTACTATTTTATTACTCTTTTCAAGATATGTTGTTGGAATTACCTAATCATACATAACCTTTAGAAGATTTGAGATAAAAAAATATTTTGTATAAATTTTCACGAAAAATTCGAAAATGTAAATGGAATTTATTAGGAAAATATCAAAAAGTTCAAAGAAGCAGAATTCATAATCTATACTAATATTATAAAGGAGTAAAGATTGTTTGTTTGTTTGTAGGGGGTAATCTCTGGAACTACCGAACCGATTTCAAAAGTGATGGTGGCAAATTGATGGTGACAACCCCTGCTCCAACATAGGCTATATTTTATGTCGGTCCCACTACCCCAGGGGGGTGCAGGAGCGAAAAACGTTCTAAAATTGCGATCTTTTTTATACTGAAGCAGCAAGAAATTTGAAATTTGGCGTTGTAGTTGTAGTTACTTATAAGATGTAAATGCTCTCTAAGAACAAAATAAAAAAACGTTCGAAATTTAAAAGGGTGAAATGAGCGAAAAGCGTTCTGAAAACATTCTAAATTACAATTTCTATGGAATCTCTAGAACTACCGAACCGATTTGAAATTTGGCGTTGTAGTTACTTATAAGATGTAAATGCTCTCTAAGAACAAAATAAAAAAAAATTCGAAATTTAAAAGGGTGCAATGAGCGAAAAGCGTTCTAAAAACATTCTAAATTACAATTTCTATGGAATCTCTAGAACTACCGAACCAGTTTGAAATTTGGCGTTGTAGTTACTTATAAGATGTAAATGCTCTCTAAGAACAAAATAAAAACCAAAATTCGAAATTTAAAAGTGTGAAATGAGCAAAAAGCGTTCTAAAACATTCTAAATTACAATTTCTTCGGAATCTCTAGAACTACCGAACCGATTTCAAATTTGGCGTTGTAGTTACTTATAAGATGTAAATGCTCTCTAAGAACAAAATTAAAAAAAATTCGAAATTTAAAAGGGTGAAATGAGCGAAAAGCGTTCAAAAAATATTCTAAATTACAATTTCTATGGACTCTCTAGAACTACCGAACCGATTTCAAAAGTGATGGTGGCAAATTGATGGTGACAACCCCTGCTTCAACATAGGCTATATTTTATTTCGGTGTCACTAACCCCAGGGGCAGTGCAGGAGCAAAAAACGTTCTAAAATTGCGATTTTTTTTTATACTGAAGGAGCTAGAAATATGAAATTTGGCATTGTAGTTACTTATAAGATGTAAATGCTCTCTAAAAACAAAATAAAAAAAAATTCGAAATTTAAAAGGGTGAAATGAGCGAAAAGCGTTCTAAAAACATTCTAAAGTACAATTTCTATGGAATTTCTAGAACTACCGAACCGATTTCAAAAGTGATGGTGGTAAATTGGTGGTGACAATCCCTGCTCCAACAGCCTCTTTAATAAAAAACTATGCGTTTCTGACGACTGGGTTTTTCGCTAATTGTTGCCACAGATTAATCTCGGAAAATGAAACATTTGAAGTTACCGAAAAAAATAGTAGCTCGAAAAGTATTTGTCAGAAAATTGTTAGGCAAACTGCGTTTGAAAGTTAAAACATTTTATTTTTCTTGACATAAATTTCAAATCTAATGATTATGCCATTTTTCAAATATTGAATTTGAAAAATTACCAAATTTCACAATGGAGTACCATAGCGAAACCCTCATGCGTAAAAAGATAATGATAAGGGCGACGTGTCCTGGCGTGTATATTGGCTATAGCACGAGTCACAAATTATAGTAGCCTTATTATTCTGTTAATATATAAAAGTGAATTATGAAATGTCAATATTTTGTTGGATTAAAAGTTCGTTATAAGAAATTGACCAGCGTAGCGGGCGTAGCTTGCTAGTTCTGTATAAAACTTGTAAGGTGACAAATATATAACATTTATTAAAAAAGGTAAAAAGTCGCATGAGAGGACAGAACCCTCACCTGTGGTACTCAAATCACGAACGTTAGCTCTGCACCACGGAGACCTTGTTCAAGATCGCGAACTAATGGGTATTTGAAATGTATGCTGAACTTTAACCCGAAATTTCTCGAAAACTAAAGCACATTTGAAGGAAACCTTTGACCTGAATAGTTAGGGGTATGATCCTTACAACATACTTTAAAATCATCAAAATCTGTGCGCATCATGTTTGGCGGTCCCCTTGTGAGATTAATTTTAAATGCATTGAATAACACATTTCCTGTGAGAGCGTTATTAATCAAATACAACTATAAACAAAATTATTCTTTGATATTGAATATGAGACTACTTTTAAAATGCATTGAATAACACATTTCCTGTGACAGTAGTTATTAATCAAATATAACTAATAAACAAGATTACCTTTTGATATTGAATCTGTGATTACTTTTAAAATGCATCGAATAACACATTTATTGTGACAGTAGTTATTAATTTAATCAACTAAAACAACACAGAAGATTACTCTTTGATATTGAATCTGAGATTAATTTTAAAATTCATTGAATGAGAACAAATATTGTATCATGAAAAAAAAAGTAAAAAAAAAAAAAAAAAAAAAAAAAAAAAAACTTTATAGGTCCAGTCAACGGTACGATATTCCGTTATCTGCTGCATATCTATTTTCAATGTTTAAAAAACTGACATGTTGCTGCACAGAAAAGCTAAAAATTCACTAAATTAAAATTTCGAATTTCTTTAAAACAACAATAACAAAAGTGTTTTCGAATTTTTTTTAAAGTAATAATTAATTTTCCCATTCTTTTAAAATTATTTGCAATTTATTTTTTAAAGTTATAAAAAAATATTCGCACTTAAAATATATTCTAAACACACACACACACTTATATATATATATATATATATATATATATATATATATATATATATATATATAATAGGTAAATTGAATGAAAAAAAAAATCAATTTTACTCAAAAAAAGCAACAAACAAAAGTAATGCTTTCGAATAAAAAAATAGTAACAAATAATTTTCTTATTCCTTTAAAATTATCCGCAATTTATTTTTTAAAGTAAGAAACAGTCGCACTGAAAACATATTCTTGACGAACACATTTAAAAATACATAATAGTTGAAAAAAATCGTTTTTCTATATATATATATATATATATATATATATATATTATCGAATTTAATTCAAAGTATAATATTCATATTTTACATGTAACAATCAAATTAAGAATATATATAATTCATGTCTTTATTCTCTATTAATACTAAAGTTTTAAAACCTCAACCATCATCTCATAAACCCCAAATTGTTTTAGTCCCAAGCCAACATTTTAAGAAATCCTGTATCATCATTTCAAATTCTTATTCCAGAAAGCTCCCACTGGTCTTACCGGTAAATCACTTGGCTCAAGGCACTGACGTTCTTAGTTCGAGCCCAAGGTCAGCCAGAAAATATTTTTGAAGTATATCAAATGATAAATACTTCCGTAATAGCTAACAGATGGCAGCACAAAGAGAGATGTAATTTTTTTAAATTGAGGTTATTCATAACGGAAAATTTCCCATCCTTTCAGTACTGCCAGGAATATTTCCGTGATTTGAAGGAAGTATTTCTGAGAGCGTAACAGAAAGTTAACTGTTTCTTCAAACGGAAGTTTTCTTTCTTTTATCTCTCAAAACATAAAATCTACTAACGGAACGGAAAAAGTCCGACAACTTTGCTGCCAGTAGTTTTACCGTGAATGAACAGATTTATTTTTAACAGTGCACACGTGTCCATTTTCAAAGGGAAACGTTGTGTCTGTCTCATTTCAGCACCTTTTAAGTCTATTTTCAATAAATATTTTATCTATTTTTACTTTTTTGCTTATTTTCATTTATAATTATTTTTTTAGTAAATATTATATGACATTGTTTTGTACGTTACGAATTACCATTACCTATCTCCCCCTCCCCTCCTTTTATTTACTTAAAAGTATTCTAATGATAATCTCAATGATGTTTTTGGTTATTCGGAAACTTTTCTTTTTCTATTCCGATAAAAATGTTTTTTTTTCTCTCTTACCGTTATAAGATGATTCTCGCGAGTATCATTAGGGGCATTATCAGATCACAATATATCCTCAACATCGGGAACAAAGAGATTACTGCTCCGTTAATGTCTGTGTTGAACATTCGTACGAAATCAATGTCTTTTTTACCTAATAATGTGCGGATTCATGACCTATTTATATCTATTTTTTGGTACAAAATAATAGCGACGACAAAATGTGTGATATTTTATTATAGTTAAACACGTGAATTCAAATTTAAACTGTGAGAAAGTTTTACTTGAAAAATTGAATTTACCCTGAAGCTGAAATACTTTTGAAACGAAAATTTAGAATGTATGCAGACAGTAATTCTTTCGAATTTAAGTTTGTACTACTGTTCAAAAATAGAAATATAAATGCATACACATACACAGAGTGTACCACAAAGAGCTCCCGAACTTTAAAATTTAATAATTCATTAGCTATAATTCATATAAAAATAAAATAAATGTACTTTTACAAGTTAGCTTGAAAATTCTTTAAAATTCTCTAAAAATATATTAAAAAAGAAAAATTAAAATTTTTGAAAATAGATGACGCTGTTCTGCCTCAAATTGTAGCACAAGTTGGAGTCAAAATGCAAAAGTCGGAGTCAAAATGCACAAGTTGTCGTGTAAACATGGATCAAAATTCATTAAGTTTTTACTCTTTATTCCATTTAGTTGTAGAAATGCGAAGTAAGAGCTTTGTGTTTTGGAGCTTTTAAATAAACTTGAGCATTAATACAAGTCGAGGAAGTGCAGAGCGGAAGAGTTGGCGTTAATTTTAATTAATTTTAAAATTAACGTATGCAATGTTTATGATATATCTGATAAACATGTTACTTGTTTTATTTATTTTTATTTATTATAGGGAAACTCGTCTGGCGTTTTCGGATCTGGCCCCGTCCGAAACAAAAGATACCATTGAGAGCAGACCGTCTAAACGTGGGTACTTTTTTTTTTTTTTTTTGGTATATTAAACCAGGCGGCGTGGAGGGCAACTTTGAACTGCACAAAAAAGGGAAATAAAACGACCTACAGAAAATATTTCGTTTGAAACAGTAAATAAATATTTATTTTTTTCAATGAAAGGTACGTTAAGAGGAAAAAGGTACTTTCTATCAATGGCTATTGTTTGATATTTTATATTTCCATCCGGACCACGTGGATGGCAGTTTTATTGCAGAAAAAAGCGGAAAATATGAAAATGACACTCTAAATATAACTTTTTTGAAATAGTAAATATTCAATTTTTTCAGAAGAAGAAGGTACAGGACATCCATGTGTACTTTTTTTCTTTAAGAACTCCATCCTGGTACTGGTGATAGCGATTTTAAAAGCACACACAAAAAACTCGGAAAATATGGAAAAGACCTTCAGAAAATAGAATTTTTTTTTAAATTGGTAAATATTCATATTTTTAAATGAAAAGTACCGTTGAGAGCAGAATAATACATTCTGTACGTGGGTCATTCTCCAAAAAAGGGTCGATTACAGTTATAGCATCATTTTAAAAATTTTGCTTTATTTATTTGTCATTTTTTTTAATGTTATGAATATTTAAAGAATAGAGAATCTTTTTATACAATTTACTATTCTATAGCTATTTCATTTTATGTCTTAATATTAAGTAATACATGTGAAACCTCACCTCCGTGGTTTGTCCCCAATCACATTTTTAAAAATTCGTCTATTACAAAGTGAAATAAATTAAATGTTAAATAGTTTTTTTATTGTGAATTCCTTTTTAAATGAATCTTGGCCAATCTAAAAATTGGTTTCAATAAATTAAAGAATTTTTGCAAATGCATTTTTAAGTTATCCTTTTGTTTGTCCCAAATGATATTCTCAACTCCATTACTATCAGGTTTTAGCTTGAAACATTCATTCATAAATGGCAGTAATTGTCAATAATTTGTATTATAACAAAGGAAAAGAAGCATCTTTGTTAGCTTTGTGGGGAAGATCTGCCATTTGCTCTCAGTTTAAGTTTATTTTATACAAATAAACAGAATTTATGTATTTTGTCTTTTGGGATACTCCACTCCATTGCGGCCAGTGAAAGGTAAGCAATGCATTATATTTATTTATTTTACATTTGAATTTAAAAGATATTGCAACACATACAATACTGTGCGAATGACATTAGTTTCAATTTAAATACATTTACAAACAGTGCACCATTATATGAAATATCCTCACCTCCATTACCCTCCTCTCCGTTACCTATACTAATCACGGAGGTGAGAAAGTGAAATGGAGGTGAGATTAAATTAAATATGAGTACTTAAAATTAATCAAAATGAAAGTTAATTGTTTACTTAATAATTATTTAAGTAACAGTGTATAATAAATGCTGATCTAGCTTATTTCTGTTACTGGATTGATCAGCTAGTTTTTTTTTTTAGTTGCTATCAAACATTTCATGGCTTTCACTAGCTATGTTTTAATAATTTACCTATGTTGATTTAATCCTCAAAATTTCTTTACTCGAAGTAAGCAAAAAAAGTGCAAGACGACTATTGTAATTCAGAATTTTTAAAATAATTTATTATAATTTTAAGATTAATTAGAGTTTATAATGATTGTTGATAATTTTGTTTTTGATCATTTTGAAAATATAAAATCTTGGAGCAGTATATGTATTTGTTTTTATTTCAATGTGTTATATTCCTTTCTATACCAATAAAATTCTTATTTAACTCTTTCAGGGACAGTGGTATGTTTATAAAACCACTTAAGTTTAATTCCCAAACGCCACAATGACACCAGAATTTTGCTAAAATCTTTCCTATTTAATATGTATGTGAAATATAGCCTTTTTCTTATTTCCAAATAAATGTTTTCGTAAATTCCGGTGCCAGTCATTTATTTCAATATTTTAGTACGGAAAGTACTTTGTCCTTGAAAGGGTTAAAATATAATATTGGTGTGTCCAGTATGGAATGATCATCCTCAATTGTGAAAAATATATATTCATGTAGATTGTTTTAAGACTTTTTCTTAAGAATTTATTCAGCCCCTTTTATATACTTAAAAATATATATCATTCTTCATCTAATACTTTTGTAAACAACTGTTTTAAAAACGTCACCCAATTGATTTAACAAACTTATTTAGAAAAAAAAATGTAGCTCAAGTATTCATACTACATAATTTGTCATCGTAGGTGATAATAAAAATGACTTTGAATACGCTCCAAGTTAAATTTTATTTTTTGAAAATGTCAGTATCCATTTTGGCCCATTATAAAAAAATCCACCCATATACTACTGCTATACTTACTGTAATAAAATTTTTTGTGTTAATTTTAGGAATTTTTAGTTACTTTTAGTAAATATATACATTTATAATAATATACATCTCCACTCCGTTACCAAAGGTTCACCTCCGTTACCAGTAAATAAAAAAAAAATATTTTTATTAAATAAATAAAATGAATTGAACAGGACCATAGATTTATTAATGTTCTTCATTTGTTTATAAAACCCAGGAAAAAAATTAAGTAAAAAAAGAGTTTTTAAAATTAAGAATTTTTTTTTTTGAAATATGCCCTTTTTTGAAGAATTACCCACGTGGGTATTTTTTGTCTTTTTGCATTCAATCCGGGCCATGTGGATGACAATTTTAAACTGCAGAAAAATCGAAAAATATGAAGATAATAACTCTAGAAAATATAATTGTTTTAAATATGTGCATATTTTTATTAATACTGTCCAGTAGAAAAAGGTACCGGTTATGCATGAATATTTTTGGGTTATCTTCGCTGGGCGCCGGTGACTGCGATTTTAAAATGCACAAGAAACGGAAAATATGAAAGACTTTCTAAAATAGTTGCTTTGAAATAGTAAATATTAAAAAATGTGTTAAAGAAAAGTACTATCGGTACCGAGCAGGTACCGTCTATTCGCAGGTGTCCTTTTTTCCCCTTATTATCATCAGGCACCAAACGATAGCGATTTTAAACTCTAGGGCGTTTTGCTGCCGTCTCCGAGCTATGTGCTTCAAAAACCACGTTTACCCGGACATGTGTGGAAGTGATCATGACGCCGGCGAACTGAAGAAAACTGAAGCTCGTATTAAAAAATCGAAAATCTGAATTTCTGGTGCATTGGAACCTATCTTCGTCTATCTGTAACTAAATTTTCAGACCTCTACGTGCAATAGATTTACACAGTCATCACCAACAAGCAAACACACACTCACGCACACAGACAAAAACATTACATAGATACATAGATGATTATACATAGATGATTAATGATTTACTAACTATTAAAATTTGGAAGTCCTTTTTGGACATACTCTGTATGTATGCATATACATATACAAATGTGCATGGATATGCATGTATATACAGGTATGTTCTTTTATATATTTATATCTTAATTAATAAACAAACACACATTTACATATAAATAATACAGTATAGTCAAATATAAACTTATTTAACAAAAATTCCTGAAAATTCTAAAATTATTTTTTCTCGCATCAGGTCACTGACATATGCCTTAACCATCTCTTAGATACTTATTTGTGGTTTGCCAAGAGCTCTTTTCTGAAGAGTTTCAAAATTTACAGTTTATACAGAATAGTTTATCAACTGTAATAAACCTCTTATTATTAACTCACTCCAATTAAGTAATACGCTTATAAGCAGCCCATTCGTAGAAAATGATTGTACTCAAAATAATGAATTTCAAGTGTCAGAAAGACTTGAAGCTGAAGAACGAAGTTGCGAAGAATTATAAAGAAATGCTAATAATCTAAAATGTAATTGAATTCTTTTTGTGATAACGCATGATACTCAAAATAAATAAAATAAAGTCACACACACAAAAGAAAATCTTGAATTCTTTAAAACATTTTTTAGAATTTGTAAGCATTAACAGTTTACAAGGTATGTTCATCTTTTTTTTTTTTTTTTTTTTTTTTTTTTCAGTGCTGCTGTTTATTGTTACATAAACGTACATGTTTTCAGTTTCACAAATATTGTTACAAAATTTTATAAAAAATATTTATTAATTTTTTTAATACAATAAACGCATTTACTCGGTATTAGCTAATTTCATACAAAAATTTCGAAAAAATATTCTTATAATTTATATAGATGTATATTATGCATGGTGTAAATATGATTTTATAATGATTTACATATCGAAACTTTAGTCTGAAAATTCAACCATTATTTATTCTTAATATTCAATCATTCAAACAACAGGGATTTTAAATTATAAATACGAGTAGATGACAAAAGGACGCTCAAACATGTAAAAAAACATCTTATAGGAATTTTTATTCAAATAAAAAATATAAAAGTGATAAAAAAAATTCCGAAAAATTCTACGATTGATTTGTGTTGGAAAGAGTTATCACTGTGATTCAAAGATTGAACAAAAAGTGGCAGCATGATGCTGTAATTTTGAAGAAGGAATGCATATCGGTGTAAGATGGTCACCTCATTGTCGACCTGCACAGTATTAGTATAGCAATTGTTGCAGCAATTAACGGTTGGGATAATCCAGAAAATAAAATATGAATGACACAAACACACACCTTATTTACCAGGCATCGGCCTTAGTAACTTTCATGTGTTTGGACAGCTCAAAGAGACTATGAGTGACAAACAACTTCTAAGCGATTAAGAGGGGAAAACGCGGCCATAATCATAACCAGAAGGATTTTCATGGTGTATCCATGCAATTACAAAGCTCTGACATGCGTGCATTACACATTATGAAGGATATAGAGAAAAATGCATGTATGATGCATGCATATTTTTCATTATTTTCTCATTTGCCTGATAATAAATAATTAAAATTCTCATTTGAATTAACCTAGTATTTTTCTTTGAAAATAAACGATTTAGAGTGATGCTATTAACTGACTTCCATGAAAGGTGGCGATAAATTGCGACAATATTTACATATACATTTTAATGTATGATCGTGCATAGCATTCTAACGAATGCTTTGATTTTGATTTTTATTGTTGGAAATGGCTAAATTTTGTGACAGCCCCATCTATTTTTTTTAGTATCCATAATGGCACATTTATCTGAAATTCTATTTACCTATTCTCTTGGACTGTAACATTCGTAGAAACAGAAAAACATCCAGGAAATTTGGAGACGTAGTTCAATAACATTTTATATTTTAAAATACTATTTTTTACACTGACACACACACATACTCAAAATTAAATATGTTATCTTTTACTGTTTTTGTAAAATGGCTTGAATTCATACAAAATTTGAACATTTTTCTGATATACAACGATTTTACTTTTGAAAATGTTCATCCTATAATTCATTCTTTTGCACTGTCACACAAGGGATTCCAAATAGTGCATTATCGTTTACGGCTATGTTTGTTTGAATAATTCACAGTATTTTAATGTATGTAATGTATGCGATACGTATAACTAATTTGATCACTGAATTATGTATCTCAACAATTGACATTAGTCAAAAATTACATGTTGATGCTTACAACAAGGATGCGTATAAGATTTGGCGCTTAAATGCAGGCACTCGTATCGAAATGAGTAACGCCCAGGAAAATATACGGGTACAATCATAGATAATGGCCCAGTAAAAAGTTCAAAGTTCTGAATTCAAATATGGAGTAAAGTGTATAAAAAAAGAGAAAATGGAAATCGCTACCATATTTTTAAAATTTGTCACTTTTTATGTTTAGGGTTGCATATCCCACAAAGTTTCCATACTTGTCCACGAATAATCAAATAAATAGTAGTAATCTGATTCCTATGAATAAAAAACAGCTGAGTGCTGTGTAATTAAGATAACTCTTGTGATCTTTAAATAAAGCACAAATCATTTAGAGTTAATTACACAGTTATAATTACAGGGAATTGAAACATGCACGCATCCGGGGCAAGAGAGAATTTTACAGATCAAACACCGAGAAGAAGCATACCAAAAACAAACGCAGTGGTGACAGACAGTGCGACATCTGGTGTCAAATTTGAACTTTATGTTCCTTACAGGAAGAAAGACTAACTAAGACATATGTTGTTTGTATGATAGATAATATACTTTTGTTACTAGATTTTAAAATATTATTTATGTTCTAATGTATTTTAATTAAAAGAAATAAATTGTCAAGCTTGAAAATGATTTTGCGGTTTTTAAAAAACATTGCATTTTGACTTCTGTTACTTTACAAATAAGTATGCGAACCATTATTTTAAGACCAACATTACACATTTATATAAAAATGTTTATCATTTGTGAAATCTCATCATATATATATACATATATATATATATATATATATATATATATATATATATATATATACCGGGTGCGCCAAAAGTTCGTTAAAACTTTAAAAATTCATTAAAAAGAAACAAAAGAGGCTAAAAAATTGCGGTTTGCAGAAATGGGATTAGAGAGAGATCGGATTTTTTTTCTTTAATAACGAAATAAAAAAAATATCGATAGATGGCGCTACATGCATAATATGAAGCAGATTTTTTCAAATTAGGCTGTCCACAAAACCCCTCAATGCACCCAGGTTCTGCATTCGATGCCAGCAGTATGATGCTATCGCTACCAGATCACGCGCTATTGGTTAAACTCTTTTACAAGAACGTGGAATCGGCTATTGGCGCATTGCGAAAATTTTGGACAGCAAAATGACTGAAGCCGAGAAAAGGGCCTTTTTCTTGTGCTGGGATACTGAAGCTTGTCAGACGCTTCGCAAGAATGTATCTTTTACTATAAGCCTAATTTGTATACATCTGATTAATATTACGCATGCCTGCGCCATCTATTGGTAATTTTTTAACTACAACTTTTTTGTTATTAAATAAAATCCGATCTCCTTCTAATCTCATTCCTGCAAACTACAATTTTTTAGCATCATTTATTTCTTTTTAAATATTTAAAGTTTTAACGAACTTTTGTCGTACCCGGTATATATATATATATATATATATACTAAAACACAATTATACATTTACATTAACCACACTATATAGCCAAAAACAAATAACAATATATCAACTGAACACTAAACTATAACCAATTAAAACTATAAGACAACCAAACTCAAAATACTAACGAAAAAACAATACCAGGAAAATTAAACCTGAAGGCAGGAGGGCATGTCTAACAACATGCACTGCAGGGTTAAAACCGGTTTCTACGTTAACAACGTCCCCCTTCTCCTGCCGAAACCAAATTAATTCAAACTATCAACCAAAACACCAAGCTACACTCAGCAGCAACCAACTCTATCTGAACTCACCCAACAACTGATCAAGACCACCCTTAGCATTCAAAAATGAATTCATTTCATTTCTATATTAACTTCTACCTATAAAATTAATCAAGTTTCTTCTTACAATATATATATATACAATACACAGTTAACATTCACCAATAACAAAATAAGATAAATGTTCCATTATAACATGTGACTGAAGCATGCACTTTATTTTCCCGATAAAGATAATTCAAATCTTAGTTAAAATCAGTTTCTATCAGTTGCCAAAATCTATCGCCCAGTTTCGGCAAAAATAAATAAACTAAAGAGATATTTACCTTTGTGCGTCATTCAGTTTATTCTTTGATTGATATTAAATGTTTAAATTTAAGACCCAATTTGACTGAGCTTGAGTTTATCAAGATAGTATCTTCAAAGTTTCTAAAGTGATTAATTGGGGAGAAAGATTTATTCCTGCATTTTACTTAAGCTTTTAGAGCAGGGTGAGCGACAATTAAGACCCATTTGCATGTAAATATACCTTACATGTAATGCAGCTTGTAGCACCGATCAATATGCTTATTTTTTGAAGATTAAGAGGTATTAAAATGAGAAATTATTCAAAATAATTTTGTACAAGTATGCAAATTTGCATGTTAATAACGTGTTTTTTCTTTTGTTAACGAGGTTGTTTGTAGATTTTGAGATAATTTAAATGTATATTAAGATTATGGTATTTAAGGCTACATAAGATTATAAGAATAATCACAGCTGTTCTTCAGAGAGAGATAATTTATGCATTTAATCAATAAATGAATGAAAGGAAGAGGAAAATAAACTTTATGCAGCAAATCATCAAAAGAAGACGGAGAAAGTTTAGTCAATGTTTATTTTTTAGAGTAAAAATTAAATAGATATGAATGATAAAGTATCAGTTAAGGCTTACCGTTGAGATGTCAGATGATTTTCATGCTGTTTATCTATTGTTCGTGTTAGTAAAATTCACGTAATGATCTTGCAATTTAATGTAACCCACACAAAGCTACAGAGGACGAATTTTTTTCGGAGATTTGTTTCGGTGATAGAATAGGGAAGATCGAGGCTAGTTGACATAAGACATAAGTAGTCATAGAAACTTTTCACTTCTGGTGTCGCGTCAATTCGTCGCGCACAATTCATTCCGGAACAATTCATCGCGCACAATTCATCGCAGCGTCAATTCGTCGCGACATCAATTCGTCGCAACGAAAATGTGTTTTCAAGCTATGATGATAAAATAAAGATAATTTAGTAAAATTATTTAATGATAATTTGTTTTTTAGATATAATCGCATGTAAATTGTTAGATATAATTCTCTAATCCACCTTTTAGATAATTCTCTACATCTAAAAAACTAATTGTCATTAAACTTTTTTACTAAATTGTATTTATTTTATCATCATAGCCTTCAAAAACATTTTTGTTGCGACGAATTGACGCTGCGATGAATTGTTCCGCGATGAGTTGTTCCACGATGAATTGTGCACGACGAATTGACGCAGAACCCCCTCTTCTACAACAATGACGTCAGCACGCTACTGTCGCTACCCGGAAATCCACTATTGTATGTTCATCATCTACTGTAGTTTCAATGTCGTGGAAGATCCCAGAAAGAGACAAAGGCTGATCTTGTGGGGTTTTTTTGTCAAATATTTTTTGTCTCTTAAAGTTTTTGCTGTTTTGTGAAGTTCTGAAGTATGATGCAACGTTTAGAATGGCTGTGTTAGCTATATGAGAGCTAATAACGATTGTAGTCATGGAATTGTTTGTAAAACCTGAGTAGAAGAATGAGGCAGTCATCTTGTCTGAACAGGTCTAATGATGTAAGTTGGCAATCAGTTGGTGACGCATGTTGTCATAGATTACACGACTTGTAGGGGGCTTCAACACACAGGAATGAGCGTCCGGCAGGCAGAGTCACATTTTTGCAACCAATTTTAGCATTGATGATTTTAATATATATGATAGATTAGATAATACAGATAACGGAACGACCAGTCAACTGACGCACCAGCGGGAATGTTCAAATAGTAACATTCCACAGCCTACTGAAATGTAAATTGAATGGCAACCCGATTACTCATGATTCCCTTGAGTAGAGATAAAATTCTCGTTGGTGCGCGGATATTGAAATATAAAATATAATTAAATTTTTTACCAACGTTTTTGAAAAACAGAAATGAAAACGAAACAAATATGGCAAATTTTTGAATTAAAAAAATCTTTTTAACACTTTCCAACCTAGTTGAAAATTGTTTATGACTTCGGTTTGTCTGGCCGGATGGCCGTTTGCCGTCTGCCGTATGGCCGTATGCCGTCTGTCATCTGACCGTCTATCCGTGCTCTAACTCCCGCAAATACGCTCGGATAGCTTTGCAATTTTTATATGTTATTGCCGTTATCTATAGCATGTTTCCTATTTCAACGGAAGTGTGTAGCTCTTATAGTTTTTTTACAGGGACACTCAAAAGAATTCCGTTACCTTGCGGTCTATGGGGAAAAATCATTTGCGGTTTATTTAAATAATGTTTCACTATTTTAAACGCATTGAAATTAATATATATCACTAAGGTGCATTAGAAGAAGCTTAATATGGAATAGGGTGTGCATAGCACTTATAGTTACTTTACAGGGACAGTCAAAAGGATTCCGTTACATTACGTCTATGGAGAAAAATTGTCTGCGATTTATTTAAATAATGTTTCACTATTTTAAACGCATTGAAATTTATATATATCACTAAGGTGCATGACAAGAGGCTGACTACAGAATAGTGCGTGTATAGCAGTCATCGTTCATTTACAGGGACACACAAAAGAATTCTCTACTATCTGTTAATAATAATACCTGAAAGTGCGTTTTAAGTTACTGAACGCGATTTTAATTTTAACTCGCTTTTTGTCTATTACGTGGTGTATATAAATTCTGTAGATCCTATACAGGGAAGCACAAAAGTTCGCGAACACATTGCCGTTTATTGACAGAAACTCCAGACGGACAATTTTAAACTGTGCTACGCGTTTCCTAACTGAACTAAAATTTAGCATCCTATGTACTATATATACAAATCTATAGATCATATACAGGGCTAAATAAAAGTATTCGGATATTTTTCCGAATATTGTATATGTTGGAAATTCATGAAATTATGTTTTTAAATATGTTATGCGTTTTTCAAATTGTTTACTTAGATGTTATCTTTTAGCTTATTAAACGGTATGATTTGTAAAATTATTTTGGAAGCGTTAGAAAGTGTTACATAATCTATGCTTGACGCATGATTTTTCGTTCTTGTTTATTTCTTCTTGAATTTAGCAGGAATAATTTAATCTTTCCCATTAAAAAAAAATACAGAATCGGATTAAATAATCCCGGCGGATTAAGAACGAAGGAAACTTGAGCAATATCTTCTTTTTAAAAATTAAAACGGCAAATTTTCTTAAACAGGTCATAGCATCACATCAACAGACCCCGTGAAAACTCAAACTGATTTGACTGTAGATCAAAAATTAAATTTTTATGAAAACGGTATTTCTAAAATGAAACCAGGCAAATTCTGAAATGATAAACCGAGATTCGAAACGAGCGATAAAACACCACAACAGCAGGGCGTCATCCCATGACGTTCAAGCCCCTCGCAGAAGCGCGCATCATCAGTGACGCAATCCGGCCACACCCACGCCCGAAAAAAGAGCACGCTCCGGAGGAAATATGCAATATGCTCCAGGAAATACTAATTCGCGAAACAAAGTAATGTGGGAATCCTTACGTTAACAAATCATATGTATCACGACTCTAAAATTAATTGCAAAAATGTGACGCTGCCTCCAGGACTATAATAAGAATAAACGATCAAAGAAAAATGTGTTAAAAGTATAATGCCTGAAGATACCATGTCAGATGTAATCAGCTAAGCTGATACCAAGAATAAATTAGGTAAGACGTTAAATTTGAGGATTCATTCCATTCCTTCATGATCTACAGAGCACCCACAATCTCCTAATGAAAATAACATGAAGGTAAATCAGGAGAATTATTCAATCAGTATCAGGTAGATAACAGATAACTTTGTAGTGTATGATGCCCATCAATATCCCGGAAATATAATTGACATCGACGGCAAATAATTCTGTTTATCCACAATAGTGAAACAACACAAGTTTTGGAGAGGACCCGACATCGCAGACACAACCTGGTCTAAACGCAAGAAAGTTTGCGTAATCTGTAACCACCAGTTCAACTTTACGATAGCTTTACTTTTTTGTGGACATGAATCATTAGCGATTCCCTTCTCCTTGGTTTATTTTTGTACTTTTCCTAAAGCATTGGGGAAATTCCCCTGATTATGATGTTCGTTTTCTATATTAGCCACACTTCCTTTTGCAGTCCTATGTCGATATATTATAATGAAATTAAACTATCATTATATAGTAATTTGTAATAAGCAAATACTGATTTTAACCAATGTTAATATCAACTACAAGTTGGATAAGTTCCATTAGCTAATAGGGGAGAAGGGTGAGATGAAACGCCATTGACCAGGTTTGCAATATTCTGTTCCAGTATTGAGATTATTAATTGGAAAAATACTTAAAACTTTATGTTTATTTTTATTGTGTCAGATTAAAAAACAATCTACATTTCAGTGAACAGTGCTTGAACACTGAAGAAGCATTGAGGGGGCTTCCTAGTTGAAACGAACTTAACGCCCAGTCTATGGATATGATGTCTTATTAAATATTGAGCCATTGGGGAAATTATATGGAATAAATTAATGCTAGTAAATAATAATAATAATAATATAAATTAAAATTGTAGAAATTGCAAATGAGGATAGATCAATTAAGTTAAGGTAAAAAACAGTATAGCTGTAGTATAAATACTACTTAGTAAATTAAAAATAAAACTCAAAATTTTAAGGATAAAGATAAGTTAAGCACTAGTTCAAAAACAACATGGAGTAGGGCAGTCAAACAAGGGTGGTATGGCTACAAGTTTAAATATAAATAAAAATGTACTCAACAGAGCCATATAAATAAATAAATAAATAAATAAATATATTCACTCTACAGAGCAAAATAATTTTTTTAATATTTATATTACGCAGTTACTGAACTAAAAGGTTATACATTTACATATTTTTTTAAATTGTGGGCCAACTTGCTGGTCACGTGAAATGAACTCAAGGGCCGCAATCGGCCCGCGAACTGCCTAGTGAGTACCACTGATTTATGTTGCGACAGATAAATATAATTGATGATTTTCATGTTAGTTCTCAATCAATGCACATTAAAAGGAAAGAAATCCCTCAAAATTATAATTCCTTTGAAGCACAGAATTAAACCAGTTAATAAATGCCCTTTCTAATTTATTTTCGAAAAGAATTCTGAAAGTCACTAATGAGCATGACATCGTGAAACTTAATTAATTCTCTTTAAAATATTTTTATAAATGGAGTACTGTAACTTGTAAGTTTTGTCACTGAAATACTAGAACCCTGGAAGAAAAGCTATAATTACGATTTATGTTCTGGCTCAAATTAAGCTAGCTAATTAAGTCAGCAAAATATTGCAATAATTTATTAATTTTCTTCGGCATAATGGAGTTTTTATTTAATTTAAATTATTAGATTTTCTTCATTAAAGTTAACAAAAATGAATAAAATTTTAATATGTTAGGTTTTGTTATATGTCCAAAATTTCATCTTTTACTTACGCATCATACGTAGTATAGGGTAAGTCTTGTAATCGTTTTGAAAATCGAAAAATTTTTTTTGACGGATTTACACGTTTCAGACACTGGAGATTCCGAAAAACATATTTTTAGATTTTTTTTTTTTTTTTTTTTTTTTTTTTTTGCCGTCCGTCTGTGTGTCTGTAAACGCTCTATCTCCTGAAAAAATTGAGATAGAGACTTGAAATTTGGTATGTACTTAGTATGTAATAATGGGAAGAAGCCTTTTGAATTTCAGTAACCTCGATTAACCGGAACTCTTTCTTTCGGACTCTCAAAATATTCGTTCTGATAAAAGGTATATAAAAATTTTCGAAATTGTTTATTTTAAGGAGTGAATATAAAAGACAATAAAAAAACATAAATTTTGCATAAAGCATGAAGTCGATCGGATAATGAGTTGCCAAGATATTTGTAATCCTATTTTCCACCCTCTTCGATTTTTCATGACCCTGTATTTCATCCAAATTTCAATTCAAAGATATATTTTAATTGGAAATGAGACGCTTAATCAGATGCAATAAACCGCTAGTTAATAGGATTATTGTTTTTGGAGTTATAAGGACGTTTCTTTTAAGCAATTCAGTAATCGAGCCTTTAAAGTTTATGACGTCATCAAGCCACGATTTTATTAGAATTGCAATGCATTTTATAAGTAGTTTACACATTTTTTATTTTAATATTTTACATTATGCATATCCATGATGGTTAAGTATTACGGTGGCCCCCAACGACTAGTTTAAATTAGTGTAGGCATTGAAAAAAGGAAATACGCCTACTTAATTACTGTTACAAATACTTGTACAAAAATCCTAATCCTACTAATATTATAACCGTGAAAGTGCGTGTGAATGTTTGGTTGAAGTCAGAGTGAAAAAAAAAAACAACTGATGATTCAATGCCTTTGTTTCGTTGCATATAGGTAGATTATAACCCAGAAAAGTTTTTAGGCTGTTTTTTATTTACTTTATTCAATTTTGTTTTTTAATAATTAAAAATTTTCATAGAAAATCGATGGAAGTTTTTTCGATAAAATTTAGTCAATTTCCCTACAGTTGCCACATTTTCAAAACTCGGAATAATAATATTTCCACAGCAATTAATTTTAAATTGAAACATTTACCCGTGAATGTTAAAGATGAAATAAAGATTTTCAAGAATTAAAAAGCAGGTGAATGTGACGTCATATTTAAAACAAAAAATTGATATTTTTTTTCTGATAATATGATGTATGATTATCAGTTACGTACATAAGATGTTTTCTGGCAAAAATCACGCCATGGCTAACAGAATAAAAATATTAACAAGAATTATATTATTAAGAGATTTTTCGCTAGAAAACAAATGACGTCATATTTGAAATGAAATGGACATTTTCAAATATTTTTTAATAAAACAAGCAGTACGATTAGGAATAAGTTCAGAAAGCAGGTCAATACGACATCATATTTGAAACGAAAATCATTAAATATTTTTACGTGACATTGATTTTCACTTCTCTTCTAATGTGTTTTTTTCAATCGAGACTTATTTATTTAGTGTTAGGAAACAATTTTTTAAACTACTGTATAAGGGATAAATTTTTAAAGGCTTTCCTGTTTGACATTAATAGAATAAATTAAGATATACCGATTATTGAGCATGAATATCAGTTACATATAGAAGTTTTTCTGCAAATACTATGACGTTATTATTCACAGGAATGAAAATGAACTAGAATCATATTAATAAAAAAAAGATTTCACTGGGGAAAAAAGGTGTCTTCATATTTGAAATAAAACTGGCATTTTCAAACATTTTTTCTTGTATATCAATAAGTACAGAAAAGTTTTCACTATCAAAAATGATATTATGATAAGCCGATAACATTGATTTTAATCATATTTTGATAATTTGTGAAATTTTTACAATTAATTGAAATATTTAATTTAACATTATTATGTGATATCTTCGATATGAATTCGTTTCTTTTTCTTTCCTGTTGCTACATTTTTCGATCAAGTTGAAATTTTGATAAGCGGTAATGAAATATGCACTTTTAACGCACGGTTTTTACTAGAGAAAAATGGCGCCATGAGTGTATTTTCATTTATAAAACATGAACTTTGAATTCTCTTCCAAACCATTTTTTTTTTAAAATCAAGACCACATTTATTTAGAACCAGATTTTTTTTTTTTTTTTTAAATATTAACTGAAAAGCTAAATTTTTAAACGCTTTCATATTTGGCATAAATAGAAATGCATATTTGTACATGATGATTCATGGAGTGAAAGATTTTTTTTTCATGCCAAAAACTTCTCTGGTCAAAGTGTTAGCATGTTTTTAATTCATGCGCCGATTTTCATTCAGAAAAATAAGTATTTTACTGCAGTTATACAAAGTGGCGTAATTTACAAAGACTTTATCTTCTGAAAGTACAGGAGTTTAACATCCTTTTTACCGAACATCTAACATATTACTGAATTCTCTAAAATTTAATAAATATATTAAGTTGATGTAAAAGTGATGAGCGTTTGATTTTAATTATTATTATTTTAATTATTATTACCAAGCTTCCGTGTTTTGCAGCAGTGTTATTTTTTATGTATTTTCTCCCATTTTTTTACTAATTAAAAAAAATGATTTTTGCATTCACTTTTTAATATTTTTTAAAGTTTTATATGTTAGTACAAAATAAAATTATAATTATAACATTCAATTAATAAAATAAGTGTCTCGGTAAGTATTAGAATGCTTTACGTGATAGTTTAAACAAATTTATTAAAATGTTTGATTCAAATATTATTTTTTAAAGACTCGAAATGTGTCCAAGTCACATATGAAATAAATCATATACTTATCAAAAGACTAAAATTTTTAACTTAAAAAGTATATCTATCAATCGAAAGTAAAACTATAAATCTTTATTAAAGAATTTTATAAATATTTGAAAAGATTTAACGTTAGTTTAGACAGAAGTATAACTATTATTTATGTACATAAGAAATAACAAGTCGAAATAATGAATCGAATTCTGCGACAATTTAAAGTCTCTGAGGGGTGATTTTCCTAAGAATAGAAAACGAATTAAAGTAAAGATTTAATCCTTTGATATAAACCTGATCCTACTAAGCTTCAAGCTCCTGATCCTAACAAAATCTGTCATATAAGAATTTTCTTTCAATATTTCTTTATAAATAATGTAAATGCAAGATAAAATAATCCAAATATTCAATCTAAAATTATAACCACCCGAGATTTATAGTTAAGAAAGTTTTAGGTAAAGTAATTAAGCATTTTTTTCTCCCTAAACATCATCCTTGCATTATTAATTTCAGATTTTAATATCATATTGAGATTTCTAGTCAGACAAATCCTATTTCAAAAATAAATTAGATCACAGAAAAGAAATAAATCAAATGCTGAGTTCTTTTGAAACATCTTTAGTAATTGATTTAATTTCTGGTAATTTATTTGCAATGGGAATATTTTAGAGTGCACTCAAAAGTGAATTTAGAAAAATTATCCCATTTGATAAATCTCTTCCATTCAATTGATTAAAGGATATTTTAAATACATTTATACAATCTGTGTTATAATTGAAAGTTCTCTCAGGTATTTCTTTTAAAAGCACCAAATGTACCCGTTTTGTATATAAGATAAATTGTATTGTCAAGAAGTTAAGCTTGTTTCACTTAAATGTACTATTAGCCTTATTACTGCTGTTATAAAACTTTAGAAATACAAGAAAGGACTTAACATTTGTTTAGACAAAAGTATTCTTATTTATACATAAGAAATAATTCTTTGTAATAATGAGTCAGATTCTACGACAGTTTGAAGTCTCTGGGGGAGTTCTTTCTAAAGAAAAGTAAACGAATTTAAATTGAAAGTAAAGCTCTAAAGATATATTTGATGTAATTCTAATTCTACTGAGCTTCAAGAAAATATATTATTGTGAGCCTTATATTAAGCTTTATCCACTAATTTTACAAACAATACCAATATCAGGATAAACTAATCAAATATTTCTTGTAGTCTCATATCCATATGAGACTTATAGTTAAGAAATTTTTAGGCAAAGTAATTAAACATTTTCTTGTAAGAAACACCGTCCTTGCAATATTAACTTTCAGATTTCAACATCATTATGAGAATTCATTTAGAAAATCCCGTTTAAGAATGGAATTCTGTAAAGGAAAATGGGAATAAATCAGTTGCTGATTTTTTTTTTAAACATCCTACTTAATTTATTTAGCTTCTATTTTTTAATTGTAATGAGAATATTGCAATGAGAATATATCAGTGCGTTCATAGCCAGTGTTGCCAGATTGGGGAATTTTTTTAATTTAAAATATCTACCACTTTTTCCTATTAGTCATCATCGTCTTATTTAATCCCATATTTCTGCGATTAAATAAAGCGAGTATTCAGAAAGATAAATTACTAAATAAAGCGAATATGTTAGAAAAAGTGAGGGAGAGGGTCAGTTTCCCTGAAATTAATTTACTCGTTGTTAAAAAATAGCCCACTTGCCCTAATTTCGAAATATGGGAATCGACATGTCAAAATATATTATGAATTTAAACCCTATCCCCTAGAGAAGAAAATGTAAGAACAACTTGAATACAAAACTATCTCAAAAATACACAAAATTAGGTAATACTGCGGTCACTATAAGCATGTACGAGAGCTTCGAGCATATAAAAAAAATAGATGCAGCAACCTGTTTGTATTTTGAATCTAAAAAATATATGAAGTTCAGCAATCCCGTGATCACTATAATGCATCTACAAGCGCTTCTCTCCAATGAAAACAAAGAAACCATCACTCGATACAACAATCTTGTATTGTAATCTCAAAAATACATGACATCCGGTGGTGCCGCGATCATTACAACCGCACGCATGTCAAATGTACGAGCTCTTCGCACCCATGGAAACAAAAGAAAAATCGCTAGGTGCATAAATCCCGTCGTATGGGAATCTGAAAAATAAATGAAATTCGGCAATGCTGTGACACTATGATGCATATATATGCGCTTCGTGTTCTTGAAAATCAAAAGAAAAAACACATTGGACGCAGAAACCTAGATGTATAGCAATGTTAAAAGTATATGAAATTTGGTATAACCACAGTCACACTAGCGCATGTAATATGAGCTTCGTGACCATGAAAACAAAATAAAAATATTACTGGATGCAGCAAACTTGGTGTATTTCA
Source organism: Maratus michaelseni (assembly GCA_963931845.1). Lineage (NCBI taxonomy): Eukaryota > Metazoa > Arthropoda > Arachnida > Araneae > Salticidae > Maratus > Maratus michaelseni. The sequence goes on along the minus strand of OZ007589.1, from coordinate 454,837,213 downwards.
ATCTTAAAAGTACATGAAATTGGTAATTCTGTGATCACTGTAAAGCATTTGTGTGGGCTTTGCGCCCATGGAAAAAATATTCCTGGATGCAGCAACTCGTTATATTGGAATCTAAAAAATGAAATTCTATAATACCACGTTGACTATAACGCATGTATGTGTGCTTTACGTCAATGAAATAAAAAAAGCACTGGATGCAGCAACCTCCTTGTATAGCAATCTTAAAAGTACATGAAATTGGGTAATGCCGCGATCGCTATTACCCATGCATGGGCGTTTTGTACTCATGAAAACAACAACAACAAATCAATGGATGCAGAAACCTTGGTGTATTGCAATCGTAAAAGTACTTGATCACTGTAATGCATGTAACCTCAAATTAAAAAAATCTCTGGATGCAATAATCTTGTTGCAAGGAATGTCAAAATGTACACAAAATTCTTTAATTCCACGATAACTATGTGCATTTTGCGCCCATGAAACTAAAAAAAAATAGTACTGGATCGTCGCTGTAAATTCGGTAGTGCCGTGATCAAACGTTAATTTTTACTAATAAATCTCTAGTAAGAAAAAAAAAAGGTCGTTTTCATGTCCCACTCCAAGATACCATTCGTACTCGGAAATGCATCAGTGCAATTGGGCAATCTCTACCTATGAACTTCCAGGGCGATTTATCCCTTTTGTCTGAATGTCAGGGCAATTGACCTATACCAAAAAGTGGTAGATATTTTGAATGTAAAATCAGATATCAATAACGAAACATGACAAAACTGTTCCTAAATACAATTGTAAATGTAATTTAAATTCATAAATGCATTTCGCTCAGTTGATTAAAGGACATTTTAAACCAATTTATAAAGTCTCTGGAGGAATTAAGAACCCCCTAAAAGGTCAAATATTAGTCAAAATTTTAAAGCTTGTTATCTAAAATATTATTAAGAACCATATGTACAAAACTATAGAAAGAAAGATTTTAGAAATAAAACAAAAGAAATATTTAAACAACCCGTTTCTTTGAAATTTTCTTTTCATAAGATTTAATGTATTTTGTTAATTTAAATCATAAATAGATGCATATCTTTGCAAGAATTATATCAAAACATTCAATTAATGCAGTCGTATGAGCTATTTTTTTTTCTAATACTTAGGAAAATGGTGTCTAATTAAAATAACCCATTGTCGAAACAAAATATGTATTTTTATACATAAAAAAAACAGGAATCAAATCTATTTTAAAAGTACTAACTGAAGGATAAAAATTCTAGCTAATTAGATGTACAATCATTTGCTGTACAAGATGTTAAATTTATCTGGCTAGCCAATTTCACGAAGTCTTGTACGGAAGTTCTGAAATAAGCGTTTTAATAAAATGACTTTTGTGCCGTATATATGGTGACAGTTGAAATTTTTTCTTTTTAAATCATAACTTTTGTTCTAAATTCTTTGAAATTTTGAATTTGATTTTGTTCAAAGCATCACAATTTAATCAAATTTTAATATGAGTTAATATTATTTTCGATTTTTTTTGTCGATTTAAAGTTATTAAATCCCTTATATAAAATAAACTTCTTGCATATATTTATTGTAAAAGCACAGGATATGTCCGTTTCGTATGCAAGACAAAGCGTACACTTGTCAAAAGATTAAAATATTTCTCTTTAAAAGTACTACAGTCGTTAAAGAAGTTTAAAAGTTTTCATTTATCAAGACAAAGTGTATAACTCTTATTTATATACAAGACATAACAAGCTAAAGTAGTGAACTCAAAATCTGCGACAGTTCCAGTGCCCAAATGGGGAATTTCGAGAGAAAAGACAAGGAATTAAAGTAAAATCGTAAAACCGCTTTTGATGCATTCCCGATCTTACAAAGTTTCCTCAAAATATCATTGTTACTATTATAAAAAAAAAAAAAAAACTTCTTTCACTATTTTTTAAACAAGTGTAATATTTTTTTTAACATACAATATAATGTAATCCAAATACTTTAATGTAAATTTATAATGAGAGAAAAGAAAATGAATTAAAGTAAAATCGTTAAACCGCTTTTGATGCATTCCCGATCTTACAATGTTTCCTCAAAATATCATTGTTACTATAATAAAAAAACTTCCTTCGCTATTTTTTTTTAAATAAGTGTAATATATTTTTAACATACAATATAATATAATCTAAATACGATTTTATATCCATATTACGTTTTTTACATCCTTTATGTCGGTATGTAAATTTATAATTACCTCAAACTTAAACAGAAAAAAATTGTAGGTAAAGTAATTAAAAATTTTACCTCAAGAAACATCGCCCTTGCATTATTAAGTCTGATTTCTATACCACATTAAAAACTCAATCAGAAAATCATATTTAATATAATTATAACTGAAATTATGTTAAGAAAAGGAATAAGTCAGCTGCTGATTAACTTTAAATATCTTTATTAATTTATTTAGTTTCTGTTAATTTATTTGTAACGGGGAAGGGCGTTCATTAGTTATAAGTGCGATTGATTATTTTTTTTAAATTTATTTATAACATAGTTTGAAAAGATGAATGTTGGTACAGATGTTAAAAAAAGACGCTATGTATTTCATATTTCAGATAAAGGTTATGTAGTCATGTCGAAGGATTACAGATTTTGGGGTTCCGTACTTAAAAAGCAAAAACAGAACCATTATAAGATAACTCTTGTGTCTGTCTGTACGTCTGTCAGAACCGTTTTTCTCGTAAACCATGGAACGTGGAAAGTTCAAACTTGGGTAAATTATAAAGGCTGTTGTCCCACATTTGTCTGGATTATTAGTCATTACCACAAATATTTTTATGAAAAATTTAGGGGGCTACTTAAGTTACTTAAAAAAAATTCTTTTTGTATATCGAGTGGGGTATCGTGTGAAAGATATCGTAACATCGAACTCAAAAATATATTTGTTTAAATTTTAGGTATTATATTTTCAGAGATATCGTTGAAAATTCACTACAAAAATATGCCACCCGCCACCTCCTATTTCTGTATCTACTAAAACTAAAGTTCTGAAAAAATTAGAGGTGGTAGGACTTTAATTAAACCTTGCAGGAAAATTATAGAGATTTTCCTAGGTAACATAGTTTTTGAGAAAATCGCAATTTACCGTTACACACAAACTTTACTTTGAGAACGCCCAGAGGAGAGATTGGGACACGTTCGATATACTTATCGACGAAGAATCAGCTGAAGACTGTTGATGATGATTTTCGAAAAAAAATTGTTGGTAATTAGCCGAGATATTAATTAAGTTACTTGACGTTTTTTAAAATTATATTTATATGGTGTGTGGTATCGTTCAAAAGATCTCGTAATACTGAACTACTCGAAAATATATTTGTTTAAATTTTAGGTATTATATTTTCAGAGATATCGTCGAAAATGCGCTACAAAAATATGTACCCCCCTTCCACCTCCTATTTCCATATCTACTGAAACTAAAATTCTGAAAAAATTAGGAGTAGTAGGACTTTAATTAAAGCTTGAAGGAAAACTATAGCGATTGTACTAGGTCACATAGTTTTTGAGAAAATTGCATTTTACCGTTACACACAAACTTTAATTTGAGAGCGCTCAGTGGAGAGGTTGAGACGAGCTCGGTGTACTTGTCGACGAAGAATCATCTGAAGATTGTTGATAAATGATTTTCGAAACGAAATATTAATTAAGTTACTTGAAATTCTTTTTATATATCTATGGTGTGTGATATCGTTCGAAAGATCTCGCAACACTGAACTCGAAAATATATTTGCTTTAATTTTAGGTATTATATTTTCAGAGATATCGTCGAAAATGTATTGCAAAAATATATCCCCGCCCCCACCTCCTATTTCCGAATCTACTGAAATTAAAATTACGAAAAAAAATGAGTGCTAGTAGGAATTTATTTAAATCTTCCAGGAAAACTATAGCGCTTATCCTATGTCTCATAGTTTTTGAGAAAATAGCAGTTTTCCGTTACACACAAACTTCACTTTGCAAGCGCTCAGATGAGAGTTGACAAGCGCTCGAGGTACCTATCCACACGGAGTCATTCAAAGATTGTTGATAATGATTTTCGAAAACATTTGTCGGTAATTATCTGAGATATTAATTAAAATCTATGGAGAAAACAACGCCACGGACGAAGGCAACTTTGCGATCTCCCTTCGAAGCGAACTTGTCATAATGCCCAGTTTAAACGTATTACAATGTCTTTGTTTATTAAGGTGAATCATAGTGATAAATATTCTACGTTTTCCATTCCAATTGAATTCTATTATTCAAGGCAATTATTTAAAAATAATTCATAAAATAATTCTAAGACATTAAAAGTCTACTTTTAATGCCTTTTTACAACAATCATTTATAACTCACTATATAATTCATTTATATGGAAAAACTTTTCGATTACGTATAACTTATTCACTAATCATGCCTACAAGTGTCATGCTTTTATGTTTAAATATGAGTCAGAGAGTTTCGTTTTTTTCAAAATCGCAAATTGTCTACTAATACTGTCTACTAATACCTGTTAATCTAAGTATGATTAACAGGTGACTTATCACGAGCAGCTCTGCGACCCCTTTCCGTGGCGTGGTTGGCACTCAGCCAAGTTTAAACTTTGTACAGGGTCTTTGTCTTAGAGTGAGAAATATTCTTTGTGTTTCATTCCAATAGAATTATGACATGTGGTATTGTTTTGTGGTATTATTATGACAGGTGGTATTGTTTTACGTATACAAGTATATTTTCTTTGATCAGTTGTGATACTTTGTTTAACCACTACTTTTTTTTTATTAAGATTTTGTTGGGTTCAAATGTCTTGCGTTCTACACTATTCTTATCTCTTAGACATTGCTAGATATGTCGAAGTATGTCAAAATTTAATGATTTCAGGTCATTTCAATGTCAACTTCAGAAACAAAACTAGAAATAAACTGACGGAATATTTTTAACTCCTGGTCTAAGTTCATTCATTCAAGAATCTACTACCAGGGAAAACACAATTATTGACAATGTACTGTCCAACATCCTCATGCAATGTGGCGTTTTTCATTCATAAACCGATTTGTATAAGGTTTAACAAAAGTCATACAGAATATCGATATTTGTTACTTTTATATTGTACGGAAGAAGACTTAATTAAATAAATATACATATTAAATGAGGCGGACGAAAAGAATTACTTCTACATATTTAATTAACATAACAAAACGAGTACTTACATCACATGGCACATAATATAACTGAATTACATCTATAGTGGCTAATCGCCGTAGAAACAGAACTTATAAACATAGATGTCAGTAGCGAATGGAGAGTATATTTCCTGCGGTGCTGCCATCTACAGTTTATTCTTAAAAGTAAAACACCATAGTTACTATTTAGTGTTCATATATCTCTGAATGTTCATTATATCCATCTATACTTTGATAGTATATATAACTATACCCAACCGTACGTTGTATAGTTTTTTTACAAAGTCTTACTATTCTTTTAGCAAAGACTTTTTGCACCATTGCACTTAATAATTAATAAATTTTATGTACGGAACCTTTTGAGCTTGGGTAATACTTGCACTTGACCGATTTATTTATTAAATGTCCTACCAGTCATACTATTATTATTACCCTTAAAGAACTCTAGAAACTCTTGAAAAGGTTTAACGTTCAATTAGGCAAAAAATATTGTCTTTATTTGTACAAAATAATAACATCCCGAAATTATGAGTCAAGGGAAGACACTCAGCGATAATTTTGTAAATACGAGAAAACATTAAATATATAGAAATTTTTTTCTAATGTTGGAACATCAAATTAACCTTTGTATACAAATTAAAAACATGAAAACATATAAAATGAATCATATTTTATTACTAAAATATGTGTAAAATGAAATAAAGGTTTTAAAATATTAAAATCTTTCTATAGCTGTTAAAATGTTTCGCCTGAGCCCCGAGCGCTTTCGACCCGAACCTGGCCATCATCAAGAGGGCGAAAATGAGAAAAAAAATCTGTAACTTCCGTTGGTTTGGGTTTCGACTTCTGATATTTAACCAGCGTACATTCCGGAAGTTACAGAATTTTTTTCTCATTTTCGCCTTCTTGATGATGGCCAGGTTCTGATCGAAAGCGCTCGGGACTGCGACGAAATTTTTTAACAGCTATAGAAGGGTTTTAATGTTTTAAAACCTCTATTTATTTTACACATATTATAGTAATAAATTATGAATCATTTAAATGTTATTATTTAATATATTTCTCTTAAATGCTAAAAGGTGTAAATTAACAACATAATACAAATTATTATATATTATTATATTATTATATTATTATATTATACTATTATATTATAATTATTATATTATTATATTAAAATTATTATATTATATTATTACATTATAATTATTATATTATTATATTATTATATTGTTATTACTTAATTTAATACGAGAAAGCAAATTAAACTAAAGCTCTGAATTCAGTCCAATTTTCACTGAATATAACTATGCAAAAGAAAAAGAATGAATCAATCGCTTTTTTTTATTTTAAACATCTTTATTAATTTATGTAGTTTTTGATAATTTTATTAAAACGCGAATTATGGTTAAAGCACGTTCATAGATAATAATTTAATTTAATCTGATACGTGATTTTATTGAATATTGAGAAAATTATATTTGATATAAATTTACAAAACCTTTTTAATAACATAATGTTTTTACAGATATTTATTTTAAAAGCACCCTTTCTTGGCAAAAATGCCATTTTCGTAAATAAAATAGAGCGTATACTTGTCAAATGATTAAAATTTGTTATTTTAAACACAACTACCAGCCATATTATAATCCTTAAAGAACTTTAAAAATTCTCTAACAGATTTAACGTTTAACGTACAGTTTGTCTAGAGACAAACTGTACAACGGTTATTTATACACAAGAAAAAGCATGCCGAAATAATGAGTCAAAATCTGTGACAGTTCGAGTCCCCGATGGGTGATTTTCTAGAGAAAAGAAAGAGAATTAAAGTAAAGTACTAAAACCACCTTTGATGTAATCCCAATCCTACAAAGCCTACGAATATATATATATATATAATTTCGTTAGCTTTATACAAAATTTTCTTCTTTGATTTTAAAGATTAGTGCAAAATGCAAGAAAAATAGCTGAAATATTTTGCGCAAAATTGCGGCCACTTGATATTTATAATTGAAAAACTTTCAGTTAATGTAATTAAGAATTTAGTAATGCTATATAATGTCCTTGAATTCTTTAATTAACAGTTAAATATTGTTTCAGGAATTCAAGTTGACAGTGCCACAGCAATGCAAAAATGATTATAAACACAAGAACCAGAAATGCAATTATGTTATTCAATTAATTAATTAAAATGAAATAATTACTTTTATTAATCCTTAACACATTAACTGTATATTTTTCTACAGGGAAGTTCTCTAATTTATATTTAAGCAAAATGTAATACAAATTAATAATTATAATTTTTACTTTCTTCTATTTTTACAAGAAGAAAGTATTGGATTCATGATAATTTTCGACTTCCGGTTTTCGACGGATTTATACGCTTTAGAAGGTCCTGAACACTATTTGACTGTTTTTAGAAAATCTCTGTCTGTGAGTCTTTGACTCTGTCTGTATGTGATGAAAATTTTGTGGGTGCCCCATCTAAAGAACTAATGCACCAAATTTAATAAAACTTTATATTCAGTTAGTCCCTGATCGGTGAAACTCGCCCAATAGGTGGCGCTTCTATGCTGCATTATTCACGATTTCCGAAATAGCTCTATCTCAAGAATAAATGCACTTATTTTCATCAAACTTCAGATTCAGTTAGACCCTGACATAAATAGACGCTGATTATGTTTTGGTGTAGATATTCCAGCAGGTGGCGCTGTTATACCACTTTTTTCATGATTTTTACGATAGCTATATCTCAAGAACTAATGCACGGAATTTCATCAAACCGCAGATTCTGTTAGATCTTCATATAAGTAGATTCCGCTTACGTTGTGGTGTAAATAGTCCAACAGGTGGCGCTGCTATGCTACTTTTTTCATTATTATCACGATAACTATATCTCAAGAACCAATGCAAGGATTTTCATCAAACTTCAAATTCAGTTAGACGTTGACATAAGTTATTGTTGATTAGGTTTTGGCCTAAATCTTCCAGCAGGTGGCGTTTCTATGCTGCATTGTGCAAGATTTACACGAATTTAGCAATAGTCATATCTCAAGAACTAATGCACGGAATTTAATAAAATTTTAGATTCAGTTAGTCCTTGATATAGATTGGTGCTGATTCTTTTTAGTGTTTTCGAAATCTGTGTGAGATAGAAGAAAGTTTTGGGATTATCACATCCGACTAGTTCAGTATAGGATTTTAATCATAACACACAATAAAATGTTCAATTTCATTCCTAAAAATGATATCATTAGATTTTTTTAAAACTATCTTCGGTCGTAAAATTTTTCAGTGAATATACTTTCATTTATTTAAAGGAAGTTGTTTATAAGATCTGAAATCCTGCAGGAATGTATAAAGGTACTTAATGAACGCCAAAAGTTTTTCAAAGAATGATCCCCTTCATTCTTCTTTAGCATTCGGCTTATGTGAAGCTATGCTTCATGGATTAAAATTATGCAAATTTACAGGCAAGTGTAGCTGACTATTCTAATATTTATAAAAGAATCTTTAAAATTTCTACTGGAATCAGGGGCGTAGCTACCGTGGAGCAGTTGGAGCAAACTGCTCCAGGCGCATGAATCCCGAGGGCGCAAAATTATAAATAACGAAATAAAGATTTGTAAAAAATTATGCATATCTTCTTTCATTATATTAATAAATATTATGGATGGATCAACTGTTACACTCAGCATATTCCTATGATATTTTACCCAATTTTCATCCTGAACTACTTCGACTTGAAAAATGTTTTTATACTTAATTAAAAGAAATTACTTCTATTCGCGGTTTCATACCATACCGTAGCCTTAAGTAACTTTTCCATCACTGTTTCAGCCTGCCTGTTTTTTTTCTTTTAACTTAGCCGTTAGTTGAAGTTTTTCAAATGTTGAGTTATCTATACAGTGTTCTCAGCGGTCACATTATTAGCTACCACACTTTCCAAACAACAATCTTCCTGGCATATTTCTGCAAACTATGTAGAAATTCGCCATGATTATTATTGCCAGGAAATATCCAAAAAATTGGTAGTTGAGAAACATGTTTAAGCAGCAACATTGCTTTATCTATTTAGATATTTTATCGATTAAAAAAACCCAATAAATTTGACTAATTGGAAAAATTTATAGACCATTTTGGAAACAAAAAGCGAGAAAAAGACAATTCTGAATGCTTTTTTTTTTTCCTTTTGGCCAAGATCGACAAAAATTGGAGGTGGAAATAAAATTTCATTCTTTATGAGATTTTGAAAATAGGACACATTTCAAAGGCAGAATTGATAAGCATTTTCTTTCCAAAGCAGAGAAAATAAGTATCAAACCAGTGTTCCTCAAAAATTATTGATTGTAGTTAATTAATTACCATCACATGGTTACAATGAAATTTTCGTCTTCTCAGATGTTGGATACTTCATGATATTGTTCAGAACTTGTTGCAGAATTCTACCCTTTTTATCAAGATGGAAACCATGGGTATGCCTTAGTTGTCTTCTACTATGTATGAAAGGCTAACAAAGTTAAAGAAAATTCGTTATGGATTCCACTCTTCCGAAAGTGAAGCATTCAATATATTTTCCATATTTTCAAATCTCTATTCCAAATTTCACACATTAATAATCAATGAACTTTGAAATTATAAAATTTAGGGGGAAATATAACAAAAGCGAAAGCTGTAACGCCGGTCATTGTTTATGGTAGCTGTCCAAAAGTGAACTGCAATTTTTTGGAGACGACATAAAAGTCTGAAGTGAAAAAAAAATAAAACTTAGCCGCTTCAATGAAATTTTGAAGAATATATAAAATATCAACTCTCATCGCGTAGTCCAATGGATAATTTCCTCAAAACCATTATCTTCAAAAATATAGTTCGAATAGCGGAAATGTTTCAAAATTGTCCTTCGTCCTATTTGAACGCTTTATATCAAAGTAGTTTTTTTTTTTTTTAAATGTTACGAAATTTAAATTTGTTTAGATTTTTAAGAAATAAAACAAAGGACCTATATTTAGTAAACCTATATATTTAGTGACATTTTCTCTATTCACTATCAAGTAAAACAATAAAAGTTCCATTTTTGCACGATCAAAACTTTACATATTATAATAACTTAAATTTTGTGAATTTTCAGAGTTTTTGGCACTAAAAACGGAAAAATTGTGTTTTAAAATTTTCGTGACGTGTTTCTTTATTAGTATTATAGTTTCGAAAGCCTTGAAAGAAACAACAGAAACTAAGCGCGACACTGGGCCCATAGGCGCATTTAAATCGGAAATGACGCTCAATTCGTAATAAATATCAGTAGGTAGTCCGTATTTAAGGAATTTATAGTACATTTTAATATTTTATTTGTATTTATTTTGTTGACTATCTTATTGTTTACTTTGTTCCTTAAATAAAAGAAAGGTCTTAAATCGAAGTAAGAATATATATGAGTTTAAACTAGAGTCCTGCATCGGGTCGGGTTACCCGCACCCGACCGACCGGCGGTTCGGGTTGACTTTCATTGTTTCGGGTTGGGTTTTGACTCTTGCGGGTCGGGTTCGGGTTGCCCGCTTTTCCAAAAGAATGTACAGAATATTTTTGCAGGTTAAAAACATGTATACATATACATAAGACCTGCATAATGGACACTCCCGAAAACAGGACCTTTTACGCTACTTGGAAAGGAGGAAAAAATGCCATTCTTCTAAGCATTTGATCATAACTCGCTTTTTTTTTTACAAAATGTGTTCTGTGCAACAATTTGCGAATGTCAGCGACAAATCTCAGTTGCAGTGTCATAGATTTTTCTATTTGCTCTTGCTGATAAAACAAAACAAAGTGCTAACTAAGACTAAATTTCCTTGCGATGTAGTTCCAGTGTAGATTGAATCGATTTCGAGTGTAGATTGAATCTTTCGACAAAATCTAAAAGTAGCAAAATAGTGACTACTTTTGAAAAGTAGTTTGTAGTCGCTACTTTTTAAAACAAGTAGCTGTAGTTGTAGCTAACTACATTTTTGATAAAGTAGTTGTAGTTCGCTACTAAAAAAAAAAAAGTGGTTTTTCACATCCCTGACTTATTTATATTCAAATACATATTTATTTTCATCTGAAACATAGTTCTGTTCAAATTTTTTGTGAAAATCTCAACAATCGGACATGCTAAAACCTAAATATGAGCCGGAAGAATTATTCAAGGTTGAACCTGACTCCTAGGAAGAAAATTAGAGTCATCCCGACCCGAAAAAATAAATAGAAGATAAATAGAAGTAACCCGACCCGCTGCAGGCCTCTATTCGACGATCTCGAGGTGTCCGCTATTCCGAGGTTTCACTATATTTGAATATTAAAGAATATAGATTTGTCCATTTTTCTATATAAAATTGGTATTAGAGATATAACTGTACCATTACTTTTCATTATAGCATTAAAACGTGATTTATTGTTCTTTCATTGCGGGTGCGCGGCGGTTTGAGGTATTGCGAGTGCGGGTTGAAATATGTCGGGTTCGGGTCGGGGTGCGAATCGCCGAAAATTATTTTTACGGTTTCGGGTCGGGTTGCGGGTCCAGAAATTTTTTTGTCGGTTTCGGTTCGGGTTGACTTCAAATGGAATTTGCGGATTCGGGTCGAGTTGTACCCGACCCGTGCAGGACTCTAATTTAAACATCATAAAAGCTTTGGCAGAACAGTTTTTACAATGACAAGGGGGCGTACCAATCCAATTTAATTTGCTCCAGGGCGCTGAATGTGTATCTACGCCACTGACTGGAATTAGAGCCAGTTAAAAGAGTTGCAATAATTTGTATGACAACCTTGCTGCATGTTGAAAGAGGAGTCACCGACTGGTAAATTTTCGGATATTTCCAAGTACTGGAGTAGCTGGTATTAAAGTACATTTTTTAGCTAACTGTTGAAGCGATATCAGTATATTTTTGTAAATAGCTGTTGCAGTAGCTAAACTATAATTTGATCGTTCTGCAAGATGTAAAAATAAAAAATGCAATAGTTACGATTCTGAAATTTGATCGTTCCGCAAGAAATAAAAATATAAAGCGTGCAGTAGTTACGCATCGGTAATTTAATAGTTCTGCAAGAAATAAAAATAAACTAATCGGATGCGCCAACCCTAAAACTTTCTTCTATCTCACACACTGAAAAAATCAGCACCAATTTATATCAAGGGCTAACTGAATCTAAAGTTTTATTAAATGCCGTGCATTAGTTCTTGAGATAGGACTATCGCTAAAATCGTGTAACAGCATAGCAGCGCCACCTGTTGGTATATTTAGGCCAAAACCTAATCAAGAACAATCTATGTCAACGTCTAACTGAATTTGAAGTTTGATGAAAATCCATGCATTAGTTCTCTTGATATAGTTATCATGATAATAATGAAAAAAGTAGCATAGTAGCGTCACATGTTGGGCGATTTACACCAAAACGTAAGCAACATCTATTTATGTCAAGGTTTAACAGAATCTGAAGTTTGATGAAACTCAGTGCATTAGTTCTTGATATATAGCTATCGAAAAAATAATGAAAAAAGTGGTATAGCAGCGTGACCTGTTGGAATATCTACAATAAAACGTTATCAGCGTCTATTTATGTCAAGGTCTAAGTGAATCTGAAGTTTGATGAAAATAAGTGCATTCGTTCTTGAGATAGAGCTATTGCGAAAATCGCGAAAAATGCAGCATAGCAGCGTCCCCTTTTAGGGTATTTTCACAAAAACCTTATCAACACCAATTTATATCAGGGAATAACTGAATATAAAGTTTTATGAAATTAATTCCGTGAATTAGTTCTTGAGATAGAGGTCTCAGAAATTTTTTGTCGCATACAGACAGACAGAGTCACACAGTCACAGACAGACATTTTCTAAAACAGTCAAATCGTTTTCAGGACCTTTTAAAACGTATAAAACCGGCGAAAACGTAAAGTCAAAAATTTTTATGAATCCAATACTTTCTTCTTGTAAAGATAGAAGAAAATAAAAATGAATAATTACGAATCTATAATTTGATCATTGAGGGAAAAAAAATCAATAATTATGCAACTATAATTTGATCGTTTCGCAGAAAATTAAAATAAAAATTGCAATAGTTACGCGACTATAATTTGAACGTTCTACAGATATTAAAAATTAAAAATACAGTATTACGTGTGTATAATTTGATCATTGAGCAAGAAATAAAAATAAAAAAATGCAATAGTTACGCATCCTAATAATTTAAAATCGTTCTGCAAGAAATTAAAAAAAAAAATGCATCCGAAAGAAATGAAATAGGCAGTACTTACGCATCTATAATTTTAGTGGTTTTAATTTTTAATTTTTTTATTAACGTTACTGAAAAGTAATTGATTTTTCAAGGGAAAAAAACGATCGATATACGTCGAATTGTTAGGCTAAAAATAAATTAATAAATAAATAAAATATTGTAATTGATTCAGAATTTCCCAAGAAAAAGGTACATCCATATTAGATGTTTTCAATAGAATTTCGCAGCTGTTGTTGTCCCAGTAAGCGAATTTACTGGAGTACAACGCTGGACTACAGTTTTGGAGTGTAGTTTCGATTTTCTTAACTCTATTCGAAATTCTTCTTTTTTTTTCCAATTACAGTTTGACACGGTGGGTTTGAAAAAATAAGAAACATACTTTGAGAGGTAGTACAGCAGACTGAAATAAACAATTTTTGTATAGGAAACCAAGGTTGCAATTTATATGTTGAGTCAAAAATATAACATGTCTCACTCCAATTCCAATACGAATATTTTTCACAACTTTAATAATAAAGAAGATATTTTGATGCAATTTTAAACAGACTTACCTTGCTTTGTCTGAAACACGATGACACAACGAACTAGTCGTTGGGGTCACCGTAATGCTTACCCATCATGGATATGCATAATGTAAAATATTAAAATAAAAATGTGTAAACTACTTATAAAATGCATTGCAATTCAAATAAAATCGTGGCTTTATGACGTCACAAACTTTAAAGGCTCGATTACTGAACTACTTGAAAGAAACATCCTTATAACTCAAAAAATAATAATTCTATTAACTAGCAGTTTATTGCATCTGATTAGGCGTCAAATTTCCAATTAAAATATATCTTTGAAGTGAAATTTGGATGAAATACAGGGTCATGAAAAATCGAAGAGGGTGGAAAATAGGATTACAAATATATCGGCAACTCATTATCCGATCGCCTTCATGCTGTATGCAAAATTTATGTTTTTTTATTTTTTTTTATATTCATTTCTTAAAATAACCAATTTCGAAAATTTTTATATACCTTTTATCAGAATGAATATTTCGAGAGTCCGAAAAAAATAGTTCCGGTTAATCGAAGTTATTGAAATGAAATAGGCTTCTTTCCATTATTACATACTAAGTACATACCAAATTGAAAGTCTCTATCTCAATTTTTTCGGGAGATAGAGCGTTTACAGACACACAGACGGACGGCAATTTTTTTTTTCTAAAAATATGTTTTTCGGAATCTGCAGTGTCTGAAACGTGTAAATCCGTCAAATTTTGTTTTTCGATTTTCAAAACTATTACAAGACTTACCCTATACTACATATGATGGGTAAGTAAAAATACTGAAAGTAGTACAGTAATTCTATCGTTGACACCATACACAATTTCAAATACATTCCGAAATAGAGAGCATCTAGTTCAATACTGTTTCGATGAGGATGGTGGACATTTTCACTATTTCTATTTAAATACCAGAGTAAGGCTGTTAAAAATGTCATTAAAATATTTTTATTATTGTTAAAATCATGAACAAAATTCCGAGTTTGGATTGAACTGAGTCATTCTATATTTTTGACTGAATGAATGGATTACGATCCTGGTTTCCTATATTAAAAATATTTATTTATAATAATGTGCTTACCACTTATTCATATCTGTCTCATCTCTTTTGATACACTCTGTATTTAATTTTCGTTCTGCCTGATCGTCTATGTTCCAGCAATATCAAACATTGACTTAGTGCAATTTTAACATGCTGTTGAAACAGTCAATATAACATATTTGTTGTTAAAAATGATCAGAATAACAATTTTACTGTTTTATTTCTTTGTCATTTATTATTGGTAATTATTTACAGGGATTATATGAACTTACAGATATAATAGTCTATAATGAATATATTACATTGTCCATAGGCTTCACTGTTTTAAATACTCTTTAACGATACATATTTTCAAAACCAGTGTATTAAGATACCAACTGTATAATCAATATTAAACTATTTCTGTAGACATTCAAATGTTCCTTGAATTACCACCTAAGAAAATGGTATTTTTACATGTATTTACTGAATGAATGGATTACGATCCTGGTTTCCTATACAAAAAAAAAAAAAAAAATATTTGTAATAATGGGCTTACCACCTATTAATGTTTGTCTCATCTCCTTTTATACACTCTGTATTTAACTTTCGTTCTGCCTGATCGTCTATGTTCTAGCAAAATCAAACATTGACTTAGTGCAATTTCAACATGCTGTTGAAACAGTCAATAATATATTTGTTATTAAAAATAGTCAGAATAACAATTTTACTGTTTTCTTTTTTTTTTTTCATTTATTATTGTTAATAATTTACAGAGATTATATGAACATACAGATATAATAGTCTATATTGAATATATTACATTGTCCATAGGCATTCACTGTTTTAAATATTTTTTAACGATACATATTTTCAAAATCTGTGTATTAAATATATTAAGTGTATAATCAATATTAAGCTATTTCTGTAGACTTACGAACGTTCCCAGAATTACCACTTCAGAAAATGGTATTTTTTACACGTATTTGCTGAATATGAGGAATCCAAATTAACCAAAAATATCTTTTCTTTTATTTGCAGCCATCGATTATTTTTCAACAGGATACTCCACCTTACTGGAGTTTGAGTTTACACATCAGGGTGGTGGGTGGGTGGGCCAAATGTGATTTAGCCTTGCAGGTCGATTGAACGCGATGATCCAATATTTTGGTTGCTTCGTTCGCCAGACATAATTCCTATTGACACTGCAAAATAAATTTAAATTTAATAATTTAATAATTTAATTTTGCTGAAAAAAATCACCCACGCACACACAATCATTTGTAAAAATCCATTACAAAAGCCTTTCTGTATTTAAATCTTAAAATTAGTAATTTAAATTTCTTTAAAAAAGTCATAATATTTTGTAAAAAGCGATTACAAAAGAACTTCTGTATTTAAATCTTAAAATTATTAATTTAAATTTGCTGCAACAAAATCACTATATTTTGTAAAAAGTGATTAAAAAAGCACTTCTGTATTTAAATCTTGAAATTAATAGTTTTAATTTTTTTTAAAATAATATTTTGTAAAGAGCGATAACAGAAGCATTTCTGTGTCTAATGAATTCGAGTTTTTTAATTTTTATAAATTATTTTGACATCCTCTCTTCCACATTAATTTTTTAAAAATGGACGGTAGGCAGTGTATAATTGAAATGAGCGTATGTTAAGAAGCAATGAAAAGAAATAGTTTGCTATTGTATTTACACACACACACACACACACACACACACACACACATATATATATATATATATATATATATATATATATATATATATATATATATATATATATATATATACAAAAATGATTTATAACAAAGGATTAAAAATAAAAAATAATTTTTGTTTAAAAATTTTTACAATTACAAATAATTTCAACACTACTATATATATAAAATATGATTTACTTAACATACTACATCTGCTTATAAAAACAATAATGAGTCATGCCTGTAAGTTGATAATTAAATTAAGGATTTAGAGTTTTGTAACTGGAAAGTAAATAATTGTTTGGAATGCCCTATCTAAAGAAATACAAAATGGAAATTCATTTTAAATTAATTATGATTTCGGTTATAATTTTATTAAATTTCTAACCATTCTTTTTCAGAAATATTTATAAGGTATAAAATAATTCAGAATTTCTCATCACATTTAATTCAGACAATTTGTATAAGAGCTATGTGATGAAGTATATCATATTTACTAATTAATTTTTTCAGCAAAGCTGAAATTACGCTGTAAATTAATGAAATACAAAGGATGTGAATTATCTTTTTACTACACAGCATACAATCAATAGAGTGAAAAAATGTCCAGACGGGGAATCGAACCCGGATACCTTGGTATAGCGCTCCAAGTGTTTTACCAATTAAGCCATCCGGACGACATCCAGTCTAGCATATTCTCACTCTTAAATGGCTTGAATTTCAGCTTGGCTGAAAAATTAATTAGTATATAAATATTCACCGGTACTTGGTTTGATTTGTCTCATGTACGCCACTGGTGTTGTGCTCATGATTGACGTTCCATCTTGTGCTGCGAGGTTGTAGCCTAGCCATTTCCGAAAACTATATAAAATCATGCATATTTATACACTAATTGATTTTTATGCAGAGCTGAAATTACGCTGTAAATTAATTAACAACGGATGTGAATCTGGAGGCACGGCAGTGCCTCCGCCAAGTCGAAAAAGCACGGCCGTAAGTATCCTTTTCTGGAAGCAACTCAGGGCACTTTTGACCCCCCATATCTCCGCGCTGGAGTATCCCAAAAATTTGAAACTTCGTTTTTCTAGAGTATTTGGCACACAGGACCAAAATTTAAAATTACAACTTTCTGTCTTTTCTAGTTCAGACGATATATGAACTCAAACATTCGATTTTTTGTCACTCACTCACTCACTCGTTCACGCGTCATCAAAAAGATTAGGTAGTTCCCGTAGCCCTAGGAACTTGACATTTGGAAAAAAAGGTAGTGTTTAGGATACAAAGAAAGAAAAATTATAAAATCCGAAAAATTCGAAAAAAAAAAACATTCGAAAATTCAACAAATTCCATCAAAATTGAAAATTGAAATTAATACGATCTTGTAGTCTTAGAAACTTAAGATTTGGTGTGAAGGTAGTGTTTAGCATTCAGAAAAAGAAAACATCAAAAACACCAAAAAAATCGAAAGCAAAATCGAAAAAATCGAAAATTTTCAAATAATCCGATTTTGTTGCGATAGAAACTTGGAATTCGGAATAAAGGTAGTATTTAGGATGCAAAATAAGAAAATAAGAAATCCGGAAAATTCGAAAAAAAATTCAAAAATTCGAAAAAAATTGAAAAAATTAAAATTATTTGATCTTTTAGCCTTGGAAACTTAAAATCCGCGGTAAAGATAGTGTTTAGGATTCAGCATAAGTTAAAATAAAAACGCAATGAAATTTGAAAATAAAAAAAAAATCGAAAAAAATCGGAAAAATCGAAAAATAAGGAAAATTTGAAAATAATTCGATTTTATAGCGCTAGAAACTTGAAATTTGGAATAAAGGTAATATTTAAGATACTAAATAAGGAAAAATTAAAAAATATGGATAATTCGAAAAATACCCATAAATTAGTGCAGACGATATATGAACTCAAAGTTTCGATTTTTTCTCACTCACACACTCACTCACTCTCGCGTCATCAAAAAGATTGGGTAGATCCCGCAGCCATAGAAACTTAAAATTTGGAATAAAGCTAGTGTTTCGGATACAAAGAAAAGAAAAATTATAAAATTCGGAAAAAACATCCGAAAATTCAACAAATTCGAACAAAATTGAAAATTGAAAATAACACAATCTTGTAGTCTTAAAAGCTTAAAATTTGGTATGAAGGTAGTGTTTAGAATTCAGAAAAAGAAAACATAAAAAACACACAAAAAAATCGAAAATAAATTAAAAAATCGAAAATTTTCAAATAATCCGATTTTGTTGCGCTAGAAACTTGGAATTCGCAATAAAGGTAGTATTTAGGATGCAAAATAAGGAATAATTAAAAAATCCAGAAACTTAAAAAAAATTCGAAAAAAATTGAAAAAATTAAAATAATTTGATTTTTTAGCCTTAGAAACTTAAAATTCGCTGTAAAGATAGTGTTTAGGATTCAGAATAAGTTAAAATAAAAACGCATTAAAATTCGAAAATAAAATAAAAAATCGGAAAAATCGAAAAATAAGGAAAATTTGAAAATAATTCGATTTCATAGCGCTAGAAACTTGAAATTTTGAATAAAGGGAATATTTAAGATACTAAATAAGGAAACATTAAAAAATATGAATAATTCGAAAAAAAAAATCGAAATTTTCAAAAATTAAAAAAAAAAGAAAGAAAGAAAGAAAAAGAAAAGGAAGAAGTGAGAAATTGAAAATAATATGATCTCGTAATCTTAGAAACTGAAAATTTGGTGTAAAGGTAGGATTCTGAAAAAGAAAAAATTAAAAACACAACAAAAATCGAAAATAAAATCAAAAAATTGAAAAAAAAAAAAACGAAAATTTGAAAATAATTCGATTTTGCTAGAAACATTAGTTTTAAGATGATTGTCCTATTAGCTAGTACAACGCCCCTAATTGTTTTATGTTATTTCCCCCGGATTATGGTTTTCTTTTCTTTCGTTTACGAATTTCGTTATAGAAAAGTTCCACTACAGACTGGCTACGTTATAGGCGATTTCTATATAGACAGGTTTGTTTTCTTTCACAGTAATTTATGGCATTACTCTATTTACTTCGCATATGAAATATAGATTGTTAAATGATGTTAGCCCCACAAAAATTTTCACAGCTCCTCCTACCTTCCCGGCATTAATGGCTGGTTATGGCTTGATAGTCTTTTCTAAATAAAATCATGGTGACTCTAAGATTTACTTGATTTATCTCTAAATTGAACCTAAATGATCCTAAGAAGACGGATTAAAGAATTTATTGGCATGACAATCAGGTAACTTTGAATTAAAATCGAAAAATCAATAAATTTATAAAAAGTCGAAATTTTGAAAATAATTCGATTTTGTAGTCCTAGAAGCTTGGCATTTGGCAGAAAGGTAGGGTTTAGTATACAAAGTAAGGAAAAATTAAAAAAATCCGTAAAAGGAAGACTAAAAGAACGAAAAAAAAATATCGAAAAAATGAATATAGTTTGATTTATTGGAAATTTCCGGAAATTTTAATTTTGGCTTTCTTTTTATACTAAAAAGTTCTTTTATGCTAAATATCAAGTATCTAGGGCTGCAAGTAATATCTCAGATGGACAGCACCTATCCTGGAAGCAATTGAGAGTACTTTGAGACACCCCCCCTCCCATAACTTAGCGCTTGCCTAGGAACCTGAAATCTCTTTTTATCTGCAGTACTTTGCAAACGAAACTAAAGCTTCAAATTTTTGGTACCTGTAAATAATAAGGACAGAGTGTGGACTTCGCGAAAATCAGTGGATGATCTCTAAAAAGAACCCAAAATCAAGAAAGGGAGGATTACTTACAAAAAGAAGGGATATCTCATCAAAAACGTCACCTGTAAAAAATGCAGCCAAGTCTCGTGACCCTTTTTCCGTAAAAAGTTCTGAGATCGTGTAAAGCCAAGTTTAGCTATCTTATTAACTCTGAAAATTTCATTCACAAATCACTCCTAGTCTGTACATCTTTAGTTAAATATTATTTTGTGACTTGGCAATTACGTGGCACGAGAATGTGATGTATATAATTAGTCTTAATCAAATAATACCATGCCATCCCATAACATATTAAAGTGTAATAACTTTCCTGTACGTATATAATTAGCCTGAATCATATTATCTCATCCCATCCCATAACATAGTAAGGTGTAATAACTTCCCTGTGCTGCGTAATTGCCAATTCACAAAATAATATTTAACTAAAGATGTAGAGACTAGGAGTGATTTGTGAATGAAAATTTCAGAGTTAATAAGATAGCTTAAATTTGGCTTTATACGATCTCAGAACTTTTTACGGAAAAAGGGTCACGAGACGGCTGCATTTTTTACAGGTGACGTTTTTGATGAGATTATCACTTTACTAAACAGCGTACAACCAATAGAGCCTTGCCAATAGAGGTTGTAGCCTAGCCATATAAGAGTGAGAGAATGCTAGACCGGATGTCGTCTGGATGGCTTAAATGGTAATGCACTTGGTACGTTATACCAAGGAATCCGGAATCGAACCCCGGTCTGGACATTTTTTCACTCTATTGGTTGTACGCTGTGTAGTAAAGTGATAATTCACATCCTTTGTATTTCAGATCATATTTGGTTAAATTTCTTCTTGAGTCATTGCACTTTTGTTTTTGAAATTCGTGAAAGCATAAGTGTTAACAAATGCTTTCTAAACAAGGTGAAGGATTGAGAAATTATATAAGTAATAAGCTAATTTCACGAAATTCAATAAAATAAAGAAAATTTGTAAATATTAGAATGTGTCTAAATAAAATAAGTGAAACACATTTAACAGGAAAGAATTCACGTTTTTGTCATAAAAAAGTAAATCTGTATGATAATCCAAGCTAAGCATTCTCATTTAAATTTTATGCTTAATTTTCTGTATCTAAAATGATATTTGAGATAGTTACATTGTCATAGCTGCCAACTGTTACCATTTTTTTTGCCACTACTATTTCAGAAAATTAATTCCCACCTTTTTAAAATGCCTTATTTAATTTAATACCTTAATGAAATAAAGAGAAGGTTACTTTTTGTAAATATTGGTGCCAATAAATCATGGACGTTGGAAGCTTTGCATTTTTATGTTAGTTATAAAACAAGTAATATATATATATTTTTAAAGTCAATTCCTACTTAAATCAACACAGAAAAATTTCATTTTAGTTACTTTTTATTAAATAATTACAATTAATATAAATATGTATATACATATGGCAGAATCACATTATTAAGTGGCAGAATAGAAAGCGAATTTCCTTGCAATTTTCCATTTTAATAAATAATATAAGAATGGCCCGGATAATACATAAGTACCAAAAATAATATGAAACAGTATAGAAAATAACATTAAAACATAATCACGAGTCAACAGTTTCATGTAGTAGCGGCTCTTTCGAAGAGTGGAACCTAATGGAGTGTTTCTGCTCATTTATCTTCGCGTTTTGAATGCTAGCAGTTTGGTTATTTAATTTAATGAATGAATTAATATTTGGAAAAACTGTATTAGCATCAAGTGTCATTCACTACAAGTTTAAAAAAATGTATTTGAACTTGAGTGGATGAATATAAAGTATTTTATTACGATTGAAAATTTGAAAGAAAAATAATTTGAGCATTTGAATTTGAATTTTGCTTTTTAATCATAAATATATAAAATAAACCCGTGCAGCATTACTATCCCACGTTATCTTTATTGAACATTTTTTTTATAATCATCGTTGCGGTATCTTATTTTTGTGGCATCACTCATTTGAGGAAAATCTTTCATTTCATTTATGAAAATAATGGGAGAAATTGTTTTCTCCCATATAAAACTAAAATTAATTAATTACATTTAATTAATGAATTAATATTTAAAAAACTGTATTAACATCAAGTGTCATCCACTACAAGTTTAAAAAATTGTATTTGAACTTGAGTGGATGAATAAAAAGCATATTATTAACGATTGAAAATTTGAATTAGATATATAAATATATACAGGGAGAGTGTGAACTAATAGTAGGAATTGAAAACCAATTGACACTTACTCTAATTGTGCTTACGGTATTAGGTAATTTACTCAAAGTAATTGTTTGTAATAAATAAATTTAAGTGTTACAATTTTTTATTGTTCTCTATATTCTTTTAGGGTTATAATACACCGAGTAAACTATTTATTTACAGAGAAAATTCTTTAAAGCAATCTTTTTAAAATAAAAGAAATAAAAGAACATTAAAGAATTTTATACCCAAAATGATTTTGTATTTATGTCGTTCTTTTCCTAATCTTAGACCTAAAGACTGAAATAGAATGTAAAATTCTAACAAGAAATGTTAAATTTGAGCTTTAATCTGGTTTTATCCTTGTATACGTAAAAAGTAACTCTGACAGTTCAGTTTGTCCTTTGCTAATACTCCGTAAAAATGTTCTCAAAGTAAAAGTAAACTGTCTTTTTTTGTGTGTGTGTGTGTTTAAAAGAGACTAGCTTGACGTGTAAAACGAATTTAAACTGGCAGTTATTCCTACTACTAAACCTACATAAAGTGCATTTTTCTTGTTCATTTGTGTTCCCGTCACGGAAATTGAACTTTCAAATTGAACCGCAGAATTTAGTATCTTAGAAGGAAATAGATTTTTCTCTAGGGATCGTAAACAAATAAACAAATTTAAAGACTTACAGGGGACAAAACTGGAATTATCAGGTTATCTACAGATAATTTTTACTTACACATAAATTAGGATGATCATACTAGTTATTTATTTATATACTTAATGGCTATAGTTAACTGAGAGGCTATTAAATTTTTTTGTCCCTAATGGTACAGTGCACAGGGGATAAAAAACCGAACGATGGCTGTAATTTTAGCTCCAATTAACTCAAGAAAGAACAAGTTGGAAATTGTACGTTAAACGTGACAAATGAGGTGCGTTCGTTTCGTGCTTTAACTAGTTTTACAATGTAAAAAAAATCCTCGTTGTTATTTCAGTGAAATAAATTATATCGTCTGCTATGAACGATATAAGGATGCCTTTTTAGCTCACAAAGCCTGAGAGCTTATGTGCCCGCCGGTTCTGTATGTATGTATGTATGTATGTATGTATGTACGTATGTACGTACGTAACGCAATAACTCTTCATAGAAATATCCGATTTCCTTCAAATTTTGTTTATAGGTTGACTGTGTTAAGGCGCTTCCCTGATTAGTTTTCGGGATTGATTGGTTAAATATAAAGGGGGGAACAGGGGGGCTAACCCTCCCCCCCTAATTTATATAAATGGGGTTTTAATACAGAATTATTCAATTTTCCTTCAAATTTTGTTTATAGGTTCACTGTGTTAAGGCGCTTCCCTGATTAGTTTTCGGGATTGATTGGTTAAGTATAAAGGGGGGAATGGGGGGGCTAATCCCCCCTTAATTTATATAAATGGGTTTTTCATGCAGAATTATTCCGTTTTCCTTCAAATTTTGTTTATAGGTTCACTGTGTTAATGCGCTTCCTTGATTAGTTTTCGAGATTGATTGGTTGAGTATAAAGGGGGGGGGAACGGGGGCTAATCCCCCCCTTAATTTATATAAATGGGTTTTTCATGCAGAATTATCTCATTTGCTTCAAAATTTGTTTATAAGTTCATTGGGTTAAGACGCTTCCCTGATTAGTTTTCGGGATTGACTGATTAAGTATAAAAGGGGGAACGGGGGGGCTAATCCCCCTTAATTTATATAAATGGGTTTTTCATGCAGAACTATCCCATTTACTTCAAAATTTGTTTATAGGTTCATTGGGTTAAGACGCTTCCCTGATTAGTTTTTGGGATTGACTGATTAAGTATAAAAGGGGGGAACGGGGGGCTAATCCCCCCCCTTAATTTATATAAATGGGTTTTTCATGCAGAATTATCCCATTTGCTTCAAAATTTGTTTATATGTTCATTGGGTTAAGACGCTTCCCTGATTAGTTTTCGGGATTGATTGGTTAAGTATAAAGGGGGGGGGGGGACGAGGGGCGCTAAACCCCCCCCTTAATTTATATAAATGGGTTTTTCATGCAGAATTATCCCATTTGCTTCAAAATTTGTTTATAGGTTCATTGGGTTAAGACGCTTCTCTGATTCGTTTTCGGGATTGATTGGTTAAGTATAAAGGGGGGACGGGGGCCAATCCCCCCTTAATTTATATAAATGGGTTTTTCAAGCAGAATTATCCGATTTTCTTCAAATTTTGTATATAGGTTCATTGTGATAATGCGCTTCTCTGAATAGTTTTGGGGTTTATTGGTTAAGTATAAAGGGGGAAGGGGGGGGGGGCTAATCCCCTTTAATTTAGATAAATGGGTTTTTCATGCAGCATTATCCGATTTTCTTCAAATTTTGTATATATATATTCATTGTAATAAGAGGCTCTCCTGATTAGTTTAAGGGGTTCATTAGTTAACTATGAGGGGGTAACGGGGGGATAACCCCCCCTTAATATATTGTCGATTTCTTTATTTTTCAAGGGGCTTATTTCAAATTCTTTGAAATACGAGTATAATATGCAATTACTGTGAATAGCCTGTGAGCTCAATGCCCTCAGTTTAACTGGGCAGTTTTCTTTTTATTATTTTCTTATTACGTATGCCATGTTTACAGATACGATGTTTTTTCGACAACAGACAGCGCTGTAAAACTTCCCATGGAGATCTTGCTTTGCGAGTGATTACCTGTATGGTTTAATATTTCTATGACTCACGATGAATGAATATTTTGTATATTTACTTTAATGGATTGAGATATTCGGCTGTTAACCTAACTTTCACTGAAGTTCTCAGAATCTATACATTTTTTAATGTGACTTATCTCTCAAGCAAACCATTTTTTTGAACGATCTTTCTAAAAGAGTAACTTTTATGCAATTTTGTTCGAAAAAAAAAATAATTTTGAATAAAAATGGTCGTTTGGCATATGGAAAAAGATGTGCTTAGCTCGTATTTGTTTTCTTCAGTCACATGACTTGCGGTTTTTCTCTATAGATTACGTAGGATAGGATTTAATAGAATAAAGAAAACTTTTATTAATTTCTTTTTAAGATTTGATTCGATTTTAATAAAATTTGAAATGACTTGACAAAATTCTACAACGATTATATATATTAAATTTCAAACTATTCAGTTGGGTAGTTTTTCCGCTGTTATATGCGGACGGACGGACAGACGGACGGACCAGACGACGACTATAGGTGCTACGTATTTATATAATTACGAACGCACCTAAAAAGGAAAGTATAATTTTAATTCGCATAAAGTTTTTTTATAATCGTATGTAGTTATTTTGTTATAAGGGATCATCTACATATTAAAATTGAACCTAACTTTTAAAAATTAAATAGCAACAGAATAATTTTATATCATATTTAACACGTTTTCTACCGATGTGAAATGATACCTTTTAAGAGATTTTTAATTAAAATAATCACAAATATTTTTCTATACACTGAATATCTGACTTATGATTTTCTTAGTTTTAAAATTGTAAATAAAATCAAAATCTTAAAAGGTGTCATTTTACACTAGTAGAAAAAGTGTTATGTTCCCTATACCAAAAACTGTGCAAATACAAATTGGCATCAACTTTGAATGATAAGTTAGCGAGATATAAATTATCTGAAAATTAAGCAATCAATGTTAAAGATGTCCGTTATTTAGGCATAACTCGAACAATAATTTATGTATTTCATTACTTTTTTAAACTTTCCAACATAGTTTTTAACACCTTTTCAACATTTTTTAAAAAGTGTTTATGACTTCGGTGTCTCTCTGTCTGCCATCTGCCTGTCCGTGCTCTAACTCGTGTAAATATACTTCGCATACCACGAGCTAGGCATATATTAGTGACTATTTTGAATTAAACTTTTTCCAAAAACTTTGAATTTTCCGAAAATGCTTTATAATTATAATTAATAAGGACTTTACGCTGCAAATATTAATACAAATATCAAACACTTGCTTTCAACGTATATTTCGTTTAATTTAACTATGAGCTAGCTTTAAAAAAAAAAGTACATAAATAAACAATTCTTGACGTTTCGGCTATTTTTCATAACCATCTTCAGGAGAAAATTCTCATAAAAAAACACCTAAAAATTAAATACGTGTTACATAATTGAGAAAAATGTTCACCTGAAAATACAATCAAATTAACGGAAGTTTACAAAAACATATTCAAAAAGTCCTTCCGGCCTGTACCGGGAGGAAAAGGTAGCTTTCCTATATCTTCGTTTTAAAATTTTAGCTAATGTTACACGAAAACAGCAACTTAAAATGCAAATAAAAGGTTTACAAAAGATTCGTTAATACTGAATTTGAATAAGAAATTCACCAAATTATTGAGCAATAGCCAAATTGGCTTCATTTATGAAGACTTATTTTGGTCACCAAATTTGGCGATATTTCGCCAAATGTCGCCAAGTTTGGCGAGAATTTGGCGCTAACGGATATGAATATATAGTTTTATGCGTTTGATTGGGAAAATTATTACAACAATGAAAATTTTTGTAATGTGCTGTCTTGTTTCAAAATGTCAGCCACCCTAGAATTTCAAACTGCTCTATCTCAGCCGTTTTTTAAGATAGAGGTAAAACAAAAAATGCTCTGGAATCCTCGTTTCAAGGCCTAACACTGAATTAAAAAATAAATTTGAATTTTTAACTTTATTGTATATTTATTTTAGTTTTAAATTTTTAATTGGCCGCCATCTTGAAACAAAATGGCGGACCAAGCTGGCCAACGAACTCGGTCGAGACATTGGTGAGCTTAATACACACAATTAGTTTCATCAAAATTAATTTATAAATACGAGCGTTATCGTATGACATAGGTCAGATATATATATATATATGGAGATATATAAATCAACATTTGAACGGAGGGTGGTTTTGGGGTCTGGGGGTCATGATCGGTGAAAATATATCGAAATTTTCCGGAACTGCTTTCCTCCTAACGGCTGCAATAGGTCGCTTTATACTTTTTTGTATTGAAAGCTACCTAAAATAAGCCTGGTGAAACCAAATTAAAGTCCACCCAAATTAAAGTCCATCTGAAAATGTATTTTGAGTGGACTTTAATTTGGTTAAACATGGTTTCCAGTAAGGTAGCTGGTTCATAGATGGGGCCACCAAGCCTATTTTATAATATGTTTTTGTAAATTTCCGTTAATTTGGTTGTTTTTTCAGTTGAACATTTTTCTCAATTATGTAACACGTATTTAATTTTTAGCTGTTTGTTTTTATGAGAATTTTCTGCTCAAGATGGCTATGAAGAATAGCCGAAACGTTGAGAATTGTTTATTTATGTAGTTTTTTTTTTTTAAATTTAAATAGCTCATATTTAAATTAAATATATATACGTTGAAAGCAAGTGTTTGATGTTTGTATGCTTTATACCTATTAAGTAAGGAAAAATATTCAGAGGAATACTCATATGTATCATGAAGTCAACCAAACTTTAACCCTTTCAGGGGCAAGCACTTGTCCTCCTGTAACGTTGAATTCCCACCGGAATTTAGGAAAGAATTTAGTTCAAAATAAGAATAAGCAATTTTTCAACTTTTTCTTGTCAAAGTTAAACAAGTAAAATTTAATTAAAAGTTTCTGGTTTGAATCGGATTAAAATTAGGTGGTATATTTTATATACCACCGCCCCTCAAAGGGTTAAAAGGAGACAAAAAGGAGAGTTGTGCTCTTCTAAGCACGAAAGGCATGGAGTGGTAACATGAAAATTTAGCTTGATAAAATAATACTGCGATTTAATCGAACTGTATTGAAAAGAACTAAGGAAATATGAGCGGATTAAGTGGAAGTTTAGACATTTTAAATAATATATCTCCGTCCGATGTCACTTTTAGGTGTACTATGTAAAATATTTCTATTTAAATTTACACCAGTCTTTGTGCTCTTATAAGTCATAAAATTACATCATAGAGATGGAAAAGAATGTGTCACTATCTTTATAGCTTATTATAATCATGCTGTGATATATATATAAAAAAAATACGTGTTCAATATTTTAGAAAAATGGCAACTTTGATATCCCTAAATAGGTTTTCTAAAATATTGAACATGTATTTTTCCATTTTTCAATGCGATGTATATTTCTCGAATTATTCGACCATTTCCAGACTTTTCAATGGAAACGATTCTGACTGCATTTTACTCGATTACAGCGCCATCTACGATTTTCCGAAAAAAATGTAAAATACAAAAGTTACGTTTTTTTTTTTTTTTTTTCAGTAGAATTCGAATCTGCAATAGAAAAGAAGTGTTATTATTTAAGATTTCAAAGTTGCCCCCTTTCCTCCAAGGTCAGAGTTGTGGGAGGGGGGGGGGGCAACTGTAATATCACTAAATAGATTTTTCAAAAATATTGAACACATATTTTCCGTTTTTCAATCCGATGTATATTTCTCGAGTTATTCGACCGTTTCCAGGCTTTTCGGACACCCTGTATATATAATATAGCACAGCTTATATACCTTTAAGCTCGTAAAGGGAAGTTTTTATAACAGAAGGAATATCTTTTGTAAATAAATGTTCATATGTTCAACCTTTTTTTCTGAGCTACTTTTCTGCATTTTATAATGTCGTTGATTCATAAACTATTTAATCACGGAATAAGTATGAATCTAATTGAAAAAATGTCTAAAACAACGAAAAGGTTTATTTTAGGTTCGTTTGAATCAATAAATTAATCTTTTTAACACCGGGTCTGTAACTTATAATTAGTAAAAATAAATCTTTATGTAGTAATACTTAAAATAAAAATAGTTCCATGTTTGACAATTAAAACTGACCGACTAATAAATGCTTGATATTGAAACATCTTTCTTTGGAATGAAATGAGAAACTACATAAATTTCTTTTGAGGGCAAATAGTTGTCCCTTTTTCTTACATAGCGTTCAAAATAATACTGTATTTGATAAACGGTATGGAAGCTGAATTCCATATGATATTGTCTTTAAAATTATGCATAATTCATTAAATATAAAACGAATTAATTTCGAAAACATTCCCTAATAGCACAACTAGTCGATGCGACGTCACTAGGACGTCGCAATTGTTACAGTCACGACATGACCGAAATGTGATATATATATATATATATATTGTCACATGATGACTCTCTGGCAACCGTCCCATCGTGATTTGACTGTGAATTACCTCTGGCCTATTTTTAAAGCACTCGTCGCACTCGTCACAAAAGAACCCTACTTACAGTTCGTCAGAGAGTTGGACATATCGACAACACAGTGACCTCACAGTGACTCATTTTACACGTCACGTGATGGGAATGTCAATAATAAAAGTTGTACTTGGGTCACTGTGCTTCCCCATTTCGGTCACATACGCGTCACGGTGATATTAGTGTTATCATGCTCTCAAAATACATGTTTTCGAGATATGTTACAGAACAGTTAGATGAAGCTGTACATTAATTAGTGAAAATTATAATGTAACTCTCATGAGTAATCAATATTTCATTTTTAATATATTTTAAATTTAGTTACTGTAAAAATGAATTTTTAATTTTTTGAACTTAAAATGTTTTTTTATCAAACACATTGTAAAAATGAAAAAAAAAAATATATATACTTCCTCTTCTAACGTAAAATTTCAATATTTCATTAAAAACAAGCACATAAAACGGTTTGAAAAATTGCCGATTTTACATTTACTTGTTAAACGATAAAACACGCATAATTACTATTTGATTAATTTAATAAAAAAACAGGGTTACTTCGTTCATTTGCAAAAAAAAAAAAAATTCCTCGATAATTTATCTATTGACACTTTTTTGTTTCTCTATTTCATTAACGTTTTCCACTCATCAATCTTATGATGTTAATTAAAGGAAAAACAAAAGAGAAACATTCGATAAGGAATATAATAAAAATTGATCGTTCACTGACATATCACATTTTTTATTGATTTCAAAGAAAAATTAGTATTATCCATTAAAATTCCCGAAATATTTTTATGGCAAATAAAAGTAAAGTAAGAAAATCATTGTTATACTTATTACAATGAAAAGTAGTTTAAGCAACATTATGGAAATTCCTTTAATTAAGTTCACCTTTTAGCGTATAGATTGCATTATTTTAATTGAAGAGGCACGTTTGAAAAACTGTAGAATAATAATAAAAAAGAACATATGTTTAAATATTTTTTTTTACTTGGTTATAATTAATGAAATGTTAGCACTTCGTGCAATAGCAGTAAAACAGGAAGAGGGAATTTTTTTCGCGAAGGAAATATGCAAATAAAGAGAAATGACAATTAATTATTTTAAATAAACTTTTGAAGGATGCCTTGAGACTTGATAAGAATTTTTTTAAAGTTAAAAATTGCCGAGTTTGTTTTAAATAATGTAAAAAGTAGCAGAAAAGAGCGTGAAATATAATTCCTTTAATTCGGCAATATTTTAGATAATTATCAGTCAAAATTTGATGCATTATAAAGTGTATATTTACATTGTTTTTGAACCGAATATTGCTTCATAAATTAAAAATTAGTATGAATTATTAGTAATCAAATAAAAATAAGTTTATTAAGAAATAATTAAGTTAAAGGATAAGGATTAGTTATGGAGAAATGGAAAGTGCCAAAGGTAATTTGTCTTACTATTATTATTTTTTTTGTTGATAATCATTTTTAATAATTTTCTATTAAAGATAAATATTATTGTTTATTTTAAGGACTGTTAAATTTAAAGTTATGGTTACAAAATTTAATATTAACATTAACTGTAAGTCATTTTACCAAATTAATTACTTTATATATATATATATATATATATATATATATGTAACCAAACGTACAATATTATGCGTACAATAAAAAATTTAAGGGGAAAAGTTTTACATCATTGATTACATTTATTACATTTTGTAGAGATGAAACATAGATATATGTACAAACGAGTTCTATCAGAGTAAAATCATATATGTAATCGGTCTAACAGTACAAGTCAGTTTTCCCTGAAATCAGTATATTTGCATACTTCACAGTGAAAATATGATTTCTATGGTTGAGTGAAAAGAGTATAAGTCAAGGTGGAAGGTAACGAACTGTTTTATCTATTAATCATAACAGAACAAGAAATGTTAACTATTATATATATTACAGCATTCATTGCACAAAACCAAACAGTAACAATTATTATTATACACTTTCAAAACACATTTCAAGGTTAAATACATTGGTATTAACCAAAACAGCTTGTACCCAGTTAAGCCAAAAACAGACGTACACAGTTTTTTCCACTTTCATCTAAAATTGCAATTTCGGACTTGTACTGTTAAGACCACCCATCCAAGAAATTTTGCTAGAGAAAGATCTAATTCTGATTATAGAATTTAATAATTAACATCTCTTTCTTGAATTAATTGCTTTTCAAAACTTAGTGTTGAATATTGTTTATTTCTGAGACTATATGAGGACTTATATAAAATAATACGAAATTGTTGATTGCATGAAAATAATACTTTTAAATACTAAAAGGTGCAAATTAATAACATAATAAATACACAGTAAAATGAGTTTTATTAGGTTGTTTCACATATTTCAGCTTACTCCGAGTCATTTTCAAAAACAAATGAGAATATTCCATAAAATTAATGCTATCATTTAAATTCCATGTACTTTTTAAAAATTACGCGCATTATCTTTTATTTTTACTTGATTGTTTATTTTCCTTTCTCTAATAATGGAGTTACTCGAGCCACAATTTCGTTAAGTTAAAAGATGCTGCATCGTTACATATTGTATTTTTGCGTGTTAGTATCTCTATGGTTTCTTTTATTATGGATGGATAGTATAGACTGGAGAGAAAAATTATTTTACTGTCATTGATATTTATTTAAATGATTTCTTTTTGATATAATGTTGCAAGGGCTGTCTTTTTTCTATTATACTTAATATCAGCTATATGTTCCTTTTTTCTGTAACTAAATATAGCTGATATTAAGTATAATAGAAAACCACAGCTCTGACAAGATTATATCAAGAAGAAACCATCCAAATAAATTTCAATGAAAGTAAAATAATTTTCCCCTCCAGTCTATACTATCTATCCATAATAAAAGAAATCATAGAGATACTAACACGCAAAAATACAATAAGTAACGACGCAGCATCTTTTAACTTACCAAAATGGTGGCTCGAGTGACTCCATTGTTACATATAGGAAAATAAACAACCAAGTAAAAACAAAAGATAATGTGTGTAATTAAAAAAAAAAAAAAAAACATGAAAATTAAATGATAGCATTTTAAATAATAACTTCAAAGACCGTACAATTATGGAATATTCTGTTTTTAATAATGGCTTGGAGAGAGCCGAAACATGTTAAACAACCTAATAAAAGTTATTTTACTGTGTATTTATTATGTTGTTAATTTACATATTTTAGCATTTAAAAGAAATATATTATTACAAGGTGTTATAATTTATTATATTGTTACATGAAAATTGTTTATAGTTCAAACAACCATTTGTCGAAAAGCAAACATAACAACGACAATTCATCAAAAAATAAACACTTTATTTTTAATGTATAGACAGATATCTTTCCAAACATTTAATTACAGATAATTGTTCAAAAACTCTCTTTTAAACATATAACAACATTTCCAAACTTATTCTATTTTTACAAAGTTTATTTTACTTTCGAATTTTTTCTCATGCTGCTTGAAAAGTTTTTCACGAAAAATAACAGAAAAACTCAGAATAAAATGTTCATTGTGATGAAAGAAATTATCGTTGAGTTATTTCTTCTGATTCTGTCCATTGACACCACTTCAGTAAACTCACCGCAGAAGATTAATCTATTGTAATATATGTATAAAATGTCGTTCATACACAGAAACATACAACAATAATTTCACAACGCCATGAATTTTCTTCTTAAGCTCAACTGAAACATATAAACACATAACTGAAGTGTATCTAAAGCTTGAGAGATATTCCCAAAGGGATTTTTTACAAATTCAAACTAGTCGGATGGGTCAATCCCAAAACTTTTTTCTATCTCACACAGGTTTCGCATACACTAAAAATAATCAGCACCTATTTATATAAAGGTCTAACTGAATCTAAAGTTGTGTTAAATTCCGTGCATTACTTCTGGAGATATGACTATTGATAAAATCGTGTAAATCCTGCAAAATGCAGCATAGCAGTGCCACCTGTTGGGAAATTCAGACCAAAACCTAATCAACAACCACTTATGTCAACGTCTAACTGAATATGGAGTTTAAGGAAATTCTGTGCATTAGTTCTAGAGATATAGCTATCGTGAAAATAGTGAATAGCATAGCAGCACCACCTGTAGGGCTATTGACACCAAAACGTAAACAGCATCTATTTATGTCAAGGTCTAACCAAATCTGAAGTTTTATGAAATTTCGTGCATTCATTCTTGAGATATAGCTATCATTAAAATCATGAAAAAAGTGGTATAGCAGCGCCACCTGTTGCGATACCTACACCAAAACATAATCAGCGTCTATTTATGTCAAGGTTTAACTGAATTTGAAGTTTGATGAAAATGAGTACATTAGTTCTTGAGATAGATATATTGCTGAATTCGCGAAAAATGCAGCAACCAAAATTTTCACCAAAAACTAATCAGCACCAATTTATATGAGGGACTAACTGAATATAAAGTTTTATTAAATTTTGTGCATTAGTTCTTGAGATAGAGCGCCCACAAAATTTTTGTCACATATAGACAGACAGACATACAGAGTCACAGACTCACAGACAGACATTTTCTACAAATAAGCAAATCGTGTTCAGGAGCTTCTAAAACGTATAAATCCGTCGAAAATTTTTATCAATCCAATACTTTCTTCTTGTAAAGATAGAAGAAAGTAGAAGTGCAGCCAAATGGAGTGAAATACAGTTTTCCATACAAGCAAAATGATCTCTGCAATAAGCAAAATCAAACAAAGAAACAAACTAAAAACAATAAAACAGAAAAAATACACACGTATAAGTACAATACTTTCGTAAAAATAATTAATATATATATATATATATATATATAAAGGGATATGAATAAAGATAAATATGCGGTATAAATTCCAGTAACGTAACGTTCACGTACCAGGTAAGATAATCTTTAGACCAGGGGGTCCCAAACTTTTAGATTTGTGTACCACAAAATCAAAATTGAAATTTTCACAGTACCATCATTATTAAAGGTAATTTTAACTATGTTATTGTAGATTTAAATTAATACTTAATTATCTTATTTTTTTGACAAAAAAAAACAAAAAAAAAACAAGCCAAAACTAAACAACAACGCCATTATTATAAATTAATATAAGCCTCGGCTAATTCATCAAAATAGCAGAAACTTTGTATATATATATGTAAAAAAAAATCTAAAATACGAAAACGAAATTACAAAAGTTATGTAAAAGTATTTATGTACTAATTAAAACTAATAATGTAGTTGACACTTTTTATAACATTTTCTGATTATTATTAAATAATGTTTGTATTATATTCAATATCATTATACAATTGAAGGGGTCGGGGCAAGAGAGTGCCAAGCCACATTTTTGAGCTTCTGAGATATTTCGATTTGAAAATTGGATCCAATACTCAAATCAAGATGTAACCTAAAGTTTTTTCGCCAATGTCTTAGTAACATTTGAGATATTCTGAGCAACAATAGGGCATTACTTTAATGATATTACTATTACGTTTTTTGTAAATTAGCTATCTTCATTAGGGGCATAAACATCTGGGGAAAACACGAAACCTATCACATAGTCTGCCACGAAGTGACATTAGAAACAAATTATATGTAGGATATTATAATTTACAATATTAAGCAAAGATTACAGTGTTAGATTTATTTCACCAAAAATGTGGCTTGGCGTTTTCTTGTCCCAACCCCCTCAATTTTTTGAGGACGAAACTACAGTATTTAAGATCTATATATTCGATTATATATATCTGCCACGTATAACATTCGGAAAAAGAAGAGACGAATTTATAAGTATGAGGTAGTGACGTGGATCAAATTCGTAAACAGTGCTGCTTTCAATTATACATTATTTTTTGTACTTCGTGTACCTGAACAGGTACACGGACTATAGTTTGGGGAACACTGGTTTAGGCTGAAAAAAAAGAATGGCTAAATATTAGAAAAGAATCATGTATCATTAACATTTCTTAGTGATGTCTATTATTTACTTGGTATTTATACGCTAATGATATTTTGAAATCTTCAAATTTCAATAATCTGCAACTATCATTTAGTTTTAAAAGAGTATAACAAAAGGGAAGAAAATTAAACACGAAGTCGATTGCGCAGCTCTTTTAGAAAATATTTCAGTTACAATAAAATTCCAACTTTCCAAACTCCAGAATATCATTAGATTATCAATATCCTTATTTCCAAATATCCGGATCAATTAAAAAAAAACTTTTGTTGAAATGCAAACTATGCGTATTCGCTTACAAAAATATCTAATTAAAAAAAAATCCGATTTAATCCAATGTTAAAATTGATGTTTTAATAGAATTTCTAAAACCTATATTTGAATAATTCTATTTCAACAATTTCATATACAGTATGTTTCAAAACTATATGTCAGAAACGTAAAGGCAGGTAAAGGGGATCTAGATAAGCAGATTTCTTATAGGAATGTGGATGCGGAAATCCAGCGTTGAAGCAGTAGAGTTTGGCGGATAAAAGCGTTTTGTTAGCTTGAATCGTCATTTCCCGCACGGATTTCGAGCAACAGGCATCGTTACACCAATGCGGATCTTACGGACATGCATTTCATGTATGGAGCTGTGCAAGGAAATGGAGCGGCTACTCAAAAAATGCGCTTGCCCAACAGCTCTCGAGCTTGTCGAAAGACTATCCTATACGTGCGTAATACTTCTTCTTCTACTGTAGGAATTCTGTGATATCTTTCAGTGCCCGTATCACGCCTGGAAGCATAAAATGTTCCACTCGTGCACAACTCCCGATGAAGACACTCAAACGTTCGGCGATTCCTACCCCTGAAATCGTTCCATGTACATCCTTTGAGCAGCCGCTCCATTTCCTTGCGCAGCCTCATACATGAAATGCATGTCGGTAAGCTCCGCATTGGTGTAAAGACGCATGTTGCTCGATATCCGTGCGGGGAATGACGATTCAAACCATCGAAGCGCTTCATCCGCTGAACTCAACAGACCCCTCTACTGCCTCAACGCTGTATTTCCGCACCCACATTCTTATACGAAATCTGCTTTTTAGGTCCTCTCTACCTGCCTTTGCATTTCTGACTTATACCTTTGAAACACCCTGTATACTGTACTTCTACTGACCGCCGCCACACCCGGAAAAGGCGCTACTTCAAGATTAGGACTGTTGGGAAGTAGGTAGCCTGATCATGGAAAAAAAATTAAATGCGACATTCAATAAGTTAAAGACATCGACCAACGGGTTCGGAAGGGCCGGGGCGTTTAATACAATAAGGCACGGAAAAAATTCTATATTTGTTTCTTTATTTAAATTCGCACTCTGGGCCATATTAATCAGCCTTTTCAAGTCTCTTATTGCACTGTTAGGATGAAAAGAATATGTGAAATAGCTAGAAAATTGCAGTGACTGTTGTAATGATATTCGAGTTTTCCTGGAAATAGGGGAGTGATCAGTTGCATTATTGTATGTCGTTCATGTTTTTTAGAATCATTACTCCTTTAGAGCTTTTGACCTCAATATTGCGATTTTGTCTAAAGAAAATGTCGCTTACAAAGGTAAGACTGACTATTTTATATTAATTTTCTGATATTAAGTTAATTTTAGAATTGAGACAATTAGAACAATTAATAGTAGAGGTTAATTTAATTATGTGTGTATTTTTAAGATTTTTATTATCTTCACGGGTATTACGAGTAACCGTTAATATGAGGACTTTTATAATGACCTTGCTTCTCGCAATAACCGAGTTAGACTGTATATTCTTCAGTGCTTTCATTTGGCCTAAAACGCAAGTGCATTTGTTATTTTTAAATTATTATACTGTTTACTTATTTTTAAAACTCA
This sequence comes from Maratus michaelseni, assembly GCA_963931845.1. NCBI lineage: Eukaryota > Metazoa > Arthropoda > Arachnida > Araneae > Salticidae > Maratus > Maratus michaelseni. The sequence goes on along the minus strand of OZ007589.1, from coordinate 454,799,397 downwards.
ATAATTTATCATTTCCTGAATATACTGTATTATATTGTACGTTAAGCATAGAAAAGTACGATATTTAAAATTTTTCAATGTCTGCTGAAATTTATTTTTACGATCTATAAAAATTTCTCATTCATTCAGCAACAAATTAAGGAATAACTTTTTCAAAAGCATTTTTTAAATCCAGTTGAATGCATATTTGAAAAATAGATATAATATAACAGCAAATTAAAAATGTAGATATATCGTAACAGGAGCTATACACACTTAATTTAAATATTAATTAAAATTTGTAGATTTTTTTTTTGTAGATTTGTATTTTAAGTCAAATGCAATTGATTGATTTGCTCAGAGATTTTCTGATGGAATGTTTTCAGAGCCACACTTAAATATAAGATTATATACTGCTATCAGTTTAAATCCAGAGCAAAACTATCATAATTTAATTTGATAACTAATTAAATTTATGAAATTAGGAAACTTATAGCTTATAATCTACAGGTTTCCTATTTTTAGTGAGAGTGTTTGGTATTTGTAGAAACTCTTTATCGTTATCTACATTACCTTTAAATATCATTGATTTTTCATTCAATCAATTAAGATTTTATTTGATGCTGAGCATTTATTTTTACGCGCAATATGCGATCATATATTAAATGTTTCGTCTTGTCCTTATAACAAAAATATAACGATCAGAGCCTGACTAATGCAGGAGCATGCGGGTCCCCCCATTTCAAGGGGCTCCCATGGGAGTAATCAGGATTTTCGCTAAGAGGATGCCAAATGCCTATAAGTGATCAAAAACATTTTCAAAGATTTAGGAAGAGTGTGGTCCTCTCTTTCCCCCTCTTTGCTTTTCGTACTCTACGCCCCTACCCCCCCAAAAGAAGTACGAGCTACATCATTATAAAACTAATGATTAAACTTTTATTATAACAACTTAGTAGTCCATTGTTTTCAAGATAAATTTATTATTGACGTTTTCTTATTAATGAGGCAAGGTAAGACCATTTATGATGACCAATAGGGGTGCGTTGAGTCATGAGTGTTCGCATTTTTCTTTTAGATACCTTATGACATACTTAGATAAGCAAAGAGAGTTTTCAAACAAATAGACCCGTCAACCAATCCATCATTTTTTTTTCTACTAGTTTCCTACAGATAGTTTTCTTAAAGTTATGAACACCTTTCTTGTGATACCCTGTGAACATGTGAATAGTGCCCGATGCAAAAATTATGTATATATACAATGAAGTTTAATACAAATCACTTAAGCATAGTTCACGACCAATTTCTGAGGACAGATAGGAGGGGGCCTCCCCAGAATGGTGCTTGCCCCGGGAACCAAGATAGTCTAAGTCGGGCCCTGATAATGATACGACAACTATTTAAAAAATCATAAAGTAGTACTGCGTAACCTTAACTAAATATGGATTTTTTTGGAGAAAATGGATAATTTTAGAAAAGTTACAGCTTAAAGAGTAAATAAAAATCATGCAAGTAGCAAACATACCATTTTTGGATCCTGTTAAAATTTATATTTTGACCACCACAAAAATGAGCCCTTGGCAGAAAAATAAAAGTAAAGTAAAGAAAAAAAAATGTTCAAAAGTTATGCATACAGTCAAAAGTGAAGATACATTGATACAACAACGAGAAACCCACACAAACGAATTGGACAACTGCCTTTATTGGATGCCGGTGATGAAATAATCCATATGAAAAGGGAAAGGCTGAACAACTATTAAGAGCCTACACTAGTCACGGAAAGAAACGCTCAAGCTAATGTTAAGTCTATAGGAAGGTTCTAGCGCGATTTCTCGCTCGCATTTTAATATTTTTAAATGATTTTTTTTTGCATAGGATAGTTGAGGTCGATCTCTAACTTTATTAGTTTTTACTTTTTCAATTTTTGTTGCAGTTTTTTTATAAGCGGCCATTTTCAATTTTGGAACCGGTTTGAACCGGTTTTGAAAGTGAAAGTACCCTTATATAAAATAACTGGAACCAAAATCGAAAAATTAAAAACTAACAACGTTGGAGATTGACCTCAGCTATCCTATGCAAAAAAAAACATTTAAAAATATTAAAATGCGAGCGAGAAATCGCGCTAGAACCTTCCCATAGACTTAACATTAGCTTGAGCGTTTTTTCGCATGACTGATGTAGGCTCTTAAGAATGCGATTTAATAAATACTTATTGAAATACAAAGGATGGGAATTATGACTTTACTAAACAGCGTACAACCAATAGAGTGAAAAAAATGTCCAGACCGGGGTTCGTTCCCAGATCCCTTGGTACTGGACATTTTTTCACTCTATTGGTTGTCCGCTGTTTAGTAAAGTGATAATTTACATCCTTTGTATTTCAGTATTTTACATCATAATTTCAGCTCTGCTGAAAAATTAATTAGTATATAAATATTCATCGGTACTGGGTTTAATTTGCCTCATGTATGCCACTGGAGTTGTGCTCATGATTGACATTCCATCTTGTGCTACGAGGTTGTAGCCTAGCCAAATAAGAGTGAGAGAATGATAGACCGGATGTCGTCCGGATGGTTTAAATGGTAAAGCACTTGGTACTCTATACCAAGGGATCCGGGATTGAACCACGGTCTGGACATTTTTTCACTCTATTGGTTGAACGCTGTTTAGTAAAGTGATAATTCACATCCTTTTTATTTCATTAATTTACAGCGTAATTTCAGCTCTGCTGAAAAATTAATTAGTATATAAATACTTGTTGTATGGCTTAATCACTTTGACTCATTTGCGGGAATTTTCTTTCCTAATTTTCTGCTTTGAAGAATTTTCACATTTTTAAAGTTCAACTCAAATAAAAGTTATCTTCAATAAGTCTTGTAAAGAATGGCAATTTGTGGGGGGAAAAAATCATCCTTTACTTTAATAAAAAACGTTGGTCTAAAAATTGGTCCACCGCTAAAAACGAAAATAATAAAAAGGCCACTGGACAAATAATGGATTGTTACGGAGAACAGAATTCAATCCAATTTCGAAGCAAAGTTTGTTTTATTTTAGAGGCCATTTGATAACAGAAGGACAGTTTACTTGAGACAACCTTTCTGTTAAAAAAGGAAAGCAAAAAGTTATTACAGATATTCAGTTCGACATTTCGGGAAATGTACTGTTTCTAAAATTTAATTAAATTCGATTGAAAGTATTTAGGAATGTGTCTTTTTCTTTTCAGAATGTCTGCAGATATTTCAGATTTTCTAAGTTATATTTTCTGATAGAGTTTGTAAGGAGTTGTGTTAAAACTGGGAGTAACTATTAAATATTTTAGTGTCGCCCATATACCGCATAAAAATACTACAGTTGATGAATCGCTTTTGATAAATAGTTTTGAACGTAAAAGTTAATTAGTCTGCAGTTTCTGAAAATATTTCGAACAATTTAATTATAAATGCTCAAGATGTTTGACTAACTTGCTGGCGGTAAACAGACATGCTAAGGATTTGAATACTAATTTGAATTCAGATTAAAGATAAGATATTTAATTTTTATATAGGAAATATCGGTTTTGAGTTGAGCTCATGTAATCAGTTATTTTTTGCTTAGCATCAAGTGATTTATACATATAGCACTTACATCGCACATTATATATATGTATATATATGTATAAAATATCGTGCAGCCGTCAATAATTGAAAAAAAATATTGTGAATATCATTAAAGATTTTAAAAAAACATTCTGCTCAAATTTGGGAAGGTTTTGTTTTTATATTGTCTTATATTAAAATATTTCCTAAATTTTACAATCCGGCAGCTGATGTTGTTTAAAAATCCTCTACAATCGAGTCTGTATTAATTTTAATACAATCTTAATATAATCAAAAGAAGGTGACATTGGCAATTCTGGCTAATAAATCTCTTGCCAACTTCTGTTTTAAATTTACGGTATTAGGAAATTTATTATACATCATTCTACTAAACAGGTGTTTATTGTTAAGCAAAATATTTATGAATTACAGAAGTACATACTTGAAAATTATTTTTAAAAAAATCAGCCAAAAAACCAATAACTTAAGTTACAATTTTCAATAAACTTTATTCGAAAGAACATTTGTTGTTGTATTCGGTGGAGTAAAAAATTGGAGTTATGAGATATTTAGAAGTGAAAATATATGCAGAATGAAAGAGGCATTGCATATAGTGTTACCTCTGTACATAGCGTTAACGACGTACACGTTTGTGCTTTATAATATATACATGTCGAGGCTAATTGAGAAATGCGACACTTTGCGAACAGCCTGATCTCTTTGTAAAGAGCCATACTGAAAAAAAATGGTGATTTTACAGTATTATACTGGCAACCCAGCTGCTAGTACGAGGGCATTTCGAAAAGTAAAAATACAATGGCTCGCATTCCTTAAAATAAACATTTATTTAGAAAACGTAAGTTACATCTTATTAACTGGATTATTTATTATTTTTCGACATAATCACCCCCGTTATCCAAACATTTGTTAAGTCAGGGCACAAGATTTTGTATCCCACAGTCATAGAAGGTTTCCGCCTGTTGTCGGAACCACATTTCAACTTCATCTTTGATCTCATCATCGTCGTGGAATTGTCATTGACACTTCCGGTATGATCTGATGCAATTCTTTCAATTTGAGACGTCTATTCGCACGAATTGCTTCCTCCGTTCTCTGAAGAAGGGCATCAGAGATCACAGATGGCCGGCCTGTTCTTTTTTCGTCATGAACATCGGTCCTACCTTCAGAGAAATGACGACACCATTTCGTTACATTTTGTCGATTCATAATGTTCCCATAAACAGAAACAATTTCTTTGTGAATATCCGCTGGTCGCTGACCTCTTGCATGAAGAAAACGTATGACGGAGCGCACTTCGCATTTGGCGGGATTCTGAATCGGCGGAACCATTTTAAACACGACCTACTCCAACCAGAATCAACGTTGAAATGCCGAACGACCGCGAGGAGAAAGCTAACGGTTCAAGGTTAACACCTGTGTTGCCAACTTGCTTGCCAAAACTTTCCTTTTCCTCCGGCGTACGGTGTATCTTTACTTTTCGAAATGCCCACGTATAATACCGTAAAAGTAACAGTAATAAACAGTAAAATAATACGTAATACACTGCCGCGCATATTAAACTGTAAAATCAACAATTTTTTTTTTTTTTTTTTTTTTTTTTTTTTTTTTTTTTTTTTATATTGCAGTGCAAGCTAAATGGATCTGCTGTTTTCCAACTGATATTTTTCAGGCCTATTGCAAAGAGCATAAGTATCTTTAGGCTAATTGGAAAATGACCAGTTGTTTCCCAATGAGCCTGATTATTTTCCGGATTATTGCAATGAGCTTATACAGTTTCAGGCAAATTGGAAAATGACCAATTGTTTGCAAATCAGTTTCGTATGCCACTCCATAGGAGGAACATTAACTTTCACCATGGTAAGTACACAGACATCTAAATTATAAAAAGCTAAGTAAGAAAAATTATAAAAGAGATTGAAAATTGTAAATATTAAAATTATGCATCATAAGCGGATTTCATTTATACACCTGCGTGATGGGAGTAACAAAAAATACAATTAAAATAAATGTAAAGTATAAAATGTAAAGCTAAGGAGTACTGCGTGATTATAAGTGCACTATAAACTTTAAATAAAAATAAAGAAGTCATAAACTCACGTACTCAGGAGATATAAATCATATCTAAAAATAAGAGCGTTTTCTTATATATTTTTTTATTATTTTCATCGAGAAATGCATCTTTTTCACGCACAGCTCAGAAAACATTTAAAATCTGTCTCATCTGCAGATTTTATTAATACAGATCTTTTTTTCCTATTTTTCTAAAAAATGTTTTCATTCAGAAACCCGTCTTACCTGTGAAATTCTGGGAAAACATTAAAAATTGCCTTATATACATATCTTATTATTACAACGCTTTTCTTATTATTTTTAAAAATAATTTAATTCGGAAACCCATCTTCTCTACATAATGTCATTAAATATCTGCCTCATCTGCAATTTTTATTTATTATTCGGCACGTGGTGTTTGCATAAAATATACCCTTAAAATAAATATACAGTATTAATTAAATCTTAGATTCCTAGGCACGTAAATCTAATATGTCAGTGAAATACGCTTCAATACGATACTAACTTTATATGTCAATAAGGTACAATAAGTTTCTTATACATTTTTTTTATAAACATTTTAAGTTCATGCTGATATTTTGTATTACAAAATTATGCATAAACATTCACAACCTAGGATTTATTGCAATAGAAGGGATGAAAGTAGGCTATTTGCCCAAACAGTTGATAATTTTCTAATTCTCGTAAAACTGCATAAGTTTCAATAAGCTTGAAAACAAAAATCAGTCTTATTGGCAAACTGTAGATAATTTCCCAAATAGTCTAAAAAGCTAGTTGGAAAATGGCAGATGATTATTCACTTAGCCTGCCTCTTTGCAAATAGCCTAACCTGATTCCAAAGAGCCAAATTTCTCATTTACATTACTACATATAGCATATGTACATACACTATGTGGCCATTAATGATCGGCAACTTTCAATTTTAGACATTTTGTCGAATATTTAAAAATATACTTGTCAGATTCTTCTGGAATTTTAGGATCCAAAAGAACAGGTTTGACTTCATATTTGTCATTGTTGATTTGATAAGGAGGACAAAAAGGGGACCAAAAAAATTAGAGAAAAAAATAATACTTGGGATCACTCTGTAAAATAAAATGCACCAAATGATCTATCGATACAGAATATACATAGGCAGACATTGTAGAATATGTGTATTCATTTGTGTAAGAATAGCATGTATAGTAATAGAAATATAGCGATTTTTTTTAAATAATTAAAAAAATTCTTGCATGTTTTTTGCTTATAACATACAGGGTTTTTAACCAAATTTAACGCCAGTTTCAGAAAAATTGACAAAATGTAGTAGAAACAATATTAAATATTTAAGGAAATATGGACAGTTGTATAAAATATTTTTTATCTGCGCATGCGCGAACGATAACAAGGAACTTTTTTCATAATTTAATAGTCAACTCTATGGAGCAACTTATTAAAAAAATCAGTCAAATATCGTAAAAATTCAAAGAGATATCGGCGTTAGAGTGAGCTGTTTTTTAGTTTTTGACTAAAACTCGCTGAATGACAAGGGATTTTCCACAAATTGTCATTTTTTATTTTATACTATTTTCCAATTTTTAATGATACTTTAGTTATCTTTGAAAAACTACCCTAACGAGCTTATTCGAACAAAGAAAGAATTAATCAAAATCGAAGGATCCATTCCAAAAGTATTATAACCTGGTGCAATAAAGTTTTCCAAGGCGAACTAAAGTATCAATAAAAAATGAAATATAGTATAAAAATTAAACATGACAATTTGTGGACAATCCCTTATCATTTAGCGAGTTTTAGTCAGAAACTAAAAAACAGCTCACTCTAACGCCGATATCTCTCTGAATTTTTACGATATTTGACTGATTTTTTTAAATAAGTTGCTCCATAGAGTTGACTATTAAATTATGCAAAAAGTTCCTTTTTATCGTTCGCGCATGCGCAGATAAAGAATATTTTATACAACTGCGAATATTTCCTTAAATATTTAATATATTTACATTTCAATTGCACTATATTGTTTCTACTATATTTTGTCAATTTTTCTGAAACTGGCGTTAAATTTGGTTAAAAACCCTGTATTTTATAAGCAAAAAACATGCAAGAATTTTTTTAATTTTTTTTAAAAAATCGCTATGTTTCTATTAATATACATGCTATTCTTACACAAATGAATACACATATTGTACAACTAGCTGTTACCCTTGACTTCGTTCACGTAACATTAAGAAAATAATAAATGCATTAATTTAGCAAAACATTTCACGTGATAATTAACAACATATATAATTAACCAAAGCTTTATCACATTTTATAGGAGACCATACGGTATTTCTTTGCTATAGGGGCCTTGACATAAAAAAGTGAAATTTCATGCCAAATAATATATACAATCGCGAAAATGAAACTGCAACTAATGAAAAAAGGAGGACCCAGTAAAATCGTGAAAATCGAGGAATTCCTTTTCGTAAAACGAAAAACAACACTGGGAGAATTCTTCTATACAACAGTTCATTTTAGGTGGTATTTGGTGTACAATTTGTATATGCGTGCATTACTAAATGGGTATTATTATATTGTTTATTTGCATAGACATATGTTATATATTTCTTACTACATTATCTTCTTTATGTATATATTAAATTAAGTGTTTCACGCTAAGTGGTGTAAATAGTGAACAAACTGCTTTTGGATTTTATACATTGATAGATATTTCACAAAGATATAACAATCTGATGCGATTCTAAAATGTAAATAAAGGTTGCTAGAAAGTACTTTAAATTCTGCCCAATTTAACCTCGATATTTTCTCTATCGCGTCAAGAACACTATTAGCAAATAAATACCGACGACACAAATCTTATTATCTAAATTTACATATTTTTGTTAGTATATATAGAATTATTTTAATTTATTTCATGCGCTTGAAATTTTTTACGCTTTCTCTAGGGTTAGGTGTCGAATAAATGTACTTTCTTGTTATTTTATTTTGCCATTTCTATTTATTCTATTTTCCATTCATTCCATTTATGGATATTGATTTAATTTACATATTCGTGTCAAAGAATATTCTTTAAAGTTATTATCAGGATTAGGATGGGATACGATTAGGGTTAGGATTAGGAATAAAAATTGAACGACAATGGCATGACCGATTCAGGTTTAAAGTATGAACCATCATGAAGCAATAAGAAAATTAGAAAATTATCGGCTAATAGTTTTTAATATGTTTTACAGTCATAGTTGGCATCAAAGGTGAGCGGGAAATGATCATCTAAAATACCATTAAGTGTTTACCACGCAAAAAACAAATCTGGTTACAACAATGTATTTAATTTTGCGCCAAATTTCACTTGATAAAAAAAAAAAAAAAGCAAATTGACTATGGACTTAATTACAGACCTCTAACCTTGTTATTCTCGGAAATTTTCTACCTATATGTAAAAAAAATTCTACTATATAGAACGCGCTTTCACGTTTATAATGTTATGAATTGGCACGATCGGATTGTTCAAGTTTACACAATTCGGCTGGAAGAAAAGATTCATTACTTTTTTATTTCTTCTTTGCTTTTGCATTACGCGAATTTGTTGGTAAAATCGATTTTCTTTTCGATAACATTGTTGTTTTTTAAGTTTGAAAAATATTGTAATTTTACTTAAACATTGCTTTAAAATCTATGCAATTTTTCTTATCCTACAAGACTTTACAAAAATCTATTATGAAACAACTTTAAAAAAAGCTATATTTAAAAACGACAACAAAGTTTTTCCTATTTTAAAACTAAAAGAAATGTAAAATTAAATTCCGGTTCGAAACGACGATTTACAAATGTGTTTCGATTGTGGGAAAATGATAGAGGAAAAATGCTGTTACTTCGACACAATCATATTAAATCTTTAGCTTTTATGAGAAAAGCAACTTTCTTTTAAAAAATATAGTTATTTTCATTAAGATTTTCTGATTTTCGATACGGATAATTTTGCGATGCATATCATTGACATTTGCCATCCATATATTTTTTATTATTATTTACTTTATTTTTTTTTTTACTTTTTTTAAATTTAAATAAAAAATATGGTATCTTTATGTTAGCCGTGTGCAGACGATAAATCGCCAACCTATCCCATCATTCGTATTGAATTCATTAAAAATATAAATATTTCACTCATTTCATTTAAAACACAAAACTTTAATTTACAACACATACATTTAAAATACATATATTACGTATATTTAAAATAATTCATTTCATGTCAAAAAGAAAAAGAAAAAAAAGAGAGAAATTAATCACAAATAATTTGATAACCCAAGATCATTTTATTTCAACATCAAAACAAATGTTTTATTTTTCTATATATGACATCATATTCGCTTGCTTTCCATACTTACTCGTATTTATGCATCAAATATTTGAAAACGCACGTTTTGTTTCTAATATGACATAATTTCATATTCGGTTTAATTCTTAAATAATTCATTTCCTTTTCATTTTTCACGTGGAAATTTTTCACTTGAAAATAAATTGTTGATTAAAAATTATTACTCAGGGGTTTTATTTTATATTGGCAACGATAAAGTATTAGCAACGGTAAAAATAAATTTAACCATTTAAAAAAAAAAACGCTGCAAAACCGGGCCCTTTGGGCCAAACCAACCAAACCAACCAACCATTTTAAAATATACGAAAAATGTCCATTTATTCTCTATGAAAATAACGAAATTTTGAATTATTAAGAAAAATATTGAAATAAAATAAACAAAAACCATTCTATGTTCATTTGAGGGTTATAATCAACTTATATGCAACGATACAGGATAATTAAATGCTTCATTTTGACGCTGGCTTCAGCCTAATATTTGCACACAATCAGATTTATAATATTATTAGGATTAGGATGTCTGCCTATGTATATTCTGTAGCGATAGATCATTTCGTGCATTTTATTTTACAGGGTGATCCCAAGTATTATTTTTTTTCTTTAAATTTTTTTTGGCCCTTTAATTATACTCCTTACCAAATCGACGTTGATATATATGAAGTCAAACCTGCCCTTTTTAATTCTAAAATTCCAGAAGAATCTGACAAGTACATTTTTAACTATTCCACAAAATGTCTAAAATTGAAAGTTGCCGGTCATTAATGGCCATATAGTGTATACGTATATAGGTTAAAGCAACCACACTCAACCTTTTTTCTCGCGGGCCGCAAATATATATTTGCGAAGTTAGGCGGGCCGCAACACACTTGTATAATAAGGTAAAAAAAAAAAAAAAAAAAACAGATTTCTGTTGTAAATGCTGCGAAGATTATTGTTTTGAAATAGTGGATAATATTTTGTGAAGAAAACGTTTTACATAAAACACGAGGTAAAGAAATAACATTTCATATAATACAAATATATATTTTTTAATTAACGAATCAAATGTTGTTGAAAGAGGAGCAATTGACGTTTCCAAGATTTCTTTTGTCTAGATTACAAATTAAACTATTGAAATGTTAAAAACCGTCTAGGTACCTTGATTCTACTGAATTATTAACAAAAGAGAAAACTTTTAACGCTTAAAAAAACTTCAGTTTATAATTTTTATATTAAATTAAAGTCTGTACATTTGCGATTATGAACTTTTTGTTATCAAGTTTATGTTTTAGTGTTTTGTGTTTCAAAATTATTACACAAAGAAAAGCAGTATCTCGATAAGTTTTTCTGTACCCAATGCAGCACTAATTTTTTGTTTATTTTGTTTAGTTTTAGATTTTTTGCTGGCAATTTTTTCTGCGACAAATATTTAACCCTAATAAGCCTTATTAGCTATATGATAAGTATAAAACGTAACAATATAACAATGCAGCAATCCCAGATTCTCAAAATAAATGAATAAATAAATAAATAAATAAATAAAAAAGTAAATAAAAAATCAAGATTTTTTTTAATAAATCAGTTTTTTTTTCTCAATGCAGAAACTTTTTTTTAAGTAGAAGTATATAGTGCAAATTAAATTAATTTGGAATAATGTTTGCTTAGTTTTCAGAATTAAGAAATGTATACACTACTATAGCACAAGTAAAACCACATGTAAAAAGAGCTTTGACTAAGGAAACGTCATTTAAGATATTTTAAGGTAATTCTATATTAGTAATTATAAATAACAGGACTTTTTTTCCCCATGAAAATATATAAAATAGCAGTAAAAATATAAAAAACTTTTTATACACATCTAAATTAATTTTACAAATAGGGATTAATGATTATATGTCTCGGGCCGCACTTAAAAGGTCGCCGGGCCGCAGGTTGAGTATGGCTGGGTTAAAGGGATTTTCTGCTTAATACAAAAATTTCTCAAAGTTTCAATAACAAAAAAGAGCAATTAAAATTAATCATCTTGTAAAGGTACCATTACAAACTGTTTATATCGTTTATTAATTCGACTGGACTTTTTCATAGAGGAAATGCATGTAAGGAAATATGAAATTGCTCATTCTGTGGTGGCATTTTTTAAAATTTGTAAATGCTTACGATCAAAAACTACTGATATATATTTCGTGAAAAATAGCCCATCATAAACAAATGGGTAAGTGTAATCGAAGATCGCACAAAGCGTCTCGTTTAATATTCCGTTCGAAAAAAAAATCGTTTTTTTTTTGTACCATCCACCACCAGTTTGAATTACTTATTTATATAATATGAAAAAAAAAGGATACACATTTTACAACTACAACAAAAATAAAAAGTGTTTTAATCCATATTTTACTATGTACGAATATGTAAGTGTCTAACAAAGTTTATTTTGAAAGGTCTTTTATACGTATATACATATATATGTTTTTTGAGAGAAAATTGTGAAACAAAAAAACTTTTAGCAGACACAATTTCTTATCGTTCTTTATCGCCACACTGTCGTTCAACTTGTCACAGTTTATTTACAGTTGATATAAAATTTCACAACTCTTTGATAAAATCACTTCACTTGTAAAATAAAATGCATTCGGGGGCAGAGTGGTATTGAAAATTCTTCTGTTAAGATTAAATATACAGAGAAGACGTGAGTTTTTTTAAAATTAAAAATAACACTGAATAAGGTTAGAAAATTAATCAACAACTATTTTAAATATAGGGCTATAAATAACATTGATAAAATTCTAAAAGAAAAAATTAAATTTATTCTCATAAAATAATAAAAAAATTATAGATTGTCTAGTTCTCTAAATTTTATTGTCTAATCACGTGATAATATTTTGTGAATAAAACGTTTTACATAAAACTCACGGTAAAGAAATAACATTTCATATAATACAAATCTCTTTTTTAAATTAACGAATCAAATATTGTTGAAAGATGAGCAATTGACGTTTTCAAGATTTCTTTTCGTCTAGATTACAAATTAAACTACTGAAATGTTAAAAACCGTCTAGGTAGCTTGATTCTACTGAATTATTAACAAGAGATAATACTTTTAACGCTGAAAAAAAACTTCAGTTTTTAATTTTTATATTAATTGAAAGTCTGTACACTTGCGATTATGAACTTTTTGTTATCAAGCTTATGTTTTAGTGTTTTTTGTGTTTCAAAATTATTACACAAAGAAAAGCAGTATCTCGATAAGTTTTTCTGTACCCAATGCAGCACTAATTTTTCTTTTGGAAGTATATGTTTTTACATTCATATTGGGGTTTGATACCAAAAATTTTAAAGAGTAATTTTCTGCCTTATTTAATAGCAGAATTTATGATTAATACAAAAGTTTTAAAGCTTTTTCATTTTGGAAATGGTAATTTAGCTGGTGACTGCAGCATTATTTTTAACCACTTTGGGAAGCTTTTTAAATTTTCAGAAGTCATAAATATTGCAATTTACTATAGATTGAAAAATAATCTTTCACACGAAGAAATATTCAATATTAATATTTGAAACCTAACGCGAAAAAATTGATCTAGACCGAATCAGAATCTTTGCAAAATTTTTTAGTACAACAATTTTATTTTTAAAATATGTCTAAGGTTTTAGTTCATTTTGCAGATTTATTGCATTTATGACTTCTAAAGATTCCAAGACGTTTAATTCAGAGTCTGTGAAGTTATCCTGCGTGCAGTGCCACAATTAGTATTTAGAAATAAAAATTATTTAAAACTTTCGAATTAAAGGTAAACATATAACAGTGCATACTTTCTTTGGCTAATATTCTTTAAGTAAAAAAAAAAAGAATTGTTGAAACACAAATGTGGAATAAAAATGTGGAAAAAAAAGAAGCTTATAATTTATTATACAAATTGTAATTTTGATTTTTTTATGCGTTAATAGTGTACCTTTAAGTGAGCAGCGTCCAGAATACTTCTGTTTGGAATTAAATTGAGAAGAAAAAGGAGACGAAATGCCGTTAACAAACTGAAATACGATAGGCAGGTGCAAAAATGGTGGAATCACTGTGAAGCTTGCGAAAGTTCGTTATGAAGCATAAATACTTCTGTTCCAGAAAACTCTACAGAAATACGCATATACTTGCGCGAAGGAATAAAATAGAAACTAGTCGTTAGGGGCCACCGTAATATTTACCCATCATGGATATGCATAATATAAAATATGAAAATAAAACATGTGTACAACTATTTATAAAATGCAATACAATTCGAATAAAATCCTGGCTTGATGACATTATAAACTTTAAATGCTCTATTACTGAATTGCGTAAGAGAAACATCCTTATAACTCCAAAATGATAGTCATATTAACTAAGAGTTTACTGTGTTGGATTAAGCGTCTCATTTCCAATTAAAATATAGGGGGAACTTGGGATACTTGACCCATAGGGATACTTGACCCAAGGCCTTTTACTCAGAATTGGGAAAGTTTTGTAAGTTGGAAGTGACATCACTTCTTTTCTTTCAGGTTGCTGACCATATGGTGAAAATAACAACTGAATCATTTCATAAGTTTTTAAACTATCAGACAAAATACATTTTCATGCTCCAAAAATAATTTTTTTGTGCTGTAAATTCTGATGTTATAATTATTTTTGTTTAAAGGTAAGATTTTTTTAATTGGTAATTTGTTTTGTACACGTTTTTAGCTACAATAACATGTATAATAGTATTAATTTACTTATTAGCAAATGGCTGCATTTTAGGGTTATGTAGTAAATATGCAACTAGGGACAATTGACCCAAGTCACCTAGGGATACTTGACCCAAGGGATTAGTACTATTCAAATGAGTTTATTTATTTATTTATTTTTTTGTATAGATACCCCAAAAATATAAAAGAAAAGAGGAGGCTAAACCCAGAGATGTTATTCATTCTGGTATTTTGGAAAAATCTGTGGAAAAGGTTCTGGTTGATGTCCTATATCATACAGTAGCCAAAGAATTTGGTCTCTGCAGAAACAATTTAAGAAAATATGTCAGAAAAATCCAGAGATAGCAAACAACAAATTTTGTTCCATCATATAAAGTAAAGCAAGTTTTTAATGAAAAAGAAGAACTGCTGTCCAACTATTTAGAAGTTATGGCTCGCATAAATCATGGTTAGACCACCAAGTTAATTACCAAGATGGAATTATAAGTTCTGTGTTTGAATATGACTTTATATTTTGAGTTGATTAAATTGTTATTTTCTTATTCTGGAACTTGTTTAGGCCCAGTATGAACTTTCAGACTGCTAATATTCTGAACTTTCTACAATAAAAATTAAAATTGGGCATAGTAATGCTAGGCCTATCGAATGCAATAAAAATTAAAAGTATTAATTTTTTTTGACAAAAATAAAAAAGTATTAACCTTAATGTTAATTTTGTTCTTATGTAAAAGTGTTTTGTTTATAATTTTAAATCATACGCCAAATCTATGACTTGGGTCAAGTATCCCTAATGGCTGGTCAAGTATCCCTATACATTGGGATACTTGACCCAAATTGAAAGATATTGAATATTCATATTTTACTACCTTTACAATTAATACTTTGGAATAATAATAATAAATATTGTGCAATACTTCCTTAATTTTATATAGACTGCATTTAAACACCCATAAGTATTGTAGAAAAAAAATTAAAAATCCAAAACTAACAACTGGGTCAAGTATCCCTAGTTTCCCCTATATTTGAATTGAAATTTGGATGATATACAGATGATGGTCATGAAAAATCGAAGAGTGTGGTAAATAGGATTACAAATATCTCGGAAACTCCTTATCCGATCGACTTCATTCTTTATGCAAAATTTATGTTTTTTATTGTCTTTTATATTCACTCCTTAAAATAAACAATTTCGAAATTTTTTATATACCTTTTATCAGATCTAATATTTCGAGAGCCCGAAAAAAATAGTTCCGGATAATCGAGGTTACCGAAATTCAATATGCTTCTTTCCATTATTACATACTAAGTACATACTAAATTTCAAGTCTCTATCTCAATTTGTTCGGGAGATAGAGCGTTTACTGACACACAGATACCCGGACGGCAAATATTTTTTTTCTTAAAATATATTTTTCGGAATCTCCAGTGTCTGAAACGTGTAAATCCGTCAATTTTTTTTTTTCGATTTTTAAAACGATTACAAGATTATACTACCTATGATGGATAAGTAAAAACAAAGAATAAAATAAAGAAATTAAAGATTAGGAAGAACAAAGAACGAAATACAAAGTATTAAAAAATATATGATATATGAGTATATGATATATTAGTGGGTAGAAAAAGTTGTTTGTGTTCGAAAAGTCTTTTTTTTTTTTTAAATATTGAACATAACTGCTCCAAGCTACCCCAACAATTTATAAAATGCTCGAATAATTCAATTAGATGCCTGAATATCATATACTCACATTAATTAGTTATATGTTTATTGTCTTATGAAGAAGTCATTTATTTATGATTCTGATGCCAATTTGGGTGGATTTCATTTCATGATATATAGAAAGCTGAAATACAAAATCATAAAAACAAATTATATAACGATGACAAAATTCATATTTTCACTGTTGGAACAAAATATTAAAGTATATGTTTGCAAATGATATTTTCTGTATTATATGAATAATTATGCTATATTTTTCCGAAGAAATTATCTTCTGATAAACAAAAAAGAAAAATCATGCGTCAAGAATATATTATATAACACTTTTCAACACATTCAGAATACTGTAATAAAACTTCAACGTTTAATAAGGTTAAAGATGATATCAAAGTAAACAATTTGCAAAACTCAAACATTTTAAAAAACAATTTCGGAAATTACAATATAGACGGAAAATAATTCAAACTTTGTGAATTTTTATTTAGGATGTATTGATTTGTCTTATATACTGCATATGCATTATGCATTACTGCATTCTTAAATACTGCATTTTATGCTAAAATTTAATTCAGTTAGGAAAAGCTTAAGATAGTTGAAAATTCTCTTTCACCACTTTACGTCATTAAATTAAAATGTTTTTGAATTCTTTTGTACAGCCCTGTATCTACATAATTTATACACACCCCAAGTAATATGCAAAAAATCACCAAATTTCAAAATGCACACAAAAACTGACAATGCACTTCCAGCAATAATCGCTCGTATTAGTACTGTTATCGGAAACGTTGTGTGTCCCTGTATATGAACGATAAATGCTATGTGCACCATATTCAACAGTAAGCATCTTGTCATGCACCACAGTGATATATATCAATTTCAATCATGTTGGAAATAGTATAACATCTTTAAATTACATTGCAATTTATTTTCCCCCATAGATTATAATGTAGCGGAATACTTTTGAGTGTTCCTGTAAATTAACTATGAATGCTACGCACTTTAATTTCAATACCGAACATGTCATAGTAACTATCACTAACATATATCAGTTACATAGCAATCCGACTATATTTACGCGAGATAAAACTTGGACAAACAGACGGCCAGACAAACCGAATTCATAAACACTTTTCAACTATGTTAGAAAATGTTAAAAATGCATTACTTTTTATAAAACGTATTTAATTTTATGCTAGTTAGAAAAAAAATGAAATATATAATATTTTTTTAAAATATGACCAAGCGATGCCAAAAATCATATCTTTATTGTAAGAAAAATCTTTAATTGCGTTCTGAGTTTCTCCTTTTGAAATTATTAAACGCACGATAGTCTGCCACTAGCTTTTAACTTCAACAGTTTCACGATTGCGTGAATAATTCAGTTATGTGCTTTTGAAGTGATTGTCTTATGAAAATGCCAAATGGGACACGCTAGTTTGAAGTGTAACGAGCAAGTGACAGCAACGACAGTGTTACGCAGAAAGTGAAAAGTGTCATCAGAACTTAGACTTACACAAAGTTTGATAGAAGTTAACGAAGAATATCTCATTATTTCTGAGATATGACGAAAATGCATGCTCAGTTGAGTACAAATGAACGCAAATGTTAATGAGAAGAGCAACTTCAAAACTCGTATTCGACATATTAAATTAACGGATAAGTAGGCTATATTGCGGTGTAAACTTTGAATTGCATTTATTAGTCTTTTCATAATTAACAAACGCGCTAGAAAATCTAAATTTGAAAGATTGTATCTCCAAATATTTCTATTGAGATTTAAAAGAAATAGTTTAATAGTCTATGACTAGTTTGTACAGTATTATTTTTAAGTTGTATTTTATTGAAATAATCATATTAATGAATTCACCATCCCTTGGGTACAACACTGAGAAAAATGACATTTTCAAATTTGAGTTAATCGATGTTTTCATTTTGTTCTGAAACTTTTTGTTTCAAATAGGACGACCCAATGCTTTCAATTCTGAAATACCAGAAATGCTCAGAATACTGAAACACGGAGATACTCAAAATTCAGCACATAGAGGTCAGTTCATACTCATTCTTGAAACATGGACATACTCAAAAATGATTAGATTCAGTTCAAACTCACTTTTGAAACATGGAAATACTCAAAAATGAGCACATAGAACGAAGTGCGTATTCATACTCATTTTTGAAACGTGAACATACTCAAATAGGAGCACATGATGTTTAATTCTTGAGTGTGGGCATGTTTTCAGAAATGAGTATATACATGCTTCAAACTTGAGTCATTTTGACTATGCGACAGACTCAGATTTGAGTATTTTTTGCTCAGTTTTGAAAATGTCGTTTTTAGAGTGCAGGAGTCTGATTTAGGATTTTTATATATTAATAATATTTAGATATTTATAGCTGGGTTTCGAGCGATAGTATTTTTTTGTTCCGGTTCCCATTCCGTTAAAAAGATAGACTTTGCTTCAATTCCAGTTTTCTTTCTCCTTAAATTGGTGACTTTAGGTTCAATTTCAGTTTTTGTTCGATGAGAAATAACGGTTTCTCTCGTCTCTTATCCGATACGAAGCCTTGATTTCAACAAATCGTTAAAATATGTACACTTAAATTAAATACAAAATATCATGATGATAGCGAGTCTTGCATACGATTATGGAGGAAGAGAGAAGAGAAAAAAGCTCCTACCTTTTAAAAAGCTTCTACCTAATAGAAGTGGTGACTTGGTGATTAAGTGAAAGTATGCATGATTTTATATAGTTTTCGGAAATATCTCTTGTGTAATACGCACCGTGTTTTTAGCCCTAAAATTTTGGGAAAAAAGTGCGGATTACACTTGAATAAATACGGTAATTTTATTTTTAATTTTTCTATCTGTTCAGCAATTTATATTTAATTTATTCTTTCAAAACTTTTGTTGGTTGGCGTTAAATACATATCTGTAACCACTCAATATTATGTGAGTATTTGTACCCTTGTTCGGAATTCGTAATTTTCGGTGTTCAATAGTAGGGGAGAGGGGGGTACAGCGGGACAATTTTCACTTGTTTTATGAAAATTTCTTCCCTTTTAATTAAAAAAATGAAACAAATACAGAGTAATATTTTGGCAACTTTTAGCTTTCATTGTAATTTTTTCATAATTTATACTTATTTTATTCTTTGAAATTTTTTTTTCGAAAGGTTCTCAAGATGTCCTATTCTGCCCCCTGGCGGGGCACAGTGGGACAGGGAATGGGGTACAGTGAGACGGTGAGTAAGGCACATACAAAATTAGCAATATTATCACAACACATTTATTATTATTAAATACAGGGTTAGATATTGAACATAGAAGATATGAAAGTCATTTTCAAATGATAAGACTTAAAAATAGTTATAATAATGGAACACATTTAAGAGTTGAAAAATTCTTTGCAAAATAATGTATGATGAATTGAAAATAATAAGATAATATCAAATTAAACATTAAAGGATAACAAAAAGTTTTCAAAAGTTCATTTTATCATGGAATAACCTTGGAAGTCTACAAGAAATGATAATTGTGTCATTGTTCTTTCTGTCCCTCCGCAAGCCATTGGTTTTGGTAATTTCATTTCAATGTCAACAAGAACAGCTAACTATGTTGTCTCATCATCAATTTCAAAATTGTATGCTGGCAAAAGTCTTTTCATATACTTCACTTCAAAGTCAATTTCACCTTTATTTATGATTTCTGCAACATAATAGCATATGGCTCCTTTCCTTTTCCCACACGCCACACCAGTGGCTGAGAGGTTCTGCTCTCAAGGCTGGTAGACGGGAGGTGCTGGGTTCAAACCCCTGTTCCGCTTTTCGACCAAACCGTTCGGAGTTTTTCGTGGTTTTCTCCGAACCTTGCCGTAAATATGGGTTAGGATCCCTTAGAAAGACCCCCCACGGAGGGCAATCCCCCCTAGGGCCTATATCCCAAGAGTAGATAATCGGCCGTCACAAATCAACCAACCAACCTTTTTCCACACACTTTGACTAATACAAAATCTCCAATATTAATAGAAACGCTTTCTCTTTCTTCCATATCATCCTCAAAAATACTTTCTCTTTCTTCCACCTCATCGTCTGAAACACTATCACTTGAAGAGAGCTTCAAATCTTCGTCTTCTGAAGAACTGCTTTCCCATAAATTTTTATTTACAATCTTTTATTTTATTTTATTTTTTTTTTTGGTTATCAATTTCGAAACATTATAAGAATACTTCTTTTTATCATTATTTTGCTTTTCAATTCTTTCAAAAGTTTCTTGCTCTATTCTACTTTTTACAGGTGGTATCAGTCAGTACTTCTGATTTCTTATTCCTTTGGTTCCTCTTAGAATTATCAGATGCATGTCATTTTATTAGAGGCCTTATTAGTTCTGGTGACAAAACAGGTTCAACAACTTTTTGGTTTTCCACCAGAGATATATTTAAATTGTAGCACCCTGGTTGTGGCTCTTCTGTGAATGGTCTATATTTACTAGCTTCACTTGACTCCTGTGATAGAATGACATGTTCATTAGTTGATGTGTCAGCAACACATGCTGATGGAACATTGGTAACACTTGCAGCTAGGAAGTCTTCTTCAGTATAAACGTTGTTATTATATGGAAAAAATGCCTGTAGATGAAAATCCAGATAGAATGTTCTTTGCACAAACGTCCAGAGGATAAGCCTTGCCAACAAGCTCGGCTATATTGTGGATTGTTATCCTTTAATATATATTTACATTGGGGTACAGTGGGACGTGTCCCACTGTGCCCCTATCAACATGTCCCACTGTATCCCCCAAAGAGTATTTTTAAATCCAAAGTCAAAAGTTGCGCAAGATTTATTAATAGAATTAAGAACATTGCACACATGTAATGAAGAAAGTTTAAGCTTTAAATTAATGCAATGATATTCATTATTGGATGATATTTTTACATATATTGCTCAAATATTGCTAAAATTCAAGAAAGTAAAATTTACTGGATTTTTCCAGCAGTGACAGTAAAAACAAAAGTGGCTGTAACTTCCCTACAAAATGAAATGTGACTGGGACTAGTTTACACAGTGTTGCCATACATGTTCACTAAATGATGCATACATTTCTAATTGTTGAGTATTTGAATGGTAGGAAAAATGCCTTTTGTCCCACTGTGCCCCCCTTTCCCCTACTCCCTTTTGGGCTAAAAGGTTTTCCTGCTTTTAAATCATATTGAACAGGTGCATGAAGAGGTATTCGCTCTACTGTTTCTCTCTGTACAATAATTTTGCTCTAAATGAATCCTATTTTTAAAAGACTTCTCCCTAATATCATATTTAACTTTACTTGGAAAGTACCATGTTGTGTTACCTTAGTTGACAACATTCAACAAGCCTACAAAATCTGCAGAATTCCGTAAGATTATTCAACTTGTGTTTCTAAGTTCTAATTAATGACAGTTGTATAGCGAATGAAATATCAAAGATAAGGTAGAAGATCTGAATGCATTCAAGTGAAAAGGGAATGTTGCGTTTTTTAGAAAAAAAAGAGGTGTGTGTGTGGGAAGGATATCTTACACATAAAATGTTTACATTTAGTGCACGTTTTATAATACAATTATAGAAAGATTTTAAAGTTGCCAGGATTGATTTACAAGAACTGATTTTGCAGAAAGATGTTTTATTCAATTTTTTAAAAACTTTAAATAGTACTGTATTTTCAAAAAAAGAGAAAAAGAAATGTTTTTTGTGATACACATGTCTACCATACGATTTCCTAGAATTTCAATTCTTTACATTTTCTGTCTGTGGATCGTGCAGAAAGACAATATAATTATTTTTATAGTTAAATGTTTTAATAACACTTCACACTAATAAATAATTCCAACGAAAACATTTTTTTTTCCTCATTCTAAAAACAAAACTGAACATTTGCCAGATTTCATACCAAAATTTTAACAGCAAAATAAATAAAAATGAAATAAAATAATGGGAATATGGAGTTAGTATAAAGGATATTCAGTTGCTTTAAACTGGGTAATCGAACCACTGCATGTCCACTGCTCTATTTAATAAATAAATAAATTGGTGTAAGCATACATAGCATGCCCTACCTAATATGAATAAAAGCTGTGTTTGATTAATATTTTTCGATTTCGCAGTTTGACATCCATTTCCCATGTTTTTAGATAATGTTTTTTTGAAAATGTGTTTCGATCATGGATCAGCCACGAAATGTAAAATAGAATCGCGTCATTAAATTTGTTTTGAATTAAGAAGAAACCACTTTGTTTAACTTTTAGACGTGATTGTGCAGTAAGAGCTATAATTTAAATACGTGAACTGAATCAAATAAAGATAATAAACAAACGTTGAACAAGTAAATTATTCGAATTTTTTTTAAAGTTTTAAATAAAAATATCAGAATGTGAAAATTTTTCAAACATACGGTCCGCATAAAATCCTATTAAAACACATAAAGACCTAATATTAATTCTTTGCACTACCCATTTTCACAGACATTATTTTATTTTCAAACACATAAACAAGCAGTGTACATGTCTAAAAGTTTTAAAAAATACTTTTAAAACCCCACAAAACTAGTCAATCTGTTAAAAATTGTAAAACAGTAAAAATATTCAGACATCTTCAATAGGGTGGAGTGAAAATGACCATGAATTTTTTTTTTTTTTTGGAATTTCTTCTTCGGATAGGCCCCAAAATTTGCCTTTTGACACACTGAATATTAGGTTAAATTTTCATTTAATTTGGAATTCATCTTTAGGGCTCTACCAGCTCTTAAAAATTAGGCCCTCTTTATACGTGAAAAACCTGAAACGTGTAAATAATCATGAAATTTTTTTTCGGAATTTTTTCTTCTGATAGGTCTTAAAATTTGTCTTTTGGCACACTGATTATTAGGTTAAATTTTCATTTAGTTTGAAATTCATCTTTAGGGCTCTACCAGCTCTTAAAGATTATGTCCTTTATAGGTGAAAAACCAAGATTGCATTATGTAGTATAAATTATCCAAATTATTTTTTTTTTACTGAAAATCTCTGATTTCAGTATAATATTCATAAAACATGACTGATTAAAGTATTACTTGTGATCAATCCAAGTGTCGACATGTTTTGACACATGGAAGGTAAAGGTAACACTAAAATGTTAATTGTTCGCTAAGGAGTTAAAGAAAAAGCAAAGTAATTAGATATACAGTTCACTTTTATGTATTGAATATACATGAGAGATAGTTCTCTGAATATATCGGAAAAATACTTTTCTGAATAGATAGAGGTACAATAAAAGGAATATATAAGATGTACTGTAAAATGATCTGATATTTTACACTAATTTATATTGGCCTTTGGTATCAAAACTAGGTATCTTTCGTGATTTTATTTTTCCTCGTATATATCCGTCCCTTGCTTCTACTCCTACAACTGCTAATAATGTTTCATTAACTAATTTCATGCATCTTTCAAAATCAAATTTTCAATCTTTTGGCAATCTTTGTTTCAAAAAATCTAATAGCACCATTCTTTCTCACAGCTGTTTTGTCACAACCTATAGCAAAAAGTTTGTCAAGATTTAAGTTGTTTTCAATGCAGTATTTTAAAATGATTTCTGCAATATTCTTTCCTAATTCAGAAGATGGTGTAATGTGTCCCGGATATAGTGAATTTGGCTCTTCAATCAACGACACACGTTCTTCACTTATAGTTATTCGATGTAATCCATCTCCAATTTTCTCTTGATGTAGTGTTTTACGTTTTCTTCCATCAAAATATATACTTTGGATTCCTGCTGCGGAGGCTTTCAGATCATCTTTTTTAGCACATTCTCTTGTTTTATTTCGTTTTCTGCGTACTTTGCTTCTGTCAGTTATATGTGATGAATCGTTTTGTTACAATAACAACAGCTTGTAGAGTTGCAGAAGCTATTGTTGCCACGCATCTATCCGAAATCCCATAGTGATCTGAGACCCTTGAAACCGTAGGTAGATGCGTTTTCATTTGTCTTTGTGACTCTTCTTTAGAAGTAGATGCTTGTGATATGGATATTAATTCTTCACACCCTGATGAAAAGCTACTACTTCTTTCTTCATCACCACTATCAAAACACATAACAATTGTACTGTCCTGATTAACTGCAAACTTTAAACTTGGCTTTTCAGCCCTCATCGAATCCCTTATTTTCCTGTTTTCTCTTTGTATCAATTCATTTGTCTTGGCTTTATCGAGCATGCCAATAAACATCTTTCTTGCTGACCTTTGGTCAAGAAGAAATTCCTGTTCTTTCGGAGGCACCTCCTTTGATTTTTCACAAGTACATTTAGGAAATGGCTTTTATTTGCACGCCGAAATGTTCAGAAGTTTACTTACAGCTTCAGATTAGAAAAAGGAATCTTCTTCATATAATTATCAATACTTTTGGATTTGGGAAATCGAATAAAGTTCTGGTATTCAGGAAAATCGTTGCCTATCATTTGTTCAACACTCTTCTGGGAAACTACAGGATAATTGATGCTTTGTTCCAAATTTCTTCGATCTTCTCTCTTAGGATTTGAATTACCTATGACTTTAATGGGTCTTTACCATTCCTACTGTTTTAATTCTTGTCTTGTATATAAGTAATATCTTATAATGTCTGCTATTGTTCGCAAAAGAACTTTATTTAGATTTAAAGAATAACCAAATATGGGACATTCCCCTACACTTCTAGTAATGGTAAACTTCGCACTCGCACTCATTTTTTAGCTAAAAATGAGAAAAATAATTTGTAAAACTCAATAAAAGTTATAAAAATATATAGAAAATTCCATATAATACGAACGTCAAATTCACCTTATCAAATTTATAACACACAATCAGATCCCTCGTATATGGGTGTCATTGGGGATTTTGGTTTTTGCTGACCCCCCCCCCCCCCCAGCTTGTAATGGTATCATCCCAACTTCATTCACTCCCTCCATTTCATAGTTGATTGGTTTCGCCCATTTTCGACCTGTCTACAGCGCGCCATTCGGAGCTGCGTCTTCTCGACTGCTTGTCTTTCATCTGAGGAAGGCTAATGTTTAGCTGAAAGCTCATGTATTTTAACATCTAATAGTTTTATTGTTTTAAAACTGTAATTTGAATTATTGCACCTCGGTAGTAACACAAATTATCAATGTGTTTACATTGTGTTTTATCGATAAAAGTTTCCCAAATTTTAAAATAAAAACTTAAGGTTTAGAAATGCTAAAGGAAGTCACACTAAACATTTTAAATATAAAAATGTCAAACGCGATTTCCAATTAACACTGTAAATGTACAATTGTACTATTGCATGAAACAATGAAAATATAAAGGTCTTGGTAGAGCCCTGAAAGAGTTTTTCAAAATTCATGAAATTTTGCACATATATTATAAGTACTAAAAGGCAAATTTTAGCTGCTATACGAAATCAAAATTCAAACTTTCGTTTTTTTACTCCACCCTAATCTTCAGTCACTGATGTTATGTTTTCTGTGCTTCGTCGTTTTTTTTTTTTTTTTTTTTTTTTTTTCAGATTGACTAGTTTTGTGTAGTTTTAAAAGTATTTTTTAACAGATTGGCTAGTTTTGTGTAGTTTTCAAAGTATTTTTTAACAGATTGGCTAGTTTTGTGTAGTTTGCAAAGTATTTTCTAACAGATTGACTAGTTTTGTGTAGTTTTAAAAGTATTTTTTAAAACTTTTAGACATGTACACTGCTTGTTTATGTGTTTGAAAATAAAATAATGTCTGTGAAGAATGGGTTGTGAAAAAAATTATTATGTTAAAAATGACATTATGAACGATCATAGATAAAAAACACATGAAGATCTTTTGTGCATTTTTGCTCATAGACTTTTTTTTATTATTAAATAACTTCGAAGAATGATATATTGTTTCGAGTGCACTTTTCATTTCAGGAGCCAAAGTTCAACTATCAAACTATCAAATCATTCTAAAATTAAATACCGTTCTATTATTAATATCGCATCACCAAAATTTATATGTTAGAGCATAGTTAATGCTGCAGTACTGCTGCCAAAAGAATTTATTCAAAAAATTAGAAATATAAATTTGAAATAGTATTTAATTTTCAAAATAGTACAGAGCTTTCTAATAACACAGTCAATCAGCGTGAAGTGACAGTGACGTCAGATAACCCTAATGGTCAGAGTCGCAACGTAACTGAAATGTGATTTCAATAATAAATCGCATACACCAAGAGCGCTAATTGGAGGCGAATAGGAGGGGCAATTGCCCCGCTCAAGGAATTGGATTTTTTAGAGAGTATGAATTATCACAGGTCAGACTCATAACTTTTTTTCAGAAATTGTATATAATTGTATAATATTAGGTATATAATATAATTGTATAATAACGTCAAATTTGATCAAACGAAAAACGCCAGCATTAAATAAACACTTCAAGTACAGAAATTAGTAATTATATTAATAATATTTGCTAAAAATTTGCTATTGCATCATTTTCAAAGTGAAACACATGTATTATTAATGAATACTTTGGCTAATTTTAAAAGTATATGTGAGACTTAACCTATACCAGTTGCTTCTCCAGCTGTGCACAGCAAGATCAGAATAATTTTATGAAAATGTTTTCAAAACAACCCTCAAGAAAGTTTTGAAATTGCTGGTGCTTCTCATACTGACCCTAAACTGATCTGCATCTGGTTACTTCAATGTGAAATTGTCATTAACGTGACTAATATGTGGTGTCTAGCTATGTAACTAATATGTGGTGTGACATGGGAGCGATCAAAATGTGCACTTTACAGTTAAAAAATGGAGCACACTAATTCAACAATACTATATATATATAAAAAAAAAAATTGTTAAGTTAATTTGGGTTTTTCCAAAAATTGGGCATCACAGCGTTGTTGATGACTCATTTTCAACTTCATGTGACGAAAATAATATTCGACAGTTAAGGACACATTTTACTTTCTGTTTATTATAAGGCTTATTGTACGCGAGATGCTTTCTCTATCATGTTTCTCAAAGATTTTCAGCATAGAACATTTTGAAAGTTAGTTTCACAAATAAGTTATTAAATCTAGAAGAACTAAATTTCATTTCTAAAAGTAGGAGCTATAGGATAAACTTAGTTTGTTTTTTCGAAATAATTAAATTTCATTAGTGTCCGATGACTTGGCAATGTATAATGTTTAGGATATAGTGTGTGCAAGAAGTGAAATGCAATAGAATATTTTTTAACTAATAGCTATGTTTTAAATTACAAACTAATAATAAATAATAAAGTAATAAAACTTTGCATGAATCACCATAAAAACAAAAAACACACAGGACGCGTTTCGGACTGGAAATATTTAACAGCCCGTCATTAGTCAAAGTAAACAGGAGTCCGTAAGGGTACAAGGTCACAAATGAACGGAAGGACAGAGATGAGAGCTTACAAAGAATGCGACAGGTGGCGCTAGCTGACAGGAAAACACCAATCATAGAGACATCACCTGCTCTTCTCTCTGCCCTTCTGTTCATTTGTGACCTTATCCCCTTTCAGACACGTGTTTACTTTGGTTGAAGACGGGCTGTTAAAAATTTCCAACCCGAAACAGGCCCTGTGTGTTTTTTTTGTTTTTATGATGATTCATACAAAGCTTTATTAGTTAATTTTGATTCATCTCCAGTTTTTCTGTTCTGTTTCCTTTAATAATAAATAACTTCAAATACTGTGAAAGCTTTGAGTAAATATCGGATCAAAACATTCGTAATATTTTTTTAGTGCTTCAAACATCCTGTTGTTATTCTGAAAATATTTACGCTACGCCTAGTTTTATATATATTCATGTACAGTCTTATTTTTCGGTAGTAAAACAAATGCTTCCAAAAATACATTTTCGCTCAAATAAAAGTAAGAAGATGTTTTAAAATAAACATAAAAATATTTCTAATGTTTGAAAAATTATTGCACTTTTAATTAAATATTTCAACATTTATTCCATTGAAATACAAGATATATATTTTTTTTATTTCTTTAAGAATCCAATAAATCCGTGAATGAACAAAGAAAATATTCAGAGTCATTTTATTTTTCACTGCTTCTGAATTCTGTTTTATTTTTCTTCATAATGAATCAGGTCGATACGTAGGTTTTTTTGAGCTGCAATCGATTAAGTTGAATTTCTTTGTATCAAGACAGAAGAATACAGTAATACTTCGTTAAACAACTTCTGTAAAACTACGTACTTTATATTTTAAATCAGCTTTGTAGTATAAAACTTCATTTTCCCTTAAAAGAATAAAAAAAAAAGGAAGATATAGATTTTTTTTTTTTTTTTTTAGAAAAAAAAGTACTAGCAAAATACAACTGTACATACTTTTCAGAACTTGTAAAAAATAGTAGATATCATTAAAGGTAATGGAAAAAGCAAATGTGGTTTCTATTTAAAGGGACAAAAAAGCAAAACGCATTGATGTATATTTTTAAATTCACGTAATAAAAGCTACGATATGATGTTGCTAGGTTGTAAAATGCGAATAAAAATTGATTAGACACTTTACATTTTTATCAAAATTACATTTTTTCTCAATGAAATATGTACGAGAACTCCTAAAAAGGTTATTTTTGATAAAGTAGTGTACGATCATTTTATATTAACTCAACAGTATAGAAATTGTTCATAATACTTTTTTGATATAAATACTTATGCTTACTTGTAGCATCTAATAATTTTAAAATGTCATCTAATGCGTGCAGCATAGAAAATTTTCTTCTGTGAAGCATAGAAAGATCAAATACAACAATAAAAATTACTATGTTTTTACTCAATAACATAAATATTATACATAAACATAAAAATATTATATACAACATAAAAATTACTAACATAAATATTTCATAAAATTGGGTGTTATCAAATTTTACCTTATTACATTGCTTATAAAATTATAATCTTTTCTCATATCATGTCATTTTTATATACAGGGTCATCGAAAAAGATTGAACAGATTTGAAAGAATCATAACTCTAAAAGTAATTAAGTAAACGCAATTATTTTATTTCTAAAGTACTCGGAAATCCTTTCCTACTAAATCGACGATGCTGAAGAACTTTCTAATTGACATTTTTACCATACCTCTAATAGTTTTAGACGTATACGCTTTCCACTCCGGAATCATCGAAAAAAGTAGGACAGCACGAATGCCTCGTT
Organism: Maratus michaelseni; assembly: GCA_963931845.1. Classification (NCBI taxonomy): domain Eukaryota; kingdom Metazoa; phylum Arthropoda; class Arachnida; order Araneae; family Salticidae; genus Maratus; species Maratus michaelseni. The sequence goes on along the minus strand of OZ007589.1, from coordinate 454,769,799 downwards.
CACCGTGGAATTGTTTATTCGCTTCGTATGAATGTCAAAATGAAACACACTCCATGTATTGAACCTCCTTCATTCGTACGAATGCTGGTTGATTTCTGCATTTGTCTCGATTGGATGTCTGTTGCTCGCAGCGACATCTATTGCTAATAAATAGAACTAAAATCAGGAATCGCAGTAAAAAAAACTCCTGACATCATACATTACTCTCCCGCAAGAATTTTTTAAATATCTGTCACCGTTTGGTAGTTATTGAATTTTAAAATCAGTCAGCCCCTTTTAGGACACCCGGTATATAGGGTTGCACAAAATAATTCTATTGTATTTCCTTTTATTGATTAAAATTACTTACGGGGAATTTTCAACTGTGTTATGCGTTTCTTAACTGAAATAAATTTTAACATACTATGAAGATATTTGCAAATCTGTAGATGATATCCAAAGATGTACATAAGAATTCGAATTACTTTTCCGAAATTAGATGGTAAATGCTGCAATTAGTTTTAAATGTGTGATGCGTTTTCAAAATTGTTAAATATCATTTTTTCACCTTATTAAACGATGAAGTTTTGTTACATTATCTTGAATGCGTTGAAAAGTGTTTCATAATCTATGCTTGACACATGATTTTTTTTGGTTACTGCTGCTGTTGGAGCACGAACACCGTTCTTTTTCTGTTTTTAGAGGAAATCGTAATTTCTACCAATTACAGTGCTACCATTCATGTGTTGATCATTCTACTTGTATAATAATATAAACTTAAATAAATCAGCCACTGCAATAGTCAGATTAAACAACAAATCTCCAATTACAATAGACTTCAATAATGTTGAAAAATTAGCCAATTAGAATAATTTAAACTACGTATTACAGAGGGAAGCCATAGAAATATTTACATCAAATTCAGAAACATGAATGATATGACGCACGCAAAAATAGATAACAGATGGCGCCATATGTTATTAGGAAAAAGAAAAATGGTGGTTTTCAACAGATTGACTTGCGAAGCAGAAAACATAACATTAGTGACTGAAGATGCCTGAGAGCGACAGGTGAAAATAATTTTACTGTTTTACATTTTTTAACAGATTGACTAATTTTGTGTAGTTTTAAAAGTATTTTTTAAGACTTTTGGACATGTACACTTTTTGTTTATGTGTTTGAAAATAAAATAATGTCTGTGAAAATGGGTAGTGCAAAAATTATTATATTAAAAATGATATTATGAACGATCACAGATAAAAAACTAATTTTACTTGTATTACGTAATACCGTTATCAGAATTTAAAGAAAACTTTCTTCTGCTCTCGTATTGGTAAGACGTCCTTATGCGACTGCTGATTGACGAAGAAAGATTAATTAGCCTGAAACGCGTTGCATTAGCTTCTTTTATTGTGTATGTAGGAAATGTCTTTTCTGGGTATTATAAGAAAGAGCTTTAGAAGTTCTTATTTCTTTGATGTTAAAATATATAAGTATTCAAAAAAGTATATTTAGAGATAAAAACGAAGATATTTAGAAAACAATCTCGGTTAAATTTAAATCTTAAAATGGCTCAAGTGTTAAAGTGTTATCATGGATTCTAATACTGATTCCATTGCATTTAATAAATTAGTTTATTTACTGTAAATTTTGATCACCATTATTAAAGAGGGATAAATTTATTTGATCATTCCGAGCTTAAAGAATTTCTCTTCGCAAAACTTTAAAAAATGTAGTTTGTGATTTATTTCACCTTCAACTTATTATTTGTCATCGATCTGATTCTTATCATATCTGTCATGGTACTTCAATTAATTACTTTTATTTTTACGCTACCGAAATTTCATTTTTATATTTTATTTTGCCAGCTAACATGAAGTTTTGTGTAATCATGGTGCGAAGAAAATATATAAACAAAAGAAGAAGATTATTTTCACGCAAAACATTTCAACTTATTATAAAAAGTATGATGTGACATAACGTACCGTGTTTCCATGCAGCACTGATTTTCTATTCATAAATTTATCTAGAGATTAAGACAATAATCTTAACAAAATCACTAAAACGTTTTAGTTTATTTCTCAGTGTTGTCCGTGTATTTTCTTTGTACTTTGCTTTTGGTATTCCATTAGGTTAACAGTCCAAAGGGATTTTCCTTCGAAATGAAAATTCCTTTACGTTTGTGTAATTTCCTCCTTATCACACATCTGAGATTTAAAACATGTTTGCGATCTTAAATGAAATTATGCAAATATTTCTATGTACAGATACACACTATAATGTAAATTTTAAAAAGAAAAAATTAAAAATAAAATTTTTGGGTGTAGGATAAATAACAACCAATGCATAATATAGCCAATTATGTTTTAAATCTTAAATACAAAATAATGCAAATAGATAAAAAAAAATATTTTTAAATCAATCTTCATTTAATCCTTTTTGAAGTAGATTATTTATTTTTAGCTTGTACTGATGACGATTATTTACACATATGGGATTTAAAACACTTTTAAATTGTTTGCTGCCATTCAAAAGTGTTTGCGATCTTAGTTAAAAGTACCAATATATTTCTAAGTGAAGACACGTTCTGATCTGATTTTATAAAGGAAAATTTTGGATAAGTTTTATAAAGCACATAGAAAATGAGCATGTGCACATGATATAAAAATAAGTGTATAATTTATAAATTTTAAAAGCTGAATAATGCATGAGTGAAACAGAAATTTTCTAAATCAATTTTTATTTTGTTTTTGATAAATGATTCTATTCACAGCGAATACTGAATGACATTACCTAATATGTTTCTACTTTTAAGTTGGAAGGTGAGGTATAGCTTTGCCTTTTAACATTCCAACGCTTGTTATAAAAAAATTGAATGATAATGTTGCTGAGCCATGGAAGAATTTGTATATTCAAGTTCGCAATGTGAGTTTAACCAAGAATGTTTTTTCATAAATTAGTCAGCAAACACCTCTTCATTAATTTAAAAACTACCCAATTTTTAATAGGCCACAGAAATTTCAACTTGTTATATTTTTAATTACATAAATTGGCTTTTTAAAATATATACGAGCATAAAGCTGGTAGTGTGCAACATGTTAATCTTCTAATCATTGTTTGCTCATAACACAAAAGCAGAGAGCAGTCTTAAAAAATATAAGTTTCTTGTAAACATCTTTTGGCTTCTCAACAGCCGTGAACCTATCCCGAACCTATCTGCTTTCATTCTATTTTTTTAAATTTCATTTGTTATTTCTTTTCATGTTTTTAATTGTTATTTTGTTTTCGTGTCATTCCCATCCTCACCCTCATCATCATTATCATCATCATCATAAACATCATCAATATTATTTATTTATTTACTAATTTCATTCGCTATCTTTGAATCACTATTTACATACTTATTTCTGTAAACCATCGTCTGATACTTTGTGGAAAAGCAGCATTTTAAAAATTATCGGCTTATCAGGCATAAACTACTGCATATAAAAACATGAAAACTGGTAGCTTTATAGAGAATTGCGTGATAAACACGCTGAATCAGGCAGTGTTTAAATCGAAATATTATTTTAAGTGCTATTTAGTATTAAAATTGCTCAAAATAGTTAAGTTACATAAGTTTTATAGCATCAAAAAACTATGCACGTCAATTTAACCATCTTTTGCAGGTAAATACTTGACTAGATTGTGGTGTGGAGTGTCCAATCATTTTTTAGATGCGTAATTTTTAAAAGTTTTTATTCGAAATTTCATTACTTGAATGGCGATTTAATTTATAGTTTTAAATAGCCCCTTTTACCTACTGTTGCCCGATTTTAAAAAGCCCAAATAATATTTTCAAACAATTTTTGGAAGAAAAATATATTTACACGTGAATAATAAAAAAAGAAATAAAACTTTAAAATAGTTAAATTATTACATGCGAAAGACATTTGATGATGAAAATTACGTCATATTTATAACGATTTCGTATAGCGTCTAAAAGAAATTTCTTCTTCTATACGTTATAAAAGTCCGGTAGCCACCTACATTTTTTACTTAACGATTTTATAGAAGCTGATTTTCAAATGTGTAATTGATCTAACTTAAACAATCACGAAAACAGACGTCAGCTGTCGCGATAGCGGTGGATGAGGCCTTAAAAACCAAAAAATGCAAATGGAAATGTGTGTTCATTTCCAGCCAAATGAAAATGAATGGAAACCCGATTACGGTAGATCACCACGGTTCGCGATAATATCTTTCAATCCTATAATCGGATAATCTTTTTAAAACAGAACAAATTAGTTTGTGTTTAGAACCTGCGGGTCTGGGCGGGGAATGACGAACGTAGTTTGTAGAGGACAGAGCCCTCAAGTAATAAAAAAAAAGATATAAAGAGAACAATTGTCTAAATAAACTTATTTAATATGAACTATAAAAGAAGAGTTTTCTACTTATATTAAAATTCGAAGGCAAGAAAGTGTCTGTAACCATTCCTGGCGAAGACCACTCTGGTCTGCGAATCGACCGTAGTTAAACGCCATGTTAGGCTTAATGAAAAACCGACAGCTAACTGATAATATATCTTCTACTTGAAATCATGTCTGTTCAGCATATTTTTCTGTAAAACATGTATATCATATCCTATTACAATGTTTTAAGTTCTTTATTAAAAAATCCAGATTAAACATCAGAATTCTAGATATAAACAAACGAACACTGTTGCGAACAACATTGTTTTGGCGCCATCTACCGGCTTAAAAATGTACTTTTCTACAATAAAAACTCTTCAATAATAACATCTTCATGCTGTTTGTTTGTATGAAGTCTTATGAAAATGGAACGCAGATCAACAATCCGTCATTTTTGACGGAGGTTATATACTAGTAAATGTATAATTGATGAGGAATGTATACAGATTATGAAATACAGAAATAATCTTAGAACCATAAATTCTAAACTAAGATTTACTGTTAGTTGTTCTGTTAAATAATTCTTATTCTAAAAAAACAACATGATTAAGCAAAAATAAATAAATAAATAAAATAAATAAATAAAATAAATAAATAAAATATCATTGTAACCAACGGAAAACATTCCAACATAATCGACTTATTAAACAAAATAGGAGTCAGAATGTAAGAATTCTTTAATAATGCGGTTATGCAATTAGTCAGCTTTTAAAGAATACAAAATGATTTTTCTCATTTCAGCCATTATTTAAATTTCTAAGCATATAACACAAAGCAATTACTCAAAATCACGGAATGTGTTATTATTTGCACAAAGCTTCGAAACTTTTCTGAAGTACTTCGCTTTTGCATTCTTTTTAATTATTTTCTCCGATGCACAATGCGAAGTAAACTGTTTTGCCTGGGAGAAAAGTTTGATTCATTCTCGCATAAATTAACATTTTTTGAAGATTTCGCGTCTTTTTTTTTCTTTTTAAAAATTTAGTTTTACTTCTTAATAAGAGTTTTTAAATTAACTTTCTTAAGTGTTAACATCCTTGCAGGAATTTTATTTTTGACACATAAAATTAATAATTCTTCTCCGAGCTAACAAAGAAAAATGAAATAAAGTATCTTTTTCATAGTTGCTTTGTATTGTTTGTAATTTTTTTTGTTTGAAATGCTAGATCATGAAGGTGATAACATTATTAAAATGTATCGTATTAAGGAAATTTTAGAACAATGTAGTATGGTGTTGATAAAAGAGGGTGGTGCATTTAAAAACCATTGCACAAACCATATTTTTGTAAGAATTTTTTTTTTTTTTTTTTGTAAAATTGTATTGTTGCAAGTAAATGTTTTTGAAAGAACGCTAAATTTGGATAATTATATCGCTTTTAAAAAATAGCGCGTAGTATAACATCACGGAAATTTCAGAACTTTGTTTAGTTTCCACAACCAGAAACCTTGTAAAACCTTTACAAAGTTTTATCTTCTAAAGATAATTATAGACTAATAAGCCTCTTTAATTATTTTATTGTAATACTAGCTAACCCGCCCAGCGTTGCCCGGGACCGAGATAATTACAATCTGAGAGAAATGCGTTAACCCCCTCCCTCCCCATACCCGCAAATATAATGAATAATTTGTTCAAGAAAACTACCGTCACCTACATTAACGCGATCATTAAAAAAAGAATTACATTTTTCTGATAATTAGAACATAACGAAGACGCTACGCTAAAATAGCCGGCAGATGACATTCCTTCCCGACCTCAATTTCAAATCTATATCTTAATTAGTTACCTAAATTTTTGTTTATTAGTAAAAATTGGCAATTATTTCCTTTCATTTTCGCAAACTAAATGGAGGGATCGGCCAGAGAAGCAGATCTCTTTGTAGTTCAGTTTTTAATGAAAGCAGATCACTGTCTGAAACTTTCTCGGATTGTTTTCACTGGCGCCGGCAGATTTTTGGCAGTTTTTTTCATAAATTAAGAAAAATTACCAACCGAATTTTTCAAAAATCACATAGTCAAATGCAGAATTTTTCTTTTACATATGCTCAGAAATTTTCAAATTGATATCTCAATTAGTTTTCTTAAAATTCGCTAATTAGTTAAATAATTTCGAATTCGTTCATTTCAGCTTGCAAATCCAATGCGCCTGTTCGTTTCTATAGCCATTTTGATTTAAAAGATGTCATTTTAGAAGCGATGGTTAATGAGAATCTAATTAATATCTTGTGTAATTATCAAAATATTAAAATTCTGAGACTCAGATGCACATGGCCAGACCTTGCACTATCCACACCTAAATTTTCAGACTTCTAGGTAGGCTAGATTTTGCTAGCCATCGCAGACAACAAACAAACACATACACACAGAGAGAGAGCAAAACTTTCTTTTATTAATATGGATTGTTGCTAAATGAATTTTACAAATCCTAAATGCAGGAACACCACTCCAGAAGAATCCGAAAAAGCCGATATTTATACCACTCTCTGTATCTATTTTACGAAGCAAAACTTTTGAGAATATTGATGAAAATTACAACAAGGTTTTTAAAAAATTATAGAGATTGAGATATATACTTTTTAATTACTTAAAATTAATTCCATGTGTTTTGTCTAAATGATAAAAAGTGCTATTTATTGTAATTCAGATGTATACAATGGATTTTCACAAAAAACTTTACATGTAGTTGAAGTAAACAAATATTTATGCTATATCCATATATATTTCACAGTAATCACAGTAAAGTCAAATGTTTGTAAATTTTCTACTACTAATAAACAAAATTAAAGTCTTACATATAATCACATAATAAGATCACTAATTATAATTAAAATATAGATAAAATGCTTAAGTGATACAAAGAGGAACACAAAAGGCTTATAAAAACCTTTGGTACTTCTCTATTATCCCGTCGACCACTTTCCATAACAAAAAACTATCGCCAAACAGTAACGCCAAATAAACGGGAGAACGTTGTCATTGGGTTATCAAAATAAATGAATAAATAAAATGTAAGAATTTAAGGACACAATTGTTATTTTAATGAATGAAATAACTAATAAATCAGTAAAACACAATGAAAAATATACGCAAATGACGAATTAAAAATCACTTGATGACATAACAAACACGTAGAATGCTTCTGACATCAAGTAAATGGGATTGCATTTTTGGCGTTTAATCTTACAGTTTGGCGATAGTTTTTTGTCATAAAATGTGGTCGACAGGATAATAGAGAAGTACCGAAATAACTAATAAATCAAGGCACTGATGTCATATACACACCACATTGGCGCGATTTTTTTCCCCGGCAATTTGGCGAAAACTTTGTTTTTGAATCATAATAATAGAGAAGTACCAAACCTTTTAATGATCGACCTATGTTTCAGCGCTCATACGGTGCCATTTTCAAGATATAACGATAAACAAAAATATTCTCACAAATTTGTTTTGAACATAAACTTGCAAACATAAATCACGAGATCATATATATAAAAAAGCAGGTGCTTGAAAGAGAAGTACAGAATGACAGAAGTACTACAGTATTGGCAAGAATACATAGAACCAAGACTTTAAATATTGATTTTAAAAATATTAAAATAATTTATCCATCAAGGCTTTATTTCCCATCTATTATCAATGAATCAATAGAAATCTATATGCGTAACGTGAACATTTACAATGAATCCGCGTCATTTGAATTACCTAAAATTTGGCACGGGCTACTTTTCGGTTTTAAAAAAGCAATAAGGAAATATTAATTTTTTGACCTTGACTATTTAAAGCACCTGCTTTTTTACATATTTGATCTCGTGATTTATGTTTTCAAGTTTATTCTCAAAACAAATTTGCGAGAATATTTTTGTTTATCGTTATATAACTTGAAAATGGCGCCGTGTGAGCGGTGAAACATAGGTTGATCATTAAAAGGTTTCTATAAGCCTTTTGTGTTTCTCTTTGTATCACTTAAGCATTTTATGTATATTTTAAATAAAGTCTTTATTACATTATAGCGTTTTATATGTTAGATATAATGATCTAGCTACATATATTTACTTCAAATGGCAATTTCACTGCAGTTCATGAATTATAATCTGTCTATATAAAACAAGTTTGAAAAGCTCAATCTTCAAAAACGCTTAAATACATGCAAAGATCTGGAAAATCAAATTTCAAGTAGTAATCTAATGTAAGCACTATCAACAGTTTATAGTGTTACCTTTAAAGTATTTACATATGCATCATTTCTTGAACATACTATGAATAAAAAGAGATTGATTTTTATGATTTATCCCCTCAGTAATTTAGAAATCAGATATTTCGGAGAAAAGTTTATTCATGAATATAAATGTGCCTATAACTAAATTTAATATGTTTTCATATATACTTGAAAAATCAAGACTAATTTGTAAATAGTGCAGGCTAAGTATAATTTTAACCAATGCCTAGAAATGTTAAGCACGAAAAGTATTAAGGTTGTCTGTCAAGAAAAGAAATGAATAACTTTTCCAAAAATATTAAAATGAGGATATAGCTTGAAAAAACGGGCTTTAATAACTTTAAAGTGCAGAAGTAATTTTCATTTTAGAAAATATTCTCTAAAATGTAGCAATCACTATTTATATTTTGGAAATAAACTAAATGCATACAATTTTAAAACGAAGGATCTAAGAACTTTGTAATATACATTGAAATTATTTTTAGTTATATTTTTACAATATGTGTAAGTATTTGACTTTTTTAGTATATGACGAAATGGAAAAATAATTAAAAAATTAAAACCATTACTAGATAAAGTTTTATCTAGTTATTTAATTTTTTTCCCTCCAGATTTAGCTATATACTCAAATTAAGATTTTATTGAAATCCCATATATCTGTCTGAGAAATGTAGTACATTTTTTCTACTTTAAAATATCATAACTCTACATTAAAAAAAAAAAAAAGTGAAAAATATTTGCTATTTTTTTAAATCAGAAATATGTATTATATAAAAAAATCAATGTATCACAAATTAATTCAACTTTAATAATATAAATATTGAATATAACATAATATTCAGCCGTGAGAAGATTTGAACAGAAAAAATAATCATGCTGCAAACACGGAAGTAAAAAGTTGAAATTTCGAAAAATTATGCTTAAGGAATTTTATCTAGTTATCGAAATTTATTTTCTCTAGATTCAGCTATATACTTAAGTTTGAAGATTTTATGGAAATCCCATATATCTGTCTGAGGAAATATAGTACACATACATTTTTTACTACTTTAAAATATCGAACTATACATTAAAAAAGTGAAAAATATTAACTAATTTTTGATCAGAAAAAAAATCAATAAATCACAAATTTATTCGACTTAATAATATAAATATTGAATATAACATAATATTCAGCCGTGAGAAGATTTGACCAGAAAAAATTAATCATGCTGGAAGAAAAAAGTTGAAAATTCTAAAAATTATGCTTAATTACCTGGATTTTCGTAAAATTTTATGCATGATTAACCTTTGTCCCTTTCTAACGAAAAGGACGTTTTCACACTTCCTTAACATAACTTTCACCACTTTAGTGAAATGACCCAAATAATTAGCGTCATATGTAAACATTCTTTAATGTCAGAGATTGAAATTTCGAAAAAAAAATCTCATTCATTATGCAGATTAGAAACGACAAACTTTTGTTACTTCAAAGAAGAAAGTACTTATATTAATATTATCCAAGATAATTGCTCAGCTTTTGTTATTTTGCAACAAATTATAAGATATTTCATGCTTTTTTTTGCATAATACGTCCCTTACGTCAAACCTCATTCAACATCATTTTCAAAAGCTTTATTAAAGACGCATGTTTCCATCTTTTGCTTAAGTAAATATAGCACCAAACAATTTATTTAATAAAAAAAATCAGGTGCTACAATGTGCAGCAATGGCGCTTAGATTGATTACCATAATTTTTATAATAATCATTTTCATTTTCTTTTTCAGAGTGAGCAGTTTAAAATAACACATTAAATGTAAAATGAAAGATTCTTTTTTAGAGCGATCTAACATATTAAGATATAGCGTGAAATTTGATATTGACTTAAAATGAGCTATAAAGAAGCGAATGGTTAGGTTTTATGAAATAGTTAGACTTTTGAATACCAGGATGAATTACGTCGCTATTATTAACAGTGTTTCATAAAATTAATTCGCTGTATACAAATTATGTACACATCATATGTTGAACAGAACCTATAAGATATACACGGTTAACAGATTTCTGTTGTTAGGTGCGTTCGTAATTATATAAATACGTAGCACCTATTGTCGTCGCTTGGTCCGTCCGTCCGTCCGCATATAACGCAAAAATTACCCAACCGAATGGTTTGAAATTTAAGATATATTATCTTTGCAGAATTTTGTCGAGACATTTCAAATTTTATAAAAATTGAATCAAAACTTTAGGAGATATTAATAAAAATATTTATTAAGAAATTTGAATTTTTTTTTTTAAATCGGTGCTTTCTTGTTAGAGGAGCTTCTGAGGTTTAATCGTCAAGCGACCGAGATACTTATTTTATGACAGAAATTAATCTGCAGACGATATAATTCATTTCACAGAATTAACAAGTTGGAAATTGTACGTCAAACGTTACAAACGAGGTGCGTTCGTACTATAGCTAGTTATATAAATATTCAGATCTTGATGATTTTTAATTCTGTAATATGAATTATATCGTCTGCAGATTAATTTCTGTCATAAAATAAGTATCTCGGTCGCTTGACGATTAAACTTCGAAAGCTCCTATAAAAATAAAGCACCGATTTTAAAAAAAATCAAATTCCTTAATAAATGTTTTTATTAATATTTTCTAAAGTTTTGTTTCGATTTAAAAAAAATTTGAAATGTCTCGACAAAATTCTGCAAAGATAATATATCTTAAATTTCAAACCATTCGGTTGGGTAGTTTTTGCGTTGTTATATGCGGACGGACGGACAGACAGACGGACGGACAGACAGACGGACGGACGGACAGACGGACGGACCAGACGACGACAATAGTTGCTACGTATTTATATAATTACGAACGTACCTAAAAATCATCAAGATCTGAATATTTATATAACTAGTTATAGTAAGAACGCACCTCATTTGTCACGTTTGACGTACAATTTCCAACTTGTTTTCAACTTAAATTCGCGCTCTATTTCTTCCTTCTTTCGGATTTACTTAACGAAGTGAAGATACACGAGGAACTGTAAAAAAAATGGGTTGATCAACTAAAAAAAATTTAGTTTTTCTCATTGATTTTTGCAATAACTAATTTTTTTTTGTTTTCTTACTCAGTTACAAGAAAATCTGTAAGAATTACTAGAAAACAGCTAGCAACGAATCCGGTTTATAATATAGGTCACTAAAAAAATCTGTGGAATACAAATATACTAAGAAAAATTTAGTAACCTCATGATTTTTTAAAAAAAGTGTATGAGCGCAAATGTAGGTTGAAAACAACAGAAATCTGTTAACCGTGTATCTCTTATAGGTTCTGTTCAACATATGATCTGTACATAATTTGTGTACAGCTAATTCATTTTATGAAACACATAATATTCCTCAAAATCCCGCGCTTGTGAGTTCCTCCTGTATCCTCAACTCGTTAAGTAAATCCCAAAGAAGAAAAAAATAGAGCCCAAATGTAAGTTGAAAACAACAGAAATCTGTTAACCGTGTATTTCCTATAGGTTCTGTTCAACATATGATCTGTACATAATTTGTCTACAGCTAATTCGTTTTATGAAACACATAATATTCCTCAAAATCCTCCGCTTGTGAGTATCTCGTGTATCCTCACCTCGTTAAATAAATCCCAAAAAAGAAAGAAAGAAATAAAAATAGGAAATATTTAAAAACTTGATATAGTATTTGTTCAGTAAAGATCACATTTAACTTATTGAGCTTTTTGTTATTAAAATTGTAAATATTAATATAAATGCAAAATAACACGGTCCTATTTTTAATATACGCTTAGCAATCAAAAATAAAATGTTTAATTTTACAGGCTTTCGGTATTTTTTAAAAAAAGCTATTCCGTTATCGATTACCGATTAACTTAAAATTCTAAGAATTATCCATTGATTGAATGTAAAATTTTTAGTTTTAGGTTAAATCATTAATCTTTCAGGTCAGACATTTATCATTCTTTTTGTTAATTAAATTACCTTTTCTCCGCACCGATCCTCTTACTCAATCAAAAGTCGATTTTTAACGTTTACTGTGAGGTACTTGGAATGCAAATTCATTTATTTAAAATATTTTTTTAAATTTTATTTTCTATTTAATTAGTCATTACCAGTTCTTTTCGTCTTAAGTATTCATCTACTTTTAATTTTTAATTAAAACTTGGGAGTAAACAGTTGACCTTTCTATTGCATTTTCTTAAAGTCTTAGCAGTTTTTTCTTTTAGTTTTTTTAAACTCTTAACTGAATAATTGTTTTCACAATAAAACTTTGCATAAGAATTGTGTATTCTTCTCTAAGCTATTTTGGTTCAAAAAACAGTTGTTCCAATTATTTTTTACAGAGATGTTCTGATGATGACGTGTTCACTGTAAAATAATCCATGAAAATGCAAGAGATTTTCCGTAAAATTTCACGGAGAAGTTTCATTTTTCCGAAACAGTACAATTTCCGTAAATGACATTAGTTTTGTAAAGGAGATATCAAATCCGTAAATATGCAGAAAGTTTTCAGTAAATTTAATGGATTTTGTCCGTATTTCTTTCAAAATAGTACAATGTCCGTATTTCTTCCAAAACAGTGCAATTTCCGTAAATAACTTTTAGAGGTTTGCGTACAGAAAATGTATTTGTTGTTTCTTGTTTGTGTATGTTTCTTGTTTGAATTGCCAATTAAGATTGTTGTATTTACTAGAGTTCTTCAAGGATCCAGGCTTGACCCGGCTCGACATGCTGGCCCATTCTAACTGGGGCCATGGCTGGACGGTAATGTTTTGTGAAAATAATAGTAATATTTATATTTTTTAATGAAATATTTAGAAATACATTTTATTTTTATAAGTTACAGAAAAATATATTTTTAAATCTACTTTTTATTTTTATTGCTTCAAAATTTGGACTTTTTTTTTCATTAATTTTTTAAAAATTTATTTTAATTTTTCTAACGTGAGGCAATATTAGGTTATTTAAAGGTTTCATAACATAATATCTTTGTAAGTTATCGCTATGTAAATTTGTATTAAACTACACTGATTTGGCTTATAAATTTATGAATTAAATTAATATTTATTATTTTATAAATTATAATTTTGCAACGTTTATAATTTTTTTCTTAAATTTATAAAAATAGTTACTTTTTTTCTTTACTTTTATAAAAATGAAGTTTATAATTTTATTAACTTTATAATTTATTTCTTTAGCTTGTAATTTTATAAATTAAACTAAATTAATTTAAACAAAATCAATAAGTCTGAATTTAAACTTACCTAACACAAGATCATTAATTTCGAAATTTTCTTTAAAAATCAATATTTTGTTTTAATATTATTAAAACTATTCACTTTGACAGAACCTTATACAAAAGTTCTCAGCATAGCTCAAATATAATAATTTAATTTATTATAAAATTGTTTTACGCATATTATACATAATAAGTTAAAATTTATCTGTTATAAGGCATCAAATAATAAAGCAAAATATTGAAAATTATGAAAAGAAAATAATAAAAACATTGGAACTCTGAAAAGAATCCATGGAACCTTCAAGTTTTTGCATCATAAAAGGCGACTAAAATAAGAAGCGGCGTATCTAGTCATAGCTTAGTGGTCGATGCCACCAGTTTAGTAAACGGAAGATTGCGGGTTCGATTCTCATTATTACCTAAATTATTTATTATACTATTTATTATTATTATTTATTATATTATTTATTATTATTATTTATTATATTATTTATTATTCATTATTTATTAAGTTATTTACGCAAAACTCACTCAGAAATGAGAGAAAAAAAGCAGAAATATATCTATCCTTTATAAGGTTGTTTTTGAGAAGAAACTTTTTTTTATCCTATAATGTTTATTTTAACATTATAAAAAATTCTAAAAAATACGGAAGATATCTGTTATAAAACGGATATTTTAGAAATCACGGAAAATTTCCTGGAATTTGCGGACTTTTTTCCGTTAAAATACGGAAATAGTACTGGTATCCCGATTGCCAATACAATTTCCGTTATCTTTTCAGGAATTTTTTTTTTTACAGTGTTGTATTGTTCATCTTGAATGTCAAATATTCAATGAAGCTTGCACAAGAATAATTTTTACATAATTGGGTATTCTTTTTACATATTTGTATTTTTGGCTTGATCATGTGCGTCATGTAAGAAAATTCTATTCATAAAAATTTTAAATACTATAAACAGGGCTGACATGTTGTTAAGGCTGTTCTCAAATCCAAAGGAGTTACTTTTTGACACATTTCTGACTTTATTTGTTAGGAAACACATGGCACTGGCAAAGTGTTCTTATTCAGAAACTATGTAATGGAATGGCATTTTCCGTTTTTTGATGAAGACAGAAGATCCTTCAGCAAATACTGTTAAAGTGGGCGTTTTGAACCAAATTCCCGACGCACGCAGCAGTAGAAAAGGGAAAAACTTGTCGTCACATGGCAAGAATCGCTTATAACTCGATAAGTAATTTATTGGAAAACACCATTCAATTCCAAATCGCTTCTGCAGTCAGGCCTGTGTTTGAAAATGGGTCAGAAAGTTTCACTTTGTTAAGACCATAACAAAGTGGTGGCCTCTCTACATATTCTAAAACAGCGATCAAAAGACATCGTAATTTAAAGTTAGCATAAATAATTATGTATCATCATACACTGTTAAAAATTTCCGTAAAAGCACAGAAAAGGTCTAGACATTCGCGGTAACTTTTCATTAGTTCTTTATATAAAGCATTTGATGTTGATTTTCAATCATTAGTGCACATTTATTTATTTATATATTAGTATAAGTAATTAAGTAAATGTTTGCACCGGGAATTTTGTATAAATGAAGACAGGAAGAAAGAAGTATATATATCCTTATATATTATTTCTCCTGTCAACATCCCTTTTACTCAGAAAATATGAAACGCAGAACAACGAATAAGATACCATATGAAAGGTTTTAGAACCGGCTTCTGACATAGCCCACTTAACAATTCGTTAAAACATGTTTTTGATTAAAATTTGCTGAAATTAAAAAATTAAATCGGCATTGTTTTCATGAAAGAAATGAAAGGTTTTCCTGAAATTATTGTTGCCAAAAAAATAAAATACCACATTATATGATGCTCATAGCAATTATTATAAAAAACACCGCACGGGTTTATTTTATACTTATGATTAAAAAGCGAAATTGAAATTGAAATGTTTAGATTGATATTTCTAAGTCCCATGGTTTTCCCGAAGCGAATGACGTCATCCTCTAATGCAGTCAAAATACGATTGTTAATTTTTTTCTTGCGCGTACCTTTAGCAATCTTGGATCAGTTTTTAGTCTAACTTTGATGGAATAAATTAGATGATATTCTGGCTTGACTAACAACTAAATGTTGTTTGCAGATATTTTTATCCTTGCTTTTTCTTTAGAAGTTTAAACCTGCATCTAATAAATATTACATATTGATAAAAAATTATACTTCTCTATTATCCCGTCGACCAGTTTTCATAACAAAAAACTATCGCCAAATAAACAGGAGAATGTTGCCATTGGAACATCAAAAAATAAATAAATAAATAAAATATAAGAATTTAAGGACACAATTGTTATTTTAATTAATAAAATAACTACTAAATCAGCAAAATATAATGAAAAAGACACGCAAATGTCGAATGTAAAACCACTAGATGACGTAACAAACACGCATAATGATTCTGACATCAAGTAAATGGGACTGCATTTTTGGCGTTTAATCTTACAGTTTGGCGGTAGTTTTTTGTTATGAAAAGCGGTCGATGGGTTAATAGAGAAGTACCTAAAAAATATTAGATTTCAGTGCGAAATCTTCGCACGGGCCCTCTGGTATATATATATATGGAGCCTCCAGAGCTTTATCTCCTGTTGCCCACACCTTTAATAAGGTCCAGATGTTAAAATATAAAATTGCTAAGAGCAAAACTACTTTTTGGAACATACAAGAATACGCAGATATAAAAATTATGTTATGTAAAGCCCACCCGCTTTTTCCGTAAATCAAAATAGAAGTATGTATTATTGTTTAGTTTCATTTTGTTTAAAAAGTTCCATCTTTAATCTTTATCCATCTTTAATATAATCTTTAATATAATCCATCTTTAATGTTAAATATTGGGGAAAAAATCAGTTTTCTTCAAATTGATAATTAATTGATAATTAACTGATAATTGTGGAGGTCTTTGTTTTGTTCCCATTTTTGTTTTGCTGCTAATTCATGTTATTCTTTTTATATGGTCCTGGGCTTGGCATCACACCCATACGTCATGCTGTACCGCGATTTGTGTTTCGGTTTGTGTGCCGCGGTTCGTTTTTATTGGTTAAGATGTGGTCGGCAATATATTTTTTTTTCATTAGGCGTCGAGTTGACTCTAATTGTTTGGGGTTCGGATCTATTTCGGCTCTTGTGAATTGGGTTTCGAAACCCGTTTTTTCAAAAAAATGACCATAATTTTGTTTAGGATATAAAAACTACATACTTGAAAAAACAAGAACGAAAAATCATGCGTCAAGCATAGATTATGTAACACTCTCCAACGCTTCCAAAATAATTTTACAAATCATTACCGTTTAATAAGCTGAAAGATAACATCTAAGTAAACAATTTGGAAAACGCATAACATATTTAAAAACATAATTTCAGGAATTTCCAACATACACAATATTTGGAAAAATATCCGAATACTTTTATTCAGCCCTGTATAGGATCTATAGATTTGTATATATACTACATAGGATGCTAAATTTTAATTCAGTTAGGAAACGCGTAGTACAGTTTAAAATTCTCCGTCTGGAGTTTCTGTCAATAAACGGAAATGTGTTCGCGAACTTTTGTGCTTCCGTGTACAGAATCTACAGAATTTATACACACCACGTAATAGACAAAAAGCGAGTTAAAATTAAAATCGCGTTCAGTAACTTAAAACGCACTTCCAGGAATTATTGCTAACAGACAGTAGAGAATTCTTTTGTGTGTCCCTGTAAATGAACGATGACTGCTATACATACACTATTCTGTAGTAAGCCTCTTGTAATGCACCTTATATATATAAATTTCAATGCGTTTAAAACAGTGAAACATTATTTAAATAAACCGCAGACGATTTTTCTCCATAGACGTAATGTAACGGAATTCTTTTGACTGTCCCTGTAAAGTAACTATAAGTGCTATGCACACCCTATTCCATGTTAAGCTTCTTCTAATACACCTTAGTGATATATATAAATTTCAATGCGTTTAAAATAGTGAAACATTATTTAAATAAACCGCAAATGATTTTCCCCCATAGACCGCAATGTAATGGAATTCTTTTAAGTGTCCCTGTAAAAAAACTATAAGTGCTACACACTTCCGTTGAAATAGGGAGCATGCTATAGATAACGACAATAACATATAAAAATTGCAGAGCAATCCGAGCATATTTACGGGAGTTAGAGCACGGACAGACGGACAGACGGCAGACGGCCAGACGGCAGACGGCCAGACGGCAGACGGCAGACGGCCAGACAAACCGAAGTCATAAACACTTTTCAACTAGGTTGGAAAGTATTAAAAAGAGTATGTCTATTTTTGTGCATAAAAAACCAAAAGTGATGTTAGGAACATATAATTGCAGAGTAATTTTTCATCTACCCTATTAAAATCCGTGCGCGTATTTTTTTCTATGTAACCTCAAAAACGCGGAAACCACAGGGCTACGAAATTTGGTACACGGATTGCTGGTAGGGGGCCCATGAACAATTGGGGCAAATAATTAGAAAATTTTATATTGATTTTTTTTAATTTTATGTTCTTGGCAAATTTTTGTCTTTTGTTTGTTTAACCCGTAATCGCGCGAGTTCTAACCAGTTCCAAATGTTTACTGCAATGTGAGATACACATATTACGAACGCCACGCTGCAATACTAAGAATATGTAGCGGGTATTACGAGAATTCTTTTACCTCTCATGCAAACAATTAGAGATTATTTAATTGCGGTTAACTATTACCTTTTGTTACATGTTATCACAAACATCAACAACATTTTTTATTCTATTTATTCCCTTATTCCAAAGAAATCGTTTCATCATCTGCTACCATAGCAACACAATAAATTAAATTTCATTAAAAAAAATGTACAGTAGTAGAAAAATATTTTTCTACATATTACATAGATACATTTGGTTGTAATGATTTTAATTTTTAAGTTTGGTTTTAGAATTAAATTCATGAACTCCCATGCGTAGAACGGATTAAACAGCTAGTAATTCCATTAAAAATGGATTAATTTTCTTTCATTTCGAGTCAGTTTCGGATTAACTTCAAATAAATTTTTGGAGTTCGGGTCAGTATAATCCGACCCCTGCCAGTCTCTAATGTGTATAACAATGCCGGATTATCACAAAAAAATGAAATAATCGATTAAAGCGGATTTCATTTGATAAAAATTACTTATTTCGTAATACATCATCGATTAATCTGAAATTTAAAGACAAACTTATTGATTGTGCATAAAATCTTTTGTTTCTGTACAAAATAGTTTATCTTCTACACGTCAAACATGTATTACTCGTTTTTTTGTCAGTTAATTTTTCCTTTCTCCATATTGAATGTCTTATTCGATTAAAGTTAATTTTTAATGATTATCCTGAGATGCTTGGAATGTGATTTCTTTTACGAAAATTATTTTTTGGGCTTCATTTTCTATTTAATTAGTCAGTAGTTATTTCTTTTTTTGCTTCAGAAACCGTTAATGATTAATTAAAGTAATATTAATCTACTTTTAATTTTTAATTAAAATTTAAGGAAAATGAGTACCCTCAATCCAACGTTTTTATTCTTTTTAACACCTTTTCCAAGATAATTAAAAAGTGTTTATGTCATTAGATCGTCTATTTGTCTATATGCCTGCAGTTTATCTTTCGTAAATATACTTCAATTACCTCGAAATTTTTATATGTTATTGAAGTTCACTACAGTATGTTCTAAATTGAAAACGTTGTGTGTAGCATTTACCATTCGTTTACACAGAAAAACAAAAGAATTCGGACGCATTATGATTTATGGGTAGTGATAGTTTGAAGTGCCATTTTAATGATATTAAACTATTTCAAATTAAACAAAATTGAGATATATTATTGAGGATTACTATAGAATGTTTGCTATAGGGAGAAATGTGACATATTTATAGTTTTCTTTATAGGGCTACACAAGATGATTCGGGTAAGTTACCGTCTATAGGCAGTAAATGCGCTTTAGATTTGTTTATACGTTTCTCAACAGAGCTATAATTTCATGTACTATGCGATGGTAAAATCTATATTTCGTATAGAGGGCCACAGAAAAAAAAATTATCTGTAGGCGGTCACTTTTTCTAGTGCTCTAAATCTTACTATATCATTAGTTCCTAGAATGGTCAATCGCTTCTACACAAGTCCATCGAAAAAAGTAATTTCTTAAAATGCTTTAGGCGATATTATACGTCTTTAAACTGAACGAAATATTATTTTTGATGCAAAGTGATAAAAATATCTTCCCACACAAGCAATATTGCTGTTGTAAAAGTAAGTATACAAATATTAGTGAGTAATGAGTATGGATTGGCCGTTCTGGTCGATCCCTGCAACCAGCGGTTCCCAACCAGGGGGACGCGTACCCCTGGGGGTACGTGGCGGGTCTACAGGGGGTACGTAAGTATAATATCAGTAATGGCGGAAATCACAAAAATGTTTTCACTGAAAACACATAAAGAAAGTTGATACTTTTTGGATTACAAAGTTAGTCTCATTTATAATTCCAACATATTACACTCAAAATGAGGGGAAAGGCCCACTAGACATATTAATTCATTGTTAATGCAATGTCACTAGCGACGCCTCCCCCCTCCCCCGATAATCATACTGCATAAGTACTTATATATTTACCCCCAACTTCGCGAAAACTGCCATTGATTATCATACAATATTACTTTCCCACTACATTTATCTTATTGTTCTGATTTTAATAGTAATTTCAGAACACCTTAATTATGCCACAGCTCCTATGCTTTATTTTGAAACGCGTTGAAAAGCATTCCCTTACTTTCGTTTTTGAATAGGCAGGGTTAATATTAATAGGAAAGTTTCCTTCTTTTTAATGATTATTGACTAATGAGTATATTTCTAATTTAAAAAAAGCATATTTGACTTATATAAGTGAGGGGAGAAAAGTGGGGGCGTGTTTCTGATAAAAGTGGGTACTCCGAAATGAATAGACCAAGCAAGGGGTACTTGAAGGAAAAAAGGTTGGGAAACGAACTCAGTGAATGGCTTGACGACTTTGGCGACAATACTATTTCAACTTCGAAGACGATTTCGTGATTTGGTGACAAACTTTGGCCACAAACGCTTATTTAGAATATTCAAGAAATCGATACTCTACATGCATTGTAGGTAAATTATCGAGAATAACCCAGATACATGTGATATCTAATATAAATACAATGCAGTAATAATAATGTAATGTATGAATATTATGTTTATTCCTTTAATGTTTGAAAGCATTTTATAATCTATGCGTGGTGCACGATTTTTCTTTTTTAAACCAATTTTCAATCGTGTTTCATCTATTTGAATATTCTTCAAATTAACTACTTCTATATATGATTTTAAAATTGGACGTGATTATTATATTCAGACTTATTTGGCCGGAAAAAAGGAAAAATAATTAAATTATCTAAATTATTTTCGAAGAAATATTAGTATATGTAATAATTCAAAGAAACATAGACATATAGCTCTTTTATTCTTAATGAAGTATTCTATAATAAGCTTATCTTATATATCATAATTAATATTTCAAATTTTATTAAATTTCCTTGCCTTAAAACTAGGTATGTCATAATTGATTTCTGAATCTATAGTTAAATTAACGAAGAATTACATTTTTATTGAATGTAAAAGTTTTAGCTCTCCGTTTATATAATTAGTGTTTTAGCATCAATCATTTATTACTCCTTGTTTTTAATTGAATTATACTTTCTCAATATAGATCCTTTTACTCAAAAGTTAATTTTTAAGAGTTATCAAGAAGCATTTGAAATCATTAATTAAAAATATTTTTTAGTTCCATCTTATATTTAATTAGTCAATGTGTTTTTGTTTCAAATATTGATCTACTTTCAATTTTTTCTTTTATAATTAGGGAAAAAAAAAGCAGTCGCAATTGATTTTTACTTACCCATCATACATAGTACAGGGTAAGTCTTGTAATCGTCTAGAAAATCGATTTTTTGGACGGATTTACACGTTTCAGACACTGGAGATTCAGAAAAACATATTTTTAGAAAAAAAAAAAATCAGCCGTGTGTCTGTATGTCTGCGTGTCTGTAAACGCTCTATCTCCCGAACAAATTGAGATAGAGACTTGAAATTTGGCATGTACTTAGTATGTAATAATGGGAAGAAGCTTATTAAATTTCAGTAACCTCGATTATCCGGAACTATTTTTTTCGGACTCTCGGAATAATCGTTCTGATAAAAGGTAAAAAATTTCGAAATGGTTTATTTCAAGGAGTGAATATAAAAGACAATAAAAAAACATAAATTTTTCATAAAGAATGAAGTCGATCGGATAATGAGTTGCCGAGATATTTGTAATCCTATTTTCCACACTTTTCGATTTTTCATGACCCTGTAATTCATTCAAATATATATTTTAATTGGAAATGAGACGCTTCATCCGACGCAGTAAACAGTTAGTTAATAGGATTATTAATTATGGAGTTATATGGATGTTTCTCTTACGCAATTCAGGAATAGAGAATTTAAAGTTTATGACGTCATCAAGCCACGAGTTTATTCGAATTACAATGCATTTTACAAATAGTTTACAGATGTTTCATTTTCATACTTTATATTATGCATATCCATGATGGGTAAGTATTACGGTGGCCCCCAACAACTAGTTTTAATGCATTTTCTGAACATCGGGATAGTATTAGAATTTCAGTACTTGTCTAAATTGTTATATGTATAACGTATTTTCAAATTGAAAATGTATACTTTATTCAGAATTATTGCCTTATAAAAGAGAAGGAATACTTAAAAAAAAAATCTGTCATATTGGCTGATTTTATTTACACA
Organism: Maratus michaelseni; assembly: GCA_963931845.1. Lineage (NCBI taxonomy): Eukaryota > Metazoa > Arthropoda > Arachnida > Araneae > Salticidae > Maratus > Maratus michaelseni. The sequence continues at coordinate 454,747,028 of OZ007589.1, read as the reverse complement.
TCAGACTAGGATAAGATTATTTTTTATTTTTTATTTTAAAAGTTATATTTTGACTCCCTGAATCCTAAAGGAAATCGGAGATGAGACAAATTTTAAATGTTTCCAACTGACTATATACAGCGTGTTCCTAAACGATTCAAACGCGCTTTATTTTTATTTTTTTACATGTTAGATATAAGAAAGGATTGTAGATTTCAAAACTGTATCAAATAAGGTAGAATTTAAAATTATGAAATATCTATATATTATTATTATTGATATTTCATAATCTTAATATCTGAAATATAATATAGTGATGAAATAGTTGTTCCCTCAATTTAAAAAAGGTTACATTTTTAAAATTTTTATACGGTTCTTGTATCCTTTAAGTTATACTTAGACACATGTTCTCCATGCAGTCACAAGTAAAACAGAAAAAAAAATCACCGAGTTGTGAATTTTTTTGAAATTTCAGAGCTTCCAGGCATTAAAAACAAGAAAACGCGAGTTTCATTTCTTTTGTATACATATATCCCGACTACAAATTTAAAGTTTAATAAGTATAATGGCTAATTTTTAATTCATTTTCAGCAGTGAATTACGCCTGTAACCATTGAATGATAACCAGTGAATGTTTATCCTGCTTTGCTTGCTCATGATGACCTTTCCATCTTGTGCTGCGGTTGCAGCCTGTCCGACATATATAAAGGCTCAATCAGACACGGACAATACACGCATCTTTAAGCACATCGTGAAACTTTTCCCTCAGCAAAAAGGGAGGAGTTTATTGTAAAGAATTGCTAAATCCTGCGTTAAAAGTTTCGCTTAACTAGGCAGCCGGTTCCTATAGGCAAGCGTTTAACGCTCACTTGGCATAATGCGTATGCTGTCTCTTATCTTTCGACATTTACGTTATTATTTACGTTATACTTATTTTACGTCCATGAAATTTATATCAATGTTCAAGATGACAGACGATTTTTCGTTTTCTAAAATAAACTGATTCCTGAAGATCGAATATATGAAAATACATTTTCATTTCTTCAAATTTTCTTGAAAAACATAATTCAATCAAAATATTGTTTTTCCTATATATTCAAATATAAGAAAATTTCAAATTTCAATTTGAAAATGACGACAAAAAAGAAATCTAGATTTCCCGATCTTTTATACACAAAAATGGAGTAATTTATTTGCCATCAGTACAGAAATGTCATTAAAATTAGAAAAACAATATCTCGAAACCTAATTCAAATTTTAAAATTCTAAGATCATTTTTGACATCCTCGGATCAATGCGGAAAACTTGCATTAATTTGATCACAAAAAATTCCTCCATATTCTAGGAGGAATAGCTGTGAAATATTCGACAACATATATTAGTTAATTCAGTCGTTTCATAAAATAGTTTCATAAATTCATTTAATTAGGATTTTATATTATATAGGGTAGATATTCAAAATATAATATAGTTAGACAAAAAATGAAACATTATGTTGTGATTCATGTCTATAAAATAGTGTTAGTAAAAATGTGTCACATAAAAATCGACATAAAGAAAATCACAAGCAATGATGAAAATTTAGCTTTTATATATTTTAAGGTTTCATAAAGCAGTATCCCCTTCAATCTTCAGAGAAAAGAAAAAGAAAAGAGGGGAAAAGAGCAGTAGCAGTGAAATGCAATTTTGTTGATAATGCTTCTAACTTTTCTTTCATTAATTTTGTGTTCAAATAGAGGCTTCTATTGTGAAGCCTTGAAACAGTTGAAAGTTAAAAAAAATTAAGTTCTTTTTTTTACTTTGGACTTTAAACATTATATTTTTATCGTATCACAAGGGATTATGTATGCATCTTATCAGTTCTTATATATGCTGAGAGAGACGTTAACTCCGAAATCTCCTCCTTTGTGGTTAAAAAAAATTGCTGCTTAAATGATTGAAGAACTTTTAATATTTTAACATATGATGGAATATCAAATTTAAAAAAAATATTCACAGGGAAATTTGATGTTTCCATGCACCTGCATAAAATTATGCTTAACAATAAAGAAAAATCATGATTCAAAAATGGATTGTGAAACCCTTTTCAACGCATTCAGAACACTGTAACAAAACTTCTACGGATAAAAGAAAGTGCAAGATGATACCTAACTAAATAATTTTTAAAACACGTAAAACGTTTGAACGCTCAAATTCGTCAGTTACCATCTCAAGTAGCAAAAGAGTTCAAAATCTACTGGTGAAATTTGTATATGAGCTATTGTATGTGTACTAAAAAATTATGCAAAAATTTAGTTCAGTTAGGAAACACAGGCGAAAATTCCTCTTCAGCAATTTCCATCAATAACGGAAATGTACTTTTTTGTGCAACCCTGTATATGATATAGCGAATTTATACATACCAAGTAATATACAAAAGAAAGAAAAATGTATCTTCAAGTATACATTATGAAACACTTTCCAACACTTTCAGAATAATTTATCAAAACTTCGCTGTGTAATAAAGAAAATAAGTAAAAATTTTAGAAAACGTATAATACTTTTGAAAAACAGATTTCAGGAATTACCGACATTAGTTGGAAAGGTATTCCAATTATTTTATGCAGTCCTGCATATGATCTAGAGATTTTTAATAGGGAAATGCATAACACATTTGAAAATTCACCTTCAAAATTTCTACCAATAGACGAAAACGCACTTGAATTATTTTGCACAGACCTGTATATTACTTGCAGACTTTTACACACGCCACATATTAAGCTAAAATTTAATTTAGGCCGAAACATGCTTAAAACTACTGAAATTGCTCTTACAGGAATTACTATTATTCATAAGCGACCACGTATGCATTTTTTTATCTGTCCTGTATATGATTTTATTAAAATTCAAGAAACACAGTTATCAGTATACTAAATATAGTTGATCTTGAAAACGCATAACTCGAATTAGATGGCATCTTTAAGCAATTCACGTTCATCCTCAGTAATTCTTACAATTTTTTTTGGTTTGATCTTGTATATGATGTATAGAATGTATTGAAAAATATAGGGAAGCTTAAAAAAACATACCATAACTGGAAACACACTTCCACTAATCATCTCTAATAGACAATATTTCGTATACAGTAGTATAACAGAAATATTTTGTGTGTCCCTGTAAATGAAGTATAAATGCTGTGCACATCATATTCTAGAGCAATTATCTTGTAGTAAATCTCAAAAAGGTATATAAATTTCATCATATTTGAAATAGTGCAGCATAATTAAAATGTTCTGCAACAGTTTTTCCTCGTAGATAATTATATAACTGAATTCTTTTGTGTTATCCTCTAAATGAATAATAAATTATTTGCACTTCATATTCTACTGAAAGCATGTTTTAGTTCACCTCAGGAACTCATTGCATTTCATTATTTCTGTAACATCATTAAAATACACAGCAAACGATTTCCCCCCATAGATCATAATATATTAGAATCCCTTTGAGTACCCTATAAACGAACTGTAAGTGCTACACATAATATATTCTATAGTAACCATCTTGTAATGAACCTAAGTATTTTCTTTATGTTTGAAATAATGTACCATCATTAAAATACGCCGCAAATGATTTTTCCCGATAGACCGTAATGTAACGGACTATTTTTGAGTACCCCTGTAAATGAACTATAAATGTTACACACTTCATTTTCAATTCCGAACATGCCACGGTGAACCTTAAAAATGTATCTAATTTATATGACAATCCGAGTACACTTACGCGAGTTAGAGCACGGTCAGACAGATAAATTAACAGACAAAACGAATTCATAAACGCTTTTCAACTATGTTGGAAAATGTTAAAAATAATTAAATTTAAAAACCCTACCACAACTGAAAAACACTTCAGCAATAATTGCTCATAGACAGTGCTGTATCTGAAATATTTAGTGTCTCCATGTAAATGAACGATAAATGGTATGCACACCATAATCATGATGTGCATATAGTAACATATCTTGTAACATATCTTGCGGGAACATATAGTAAACATATCTTGAAGTGCACTTCTGTGATGTATATCAATTTCAGTATGTCTGAAATTGTATAACCACATTAAAATACATTGCAAACGATTTTTCTTCATAGGCCATTATATAACCGAATTATTTTGTGTGCCCCTGAAAATGAATTGCACTTAAATATAAATTTCATTTTGTTAAAAATAGTGTTAACATCATTAAAAATATACCGCAAATTATTTTTTCCCATACATCATGTTACGGAATAATTATGAGTGGCTCTGTAAATGAACTATAAATGCTACACACTTCATTTTCAAGACCGAACATGCCATAATAAATCTGAATAACATATATCAATTATATGGTAATCCGACCATATTTACGCGAGTTAGAGCTCGGTCAGACAGATGACCAGACAAACCGAAATCATAAACACTTTTCAATCGTGTTGGAAAGATAATTTTTTCAGAAATCGTAATGAAAAACAGTGCGTATAGTAGAGATGAGACGGACTCAGCCCGATCCCAAAATCCCAAGCCCGACACTGGTTCGGCCTTGATTTTTGTACCAGCCTTTGGGCCCTGGCGGGATCGGGCTCATTATTTTTTAAACTGACAATTTTGTTTATTCTTATATAGAAAAAATATAGCCTTTTCTTTTTCCTAAAAAATTACATATTCTATATTAATGTTATTTTGATCAAATGAATAGAAGGGGAAACATAAATCTTATTTTTCTTTTCTAGAATTTCTAATGTAACAGAACATATGATATATTTCATAAAATGTCAAAAGATAATATTGTAATGTTATTAACAATTGGACTCAGTAAAATTTAAGCAATATAATATATTATATAGTGTAACGTGCAAACGGACAAAAAAGAGAAGTCTGATATTTTTGTGTAACTTTAAATAGAAGGTGAAATAAAATGTTTACTATATTTGGCGAATTTGGCGACAAATGGGCAAAACGATAGCAAAGCTCGATGGCAAAGTAAAAAGACATCCAAAACATTTTAACATTGCAAGAAATTTCTCAGGGTTTTGGATTTGTTGTGCATGTGACGTGGATCCCATAACAGTTCTTTTCCACGAATTTCCTCTATTAAAAATTCCTCCATCTCTTTATTCCATTTTTAAAATTTGTTTATTCTCTTCGTTGAATGCGAAATACCATGATTGTCAGACATCTTGAATCGAAGGAGGGGCTTAAGCAACCTTCTTCGACGTTATTGGTCAAATTAAGCGAATCACGCAACAAAACACATTTGAAGCGGAAAAAACTGCGTAAAATGTTTCACATCCGAAATCCCAATCACACAATGTTTTAACGCAAAAGTTGAAGGAAAAGCTGAGGGATGAGTTTAAAGTTTCACCTAAATAGCGTGTCTGATCGCCGCTTAAGAGTGAGAGATTCCGAGTTGGGATATCGTTCCTTGTAGCTCAGTGGTAGAGTTTCAGAGCGCTATTATGAGGTCCCGGGTTTAATCGGGGCCCCCGAGATGACGTTGTTTGCTCTTTTTACCGGGCCTGCCACAAAGAGTGATTCACGTGCGTGACGTCACAAACGAGATCCATCGTACTTAAAATTTTCTATGTACTTTGCTCGTTCGTATGGCTTGTTTACTATGGTATTTTGATAATATTCATTGTTTTATTTTGTAATTAATAATAATTTTCAATGTATTTAAATTATAACTCTAAAAATAACTACAGATTAAAACTATTAAAGAAATTGTAGATTATATCTATAAAAGAATGGGAAGTAAATGTTGCGATCCTGGTTGCGAATCTAACAACGTTAATGAAAAGCAATATACTACTGTCTTCAATTTCCCAAATGATGATGAAAGGAAGAATTATGGTTAAGGAAATTACATCTTGAAAATTTGATTCCTATTTCAACAGTATTTATCTATATTAAATAGTTTGATGAACGTTTTATAACTCATGAAGATATAATTAAACGAGATGTTATTACTGAACTTGTTAACCCTAACGACAATGAAAATATTCCATAATATTTGAACGAATGCTTGTCTTCAAAACAAAAAGAGCCAAATGATTGATGGAATAAAATAAAAGAAGCAGGCGATAAACAATTTAAGAAATGGTACAATGATGGCATAACATTAAAAAAAAATAAATAAATACGCAAGTAAATTGAATAGAGACCGGATACCTTTTTTTAGAGGTGAGTACGCCTTGTTTATAAAATTAATAGTAACCGATGGTCCAAAATTAGTAGTTTTATTTAAAATTTTTGTTAACTTAAGTGTACAAGTATTGAAAATAATGATGATAAATATTTAAAATTAAAATTTATTGAGCATTAGCTTTTACAATTGTCCATGAAACGACTACGATATTCGTATACATTTATTCTGTGGTGTTCAAAAATATATTTTACCTGTGTTTCATGCTGCATACATTTTAATTCGTATTTGATATTACCATCGTCATCTTTTTTAAAGAAAATTAACTAATTTAGATAATAGTACAATAAGCTCTTGCGAAAATTTACAATCCCACTTATCGAATAAAATTTAATGTTTATATGATTACGGAAGAGAATATAGAAAATGGTCTTGGCGAGGAAAAATAAATTTGCCAACATATTTTATGACAACCTACTAACTATTTCATGTACACAAGCAATTTTTTAAATAGTTATACAATTTGTATAATATAAAGAAGACATTTATCTATTTTTATATACAAATAAAAGTGAATTATATATAAAAAACAATAATATATAGATTTATATGTACGTAAATAAAATGTTTATACGTATATATAAATTCGTAACTTTTGCTCAAACCTAACAAACGTAAAAGTTCGTTAGGTTTGTTTCCATAGCTGTTTGTATCATTAGGCAACAAGTCTCATTTTCTGAACCTTGAATTGTGCCAAGCTTGAAAAAAATGCCAAGGTCTCTATAGTTGAAAAATACCGATTTCTCTATTTAAATTGATATTAATTGTGTTTTGGTTAAATTATGGTATGTAGTGGTAAAAAATCGGGAATGGGATTAATTTTGTAATGCTTTGTCAGATTTATTATTTTTTGGTAAGTATATTTATTGTAAAATAATGTTTTTAGTAAAAGGTAAGTCAATGCGTAAAACCAGATCTATTAATCTTAGCATTTTTTAAAAATTTAAAACCTTTAATTTTCTTTTATAAAACAAGCTTATTAATTCCCTTTTATTTCACGATTATGAAATTTGATATTATTTATGTAATCAGAAATTATAAGAGCGGAAATGCTCTCTTTATTAAATCTTTCTGCTGGGATGCATTGGCCGGACTGAATTTCGTTTGTGACGTCACTAATACTTGTGGCAGGCCCGGTAAAAAGAGAAAACAGCGCCATCTCGGAGGCCCCGGTTCGGGACACTTTTCACTCTGTATGTTTACGCCTAGGAAAGAGATAAAAATTCACTGGTTATTATTCAAGTATAATGGCCTTAAAAACAAAAAAAAATACTTTCTTAATTTTTTGTTTGTCTTATGGCACTTTATAGGAAATAGTTGTCAATGGAAAAATATTATGGAATATTAATAGATTTAAATGGGAATTTCGCCAAATTAGCCAGCTATCGCCAAGTTGGCTTCATATATGGCAACTTATTTTTGTCACCAAGTTTGGCGATACTTCGCCAAGTTGGCCAAAATTTGGCGCTATTGTGGTAACCCTGTCATTAGTACTTTTCAACAAATACTCATTGTATTCATATGTATTCATCAATACATACTCATCCTCTTTAATAAAAAGCTATGCGTTGCTGACGACTGGAATTTTTGCTCATCGTTGCCACAGATTAATCTCGGAAAATGAAACATTTGAAGTTACTGAAAAAATTAATTGCTCGATAAGTATTTGTCAGAAAATTGTTAGAGAAACTGCGTTTAACTGCGAAAGGTAAAAAATCGTATCTTCTTTTTATATAAATTTCAAATCTAATGATTATGCCATTTTTCAAATATAGAATTTCAAAAATTACCAAATTTTACAATGGAGTACTATAGCGAAACCTTCACGCATAAAAAGATTATGATAACGGCAATGTATCCTGACGTATGTATACTGACTATAGCACGAGTCACAAATTATAGCAACCTATTATTCTGTTAAAATATAAAAGTAAATTATGATATCACGAGTGCATCTCGACAAATAGCATATTTTAGTCCACCTCAGTGAGACATATCAATTTCGTTATATTTGAAGTATTGTAACTTCATTAAAATCCAACGGAAATTATTTTTTCCCATAGCCATCATAATTTAAACCCCATAGGCACTATAATGTAACACAATTATTCATTTTTTTAAAAGCTGACCTATTCCATAATAGAGTTTACAAAGAATTGGCCTAATTTGGAACGAAGGTTTTTGGATACCTTTTGGTACTTTTCCGTTATACCAATATGATGCCAAAATGTATGCTAATGCGCCATTTATTTCAACCCTGAATGTGCAAATGATTTTTATTTCAAACCGTGCACTGTGACTCGCTATTTATTCAACGCGAATTTTTTTTTTTTTAAATTATTATTTAATTGTAAGTTTGCAAAACATTTTAATTTACTATTTTTTGAATCGTAAATACTTTTTATTAAGTTATAACTTACATTTTCACTTGCCCTGTTAGTTATAATTTAGGAATGGTTTTAGTATCTCGCACATTGTTCTACTTTGCTTAGTTATAGGTTTATGGGGGAAAGTTCTATAATCAGATGAACTCGATTATGAAAGCTTAGCCTTTTAAAAATATTCTGCCGAATGAATTTTGACGGAACTTCACTGTTAGTTAGATGAGTTTTCAAGGATGGTTATTGTATATAACATATCCTTTTATCGTTCTTTACCAAATCCTACTGTAAGTAATCAACGAAAAGAGTTTTTCCTTAACAGCCCAAATTTTGTCTGACACATTAAAAATGTAATAACGCAATGGCGTTCGTATCGTTTTCAGAAATGCAGAAGGACATTCCAAGTAAAGGTCCATATGGTTTTAAAACACGAGGTCAAATTCAAGGTCAATATATCGTTTGATTAAAGATGCGTTAAGAGAAACTGACCAGAGTAGCGGGCGTAGTTTGCTAGTTCATATATATTTCATATAAATACTGACATCGTAATGATGCGCGGGCAACAATATGATTAAAATGGATGAACTTTGGAACAATAGAGCTACTTTTTCAATTAATATTAAACAATCGTAACGCTATTTCTATGGGGAAAATAAAAATTTTGGGCCGACGTTGCTCCCCCCGTTAGGGATCTGATTTAAAAAAAACAAAAAAAAACAATGCCCAATTCATGTATTGCCCTCAAGAATACATACGTATTGCAAATTTCAAAGCTCTATTGTGTCAACAGGAATGGGGTGAGAAATGAGTGACAAGGTCTGACTGCCATATACACACATAATTGTAATCTAAAAGAAAGTATGTAAAAAGACTAAAGTCTCGATTCAAAAAGATTAAAATCTTGTTTAAAATTATTAATATGATTATGCCTGCACAAACATTTCATTTATAGACTTACTTACGATTTCAAGGGTTACCAGGATTGTGCATTTTAGTATTTTAAGCAAATGCACTTTGATAAATACAACTGTACATCATTATTAGACCCACTGTTGCCAACTGATCAGGAAAGAAAAGGGTTAAATGTGATTCAAAATGGGCTAAAAGGTGTTAAATTTAGCTATTTTTTAACACTTTTATCTCGTTTTTTCGCAACTCTTTTAGAATTGTGCTACGAGATAAAAGCGTTAATACGAGCATGAAACGAGATAAAAGCGTTAAAAAAGAGCTAAATTTAGCACCTTTTAGCCCATTTTGAATCACGTTTAACCCTTTTCTTTCCTGATCAGTTGGCAACGGTGGATCCAATATTGATGTATAGTTGTATTTATCAAAGTGCATTTGCTTAAAATACTAAACTGCACAATCCTTGTAACCCTTGATAACCCTTATAACCCTTGGCTAGGGGCTAAAACAACGTTTTTCCGAAAACATTAGCCCAAAAAACTAAGTTGGCAACACTTGTTGGATCAGTATTGCTTCGTTATAAAGCGTTGAAAACAGTGTCAAAAACAAATAAAAAATAAATGTAAGGAATTTTTCTATTATTTAATAATTTTCCCGATTAAAATACTAAACTTCATAAATGCCATTAAATAGAGTTATTCATCATCAGTATTGTGCAAATGCTACTTTACTATGGCAGAGTTTGAAAAAATATTTTCTAAGTAAATAAAAAATAAATAAACAATAAACCATGAATTTCTTCTTTCTCACAAAGTTTCTACAAAAGTGGTTTACCAAGTACACAGGCACTCAAAAAATTCTTGTATAAATAACGCAAGTTTAAACGTATCAATGGAGAAAAGAAAAATTTCCGAAAAAAACGTTCACTACATTTCCTGAACTTGCAACAAAATACATGTTAGCTTATTTTTATGACAATACTTCAGCTTACAACATCAAGCTATCATTCAGTGTTAAAAGTTTTGTTCTTTCCTACTAAAATCAGGTTTTTAAAAAAATTGGAAAAAAGAAAAAAAAAACCCTTTTAAATTTTTTTCTCATCATTCCCAAATTCCTTTCATGGTAAAGAATTCACCTTTAATGAAGCATATTCATTTCTCAAGAATACTTGACACAAGAAATAAATCAAAAGATTTTAAAAGTGAAGGAGCTGTTAAAATCGATATTCATTTTCAATGCTATTTCTGATTGTATTGTTCTGTGCCTTCCACTCGGTACAAAAGCTTATGAATTCTTTTCGTGTTTGTTCACAGTATTTTCGATCGCTCCTGAAAAGAAGAAAATAAATCAGAATGACAGGCGTTCAAATTTTATATACAGGTATTTCTTCTTATTATTGGCCAATACCTAATTCCTAAATCGCTAGTTTTAGAAGTTATTCCAGTTGGAGAATGTCTCAAGTATTGTTCTTTGTCATATTAAAATCCATTTACATAAAAATAAGTTATTATTGTAATTTTTTTTTTTTAAAGTTACGAAATTTAAATTTTTATACGGTTCATGAGTACAATAAGTCATGTTTGGAAAAACAACAACAAAAAAAAAAGCCTTAATATGTAATAAATTATTAAAAAAAAAGTTCTGTGTCAACATCACAGTGAAATTTTGTAGTAATTTAAGCTTTTTTACAACATAGTATATAATAATATACTGAGAATTTTTATGTATAGATAAAAATCTACAAATTAAGATAAATATTTTTAAATGAGAAAATGTTGCTTTCTAGTTTTATAATATATTCTTTTGTCCAATTTCCTTCTAATGGTAAATAGATCATGGAGGGAGAGGTAAACAGAGAGCCAAACATTTATTTTCTGGATCCTAATATAGTTATCATATGACCGCTACAAAAATTAAATATTTCTAAATATATACATATATATCATCATCATCATCAACCGTTTTTAATCCGCTGCTGGATGTAGGTCTCCCCCAGATTTTTTCAATGCTTCCTGTCTAGTGCTTTAGTCATCCAATTAACACAGGCCACTTTTCAGATTTCGTCACTCCATTTTACTTGAGGTCGTCTTCTTGGTCGTTTTACTTCTCTGGGATACTAGCGTAGGGGGTTTGTGGGCCATCTATTGTCTTGTCTTCTTGCAATGTACCCAGCGAATTTCCATTTTAGCCGTTTAATTCTCTCAATGATGTCAAAAAACTTCCGTCTGACTTCTTATCCAGATTATTCTCTTTCCGTCTCTTCTAGTTATGCCTAGCATACATCTTTCCATACTTCGCTGTGTTGTTTGTAATCGTTTGTAATCGTTGTAATCGTTTTGTTCGCGTCCATGTTTCTGCTCCATAAGTGAGTACAGGCAAAACACATTGGTTAAACACCTTTCTTTTCAAACAAAGAGGCATGATACTTTTCAGAATAATATTGTTTTTCCGCAAAGCACTCCATCCATTTCTTATTCTTCTATTGATTTCATTCATGATACTGTTGTCCGATGTTATTTCCTGTTCAAGGTACACATAACTTTGCACTTCTTTAATCTCAGTGTTGTTGTAGACGATGTTCTTTTTTGATGCAAAGGAAATACAATATATATATATATATATATATATATATATATATATATATATATATATATATATATATATATATACAGTGCTGGCCAAAAGTTTGGACATTTTTTGAAAATTTCATGTTTCTCAACTTTGTGTGCTTGTAGAATATATTAATTTTCACTTAAATACAAACGTTTATATATCAAATTGAAGGTAATTTAATGTAGAATTTAATAATAAAAACAGTATTACAATATCTGTATTACATGTTATGCTCATTTTAGTAGAACAAACAAACACAAATCGTTTTGAATAAGGACGTGTTTTGTAATAAAAACGTACTAGCCAATCACAAACACTGTTCTGAGGACCAATGATATGCCTGTAACTATAGTTTAGGTTATTTGGATGGTAAAAGAGTTATTGTTGTGGAAATATTTTGCGGAATGATGCATACTAGTACAATTAAACAGAGTATTGCTGTTTTTGAATATTTAAAGTCCCTTTTTTTAATTAAACTAATTTTAAACAATGTCATCAACAAGAAGAACTAATTGGACATCTACAAAAAAAAGCCGAATTGTCATATTGAGAGAAAATGGCCTCTCTTATCCTGAAATTGCAAGACAAGTTGGTGGTTCAGTGACTTGTTCTGGTGTACGAAAGTTCTGATTACGTTATGAAAAAACGAAATCAGTGGAACATTTTTTAAGGCCAAATCAGGCCGAAAAAATGCACAAGTGCTACTGCCGATAGGAAAATTAAACGGCTGTGCCTTCAAGATAGAAAAATTTCATCAGATGCCATTAGATGTGAAATGAATGCAGCGGGTATTGCAGTAAGTTCAAGAACAATAAGAAGAAGGTTATCAGGATTTGGACTACAAGCTAGAATTCCAGGAAAAAAAAAATATTTAAATCAAAAGCAATGCGAAAAACGAGTTAAGTGGTCAAAAGAACACATTAAATGGTCAGAAAATCAATGGAAGCAAGTAATCTGGAGCGACGAGAGTAAAATATCGCTCTTTGGTAGTGATGGTAGAAAATATGTGAGACGTAGAGTAGGAGAAGCACTTCATCCTGATTGCATTGAAGAAACTACAAAAAACCCAACAAATGTCATGATTTGGGCATGTATGTCTGCAGATGGTGTGGGCCGAATTCAAGTGATTGATGGCATCCTGAATGCCAAAAAATACATCGAAACTGTCCTGGAACCAAAATTGATATCTTCCATCAGGGATCTCTTCCCCAACAACGCACCATTTATTTTTCAGCAGGATTCAGCTCCATGCCACACAGCAAAAGTATGCAAAGCATGGTTTCAAAATAAAGGCATAGATATATTACCATGGCCAGGAAACAGCCCTAATCTCAATCCAATTGAAAATTTGTGGCGACGTTTGAAAATTCTTGTACGAAAAAAACGTCCATCCAATAAAAGACAACTTATTGAAGCTATAATTGATTCTCGGCACCATGTGATTACGAAAGATGAACTCCAAACACTCGTTCACTCGATGAAAAGACGCTGTGAAGCTGTCTTAAAAAATAAGGGTTATCCTACTAAGTATTGATTGTGTAAGTATCACTTTAAAAAAATGCAAATCTAAGATAGATCTTACTATTAGTTGCATAATTTTTTGTGTGATACAGATATTGTAATACTGTTTTTATTATTAAATTCTACATTAAATTACCTTCAATGTGATATATAAAAGTTTGTATTTAAGTGAAAATTAATATATTCTACAAGCACACAAAGTTGAAAAACATGAAACTTTCAAAAAATGTCCACACTTTTGGCCACCACTGTATATATTAAAATGAAGAACTTCCTTTAAAAAATATATTATGAAATTGTGTATCATTATTTTTAAATCTGAATGTATATATATAAAAAAAACTTTTGCTGGATGTGCATGTTTACAAACATTTTTTCCTCAAACTTTAAAAAAAAAATAAATAAATAGAAAGCTCTCTTTAGAGGTCTGCGCGGGTCGAAATTTCCAGGCTCGGGCCCGGCCGAAAGCGGAATTTTTTTTGGCCGGTATAAAATTTAAATGCTAGGCCCGTTCCCTGCCGGCACGTACAAAAATTTTATTGGCCTGGTCCGACCCGTTATAAAAGCAACCCGGCCCTTACAATTTCTTTTAAGCCGGCCCCGGCTCAACTGAGTTTCTTCAAAACATGTCGGTATTTCTCAAGCAACATTATCCTAAAATTAAAATTAATCAAAAATCACACTTATGCATACGTAGATTTTATATTTTCAGATTATGTCCGAAATGGATGGCATGCAAAATATAAATATTTTTAATGACCTATTAGACAATTGCTTACATAAACACTGATATAAGTACAGAGCATTGCATTTCCCTTACGGCCGGACATGCCAGCATTTCTATTTTAGTTTCTTTTTCACGGGCGCAAAATGAAAGTTTACCAGTAGTGATCCTAATTATGGTGGAGACTGCTATGTGTTAGATATTATTTAATTAATAGGGACTTTTCAATAACGTGTGGTAATAGGTTCCAATGCAGTAATAGTACACTGAGAAAAATGACACTTTCGAATCTTAGTAAATCGATGTTTTCATTTTGTTATGCAACTGTTTGTTTCAAATAGCACGACCCAATGCTTTCGATTCTGAAATACCAGAAATACTCAGAATACTGAAACATGGACATACTCAAAACTGAGAACATAGAGGTCAATTCATACTCATTTCTGAAACATGGACATACTCAAAAATGATTAGAATCAGTTCAAACTCACTTTTGAAACATGGCAATACTCAAAAATGAGCACATAGAAGTCAGTTCATACTCATTTGAATGAAATGCAATATTTCCGTTTTTCAAAAAATAATTGTGGCGTTAATGGGTTAAAATGTGTCAAAGAGAAAATTCAGTCAGTTAAATTTGAATATCCAGGGAGCGCCTTTTCAGCTATGAAATATACTGATAACAATCGAATTGAAAATTTGTATAATTCATATCTTCCCTTCCCCACATAAATAATAAAGTTGTAGAATCTTAACCACCATTTCAAATTGACCAAATCTATCCGGAATACCCTTTAAAAATTTCAAATTTTCTCAACAACAAATTAATGAATCCTATAAAAATATCAACATGGGTCCGAATCATTCGATGACTTGCATTTAAAATAACCCCCTCATGTGATCTGGATGGCGAAGTGGATAAGTCAATGAAATTGTAATTAGTAGGACTGGGGTTCGACGCTGGCTCTGGGTAAAAATGTATATTTAGTTCATCCTCCCATAATCGTAAATAGAACCAGAGATGGCAGCACTAGTGCTTTTTTCTAGCTGTTGTTTATTGTTGTTTGAAACATGGGCATACTCAAATATGAGCACATGATGTTTTATTCTTGAGTGTGTGCATGTTTTCAGAAATGAGTATATACATGTTTCAAATTTGAGTCATTTTGATTCGGAGCCATTTTGACTATGGGACATCTTCAGATTTGAGTATTTTTTGCTCAGTTTTGAAAATGTCGTTTTTAAAGTGTATTATTTATTCTAATACGTTAAATAATGCGCATCCCTTGTTATTTTACAACACTAGCTGTTTAACCCGTTCTACGCACGGGAGTTCATGAATTTGATTCTAAAAAGTGAATAAATTGAATTTAATTCCCCTGTTAAAGTGTTGAATTGTTCAATAACTATACGATTTAGAAAAAAAAATTACTACTGTGCATTTTTTAATGAAACTTAATTTATGTTGCTATGGCAGCAGACGATAAAACGATATATTTGGAATAAAGGAATAAATAGAATAAAAATTTTGTTGATGTTTGTAATAAAATGTTTTTTTTTATTAAAAAAATGTAATAATGAAGCGCAATTAAATAATTTCTAATTATTTGCATGCGAAGTAAAAGAATTACGTAATACCCGCTACAGCTTCTTACTATTGCAGCGTGGCGTCCGTAATATGTATATCTCACATTGAAGTAAACATTTAGAAATGTTTAGAACTCGCACGATTACGGGTTGACATAAAAAAGACAAAACTTCGTCAAAAACATTAAAAACTATTTAAAATTTTCAATTTTTTTTGCCCCAATCGTTCATGGGCTCCCTACCAGCAACACGTTTGCCAAATTTCGTAGCTCCGCGCCCTGCGGTTTCCGAGTTTTTGAGGTTACATAGATAGATACGCGCACGGATTTTAATAGGGTATATTATTTTAGCTGACCCGACCGGCGTTGCCCGGACCCGTGTAATAAACTTAAATCTCTTAAAAAACGAAACTCTGTCCCGGATCTCCGATGGCTGTGGCACCGTGTACCGCCCGCCCGGCGTTGCCCGGACATATGTAATAAGCTTAAATTTCATTAAAAACGAAACTCTGTCCCGGATCTCCGATGGCTTTGGCACCTTGTACTGGGCATGCTCGTACGCTCCGGTAAATATTTTATTTCCACCTTCCACCACCAGGGGAGCTTTCTGTTCTAAACAAACACACAGGTTCCCGTTGCTTAAGGCATCGTAATAGTAGACGAGCTACAAAAGCGGTTTGGAGAAAATCGGAACATTATTAGCCGAGTTATTGAAATTAGTCCCAGTTAGAGAAAATAACCTTGAGGGGGGCGCCGGAAGGAGAGAATGTTGAAGTGTCCTTCAGAAAATGACTAATTAGGTGGACCACTATGCATCTTTAAAAATTGGTTCGTTTGGTTAAGCTATGAACTTAATTACAAATTTGGCTTAAACTATAATTCGGAAATAGTGGTAACTACTACTCATAAATTTACTTTACAGGGTGACCAGAAATAACGTAACACTGACTAGAAGTAACGTCACGGTTGATGATTTTGTTATTGCTCGATTATAAGAGCTTGTTTTCACTTATTGATCTTCGTTCTAACTCTAAATTTTTTTAATGGAATGACAAACAAACGAAACGCGATTTTGGAGCTTCATAGTCAAGGAAAGCGTGTGTGTGAGAGATTGCTTGATGGATTTAAGTGCCAAAGCAATCAAGATATTCAAGGAGCTTGTCCATGAAAGATAGCGACAGGAAAAATGCAGAATTAGGACTTAATCAATGTCGGTTTCAGGAAGTGTTCAAGAAACGCGTTTCCCGAAATCCTCAGGTGTCGATCAGAAAAATAGTGAGGCAGACAGGGATTGCTCGTGAATCTGTTCGACTTATGGCCAAAGAGGACCTGAGCCTTCCTCCTTACACGTTCAAAGAAGCGCAACTTCTGACCGATGAAAACAAACGGATACGGATCGAAAGATGCAAGACACTGCTAAAGTGAGCTGCAACTCTACACGGGGAGCGTATCCTGTTTCTAACGAAAAGCTATTCTCGGTTGAACAACCGTACACTCGCTAAAATAGTCGTATTTGGTCAACAATTTCTCCAGGCAAGTCTTCCATGGTTAATTATTGTCAAAATCCCAAATCTGTTATGTTTTGGGCAGGAATTTGTGCAACAGGCAAAATTCTTCTCATTTTCAACGATTCTGGAGTCAAAATCAGTAAAGATGTGTACCAAAAAGAGGTTCTTGAGGATGTGATACTTCCCTGGGCTCAAAAACATTTTGGAAACGGAGTTTAGCTATTTCAGCAAGATTCCATGCCTTCTCATCGAGCAAAATCTACATAAGAATGGTGTCGGGCCAATTTTCCAGAGTTCATCGCGGCCCAAGAATAGCCTCCATACTCGTGGACCTCAACCCCTTGAATTACAGTTTGTGGTCGATTTTGGAGGAAAGGGCTTGTGCCAAACCTCACAAAAGTTTGGAAGCTCTGAATCGTTCGTTGATTCGTGATAATCGCGAATAACTCCGGCCAATTGCTGAAAATTTCGCCAAACGTTTGCGTCTCTACATCAAAGTAAATGTAAGACACTATGAGGCAAAGTGATTTTTTATTTCTCTAATATATTGTTGTTAATAAATGAAGTATGTGTTTGTGAAAAAGTTTTTGTGTTTTCATTAACTAAGTCAAATTAGACCGTTACGTTATTTCTTGTCACCCTGTAATGTTAAAGAGGGTGACTATTAAGTTGATTATAATGTTTGTAATCAGTTGCGTTGAAATCGGAAAGATAGTTGCTGAGTTATGGAAACGGGGCATAGTTAGAGAAAAAACCTTGAAGGAGGTGCCGGGGAGGAGCGGATGTTCAAGTTCATTTCAGTAAATTACTAATTAGGAGGACCAGTATGCATCTTTAAAAATTGGTTCGTTTGGTTAAGCTATGAACTTAATTACAAATTTGGCTTAAACTATAATTCGGAAATAGTGGTAACTACTACTCATAAATTTACTTTACAGGGTGACCAGAAATAACGTAACACTGACTAGAAGTAACGTCACGGTTGATGATTTTGTTATTGCTCGATTATAAGAGCTTGTTTTCACTTATTGATCTTCGTTCTAACTCTAAATTTTTTTAATGGAATGACAAACAAACGAAACGCGATTTTGGAGCTTCATAGTCAAGGAAAGCGTGTGTGTGAGAGATTGCTTGATGGATTTAAGTGCCAAAGCAATCGTTTCCAAAGCAATCAAGATATTCAAGGAGCTTGTCCATGAAAGATAGCGACAGGAAAAATGCAGAATTAGGACTTGAACACTTCCTGAAACCGACATTGATTAAGAAACGCGTTTCCCGAAATCCTCAGGTGTCGATCAGAAAAATAGTGAGGCAGACAGGGATTGCTCGTGAATCTGTTCGACTTATGGCCAAAGAGGATCTGAGCCTTCCTCCTTACACGTTCAAAGAAGCGCAACTTCTGACCGATGAAAACAAACGGATACGGATCGAAAGATGCAAGACACTGCTAAAGTGAGCTGCAACTCTACACGGGGAGCGTATCCTGTTTCTAACGAAAAGCTATTCTCTGTTGAACAACCGTACACTCGCTAAAATAGTCGTATTTGGTCAACAATTTCTCCAGGCAAGTCTTCCATGGTTAATTATCGTCAAAATCCCAAATCTGTTATGTTTTGGGCAGGAATTTGTGCAACAGGCAAAATTCTTCTCATTTTCAACGATTCTGGAGTCAAAATCAGTAAAGATGTGTACCGAAAAGAGGTTCTTGAGGATGTGATACTTCCCTGGGCTCAAAAACATTTTGGAAACGGAGTTTAGCTATTTCAGCAAGATTCCATGCCTTCTCATCGAGCGAAATCTACATAAGAATGGTGTCGGGCCAATTTTCCAGAGTTCATCGCGGCCCAAGAATAGCCTCCATACTCGTGGACCTCAACCCCTTGAATTACAGTTTGTGGTCGATTTTGGAGGAAAGGGCTTGTGCCAAACCTCACAAAAGTTTGGAAGCTCTGAATCGTTCGTTGATTCGTGATAATCGCGAATAACTCCGGCCAATTGCTGAAAATTTCGCCAAACGTTTGCGTCTCTACATCAAAGTAAATGTAAGACACTATGAGGCAAAGTGATGTTTTATTTCTCTAATATATTGTTGTTAATAAATGAAGTATGTGTTTGTGAAAAAGTTTTTGTGTTTTCATTAACTAAGTCAAATTAGACCGTTACGTTATTTCTTGTCACCCTGTAATGTTAAAGAGGGTGACTATTAAGTTGATTATAATGTTTGTAATCAGTTGCGTTGAAATCGGAAAGATAGTTGCTGAGTTATGGAAACGGGGCATAGTTAGAGAAAAAACCTTGAAGGAGGTGCCGGGGAGGAGCGGATGTTCAAGTTCATTTCAGTAAATTACTAATTAGGAGGACCAGTATGTATCTTTAAAAATTGGTTCGTTTGGTTAAGCTAGGAATTTAATTAGAAATTTGTCTTAGACTGTTATTCGGAAATAGTGGTACCCGCTACTCAAAAATTTATTTTAATTATATAGACGTTGATTATTAAGTTAAATATGATGTTTGGAATCAGTTGCGCTGAAATCGGAAACTTTGTTGCTGAGATATGGAAAGAGGGTGCAATTAGACAAAAAGCCTTGAAGGAGGGGCTGGAGGGGGATCGGATGTTCAAGTGCATTTCAGCAAATGATAAATTAAAAGAGCCACTGTATGCATCTCTAAAGATTGATTCATTTGGTTAAGCTAGGAACTTAATTTGATATTTGGCTTAGACCATTATTCGGAAATACTGGTAACTGTTTTCTAACCCTGAAGCTATGATTTTTATGATAATTTAGCAAAATGGAACTGGTTTGGAGAAGTTCGGAACATAATTCTCTGAGTTTTGGAAATAAAGCACAGTTAGAGAAAAAAAACCTTGAGGAAGGGGCCACGAGGAGGCGCGTGGTAAAGTGCTCAACAACAAATCGCTAACTTTGACTGTTGGTATGAATCAACTGAATACGGCTCTGTACTTTTATTAGGAACATAAATTTAATTTTTACGAAAACTGTTATTCTAAAATAGCGGTATCATCTATATAAAACAGTGTTTAAACGTTAAGGGGATTGCAAAAAATGTTAAATTTCTTAAATGTAATTAGTTCTGTTGAAATCAGAGCAGTAGATTTGGATTTATTAATATGGAGGGTCAATTAATGAAAAAACCACCGCCAGTTGGCGCGGGGTCAAGTAAAATATATGTGATATTTAATAAAAAGTCATTTACCCCCACCCCTCCCCATCCCCACAAATTTAACAAATAATCTGTTAAATAAAGTTTTCTGTATTAATAATCTCTATCATACTAATATATGTTATGTAAAAAAAACCTTAAACCCAGCTAATTATCATTCATTAAGTTGATAAAAACTTCTAAAATTAAGTTTTTAGCATTTGGCAACGGTCAATAATTAAGTTTACTGTCTACATGTCATATAATCTCTGATCCATCGATTTTAAACACTCGACTAGCAATTGCAATGATCCCTACCTTGATTTATTTAATGATTTCTGCGGAGATTTTATACAACCAACCAACCGAAGATTACTCTGTGAAAAAGCGGATTTTTGATGAGATCTCTTTGTGGATAGATTTTAATTAATATTTAATCTATCAAAAATCTATTTAAAATTTTCGAATTTTTTGCCCCAATCGTTAATGACCGCCCTACCGGCTACCCGTGTGCAAAATTTCGTAGCCCTGCGCCCTGCGGTTTTTGAGTTTTTGAGGTTACATAGATAGATACTCGAACGGTTTTTAATAGTATAGATAAGTCATCTGATTTGATGTGTTCATTTTTTACACTAAAACTTAAAAAAAGTGTATTCTCTGAATCTTTACCTTCTTTCGCGATTAAAAATTAAGTATTGTTCCTTTTACAATATTTGTTAATATTATGTTATGTATATAGAAAATAAAGAATAAAATAATTAGTGGAGAAACAACAGCATTTTCTTTTAACTGGGTTCGTTAAGGGATTAATTAATCTTTGTTTTCGTTATTTCAACCTTAGAATATAATTAGACAAATGGTAGAACAGGAAAAATAAGGAGCTAATAAATTAATAGCAGTTTACTTATCTTCTTTCATTTATCAACTTCAATCTTCGAAAGTAATTAAGTTATTTTTTATAAAAAATGTTGGGATAAAAAAGAAAATACTGCAAAATTGATGTTTGGTCTAAGTTGTTGCATGAAGGCTGGTATGGTCTGTCTCAAAAGTTTAAGCACTCTGCAAATCTGGTTTAAAATAATTGAAGAAGAAAATATTTTATGCTAATTTATAATAAATACTCGACATTTAATCAAAATGAAATAAAATAAGCCATTTTGGGTGGTTAAAATAAAAAATATATTCATTTTTATTTAATTTTTCTTTTTTCTTGAAGAAACGCTGTCTCAAAAGTTTAAGCAGTTTATGCAATTTTTTTTAGAAATTCGGGATTGACCGTGTGTAATGACGTTGTATTTATTTAATCTGATTTAAAGAATATTTTAAATTAATATTACTGAAAACGTACAAAGACTTGAAAATGTTGAACGCAAAATGCAAACGATTCTGAACAAGAGGGTATGGTATCATGAGCCCTAGAATCCATTCGTATAATTTTTTTATGACAATTTTACGCTTTCAAATTTTACAAAAATTTCATAGTCATATTTGGAAATTAAAAAAAAAACATAGTTGAAAATACAAAAATTATACAAAAAATAATAAACTTTCATCGTTTAAGTTTAAATTCATTAAGTATTGCGCATTCCAATAATAATTTTACAAGCAATTTTAAAATGCATTAAAATCGTTTGTGGTTGGCGAGGAAAACATAATGCTAGCCAAATTGCGTCTTTTTTTGCCAAGTACTCGAAAGTATTTTATATTTTTGCAGATTTTCTACTGGGATTCCACAGCTAAATTTCACTGTTCCTTTATTACATACATGAGTAGCTTCATTAGCATTTTTTTCAAAATTTTATGAGTATGCGCTTTAAGGAGACCTTCCTTGTTAGATGGCCCTGATGGTTGGAACGCGTATTGGCATGATTTACGAAAGGAACCAAGGGCATTTTTCAGCAGGCAGCAAGGCGGTAAATCTGTTATGGTTTGGGGAGCATTTGGATTCAATGGCCAGACCTCTCTGGGATTAAAAAAAGTATCAAAAGACGCTAAACCAACATTTGCTTCCATTCGGTGACATTTTGGGGGGCAGGGGTGCCCAGGGAGGGGTTTGGTGACGCAAAGTGCGTCATACAATTTATTTTTGGGGGGAATTTAAAGAAAAAGTACATTTTGGGGGGGATTTTTAAATTCTTAATATGTCCTTTTTTTTCACTATTACAAAAAGTTCTTGATTTTTTTAATATCATTTTAAACTTTTTTTCAACATTCAATTTCCAGAATTGTTCCTGTTTTTTTCATTCTTTAAATTCTAGATAAGGGAAATAAGAACCTATTCTACATCTTGCTATCTTTGAAGGTGCGATAATAAAAGAAATACTTGGAATACAGGTGGGAAAATGTTTAACACATGCTGAAAGGCAATTAGGACCACAAGATGTGATAAAAGTAATAGCTTTCCAGAAGCGTCTTAAGTAATTTATTATCTTGTTTGACAGGGTCGTATCATACGGTCCGAGTGCAAAAATACATTCTTGATGGGTGGGATAAGAAAGAACAACAAAATAAGCATTTCAGAGGAAGAGCCAATACTAAAATAAATTACTTGACCATTTTCAGAAAACTGGAATTTAAGTACAGTATATTTTAGTGATGTTAGAAGAGTAGTTTTGTATGTCATTAAAACAGTATAAGGTAAACAACCTGTACAGAGAAAAATATTTCCAGCCCCTAAATATTTTAGGGGAAAGGGAGGAATTAAAAAAAAAATTAGATTTTTTTGGGAGGGGGAGGAGGATTAATTACTAGGTAATAAGACTGAAAAGTTATAGTGTGAAGGAAAAACACATACAGAATACAGGAACTTACAATAGATTTAGGACTATGTTTTAATGGTACAGTGTCTCCAATTTTATAAGAATCGGTTCTTGTAAGAGCAGATTGTATGTTGTTAAAGCAGTGTAAGGTATTAACTTGTACTGAAATAAACGCTTCAATCCTCAGTTTATTTTAGGGGTTGAGGGTGATTTAGAGATTTTTTTTTTTTTTTTTTTTGGGAGGGGGAGATATTAAACTGCATGATTAGGCAGTATACAAAATCTTAAGCATTAAGATTTAATCTTAAAAAAGGGCGTATGTACATGTAAATGTACATACAGCTTTGATATAAACGACTTGTCTTTTATATTTTAGTCTTCTTAAAACGACATGCAATCTTTATATTTAAGATTTATTTTGTAATAATTAAAAAGATTTTTCTTTTAAATGCTTATAAGTAAATATTTATTTTCATAAAAAGTAGCTTTATTTATTAAAATATTTGACTTTTAGGTAACTTAAGTTACATAATATTGATGTTTACTACAGGATAGCAACTAATAAAAAAAATCTGCTTTTAAGCAGAATTTCTACTCCTACAATTACTTACTCCTACAACTTATAAGAAGTAAAATAAGCACGTTTCTTAATAAACTACGGCCACTTTTACGGCATCTTACGGAATATATCATCCCCTCCCTGCTCACACACATAGATCAAATTTGTTTTATAGAATTGTTCTACTTTCCATTTTTTGCAAAATATGTTTTCTATATTTGTTAACATACAGTTTGTTTTTTCCAAAGGTCGACCAATGGATAATTTCTTAATCGTTAGTCTCAAATATCTTAATTTTACCTTAATTTAATATTATCTTATTAATTATTCTTAACCGTTAAAAAAAAAAGCTAAATAATTATGTTGGACACAATTTGGATAAAAAAATGCAATTCTGATGAATAAGTTATAAAAATTAACTCTTTATACAGCCTACGGGTCCTATAAGTTATATTTGGTAAAACAATCCTGAAGCTCTGATATATCAAATGAAAAAAAAAAATCATTTTTGTACGACCGAAACTCACCGTGTTATGCGGGTTTAAAATTTGGAAATTTTTCACTTTTAACATAGTGCCCGAAGTGATGTACGGTTAGATCAAAATCGTACATTATTTCAGGCACTGTGTTAAGTGCCAAATATTACCAAATTTGAAACTCGGTAACTTTTGGTCGTACTCAAATGATTTTTTTCCTCGCATGTCAGAGCATGAGGACTGTTTCACTAAATATAACTTATAGGACCCAGGGACGTATAAAAAGTTAAGTTTTATAACGTCTAGTCCAGTCAAATAGTCAGAAAAAAGAGCCGATAGATGCAAAAAATCTGGTAGAAGATTTTATGTTTTTAAACTGTTTATGGGGATGCTAATAACAGGAATTAAGGGTTTCCCAACAAATATCTCAAGGCTCTTTTTATAACCAAAAAACCACGAAATATTTGGACTTTTTTCAATTTTTTGCTTATAGCTTAAAAACTATAAACTTTTTTGTGTACGATATTTAATTACAAAAAGGAAGAACATTAAATTCTCTACAAAATTTATTATAAAAAACCTTTTCTAAAATCATTACTAAGCGTACTACGGCGTTTTGAAAATGACACTTTTTTTTCAACTTCACAGAAATTGGCCTATTTTTCGCCTCCTATCCCGAAAAAATTTCTTTTCGTCACTTACTGTCACTTAAGTGAATGCCAGAAGTTCCCGAATTGATAGAGACAGTAATGACTCAAACAAACTGCGAGATTGGTTGTTAGTGCATCCTCCTTTCCCGAAAATTATTACGTAATGTCCATCAGTAGTGGGATTGTTGGAGGGGCTGACGTTAACTGCTATTTGGCTAAAGAAATCGGAGAGACGGGAGTCAAAAGGATTGTTGGAGATAATTTCAAGAGTGTGAAATTCAAGAAAAAGGATAAGGTAGTAACTTTGGCTTCTTTGTACTTTTGTCAGTAATTTAAAATTCTTAAACATTACAGTTACTTCTGGTCATCCATAGACTCTCTTCCAAAGGGTTTGTTTAATGAAACAGAGCGATGAAGACGTGCAGAGTCTACTAACATATGAACTTGCTCCCTATCCGATGTCTCTGTTCTCCAACGAAGGGATGAGAAAAGGCACAAAATCCTCATTCTACAGTGCATTCATTCCATTAAACAATCTGTATATCGTTGGAAAAGATAAGTTTTTTGTTGTTGATGGGGGGTACCTTCTCCACAAAGTAACTTGGCCTCGAAATGTTTCCTTCAAATCTATTGTTAAAAGTTATGTTTCTTACATTCAAAAAAATTTTGGATCACAGGTCGCCGTTGTATTCGATGGGTATCTATCTGAGGAAGAACGGACTGGAACGGCAAGTGCAGAAAGAGTTCGTCGATCTAGAATGCACACTTCTACTGAAGTCATAGTTTCAGCAGAAATGTTAAACAGAGTCCCTCAGGACAAATTTCTGGCCAATGACAGCAACAAAAGCCGCTCCATTTCACTACTGAAAACAGAGTTTCAAAATTACAAAATTCAAGCTGACCAGGCAGAAGAAGACGCTGATGTCATGATTGTTACCTCAGCCATTTCGAGAACTCTAACTTCTGAAAGTGTCGTAATTGTTGGAGAAGATATTGACCTTCTCGTGATCATGACGGGCTTGGGGCACAAACACAAAAATCTGTTTTTCCAAAAACCCGGAAGAGGTAACATCGAAACCAAGTGGTTTTCCACAATGTCGTAAAAATACAATTACAAAAATGTTCTTTTTACTCATGCAATCAGCGAATGCAATACAACATCCGCTCTTTTCGGACAAGGAAAATCAAAGTTTTGTAATACGTTGAAAAAAACATGAGCAGCTTGAGGAAATAGCCTGTGTGTTCAATACACCAGAGACTACCCGTCAAGAACTCATCAAGGCTGGGGAGGAATTCATTATCGCACTGCACATTGGATGCATAGGCACCACACAGACATTGAATTCCTTGAGGTTCCATTTATTTGCGAAATCTGCCACAAAAAGCAAAGTCCATCTTGCAAGGCTACCACCAACGCAAGAGGCTGCGCAACATCATTTCCTCCGATGTTACCATCAGGTGCAAGCTTGGCTGGGAAACAACATCCTTCCTGAAGAATGGGGATGGGTTCGCAGGTCTGACGGTCTCTTACAGCCGGTTCAAATGTGCCAAAACCCAGCACCTGAATCCTTGCTGCATGTTGCTTCATGTAGCTGTACAAAGGGGTGCAGTAAGGCATGCTCTTGTCGAAAATCAGGACTGAAGTGCTCGGCAATTTTCAAAAACTGTAACGGGGTGAACTGCGAAAATGTGGATGACATTATTTACCCAGAAGAAGAGGATGATGAAGCTGATGTCTGGGAAACTGTCGACCAAACTAACAACGACGATGACTTCTACGACTATGTTGATGATGTCGCAAGAAGCTCGAAGGAGATCAAAGCTGTTGAAGAACAAGCAACCTGCTCGTCTGCTCCACCAGCTGAGGTTGAAGAACCAGACCCATCAAACTAGAAAGTGCTCCAGACGTCACTAAGTATAATAAAAATGTTACTGTACGTATTTTTTACTTAGATTCATGTAAATACCTACTTCTAATGTTCTCCACTTAAGTTCTAAATAGAAAATATTTTACAATCTTGTCAATTTTTTTACAATGTTACATTTGCAATTAATCATTATATATATCATGGAAACACCTATAATATAAACAAGTGTCGTTAAAGAGGATAAAATGCATCAAAAATGGTGTCAAAAGTTGGTTTTTACGTTTTTCCAAAGAGTTAAAAAAAAGTGTCATTTTTAAAAAGCCGTATCGCGCTTAATAATGGGTTTAGAAAAAAGTTTTTAAGACAAAATTTGTAGAGAATTTAATGTTCTTTCTTTTTATAATTAAATATGGTACACAAAAAGTTTATAGTTTTTGAGTTATAAGTAAAAAACGGAAAAAAGTCCAAAAATTTCGTGGTTTTTTGGCTCCAAAAAGTTTAGCCTCGAGATATTTTGTTGGGAAACCATTAATTCCTGTTATTAGCATCCCCATAAACAGTTTAAAAACATAAAATCTTCTACCAGAATTTTTGCATCTATTTATTTTATGAATATTTGACTGGACAATTTAAATTTTCATATTCTCCGGCTAACGAGCAAATGGGGGCAAAATTGTAATGTTGTTTTCTCTGTATTTTATCTTAAATGCTAAAAAGAACTGATTTTTTTAACATTTAAAAAAATGAATTACGTATAT
This sequence comes from Maratus michaelseni, assembly GCA_963931845.1. Lineage (NCBI taxonomy): Eukaryota > Metazoa > Arthropoda > Arachnida > Araneae > Salticidae > Maratus > Maratus michaelseni. The sequence goes on along the minus strand of OZ007589.1, from coordinate 454,719,358 downwards.
GAACGTAATCATTAAGAGTATTAATCGTTACTTCAGTCTTTAATATTGCATTATATCTTTAGAATTATATTAATTGAAATAATGCCTGCGTTGCAGTGAAACCTGGAGCTTAGTGAACATGTTAACACGGGCTTGTCAGTAAGGACTTATAAATGTGAAAACAATCAGAATGCTAATAATAAAATACATATATTCATTATTTATTACGCTGTTAAAACTTTTATTTCATGTTTGTGTGATAGTACGTAAGAATACTATTATTAAATTATCAGTAGAATATATTTTACAGTTAATGTTGTTCTGTTTGGGGGGGGGGGGGTCAATGTTAATGTATGAAGTTTTTTTTTTGGGGGGGGGGGATTTGCGTCATTGGGTTTGGGGGGGATGGTCACCACTGTTGGGGGGTCCTGAATGGACTTTTCAACAAGACAATGCCTCAATCCTCGTACCACATTCAACAAAACTTTGGCTTTCTCAGAAAAATGTTAAAGTTTTTGACTGGCCAGCTTTAAGTCCAGACTTAAACCAGATTGAGAATGTCTGGGGTATTTTAACCCACCAGGTTTACGACAATGGAAAGCAGTATGACTCTATTGAAGAACTTCAAGAGGCTATTGAGAAAGAATGGTACTCTTTGCCACCAGAAACCCTACAAAAACTAATAATTTCGATGGACGCACGTTTATTTGAACTAATCCAAAATCACGGAAAAATAATTTGTAAGTAAAAGTTCTGTAAAAATTATAAATCTGGTTGTTTTTGACATTAAAAAAAACTGTCTCAAAAGTTTATGCACAAACAATTTTTTTTATTATTTTTTACAATTATGTAATTTATTTTTTTCTACTTTTGATATAATTTATTTAAATAATGTTGCGAAATCTGCAAATAAAAAAAATGTTATTCATTCTAACTTTTTATAATTATTTGAAAATCGACATTTTATGCTTGTGCCTAAACTTTTGAGACAGACCTTAAAATAATTCTTACGTGTAATTTGTTTTGCGTAATATGTTAATGTAAACATGAAATATAAAAGTAAATTAAACTTAATGCGTGGAATGTACTTTAAATACTTGTCAAATAAATAAATTAATTTGCTTTATAGACAGATTTTATTTACGTACCAGGGTGGATAACACTAAGACATTTAAATTTTTCTTTAAAAGATATATCCCCTCCTCTCCTCCCCGCTGATGTGTAAATAAACTCTGCAGATGAGACAGATTTTTATTCCCAATTGTAATTTTTTAATGGTACTACTTCTATACGTGGGGTGCCAGCTTCTTTTACCATTATCAGGGTACCTTCTCGTCTGGAGAGGCATGCAAATTATATCTTTAAAAAATAATTATGATCTAATTACAATAAAAAGTTTAATATATCTTAAACGAAATCACCCGTTTTATTCAAAATTTTAATTCATTACTCGTGGATTAGTTTGTATTTTAAAAATACCGATTCAAATTAATCTTAATAAATGTACATTTAAATTGAGATATATTCATTAATCATAGTGTTCTATAATTTAGAGTAAAAACGCTTCTTCAACAAACAAAAAGTTGATTTTTTCCGATTAAAATGTAGCATGAAAATGTGATTTCAAGATTTGATGATCAATAGAAAAAGGAGACAGCTTTGAAATTATTCATTTGGTTTTCCATACACAAGTATTTCATTTGTTAGACTTACTTAAGATTTCAAGGATTACGCTCACGTACTAGATTGGAGTAAGCGAATTTCTAGAACCTTAATTTGTAATTATACGGACTGGATTTTAGAACGTCCTACGTCTACTTATTGTAATTCAAGAACTTGAGACGTGCTTTTATCTCAATTGTGAAACTAAATTGTAATCGATTAGAGCCTGCACTCTTTAATAACCTATTTAAGTGTCTGAATACATCTGTGGGCTTTAATTTGCTCTGATAATTGGAGCTTCAGTACATTTTTGTGTACTTTATTGTCTATTTAATTGTTCTTTTCCTCCGCAATATAGACACAACAACATTGCACCAGATAGCAGATATCACAACATATATATATATAGACAGTAGATATAACAACATCCAGCAAATCAATAAATATTAAAATGTCTTTATGTTTACTAATAATTTTATAGTTATATGTATATGAATAGACATAACAACATTACACCAGATAGTAGATATAACAATACACATACACACACACACACACACACACACACACACACACATATATATATATATATATATATATATAGACAGTAGATATAACAACATTACAGCAAACTAATAAATATTGAAATGTTTTTATGTTTACTAATAATTTTATTTCGTATTATTTTATTCATAATAGGATAAAAAGTAATTTCTTCACACCATTTATTTTTTGAGTACTACAATAAAATTTAATTCAGACAATTACTACAATAGACTTTTACAACTGATACATTCAATATTGTCATATATTAAAAATGAAATTGATTTTTACAAAGTTAGCGGAAAAGAAATTCACTAGACAATTTTATAGTATGAATACTGAAATAGTATGAATATAGTAGTATGAATACAAATAGTATGAAAACTGAATTTTCCTCATTCTGTAGTAGCAAAACAATACTGGGACAATATTTGTTGTATCAACTCTAATTTGGCCAATATTGACAATATTAGTATAAAATAATGCCAAAACATTGGTGTGTTTATATCCTGCAAGTATTGTGCCAATATTATTAAGAAACATTTCCTTTCTAATATTTTCAATGAAAGCCAATATTTCTGTAGCATGGGTATTTATTGCACATATGTCGAATATAAAGCGAATATTTATGTAATAGTTACATTTCTTTGCAAATAGTTTCATTGTAAAACAAATTTTGAATCAATATTGGTTATTAATATTATTTCATTGGAAGTATCTTTGACAAATGTAAAATGGGGCTTCAATATAACCAATTTAACAAATATTTGTTTGCCCTTAATGTTACTACTGCCCTTAATGTCTACTTCTTAATTAAATGAAAAATGTTTTCAGAGTCAGATAACATAGCTCTGAGATGGCATTCTGAGATTTTACACTGCATAAACAAAATGTTAGATTCCGGTGGGACGCACCTCCAAATTTAACAAAGCTTTTATGTAAAGACCATGAATTAAAGAAAAATGACAATATTTAATTAAATATATATATATATATATATATATATATATATATAGAAAATACTGTGGTAGCTTTTGAACAGTACACTTACCTTTTAGAAACCTGAAAATCTACACTGAAATAAAACTTATATCGCCTTCATCTAGAACGAATAAGTAGTCATTTTCCGAATCCCTAAACTAGAAATATAGATTTTCGAGTTATGTGAATAAGGTAAACAAATAAACTGAATAGACGACGAAATGATCGAGAATTTCTAGTGTATAGTTTTCTAGGTGATAAAACGATAAATTATATTATGAATCGTAGAAATTATCACTTGATTTCTAGAAAAAATTCATAAACTAGAATTATAGTTACTAAAACTAACCTCTTGCGTTCACATTTATTTGCAGAGATTTTTAAATAAGTTTGACTACGATAATATACACTGTTAAAAATCTGCAGCAAACTGTCCAGTCATTCAACCGTTTTTATAGATAACGGTTACGTGACCATAATTTGAAGCATTCTCATTGGTGAGAATAGAGATAAATTACGGTTATGTAACCGTTTTCTATTAAAATGGTTAATTGACTTGGCAGTTTGCTGCAGATTTTTAACAATGTAGGAAAACGCTATTGAATGTAAGTAGGGGAGGCAAGAACTTTCTAGCAAAGGGTACCAGAATTTATAAGGATGACATGGAACTATTTTTTTCTAGAGCCACAATTTAGTTTCTAGATGCCAGTGACAGAATATTTTCTCAGTGTATGTTCCTGTCATCTGTATCTTCTCCCCATTCATATCGTCCTCATCGTGTATGCATTTTTCTCCCAATTCTCCTTCTACATCATCATCGTTCCCATGGGGAAAAAAATGATACCCACTTCCTTTAAGGATGTTATCGGTGCCACAATTTTAAAATTTAAGAAAATATTTAATGATAGTTTGTTCTTTTATTTTCGGAAAAAATGTCTTAACCCTCTTGCACACATACGATTGTATTGCGTTTCAGATAACCCTTCGGCGTCAGCCCATCATCATCCATTTGTTCCATTAGAGCTTGACAAATACGGTCGCTAGGTCACCACTAGCGAACCAATATTTTTATCTGGCGACCAAGTTATTTAATTTACTGGGGTTTTTGGTGTTGTTTCTTTTTTGTACAAAAATTGACATAAGCTTTCTTCAAATGAGCACAAATGCCATCCCCCCTCGCTTTCCTAATATTAAAAAATAAACTTTGAAACTATATTCACACAAAAAATATTTTTAACTTTTGTTTTTAATTTGGCAAAAATAAGTTCATCAAATGTAAATTTTAAAATAATCAAATCAGAATTATTTGAGACTTCGACAGAAAAATAGGCGAAAACTTGTTTTCCAGCTTCACTGTATCGTCGATGCGCTTCTCAGCAGATATAGATTTTATAACATTCAACTATCCGGACATTTGAAGCATTCGGCAATCAGCATTTTCCGAACATGCCGGTTAATTGACTCATTACAGTATATATATATATATATATATATATATATATTTGAAAGATATATGATTTTGATAAGTTTCATTAGAAAACTTAGTTTATATTATCTTTCTAAATTATGTAACTAATAATTCTAAACAATGCCTGTTATTATTTCCCTAAATTAATCCATAAAAACGTTTGTGCTTTTTGAAAATTAATGACGAGGAAGGAGGGGGTGGTAAATATTTTTTACTGGCTACTAGAATTTTTTTCTGGCTACCAGATTTTATCAAATTTGCAAAGCCCTGTGTTCCACACTTCTCTGATATCACAGTTTAAAAAGTCTATTTAGGGAAACATCAAGGGGCTATAGTTGTGAAATTAGTCCTCTTGGGATAACAGTCAATACAGTATTGCACTGTTGGAATTTTTGCTTGGTGGACTTCTTCAAATGTGACAAAGATAAGAAGAGCAATCATAAGAAGAGTTTCTTCTTACGTTACGTTATTCAATATTACGTTAGTCAACATAACTAATTATATTTTTTCTTTTTCTATTTTTTTTGCATTGTTTAATAAAGTATTAGCAAATATTAATATACATCATATATACATTACAAATACGAGAAATACCAGATAGAGAGTGAAAAAAAAATGTATCTTCATTGTATAAGACGCATTCTTAAGGCACATTTTAAGTGTAAAAAATTGCGTGTTATATATAGGGAAATACGGTAATAGTCTTTAATTTGCATTAAATTTATTTATTTTTGTTGTTGTTGGTTGTATTTTTTCATAGCACTCAAAAATTTGTGCTGAAAATATAAGAAAAAACAAATATTTGTTTTGTGTAAGTTACTTGTGATTACTGATTATTTTATTATAAAATATATTGTAAATGTTTAAATAGAAAAGTTTTTAACGTATGCGTGCTAATATCTAAATATATCTAAATAATATATTTTTTTTTCAATTTAATAATATCATAAATTATAACACCTTGTAAAAATATATTTCTTTTTAAATGCTAAAAGGTGTAACTTAACAACATAATAAATACACAGTAAAATAACTTTTATTCGGTTGTTTGACATGTTTCGGCTCACTCCGAGCCCTTTTCAAAAACAAATGAGAATATTCCATAATTGCACGGTCTTTGAAGTTATTATTTAAAAGGCTATCATTTAATTTTCATGTACTTTTTAAAAAATTACGCATGTTATCTTTTATTTTTACTTGGTTGTTTATTTTCGTATCTGTAACCATGGAGTAATTCGAGCCACAATTAATCTAAAATAATATAAATAAATATATAAATATATATTTTTAACATTTCATTTTTCAACATGATTTATTTTTATGCAGTCTGCAGTTATTTCTTATATCTTTGAAGTAATTCTATACCAAACTACATAATTTTTAGTGTTAATGAAATAAAAAAGACGTAAATTATTTAATATAGTATTTGAGAAATGAGATGATATTTGGAGGCTACCAAACCTCGTTTTCAGTTTTTATTAGATTTGTTGGTACTTCTCTATTATCTCGTCGACCACTTTTCATAACAAAAAACTATCGCCAAACTGTAACGCCAAATAAACGGGAGAACGTTGCCATTGGAATATCAAAATAAATAAATAAATAAAATATAAGAATTTAAGGACACAGTTGTTATTTTAATTAATGAAATAACTCATAAATCAGTAAAACATAATGAAAAATACAGGCAAATGTCGAATTAAAAACCACTTGATGACATAACAAACACATATAATGCTTCTGACATCAAGTAAATAGGACTGCATTTTTGGCGTTTAATCTTACAGTTTGGCGATAGTTTTTTTTTTTATGAAAAGTGGTCGACGGGATAATAGAGAAGTACCGATTTTTTAGTGCTCTATACGTTTTCTTTTTATGCACTTCTGTAATATATTTTTATGTTACTACATGCACACTCTATTAAATGTATATTTTTTCTGTTTCTTGAAATGTACGTTTAAATAATACAAACTGTTTTCCTTCATTTCTATTAATAATAAAATATTAAAAGATGTTTTGCCCAATATATTTACCCCAACAAATTAATCTATCAATGATTAAATTTCTTATTCATCTAAATATAAACAAGAATTATTTTAAGAATCTTCTTTAATCTCTCTTTTTAATCTCTCCTTTTTTTTATTTCATTGCATCTTTTCCCTGTAATTCAACATCTAATGAAACATAAATCTGTTAGATAGTTAAAAAATGCTTAGCATTATGACGTATATGTATTGAAAAATTAAAAATAAATACAGCTTACGTAAGATTATTGTAATAAGTTAAATTAAGTAAGCATAAAGAAGTAAGTTGCTAAAGAATTTCTTTATTTTCCCAAGACAAACTGCATTTAAGTTTACTTTCATATAGTCATAATTTTATCAATAATTGTATGTATCTGTCTATTTATCAAACTATGTAAATTTCTCTTCTTTTAAATAATATTTATCTCCCTGGAAATTACTCAATTGAGTTCTATAGATTATCTGTCAATTTCTCTCTTCTCCAGTTTATGTGGAAAAGGAAAAATATGTATACTCATGTACAGATCCAAAACTAAAAACAAAATGCGAACCAGTTATCCTTTATCCAATTTAACGTTTCTTTTTCTAAAACGCTGGTTAAAATCATGCGTAGTAAATTTCATTAATTTGATCTGGACTGTATTGTGTTATTGATCGGTACTTGTCAACTTGAGATTAAAAAAATGTGTTTCAGAGAAGAATTCGGAAACATTATCTCGAAATAATCTGTTATAGATGTCAAAGTTAATATGATTTTCTAAAACTGAAATATCGTAAAATTTTATTTCGACATAAGAAATTAATTAACCTAATTTTTATCTGTTCATCATTTTACAACGATAAGAGTATTGTCCGTAAGTGACGGTTGCATCGATTTTCTAAATCATTTCATTTATTAATTGCAACTATTCCTTTTTGAAAAATTCATACTTTAATTATGCGAGTTACGTTTATACGATGTCGTACGTAAATAACTGTAAAGAGGTAATAAATTGAGTCTAATTTTAAGAAATAATTAATAATGAAATATTGCTTAGCTTGTTTATTGAGTATTCAGGATATTGATTCCATTAATATTTTTTAACTGTCTTTTAAACAAAACAAAAGAAATTCGTTTTAGTCGCTAATTGAAATGGAAAGAATGCATTCAATATTTAATATTTTGTTGTTTAATAATTCTTAAATATGGCGTAATTTATTTGTGGAAGAAACGGGTCTACTAAAACGGACTGACTGATTTTAAAATTCAATAACTTCGAAACGATGACAGATTAAAAAAAATTCTTGCAGGAGAGTATTGTAAGATGTCAGGAGTTTTTTTTAACTGAGATTGCTTATTTTAGTTCGAGTTACCAGCAATAGATGGCGCTGCGAACGATATGAGTGCAATCCAGGCCAAAACTAAAATCCCCCAGCATTGATGCCAACCAAGGAGGTTCAATACGTGGAGTGGGTCTCATTTGCTAATACAATCTTGTTCTTAGAGCCCGATTTTGAATAAAAGTTTATTGACGAATGAGACCCACTCCATGTACTGAACCTCCTTCATTCGAATCAATGCTGGGTGATTAGCACTTTCCAACCTAGTTGAAAAGTGCTTATGACTTCGGTTTGTCTGGCCGTATGGCCGTCTGCCGTCTGGCCGTCGGGCCGTCTGCCGTCTGCCGTCTGTCCGTGCTCTAACTCCCGTAAATATGCTTGGATTGCTCTGCAATTTTTATATGTTATTGTCGTTATCTATATCATGTTCCCTATTTCAACGGAAGTGTGTAGCGCTAATAGTTTTTTTACAGGGACACTCAAAAGAATTCCGTTACATTGCGGTCTATGGGGAAAAATCATTTGCGGTTTATTTAAATAATGTTTCACTATTTTAAACGCATTGAAATTTATATGTATCACTAAGGTGCCTTAGAAGAAGCTTAATATGGAAAAGGGTGTGCACTTATGGTGCACACACAATGGTGCACAAGGGTGATAGCACTTATAGTTACTTTACAGGGACAGTCAAAAGAATTCCGTTACATTACGTCTATGGAGAAAAATCGTCTGCGGTTTGTTTAAATAATGTTTCACTATTTTAAACGCATTGAAATTTATATATATTACTAAGGTACATTACAAGAGGCTTACTACAGAATAGTGTGTGTATAGCAGTCATCGTTCATTTACAGGGATACACAAAAGAATTCTCTACTGTCTGTTAACAATAATTCCTGGAAGTGCGTTTTAAGTTACTGAACGCGATTTTAATTTTAACTCGCTTTTTGTCTATTACGTGGTGTGTATAAATTCTGTAGATCCTATACTTGGAAGCACAAAAGTTCGCGAACACATTTCCGTTTATTGACAGAAACTCCAGACGGAGAATTTTAAACTGTGCTACGCGTTTCCTAACTAAACTAAAATTTAGCATCCTATATAGTATATATAGAAATCTATAGATCATATACAGAGCTGAATAAAAGTATTCGGATATTTTTCCGAATATAGTATCTGGTGGAAATTCTTGAAATTATGTTTTTAAATATGTTATGCGTTTTCCAAATTGTTTACTTAGATGTTATCTTTTAGCTTATTAAACGGTATGTTTTGTAAAATTATTTTGGAAACGTTGGAAAGTGCTACATAATCTATGATTGACGCATGATTTTTCGTTCTTGTTTTTGTTTTTGTCTCGATTGGATGTGTATTGCTCGCAGCGCCATTTATTACTGATAATTCGGACTAAAATCAGGAAACGCAGTAAAAAAAAAAAAAAACTCCTGACATTATACATTACTCTCTTGCAAGAATTTAATATCTGTCACCGTTTGGAAGGTATTGAATTTTAAAATCAGTCAGTCCATTTCAGGACACCCGGTATGTTTTCACAACAGTTAATTTAAGAAATAAGAAAAAATGCAAACACTCCAAGCTTCTTTTGGAAGTTTCAATCAGCTGATTTAAAACATTTAGACCGGGAGGCGGCAGCACAGACAATCACCTCTTCGATTTCATGGCTGAAATTCCAGAATTAGTTAAAACTCGATTCGCATATTAAAACGCAATCGGTCTGCCAAGTCATATCTTGGTGGAAAACACCTTAAAACCCGATTTTAGCGGTTAACTCGTAGGTTTACCATTGTGTTTTCCTGCACCCAAAGCTATGAAAACATGGAAGACTGGGAGCAGGAATATACAATGGTAAACCTACGAGTCAACCCCTAAAATCGGGTTTTCGGGTGTTTTCCACCAAGATATGATTTGGCAGACCAATTGCGTTTTAATATGCGAATCAAGTTTTAACTAAATCTGGAATTTCAGCCGTGAACTCGATGAGGTGATTGTCTGAGCTGTCGCCTCCCGGTCTAATTTACTTGATTTTTTTTTTCTTTTAAGAAACTTCAAGTGCCTATGATGGCAATTTTGAGGAACAGAAAGGTTTGAAATGACGGAAAAAGTATATATTTGTTATTATTATCTATATTATAGAGTACAAATGTGTCCGTGCGTAACTCTGACGTCATTTTGATGTTTTCAACATCAGACGATTAAATTTAGCTTTTACTGCAATTTTTTTAAACTTCGAAACATCGCATATTGTAATTTTTACACCGTCGATTTCGAAAAAAATGTATTTTCAAACGCAATTTGTTTGAAAACTATATCGCAATTTGCTTGAAAACTCTATCGCAATTTATTAATTTTTACTTTCTTCTATCTTTACAAGAAAAAAGTATTGGATTCACGAAAATTTTCGACGAATTTATACGCTTTAGAAGGTCTTGAACACGATTTGACTACTTTTAGAAAATATCTGTCTGTGAGTATGTCTGTCTGTCTGTTTGTAACAAACATTTGTTTGGGTGGGAATTTAATAAAACTTTAGATTCAATTCGTCGCTAATATAAGTTGGTGCTGATTAGTTTTTGGTGTAAATCGCCCAACAGGCGGCGCTGCTATGCTACAGTTTTCAAGATTTTCCTGATGGCTATATCTCAAGGACTAATGCACATAATTTAATCAAACTTCAGATTCTGTTTTACCTTGACATAAATAGACGATAATTACGTTTTGGTGTAAACAGTCTAACAGGTGGCGCTGCTATACTATTTTTTTCATGCTTTTAACGATAACTATATCTCAGGAACTAATGCACTGAATTTGATCAAACGTCAGATTCAGTTAGACGTTGACATAAGCTGTTGTTAATTAGGTTTTGGTGTAAATCTCCCAATAGATGTCACTGCTGTGCTGCATTTTTCTGGATTTACACGTTTTTAGCGATAGTCATATCTCAAGAACTAATGCACAGAATTTAATAAAACTTTAGATTCAGTTAGACCTTGACATAAATTGGTGCTGATTCGTTTTCGGTGTATGTGAAACTTGTATCAGATAGAAGAAAGTTTTGGGATTCGCACATCCTACTAGTTTTAAGAAATTTTAAAATAATTTTAAAGCATGAATTTTTTAAAAGTCTATCTCTATTGGATGCAGACGATTACGAAATATAAATCCGTTTCATCTTAAAATATTATAAATGGTTCAGTGCTTATATACCACAAAAAGTATCCCTTTTAATAAATTTCAAAACTTTATTAGAATACATAATCGCTATTTTTTTCATTTAAAATTATTTTTGCTGTTGTTAGTGGGTAATCTAAAAAAACACATTATAAAAGTTTTCGATAATAATAATAATGATAATAATAAAAGACTATTATCCCGTAGACCACTTTTCATAACAAAACCCTATCGCCAAACTGTAAGATTAAAGGCCAAAAATGCAGTCCCATTGACTTGATGTCAGAAGCCTTATGTCATCAAGTGGTTTTTAATTCGACATTTGCGTGTATTTTTCATTCTGTTTTACTGATTTATGAGTTATTTCATTCATTAAAATAACAATTGTGTCCTTAAATTCTTATATTTTATTTATTTATTTTGATATTCCAATGGCAACGTTCTCCCGTTTATTTGGTTGTTACAGTTTGGCGATAGTTTTTTGTTATGAAAAGTGGTCGACGGGATAATAGAGTAGTACCAGGTTTTCACCTATATTCTGTAACCCAGGAAGCCCGGGTTGGATTCCCCCCTTTTTTTATGTTTGAATCTTTAAGAAATCAGTAAAGTTGTTACAATAGAAAAAATCCCAAAATTACGATCACGCAAAGCAGTAAACGATGATTCTCAAAGCTAGCTATATCTGCAAAGAGCAAATCTTTAAAATAAGTTATCTCGAAACACTGTTTATCAGCGTTCTTCCAAGATGACTGCACTGTAAAAAATGACCAATGTTTCTTATTTTATGAAAATATGCTATAACCATGAACGAAAATATAATATAATCTGAGCTATCCGAAATTTCAAATAGCATGTTACATTGTCTTTTGAATCCCCAGAAACGAATACATTTTCAAAATTTAAAGAATAATTTATAAAAACAAATTATTTTTCGCTGCCCGAATTTTTCAGAAACGTTTCCGAAGGGTTTTTATAGTGCATTAATTAGTGTCCTCAGCCTGGAATACCTGTTTTTCGAATGCTATCAATTATGAAGTAAACATTTTCATGCTTAAAAAAATGTTTAACAGACAAACATGCAAAATTAACAGCGTTAACAATAACATTAAAATTAAGATTATTTCTTTACTCTTTCATGTATAAATTAACTTATGCGGCTGAAAACGTGTACTTGAGAATGGATCACATTCGAAAAACAGGTATTCCAGCCTGAGGACAATAATTAATACACTATAAAAACCCTTCGGAAACGTTTCTGAAAAATTCGGGCAGCTAAAAATAATTGGTTTTTATAAATTATTCTTTAAATTTTGAAAATGTATTCGTTTCTGGGGATTCAAAAGACAATGTAACATGCTATTTGAAATATTGGATAACTCAGAAGATAATAATATATTTTCGTACTTGGTTATAGCATATTTTCATAAAATAAGAAACATTGGTCATTTTTTACAGTGTGTTTAAAAAAGTAAGCGGATTAACATGTTTATTTATATATATTTTTAAATAAACGAAATTAAATTTTCTACAAACTCTATCTGAAAAAACAAACATCGTTTTTTCAAATTAAAAAAGAAAAAAAATCTCATCGATTTTAATGGATTTTGAATTTTTTATTTATATTTTTAAATTATTATTATTTTTTTGTTTCAGGTATAATTGAGAGACACCGTACACTGTAAAAAAAAATCCTGAGCTTACTAAAATTTTTGTAGTATATTTTTATTCCACAGATTTTTTTAGTAACCAGTACTATAAACCAGAATCGTTGCTAGCTGTTTTCTAGTAATGTTGCTAGCTGTTTTTTAGTAATTCTTACAGATTTTCTTGTAACTGAGTAAGAATACAAATTAAATTTTAGTAATTGCAAAGATCAGTGAGAAAAACTAAAATTGTTTTAGTAGATCGACCCATTTTTTTAGAAGGGTAAAATAACGACTGTAAAATATATAACTTGGACTCCTATCGTGGCAAAACTAATTTTACAAGATTAATTTTGTTCTACAATATTAAAACATTAGTTCTTGTTTTCTACAAATTAAAAGACTTTTTGCATTTCTATAAAACATAAATAAATAAATGCAAAAAGATGCAATAGTCTAAACTAATTACAGGCTTCATAATTAACGATCAAACTTCAATCAAGCTTCGTCGTTTTAAATCTTTTTAGTGCCCTTAATGAAGATTTTTCAAAATACTTAGAAAATGAAGCAGTAAATTAGCCATTTAAAAATTTTCAAAATTTAAATTCGTTAGCCGAGGCATGAAAACACCGAAAAAAAAAAAACCTTCGTTAGACAAAGAATTTGTTAACCGAGGCATTCGTTCGCCTAGGTGTTACTGTACTTACTTACGTGAAAATACCTTACAAATTACGATAAAATAAATTATTTACAGTATAAAATTATTAATTGCTGCTCAGATAAATAATTCTTCAAAGCCTTATACTAATTATATCATTTTCCAAAAATATCTATTGTAAAAAATTATTTACTGGTATTGGATTAATGTCAAAATCATGATTTTTTTTTTTCATTTGCATATACAGAAAATATTATGAAACTGAAAAATAAATGCGGTTGGACAATCTATTTTTAAAAAGAAAAGAAAAAAGAAAAAAGAAAGAAAAAAAGGAGAACGATATTTGTTTTGTTTTGTAAATATAGTTTTTTTTTTTTTTTTTTTTTTTTTTTTTTATCTGGGAAGCTTCCGAAGCTGAGTAATAATTTGAAATTAAAATTCTCACATTGTTTTCCACCTAATTAAATTCTAAAATAATTAAACTTCATTAAAAAAAATCTTGATTCTTGAAAATTACCCTTTTTAAAAATCTTTATTTTAAGCCCGCTATTTTTTTTTTCAAAGGCAACAATTTCTTTAATGTCTCATATATTTAGCATATATTTTTAAAAATAACAATGACATTTTCATTTTCAGTGTACGAGAAGATTATACGTTTTGTTCGCAAAAAAAAAAAAAAAAAGAAATAAAAGAAAGAAAAAAAGAAAAGAAAAGAAAATATTTACAGATCTTTTGAGATAACTTCTGTTTTATTTCATTTTAAGTGTGTTAGAAAACTCGAAATGTAACTTCAAAATCTTTATTTTAAGCCCACAAATAACAATGAAAATTTCATTTTCAGTTTATGAGAAGATTATACTTATTATTCGAAAAAAAAAAAAAAGGAAAGAAAGAAAATATTTACAGAGCTTATGAGATAACTTCTGTTTTATTTCATTTTAAGTGTGTTTGAAAATGTCTCATATATTTAGCATATATTTTTAAAAATAACAATGAAAATTTCATTTTCAGTTTTCGAGAACATTATACGCTTTCTTCGCAAAAGAAAAAAATAAAGAAAAGAAAATATTTACAGATCTTTTGAGATAATTTCTGTTTTATATTTCATTTTAAGTATGTTAGAAAACTAGAAATGTAACTTCAAAATCTTTATTATTATTTTTTTTTTTTACAAGGCACCAATTTCTTTAATGTCTCATATATTTAGCATATATTTTTAAAAATAACAATGAAAATTTCATTTTCAGTTTATGAGAAGATTATATGTTTTGCTCGCAAAAGAAAACTAGAAAAAGAAAGAAAGAAAGAAAACAAAAGAAAATATTTACAGATCTTTTGACATATAACTTCCGTTTTATTTCATTTTAATTTTAAGTATGTTAGAAAACTAGAAATGTGACTTCAACATCTTTATTTTAAGCCCGCTATTTTTTTTACAAAGGCACCAATTTCTTTAATGTCTCATAATTAGCATATATTTTTAAAAATAACAATGAAAAATTCATTTTCAGTTTATGAGAAGATTATATGTTTTGTTCGCAAAATAAAACTAGAAAAAGAAAGAAAGAAAGAAAATAACAACAAAAAAAATATTTACAGATCTTTTGAGATAACTTCTGTTTTATTTCATTTTAAGTGTGTTAGAAAACTAGAAATGCTACTTCAAATACTTCCCCAATTTTTCTCACCATTTGCTGAGTGACGGGATGATGGAGAAATCGATAAATATTGCGAAATCAATGAGCTGTACATTTATGGGTACCATAAATTTAAAGCTCGAATTCAATTTCCGGTGGATGTTTTAGGAAACCAGTTATTTGTTGGGTACTGTCTGAATTTTTTTTCACACCTATTTTTGTTTTTTTAATAAATGTAGCGATAAAACTTTCTCCAAAAAAGCGTAAAGTGGAAAATTAGTTTTTGTGTTTTATGTTTGTTTACTTTCTTTCTTTCTTTTTTTTTTTTTTTTTTTTTTTTTTTTGTAAAATAATAGGATAAAGCTTCTTTTATTTATTTTTTTTTAAATTATGCTTCTATTTAGCTGACTGTGAAGTAGTTTTTATAACTTAAAGAAGTTACAGATTTTGGATTAGATGTATCAGTAAATTACAAATTTCGTAAAAAACATTGCATCATAAGAATTAAAATAATCACTAATAATTTATCTATACTTATTCAGAGCGACATATAAATATTATAAATGTGATTAACTAGATATGATCCCACTAACGAAGCATTTGTTTTCGCTCCCAGGGCATTTCAAAATATTGAGTCCATCATTAGTGACTACAGAAGTTTTGGAATATTCTATATTCATACAGTTTTTTCAATGTAGTTTAATTTAAGGTTCTTGACCCCATTCCTTGATTAATTTTAAATAGTGATTTTAAAATTCTGTCTGAAAGTAAAAAAAGGTGACAAAATAGTACTGAAAGCACAAACGAAATAAACTTTCATACATTCATATCTGATATCATAGAGATATACAGTGGTGGCGAAAAATTTGGACACTTTTTGAAAGTTTCATGTTTTTCAACTTTGTGTGCTTGTTAGAATATATTAATTTTCACTTAAATACAAACGTTTATATATCGAATTGAAGGTAATTTAATGTAGAATTTAATAATAAAAACAGTATTACAATATCTGTATCACAAAAAAAGTTATGCTCATTTTAGTAGAACAAACAAACACAAATCGTTTTGAATAAGGACGTGTTTTGTAATAAAAGCGTACTAGCCAATCACAAACACTGTTATGAGGACCAATCAAATGTCTGTAACTATAGTTTAGGTCATTTGGATGGTAAAAGAGTTATTGTTGTGGAAATACTTTGCGGAATGATGCATACTAGTACAATTAAATAGAGTATTGCTGTTTTTGAATATTTAAAGCCCTTTTTTTAAATTAAACTAATTTTAAACAATGTCATCAACAAGAAGAACTAATCGGACATCTACAAAAAGAAGCCGAATTGTCATATTGAGAGAAAATGGCCTCTCTTATGCTGAAATTGCAAGACAAGTTGGTGGTTCAGTGACTTGTTATGGTGTACGAAATTTCTGTTTACGTTATGAAAAAACGAAATCAGTGGAAAATAAGGCCAAATCAGACCGAAACAAATGCACAAGTGCTACTGCCGATAGAAAAATTAAACGGCTATGCCTTCAATATAGAAAAATTTCATCAGATGCCATTAGATGTGAAATGAATACAGCGGGTATTGCAGTAAGTTGAAGAACAATAAGAAGAAGGTTATCAGGATTTGGACTACAAGCTAGAATTCCAGGAAAAAAAAAAATATTTAAATCAAAAGCAATGCGAAAAACGAGTTAAGTGATCAAAAGAACACATTAAATGGTCAGAAAATCAATGGAAGCAAGTAATCTGGAGCGACGAGAGTAAAATATCGCTCTTTGGTAGTGATGGTAGAAAATACGTGAGACGTAGAGTAGGAGAAGCACTTCATCCTGATTGCATTGAAGCAACTACAAAAAACCCAACAAATGTCATTATTTGGGAATGTATGTCTGCAGATGGTGTGGGCCGAATTTAAGTGATTGATGGCATCCTGAATGCCAAAAAATACATCGAAACTGTCCTGGAACCAAAATTGATACCTTCCATCAGGGATCTCTTCCCCAACAACGCACCATTTATTTTTCAGCAGGATTCAGCTCCATGCCACACAGCAAAAGTATGCAAAGCATGGTTTCAAAATAAAGGCATAGATATGTTACCATGGCCAGGAAACAGCCCTGATCTCAATCCAATTGAAAATTTGTGGCGACGTATGAAGTACGAAAAAAACGTCCATCCAATAAAAGACAACTTATTGAAGCTATAATTGATTCTTGTCACCATGTGATTACGAAAGATGAACTCCAAACACTCGTTCACTCGATGAAAAGACGCTGTGAAGCTGTCTTCAAAAATAAGGGTTATCCTACTAAGTATTGATTGTGTAAGTATCACTTGATTTTGTAATACAGATATTGTAATACTGTTTTTATTATTAAATTCTACATTAAATTACCTTCAATTTGATGTATAAACGTTTGATTTAAGTGAAAATTAATATATTCTACAAACACACAAAGTTGAAAAACATGAAACTTTCAAAAAATGTCCACACTTTTGGCCACCACTGTAAAAAACTAATCCATTCATTTCAATCACTTAATATTTTCCACTCAAAGTAAAATAAATAAATAAAGAAAATGATGAAGCACGCAGATAAAAACCCAACGATAATTTTTCTCTCATCTCTTAAAACAAGTGACCTAATTTATGACTCTTAAGTTTCAAGTTTATCATGCAATAGAGATTTATTACCTCGTTATAATCGTTCTCTTCTAATAATGTGAAATATGTTTATAATTTGTTATTTGTGATTATGCCATTATAAACTTATTACAGAACTAAAACATTTAAAAGGACAATTATTCAACGTCAATTTGTTTCAAAGAAATGATGCAACTTTACTCGTAACTTTCCAAACTTTGTGAAAATGAGTCAGTGTATTACTATCCTTCATTCTGTAAAGTCACAGAAAAAATGTTTCCTGATGCTATAATTAATATAATTCTAAATGTAAACCTTTTAAAATTTTAAGTAATGTAAAATATAATTTTTAAAATCAATCCAAACGTGAACTTATTTATTCAATGTGAATTGTGCATTAATATAATTTTTTTTACAAGTTTTATTTCAGCGGTGGTGCATCTAAATAGAATTATTCAAGAAGTGATTATAATAAGTTATCAATTATTGGAAGTATATAAATCAGTGGATACTACTAAAATTGGATAAACCATAGAAAAGGTAAGCAATTCCTTTTCTTTCTGCATGTTGAAGACCAGAGTTAATTTTAATTTGAAGAATTTAATATTCTGATGTTACGCGCTTACCTCGTTGGCCTCGCCCCTTCAACAACCACTGTATATTTTAGGTTACCTTTTTTTACATTAATATACTACAATTGGAATAATATATATATTCATATTTTTTTAATGTAGTATCATTTAAGGTTCTTAATCCCATTCCGTAATTAATTTAAAGTAATGATTTTAAAATTCTGTCTGAAAGTATAAAAGGTGACAAAATGGTATTAAAAGCCAAAATGAAATAAACTTTTCATATCTGTTATCATAGAGAAAAAAAATTAGGTTACTTTTTTTTTACATTAATATGCTACATGTGGAATATTATATATTCTTACAGTTTTTTTAATATAGTATCAATTGAGGTTCTTAACCCCAATACGTAATTAATTTAAAATACTGATTTTAAAATTCTGTCCGAAAGTAAAAAAGGTAACAAATTAGTGCTAAAAGCTAAAATGAAATAAACTTATCATAGATAAATATATATTTAGGTTATCTTTTTACATTAATATGCTACATTTGGAATGCTATCTATTCCTACAAATTTTTTAATGCAGTATTATTTGTTTCTTAACCCAATTGTCATAATTAATTTAAAATAATGATTTTAAATATATTTCTGAAAGTAAAGAAAGGAGACAAAATAGTACTAAAAGCATAAATGAAATAAGCTTTCATGTATTTATAGCTGTAATCACAGAGAAATATTTAAAACTATGTTCGATAAGGAATGGACAGCCTTAAGATCAATAAAAACTAAATAATGAACATATTTAATGAAATAGCTGTAAAAACGTTAGATAAATCAGTATTCCATTTAATACGTCTAATATATCATTCATTCTACGATTTATCATAAACAGATACAAGTGTTGTTTTAGTTCTTGTTTCTGATTATTTTAAACGCTCGTTTTTTTCTCTTTAATAATTGTTAATTTAAAGCACTTTTTAATTGCAGTCGCTTAATTATTTCAGAAACAATTACCTTTATTTATTCTATACAAAAATGTTTAATTATAGCATCGTTAGTAAATAGACGAATGTTTGTCATTAAAAAATTTCAATATTTATTCTATTTGTTATTGTAGTGAATACACAAAACGTACACATTAAAAAGAGAAGCTATTTGTTAGATTTAAAAATTAAATGCATTTGCATTCCTTTGTTTCCAATTCCTTGAGTTAAGATCCAAATTCTATAAATTCATTTCAATCGAAAAAATGAAATGTTAACTGAGTTTTATTTTAAATTATGACGGTAAGTGCGGGTGAACGCTCTGACATAAATTTCTATTATACAATAATTTTTAATTTGTTTTATTTATGTATGTGCCATTAAAAAAAAGAAAAGAAGTATATGTATGATAATTAAATTTTCACTGCCTTTCATAAAGTATTCACATAAAGTTAATTAATATGGATTTTTATCAAACCTTAAAATCATTTGTGTACAATGCAAGGCAAATATTAATGAAAAATACTATAATTGTCTGAAATTTCGATTATTTCGTATTTAATTGAAACAATGAAATAAATATCTAGAGTAATGAAATAAAAATATCTCTAGAGTAGAGAATATCTCTAGAGTAGCGAATAATCTCTAGAGCAGGTCGTGAAATTTCAGTTGAAAAGGTACTATCCAGACTAAAATTTTTGCTCGTCACTATTTTACATTCATTCAGACAGCAACGTCGGCCACCACACCTGCCCATAAAATGAACTATTTATGACAAACTGAATTCAAATTGACCAGTGTTAGAAGGAGCTGTCTGTTAAATCCAGAATATTTTACATTCATGAAAAATATGAACAATTTTTAAAATGTTAAAAATTTGGGAGAAAGCGAATAATCTTTAGCGTGTTACAAGCAGCTGCTCTTAGGTGGTGAAACCTGATTCACTTCGCGCAGGAGTGAAGAGCGATCAGATTCGGCCCCGGAAGCGAAAAAAGCGGCCTTGGCGCTTGGGCGGTGCGAAAGCGGGGGAACAAATGCAAACGGGGAAAGTTCGTTCCTTCCATAGAAGAGAAATGGAAGTGGGTGACGCCGCATTTTTTCTTCTTTTGGAAGGTAAATGCCGTCGCTTGATTTTAAAACACTCTCGTGTGTCGCTGGATTGAGGCACGATATTCTGAGCGTATACAGTTTGATTTGAAGCACAACATTTCAAAAGACGAAACTTACTCGCCAACCTTAAATATTTTCTCGCCAATGGCGAAATTTCGCGCCCTGCTCTAGAGTAAAGAATAATAAAGAATATCTCTAATATAATAGAGAATATCTCTAGAGTGAAGAAAAAAATATTTTTATCACATAAGTTTAAAAAATCGCAGTATTATTACTAGGGAAAGAAAGGTAAAATCTCATACCTTGTTATTAGCTGCTTTTTGAAGCCAGAATTTCCAACTGAGTTTAATGAGACTTTACGTACATACTCTGCATTTATACTTGCACTATAATATCATTATATGATTAAATAATTACATTTTTAATCATATAATAAGATCATTAATAATAATTAAAATATAGATAAAAATGCTTAAGTGATACAAAAAGAACATAAAAAGACTTATAATTTTTTTTTTTTTTTTTTTTTTGCGAGAATAGTTTGTTTATTGTTGTAGTTCTTGATTATGGTGCCGTTTCAGCGTTGAAACATATGTTGATGTTTATATTAAAAAGTTTTTATAAACTTTATATATATATATATTACCTACTGGTCAGTAGACACTATTAACACTTAAAATTTATTTTCACACTTTTATTCACTTTGGTTTATGCCTCCTTGTAAAATGCGATTTGAATTCGGGCAAATATAATATAAGGGTCGCCCAAATGAAAGTGGCATTGCTGTAATAACTCCGCCATTTGAAGAGAAAGATGACTCCGCATGCTCATATAGAGGGCGCAGAGTGCTGGGAATGCAAGTTATATCGTCAGATCCCGCCAGATGCGTGTGTGATAGCGTGGAAGCACATTAAAAGCCATCGTTCGCATCACGGATGCCTCCAAACGGTGTCAACGCGCGATCGTGCAATTTTTAAGAGCGGAAAATGTGAGTGCTAGGGAAATCTATCGTCGAATGCAAAATGTGTATGACATGAAGTGTATGTCACGCAGATCGGTATTCCGAAGGTGTAGGGATTTTCGTAGTGAAAGAAGCAGTACTGGTGATAGGTCACGACCTGGTCAAGCGCATGTTGTTATCACCAAGCACCTACAAGGTGACAACCTACAAGGAGACTTTGTCTAGCCTATCTGTGACGTCTGTATTGCTTCTTTCTTTTTTATACTAATTTGTATTAATACCATTAAACCATTTCTCAAACTGACTGTAGTGCCACTTTCATTTAGGCGACCCATACATATATTTTCGAATCTAGTGTATTGTATTTGAATTGACGATGTGCAATCGTAAAAGAAAAAAAACATCCTATTCTATTTTATCATCACACTGTTAGAAAGAGATGCGAGAGGCATTATTTGACTGGGAATTGGGTATTCTTTCCGGATATGATTGCAATTTTTGAAATAAAGGGTCGTCTACATAAGCATTGTATTAACTTTCATTTTTCAAATGAAAATATCCACTTTTGACATTTTAGTGAAACTCCTGGGATCAAAAGAGCCCGGAAAAGTATGTAGTTTATGCATTTTCCTTAAATATTCATAAAGTTATTAGAAATGTGTTAGGGTTTATCTAAATAATTAAAACAATAAAATAAAGATTTTATAGGAAAAAGGTATACAACATTTAATTAGTAATCGAAAAAAAAAAAATATATATAAACGTTCTAAATATGAAACAGACTTATTTAATATTAAAAAAATCTATAATTTTTTTTTTATTCCTCTTTAAGATTTTTTAAAAATATGAATGCAAACGATAACAGGAGAAGGTCGCCTTAAACCGGCGAAAGGTAGGATAATCTCAAAAACTAATGACAGGAATGAGTTGTAAAAGCACATAGCCATATTTTCGACGATGCTGATTTTGATTGTAAAAATTAATGTGATGATAATTCATAATTTTTAAATAGGAATTTATTAATAATTTTTGTAACGAAATATATGTTTTTGTATTAAAAAGTTTTTGGATTGAAGAATTTAGACCCATTCAATGTATTTAAAGGTTTTCTTTCTTTCTTCTTCTTTTTTTAGCACTTTCCAACCTAGTTGAAAAGTGCTTATGACTTCGGTTTTTCTGGCCGTCTGGCCGTCTGTCCGTGCTCTAACTCCCGTAAATATGCTCGGATTGCTCTGCAATTTTTATATGATATTGTCGTTATCTATAGCATGTTCCCTATTTCAACGGAAGTGTGTAGCACTTATAGTTTTTTTTACAGGGACACTCAAAAGAATTCCGTTACATTGCGGTCTATGGGGAAAAATTATTTGCGGTTTATTTAAATAATGTTTCACTATTTTAAACGCATTGAAATTTATATATATCACTAAGGTGCATTAGAAAAAGCTTAATATGGAATAGGGTGTGCATACCACTTATAGTTACTATACAGGGACAGTCAAAAGAATTCCGTTACATTACGTCTATGGAGAAAAATCGTCTGTTGTTTATTTAAATAGTGTTTCACTATTTTAAACGCATTGAAATTTATATATATTACTAAGGTGCATTACAAGAGGCGTACTACAGAATAGTGTGTGTATAGCAGTCATCGTTCATTTACAGGGACATACAAAAGAATTCTCTACTGTCTGTTAACAATAATTCCTGGCGTTTTAAGTTGCTGAACGCGATTTTCAATTGAACTCACTTTTTGTCTATTACTGGGTGTGTATAAATTCTGTATTTCATATACAGGGTAGCACAAAAGTTCGAGAACACATTTCCGTTTATTGACAGAAACTCCAGAAGGAGAATTTTATACTGTGCTACGCGTTTTCTAACTAAACTAAAATTTATCATCCTATATAGTATATATACAAATCTATAGATCATATACAGGGTTGAATAAAAGTACTCGGATACTTTTCCGAATATTGTATCTGTTCGAAATTCCTGAAATTATGTTTTTAAATATGTTATGCGTTTTCCAAATTGTTTACTTAGATGTTATCTTTTAGCTTATTAAACGGTATGTTTTGTAAAATTATTTTGGAAGCGTTGGAAAGTGCTACATAATCTATGCTTGGCGCATGATTTTTCGTTCTTGTTTTTTTTTATTTTGTAGGAAGATATAAATTAAAGCTTATCACTTGGATATAACATTAGCATTCACAAACATTGATATTTTTTAACTTAAGGTAAAGCTAGGAGAGTCTGCGCACAATTCAAAAGAATAACAATAAAAAATCTAAATATTAATTTTTTGCTAAACTATTCCTGAATAATTTTTACTTCATTTGTTTTTTATGCATTTCCAATGCTATTTTGTTGTTATGTTGTAATTTAATAGAACAGTTGTAATAAAACCAAGAAAGTTAGTTTGCGCACTCTGTCCTTACAGGGTTGGTGTGATTGCGCACATGGGTAGGAGAGATTGTTACTAATAATCACTACCATTAAATTGTTAACAATAATAATTATACCTAAATGACATTGTTGTAAGGTTTTTGTGAACAAATATTATTGTATTAGGAATGAATATTTCAACCTAATGATTAAAGAATCAGAAAAAGGAAATAATTTTAAAAACGATTAAAAATTTTTAATTAAAGGGAAAGAAATTAAAGAAGCAGAAAAAGCAAGTCCAGATAAGATTACAAAATAACATTAAGTTACTTGATAACACGTTTAACTTAAAATTAGTCCATTTTAATTTTTCATTTTTTTATGCAAATTTATCAATAAGCTGCGTAATCTCTCCTAGCATGGAAACTAATGGGAACAATGCGCCATCTCTCCTAAGTAGCAGATGCGCAAACTCTCCAATTTCGATAGGACAGATTGCGCGGCCTTTTATTTAAACATGGCCGCTATTAAAACGAACCGTTGGTGTTCACACTCTTAGTCAAGATTAGTAGCTTATGAGAAATCGTTTAAGTTTAAAATATTTTTATACTACTGACATTGTATAGAAATTCTGACGAATAGCTATGAAAATTCAAGCACTGATTTTGGGAAAACAAAACAAAATAGCAATGTTTTATCTTGGACGCTCAGAACAATCAACATGCACTTTCAAGTAGACACTCCACTACTGCTGTTGTACAACTATCTGCAGTTGTTGCACGCTCACTCTACTCCTTCCCCCCGAACCCCTATGTGCGCAATCTCTCCTGGCTTTACCTTAATCAAGATTAAAGAAAAAAATTCCATAAACTATACTTTCTTGGTTGCTTTGATCAAAGGAACTCAAATAATGTGTCAAATGCGGGTGTTACCATTTAAGAAGCGACAGTTGATGCAATTTCTAATATGTAGACAACTTCTATTTCAAAAATCATATTCCTATTCGGAAAGAAGGCATTATTACCAGTTGAATGATATATCTTGTATCTTTCTGCTATATGTTGGTGATAAAATAGAACGGATATTGGGTTTTCTGTTTCACGACTGTACAGTCCTGGGAAAAAAAGTGATCACTTCTACTAACCCTACCGAAAATCATCGTATAAAAATATGACAAGATCGATTAGTAAAAAGGTCTACTAATTAATACAATACTTAAATTTTGCTTAGAGGGTCGCGTACATGTAAAAATTATAACAAATTATGAAACTAATTTTCATTACTAACACCCAATTTCGACATCATATTTGGATTCTTTGGCAACTTTTACTTTCAGATACGATGCGGGAAGTCATTCGGTCAGGTAGTTTAGTATTATTCAGGTTTAAAATTTCGAACTCCTAACGTTAAATTCATTTCATCATCGTATCAAATCAGATTACAATACGGATAGTTTTTTAAGCATAATTAAAAAAAAAAACCCTACTTGTCAGACTGAGCTGTAATTTTGGATTCGCATATTCGAAGCTTCTAGAAATAGATTTCTGTAACAAAATGTATAGCTTACAGTTCATATTGTTTTCGAAAATTAATTTCGAATATATATATATATATATATATATATATACTCGTATATATTACATACTTTCTTTTAACTTACATTTCTGTATGTATGTGGCAGTTAAATCTTGATACTCATTTTTCATCCACTTCCTGTTGACTCAGAGCTTTGAAATTTGGAATATACATAATTATAATATCTTTGAATTTCAAAAAACATATCAAGTTCTTGTAACATTCTAATTAAATCTCCTAAGAGATAATTAGTAATAAAGTTCTTTAATAAAAAGCTTTGAGATTTGGAATATACATAATTATAATATCTTTGAATTTCAAAAAACATATCAAGTTCTTGTAACATTCTAATTAAATCTCCTAAGAGATAATTAGTAATAAAGCTCTTTAATAAAAAGCTATGCGTTGCTGACGACTGGAATTTTCGATAATCGTTGCCACAGATTAAACTCGGAAAATGAAACATTTGAAGTTACTGAAAAAATTTATAGCTCGAAAAATATTTGTCAGAAAATTGTTACACAAACTTAGTTAGAAAGATAAAAAATTGTATTTTTCTTGATATAAATTTCAAATCTAATGATTATGCCGTTTTTCAAATATTGAATTTCAAAAATTACCAAATTTCACAATGGAGTACCATAGCGAAATCTTCACGCGTAAAAAGATAATGATAACGGCCATGTATCCTGACGTATACTGGCTATAGCACGAGTCACAAATTATAGTAGCCTTACTATTCTGTTGAAATATAAAAGTGAATTATGATGCCACCAGCCACGAGTGAATGATTTTTATTTAATTTTAATATAATCATCTTAGAAACAAGGTTTTGGAATTTTTTTTCGAATGGGACTAATAAATTGGCCAATATACTGTATATTATTTTGAGTTTAAAAGAGGAAAGATGGGGGAGCGCTTTATATTATTTAGGTTTTCTCAGGTACTTTTGGTCAGAATTGACAGTTCAATATATCAAAACGTCAGAAATTAAATCGACATTAAATCGGCAATAACTCTAACGACTGTCCCTCAGTTTGTTTGTATAGATTTTCATTTAAAAATATAAAATCATTCAACGTTGGTTTTAGGTAATTTTAAGGCAATCACGGTCCCGGGCAACGCCGGGCAAGTCAGCTAGTTATGCTGTATATATATATATCAAGGTATTTAAAAAGAATCAATATTCTCCACATTTTAGTGATATCTTTTATGATATTCTACATTATAGAGCAAACCTATTAAATACAAGTCTTTCTAATAAACCTAAATATAAAACTAATAATACACAATTAATTATAAATTTTTCCAATCATGTATTTAATAATATAAATTTACACAATATAATAAACAACATTAATAATAATTTTCCAATAAAAAATTTTACCATTCACAAGACATATAAATATAATCGCACACTTGGACGTAAAATTTTTAATTACAATTCTTTTGCAAAAAATTTGGTCTCTTCAAAGAATTACCCATGTTATTGTAATGACCCAAAATATCAAAAGTATATAAATACAACACATGGTCATATCATTACTGGTGATCTTAATATTGTAGAACAACCTATTTTACAAAACTTAATGCATAATGGCACAAAATTTCGTCTTCCATATAAGTGTAATATCAAATCCATAATATTGCAGTTTATTCAAGATATTGATTTGTTTATATATAAAATTGCTGTTGATTACAATAAACCAATCGAATATTTCAGTGAATGGAGATTTTCTGTAATTGATAAATTAAAAAATGAAATTATAAAAAATTATCATCATATTACACATGCAGCTTTTAAAAACATAAATAAACATATATCAGAATTACAAAACAAATTTATAATTACTTATGTAGATAAATCTCCAAATAATTATGCTATCATTTGTAAAGAATACTATAAAGTGTTAATTCACAATGCAATCAACACTAGTAATATATTTAATAAAACTAAATTAAATATTGAAATAAATAACAGAAAATTATTAAATTATCACAAATTACTAAAAATCAAATGTAATAATTTTAATTATCCTTATCTTGTTATAATTCCAAAATTTCATAAAAATCCTATTAAATTTCGCACTGTTACCATCGGTTGTAACACATATAATAAAAATGCAAGCAATTTACTACTTAATATTTTAAAGCAGATATATGATATAACGTTAAAACATAATAACCAACATTGCCTAAAAAATAGTTTTCAACTCGTTAATAAAATACATAATATCAATCCGGTAAAATTCATAAAAACATTGGATTTTAATGATTTATTTAATAACATTGATATAAAAGACTTACATAAAACAATGTGTATATTATTTAAAGAATTTAAATCTCAATTAAAATTAAAAGAACATATTTCAGTAAATTTTTTTAAAACTTTACTAAATTTTACATTGCATAATAATTACATTATATATGACAATATTATCTATAAACAATGCCAGGGAATTCCGCAGGGCGGAACCGCATCTAGTATTCTCTCTGACCTTTACTTATATTATTATGAAAGAAATATAAGTCCGAACAATGATTATGTATTTTATCGCTATATTGATGACATTATCATATTTTATTTCAATGAAAAAAATTGCACATCACCACTCAATTTTTATCCTCCTCAGCTTAAATTAAGCGAAAATGATTTAATTAATAATAATATAAACTTTCTTGACTTAAAAATTAATATTACTAATAATTATAAATTAATTTTTGATATTTATGATAAGAGATTTGATTTCCCATTTAAAGTAAATATTTTTACAAATTATGCTTCATGTTTACATAAATCTGTTTATAAAAATATAATTATCAATTATCTACATCGTATAAAATACTTATGCTCAGATATAAATAAAAACAAAAATATTAGATATATTCGAGATCAAGCAAAAATATATGGATATCCAATTTTTATGATAAATTCAATCATCAACTCTTTTAAATAACATTTATTATATAATTTAAATATAAACATGGTATGTAATAAATTATTGTTTTAGTGTGCGATAACATATAACAAAAGATATAGAAAATAATAATTATAACATACATTATTACAATTATAACATATTAGGAAATTTAATATTTAATATTTGTTTGAACATTATATACACTTTATGTAGAAAATTACAAATATAACATACATAATTACAATTATAACATATTAGGAAATTTAATATTTGATTGAACATTATTTATACTTTGTATAGTTGTGATTGTGCGTTGCCGATCACCTCTGTTTAAGGTATTATTGATGTGTAGTTTTCATACATTTATAAATTAACTTGTACAATAACAAATTAAATTATACAATGATAACATTGGTGATTATAACTCATATATATATATATCTATTTGCAATATATATAAAAATAAATATATATAGTTTTTATTTTTGTCTATGAATAATTAAAATTAACAAGTATTTTAATTACTGCATTGCATTAATTTGTTTGAAAAACAGTAGTAATACTATTAATTATCAACATTATAAATTTTGAGATATTTTGAATTGTTTATGAATTATTTAATTAGATATTTAAATTAATCTATAAATATAAAATATATTTACAATGTAGTATAAATTAAACATTAATTATTTAAAAACAAGTCTAATATATATTTAAGTAGTAGTAAAAATAAAACATTAATTATTTAATAAATGTCTATAATATCAGTGGATTAACACAGCTGGCAGCAAAAATAATTTGAATTAAAATAATATCTCTTTTACATAATATATTCTTGTTAAGAATATCTGAAATGCTGTGCATGTTGAATTAATTCTGTGTAGATTTATTCATATAGTAGTATTATATTTTATTTGAATTTTAAGTAAAACTACAAGTTAGTATTGTTTTTTAAAGTTTATTTATATAAATAAATCTAATGAAGTGAGTATGTAACTAATAAAGTGGATATTTAACTAAATATTAATTATGAACTATTATAATACCAATAGATGGCGACACTTTACCTTTCAGGTAGTTGTAGTTAATATTGTTAATATTATATTTAATTTAACTATAGAGGGAGCTATTGATTGTATATTAATTTTACTTTCAGGAATTAAAATTGGATGGAGTAATATATATTCACGGATATAAATTTGTTATAAGTGTATTAAAACCAGAATTATTTTGAGTGTTTTTGAATCATTTTGTGATTGGGTGTCATTTATGGGGTTGTGTTTTAAAAAAAGTGTGCTCTCAACTTGTCTTACAAATCATTTCTCTCAACTCGACTTAGTCAACATGTATGATGCATTGCCATGTGGATGTGAATATTATGTAGACGTTGTGACATTTTAAGGATTCTGTATAATTATTGTGAGTAAAATATTTTATCTACACTTTACGCGTTCATATTTCCAATTTTATTATTTCAAAACTGTTATCTCGTGGTAATTTAGTGAGGTGTTAATTACAGTTTTTTGGATAATCGATGTGAGTGAAATATATTGTATTTTCTTAATGGTTTTTTATTTCCTATTTAAATATTTCCAAATTTTAATATTTCCAATTGTTGTCTGGTAATAATTCAGTGTACCTGGATGATTCTACTGATCTTAGCATTGTGCCAGTAGAATTATGAAACACTGAATTATTATTTAAAACACATGTGGGTGCATGCAGGCTGATGAGTACATGTGCATGTGTTTTTCCATGTCCAATTCATATTTAATTCTCATGTGGTCCAATTTTCCATTGTGTATGGTTCATATTTAATTTGTTAATCCATTTGTGTTTACTTAATTGCAACTCCAATTTATAATTTTTTTTTTCCCCCTTTCTCTCTATTTCTTTTTTCAATATTCTTTTGGTATGAGTAAAATTTGGCCAATTACCATTGAAGCATCAGCTATGGTAATATTATGTTTGCACATGTTAATTATTAGCTATGTGGTATTCTGTATACACTGTATCATTGATTATCTCTTTGGAGATTTAAGTAGAATAGAACTTGATATGTTTTTTGAAATTCATAGATATTATAATTATATATATATATATATATATATATATACATGTGTGTGTGTGTGTATTTCTGAGGGCAATACATGAATTAG
This sequence comes from Maratus michaelseni, assembly GCA_963931845.1. Classification (NCBI taxonomy): domain Eukaryota; kingdom Metazoa; phylum Arthropoda; class Arachnida; order Araneae; family Salticidae; genus Maratus; species Maratus michaelseni. Next base: position 454,688,937 of record OZ007589.1, on the reverse strand, counting down.
ACATTATTTTTTAAAAATTTGATCCCTGAGGGTGTCAACGTTGGCCACTTTCTCCATAGAAATAACGTTACGATTGCTTAATTGAAAAAAATAGCTTCATTGTTGCAATCCATTTTCACCCCATTGTTGCCTGTATCATTATGACGTCAGCGTTGAGTGACGCACACATTTGTGTTTTATAACATAAGTTGACTTTTTTGTGAATTTTAATGAAAATATGTTTTTGTTTTAAAATTTACATTTAATTATTAAGTATATTTACTGTGCTATATTTAAATAATTTATGCAAAATGTGTATAAGCTTTTCATCAAAGTGCTCCAAAAGTTACATATACCTAGTTTCTTTTCTTTTCTTTTTTTCTTTAATTTTTTATTCCTGATCTTGATTTTTATTGCATTTAAAATATGAAGTAATAGATATTTATTTTTGTTTTACAAATATATATTGATGGATTGAAATAAATTGTTCTGAAATATGAAGTTCCTAGCTTAAAGTTTAAGCTCTGTATATAGCTTAGGAGAAATATGAAATTTCTCTCCATTCCCTTATACCCTCAATTAATTAAGAATGTTGGTAAAGGGATTTAAACTTGTCCGCAATCACACTTCATCAATATAAACGTAAATTATCATACTAGCAGTTGAGAATCATCATAGCCATTACACTCTCTGGACGTCTTGATTGGAAACTAACAGTTCGATTAAATAGCTGCATTAAACTCCAGAAAGCAAATGCTGTTACCTAATCGTAATAGTTGCAGTCAAATCGTCATATGGGTGTTATGAAAGCACACACAGATGCTATTGATATGAATGCAAGTTTTGATGACTACCTATTTATGTTTGCAATATTCTGGAAGTCACCACACAGGTGAAAGCGTTGATTAGTTCTATTAGTCGATTAAATTACGAACAATAATTTCGCTTTACTTACTGTCAGGGATTTGAAATAACTCTCGTATTTTCGTAACTCTATATTTAGAGGATAAAAAAATAATATAAAATGATTTCTGTTTTATATAATCAAAACTAAATTTTGCGCAACTAAAATTTATTATTTAAACCTTTTTTTTTTTTGGAAATTTAGAAGTTGATTCGTCTTAGATGTAAAGAAATAGATCCCTTACAAAATGTTCATATGTCCAAGATAAAGAGTATTTAGAAAATATCTAATTAATTCTTTCGTTATAAAAATAAAGTAATAAAAAATTTACGAGTTCCTGTTGCTTTTAGAAAATATTTAGTGTAGTGGAAAATAGAAGTTCGAACTTGGCGTGTTTTATTTATTTTTAAAAAATATTTAAACTGGTTCAAATTGAAGTTGTAATTTAGAAGTTGTAACAGGTTTTTTTTTTCCAAAATATATAGGGTGTATCAAATTTCCTCGGGTATTTGGAAAGGTTATTGTTAAAAAACTCTTAGAAATAGATCAGAAATTTTCATACCACTATATATAGAATCACTTCAAGTTATGTTAAGCTTTACAAGTGTTTAGTGCATACTTGGGGACGCGATATGGGGTTAGAATGACAGTGGAGTAAGCCAGTGTAAGTCAATGGAGTAAGTCAATTTGAGAAATGAAGGGTTTTGTGAAACTTGTCGTATTGCCGTTGCATTAACTTGTTTTAGCCTCTAGCGACTCCCTAAGTGAACTATGACTTATTTGACTGTAGCACTGAACAGAAAATAATATATATTCAGTGAAAATGTGGTTATCTAGATTTTTCGAATTTTTGACTTACTCCAATGTCATTCTAACCCTTTCATATATTTCAATTCTAATATCACGTTCATGCCGTGTTCTTCCCAACATCTCATGCTCAATGCTAGCAAATACACGTGTGATTCTTCCTTGAATTTTGTTAAATCACCTGGTGTAGGGGTCACGAACACATATTATCACGTGGAGTTAAGTCATTGAGAGCGGGAAACATGAAATATGACGATTGTCAGCTTGCAAAGCACGTCTAATCTAATAATCGATAACTTAAAGTGATTCTTTATTATCGTGATATAAAACTTTTTGCTATATTTGTAATAGTTTTTTTGAATAATATTTCCACTTTTGGTGCAAATTACGATACACCCTGTATTTAGTGTAATGGAGATTAATGCTTGCTGTTTATACTTGAGAAAAGAGTTTTATCTATTCACATAATTTTCAGCCACACTATTTACGAGGTGGTTATAAAAAAAGGAACTAGCAAAATTCAACATACATGTGCCATTGAATCCTAAATAATACATATAATCTGATCTATGTTTAATTTTTTAGGATACGCTGCGCATCGAACATTTATTTATTGATGTTTATGAATTTAGATTTATTGCATTATTTATATTTTTATTTTACATTAAAACATGGATTAATTAAATAATTTAACAAAATAGCTTTTAAAAGTCAAAATGCAATTGAAGGATCATCGGAAAATGATGATAGTCTGAATTAGATGACTGTTATTAATCGTTCTTTCTTTTACGAGCGTCTACTTTCATTGTTCTTTCCCTTTTATACCAATCTTCAACCGTATTTTTCAAAGGATTGCCTTTCCTACATTTTTACTTATATCCAGACTTGCCAAACAATTCTAATCCTCTCAAGCTAACACATGGCACAGTCATATCAAATTTCACAGAAAGTGGACTATCATCGATTTTCTCACAACCTTTCAATTTTTAGAGCTTCTTCTTAAAAATACATCATATCACAAATTCTAAACATTCTGTTTTCTTTAATGAATCATGCTATTGGAGAGAATAATTTAATAATCTATCATTATGTTTTTATAAATTAAAAATGCAGAGCTAAATACAAAGCTAAAATACTCTAAAAATTAAAAAAATAATTTGGAGCTATTTTCTAATTATATAATTATACCTAACGGAATAATTTTATTTACATCTAAGACACAAATGAACTAAATATGTAAAAGCGAAAAAAAAATTAATTTCTCTCGTTAAGGATCTTAATTATTATACACTGTGTTTATTGAAAGGTAATGAACTTTGTAATTGATAATTTACGGATCAGTTTTAAACCAAATTATTTCAGTAATATAGATTAGCATTTGGATTGATAACTATTTAAAATAGCCATTAGAATATATAATTGATATGGAAGGTGATAACAGAATCTTAATCAGAATTTAAATAGCGTTTTAATCCAAATTCTCAACACAAAGCCTTTTCTCGAATAATCAAAATGTCTTTTCACTGAAATCACTCCGGATTAAATCAAGTTTCCGACTTTGATAGATTTTCATCTTAAAGGGAGAAGATGATTAAGCAATTGTTCTACCAAATTTGCAAAATTTTCCTGCGTATTCAGTATTTATAATTGTTAAATTTACTTCCTTTAACTTATTTGGAGTCGATGCAATGATGTTAAATGTATTATTTGAAAACTTGCTTTATGACAGTGGTTCCCAAACTTTCTCACTCGCGGTTCTCTTTTTAGAATGAATTTTTATGACGGAGCTCCTAAAGATTACCGTAACATATGTTTTACAAGTTAATGGTGTTTAAATGTGTTTCTGAGAGAAGAGGAAGAGGGACTAATTAACAGTTTAAACAGCTGTTTATTGTCCCTGTAATGAAATTACATTTTGTAATTTTTATTATTATGCTGTTATTCTTAACTGTTACCAATACACCCTATATTGTCAAAATGTGGACATACATAAAATTCCTCAAAGTTCAATACACAAAAGATTTTTCTTACAACAGATTCTACAATATTAGTCTGACAAGCAATAACATATAAACATTTATTGGGTAACCTACAGTTGGAGTGCTTTGTATAGTTTCTGATATCCAGTTCAATTGCTAATAATTCCCGGTGACTGTCTGTTTTGCATTTAAAAGGCTTCTGAATTTTATTTTGGTGGCTTTGTAAATGAAGAAATCCACTTCACAGACATATATCTTTCATAAAGGCAGCAAATTTAATTTTGTTTTCTCAGACAAGATTTTGAATTTATCCGTCAAATATCACCAATATGTTAGACTTTGGGTTTCAAACGCGATTTTTAGTTGTATGTGATACTTCAAATCAATTCCCTGCATTTCACTGCGTTTAAGCTTCTTGGATTTCTGTTGAATTTGAATACATTCAATTTCATTTAAGATCACCCAGCGTCTTCTTTTGAGCTGTTGGAAAATAATGTTCAAACGGGACTTTTAAAGTTTCGAATTGTCTTTGAATATTTATCTGTGTTTTTTCTTGAAGTTGGTTGTTATTTTCATTCAAGGACTTTTTTGATAGAGGAAAGCAATTGATAATTTCCTTTCTCTCACACACCAGACAATACACAAGATTTCTGTTAAACGAAGGCACTTTAGTGTTTGCATCAGAAACTATGACAGTTTTCTCCTGCGATATAATAGCTACATTTCATTCATTTTGCTAAACATGTCGAAGAAATACACCAGCTTACACACCCAGTTTTCATCATTTAAAACTTTATCCATTTAAGGGTTAAGGTCCACGTAAAATTCTGCTACCTGTTCGCCCAGTCACATGAAACGGTAAACATTCCTCCTTGGGATAACCATCTTACTTCATAATCTCTATGTGCATACATTGTCGGTCAACGATATGCTGCAAGTGTACCACCGCGTTATCAACGGCCTCATGCAACATATCAGTAGGAATGAGGGAGACATGGCATATGATGTTACCTTTCAAATCAGCTACATTAGTTACACGTACTTGATAAACACGATCTATGAGAAAAACCCACAGCCAGAAGTCACAAGAGTTCAGATCTGGTGACCTTGCTGACCAGGCAACAGGGAAAGTACGGGAGATGATACGTTGATCAGAGGAGTTAGCTTGAATCACATTCTTTACACGTCTCGCCGTATGAGCAGTTGCTCCATCTTGCATGAACATTGTGGTGGCCAAACTGCCTCTTTGCCTTAACGCTGGGGTAACACGATTCTCCAGGAGTTTGCTTTATCGGTCACTTGTGATTTTACACCTAAAAAACTCGTTCATTGTGACTTTCTAGAAGAAGTACGGGCCCAAAATGAAATTCGCTGTGAATCCACACCATGCCGTGACGTACGGGAAGGTGGACGTATGGGTTACGGCATAAGGATTGGTGGAACCCCATATTCGGTAGCGGTGCTGTGTGTTCACAGACCAGATAAGTGAAAATCAGCCTCGTCTGTCCATAAGATATGCGATGGCACTCATCCACTTGCATCCTCGCCAGAAAACGCAAGGCAAAATCAAGACGAGCAGAGTGATCTTGCGGTTTCAACTGTTGCACGAAATGCATCTTGTAAGGGTAGAGCTTCAGAATTTTGCGTAAAATCATGCACACCGTTGCCGACGGAATGTCCTGTGCTCGTGCTATTAAGCGGCCACTTACAGTATCATTTGAAGAACTTGCAGATGCTTCAGCTGTTGCAATACCCATGCATTTTTACCCATATCTGAATTTTCAAAATTGCAAATTTGCATTAAGGTTCGCAACATATTTGGACATTTTCCTCTACCTTAATTATGTTAAAGAGCAATGCCATTTTTTTCTTGTTTGACTGTCAGCTTCAAACACACATTTTTAAATAAATAAATAAATGAAAGCCCATAACTTAAACGAGAATGGCTCCTGGGTGTGATAGAGAATGACTAATACTAATTCTGCCGAAATCAATGTTTGTTACTACCCAGGGGTTGGAAAAACTACTTTTTTATTGTAGCGAACTACAACTACAACTACTTTATCCAAAATGTAGTTAACTAAAACTGCAACAACTTGTTTTAAAAAGTAGAGACTACAAACTACTTTTCAGAAGTAGTCGTTACTTTGCTACTTTCTGATTTTGTCAAAGGATTGAATTTACATTCGAAATGGAAGACACAGATTAAAAAATACAGTGACTCCTCGTTATATCGCGTCTGCCGGGATACAATTAAATAAGTGCGACATAACTGAGGTCATTAAACAATTAAGAAAGATAACATCCACGATAGAAAATGTTTTGTGTTTCTCTCCAAAATGTTACTTTAACACATTATAAATTTCGTAGTAAAATTAAGAGAGATAATAAAATCTAGGAAATTACAGAAAAACAACTCAAAATGCAAACAATAAATATATCTGCAAATAAAACAATTCCGAATAATAAGAAATTTGGCATTAAAACATGAAGGCCTAATAACGACTAAATAGACAAATGTTGCCAGCAAGAAAATTAAATATTTTGGAGGGTTAGTACTGGATTTTAGCAGTAACTGTGAATGGGAAAATGGACTTCATGCGATGCGTTGCTATTTATTGCAGCTAAGATTTCCATCGAAGATTCGTAATTTTTTGAGTAGAACAAACTTTGTACAAAAGAAGAAAGTTTCGGCCACGTGATTTGAAGAATGGCACATTATTTTTCTCCGGAAATAGCGATAAAAGTAGCGTCGGTTCTCGCTACAAACTGCTGATTTTTTGTATCGCGCTACTCACTACACTGCATTGTTCAAAATGTAGCGTGCTACATTACAAATTGCTGTAAAATGTAGCGACAGCTGTAGTTTCGCTACTTGTAGCGCTTTACTTCCGACCCCTGTTACTACCTAACAGTTGTGTTTAGTTTAAAACTATAATAAATTTAAAAATGGTCAGTGTTTTTAAAGTTAACTAATTTAAATGCATGCTTATACAGAACGAAAAACCTAGCACATTCTGTATAATTTCGTTTGGGAGATATTTCAAATGTACATGAAAATATCATCCTAATTTTTTATTTATTTGAAGGGATATGATTTTATCTGGACGTATTCAAAAAGCACATTTTATAGCACATTAAAGATACATTCCCAAACATTGAAAGTCACATCATAGAAAAAGCCCTGAGAGTTACGCTATCAAATTTTTGTATTAAAATTTAGAACTAACAAAAAGAAAAAAAAATCTGCTAAAATTTCATTGGGTTGATGAATGATGTCATAAAAATAATTTGTATTAATAAACAATTTGTCAGTTAGAATGTGTCTTTGATGCAATTTATTTTTCATACATTATTCATTCGGATTCCCAAATATTTTATAGAAACATATACAACAAATAATTCTGTTTTAAACATATATATATATATATATATATATATATATATATATTCCGCATTAAACTGCAAATGGTCGTATAGGCATATAAACCCAAGTCATAATATTTTGACAATAATTGAAGGTGTTTAAAAACGTATTTAAAAATAATAAGTATCAATAAAGAGCGTTATTATTATATAGAAAGCGGATTTCTATTAAAAAAATATTGAAAAAAAAATTACAACACATTCACTAGAACATTTTTTTTTTGTTTGAAAGTGTCTGTTCTACTTTTTGAACTATGGAAAAATATAATTCTTTATGCATTTGTACATACATATTTTGTTTTTAGTCTATAAATTGGTATGATGACCATCAGATAAACCAAAAAACAAACAAAACCCCAAATAGATCAAATCATACCATAAATCTCTTTTGATAAACTTCGAAAGTTTAAAAAAAAAAGATTTAAAAATCGGATTTGTGATGAAAGACAATATTTATTACAAGGAAAGTAAAAATGATACTAAAAATGTTTAAAAGTTATTGTATACTTTTTCTCCAACACAATTAATTGGAACATATATTATTATAAAAGCGGCTACTCTCCTTTTCTGAATTGCTGAAAACTATCATTTTTCATGAGTTTTTAAATAAAGATTTTGTTTACAGCCAGCCTCTCTGAACAGATGCTATTTACTTCTTTTGTACATAAATCGGAGAAAATAACTTCAGCGCCAGGATAGATAATTACTGTCCATTTAAATGTAAATAAGGTCACCTATGAAATGAATCTACTAAAACTTGGTCTTTAGGCGAACAAAGAGTATTCAGTTACTGAAAAGCATTGTAACAAAAGAAGGAAATAAATGGGTGATAAAATAGCTGGTGTGAAATAATATGTTAATTTAAGTTCTTTAAACGAGAAAACATTTATGAAGGATGCAAATGGGTTCGCAAGTTTTTATATTTCAAAGCTTTTCTAATTTTTATAAAATAATATGTATTATTACACATAGTAAATGCCTGCTTTGAAATTTATTTAAAAGAAAATTAAATAATGGTTTGTTTTCCATGTTATATATATATATATATATATATATATATATAATGTTGATTCAAAAACTGTTCTAAATGCAAAGATGGTGGTGGAGATTAATTATGCTACTCTTTTAATTACTAAAACATTAATACTACGACTACTAAAATCCCTCCACATACTTACTTCACCTACTTAAGCGCAAGACTGATTTGAAAATTCCTGTAATACATTTTATTGTCTAGGCAACGGCCGGCGCTATGACAGTGTGTTAAATGTGAGCGCATGTATTAACACCTTTCTCTATTTCAACAGGCGTTATCTTACATGAATCCTACCTTTGACGAATCAAACATAGTCATACTCTTATCTAGAATCGACGCCATTTAATAATCTAAATCTAAATTTTATTTATTTCGGTTGACATTTACCTGAATCACCTGTATTTTTAATATCTGAATCTGAAATATACGTGCTTTTCCAGCTGGAAATTTGTTCTGTTACTTTATTGTTACATAAGAAATTTTCTCTTTAAAAAGTTTAGGTATTCGTATGGTTATGGATTCAAAATATTTTTCAACGTTTCTGGAAAACAATTAATGCTTTATAAGTAAGGTAAAATTAATTTGATCCCGAAAATTATCTGTAGAGGTTCACACATTCATTCTTTTTCCAACATCTGCAAAATTCTAGACATTTAATATCATAAAACTACTCTGACAAAAATAAATAAGAATCTATAATTGTTTTTTATAATTTAGAAATTAGCATTATAATACAGGCTGTCCATAAAAGAACTCCGGGGTTTTAAAAAATCATATCAAGCTAACGGTATGAGTTGGATCAGGTCAGTTAATTTAGAAGAAATCAGTAGCTCATCAAATTTTATCCACGCCAATTTCAGTTTGTTTTTTTCAACACTACTTCTAGCGCTGCGCCGCATTGATCTTGAAGTAACGTAGCAGACGCTCATCCCATCATTCCATTCAGTTAATGCAGAGCGATGGCGACGCAACAACAAAAGGCTCAGTGTGTTATCTGGCTTATAAAAACTAGATCTGTTACCACTGTACAGCGGCACTTTCGGCACAAGTATGGTGGTAATGCGCCTACGGACAAAACCATTCGTCAGTGGCTACGTGCGTTTAAAGAAACTGGAAGTGTGTTAAAACAAACGTCGCCTGGTAGGCCACGAGTGTCAGAAGAGAACGTCGATAGAATCCGTACTTCATGTGAACGAAGTCCGAAAAAATCGTTCAGACGATGCAGTCGAAGAGGTTTCGACGAGAAGGTTAAATACCGTTTGGACGTGTGACGTGCTACAAACGAGGCACACATTAAAATCTACTAAATGGTAAAAAATTTGATAAATTTATCTTTAAGTACATATATATAAAATTAACCTAATTTTATGATTCAATTAAAACATTTTGCTTCAAAACCCCGGAGTTCTTTTATGGTTTGTACATTCATGTATATACACTAGTTTATTTATTTTATTCTATTACGATTGGAATTTGATAAAATAGTTTCGATATATAGTGGACTCTCGTTAATGGGTTTCCGTTTAAGACGAACTTACCAGAGTCCCTGGTTAATGAGAACAATTTTGATTACTCCATAATTTTCTATTTGCAATTAATGTTAAAGACACAGCTTAAAGTGTACTAAGATAACGCGGATCGATTTGAACATATATTTTTTTCTGAAATTGACCGAGCAGAATAGAAACTGTTTACTTTCAAATGAAACTTTGATGCAACTTTGATTATTGAAAGATCAAGAAATTGTCAGTGATAATAATGAAGAGTAAAAAAAAAAATGCTACCCCAAAAACCGTGCGAAGTTCAAAAATTGCTAATGGCTTTTCTCCGATATTATCAATCAAAATTTTATATAACAGACAAAATTTTCGAGTGTGTATCAAAACTGGAAAATGATGTTGTAAAAAAGATAATTTTTTTCATGTAATGCAAATAAGAATGAGAAATTACTTTAATCATATATTATAATACATGCAAATCTTGTGTGTATGCAAATATTATCTTAAAAACGGCTGTAACGATTGTGACGAGGTTTTGTATCTTACCGTTTTGAGGTACCAGAAGACCATTGGGCTAGGCCACATGTTCGAAAAAATTCGATTAGTGGGTCATTTTGGGGTTACTACGGGTCAATGCATTTTAATGGGAATGAAGGTTGAAACAGTTATTAAGTTGTTGAACAGTTGGCAGTAAACGAAGTCTCAAAGTTGGCAGCATTTCGCCAAATTTGGTGACATTTGGTGAAATGTTGGCAACATTGGCTAGATTTGGCGGTAAAATCGACTTTTAATGATCAATGCCAAAACATATGCGTGGCGTCAAATGATAGAATGTCGCCAAATTTGGCGACATTTGGCGAAAAAATTGGTTTTTAAATCTGAAGGAATTTTCTAGAAATTTTCAATAGGAGCCGTGATACATTATTCAACCAATTAGAGTCGATAGGACGTTCTCGAGAACAGAATTCAACCAATCAGGGTACATAGATAATTTGAGTTGTAATTTTCCATATTTTTCGTCGGGATGAAAAATTACAACTCATATGATTTCTTTACAAATTTGAATAATTGTGCTAAAATTAATCTTGTGTACATAGATCATTCTTGCAATGAATCCCACACCTATAAAATGATGTGTTTTGGTCGAAACCTAAAGTTTGTGAAGTTGGACAGTGAATCTTGCGATTTGCAAAGGACTTACAAGTCTATGAAAAAATTGAAATTTGGCGAGTTGAACACGAGGTTAATTTTAACCGAGATAGTTCGATCTTCCCAGCTGCTGTCAAATTATGTAAGCACGGCAATTTCTTTGCATACTTGGTTTGTCCTCTGTAAATTATTCTTTTGCATTAACAAATTGTCACTAACTTGCTTTTTAACTAAAATTACTAAATTAAAAAAAAAACAAATTTGAATATTTTAGAATTAAGTTGATAACCTATTTAATTTCTGTCAAAAAAGCAATTAAATTTATTCAAAGAAAGGGATTATTTTACACCATTCAAAAGTTTACATCGTTTAACGAGGGTAAAATTGGTCTTTCTTGGAAGTCCGCACTAACAGGAGTTTTTTGTATTTTCTGTACAGGGTGCAAACTAAATTCGTCTCAAAGAATAGAACTACAGTTATAAAACAAATGTCTAACTATAGTAAAACGACTATTAGCTATCACATAAAAACGTCTGAAGCACCCCTAATTGAAAAATTTAGAAGTTGTCTAACCTATATAAAAAAGTTAAAAGTGGATATTCAAAAATGAGTCAATTACAAACGTGTACGAGCAATGCAGACACTTGTTACAAAATTCTAGTATTTTCATCCTTTCAAAAGTTAATTGAGTGTATCCAGAATTTAGTTTGCACCCTAAATAAATTGTCATTGTCTATACAGTATCATTCTAGAATAATCCAGTTTAAGATGTTAATCAGATAAAGTTCTGGAGCCTACTTATTTCCCACTGAAGTGAAGTAGTTTTTTTTTAAGGCTGACATTTAATCCTTTGTATCACCGCGTTGCATATCTGTAACATTCCCAAGAGTCAATGTTACTTATACAATGGGCTTTAAAAGATGATTTCATTTATTCCAATACAGCAGTTCATATAAATTGTTCGTAGACTTCTCAACAGACGGCGATTCATTTTTCATGGCAAAGTTTTACTTATCATTGGAGCAATTTCACATCGTTATTGCTAAAATGAACTTCGTATACAGAATGTATCTGAAAAAGTGCGCAAAACTTTACGGGGTGATAGAACGCAGCTATACCAGCAAATTTCGTCATAGAATGTATAGCCGCGCGAGCCGCTAGGTGGCGTTGTAAATTGTATAAAAGCTCGGTCCTCGGAGCTGTTGCGTCCGATTCCAACCCCCATCAGCATCGAGAATGTACTTTCAACACGACCGTGCGCCTGCACACTTTGCCTTGGATGTGCGGAACACTTTAGATGCAACGTTCCCAGGGCGATGGAGTGGCCGAGGTGGTCCCATAGCTTGGCCACCAAGATCGGCGTATCTCTCGTGTTTGGACTTTTTCCTGTGGGGCCATATAAAAAGCCTAATCTACGAGTGCCCCATTGAAACCGATATGGATCTAGTCGCCAGGATTGCCGTTGTTGCCGGGGATATTCGGGAGAAGTCTGGTGTCTTCGCAAATGTACGTCTGTCCCTATCCCGCAGGTGTGAAGCGTGCATTACGACTGGCGGAAGATTTTTTGAGCATGTACATTAATTACATTGCTGTTATTTTTTTCTGAAGTAACTCCTCTCATTCTTGTGTTACTTCTTTAACTGTGACAGTGGAAAACTGCCTTTTAACTTCTCACCGCTTGCGTTCCGACCATACATTCTATGACGAAATTTGCTCGGACAGCTGCGTTCTATCACCCAGTAAAGTTTTGCCGTATTTTGCCGTTAAAAATAGAATTTTTACAAAGGTAAGTTCGTATACCTTACAATATTGTATTAGAAAATTGACTATATTTATGAGAAGTATATAATATTCTGTTAATTGCAATAGTGGAAAAAGTAACCTTAAGTCAATATATTTTTATTTTTATGGTCTAAATTTTAAAATTATTTTTTTACATGTTTAAAATGATATATTCTAACATTTGAGTAAATATTTTTGAAATCAGAGTTCTTGAGTTACAAAGGGTTAAGACTGGATTTTGTAAATTTTGCTGTTTCTTTATATATTAATTTTTTAAAGCACAAACTGCTGTTTATGCATCACACAATATTTTTAAGAAATCAAATTTATTAAGTTGTTGAATTACTTTATAAAAGTTAAACAAAGTTAAACAAAGTTAAATAAAAGTTAACAAAACACAAAGTGATGTTTATGCATCACGCAATATTTTAAAGAAATCAAATTCATTAAGTTGTTGAATTATTTTATAAAAGTTAAACAAAGTTAAACAAAGTTAAACAGAAGCTAAACAAATTTAAACAAAGTTAACAAAGCACAAAGTGATGTTTATGCATCACACAATATTTTAAAGAAATCAAATTCATTAAGTTGTTGAATTATTTTATAAAAGTTAATTTTTATTTCGAAGTTATTCTAAACAAAAGTTAAAAATTTATTCAATTTTATTTCTTTTACTTATATGTATTTTTTCTGACTATTGTTTATAAGAATTCAAAGTAAAATGGAAACCTGTTATTCTGTACGTTATAAATAACGAAAACTCTCTCTATTATATTATTTTATCTTTGTCTAAGCGCTAGTTGAAATAACCAAAGAGCATTAAAGGCAGAAAAAACAGAATGTGTATGTGCATGTAGATCGCTAATCGCCTCCATATATTCAGTTTTTGATTCAATTACGAGGATGTTTTCCAGTTTTTCCAGAATATTTGTTGAGATGAGTGCCTCTTCTTTTGGTTTTCTCTGACATGAATTGGTAAGACCTGGGAGATTTCTTTAAAATTTATGACAAATTTGTGTCAAGTAAGCTGGGTAGAGGATTTTTTTAGAAGAGAATTTTTTAGGCATTATGCTCTTAAAAATAAATTCTTTTCAGGTAAGGAGAGCGTTTGTGATATGTATGCAAGTAATGGTTCTACATTCTTGCATTCACACAAACACATATGTAATAAATATATAAAGGGAATTACAATAATACATATTAGCTAAGCTGTAAAACTTCTAATCTGTGTCCGTTTATTTATTTTTATTTTCTTTTTAAAAAATTAATTTTATCAGATAGCTCATTGGAATATTTAATTTTATATTTCATTATAACTAATCATATATAATAACACGAACAAATCTTGTGTATGTATATAAGTAAATCTTGTAAGTTGTTACTAATATTGTATATATATATATATAAGTAAATACTATATATATATATATATATATATACTACATAATTTAATCTGTAATTGACTCTGCTATATGGTATTGTGATTTCATTGTGTATGGTCAATTTCTTATGTTTCAATGGTTAAATTTTACATTAAGTTTATATATATATATATGTGTGTGTGTATTATATACCCTTGGCAAAAAGTTTCCGATCAGTGTTATCAAGTTTATGATTTTTGCATTTCGAAGCATATATTTCGCGATTCATAAGCATAAGTTTTACAATATGCCAAATAAAAGAACACGTATTAAAATATAAATGAAAAGTGAATTCAATATAACAATCATATAATTTATAATTATACTGCAAGCGAAAAAGTTTCCTGGTGAGAAAAGAAATATCCGATCAAGACGGAAGTTGGAAAATAGTAATCGATCACTGAGGAAACAAGTTTGAAATTTGCATATTGAAGACAGATAAGAGTGTCTGCGCATGCGTACAATATCTGAATACTATTTAAAAGAAGAAATCTTCCAGCTGCGAGATCAAAAGCAGCTCTGAAGTGCTGGACAATGGCTCGTGTGAAAAACCTGTCTGCAATTTAAAAATCCGTATGATTAAATTGTTGCAAGAAGGAAATTCACGAAGGAAAATAGCTGCTTTATTAAATTGTGCTCAAAGTACGGTATGCGATATTTGGAAAAAATATCAGTTGACTAACAGCGTGGAAAATTTACCTCGAAGTGGACGTCTATGAATGACCTAGAGAGAACAGAAAACTTGTGGAAATAGCGAAAAGAAAGCGGCGAGCAACCTCAAAACAACTCAATGCCGAATGGTCTAAGTATAACGTAAAGTTATGTGACCGCACTGTACGTAATCGTCTAAATGCACAAGGATTTAAATTCTGTACAGCTATAACGAAACCTTACTTGACACAGAAGCAGAGAAAAGAACGCTTGCAATGGTATAAAAAAACATCTACACTGGCCACTTGATAAATGGAATAAAGTTATTTTTAGCGATGAATCTCGGAACAGGTGATGACTGTGGAACATTTGTTTGGAGGAGAGTTGGTGAAAAGTTCAATAATAAGTGTGTCAATACGAGGACTAAATTTTCACCTGCATTTACAGATTGGAATTTTATAGCATCACAAGGCAAGTTGTGTATTGTGCTACGTACACTAAACTCTGAAGTTTACATTGACATTTTAGAGAATTTTTTGATTCCCAGCATCGATCAATGGTTCGGGGATCAAAATGACTTCTTATTTCAAGATAACAACGCAACTCCCCATCGCACCATATCAGTGAAGAAATTTTTACAAATATAGGTAATAATCCAATTAAAACCATGACTTGACCGCCCAATAGTTCGGATCTTAATCCCATCGAAAATCTGTGAAATATATTTAAAAGAAAAATCGATTTTCGACGGATCACAAATGCCACAGAACTACGTAAAACTATAGGGGAATGCTGGTGTGAAATTGCTCCCAATGAGTGTAAAAAGCTTGAGTCCATTCCACGAAGAATTTCGGCTGTCATCCGAGCTAAAAGTGGATTTACTAAATATTGATAACAGTGATCAGTTATTTTTTTCCTTATCAAAGCGTGATTGGATAATTTTTTCTTTGGTGGTTAAATTTCAATCACCATTTTTCTGTTTATAAATTGATGTATAATGATTTTTCTTTATTGCATAGTGTTGTTCATTATATATAATACATATTTATTACCGCTAATAATCGTTTAATTTTTATGCAGTGAGAATAAAAAATCCTTTCTTACAAAAATGATTGTGTTGGTGTAATGATCGGAAACTTTGTGCCAAGGGTTGTATATGTGTGTGTGTGTGTGAAAATTTTATCTAAAAAACAGCTCTAACGAGTTTGACTAAATTTTGTATCCTATCGTTTAGGGGTACGGGAAGACCATGCAGTTAGGTCAGATGTTCAAGAAAATTCGATTAGTGGGTCATTTTGGGGTCACTACGAGTCAATGAATTTCAATGGCAATGAAAGTTGAAACAGTTATTAAGAGCCTACACTAGCCACGGGAAGAAACATTCAAGCTAATTTTAAGTCTATGGGAAGGTTCTTGACAGATTTCTCGCTCACATTTTAATATTTTTAAATGATGTTTTCCCATAGGATAGCTGAGGCCGATCAATAACGTTGTTAGTTTTTACTTTTTTGATTTTAGATACAGTTTTCTTATAAGCTGACATTTTCAATTTCAGAACCGGCTCAAACCGGTATAGTATTCCCGTCGTAATGTCACTGAAATTTTTACTTTTAAAACATAATTTCGTTATAAACAGGTTCCGTTTTCACAAAGTTTATTGAACACAGTGCAGTCAAATCCATGAAAACACAATCACCAGAAGCTGCAAAAAATATCGTTTTAGACAGGTTTCTGTCTAGGCATGTAGATTTGTAAGGTATTACTTTCGAAGGGACTATAAACATTTGCCGTTATAGACAGGTCCTGTCTTCACAAGTTTTACTGCACTAAGTTTCATTCGATGCAGCCTAACAAATAGCATGATACAAAAGTAAAGGATCAGGGTCCACAAGCCGTGTTTTTGGCCCATGAAATAGACTAAAACTCGAATTTGTTATACTGACTCAATTACTTCACTTTTTAATATTAGAAGGTTTATCCTGTACGATTTCAACAATAGTTTTTTCATTTTGTTTGGATTTATATGACTTACACAAGCTCAAACTTCATATTATTCGTAGTTTTTGATGAAAAATACGAAATTGATGAAATTTATCCTAACTTTACCTCAATTATTTATAGGAACACAATCGTGCAACACTTTCTTCTTTACATATATTATAAAATACATCAAAAAATACAATATATGTAAAAATAAAAGTGTTGCAAAGCTGCGCTCATAGTAAAATATTAAAATATATATTAAAAATTGAAGCAAAATTAGGAGAAATTGCGTATTTTTCATCAAAAACTACGATTAATACGAACTTTGAGCTTGTGTAAGTTATATAAATCCGAACAAAATGCAAAAAATATTGTTGAAATCGTACAGGATAAAACTTCTAATATTAAAAAGTGAAATAATTAAGTCAGCATAACAAAATCGAATTTTAGTTTTATTTCATGGGACAAAAACACGACTTATGGACCCTGATCTTTAAATAATTTGATCATCATGAAAAATTGGGGGTTTTGACGTCCCGCTCAGCAGTTACGCGGGACAAGTCTTGGAACTCCTGAAAATCGGGACGTCCCGCATAAATCCGGACACCTGGCAACATTAGCTGTGAGAACAGCAGTCACGCTTCATTATGAGTTTATAAAATAGTTTCTTTCAAGAGGTTAAACCCCAACTCAAAAATCCACTCGAACACACTCAGTAGCTAATGTTAAACCAATGACAGCGTTTTTTCTTTCAATTTTCTCGTTTGCATTTCAATATTTTTAAATGCATTTTTGCATAAGGTAGCTGAGGTCGATCTTTAACCGGTTTCTTTTTTAAAATTTCAATTTTGGTTGCAGTTTAATTGTAAAAGGGTCGTTCAAATAAAAGTGGCATTGCTGTAATAACTCCGCCATTTGAAGAGAAAGATGACTGCGCATGCTTCTATAGAGGATGAAGAGTGCTGGGAATGCATGCGGTATCGTCAGATCCCGCCAGATGCGTGTGTGATAGCGTGGGAGCACGTTAAAATACAAGTTCGCATTATGGATGCCTCAAAACGGTGTCAACGCGCGGTAGTCAATTTTTAACAGCGGAAAATGTGAGTGCTAGTGAAATCTATCGTCGAATGCAAAATGTGTGTGGCACGGAGGTATGTCACGCAGATCGGTATTCCGAGGGTGTAGGGATTTTCGTAGTGGAAGAAGCAGTATTGACGACAGGTTAAGACCTGGTCCAGCGCAAGTGGTTATCACCAAGGACCTACAAGGTGACAACCTACAAGGCGATTTTGTCTAGCCTATCTGTTACGTCTTTATTACTTCTTTCTTTTGTATACTGATTTATATTAATACCAAACCAACTGTAGTGCCACTTCATTTGGGCGACCCATATATGAGGATACATTCGCTTTCGAAAGCGATTCCAAAATAAAAAGGTATCTCATAAAAAGTAGTTGCGCTTCATAAACATAATTTAACAAGGACTTCCAAAACAGTGTTAATTTTTATACTCACTAGTGTTCATAATAACACCCATAGAAAACTTACTAGAGTGATAAATGAAGAGTACAGGAATAAAATTACTTTAGTCTCGTTTTTCCTGTAACGAAATTATTCTTGTCGTGTATATAGTCACTCAAGCGTTAAACTTCGACTGTATGTTACCATTTTTGAACAAAACAATACTAGATCACATAAAATTAGCCAGATATAATGAATTGCCGCTGAAGAACTACATCAGTCAAGCTCTGATTTGCGTTTTTCTTTAAATTGATTTCCATGGACTGAACTAATTTCTCGCTGCACTATTAAAATATTAATCGATATTTAATTAGTGAAGTATTAAATAAGAGTTTCAAAAGCATCAAATGTAACACACACTTCAAAAACAATTTCATCTTCTACTTCACAGTCTGCGAAAATTGAATTTTCTAGACAATTTTTTAATATATAATATTAAATATATTTTAATATGTATCTTAGGTAATGGCTAAGTTGTGTTGGAACTAAATAACAAAGCTTGAAATACATTCGCTTTCAAAACAATACGATCTTATTCCAGATATGGCTATGAAAATTCCTTAATGCCAGTAATATTTAAGTGAAACTAAGCCACAAATAAAATCTTAGCGTAAATAAAGTCCCATTCTTCAAACATATTATTTTCTCTCTGTACAGTTTGATTAATAAGATAATGAAATGAGTTCTCTGGAAAAACAATGCTGGTTGCGATTTCAGCTGTCTGATTCGAAAATAATTTCAAAGAAAATTAAAAAAGCTATAGCATGTTGAATTAGTTTTTTATTCACTCAAGTTTTGGCTTATTAATGTACTCGTAAATTTGAAATGAATTCTATACAAAATGATAATAAGCTCCAAAAGTAATAATAAATCACAAGGAAACTATAAACTTGCGGATATTAAAAGGTTTCCATTTAATATAATAAAAAAATCTCATAACTAAAATTATTTTATCACATTTTCATTGCCCTTGAAAATTGAGAGTAATAAATACTTTAAAAAATTCATTTTGTAGATTAATAATGATTTACAATTATTTCGGAAATCATGAACAGAAAAGGTGATACAAGTTTTGAAATCATCAAATTTAGCAATTAATGCAAAACAGTTTATATCTCATTGCTTCAAACAGCTAGTGTTTATAATGAGGTCCGCAGAAATTTTATCTTTTAAAATAATAAATATCAGCGGATATAAGTTATCAGTTAAATAATATAAAAAAATTCGTAGGCTGCGATTTAATTAAACATTTTATAAGTTTCACTAACCAATGTTTATAACGTAATCATTAGAAATATAATTTTTTTAAAAATAATAATAAACATAATAATAGCGGCTGTTAACTTATTATATAAGTAATATAATAGAATGCACATAATTTGTTAAGTACGCCGAATTTAATATCCATTTCAAAAACAACAGTACCATCTTTTAGGTAATATTTGTAATAAAATATAAGAAAATTTAATGTTCCCTATTGATAAATAGGTAAGATAATGTTTAATTTTATGAGTTGAATATGACGTAAAATTTAAACAAAAATTTCAAACTTAATAAATATGAGGGGGTCGGGGCAAGAGAGTGCCAAGCCACATTTTTGAACCTCTGAGATATTTCAATTTGAAAATTTGATCCAATACTCAAATCAAGATATATAACAAAGTTTTTCCGCCAATGTCTTAGTAACATTTGAGATATTCTGAGTAACAGTATGGCATTACTTTAATGATATTACTATTATGTTTTTTGTAAATTAGCTATCTTCATTGGGGGCATAAACATCTGGGGCAAAAACGAAACCTGTCACATAGGCTGCCACCAAGTGACATTACAAACAAATTATAGGTTGGGTATTATAATTTACAATATT
This sequence comes from Maratus michaelseni, assembly GCA_963931845.1. Lineage (NCBI taxonomy): Eukaryota > Metazoa > Arthropoda > Arachnida > Araneae > Salticidae > Maratus > Maratus michaelseni. The sequence goes on along the minus strand of OZ007589.1, from coordinate 454,668,930 downwards.
AAGCAAGAGATTACAGTGTTGGATTTATTTCGCCAAAAATATGGTTTGGCACTTTCTTGCCCCGATCCCCTCATATCTGTTTCGGTAACAACGTCACTTCTGCAAGTAGATATTAGGAAACAGTTCTGCAAAATTGAAATTTATAGATCTGTAGGAATTCTCATTTATAATCCCACAGTTACTTAAATATACCGGGTGCGTCATAAATTCGTGCAAACTTTAAAAATTCATAATAAAAGAAGTAACGCTCGGAAAAATATTCAGTTTATGCGAGTAGGCTCAGAAGGATTTTGGATTTTTTTACCATGTATAATAAAAAATGATTCCAAAAGTAACCTATAGAGGACGCTCACACGTCATACTGAGGCATTTTATGCAAATCAGGCTCGAATTAAAACACCTGGCTGGAAATGGATTCGTCATTCGATCTCGGCAGCATGCTATCGTTATCAGATCGAGCGCTGGTGGTTAAACTTTTCTACAAAAATGGCGAACCCACAACTATTGCATTGCGAAAGTTTCCTACGGAGAAAGGACTTAAGGCGAAAAAAGCCCTATTTCATTGAATGGGATACTCAATTTAGTACAACGTTTTCAGGAAACGGGGAGTTTGGAAGATCGTCCACGCAGTGGCAGACTGTTCTTGGGCACGGATCGCGTCCATGTTGTAAAAAGTGTCATGGAAGAATTGGCAACTAAGACATCAACGGGGAGTAGCAGTGCCCGTAAGCTGGGAGAATAATGAGATTTACGGAATCGTCGATTCGATGTATTCTGCACGAAATCTTGGATCTGTATCCGTACAAGATACAGGCACTTCACCAGATATTGCTGGCAGATACACATAAAAGACTAAAGTTTGCCACATTGGCGCTGGCACAAATGGAGCGTGACCCACACTGGTTGCTGAATGTCATGTAGACGCATGAAGCACACTTTTTACTGCATGGTGACGTCAATACGCAAAACAGTCGTATCTGGGCGACGTCCTGTGTGGCGTCCTGTGTGGCGTATCCTGTGTGGTGACGACGTGACCTTAACGACGTGAGTTCTAACCAGGCCACTGCATGCTCCATGTGAGTGTTCACCGTGTCTCTCATTCTGGGTCCTTTCAATTTTGAAGAGCCTTGTCCTGAATCCGGCAGGAAAACCTGTACAGTCACTGCAGAATGGTATCTTACGCTTTTGCGTGACCACGTTGTGCCTGCATTGCAGGAAAGACATACTTTACCTGTCGTCACCTTCATGCAAGAGGGTACCCCTACCCACTTTGCACGTGAAGTCAAGATGTTCCTGTTGGACACTTTCACTGAAGACCAAGTGATAAGTCGAGGTTGTAAGTTTGAGTGGCCCGCACGATCTCCAGACTTGACCCCGGCAGATTTTTAGTTGTGGGGCCTGTTAAAGTCTCGTGTATACCGGGACTCCCCAGCCACTTTGGTGAAACTGAAAGATGCTACCGACGGTCCGTCGAATGGGATCTTTCGTCCGTGAAATCACATGCTACACTCAGATGTAACAGGCGTATTAACGCGCCTCACTTGCCTAATACCTGGTGGTGGTGGTCATGTTGAGCATATTTTACCTTAAAATAAATGCACAGTGTCACGTTATTGTGATTTGTTTCATTGTCTGTTTGTGTTTGCCTGATTTGCATAAAACTCCTCAGTATGACGTGTGAGCGCCCTCTAACGGTTACTTTTGGAATAATTTTTTATTATACATGGAAAAAAAAATCCAAAATCCTTCTGATCATACTCGCGCAAACCGAAAATTATTCCGAGCATTACTTCTTTTATTATGAATTTTTAAAGTTTACACGAATTTATGACGCACCCTGTATATTTGGCTTATAATTATGAAATGATTATAGCTCTTCAATCTAAGTGTTAAACAGTTACTTACTTATCCAGATAATTCAATGGCGACACTACTCAACAATATAATATTTTTGTATATAAGAGTAATTCACTTACTATTATATTTCTAATCCTTTATTATAGATATATCTTTGATTATTGACCACCATACTTGGGTACAAAACTATGGAACAACAACCTATTTCTCGCTGTCTTTTTATCTATTATGAGTTTCGTAATAATCTTCGACATCACGTACCTATTAATTAAATCATTGTGTTATAGTGAATATTGATGCATAGATGATTATTGTTTAATTTTTTTATTCCACAGATCTATAAATAATAGTAGATATTTAATAAGTTATCAAGTAAAAATTAATGAAATTTTAAAACCAAAGAACTTAACAATTATTTCAACTGTGTGTTTAAAATAACATATGTAGAAATTTAACTCTCTTTGACTTGTAAATTCTCCTACATTTAATAAGTTATCACAAAAACTTTTTAATAAGCTAATTTATATTTAATAAATTAAGCATTTATAATTTAAACATCGAATTTTAATCGAATTAATTCAAAAGTAATATTCTTTTTTACTAGCTAAGTGCTTTCTAACAAAAGCTTTGGAAATTTTTCGATGTAAATAATACTTAACTCGAAGGAAACCGCAAATAAATGCTTGGCGTAAATGAAGCCCCATCTCTCAAACATATTATTTTCTCCCACGACAGTTTGATTAATAGAAGTGTAAAATGAGTTCCTTTGAAAACGAATGCAGGTTAAGAATGCAGAATTCAATACTAGCTTATCGGCGCAAGTTTGTGCCGAGAGTTAATGCCAAAGAAAATTAAGAAAACTATATCAAGTTGAACTACTTTTATTCTTTAGGGCTTTGGCTCATTGGTGGGATGGTAAAATTAGAATTAAATCTATATATTACGATATTAAGCCCAAAAAGGCTTAAAAAAGTCACCAGGTAACTATGAGCTATTTTGAGAAGGATATTGAAAGGTTTTCATTTTGCATCACAATAAAAGCTTCTTTAGTTAAAATTACTTTTCATATATTTTAAAAAGGGATTCAGAAGTTGGGAGAGCAATAGAATTTTGAAAACTTATTGCTTACCCATCATACGTAGTATGGGGTAAATCTTGTAATCGTTTTAAAAATAAAAATAAAATTTTTGGCGGATTTACACGTTTCAGACACTGGAGATACCGAAAAACATATTTTTAGAAAAAAGAAATTGCCGTCCGTCTGTCTGTGTGTCTGTAAACGCTCTATCTCCCGAACAAATTGAGTTAGAGACTTGAAATTGGGTATGAACTTAGTATGTAATAATGGGAAGAAGCTTATTGAATTTCAGCAACCTCGATTATCCGGAACTATTTTTTTTCGGACTCACGAAATATTCGTTCTGATAAAAGGTACATAAAAATTTTCGAAATTGTTTATTTTAAGGAGTGAATATAAAAGACAATAAAGAAACAAATTTTGCATAAAGAATGAAGTTGATCGGATAATGAGTTGCCGAGATATTTGTAATCCTATTTTCCACACTCTTCGATTTTTTGTGACCCTGTATTTCATCCAAATTTCAATTCAAAGATACATTTTAATTGGAAATGAGACGCTTAATCCAACGCAGTAAACCCTTAGTTAATAGGATTATCATTTTTGGAGTTATAAGGATGTCTCTTTTACGCAATTCAGTAATAGAGCCTTTAATGTTTATGACGTCATCAAGCCACGATTTTATTCGAAATGCAATGCATTGTATAAATACAGGGTGATTATAAAAAAAAACTATCCCGATATACGAGCCCCTAACTACCATACCGTTCACAGAAACTGAATGAAACTTTGGTTTAAAGTATTTTGAGGTATGCGCTCAAGAATCATATGAAAGACAACAGTTAAATTCTAACAGTTACGGTTACAGTGACAAAATTTCGAAAATTTCAAATGGCAACACCTACTTTTTTTTATTGGAATGTGATCTTCATAGTGAAAAACCATAAAAAACGTTGGAACGGTACCTGTAGCACGAAAATCGCCGGCGCTAGACAGACTAAGAAGAATAGTGAAAACAACCAATAAGGACATAGAAGCAACAGAAAACAAAACATTTTATTGTGTTTCATACATTTTCCATTTTACACATGACGACACTTTACATACGGCAGATGGTGGATAGCACTGAACAATAAAATGTTTTACTTTCTGTTGCTTCTCTGGCCTTTATTGGTTGTTTTCACTTTTCTTCTTAGTCTGTCTAGCGCCGGCAATTTTCGTGCTACGGGTACCGTTCCAACGCTTTTTATGGTTTTTCACTACGCAGATTACATTCCAATAAAAAAAAAGTAGGTGTTGCCATTTGAAATTTTCGAAATTTTGTCACTATAACCATAACTGTTAGAATTTAACTGTTGTTTTTCACGTGATTCTTGAGCGCATACCTCAAAATACTTTAGGCCAGAATTTCATTCAGTTTCTGTGAACGGTATGACAGTTATGGGCTCATATATCGGGATAGTTTTTTTATAATCACCCTGTAGTTTACACATGTTTAATTTTCATATTTTTTATTATGCCTATCCATGATTGGTAAGTATTACGGTGGCCCCCAACGACTAGTTTTTCTAGATCAATAATAATAAACATAAATTAAAGGAATCATGAACTAATTAAGGAAAATGTTTGGAATAAGACCACTTTAAGACTAGAACTATCCTTCTAATAATATATTTCTTTTAAATACTAAAAAGGTGTAAATTAACAACATAATATACAGTAAAATAACTTTTATTAGATTGTTGACATGTTTCGGCTCACTTCGAGCCATTTTTAAAAACAAATGAGAATATTCTATAATTGCACGATCTTTGACATTATTTGAAATGCTATCATTTAATTTTCATGTACTTTTTAAAAAATTACGCCCGTTATCTTCATTTTTACTTAGTTGCGTATTTCCATATTTGTATAACCATGGGCAAGTAACTCGAGCCATTTCATAAACTTTAGTTTGGTTGTACTGATTTTTATTTCTAATTTTGATTTTAGAATTAAATTCATGAACTCCCGCGCATAGAACGGGTTAAAAAGCTAATAATATAATGATATTTGAAGAACTACGACTTTAATAAACATTTAAAAAATAACCATTCCATTAGCTAACGTTTGAAATAGCGTGTATAAATGTAACATTCTAGATTAATGGAAAATGGCAATGTATAAAAAATTCTTTATAAATGATGTAATAGAATAGTAATAAAAAATACACGAATTTAATACACAATTGATAAAAAGACTATTACATTTTATTAGAAAATGTTTGTAATAAGACGTACTTAAATAATAATAATACTACTACTAATAAAAAAAAACCTCATAAAATTAAATAAGTACTTGAGTAATAACACCATTCTGCAAGTAAGTGTTCGGAAAAGGATCTCGAAAAAGTTAGTTTTGAGATCAAAGTATAATAGCAGATATTCAATAAACTTATAATTAAACAGTGTATCGAAACTTTAAAAATAATAATTTTAATAAAAATTTCAAAACTAATATAACCTCCTACTAAATTTGTTTTAAGTAATACTTGAGAAAATTTAAGTTTCTAGATTTACAGATTAGGGGATATATAATAAGTAATGAAAAGTTAGTAAGTATAATAACTAAATATAATTCCGAAATTACCTAACCTCATAAATAATTCAAAATTCATATCGATTTTTTCTAGCTACTGTTTTGTGAAAAGACTTTAGAAAAATTCCTTGGTATAAATAATATTTAACTGGAACGAATGCACAAATAACTGCTCGGCATACATGAGGCCCCATCCTTCAAGTATATTATTTTCTCCTGCGACAGTTTGGTTAGTCGAAGAGACAAATGAATTCCTTTGAAAACCAACGCCGGTTAAGAATGCGGTATTCAAGTAGCACTGCAAGTTTTAGACGAGAACAATTCCAGTGAAAATTAAGAAAGCTGTATTAATTTGAATAAGTTTTATTAACTTGATTTTTAGTTTATTAATGGTCTAGTAACCATGGAATGGGTCCTATACAATACAATAATAAACACAATCATTAAAATGTTTTACTTACCCATCATATCTGAAAATCGAAAATTTTGTTTGACGGATTTTTTTGCAGGAACTGGAGATTCCGAAAAACATATTTTTAGAAAAAAACATTTGCCGTCCGTCTGTCTGTGTGTGTCTCTGTAAATGCTGGATCTCCCTAACAAATTGAGATAGAGACTTGAAATTTGGTATGTACTTAGTATGTAATAATGGGAAGAAACTTATTGAATTTCAGTAACTTCGATTATCCGGAACTATTTTTTTCGGACTCTCGAAATATTCGTTCTGATAAAAGGTATATAAAAATTTCCGAAATTGTTTATTTTAAGGAGTGAATATAAAAGCGAATAAAAAAACATAAATTTTGTATAAAGAATGAAGTCGATCGGATAATGAGTTACCGAGATATTTGTAATCCTATTTTCCACAGTCTTTGATTTTTCATGACACTGTATTTCATCCAAATTTCAATTTAAAGATATATTTTAATTGTGTGGAAATGAGACGCTTAATCCAACGCAGTAGGCGTTAGTTAATAGGATTAACATTTTTGGAGTTATCAGGAGTTATCTTTTACACAATTCAGTATTAGAGCATTTAAAGTTTAGGACGTCATCAAGGCACGATTTTATTCGAATTGCAATGCATTATATAAGCAGTTTACACATGTTTTATTTTCATATTTTGTATTATGCATATCCATGATGGGTAAGCATCACGGTGGCTCTTAATGACTAGTTTTTATTTTACATCAGGATAAAAGCGTCACTAACAAAAATTCTTGTATCAAATATTTCAAAATGGGTGTCGGAAGGTGAAAGAGCAATAAGAACTTTGATAACTTAAGGGGGTTCGAGACACATTTAAGAAAACATTTTTATTTTTTGAATTAGAAATTTCAGTTTTTTTTTTTTTATGATGGTTAACCATATAATTTGTAAACAAAATCAAATCATAAAACTTCTCATTAAAAAAAAAAAAAAAAAATAATTAAAAAGATATATTTAAATTTTATTATGATTCCGCATTTTTTTAAACATTAAATTAAAAAATATTTAAAATATTTAAATTAAAAAAATATGTAACTTATTTTTAAAAAATCATATTTTTAAAAGTAAATATTTTCTTTTAAATTTGCTGAATCAAAATTAAAGTAAAATATTTGAAAAACACATGTTCGAAGTGCAATCTATCTATAACGGTTCTTAACTTAAAACAATTTAAAGACGAGAATTGTTGTAAAAACCCGTCATGGAGAAAAACGCAAAAACGTTTCCATGGCGACATTACTTGTAAGCAAGATTATGAAAACAAAAAATAATATATACTGTTCTAATTAAGTTAGAAGCATGATTTAAGCGTCATTTCAAGAGTGAAAAACAGAGACTATACAGAATAAGACAGAATAACAGAGAATAACTGAGAATTTAATACAATAAAATATTTTTAAAAATTTTCAAGATTTTTGCATCCCGGACCCCTTTTACACACAGAAAACAGCTGATATCATGTACTTTTTCCTCAGCAACTACTGAAGCGATTTCGATAAATATATATGTTTTACTATTTTTATATTTTAATTAGCTAAAGAATATTATTTATTATTTATTTATAAAGAATATTATTTATAATTTATTTTATTATTATTATCTATTTTCTATTATTAATTTTCATTTTAATTAGCTTTTCTCAATTGTTTTTATTATTATTTTTTTAAATAAAAACTAAATTTATTTTTATTAATATTAATTAAAAATAATCCTACATTTGTTTGTTAGTGAAATCGCGTAATAACTATAGAACTTTTTATTTTTATTTTTTGACGAACGATCAATTTATAGTTTAGCTCCCACCAGACCTATTGAAATTTTTATTAAAAATATCTTGTATAGTTCCCGATGAAAAGACAAAGTAAGACACTGTAAAACAAAGACACATGTTTCTTAATCCCCCCCCCCCCCCCAAAAAAAAAAAAATACAACCAAGAACAAAAATATACAATAACCTCTTCCGAGTTACCCACGATTCTCAGAAGTTTTCTTTATCTTCAGAAACCTCAGAAACCAATATATATTCGTGATATGAAGAAGCAGTTATAAAAATATAGCTTCTTTTATTGGTACTGATTTTTGAAAGGTTTCCGAGTAGTTTTTATAGTGTATTAATCAGTTTTTTCAAACCGGAATATCGGGTTTTACACTTGTAAAAACGTGCAGCAAACTGTCTAGTCATTTGACCGTTTTTGTAGAAAACGGTTACATAACCGTAATTCACCTATATTATGACCATAAAATGAACAATAATACGATTAGAACATAATTAAATTACGGTTATGTAACCGTTTTCTACAAAAATGGTCAAAACACTGGACAATTTGCTACAAATTTTTAACAGTGTACACTGTTAAAAATCTTTAACAAACTGTCCAGTCATCTGACTATATTTATATAAAATGGTTACATAACCATAATTTAACTCTATTTTGACCATAATATCGGCAATAAATATGGTCAGAATAGAGTTAAATTACGGTTATCTAACCGTTTTCTACAAAAACGGTCAAATGACTGAGCAGTTTGCTGCAAATTTTTAACAGTGTAAGATGCTATCAATTTTAAATTAAACATTTTCAGCTGCTTAATTAAATTTATACATGCAAGAGTAACAAACTAATATTAATTTTAATGTTAATGTTAATGCTGTTAATTTATCATGTTTGTCTATAAAACATGTTTGTTGAAAATGTTTAATTGAGAATGGATAGTATCCGAAGAACCTATATTCCGGGATGAGAAAACTGATTAAAGCACTATTATTAAAAAACTTCTTGGAAACGTTTCCTAAAATCAATGGCAGCAAAATAATACCGCTTTATACAAAATTCGTTTAAACTAATATGTGTGAAATTTTAACTTTCTAGTTTTATAAATTAGTGGATATATAATAATAAGTTTTGAATATATTATAGAGATAGAATTTCGAAATCATCGAGAATAACAAACAATCCAAAAATTACATCAACATCTCATAGATAGCGTTTCGTGATAAGACCTTCGAAAGTTCTTTGGTGTAAATAATACTTAACTGGAACGAAACCACGAATAAATGCTTGGCGTAAATGAGGCCCCATCCTTCAAACATATTATTTTCTCCCTCGACAGTTTGATTAATAGAAGAGTAAAATGAGGTCCTTTGAAAACCAATGCCGGTTAAGAATGCAGAACTCAATACTTGTTTATTGGGGCAAGTTTGAATCGAGAACAATTCCAAAGCAAAATAAGATAACTACGTCAATTGGATTCTGTTTTATCCCTTGAGCTATTGTTTATTAACTGGATAGTAAATTTGGATAGGATTCTATATAAAATGGTAATAGAATTAAAAAAACAAACTCAAGGATACTATAAGTTTATAGCTGCTAATCCTTCTGTATTTTAAATAACCACTATTTTCGAAAAGAATTCTCCGTCTTATTTAATCGCAGAATTGCCTGTGACGCCCGAACTCATTTCGGGCAACGCAAATGCGCCAGTTTTGGAATGCCCGACCTGAGTTCGGGCAAGTGAAAAATAGGTGGTTTAATTAACGTATTTCAATTAACGTGATTCAATTAACGTTTCAGTTAACGTGTTTCAATTAACGTGTTTCAATTAACGTTTCAGTTAACGTGTTTCAATTGACGTGTTTCAACTAACGTGCTCAATTAACGTTTTTCAATTAATGTTTTGCAATTAACGTGTTTCAATTAACGTATTCAATTAACGTTTCAATTCACGTGTTTCAATTCACGTGTTTCAATTAACGTGTTTCAATTAACGTGTTTCAATTAACGTTTTTCAACTAACGTATTTCAATTCACGTTTCAATGAACGTGTTTCAATTAACGTGTTTCAACTAACGTATTTCAATTAACGTTTCAAATAACGTGTTTCAATTACCGTGTTTAATTAACGTTTTTCAATTAACGTTTTTCAATTAACGTGTTTCAACTAACGTATTTCAATTAACGTATTTCAATTAACGTTTCAATTAACGTGTTTTAATTAACGTGTTTCAACTAACGTATTTCAATTAACGTTTCAAATAACGTGTTTCAATTACCGTGTTCAATTAACATTTTTCAATTAACGTGTTTCAATTAACGTTTTTCAATTAACGTGTTTCAATTAACGTTTTAACGTTTTTCTCAAATATATTCCACAGACAAGGGATTAAATAAGGCGAATTTTTAACACGTTCCAACAAAGTGGAAAAGTATTTATAAATTCGGTTTGTCTGGCCATCTGTCTGTCTTCCCATGCTCACACTCGCGTAAATATACTCGGATTGTTATGTAATATGTATGTAATTGAGTTTTATCATGGCACGTTCGGTATTAAAAAAAAAGTCTGAATATTTAAAGTTGTTTACAGGGCACTCAAAATAATTCAGTTACATTATGGTCTATGAGGAAAAATCGTTTGCAGTGTATTTTAATGATGTTACATTATTTCAAACACATTGAAATTGATTTACATCATTGAAGTGCAATAAAAAATGCTGATTATACAAGGTGCAACAATTTGAACAAGACTGCAGCAATTTAATAATCACACGACACATTTCTGACAAAATTTTTTAATAAGTTTCAAAGTAGTTGCCGAAACGTCAGTTGAGGCTCAATGTGGAGATGCAAAAGTTTTTGGTTTCCGTCTGTCTGTTTGTCTGTCTGTCTGTTCCGTGATAACTGCCGTAAAAATCGTCCTATTAAGTTGATTTTTGGTGGGTATGTTGGTGAGGTACCCGGAATTAGCTGTATAGTTTTTAGTTACATATAGTTCATTCGTTTGAAAAATATAGAACATTTCTTTTTAGGTCATAATGCTTGCCTATTGGAATGCAGACCATTTTCAAATTTCATTTTTAACTGAAATGAAAAATCTCATATTTGAGTAATGGATTTAAACGTAAAATTACGGATACTAAATTTCAAGCATAAATATATGCAATAGCTTTGGAAATTTGCCGATACATCTATTAGAATTCAGAAATTAATTGTTTAAATTATTGGAAAATTTTTTGCAACTGTTCGGCAAATATAATACATTTTAATTTCCTATTTTTTACAAATTTAAAAATGTATTTCTTTTTCTTTCCTCTTTATTTTATTAGCTGCTTAGCAATCTTTGCACCTTTGGGAAAAGGAAGCAATCAAGTGGAGACAAAGCTCGGGAATAGGGAGCCCAGAAAGTTCGAGTTGGTATCTGTTGTGATTAATTCCCTGCAAGCTTGCAAGCATCCACCATGTTACACATTGGAACGTTACGAGGAGAGGACCAAGCTTGGTGATGACAGATTTTGATTATTTTTATATATGTTGTAGGGTAGAAGCCCCCTAGTCCCAGGTTCAACGTTTTTTATACAACGTTTAGTTTTTGAGAAATAGGGGGTCTAATACTTTAATACAACTTAAATACTAACTTTGTAACAACTTTGCCGCGTTGGTCGTAGCTCAGTTGTTATGGCGTGTGCTCGTTGTTCCGCGGGCCCGGGTTCGAGACCGGGAAGAGCTACGTTCGTTTTTCTCATTTTTCGTTTTATATACAGTCCCTGGCCAAATTATTAGGCACAATTGTTGTAATATACAATGAGAGACACTTCATTCTTATTATGTCAACTTTCATAAGCTAGTATATTTGGATACAGCCCCTTATCTTTTTGCTTCCTTTTGGGAACAGCGAATTTCGAGCTTATTCTATCGACGACTACTATCAGAATTTTCAAGCTATGTTTTTGAGACTTTCATAAAAGTTGGTCTATACATTAAGCTAATATATTATGCACAGTATATTTTGATTGAATTCGCGCATGCGCAGTGAAACAATATTTAGTAAATCTGCTCATTTTCATACAATTTTTATTATTTTTTAATTCTGATTGCAGGGTATTGTGTATAATTTTGTTTGTCATATTTTCTGAAAATAACTTGTTTTTATATTAAAAACTCTGCAAATTATAAGCAAAAAACTTGGTAAAATTTGGGACTGTTTTTATAAAAACGTGAATTTCTCTTTGATTATACATGCTATCTTCATAAAAATGAACCCACATTATTACAATAAGCCGCGTAATCATAATCTACAGTTTGAATGCTTTTTGCAACATTAGTTTTTACAGGGTTATCCAAAAGATATTCGTTTTTCTTCAATTTGTTGACGGCCCCTTATGGGGTTTCGGGAAAAAATCTTCGCGGAAATATATGACGTTTATTATGTTGTTTACACTCCTGAAGTTTCAGGATAATTCCTCATGTATCTTTCCAGATATTTAATAAATTATAATAAAAACAACTGCGTCTAATAATTTGGCCAGGGACTGTATATACTTGTAATTATAATTTAATAACCTAAATTAAAAATTTTAATATCGTACATTAAGTATGTTAATACATTTAAATTTAAATTTAAATTATTTGATTTTTAAGTCATTATTAAACATTTCTCATCATTTAAAGAGATTTTTTAAAAAATGGATCCATTATTGACTAGTAAAAATTCCAAAATCTTTACAAAATCATACCTTATTTTATTAATTATAAATTAATTCAAAGCGCAAGCATACCTATTACAAATTTAAAAATCTTTAATATGCAAAAAAAAAAAAAAAAAAAAAAAAATGTTGTAATTTAATTCTTAGGTACTCTATTATCCCGTCGACCACTTTTCATAACAAAAAATTATCGCCAATCTGTAACGCCAAATAAACGGGAGAACGTTGCCATTCGAATATAAAAATAAATAAATAAATAAAATATAAGAATTTAAGGACACAATTGTTATTTTAATTAATGAAATAACTAATAAATCAGTAAAACATAATGAAAAATACACGCAAATGTCGAATTAAAAACTACTTGATGACATAACAAACACATATAATGCTTCTAACATCAAGTAAATAGGACTGCATTTTTGGCGTTTAATCTCACAATTTGGCGATAGTTTTATGTTTGAAAAGTGGTCGACGGGATAATAGAGTAGTACCAATTCTTATGCTAAATTTTAATATAATTATGCTTCTTAATTGAAAAACAGAGTAGGAAAAACAGAGTAGTATTATCATCGCTTGACTTCCCTTGTTAAGGCAATATATAAATGATGTTTCTTTAAAATCACAAGTGACACAATTGTTCAATATCATTGCACCGATAAAGCATATATGAAATACATTTTAAAAGTGATTAAAAAAAATTAACTGTTTAAAGACGTTTTATACAACGATTCAGTTACAAATAAAAAATATAAATAGGTTAACATTATAATTAATGCACAATATTATAATTTTTAATTAGGATTATTAAATAATAATTACAAGTATATTTATAAAACAAAAAATGAGAAAAACAAATGTAGCTCGTCCCGGTCTCGAAGATCAACGAGCAGACGCCATAACAACTGAGCTACGACCAACGCAGTAATTTCGTTACAAAGTAAGTATTTAAGTTGCGTTAAAGTATTAGACCCCCTATTTCTCGAGAACTTAGGAGCGTTATATAAAATCTGTTGAACCTTATACTAAGAGGCTTCTACCCTACAACATATATAAAAAAGTCAAAATCTGTGATTACCAAGCTTGGTCCTCTCTTTTTTAGTGACTGAATTTGATTAAAGTACAAAACACGTGAGGCGTGAGCAACTTAACTTGTTCTAACTTGTTTTTACTTGCTCTAACTTGTTCTAACACGCATTGTCATGATCGGTCATGCTTGAATGCGTTCAAAGTAGCATCAGTCTCGTTTATTAACTGTCGTATACAATATTTTGTGCATAGCATTTATCGTTTACATTCAATATAAAATACATTCAATATAATACATTCAATATAAATTTAAATTATTTTTTACTGGAGCGAGCTTTGACTTATTAATGGATTAGTAAATTTCTCACGAATCCTGTACAAAATGATAGTACGATCCAAAAACATAACTGCCAACTTCCCTTTTTATACCGATGTGCAATAGACATATTTTGAACGAGCAATTTTATATAATAAAAATGAAATCAACTGAGTTTAACATACATATATATAACGTAAATTTTATTAAATAAATTTTCTTGTTCAAAACATGTTTATTGGACTTCGAAAAAATTGGAAGTTTGCAGCCATGCAAATGTATTCAAACAATAACCAAGATACTTAGTATTCAAGGAACTGAAAGATATTTCGTTTTGCATCATAAGTGCATTTTAGTTAAAACTATTTTTATAATATATTTAATTATGATTGACCATAGTTGAGAAAAACAAACATGGTTTGAGATAGAGCGAGATATTTTATTCGGCCAGTATTACACATAATGCGAAAAGTGTAATGTCATGAAAGATAACTTTTGAAAAGCAAAACGAGTGGAATTTTTCATGCAAGGAAAACACCCAAAATTTTATATAGCCGCCCATAGATACTGCCTGGTATATGAAGGATAAATTATTCTAATGCAGAGTTTCTAAAGATTCCGGGTTCGATTCCGCTCATGGCAAGGGTTGGTTATTTACTCTATACTCCCTCAGTCATGAAAAGAAGAAAAGCAGAAATATATTTATTCCTTGGTTACGACATAAAAAATGTCTAAAAAATACGGAAGATATCTGTTAGAATTTAACAACGATTAATTACAGAAAATTTCCTGGAATTTGCGGAATTTGTTTTCTATTAAGATACGAAAATAGTACTGGCGTCTCGATTGCAGTACAATTTCCGTTTTTTTTCAGGAATTTTTTGTACAGTGAAAGTTCCATATGTTTTGTGTGTAACTGACTTGTGTAAGTTTCCTGGCATTTATTTGGTGAAATTCCTGGTAACTTTATTCTCAGGAACGTTACAGTGTACTTTGAATAATGTTAGACCTCTTGTTTTATCTAACACCCTTAAAAATATATATAATTCACCCAGCTGTGGATAACCAGCTGTCGCTGGTTCAATGATTTATGTATATATATATATACATATATATATATATACATATATATATATTTAAGTTTCCTTTTTCACTACTTTTTCAAAGAAGTAGGAAATATGGCATAAAAAAACATAAAAGGTTTCAATTTCTTGCCTGAAATTATGTGAAAGTACGTGCTATTATAATAGTTTGTTAAGCGATTGAAACTTCAACGATAATAAGCCATTTTAGGGACTGATTTCTAGAAGCTTCAGTGCTAACATAAGTTTCATGTGCTTTAAAACATCTGAATCAGGACTTCCTTAGGGTACATTAAATCATTAAAAGTACAATGAACTATCTATTGTTGTTTTAATTTTAAAATACGGTTCTCCCTTTTCATTACTTTTTAGTTTTAATTTAATTAATTTCAATTTTTAAGTTTAAATTCCTTTATTAAACTACGTGAGAATGCGGAATAGCATTATAATTTTTAGTTGATTGCAGCTTCAACGAGAGTAGAGCTTTTTAGCAGAAGATTTTGATGTAAACTAACAACGGACTCTGGACCCCTTAAGGATACATTTAGCTGTCACTGGTTCAACGATTTATGTGTTGTTGTGTTATTTTAAAAAGTTTCCCTTTTCATTACATTTTCAAAGAAACAGAAAATATGCCATAAAAACTTATAAAAAGTTTTCAATTTCTTATTTAAACAATTTAAAGGGGCGCAATAGTGATGGATTTATAACCATCTCAGATATCATTAACTGATTTCAAAACAGAAAGCAGTTCAAGGACACAAACATTTGACCACGCAAATAAATACATTAAGTGACAATAAATCATTCTATAATGAACAGACTTTTCTATTTTAGACAAATCATCCTACTCAAG
Organism: Maratus michaelseni; assembly: GCA_963931845.1. Taxonomy (NCBI): domain Eukaryota; kingdom Metazoa; phylum Arthropoda; class Arachnida; order Araneae; family Salticidae; genus Maratus; species Maratus michaelseni. Next base: position 454,653,168 of record OZ007589.1, on the reverse strand, counting down.
ATAAACAATGATATTAATATGTGAAATATGTTCGCGAAATTAGTTTTAATATCAACCCACGCATGCTGCAGCTGTCTGACGTCATCAAAAGAATACTGACTCAAAAAAACTCTTTTTGTTATTAAGTTTAGTTGCCCTATTTATCTCAATAGAGAAAGATGTAATAATTTTAATCTGTTGCTGCAAAAGGCAGCTGTATGTAAAATATTAATTGAAAATGTTAAGCCAAAGTTTTAAAATATAATTCTCCATTACAAAAATGATAGTCTCAAGTGTGGACTCAATATAAATAATATAATTCATTAATCAACATTTCTGTTTTTAACACTGTAGCTCCGAAATAAATGGATTAACGCGGTTAAAAATGTGCACCAAGCTGAAGTAGTAGGAATACTGATGCTGAAGAAAGATAAAAGGTAAGAAATTACCTATATTATTATATTAATTGTGTTTTCATGGCCAGAATGATTATTTATTTATCTAAGTATTAGCGCGCGTAACCTACAGCGCAGAGCAGAGGCGGCTTTTTTGCCAACAGTCGATTATGAGACTGAGAAAGTCTCATATTTTAGTAGATAAATAATATTTGAAAAAAAAAAAAACTACTGGCCATACATGTGTGCACGTTAAAATGAAATTGAAAATTATTGAAAATATAGTTAGTTATTTGATGATGAAATAAATATTGTGCATTTTTTGTTGATATATATGAAATGTTAAACAATTGAAGAAAACTAGATATATATAAGAAGTTTTATATAAAATAATAAAAGAGCAATTCCTCTTTAATAACAAAACTTAAATAACTAGTAAAATGGCCGCATCACGTGAGATACAGCTTGTAGAAAAACTTAACGCAAGTAACTACAGTAATTGGAAATTTAGAACTGAAATGTTACTGATTAGAGAAGACTTATTCAACGTAATAACCGAAGATAGGCCCACGCCAGTCACAACTGACTGGGAAAAGAAAGACAGGAAGGCAAGAGCCATAATTAACCTATCAATTGACGATTCTCAAATTGTTCATGTTAAGGGGCTTAACACAGCTAGAGACACTTGGAACGCACTTAAAACCATACACGAACGGGCGAACCTCTCTAGTAAATTATTTTTGTTAAGAAAGCTCTATGGAGCCAAGCTCCAAGAAAACGGAAACTTAATCAAACACATAACATACATTCTAGAATTAATTGACAAACTTTCAGCGATCGGGGAAACAATTAGCGACTCCCATCTTTCAGCTTTATTGCTGTGTTCGCTACCCCCTAGTTATAATACGTTAATTACTGCCCTTGAATCGCGAAATGAGGACGAGCTCACACCACAATTTATTAGAAGTAAATTAACAGATGAGTACAACAGAAGGGTTGAAAACACAGACCAGGGTGAAAATTCATCAAAAGCGTTTAAAACGCAGAAAAGATTTCCTAATGATAACTTTAAAAAAGATAAACAGTGCACGTATTGCAAATTGAGAAATCACACGTACAGAGAATGTTGGCATTTGAAAAATTGAAACAATCACCCAAATACACAAAAACAACAAACATACAAAAATAAATATTACTCATCATCGTTGTGTTATCAACAATCGGATAACCAGATAGCAAACACTGACCGTGAATCAGTAAACACGAGAAATTATAGAACGGAATCAAAACCAGATAACGGCAGCGACGCAGCCTTTCTAATAGACAAAGCAGGAAAACAAACCTGGATTACCGATTCTGGTTCGTCTTCACATATCCTAAACAATAAAAATGAGTTTACTAAGTTAAATGACACAGAAAAAACAGCCGTCGTAATTGCCAACGGAAAAACTCTAAACTCGTTAGGTACCGGAGAAACTACATTCACGACAAAAACATCCGATGGAGGCATAAATAAAATTACGTTAAAAGAAGTGTTATATGTACCGGAGCTAGAATCTAATTTAATTTCAGTTAGTAAAGCCACAAAGAATGGATATAAATTATTATTTGATAAAGATAAATGCACGCTGTCACGAAATGGAAAAATCTATTTGGAGGCAAAAATGAAAAATAACCTATACGAAGTTGAATTATTAGAAAATGCAGATAGGAATATAGTAAATATGGCACATGAATGCAAAAGTAAAGACTGCCTGGAACTTTGGCACAAACGCCTAGGGCATAGAAATTATAATTCCATAAAGGAAATGGTTAAAGACGACTTAGCCTATGGCATAAAATTAAATAATTGCAATCATGGAACAACATGCGAAACATGCATACAAACAAAAACAAGCGATGCTCCCTATCCCAAAACAGTGTATAGAAACAAAACAGGTAGAGTACTTGATCTAGTGCACACGGACGTATGCACAGCGATAGGAACCCCCACAATAGGTGGTAAAACAATGTTTGTAACTTTCATTGACGACTACTCTAGATTTACTGTAATATACTTATTAAAACATAAAGATGAAGTACAGGATAAACTAATCGACTATATAGCTATGGTTCGAAACCAGTTCGGGATATATCGGAAAGCAATAAGATCCGATAACGGGGGAGAGTACATAAATAGAGGGATAGAGGATTACTTAAGAAAAAGGGGCATTAAACATCAATTAACAGTGCCGTATTGTCCGAGCCAAAATGGCATTGCAGAAAGGAAAAATAGGTCGCTATTAGACATGACTAGAAGTCTACTGAGAGAAGCAGATCTGCCACAAAGATTTTGGGGAGAAGCAATTAACACCGCGAATCATTTACAAAATCGCTTACCAACAAAATCGACAAATAAAACCCCATTTGAGCTATGGTTTAATCGCAAACCGAGTTTACACTATTTGCGAACATTCGGGTGCAAAGCCTACGTATATGTGAATAAACAACATCGAGGAAAATTGGACGACAGGGCTCAGGAAGGGATTTTTGTAGGATACGATAACAACTCAAAGGGATATCGCATATACACAAAACAAAATAAAATTGTAATTGGCAGAACAGTGAAATTCATGGAAAATAGTAAAATTAACCTAAAAGAAAGCAAAGAGACAGAAAACTCATATGACGACAAAAATTACATTGAAACAGAGCTAAACAACACAACCGAAGAACCAACCGCGTCCAAACAACCGACCAATGAACCAAGAAGATCCGAAAGAATGAACAGGGGGGTACCACCAGACAGATATGTCTGTTATGTAAAAAATAATGATACAATAGAACCTAGTAGTTGGAATGAAATACTGGAAATAAATAATCCCAGAGAAAAAGAAAATTGGCTTAAAGCCACACAAGCGGAAATAAATTCGTTGCGAAAACACAACACATGGGAATTAGTGGATCCTCCACCTAACAAAAAGGTTATAGGTTGCAAATGGACATTCAAAAAGAAATTAGACAGTCACGGAAACACCCAAAAGTACAAAGCACGTTTGGTAGCCAAAGGGTTTAGCCAAAAATACGGGGAAAACTATGACGAGACTTTCACCCCAGTAGTGTCACAAACAACTGTGCGAACTTTTTTGGCAGCAGCCGCATATAAGAAGTTGAACGTGAGACACATTGACATAGACACAGCTTTTCTATACGGTGAGTTAGAAGATGAAGTCTATATGAAACAACCGGAGGGTTACATTGAGAAAAATAAAGAAAACAAAGTCTGCAAATTGAAAAAATCCATCTATGGACTTAAGCAGGCAGCGAGAACTTGTAATAAAAGAATAGAACAATCTTTAAAAAAATTGAATTTCCAACAAAGCACAGCGGACTCATGTCTATACACACGAAAAGAAAACAACATCACAACGTATATAATAGTTTACGTAGATGACTTATTAATAGGCGGTGAAAACGAATCAATTGAAAAAATAATAAAAGCTTTAAAGCAAGAATATGAATTAAAAGACCTTGGGGAAGTATCCCACTATTTAGGCATGGAAATAAGAAAAACACAAAATGGATACAAAATAAATCAAAGGTTAAAAATAGAAGAACTCGCAAGAAAATTCAATTTAGAAAACGCAAAACCAATAAGCACTCCCATGGATGCCGGTTTTCACAAATTAGAGGACGACGAAAACTTAATGCCTAACAACACAAAATTCAGACAAGCAATAGGATCATTGTTATATATAGGAACCACTACACGTCCAGATATATCAGTCGCCGTTAACATCCTCAGCAGAAGATGTGAAACTCCACGTTTTAAAGATTGGAACGCTGCGAAACGCATAATTAGTTATCTAAACATCATAAAAAACCTGAACCTCACATTGAATACAAATCAAGAACCACAACTCATCGGTTTTTCTGACGCTGATTGGGCAGGAGACACAAAAACCAGAAGATCGACTACTGGAAACATTTTCATGCTGGGAAATAGTCCGATCCTACTCATCGGCAGAAGCTGAATTCGTTGCTGCAGCTAGTACAGGACAGGAAATTGCATGGCTAATAAAACTATTAGCAGACCTGGACTTACAACAAAATTTATCAGTAAAACTGTACGAAGACAACCAGAGCTGCATCAAAATGGTGGAGAACGAAAAATTCTCAAAACGAACAAAACACATAGACGTTCGCTATCACGCGATAAAAGAAATGAAAGAAGACGGTATACTAGACCTTCGTTACTGCCCAACACAAGACATGATAGCAGACGCCCTGACCAAGCCACTGGGCAAACCACAGTTTGTGAAACATCGATAATCTATGCAACTATTACATGATGCATCCGAGATGGTTAAGGAAGGGTGATGGATTTATAACCATCTCAGATATCATTAACTGATTTCAAAACAGGAAGCAGTTCAAGGACACAAACATTTGAGCACGCAAATAAATACATTAAGTGACAATAAATCATTCTATAATGAACAGACTTTTCTATTTTAGACAAATCATCCTACTAAAGATAAACAATGATATTAATATGTGAAATATGTTCGCGAAATTAGTTTTAATATCAACCCACGCATGCTGAAGCTGTCTGACGTCATCAAAAGAATACTGACTCAAAAAAACTCTTTTTTGTTATTAAGTTTAGTTGCCCTATTTATCTCAATAGAGAAAGATGTAATAATTTTAATCTGTTGCTGCAAAAGGCAGCTGTATGTAAAATATTAATTGAAAATGTTAAGCCAAAGTTTTAAAATATAATTCTCCATTACAAAAATGATCGTCTCAAGTGTGGACTCAATATAAATAATATAATTCATTAATCAACATTTCTGTTTTTAACACTGTAGCTCCGAAATAAATGGATTAACGCAGTTAAAAATGTGCACCAAGCTGAAGTAGTAGGAATACTGATGCTGAAGAAAGATAAAGGTAAGAAATTACCTATATTATTATATTAATTGTGTTTTCATGGCCAGAATGATTATTTATTTATCTAAGTATTAGCGCGCGTAACCTACAGCGCAGAGCAGAGGCGGCTTTTTTGCCAACAAATAGCACTATAATTGTTAGGAAATTGAAGCTTCAACCAGAATAGAAGTTTTAACTGGCAGATTTTGATGTAAGCTTTAGTAAAAACATAAATTTAGTGTAAATAGGATGCTCTAAAACAACGGACTCTGGACCCCTTAAGGATACATTTAGCTGTCACTGGTTCAACGATTTATGTGTTGTTGTGTTATTTTAAAAAGTTTCCCTTTTCATTACTTTTTCAAAGAAACAGAAAATATGCCATAAAAACTTATAAAAAGTTTTCAATTTCTTATTTAAACAATTTAAAGGGGCGCAATAGCACTATAATTGTTAGGAAATTGAAGCTTCAACCAGAATAGAAGTTTTAACTGGCAGATTTTGATGTAAGCTTTTGTAAAAACATAAATTTAATGTAAATGGGATGCTCTAAAAAATTGACTCAAAACCACTTAAACTGTCACTGATTTAGGGGTCACTGGTTCAACGGTTTATGGACTGTTGTTTTAATTTTAAAAAATTCCGTTTGCACTACTTTTTCGAAGAAGTAGGAAATATGTCATAAAAAACTTATAAAACTATTCATTTTCTTACTTAAATATGTGAAAGCGTGTAATAATATAATATTGTAGGCTATTGAAGCTTCAGTCTTTCTACCTTTCTTGCGGAAATTTTTGATGTAAGCTTTAGTACAAACATAATTTTAATGTACATGGTATGTTCTAAAACAACTGACTCAGGACCCTTTAAAGTTTCATTTATAAGTTACTGGTTCAACGATTTATTTATTGTTGCTTTAATTAAAACTTTTCCATTTTCTCTATTTTTCTAGGAAGCAGAAAATATGTCATAAAAAACTTATAAAAAGTTTTCTCACTTAAATTTCTTTATTAAATATGTGAAAGTGTATAATAGTTTGTAGGCTATTGAAGTTTTAAACTTTTTTTTTTTTTTTTTTTTTAGGGAGAGGTTTTGAAAGAAACTTCATTACTAACATAAATTTAATATACATCATTACTAACATATAATTAATATACTCTTAGGATACATTAAGCTGTCACAAGTGTAATGATCTATGTTCTATTGTTTTAATTAAAAATAGTTTTATCCTTTTTCATAATTATTTTTATTTAAATTTAATTAATTTAAATTTAAAATTTTAATTCCTTATTTTATTCTTCATCTGAAAATGCAGAATAGTATTATAATTGTTAGGCGACTGAATCTTCAACCAGAGTAGAGCTTTTAAGCGTAAGATTTTGATGTAAGTTTTAGTACAAACATAAATTTAATGTAAATGGGATGCTCTAAAACAACTGACTCAGGACCCCTTAAGGGTGCATTTAGCTGTCACTGGTTCAACGATTTATGTATTGTTGTTTTAATTAAAAAAGTTTCCCTTTTCATTACTTTTTCAAAAGAGGCAGGAAATATGTCATAAAAAAAACTTGGAAGAAGTTTTAAATTTCTTGCTTAAAATATGTGAGAGAATCTCTCTGCTTCTCTGACATTTATGTTGGAATGTAAGCGGGAGCTTTTGCCTAACGAGTCGTTATCGATTTTTATTGCAAGTGCTTTTAGATTGCTTCCAGAAAAGTAAGAGGATTTTACATCAGTTCCTTCATTTTGCAAGAGATTTCTACGCGATGTATTTAAATATCTTTAAAATTTAAAATCATGTTCTTCGGATTAAAATGGGTGGAGTTCCATTGAAATTAAAATGAGACCAGAAAGTTTCTTTGTACATATTTTATAGGAAGATTAGAGTTCAGAATAAAAACATGAAAAGTGTCATAGAATTTTTTTATATATATAAAATGTATGTATACAAATTACATTTAACTGATTTTTTTTGTAAAATAAGTTAAAGTTTAAATGTAAAATAAGTATTTATTACATTTGCATATGAATAAATATTAATTTGAAACTTTAAACATAATTTGAAATAGTAATCCAAAATATTATTTAAAAAAATGATGTATTTCGGGTTTTTACTTTCGTTTTTATTTATTTATTTATTTATTAATTTGATGTTTTATTTTTACTTTCGTTTTTATTTATTTATCTGATGTTTTACTTTTACTTTAGTGTAAGGCAAGCATTGTAATTGTGTGTGTGTGAGCTAACAGGACAACTCCCAAACGGTACTTCCAATTAACCTCTCATTTGGTGAATATAAACCACTGCCGCAAGAACTGTATATATTTTCGTACAAATCGGTCGACGGATTACATATTTGATCTATTTTTTAACCATATTAAAACTACTTTGCAACCGATTCTATAGGAAAAATGACCATGGAAATCTGACAGGCAATAGGTGATAAGTATTGCACTATTGTACTGTTATAATATAAATGCATAACTGATTAACATAAGAAATATATATGTATTTATCGTTTCTCAAAAATTAGTTTTCTTTGTACATATTTTATAGGAAGATTACAGTTCAGAATAAAAACATGAAAAGTGTCATATATTTTTTTTTATATAAAATGTATGTATAAGAATTACATTTAACTTTTTTTTTCTAAACTAATTTAAAATTTAAATGTAAAATAAGTATTTATTACATTTAAATATGAATATATATTAATTTGAAACTTAAGTATTGGGTAAAGTATTATGTGAAGTGTTATAATAATAAAATAAATTGAAATAGTAATCCAAAATATTATTTAAAAAAATTGATGTATTTCGGAATTTATCACATTTAAATGTTTAAATACATAAAGCAATGAAGTATTTTGACATTTACCTCAATGTTGTTTAATAGATAATTAAATTTCCGAATTATCCCTTCACTTTTTGTAAAAATTTGCTGCATTTCTTTTAAGTATTCATTTTGAAAGTTGGAATCTTGCATCTTACATGTAACTGCATATTAAAAAATAGTTTGTAAAATTGCAGATCAACTATAAATAAAATTTAAATGATTGGTTTAATTGATGATATTATTAAATGGAGATAAGAAATATACAGAACTTTATAATAATAATAACTTTAAATGTGCTTTCATTTGAATAAAGATCTCACCTGTTTTCCTTAACAACATGCACATTTACTTTGCTTATTTGATGTTTAGTTTATACTTTCGTTTTTATTTATTTATTTGATGTTTTACTTTTTACTTTCGTTTTTATTTATTTATTTATTTGATGTTTTATTTTTTCCATTCCATTTTATTTATTTATTTGATGGTTTATTTTTACTTTCGTTTTTATTTTTTTATTTTATTTTTATTTTTTCATTCCTTTTTATTTATTTATTTGATGTTTTATTTTTACTTTCGTTTTTATTTATTTATTTGATGTTTTCGTTTACTTTCGTTTTTATTTATTTATTTTCTTTTTACTTTCATTTTTATTTATTCATTTGATGTTTTATTTTTACTTTCGTTTTTATTTATTTATTTAATGTTTTTGTTTACTTTCGTTTTTGTTTATTTATTTTCTTTTTACTTTCATTTTTATTTATTCATTTGATGTTTTATTTTTACTTTCGTTTTTATTTATTTATTTGATGTTTTTGTTTACTTTCATTTTTATTTATTCATTTGATGTTTTATTTTTACTTTCGTTTTTATTTATTTATTTGATGTTTTTGTTTACTTTCGTTTTTATTTATCTATTTTCTTTTTACTTTCATTTTTATTTATTCATTTGATGTTTTATTTTTACTTTCGTTTTCATTTATTTATTTGATGTTTTTGTTTACTTTCGTTTTTTTCCTTCCTTTTTATTTATTCATTTGATGTTTTATTTTTACTTTCGTTTTTATTTATTTATTTGATGTTTTTTTTTTACTTTCGTTTATTCTATTTTATTTTATTTTGTTTCATTCCTTTTTATTTATTTATTTATTTTTTACTTTCGTTTTTATTTATTTATCTGATGTTTTACGTTTACTTCAATGTAAGGTAAGCATTGTGATTGTGCGTGTGAGTGAACACGATAACTCCCAAACAATACTTCCAATTGACCTTTCTGTTAGTGAATATAAACCACTGTCGCAAGAACTGTATATATTTTCGTACAAATCGGTCGACGGATTAAATATATGATCTATTTTAAACCATATTAAAGTTACTTTGCAACCAATTCTATAGGGAAAAACATCAAGGAAATCCGACAGACAATAAGTGATAAGCATTGCTATAATGTATTGCTGTAATATAAATATATAAGTGATTAATATAAGAAATACATATGTATTTATTGTTACTCTAAAATTAGTTTTGTCTGCAAAATAAAATTTAAAATACATATTTTGGAGGGGAAAATAATATTAAGTCAATTAATAAATTTAATAAAAATTAACATAGTAATGTACAGCGCGTCCGAGAAAGGTCTTTATCATTCTAAACATTAATAACATAAATACTAACTGATGAAATGAAATGAAGTTTTCTGGAAAAGAATAAAGAAACCTAAGATTTTTTTTCTGGTATCAATTGCCTGAGGTATGAAATGACAAATCATGAAATCATAACTCACCAATCCTCACTGTTACACCTCAGATGCTAAAAAAGCACTTGGATGGAAATCGAGCGCAGGCTCGACATTCATCGAGGTACTAACGGACAGCTACATTGAAGGTACCGCAAAAAACCTCCCAGATTTCTTCATTCTTTGGCAGCAAACTTCATTTCATTTCACGTGTTAGTATTTTTGTTATTCATGTTTAGAATTCTAAAGACCTTTCCCGGATACGCTATATATTAAAATAATTTTCATTCTTTTTACTAGAATCAAAGAAAGGTGAAATGTGGGATATCAACTACCTAAACATATAGTGCTAAAATGAAAAATATTCAAACCATTCAAGATTTTTATGAGAAAAATTATCAATAGGGTATTTTACATTTTTGAAAGAATGTTTAGGATTACTTCTATTAGCGCAAGTAAATATTTTATATTTTTAAACTAATGTTTTATAAAAGGTTTAAAAATGTACATTGATGTACACTGATGTTGCTTTCTGCTTAGAATGAAAATATGAAATATAAAAGCTATAAGAAATCTTCGCACTATTATTTAAGGTTATGTTATTTCGCGAAAACTTTGAATAGTTTTATATTTGAAAAAATAATTTAACATTTATTTAAATAGAATCAGATATTTAATTATCGTTTTGATCTTAAATATTAATTACTTCTTTAAAAATTAAATTAAAGGAAAATTACTGATTGCAAGTATTTTGCATTTTAGACATTCCGTTTTATTCCATTTATTTTTTCGTGTGTAATATTAAAAACAATTATATACAGAATATCGATTAATTAATGTCATTAAATAATTGGACATTATATATATTGTACTAATTAAAGGATGTAATTATACTAATTAAATGTTTAAATATATAAAGTTAATTAATGTTGATTAAATAAAAAATACTGATTGCAAATATTTTGCATTTTAAACATTTCTTTTTCATTACAATGTTTTCGTTTGTAATATTAAAAACAAATATATACAGAATAACAATTAATTTTAAAATTTCATACAATCATCATAAAAGTTATTAAAAAAAACAGCATTAAATATTAAATTTTATAATAATAATAGGTAAAAATAATTACACTTCAGATATTTTGATTCTATGAAAATGGTTAAAACCATTGCAAAATTTTCTTTAAGGTGTTTAAAAAGAGAGAGAGAGAAAAAAAACTGTTTCTATTTAAAAATACTACCAGCTGAGAGAATACTATTGGGTTGTCGGAAAAATTCATGGCGCATAGATATTGAACTCTATTTGTTACCATTAGGTCCTTATAGTATTGTTAGTTTTATTTAAAGCAGCTATTTTACTATTAACTAAGGCGAAAATGATAAGAAACAACAAAAACTGTTAAAAATCTGCAACAAACGGTCCAATTATTCGACCGTTTTTAAAGATATCGGTTACTTGACCATAATATGAAGCGTATCTGTGCACAGTATTGACCATGTTCTGGTCAGAAAAGAGTTCAATTATACGGTTATATAACCGTTTTCTATAAAAACGGTCGAATAACTAGACAGTTTGCTGCAAATCTTCAGAAGTGTACAATTTTAAATATATGCGTTATTCTTTCCTGACAACTCAATATACACTACAAAAAAATTGTAGCAAATTGTCCACTCATTCAACCGTTTTTGTAGAAAACGGTTACGTAATCGGGGTTTATCTCTATTCTGACCAACGAGAGCTTCATAATATGATCAAGTAACCATTATCTCTAAAAACGGTTGAAAAGCTGGACAGTTTGCTGCGATGTTTTACAGTTTATAGTAGGTATTTGATTTCAATTTTAATTCAATTTGAAACAAATTTTCTGGTTCAAATATGTTTATTTAATCTTAAAAGGAAAAAAAAAAGAAGGTTAGCATGTTTTATATCATATTAAAACAAAGTAGTGTTTTATATATATCTATATTATAAAGAAAAAACGTGTCCGTACGTAACGCTGACGTCCTTTTATGAACACTTTACGATGAAAATTCAGTTTTGCGATTTTTGCTACTGACATTTTTTTAATTTCTAAACATCGCACATTTTTACTTTCTTCTATCTTTACAAGAAGAAAGTATTGGATTCATGAAAATTTTCGACTTCCGGTTTTCGACGATTTTATACGTTTTAGGAGGTCCTGAACACGATTTGACTATTTTTAGAAAATGTCTGTCTGTGACAAAAATTTTGTGGAAGCTCTATCTCAAGAAGTAATGCTCAGAATTTAATAAAACTTTATATCCAGTTAGTGCCGGATATAAATTGGTGCTGATTAGTTTTTGGTAAAAATCACCCAGCAGGTGGCGCTGCTATGCAGCATTTTTCGCGATTTCCGCATAAGCTCTATCTCAAGAACTAATGCTCGGAATTTAATAAAACTTTATATTCGGTTCGTATCTGATATAAATTGGTGCTGATTAGTTTTTGGTAAATATCACCCAGCAGGTGGCGCTGCTATGCAGCATTTTGCAGGATTTACACGATTTTAGCGATAGTCATATCTCAAGAAATAATGCACGGGATTTAATAAAACTTGAGTTTCAGTTAGACCTGGATATATATTGGTGCTGATTCTTTTTAGTGTATGCGAAACCTGTGTGAGATAGAAGAAAGTTTTGGGATTGACTCATCCGACTAGTTAATTTTTACACAGTTTCAGAGGGGAAAAAAATTACTTTCTAATGCGATTTATTTGAAAACTGTATCGTACTTTTACTCATTTATTATAGCATTTAAATTAAATTTCAAACATGATTTAAAACAAAAATCCATCTCTATCGCTTGCAGACAATTACAAAATATTAATCCGTTTGCACTTTAAACAATATAAAAAGTTCAGCATTTGTTTCCAGCTGATATTCAATAACGAAATTAAAACTTCATTAAGCAATAAATAAAACAGTATAAATAAAACACAAATTTAACAAACATGTAATTGAAATAAGCACCTAAAACCGCTGAAATTATGAGAATAAAGAAAACTGCTGCAGATAACGAAATTTTTGATGGTTTCTTCGACTATTACCTTCTGACACGAGGTCAATAATAAATGACAGCTTTTAATAAATTTCGAAATTTTATTTGAATATATAATTGACATATTTTATATAAAAATGCTCTTTGTTGTTGTTAGAGTGTAATCTAAAAACAATTAAATGTAAGAAAATCCATTAGCGTTTAAAAAAAAAAAAATGGTTTTCACATATATTCTATATCGCGGGAAGCCCGCGTTGGATGCCCTAGTATATAATAATGTTAACATTTTAATGACTTCTAATAGCGTTTATGCATAACGCAATGAATGAGCAGAAGTAAAAAAAGACAACGATTTCGGACTGTTTGAAGACTGCTGTTATTCGAGTTGACTGGGCTGCTGCATGAAAAACTACGAGTAAGCCTGAAAATTAGGGCTTGTGCTTTCGGATTACCTGATATGTAAAACATAGAATTTCCAAGATTGTCCAGATTGCAAAAGCGTAAATGGTCGCAACTGATTTTGTTAAGAAATTAATTTAATGAATGAAAGAAATTCATATACAGTTAACCATCTGTATCCGAGAATTAGTTTTACAAATATATCTATATCATAAAGTAAAAGCATGTCCGTGAATAACGCTGGCGTCAAATTAACATTGGCAACACCTCACCAATAAATTTCTCTTTTACTGCAATTTTTAAAACTTCTAAACATCGCACATTTCCAATTTTTACACCGTCAAATAGTTCAAAAATTTACTTTCAAATGGAGTTTGTTTGAAAAACTGTATCGTAATTTGATCATTTTTTTATGATTTTTAAAATAATTTTCAAGCATGATTTTTTTTTTAATATATCTCTATCGCGTGCAGCTCGGTTACAGAAGATTAATCCGTTTGCACTTAAAACAATATAATAGATCAATCTTTGTTTCCGGCTAATACTTCATAGCGGAATTAACACTTCATCACTAAATAAATAAAATAATAAAATAATATAAATAAAACAATTTTTATTGGTCCGGACAGTTCCAAATATGCCAGGAAAATTATGCCTGATATAAGAACGCTGTAGAATAATAATAAAAAGAAAGAATGAATGAGAATAAAATTATTAAAATAAATAATGTGAATACAAGGCCCCGCCCAGTCTATCATGTTATGTCTGTCAAAAATTTAACAGACATGTAGTCAACGCTTAAACAACTGGAATTATCAGAATCAAAAATATTATTGTAAGCAACGATTTTTACCGATTTCTTGAGCCAATAACTTATAGCATGCGGCTAATATGAAAGATCTCTTTTAATAAAATTCAAAATTTTATCTGAATATATTATTCACATCTTTCATATAAGAATGATTTTTACTGTTGTTAGTGGACAATCTAAACTAAAATCTTAAATGTAAAAAGTCTATCCAATGGTTGGAGTATTATACTTGATATTTTTTCCAACAGAGCGAAAATATGCCGGGACCAGGACTCGAATCTGGGTACTTTGGTTTGCCGTACCAACTCTCTCCCTACTGAGCTATCCTGACGATATCCTGGATTGGCATATCTCTCTCTTATTTGTTGGACAAGGCTGCGAACTGCAGCGCTAATTTGATTCATCCGAGCTATAACTATAGCATTTACATGATGAATCTATAAATATAGCATTTAAATAACGACAAATATAGCATTTACATGATGAATATAATTTATCTAGTTGAATATACTTTCCTATATTCATTATGTAAAAAGTCTTTTTAATAACAAAAAATGGGTTTCACCACTTTTCTATAAACCGGGAAACCCGGGTTGAATCCCCTAGTTAAAATAAAAGTAACAAGTAATGTATATATAAAAAAATAAAAAAATAAAGTCAATTCCTACTTAGGTCAAAAAGAATTTTTTTCTAGCGATCTACACGCTTCGCCACTGACGTTTTTTCCCTCTAAATTTATATCCTGCTAAATATCTTATATGAATTTTTTTCTCCTATATAAAACTAAAATTAATGAATTAAAATTAATTAATTAATTAATTAATAATTGAAAAAACTGTATTAACATTAAGTGCCATCCACTACAAGTGTAAAAAAATGTATTTGAACTTGAGTGGATGAATAAAAAGTATTTTATTAGCGATTGAAAATTTGATCAAGATATATAAATATATAGAGGGAGAGTGTGAACTAATAGTAGGAATTGAAAAATAGTACTCCCCACTCACCCCCCTTAAAAAACATGCTTTTATAAGCATTCAATGTTTAGTTTAAAATTCATGCCTAATTCAATGACTACAATTCATATTATTTCAACACATTTTCGTTACAATATGTGAATTTGGCGAGGTCACCAATTAAGGAAAATTCGCCGCTTTTTTTTATACTTGATAGAGAGCTAGAACTAGTGAAATTATTAAAAAGCGAAAATTAATTTTTGTTCAGTTCCTTTTTAAGGTATGACGACAGAAAAGAAAGTAATCATATTTATATTACTGCAAATGTTGTATTATTGTGACAAAGAAATACTTATTGGTGAGTCACTTGGTAATAGATTAAAAAAAAATTAAAACTTTTCCTCAGTTTCTTTTTAAGATTTGGCAGCAAGAAAGAAAAAAAAATCTTTAAACTATCTATTCAAGATTTCTAAATTGTTTTTTCAGCATATGAAATAAATTTAATGAATATTAATAGAATAATAACTAATTAATTAAATAATATAAATGTTAATTAATTTCTTAAAATATGAAAATATTGTCTTGTTGGGAACACACTTCTAAACAAAAATTCGAGAACTCCAGTACCTGAGGAAGTGGGGGAAAATGAATTATAAAATTCTATCTGGACATACATTAAGTTAAATAAAAGCGTTTAAATATGGGGGTGTTCAATTCTTTTTGTACAAGACTGCATAGCTAATGCCTTATAAACCAGAAGCGGATTAAGTACCACCCGGGCCTCTAGGTTTGACTTATTTGGGGA
This sequence comes from Maratus michaelseni, assembly GCA_963931845.1. NCBI lineage: Eukaryota > Metazoa > Arthropoda > Arachnida > Araneae > Salticidae > Maratus > Maratus michaelseni. Next base: position 454,637,323 of record OZ007589.1, on the reverse strand, counting down.
CTTCCTCCCCTCCCCGATATATTTCAGAGTTTTCTGGCACTAAAAATGGAAAGAAGTACCTTTAGTGCAGGTTAACATATTGATATTTCCTAAAATTCAAAGTGTCATAATTCGGTAAGCTGCGGTTGTAAAAAAATGGGATTTTCTTAAATTTCCTCCCTAGACAGAGAAAAATATTTTTCTGAGTATGAGTTATAAGAATCCTCCAGTATGATGCAATTCTGAGAACATTTGCATACATTTTCTTTCCGAATGGGTTTACAGCAAGTAAATTTACGAATTAAATTTACGAATTAATGTATTTTCACATAAGCATTTATATGCAGTCTCTAACCTCAAATTATCTTTCTTAGTTAAACAATGAATTTTACTAGAATAAGTGGGCAAGGTCGGATGATCGTCCAGGGCATTAACAATTAAGAGCTGAAAAATAGACAAAATGTTTGATTAAAACTTGGTAGCTTCTTTAAAAGACACCATTTGTAGAGATGCTGACAATATGTCGACCAAGATGCTGTGGCTACGAAAGTCGCCTCTGTTTAAATCCATCATAAACTGGAAGCCAAAAAATTGTAAGTATCCAATATTTTCTTTTCATGAATATCGAAAAAATTAAAAGGTGAGTAGCATTTAAAACACCATCTATATGTTAATTACCTGCAATATTGAATAAATGAGTGAAACAAAGAATATTGCACAGCATTTCTCGTTTGCGTAAAATATTAGCCCGATATGAAGAAAAATTCTTAAAGAAAATCTTAGCACCGGGGCCCCTTTCCTTCTGAGCCCCTAGGCTTCAGCCTACTCAGCCTAATGGGTAATCCGCCTCTGTTATAAACGCATTTATTTCTTTTTATCTTTCCTATAGCGTTTAAACTTTTAATTCTATAATTAAATAATGAAACTGCTTTTTAATCTCTATTAAAATTCACTCTATACATCACATCTTAAAACGAAAATTTAAAATAATTTATCGCCTTTCATCTAATTCACTTACAATACTGATACTACTAATAAAATCAAACTGAACGTACCAAATTAAATTGACAGATTAGATTTGTTTGTTTGTGTTTCTTAAGATTTAATGACTCGGAACTTAAAATAGCGCGCTAGAACCTTAACATCACCCAGTGGCGCAATCAGGCAAACATTCTGACTGCATACGCCCCCTATTACTCACCACGTGGAAGGATGCTTCCGTGCCATGCTCCCGCACTTCTTCCGCGGATAGCCTCCGGAGCGGATATGCAGCGGATAAGTGGATAAGTCAGGATAAAACGGGATGACAGACACCGAAGAAATAGCTAAGCTCATTGATGGAGCCTACAAGGTAGGCATTGTTCTAAAATTCCATGTAGTTAATTCTTTGACACATAATAGTTCCTTTCTTTTTTTTTTTTTATTCTCTTAACTTTTAAAAATACATCTTTAAAAATTAAATTATTTGTTGTATTTAAAATTATCTACAAGGTATGCATTGTTCCAAAATTCCACGTAGTTAATTCTTTGACAAACAATAGTCACCCTTTTTTTTATTATCTTAACTTTTAAAAATATGTCTTTAAAAATTAAATTATTTGTTGTATTTAAAATTACCTACAAGGTATGCATTATTTCAAAATTCCACGTAGTTAATTCTTTGACAAATAATAGTTCCTTTCTTTCTTTTTTTTTATTCTCTTAACTTTTAAAAATATGTCTTTAAAAATTAAATTATTTGTTGTATTTAAAATTAAATACAAGGTATGCATTACTTCAAAATTCCACGTAGTTAATTCTTTGACAAATAATTCCTTTCTTTCTTTTTTTTTATTCTCTTAACTTTTAAAAATATGTCTTTAAAAATTAAATTATTTGTTGTATTTAAAATTAAATACAAGGTATGCATTATTTCAAAATTCCACGTAGTTAATTCTTTGACAAATAATTCCTTTCTTTCTTTTTTTTTTATTCTCTTAACTTTTTAAAATATGTCTTTAAAAATTAAATTATTTGTTGCATTTAAAATTACCTACAAGGTATGTATGCATTGTTCCAAAATTCCACGTAGTTAATTCTTTGACCAAATAATAGTTCCTTTCTTTTTTTATTATCTGAACTTTTTAAAATATTTCTTTAAAAATTATTTGTTGTATTTAAAATTTTCGGAATGTTAGAATGATTAAAATTTACTTTAAGGGAAGAGTAAAACTTTTCTTAAACTTCTAAATCCCTATTTAATTTCACTTTTAAAATGATAGCCGCCAACCAATTATAAAAAAAGGAAATAAATAAATAAATAAATAAATGAAAATCTAATCCATGTTTCATTTTATAAGCATTGTTTTGTTAAATGTATTTCGATGAAGAAAAATTGTTTGAGAAAGAAAATAAAGCTTTCTTTTTACCAAACTTTTAAATCCGTTGTTTGATTTTACTTGTAGAATGTTTGCTCGTTAAATAAACGCAAAAAACGATAAAATGCGCTAATTTATTTATGTTTTCCTTATATATAAAAGATTTATTCATACCTTATTTATCAAAACATAATTTTTTTTAATGAAAAAAAAATGTCTAAAGTAGCATAAAACAGGGATGACAAGCACCGAAGAAATAGCGAAGCTTACGGATGGAGCTAACAAGGTATTGCATTATTCCAAAAGAACATATAGTTCAGGTCTAAACGATTTTCCTTTTTATTTTCTTAACTATTATCAACATTTAAAAAAAGTTAGTTGCTTTATTTAAAATTTTTAATATATTAGTTAGTATATTACATTGATTACAAATTTATTTTAAGAGAGGAACAAAATTTTTAAAGACTTATAAATATCTGTTTCATCTTAAGGGGACCTCAAACAAACAAAATATATATATATTATCTACTTAAAAAAATATTTTTGTATATTATGTAAATGTTAAACAGAAATAATTTAATCCAAAGAAAAGTTTTTAAAAATAAAACTATTTTTTCGACGGAATTGAAAAAATTCAATTTTAACCACTTATTTCAAAACGCTTCTAATCTTTTATTTTTTAAAATTTTCAGTTAATTTTTTTCGTGCAGGTCATCAATGATAATTTGAATAGATTTAAGGATCGGATTTTTTTTAATATCAATAGTTTTAGAGAAAAAAAAAACTAAATACAAGTGGGAAAAAAGGCGGAAAAAATGACTAGTTTTTGCACAAATGATTTTTTTTTTAAAGAAAACTTATCAAAATATCAATTAAAATCTCTTACATATAGTATGACGTTCAACTAAAAAAAAAATAAAAAAATAAAAATAAAATTCAAGCACTTTCATTCCCATCTGGAAAAGCCTTAGCATTTTGAAAAAAAGAAAAAACGGAAAAATACGAACTGAGATAAATGGGTTTAAAGATTTCATTTGCAAAGAGGTTGCCGTGGTATTTAACCCATTTTCGGCCAAAGGTGCGTAAACGCACCATTTCAATAGATATTTTTTTATTATCGCTGTGACGTATATTTTTCGCTAATTTTACTTTTCTGCTATTTTTAAGGGTTCTGGAGACATCTATAAAATATTAGTAATTCAATTGAAGTAATCACTTTCTTTTGAGAAATTTTCCAAATACGCTGGTTTTTTACTTGAAACGGTTATTGACAAATTCGACTTTTTGAAAATGTATAATTATTCCACTTCAGAGGAATCATATGTTTTTATAATGGAGTAAAGGTGCAAGTTCTGTAAATAAAATAAAAATTAAACAAATGCCATAAGAAAACTTAAAATTTTTTATTAAAATTTAATAATAAATTAATAATAATAAATTAATAATGGTAACGTCAAATTAATTAAAATATTATTTTTCATGCACGAAACTTTTTTTATGTCTTAATGAATGTAATTTAGGCAAATTTCTATTCAAATAATACCACATTTTATAAAATTTCTATGCTTGGCCGAAAATGGGTTAAAGGGACAAAATGACAACAGATGTTTGTTAAATCAGCCGTAACTGTTGTTATATAAGGAGTATTAGCCTGAAATTTTGTCAGGATGTAGTCGTAAGTATGTGACATGTAACACAATAAAAATCTGAAAATCACAATTTTTACGAAATTTCTATATTCGTAGGGTACAGAGTTCCCTTAACTATAAAATGAAAGCCAGCAGCAGCATTCAAAGCAGGAAAACAGCTAAAAAGTAAAAAATAAAAACATGTCGCATATTTTATTATTTACCTGTTCTACTGGTACATGTATTGTTTGTTAAAAATATTTCAATAACGAAAACTGCTTTGAGGCAAAAAGAAAAAAAGTTCTTAAATTTTTAAATCCATGGTTGGCTTTTGAACGTCGCTCGTTAGGTAGAAGCAAAAATGAAAGTAAAAACCTGTCACATACTTAATTTTTTTTTACTTTCCTGTAGTATACATGTTTTGTTAAATGTATTTCGATAACAAAAAATTTATTTGAGAGAGAAAAATAAAACTTTTCTTAAAATTTTAAATCCGTGTTTGATTTTACCTGTAGAAAATTGCTCGTTAGGTGAACGCGAGAAACGATCATATTAGCTAATTTGATTGTTCTCCTTATTTACATATTTCTGACTTATTTCACATCTTATCTGTTAAAATATAAAAACTTTTTAATGATAAAAATATTAATTATCTAAAGTAAACTAAAAGAGCTTAAAATAAAATTGCGCTCCATCCACGAGAAATAATAATAATAATAAATAAGCATACCTATTTTTTCATGTATAATCAAAGATAAAATCAAACTTTAAAAAATATAAATAATTAAATAATAATAAATAATAAATAACTAAGATGGCTTAAAATAAAATTGCACTCTAACTCTGAGGGGAAAAAAATAAGTGTAATAATAATAATAATAATAAACGCAAAGATGTTACAATCTTCTTTAAACAAGTTTGAGATTCTGTATAGTTTAACCATTAAAATAAACCAAACAATTAAAAGTTATTTTCATATTATAGAATTTTTTCAATTTATAACTTCAAAACACAGATCTCAAATTAAATTGTGGAAAGCCAAGAGGGAAAATATGCAGTGTCATATTTCATATGATAATATTATTTAATGCAGAGTGCTTTAATACACACAAAATGTAATGAAAATCTAAACGAAAAGGTAACCGCAAACTTGATTTGAATGAGAAAACAAACAAACAAACAAAAAAAAAATAGATATATATTTTTACAATATATTATTACAATAAACTTTTGAATATTTGTCGAATGCGGGGAAAGTTATATCTAAAAATATTTTTTTTTAATATTAATGCTATAATCCGTTGTCATAGAGATTTCCAGTTGCTTTCCATTCGTTGTATTTAGTTTTAGATAAAACTGTTGATATATGATTGAATTGAAAACAATGCATTTTAGAAATAAACTTGCAAACAAATTGCTTTAATAATTATTATATTACACCGATACATACACATTCACCTAATTTCTTTTCTCAGAATTTGATGAGAAATAGTTATTTTTATGGGAGGAAATTTTAAACTATTTTTAAGGAACCGATCTATAATAAAATTTATCAAATAAACTAATATAAACAGAAAACGCATTTGACATTGTCACGAATGAAACACAATATTAAAAGAGAGCATTGAAAAAAGTGTGAAAGCGAAACAAATATAAGAAATAGGTATTTTTTAGGTGTAATTAGTTTTAAAGCCACCATATCGATATGATCAAAATATTTTCTTTTTACATAATTAAAAATTATGTTTCAAAATTATAATTAAGTATAATTAAGTAACAATTAAAAAAATTTAATATTACGGCAGTCAGGTAACTTCACACACAAATATCTCCGTAAAAATACAGGAATTGTACTTGCAATCGTGTTCCCTGTACAATTTCCGTATTTTTTCGACGAATGGTTTTCAACGAAAATAATTTCTTGGCAGGGAAAGCGAATAAGGATTTAAAAATATCCTTGATAAACGACTGTCAAGTTAAATTATCAATTTCAATGAACAACAACTTCAATAAAATACGGAAATTAAATTGGCAACTCGATTGTCAAAAGATTTTCTGTATAATTTTTCTGTATTTTTCTTACAACATGCGATAATTGGTATTTAAGATCGCAGAAAAAGGGAACGAATGTCATTTCATACAGTCTATCTCGAGGAGCGCGAAATGACTGACTCGTACGAAATTCTGGTAGATAAGGTAAAAAATAATAGTAAAAGTTCTAAAAGTTGTATATTCTTTGGTAGACGTAGCTTCATCTGATCGGTTGCTGTTATTTTAAGCATTTTCATGGTTTTAGGTGGGGAGTACTTTTTATGTGTGTATGCATTTTGGGGTTGGTCGTCTTGAAAGTCTTTCCAGAGGCGTGTTTTGGAGTTGCGTCTATTGCTATGGACTTACTGAAGTATATCTACGGCACTTGTATCACTGATGCAAACGGAATCCAGAACCTCTCTTTATTTTTATGATATGTTATAGTTTCAAATCCCTATTACAGCGTTGTTTTAATGAGCCTTCAAAAGAGTTAATATAGAGTCAACAATTAAATGACAACTTAATAAATAGTTAAAAATTTCAGGTGCGTTCAAATTTTAATATTGTGCCAACGGTATAATGTTACAGTTGCAATAGGGAAAATATAAAGTTACAGTGGAAGAAAAGACTTTTTTTCATATAATTCATCTCAATAGATCACAAAATGACTCTTGGTTGTAAAACATTCTTACGTTCGTTCCAGAGCTATGCGTCACCTTGTTGGATCTTTATTGGCTTGTTTGATGTAGTTATTACTTTCTCGCGCGACAACAAAATGCAACGATAATGGAGGAGGTGTTCTGGCATGTTTAGCATCTCCACTGCGGAGAATTTTTGTTGTAAATTTTGTGCGTTTTGCCTCGAAACCTTTGCAGAGCAACAAAAAAAGGTGACAACTGACCGCAGGGTCGTTGGAAAAAAAAGTCCAAAGAAAATATTTATTACTTTTATCGCCGTATTTGGTTTATACGCAGCCTGTATTATCTCTTATTTTATCGACAATGCTTGGTTTGCTGGGTCACTAGACTTTATTTCTCAAGAACGATCATTTTTTAGGGGGGGGGGTGAAAATAGAGATCTTGGAAGAAGTGTATCATAATTATTCAATAAATCAAACACACCATTTTTGGTGGTGGCGTTGTAACTATTTTTGAAGACTTACTGATATTCTTGTAGGGTAATATGAGGTATGCTTGATAAAATACATTGATGTGTAATCAAGAAAGAGTTTTTATTCGTGGGGTAAAAATACATACTTAGATGTATTCCTAAACGGATTTTGCACATTTTTTCTTTGTTTTATATATAAACTATGACCAGTTGCTTACGTTAATTGATTCTGTGACATTGTGTATAATTGGCAAAAAGGAAAAAAAACGAACGATGCCACAACTTTAGTTCTAATTGATGCAAAAATCAAAATAAAACAAACGAACGAAAAATAAAACCAAAAAGCACCGTTTTGATTCGTAAAAGTGCTATAACTGTATGTGTTTACTTTACGATAAATGGTCATCTACATATTAAAATTATACCAAACATTTATAAATTCAATAGCAACACGGTAATTATATTACGTATTTAAATTCATGATGAAAACAACATATTTTCACAAGCTTTGAATAATTAGTTGGTGGTATATAAATGGTTGAAAAAAATAATCATTCAATGAGAAACTTCCATTATTTAGATATAATACGAGCAATAATTTATGTATTTCATTGCTATTTATTTAACATGATATGGAAAATGACGTGAAACATGACGTGAAAGTTCAAGAATGCATATCTTGAATCAAACAGTTATTAGAATGTTAATGAATACTTATAAAACAATTAATCAAATTTCATAAATAGAAACAGATATTTTTTCGTCATCATTAAAGCACACTTGGCTCGAACCGTCTTCCTCTATTTACATCAAAATAAATTTTCTTTCACGTCTGAAGTTATCTATATAAAAGTAAAATCAGCAAATTTAACGGACCATACTTTAGATTAAAGTTGAAAATTCCTTTCCTACCATTACTTTTATGCTAATTACAGCGTATCAATGATATATTTATAGATTTCCAGATAAATATCGCTGTTTTCTCTTTAACAAATAATTTTTACATCATTCTTTTTAATGTATTTAACTAATATTCAGCATATTTTCCAAAATGGAGCAATACACATTTATACTTAAAGTAAGTGTGACACGGCAAATTGAACAGAAGAAAAAATATAGAGAATCCATTTGAGATTTTCAAAACCCTCATAAAAATAAACATTTACATGGTCCTTCAAGAAAACTTAACTAAAACGGTAGTTTAGAAAATTATAAAGAAACAATTTTCGTGCAAATATCTTTATCATGCTATTTTCAAACACGAATGTATGACACCTGTTCGGATTTTTCCCCTACTATGTACATGGAACTACGGGTGAATTATTAGCAAACAAGTCTCACTATCAAGCGACAACTATATATGCATGTTCACGCATGTGTATGAAGCATGTATATATGCACTCATTTATATATAATGTGTGTATACACATGATGAACATTTTACAAGATTAGCTAGTTTTATTGAACTTTTTATTTAATAGAAAAATAAATTTTCAAATAATCCCGGAAAGAAATTACTTTTCAATTAAAATTATAGCAAAAAGTCGCAACATTTTCAAAATTTTACTTTAGTTTATATCTTTAAGAATTGATACTTGAAATTTGCTCTTACAGTTATATACATTATTGTATTCTAACTTTTTTTTTTGATTTTTTATTCATTTCATCTACATACTATAATAAAATTTAGAAACTCATTAAAATTATTTTTCAAAATTTTTGAGATCTCCAGCTGATCCAAAATTTCGTTCTTCTTCTAAAATTCTCCAAGCCGTAAATAAAACACCCTGCCTCCTTTTTTACATAAGACGTTATCTGCATTTATGTGAGCTACATACTTGAACTTGTAGCAAAGATGAAATAGACAGGCATCTGATGAATTTAATTTTTTATACGGACATTCGCAAATCTTAAAACTACCAAAAGTTTATTTTCTTTCAAAGGTAATTCTTAAGACAAACTACATTTGATTTGTAGATTTATTTTTTGTAAATACAAATATTAAAACATATAACTGAAAATCACTCCAAAAAGTTTTGTTTTTATTTAATAAGATAAAATATTTCAAAGTAAAAGTAAAATGATTCTGTCATAATATTTTTAAATTTGCCGAGTAATCAAATCAAGTATTTCATGCGTCTTGTTAAAGTTGCGCATGCTTTCAGCTTGCAAGATAGGATAAAAAGTAATTAAATTAATGGAAGGATATTATTCAACGTGTTCCGAGATAAAATATACATAAAGTCAAAATTTTCCTATTAAAAGCACTGCAAATGAAAAAAAAAAGTGGTTTCTTGTTGAAATGCTTTGTAAAAAATGCTAAAACACATAAAAAAGGAAAATGTTTAGAAAAGATATTTTTAAGATAGGAGTTTATTGTTAATTTAAATGAATTTAGGCATTTCCGTTTGTTTTACGACACAATAGAGAATAAATAAAGAAGCAAACTGGGTAAAAAGTAAATGAGAATGAAATTTGCTTTGTCCTATATTTTATGGATACTAAAAACAGCGTTCTTTTTTATATTTGCTAAATAAGTACTTGTACATTTTATGAGTTACATATTGGAATAAATTATAATAAATGGAAAAATTGCATAATATTTTAAACATGCATCATACGTTCTAGTTATTTATATGTACAATACTATACAGTAGAACTACGCACATAAAATATGCATATAATATACACGTATAGTACCGCACATGAAACTAGTATACTAGCTCTGTAACTGGAGAATTTCACTTCTGAAATAAATACATAATATTTTAAACATATAGTATATGTACTAATTCCATGTATGTATAACTACACTGTTAAAAATTTGCAGCAAACTGTCCCGTCATTTGACCATTTTTATAGGGAATAGTTACATAACCGTAATTTAACTCTATTTTCACCATAATAATGTCCATATTATAGTCAGAGTAGAGTTAAATTACGGTTATGTAACTATTCCCTATAAAAATGGTCAAATGACTGGACAATTTGTTGCAAAATTTTAACAGTGTATGATTCTTACAGATGCAACTAGCGCTTTAAAAAATTTTGTTATTAAATTTTTTTAAAAAAGAACACAGAAAAACGAGTTTTACTATATGTGAATCTTTTAAGCTGTTAATTTTTTTAGTGTTACTTTAGCAGAGCTAGATGAAAAGAGTTTTATTTGTCCGTTTATTCACTGTTTATCAGGATTACCAATCGAATTCAGAACACTGTTAGTCTTTAGAATGATTTACAAACGACATGACGTTGCTGCTGCCGTTGAAATTTAGTGGATGCACGTCTTAACAACAACAAAAAAAATGTCTCGATAATAAACGTTCTAATAATAACATTATGTAAAAATGCCATAACTGAAGTACGTTATTATTGGTAAAAATATATAATATTTAATGTTACATGATATCACAGCTTTAATATGAGACATGAAAATGTGCTAAAAGAATTCAACACACGCACTTTTTTGTTATAAAAAATGTTTCAAGTAATATGTCATATATTTATTAGTTTATTAATATTTTTAATTTTGCAAATTTCAAAATGTTCCTGTATCATTACTTGTCGTATACAATCTAAAATACCATTTTAATTATTTCAACTCACAAAATAATTTTTTTCCTTTGATTTTTCTCAAAATTTGTGAGCGAAAGGGTTAAATTTGCTGCACTGCTTAATACAAATAACCAGGCAAATCTTTTAATGTCAGTCCAGAAACTCCTTAAATTTTGATTTGCGACTTTATTCTGTTAATGAAACAATGTGACTAGTATAAATTTTAACACTCAACTTTTAATATATTGTGTCGTTAATTCTAAGTGACGTGATTTCTACAAGAAAACTAGTTTCTTGTAATTACAACATAGGTACATTTTACGTGTTCCTTTTATGCCCTCGACTATATTTTCGAGAAAATATTCAGTGTTAGACACAAGTGAAAGTATATGTAAAAATACATACTTATAGTGTGGAATCATAAATAAATATTGTGATTAATTTTCCCTTTTTTTTATAGAATTTCGCTTAATATCTCGAAATACTTCGTGTATTTAAATTTTCTTTAACCACTTGCTCTGGAAAGACGTGCCACGTACGTTGAGACGTTTTTGCCAATTGGCTGCGCAGGAGCACAATAAAAAAAAAATCTTGCCAGAGGGTGAGGGGGGCTTTTTTAGTCTGACTTGTGATGACAGATACACTCTGAAATATGAAGTTGCTTGAGGGTGACAAATACCCCCCCCCCCACCCCTAACCTTCGCCAAATAGTTTGTATATATATTTCAAATTATATATTACTCTTCTTATCATTTGATGTCATGAATATTTTGCGATTTAGTAAAAAGAAGATTACCATTAAAAATAGTCGTATAGACTTGGCATCAAGGCAACTAATTCACAAAAAGATCTCGACATGCCTAGAACGTTTTTCCAGCGCAAGTGGTTAAAATTGTAAAGTATGCAACTTACTTTAGAAGATGGATTGGCTGAACCTTTTGTTTAATTAGAATTTTGCTTGATCGACATACAAATATTTTATTCAGCAATGAGAAGTATATAAATGGAGACCTATTATATTTTATATGAATGAATTTGTAAGAAATGACTTTTAATAAACTGTTTGTGATAAGAAAAGTTGCCTGAGATTAATTTCAGTCCAAAAATGCTTGCAAACATTCAATAAAGAGTTAGGTTACATTCATCTGCATGATTACTAGGCAAGTTAACACAATAGAAGGACTTGTGCCACAAGGTTTCAAATTTCTGAATCAAACTCCCAAGGATTCTTTTCTCTTATTTGATTTATCAACTATCATTTAAAGTTTATTTATCACTTCAGTTCGCTATTCTTAAAATCTTAACTTTTGTACTAAAATATATTCCGCGACATTGTCAGCATTTAAAAGAGGAGGTAATCATAGTAGATTGACTGAAGTGTCATAGAAATAAAATGACGCACTTTTATCGACATGTTTTGAAAAATGCATAAAGAGACGAAGAAAGTAAAGCAACTAAATTTGCAGAAGTTTTAAATAGAATCTGCTATTGTTAAACAAGCATTCATTCAAGATGATTTAATTTATCTTTATACGGCCTCACAAAAGAAAATTATTACATACTTGCGTATATTTTAAGAGAAGGCAGTTAAATTGTATGTTATTTGAAAGTATTTCTGAATGAAGCGGGGACAATATAACTTCCTACTTATCGATTTGGGATCATTACTTGGAACATCAGCATTTTAAAAATCTACATACAGATATAAATCATTGTTTGGGTGTATGTTCCTTATACAAATCTACAGTTTTTGACCGCTTTGAACGAAACTTGATGTACATATGTTTTAGAACAAGAGTAAAATTACTGGCTGCTTTAAAAATATATCATACTACTCTTCAACCCTTTTTTCAACATCTGCCATAGTTTATCATTATACAAATCTATTTTTTTTTCTAACGCAATTGTTTTTTCCTGTTGCCACACCTTATAAAAAGGCGCAAGAATTAATGAAAAAATCATAACACGTGTACCACGTGTAGCTTTTATAAACCAATAAACAATCAGAGTCACTGGCCATTTTTTCACATCGGAAATTGACGTCATTTTGAGCAGATTATGTATATTTTGCATATATTAAATTTAAAAGGATTACTACAAGTATGATAAAAAGACGTAATACTTTCATTTCATTTAAATGCATTTGTAGATAAAATATCCACTATAATACAGACATTTCCATTTCAAGAAAAATTCAGCAAAAATTAATAACATTAATAATTTACTTAATTTGGCGTTACTTATGGCGTCTGTGAGACGCCTTCAGTTTGATATCAAACTGACTCTAAACAAACGGTTGATATGTTATATTTCCTATTTCGTTTGTATACTATAGCTATATCTTATATTTATACCTCTTAGCTAAGTGTTTTAATGCTTTAGATACAGTGGTAATATTTTCTGTGATTTATAACAAATAGGAAATGAAACTTAGAAACTGGTTTTTAGAATCAGTTCTTTTTCTTTTCAAACAAAATTTCGTGACTCACGTCACGAATGATAGCGTCTAGCAAATTATGCCAATTTCATGTAATCATTGTAGATTTAGTTTTTATGAATGAATATGTAAGTTTCCATTTAAAAATCATGCCATATGAAATAGAATTTCACTAAATACTACGCTGTTTGGTAGAATCTGTTTCCATATTGTCTGGGAAGCCTTATATTTTTCTGTGACACGTGCCAAAAATACCTGATTATTATTTATAAAGCTGAGAGATTTTACTCTGATTACGTCAAAGTAACGCCATCCTTTTCTGATTGTTTCTTAAAGATCTGTGGGCGCGAATGCACAAAGCTTCGTTATTGGATCGCCGTATTATTGCACTTTCGTTTATTGTATCTGGAATTCCACCATGCCTAACATAGGCAACGCAGAGTGGTTCTGCTTGTAAACAATAAAACGTAAAAAAACTAAATAAAAGTTTAGTTTTGATTTTACGAATAATCATTTAACCCTTTTATGCGTGAAATGCATTCCTTTAATGTATTTGAAGCTTGAATTATCCTAATGAACTATTTAATAACTATTAGTAATAGTTTTTAATGATTTTTAAACTTCACAAAATGTTAGTTTTGTAATTTTGTAAAAAAATGTAAGATTTTTAAAACCTCGTCATTATTTGCTCTTCATAACCGATGAAAAGTCTATTTAAAAGGCAAAATATATTTTTCGTGTACGTGAAGATAATTAGTGCATGAGATGATTAAAACACATGCAGTAGAATTCACAAGCAATCATTTTCTTGCTGAAGAAGGCCATTTGTGAATAATTCTTATTTTATAAAGTAATTGCTCAAAGTTGACTGTAACTTTGCCTTTATGCCATATTCCTCTTGCTAAAAATCATCTATCATACAATTATTATATAAAGGCTCTCATGGGTTGATAATTAAATTGTACAAGCGTAATGATAAAATTTGCCTTTTCTTACGCAAAGAAGAGAAAGAGCTTCAAAACATGTCTGAAATTTTGTCACCATTCCAAACAAAATAATTTACGTTTGTTCATTTTATATTTTAACACATTTTCGTTCAAAAACTGCCATTTCATTTGCATTTTCTAAATGACGAGGATCAGCATTTTAAACTTCCAATTCATGCTTTTTGAGAAAATCTTTTAACACGTCAGAAAATAAAGTAAATGGTTATGTAACTCTTTTAAAGCATTTAAAACGACATCATCTGGATTATTTTTTGCTTGAATACTACTAGCAGAAATAATAATGCGATTAGTCCAAAAGTAATTTTAGTTTTTGAAATTCTGCGCATAGTTGTAAAAGTATTATGCACATGAGAGTGTTTTTAAAATTTATAGATATTCCTTGCGTTTGACAACTATGACGTGCTGAAAGACGTTTGTAAGTAGGAATTTTGTAAAATTGTAATTTAATAGAAGGTATACGTCTTCGAAGCATAATCAAGAAGAGTTAACCAGTATTGGCATAATATTGGTTGAATGTTGGTGTAATGGCGGATCTAAAATTTGTGTATTTATATTTTGGAAATATATAGGAAATATTCCCATCGAATATTTATCCAGTATTGATTATAAATTGGTATAACTTTCGAAATATAGCCATGAAACGCCAATATTGGTAAAAATTGAATTAACTTTTTGAGGACAAGTATATAAATATTTCCGAGGAGAAATTCCTTATTTAAAGATGAAAATGTACCTTAAAATCTAGCAAGTGCTTCTTTTCCTTACAGTTATTGTTAATCATGCCACCTCGAAACACAGGTTAACAATAACTGTGGAGAGAAGAAGCACTTCGTAGATTTAAAGATCATTAACTTTTTTTAAAAAAGGTTATGTCTTCTGGCAGATATTTAACACGCGTTCTGCAAAGTTTAAAGTGAAAATATGCGAAATAAAATGCAAATATTGGCTAAATATTTCCTAAGTAATTTCAAAAAACACAATTTTGGAGCAATACTGTGCAACATCGACTAGCTTCTAATATTAGTTAAGTTTAAAATTGAACAGATAATAATTATAAGTCAATAAAATAGTTCTATGACATTCGTTTTCTTCTTGATGTTGTCCTACATATGTAGAGTAAAGTGATAAATGTTATCAAGTGAAAAGAATAATTACCAAATAGCATACCAAAATTCCGCTATTTGACAATTCCCTTTTAATGTCCCTAAAAGGATTTTTACTTATAAATAAAAGCTACTGTATAGTTTAAAATAAATTTTTCGTAATATTACTGAAGAAGTCTGCTAAAAGACATCCACAAAGAAGATGGAATTTTGTGAGAATACTTTCCGGAGCTTTCACAATCTCAAAATTGTATTACAGGACCCCTTATTAGATTGTACCGACACACGCATTAAGAAATATGGTCTCTGTGCAAAGATTTCGATATAAAAAAATCAAGATGGATTTTTACTTTAAACGAATTTTATCCTGATGTTACACATTTTTGTAAAAATCTTCAAACAATATTTTTCAACGTCAGTTCACATTCAAAAGTACTTTTGAATGTGGACTGACGCTAAAAAAATATTAATATATAATTTTTATTTCACATGAAGGCGCAAAAATAAATTTAATAAAAACAGCGGTTAAAATAAATGATAGACTGTACAGAATTGTAAATTTCCTTGACCAAAAGTAAAATTATAAATTTTTAATAATGGATAGCTTTTTAATTCTGTGAGTTAATTAAAAAGGTATTTAACATCATTGCGACGAATCTCAGAATTTCAATATTGGATAATTATTGTAAATATTACAATAAACTATATTGAAATCAATAAAGATGGATCCAATATGTACAAATATGAGTGCATATTGTCTCAAAATTGAATACCTTATCGGATTAGTTGAGTTGAGGATTGAGCAAAAAATAATTAAAGACTATTGTTATGCGATATTTTTAGTTTTCTTGTTTATGTTATCTTAGTTAAAGAATAATGACATGAAGAATATCATCTAAAAAGAATAATCATCTGAAATGTCGTACGAAAATTTTACTTTTAGACACTTTCATAGTCACCGTAAAAGAAATTTTGCTTTTAAGTAAAAACTATCGTATACCTCAAAATACATTTTTCACAACTTTACTCAAGAATGTTTGCATCCACGGTGAAGATATACTTTTCTTACAAATTGCATGATGCAACCCCTTATTAGCATATACCGACAGCCGCAAGAATACGGTCTCAACACAATGGTTTGAATATGACAAGTTTAACAAAGACTTTTTATTATAAACGAACTTTATCCGCATCATTTATAAAAGACTTCAGAAGGTTTTCGAAAACGAATTCATATTTAAAAATATTAGTATGTAACCTTTATTTTATTTCAAAAGGCCTGAAAATGTAAAACTCAATAAAATCTTGTGTCAAAATAAGTAATAATAGAATATTGCAGTTTTTCTTGAAATAAAAATGAAAATATCTATTTGAAACAATTTATAGTTTAGAATTCAGCGAGTTGGTTGAAAAAATATAGCTAACATCACTTTGCAGAACGTCAAATTCATTTTTGTGAGCAACAAACATATGACGTGATTTATTGAACAAGCGTTTAAATTCCTTTAAAATATGAAGTTTCATTCATCAAATGCATTTAAATATTCTATCACTCCATTCCAACCTTTACAAGTTAATATCTCACGGAGGTTTATCGTTGTTAGATGACTATGACAGCGTTTTGCTGCTGAATTGATATTCAGAGCTTATTTAATTAAAAATACTTTTCAGCGTAACATTATTAAACATGTAAAAAGTAATAAATGATTAAAAGTTTGCAAAAAGATTGTCAAACTTTTTCTTAAATCTCAACTGGATTTAGGACTTTAAAATTCTGGGCCAACACCTACACTACTCCTATTAGTTGCTTCATTGAATTGAAGATTGAAGAGGAAATCATTATTACACTATTGTTTTATGACATTTTTAGTGGTATTGTTGATGTTGTCTAGGTATAAGGAATATGATATATTAAGATTATCATATATTAAAATAAAAAGAAAAAACATATGAAATGCTACCGGAAATTGTTACTTTTCTTCATGCTATGTTTCGTATTCTTAGAGGGATTTTACGAAAGAAAAGCTATTTTCTAGTTCAAATTACATTTTTCATCGCATTACTGAAGATTTCTGCTAAAAGACATCCACAAAGACGATGGAATTTTTCACAAATACGTTCCGGAGCTTTTACAATCTCAAAATTGTATAACTGAACCCCCTTGTTAAATCACACCGACACACGCATTAATAAATATAGTTAGTCTCTATGCTAGCAATTTAATATATATATACATAAAATCAATATGGACTTTCATTTGAAACGAATTGAATTCAGGTGTTACATATTTGTAAAAAACTTCAAAATATATATTTTGAATGTGAATTGACGTTAAAGAAATTTTCGTTTTACAACAATGGGAAAAATATGTAAAATTTAATAAAAATCGGTGTTACAATAAGCCATAAAATAAAATAGAGCTGCGATGACTCCTCGAAAACTGAACGTAAAAGTATCGATTTCAAATATGCATAGTTTTTTAATTCAGTGAGTTGATTGAAAGAAAAAAACTACTAACATTATTGTGACGAATGACAAAATTCCGTTTTGTGACGAAGGAATGTG
Source organism: Maratus michaelseni (assembly GCA_963931845.1). Lineage (NCBI taxonomy): Eukaryota > Metazoa > Arthropoda > Arachnida > Araneae > Salticidae > Maratus > Maratus michaelseni. Next base: position 454,619,551 of record OZ007589.1, on the reverse strand, counting down.
GTGTGATGAACAGAATCATCGTTCAAATTCATTTAAAATATGAATTTTCAATCCTTAAAAGCATTCAGTATTCGATTTCTATTGTTGTACTGAAACCATTTAAAGTTATATCTCACGGGAGCTTTTCATTGTTAGATTGTCGTGTCGGTCTTATATTAGTAAATTGATTATTGGGTGGAAATTTGATTTCAAATATTTTCCTAAAAGCCCAACCTAACCTTTTAAACACACAAAAAGTAATCAATGAGTAAAATTTTGTAATAGAAATTTCTGGTTTTTTAACGCTTTCCAATATAATTGTTGGAAAGGGTTTATCAATTAGGTTTGTCTGTCTGTCTGTCTGTCCATCCGCCTATCTGTCTGACTGTATGTCCGACTGTCGTACTCTAACTCTCGTAAATATACTCGGATTGTCATGAAATTTTTACACATTATTGAATTTTACTATAGAATGTTGAAAATAAAGTGTGTACTATTAATAGTTCATTTACAGGGACACACAAAATAATTCCATTATATTGTGGTTTATGGGGAAAAATCGTTTGCGGCGCATTTTATGGACGTTATGATATTTAAAACATAATGAAATTAAAAAGCTTTACTGAAGGGGACTAGTGCATGTTTTTACCGGAGTATACAATTAGTTGCATTTATTGTTCCATTACAGGGACGTACAAAATAGTTCCTTTACATTATGATAATTGCGGAAAAATCGTTTGCGGTGCATTTTGAACAGGCTATGATACTTGAAACATAATGAAATTTAAAAGGACCACTAAGGTGCAATACAACTTAATTTTTATAGATTATGGGATGCGTAGGATTTATCGTTCATGTACAGAGGCTCACAAGATAATTTCGTTACAGGACGGACTGTGATTGGCAATTGCTAGAAGTGCTCTTTCTGCTGTGATATGCAATTTTTATGTAATTTTTAGTGCATTGCGTGTTGTTTTCAAATTTTCTAGATCATATACAGGGCTACACGAAACATTCGATTACAGGCAACAATTGCTGAAAATGGATTTTTACTGAGTTATGTATCTTTTTAATTGCTTATTTAGATATCTCATTTCATCGTCTGAAAAAATGACATTTCTTAATAATGTTTTGTAAGTGTTGGAAAGTGTTTCTTAATCTATGCGAGATGAATTATTTTTCGTTCTTGTTTACTTTTTAACATCTTCCAACACAGTTCAAAATAGTTTATGAGTTCGGTTAGACTGTTTGTTTATACTCTAACTTTCATAATTTTACATTTATTGCCACGAAAATGATATATGTTATTAACGTGTACTACAGTACATTCGGTTACAATAAAACACAAATTAATTACGGTAGATTTTTGTCTATGTGTGGTAGTTGTTTAAAGTGCAATTTAATGATATTATACTATTTCAAACTATAATAAAGTATATGCGGTGTTGAGATGCATTGCAATATATTTATATTAGAAAATAGTGTGAATAGCATTTATTGTTTTATATAGAGACAAATGAAGTTGGACACATTACAGACTTTTGGTGATAATTGTTTGAAGTGCAATTTAAGGATGTTGTAATATTTCAAATTACGAAAAAATGATTTATGTTTTGAGCATCCCTGTAGCATATTTGGTATCGAAAATGGTACAAATTGTTTGAATGTTTTTTTTACAGAAAGACAGAATGAAGACTAAGTATAATACCACCTATAAGACGTAAGTGGTGGAATCGCGGTTTTTTTTGCGTTGTGAATTTTTCTGGGAACTAAATTTTAATATATTATGTAATGTATAAAATTTATAATACGTATACAAGGCTGAAAAAAATTTAAATGCATTAATATTTTATGGTAACGTTTTCTTAAAGGACATTTTCTAACTAAATGATATTTTACTACCTTATACAGGGTGTCCCAGGATTATCTGGACAAACTTTAAGGGGAGGTAGGGGACATCACAAGGATTCAGATTTGCATAGCAACCCATGGTCGGAAACGTCATGGGAAAGTAGCATGGCAGGTACAAAAAAAGAAGAGACACAAGACTGAGATCATATGAAATAATTTATTGGTCAAAGATATTACATGTGCTGTGGTAGATGATATGTGAAAATGTCACAAAAGATGTTCAAAGTTTCCACCATTGCTAGCGATGCATGCCTTACACCATCGAACCATGGATTGGCGGACTCCCTCAAATACACCTGGATTTTGTTGGATATCCGCAGCACTACAGACGAGTCTTGCAACCAGATCCATATCGGAATCCACAGGCGTTGCGTACTTCTCCCATTTGTTTTAATTCTGTTCACGTATTAAAATTGAATGTCTTAAGTATTAAGGCTGGTCCCAGCTGAATTGAAATTTCTTGTAGCTGATATTTTATGCTTGTTTACTCTGTTTTATTATCCATTCATTAGTGTTCATTTAGTACTTACTTCTATCCAATATTATTATCTACTTCAGTTCAGTATTATTCAGTATTATGGTAGTATTATTGCTGTATCACATAGTGTTATTTACTTTCTTTTATACTTTTTCTTATATATATATATATATATATATATATATATATATTTAAGGATTAAGAATGTTGTGATCTCAACCAGTATTGTAAAAAGTAACTTTGTACTAATTTTATTTTAATCTCTAACGTAATATTCAACATCTGTACTCTAAAATAGGAATTTTCAATAAACATTTCCCCTCGTGGAGAAAAGTTCCTATGCTTAACGGCTGGATCTCCACGAGAGGGTGATTTCGGCCCACCACGGCCGGTGACCATCGGTCACCAAACACCCAATTCAAATGTTCACGAACACATCTGCCATAATGGGGAGGTGTCTCATCATGTTGAAACCACATATGGCGTCTGACATGTTGTGGCATACTGTCAACTAAGCTCAGTAGCACCTCTTACAGAAGATGCGATAATCTGCCGATGCTAATCCTCTAATGCTCTTGTGAACAACACCATCTAACGGAGAACGAAGTCGTTTCCGACCATGTGTTCCTATGCAAATCTGAATCCTTGTGATGTCCCTAACCTCCCCTTAAAGTTTGTCCCAATATTCCTGGGACACCCTGTATAGTGTGCATTTTATCAGAAATACCTATTCATGGTCATCTAAAATATGTTAAATATCTTTACTGTTTATTGGAAGTTAGTGCTTAAAATGCTTTGAAGCAATGTAATGCGTTCTAAAACTGAACTAAATATAAAATTCTACAAATTTCTCCTTCGCACACTAATTATGATAAATCATAGAAGTACATTTTGCCTACATTTGTGACTAACGAATATAATGTATTTGTGGATATAGATGTTGACCTTTTTCAACAAGTGATCATAATTGGTGTCTATATTGGACGACTTTGATGACGACTTGGTGATTTGGTGACAAAGATTGATTTTGAAAACCTATTTAGAAAATTCCAGAAATCGAGCTCTACGACTCGTCGGTCGGGGGAAAATTATTGAAAATAGTAAATAATATGAATTCCCAAGATTGTTCAGCCAAAAATGGATTACTCGGGAATGAGCTAATGGACTAAGAAGGCAAAAACAGTTGCGAAATCCGTTTGAAAGCAGCTGATTTTGACATATTTTCTTCTCGGAACTACTGAAGAAGATTTTAATAATATTTATTTATTTATTTATATTATAATTGCATATATTCCTATCGTTTTCTTTTTATGGTAAATCAGTTTACTTTAACAATGTTAATTTAAGAAGAGTATAGATTTTCCAGTTTGCAAAATCACGTAACTGTTGCCTTTTTTGTTTTTATTTCTTTTCGATCCATTAATTTATATTTTAATTACCGCCAAAGCTATTTTTTGAAATGTTGAAATCTCTTCAGTAGTTTCCAAGAAAAAAGTACTTCAATATTAGCTGTTTTTCATAAGATTTCGCAAATGTTGTTGCCTATTTACGTGACAAATCCTTGTCTGTTATTTTAGTGACTTCAAGAATAACTTATATTCTTCATAAAGTACGAGCTACTTAGAAGTTGCTAAGAAGCAGTTTACTGTTTAGAGAATGAACTTGGAGTATATATGAGATTTTTTTTTCTGTTTGGTTACAGTGTTGTGTTGTTTTCATGAATTTTATCTTACGAATTCGGATCAGTGCATCATGATTACCAATATTCACCACATAAAGCAAAATTCTTTGACCGGAACGAAATTGTTTACAGACATTTTTTAAAATATTTTGTTGCAACATATCTGAAGTTTTTCAATAAACGCTAATCTTTTAAATGTTCTATATGATGGCCCTTAACCTTTACTATCATTATGCACAGCAGTTTGCATGATAATGATGCTTTTTGCAGTATTAAATTAGATATTTTGAACCACTCCTCCTGAACTTTTTTCGATAGTCTAACAATTATTTGCGGTTTGCGTTTAGAGAGCCCGCTTTACAGGAGACAAAATAAAGAAAAGTCCGTGGGAGACACATCTGGGGAACTTGGTAGGAATATGATTAAAAGGGATAGACATGATTCCAACCACCACCACCCCACCATTTCTTTGAGGAATTCGATAGTAGAACTCTTCTTATTTTTAACTTGCCGCTGTATGAGAATTCAGCCACTATCACAAATCTCTTGACGAAACTTTCTTTTGTTTCTCTAAGCCAAGTGTTTAAAAACGTATATCTCCTTTTTTATGATAATGAATTTCTCCTTTTTTTGGCAACGTTCATTTCGGTACACCCAAGCTCCCTCAAGTGTCACTAAATTTTTCTATTTTTCTGTAGTTAAATGATTTTCATACAGAAGTCTGCATCGTTTTCTTCGCTCAGCCTTGGAAGAATGACTTGGAAAAAGGCGATAGACATTAATTTTTTCGTATTTTTTAGATTTAAATAACTGTTTATAATATTATTTGGTGTTGGTAGTGAGGTTTTTATTCACTTTAAAACAGTTCTTTGATTTGCTGGATTTTTTTTTAGAAATAAATCGAAAAATTCTCTGATGTTCTCTTCCTCTTGGAATACTCGTTTGGGATTATTTTTTCTAACAGCATTGCTTTTTGATTTCTTTTATTTATTTCTAACAATATTACTAATTCGGTCTTTAGGAATTTTAATTCCATGTTTTCAGGCCCGAAACTAGCTTTTTTTTCACAGGGGGCAAACAAGGATTTTGGTGTCATTCTCTCTCCTTCGCAAAGTAAATTTACAAAGTAAATTTAATTCCGCAAAGTAAAGTTTCTAATAACCGGCTTATTTTAAAATTGAAAATATGCAATCATAAAATACATAATAATGAACTATGTAATCAGTTTTGTCAAATATTTAGAAAACCTGAAAAACCGGAATCAAAATTAACTGGAAAAAATTCCACTTTATACAGGTGTTCGTCTTAGCAAATAGAATTATTCTTTCTGTTGGGACCCTGTAAATGTTTTTAGGACAAGATTCTGTTGTACACAGATTTCATTTTCACAGATTGTAGTATTGTACTTGTAGTATTACAATGCAATTGAGCAGGAGTTTAAAGTCATCCTGATATGAGTCACAATGTCTTAAGAACTGAAAATCCAGCATTTTCTGTATGTATAACAATGAATTCCAATACCTTAAAATATATGTGTGCTATACACTGTCAATTTCATGGAACTATCTCTTCCTATTAATAGACTGATATGTCTAGATTATTTCCTGAACCTAACGCTAATTATCAAAATTATAATAGTGGTGTAAAACCAAAACCTTTTAAGTTTTATTTAAATAGTGTTTAGCATGCCGGTCAATCTGAGTTCTTCTTTTGGAATTTCCAGCTAAAAACACTTTTAAGCAAATTTCATATAGCTATTTTTTGTATCAAACAACAAACCAAATGTTCATTTGGCGCCACCTCCGCGTTCTGTTCTCGCGCCCGGGGCACATGCCCCCTTTGCTCACTCCTTAGTTTCGGCCCTGCATGCTTTTAACGCTTCTTTTTAATAACAGAATACGAATAATTATTTTCGGAAAGTGGAAAAATGCACCCTTCCGTCCACAACTGTCATTATGTAAATAAATAAAAGCAAACTTTAAAGTACCAGAGGATGAATTGCACTCAAATTATCGATGGCACAGCCGACAAAAAACTTGAAACAGATGATTACATTTTTCACTGCGTCAAATTTGTCAAAAAATGTGCGAACAATTTAAGTATTTAGAGTCTTGTCACCGTGTTAAAAGGTGATTTTGAAACATTATTCTCGTAAAATTGGAAAGTGTTTAATAATCTAAGAATAGCATAAGATTTTTCATTCTTGTTTTTATTCTCGATTGAATTTTGGGTTGTAAAAGTTTGAATTTAGAAGAAAATTTATCATGCACTCTATTAGGAAATAAAACAATTAATAATAATAATAAAAAAATTGAGCTGCATTTCATTCAACAATTTAAAGAAATCGATGTTTTTCATAAAAGTGTTGAATGAAAAGACATTATGCATATGAAAGCTAGATATACATATATAAAAGAAAAGGATAAAAATATAATAAAGGTAAATATGGTATAAAAGAACATATAAAACAAGAAATGAGAAGAAAATAGTCAAATAAAGATTTAACATTACATAGAAAATACTGTTTTATTTTAAAATATTTTTTTCTTGAGTTCGAACAGATTTATGATGAAAACAAACTTTTTATGCGAAAGATAAAAAGTTATGCTCTGGTTCATAAAACTGATTTTATGGCATGTTTATGGGGTTTCATTGTTTTTACAGCATGCAAATGTGAACAAATATGTTCACATAATGTTGTAACAAAGTTAATTTCATAGATGTATATTTGTTTTTTCTAGTTAAAAAAAATATATACCGGGTGGTTATAATATAAGTATCTCTATTTGGAGCTGCCTGTAGCTTGAAGGAATAACCCGAATGAAACCAAAATCGCTACATTTACTATTCGAGAAGGGGGAAGAAGACTAGAACAATATAAAAAAATAATTGCAATAATCGCCGACAGATGGCACTTTTGAGTGTAAAACGTAATCTGTAATACAGATTCAGATTCAACCAAGCAGGGTGGCCTACCATACGGCTAGAACAATGAATAAAGGCGTACAACCGGATGATGTACTTAATTTATTGGAAAATGTCACAGTGAATGTGGTTACGCTTTTGCATGGCGGTGCCGATCAAGTTCACGTTTCACATGGCCATTGTGCTGGAGTACACGATCCAAGCGGTGCACGACATGCTCAACTGCGGAATGTAATGCATCAGGAGTGATGTTTCGCGCATGTTGTAATATGCGGTAAAGTCACTGAGGTTTGCGACACCTCCACTGTACACAATGTTACACATTACATTTCACATTCAAAGGCGCCATCTGTCGGCGATTATTGCAATTTTTTTTTGTTCCATTCGTCTTCCCCCTTTTCGAATAGTAAGTGTACCGATTTTGGTTTCATTCTGGTTATTCCTTCAAGCTACAGACAGCTCCAAATAGAGATACTTATATTATAACCATCCGGTATATAATGAAATTAAAAACTTCTGTTAAAAAAACTTTTTTTTTAGATTTGAAAAAATTTTTTATATTCATTATTCTGTTTATAGAAAGTAAGTATTTCTATTTCTTCTGAATCTATCGTGTATTGAGAAAAGGACATTGTTTTTAATCTTCGCATTTTTCGAATATTTTTTTTAAGTCATTTATTTTTTTTTCACAAAGTATACTTCATTTTTTTTTATCGTGATTTACTCATTTTATCTTATACTCAATAAAAAAATAATTTAAGACAAATTTTAAAAAATAGAAAAGTTTATTTATACCTTAAGATGAAAGTCGTATGAAGGGAGATTTGATTGTTTTATATGTAATGTGTCGATTATCGATTTATCTTGTATCCTTGATTTCAATTCATTCTGTTTGTGAAACCATATTCATAAGGATATTCTTTTAAAAGTTATGAATCAAGGAAAAAAATGCGATTTAAAAAAAAATTATCTTGCATTTTATATTTAACAAATCGTTTGTGGAGAAAGCTTCCATATAACTAAAAATGAAGATTTCAATTAAATGTCATTTCAATGAATTCTCATTCCAATGAATTCTCATTCGAACTAGAAAAAGCGTTATTCTTTTCAAAATCAAGTATTCCAAATGCACCCTAAGAAAGAAACAAAGGAAAAAAATTAAGTAAATTCAACATATATTGTAGGATTTGTCAAATTATTTACGACAAGAAAATTACAGTCTCATTTTTCTCTGCATTTTATATTTAACAAATCGTTTGTGGAGAAAACTTCTATATAATTAAAAATAAAGATTTCAATTAATTGTCATTACAATGAATTCTCATTCGAACTAGAAAAAGCGCTATTCTTTTCAAGATCAAGTATTCCAAATGCACTCTAAGAAAGAAGTAAAGGAAAAACTTTAAGTAAGTTCAATATATATTTCAGGATTTGGCAAATTATTTACGACAAGAAAATACAGTCTCATTTTTCCCTGCATTTTATATTTAACAAATCGTTTGTGGAGAAAACTTCTATATAATTAAAAATAAAGATTCCAATTAATTGTCATCCCAATGAATTCTCATTACAATGAATTCTCATTCCAACGAATTCTCATTCGAACTAGAAAAAGCGTTTTTTTTCCAAGTTAAGTATTCCAAATGTACCCTAAGAAAGAAGTAAAGGAAAAAACTTTAAGTAAATTCAATATATATTGCAGCATTTTGGCAAATTATTTACGACAAGAAAATACAGTCTCATTTTCCCCTGCATTTTATCCGATTATCTCCGTGCTTTAATCCGGACGACTTATCAAGATTTATCAGTTTACACTCTACATTTTCAGTTCTTTATTTTCTACCCTCTAAGAACATTTTGACGGTTACGTGCTAAATTTTTCAGTTCTTTGAATGCACGAAATATGGTCGCTACACTAAATCTTAATGTAAAATGACAGTTAAATTTTCAAAGGAAGGTGTTTATTAAAAAAGGTCTAACGGAGTAATTTTAGAGAACAAAGTCCACCACATTTTTAACGTTGAAATTTATGTGTAAACTGAAAGATGTTTAATTTATCGTTTTTGAATACGATGTGTTTATAAATTACTTATGAACTTTTGCTGTGATAGTAAAATTTTTGAAGAGTATGAATAAACTGACGATTTAAATTGATTATTTTAAAATATTTATATCGATATTTTTGGCCAAAACCGGTTGTGTAATTAGTTTAGACATAACTGCCAACTTTTACGCTTTTGTCCAATCACTAAATTTTTATAATAAAGTTTTGCTTATTAAATCGCCGAAATCATGTGATTCAATAATACAAAAAATTCTATTAATTTTTAGTGGTAACAAAAAAGCGTAAAAATTGGCAGCTATGGTTTAGACGAATTTTATTTTTTTCACTGAAGCGTTTTAAAGAATACATTTCACATTGTTTTTAAATTTGAGGTTTATATTTAAATTGGATTTCTGGAATACAATGTATTCATTATTCACTTATAAATTTTTGCCGAGGAAGTGTAATTTTGAAATGCAGGAGTAAGTTTATTTATGTTAAAAATTTTTTATGTTAAAATACAATTTTATTATTTTAATACAATCCTACTGATTGGTAATTGCGTAGTAATTTTTTGAACTGAGTGAAAATGTGGCCAGTCCGGGACTCGAACTTCGAACCTTTGGCTTTAATTGCCAATGCTCTTCTAATTGACATACCCGGTCTTAGCTGGGAAGTCGTCCAGATAGCATAATTGAAAAAGTATTAGATATTACAGCCAAAGGTTCTGGGTTCGAGTCATGGCTTTGACACCTTTCCACTGAGTTGGAAAAATTAATGCTCGTATGTTAAAATCTTTAAACAGCTAGATTTGGTACAAATTGGACTTGAGATATGATGAATTTGTCAGATTGATGTTGCTGATATTCTTCCTTCAGGGGATTTTTTAAAAAATAAGTTAATTCTATAAAATAGTATCTACACTCTAAAAACGACATTTTCAAAACTGAGCAAAAAATACTCAAATCTGAGTGTGTCGCATAGTCAAAATGGCTCCGAATCAAAATGAGTCAAGTTTGAAACATGTATAGACTCATTTCTGAAAACAAGCGCACACTCAAAAAAAAAAACATCATGTGCACATATTTGAGTATGTCCATGTTTCAAAAATGAGTATGAATAGCCCTCTGAGCGTTTTGAAAAAGGATAAAATTGTAACGTTGTTTTCTCTGCATTTTGTTTTAAATGCTAAAAAAAATATGATTATTTCAGCATTATAAATAAAACTTAATTACAAATATGAAGGTAACCCTTGAGAGTATTAAGCGTTCTTCAATGTTTTGGAAATTCATTAAATCTGTAGAATTATGTTATCTTAAACATTGCATATATTGCAGTGAAACCTGGAGCTTAATGAACGGAATATTACGTTCCACACGCTTAGAGGGATAGACTTCTATGTGCTCATTTTTGAGTATTTCCATGTTTGAAAAATGAGTTTTAACTGATTCTAAACCTTTTTGAGTATGTCCATGTTTCAAAAATGAGTGTGAATTGACCTCTATGTATTCAGTTTTGAGTATGTCCATGTTTCAATATTTTGGTATTTCAGTATTGAAAGCATTGGGTCGTCCTATTTGAAACAAAAAATTTCATAACAAACAGAAAACATCAATTTACTCAGATTTGAAAGTGTCATTTTTCTCAGTGTAACTATTAGATTAAATGGAAAAGAAAAACATAAGTTAATTATATATTTTTTAAAGGTGAAAAGTCGTAAAAATTAAATTTAGTCTGTAATTTTTTTTTGTAGCAATAAAGATTTTTCAAGTAAAACACGGGCTAGACAATTATAAAACATATAAATAACAGTTTGAGGAATTTAGGCATGCCTTTTTTAAAGAAAAGAACTCGAGAATAGATTATAATTAACTGATTTTTGAATGAGTAAGTGAATCAATGCATTATAATAAAGATGATGCGATAATCATTAAATATAATCAGAGCAAACTTTATCTACATTTTATTTTTTATTTAGACATTTTTAATTATTGAAAAACCAGTAATGTAAAAAAAAAAATATACTGATAAAAGTGAAAAAAATCACAAATAGAAAAGTAAAGAAAAATGATTCACTATATTTTCACCAAATAAATAAAATTATTTATTTAAAGTTTTAGCACGTATTTTGTTTTCTTAGGTATGCCTGCCATTGCAGAATAAAAATCATAAATTTTTGTAGTCTGTTTCAGAAAAAATAACACATAATTCTTAATTTAAAAAAAAAAGCTATGCATTATCATATCTACATTACTTTGATACTTGAATAAATGCAAGTAAATTAATAAAAATAAATTGACTGAAATATATAAACAATAAAAAAAAATTCCAGAAGAAAGATATAAAGGTAGGACTCATATGATGACTTTTCTTGAGGCTTTGGACACCAAGAGAAATTCTCCGAAATATATTAGGAATGCGAACTATTCGCATTTTTCCTCTCATATGTGAGAAAAAAAAAAGAAGAAAGCCTTCTAGAACATACCGTGAAGAGCTAGGGAAGAAAGAGTGGAATGCTCAACTTAATGGGAATTAAGTACCAAGTTGGGAAAAAAATGATGCATTGTAAAAATATTTGTCGAAATAAGTAGAAATATTCAGGAAACCAAATTGTTTGTAATTTAATTGTCCGTAGAAATACTACATTTGCTTACAATTGCTTTACGTCTGTTGTAAGTCTTGAGGATATAAAAAGAAGAAAAAAAGAGATTTTCACTCCTTATCACTATTTTCTTCGGAAACGTAATAATATTTTATGTGTGCATTTCAAGATATGAAAAAAGTATTTATAAATAATAAATATGGCTTTTGAAATAGTTGTCATTTTTTTTCTTTCACTGAAAATTATATTTAGGAATACTTTTTTTGCATTTAGTACATTCTAAATGTTTCTAGACAATACAGAGCAAGTTAAATATAAAATTAGAAAGAAAAGATACATTATAAAAATACTAACGTCAGAAAACGGCCCACATAAACTGCATATTAACATTCTCTCAGGTAATTGCACATTACAATTAGTTGTTTATATGTAGTACTACTATGAATAGAATTGAACAAACTACTTTCGAAAATCATAAAAATATACTTTTGTCGAGAAAACACTTTTTTTTAAGTGGGACATACTAACAGATTATTAAAATTGTAAAAAATTAAATATGAAAAAAAAATTATGGTGATGTAGGGAAGGAAAATTTAGGAGAATTGGTGGGAAAGTCGTTCTAACAAAAATAAATATTTTAAGAAGAAAACTAGCTGACCCGCCCTGCTTTGCCTAGGCCGGTGATAATAAATAAATAAAAAATATCATTTTTTTAATTATTTTATATCTTTAACCCGATTTTGTATGAAATTATATATTTAAATGAAAAATTCGCAAAACAATATTGATTCTTAGTGATAAAAGCGATCATTTTCTTGTTTTTTCACGTAGGGTCGTTTCATAGTTTTAAAATAAAAAGTTATTTTTGTCCGAACTCGTTGAAATCTTTATTGGTTATAAATAAAACTACTTTACAGCCCGTGCAAAAATTTCGTGAAAAAATATTGTTATCTAGTTGTAAAATAAATGTTTTCTTCTCGCTTTTTTGTTCGTTTGTTTATTTTCGCGTCGAATCCTTTAACATAGCAATAATAATAAAAAAAAAATAGTTCTCATCTTTCGAACTCTCTGAAATTTCAATCGATTATAAATGTAACTGTATTCATTCTCTCTTTAAAATTTTGCGAAATAATATGCATATTTAGTAGTGAAAATATGAGTTCTTTAAAAAAAATCTTTCAACGCAAAGGCCATATTACGACATCCGTTTTCAATCAATCCTTTCAATCCCCTTAGGCTAAACAGGTGAGGGCTAAACATGTTTCCCGTTTCTGAGGGGAGAAGCCTTAAAAAATGGAAGCATGCGCAATGAGACGACTTTCGTGTGGAAAAGAGAATGTGAATTGGACAGAATGCGCTTTTCGCTTTAAATATATAAGTAGATTACCTTCGACGATCCTCAGCAACTATTTTTTATTTTTTGAAGACTTTTGCAATAAAAATAAAAATAATTTTTGCGGATCATCGCAGGAAACCCTGCTTTAAACTTATCTTTTTATTTTCGTGAAAGTTTACACGAAGAAAAAAATTACTTAACGAGAATAAAAATACTATAAATGATGCTTTTCATATTAAAAGATTTAATATGAATTCATTTACATTAGAAGAATTATTTTTGAGAAAAAAAAAAAAGCAAAAACTTACTTCTGGAAAGCGATTATAAAGAAAAAGTCATTGTAAAAGTAATTTACCGAAACAACGAGAAAAACTAATTCATTTCAAACTCATAGTGAGTATAAGTTTGCATAATATTTCTTTAAGTCTTTTGTTAATGTTGTGGGTATTGAAAACAAGAAACATTTCATTTTAAAATTCCCATTAATATTATGGGATTTAGTAATTTTTAACAATATTCTTTAACAACAATTTACAGCATCTAACAACATTTTAAAACATTTTTTTTTCATTTTACAAATTTATCTATATGATAAAAGCGCGACCATCTGAAATAAATACGATATTTTGAACACATCACAGTTCAGAAGCTAATTGGCCATTTTTAGGCAGCTTTCAATACAAAAAAGTATAAAGCTACGTATTGCAGCCGTTCGGAGGAAAGCAATTCCGGAAAATTTCGATATATTTTCACCGATCATGACCGCCAGACCCCAAAACCACCCTCCGTTCAAATGTTGATTTATATATATATATCCATATATATATCTGACGTATGTCATACGATAACGCTCGTATTTATAAATCAATTTTGATGAAACTAATTGTGAGTATTAAGCTCACCAATGTCTCGACCGAATTCGTTGGCCAGCTTGGTCCGCCATTTTGTTTCAAGATGGCGGCCATTTAAAAATTTAAAACTAAAATAAATATACGAAAAAGTTAAAAATTCAAATTTATATTTTAATTACGTGTTAGGCCTTGATACAAGGATTCCAGAGCATTTTTTGGTTTACCTCTATCTTAAAAAATGGCTGAGATAGAGCAGTTTGAAATTCTAGGGTGGCTGACATTTTGAAACAAAACAGCACATTAACGCGATTACTCGCAAATTATTTTCTTTCATTGTTGTAATCATTTTCCCAATCATACGCATAAAACTATATATGCATATCCGTTAGCGCCAAATTCTCGCCAAAATTGGCGACGTTTGGCGAAATATCGCCAAATTTGGCGACCAAAATAAGTCTTCATAAATGAAGCCAATTTGGCTATTGCTCAATAATTTGGCGAATTTCTTTTTCAAATTCAGTATTAACGAATCTTTTGTAACCGTTTCTTTGCATTTTAACTTGCTGTTTTCGTGTAACATTAGCTAAAATTTTAAAACGAAGATATAGGAAAGCAACTTTTTCCTCCCTGTACAGGCCGGAAGGACTTTTTCATTTCAAATTATTTTTTGAGAAAAAGGCTGCATTAAACTTATCCATTTATTTTCTTAAAAGGTGATAAAAACATAAAAAAAAACCACACATAAGAAAACCACATAAGAGATTATTATTATTTTTTTTTTCATAGACTTCTGTATTGTTTCATGAAAACTGGTTTGCTACTCTTAAATATATTTTGTAATTATATATATATATATATTATATATATATAATGATAAATTGTTGCACAATAGACGCAGAAGCAGCACATAACATATGCATCAAGAATATAATTCCTCAAAATATGAAATATTTAAATTTTATGAAAGAAGGGTATATAAAACATTTTTATGACAATTAACTATAATCACTTATAACGTTAGAACATAAAAACTACACAGGCGAAAGACAGTCTGTTTCTCATCAGTAAACGGACAGACAGAATTAACTGGTTAATTAGCTAACTATTAATTACTAGTTAATTAACTAGTTAACTAGAATTAGTTATTTCTGTCTGTCCGTCCACTGATGAGAAACAGACAGTCTTTCGCCTGTGTAGTTTTTATGTTCTAACGTTATAAGTGATTATAGTTAATTGTCATAAAAAAGTTTTATATACACCTTCTTTCATAAAATTTAAATATTTTATATTTTGAGGAATTATATATATATATATGTTATGGTCAATATGATTAATCCGGTCATTATTAATAATAACCAATTATTATTAATAATGACTGGAATAATCATATTGACCATAATATATATATATGATATGGTCTATATGATTAATCCGGTTATTATTAATAATTGCTGGATTAATCATATTGACCGTAACACACACACACACACACATATATATATATATATATATATGTATAATATTTGTTGCGGTCAATATGATTAATCCGGTGATTATTAATAATAACCGGTTATTATTAATAATGACCGGATTAATCATATTGACCGTAACATAGATACTTGCCACATAGATACTTAATACAGATTTGAGATACTTTTACCTTTACTACCATCTTTTAGATACTTACCGCAGGCCACTTTATTTAAAAATCAATATGGATACTCAATCCTTATATATATATATATGTTACGGTCAATATGATTAATCCGGTCAGTAGAGATAATAACCGGTTATTATTAATAATGACCGGATTAATCATATTGACCGTAACATATATACCGCACTACCAAAAGTTTAAGTTTTAGTACATTTTTCTGTTTCGGGATTTTCCCTATCGATTTCTCATATGCAAGTTCATTAGAATTCTATCGCTATAGTTGAATTGATTTCTTCCTTCGGAAATTAAAGAGTAAAAGTATTTCACTGTTTTAAGAAGGAAATGGAAATTTACTTCATTTTATCTTGCTATCATTAGTTGAAATATTTAGCTGAACTTACACGGTAGAAATTGAAAATGCTCCATTTGGTATGAATTAGAATGGTTAATGCAGTGAACTAGTGATTTTATAATTAGATGTACCGACTTCGTTTATTTTTTCTACTTTTTTAAGATTTTAAAGCAACTGAAAACGAACTAATTTGAATTTCTTAAAAGCTTTTATTTTAGAAAAGAAAATGCCCTTTGTAATTTGGGTTCAGATGTTCATGTTATTTCGATTTCAGCATTAGTAGATAATAAAAATTCTTCGTTGTTCACCTATATTTTAGATCAAAACATTATAAAATATTGCTGCGCAAATTCAAAAATATGTGCTTTGTTAAGCTGATTTTCTCGTGACCTGTATTTTTGCGATTTGAAATATGATAAATTGGAAAACCTTAAGAATTAAGATGAGAAAGTGGAGATGATTTTTCACAAATGCGATTATTTACAAAAACCAATCGTTTTTGTAGCTTCAGAATGAATATCCAATTCTTTTATCAGATAATGATTCTAAGCTAGGTGTCATTTTTATTTATTTCACTGTAATATTCGTATTATTTTAGGATTTTACGAACAAGAATAATAAATAAGGAAATTAAAGATCAGATAACAGATACCGAAATATCATGGCATCTTATGGCATGAAATTTAAATAAAGAAGATAATACAAAGCCGACTTTAGTGTAATTAGTAAGCTATTAATTAATTTGGATTTTTTAAAAATTATTTTTCGCACACGCAGAGAAATTCTGATCATACTTGCTATGTATGACCAAAAGGTTTTAGAAAAGGATTTGATTTGATAAAATAAATTTTTTTTTGTTGCTATGTTTAAAATAGAAAAGTAAATATTTAAATTTTAGATACTTACGACAGGCCACTTTATTTAAAAATCAATATGGATTCTCAATCCTTTTTTTTTTCTATTCCATGTCCCCCACCAACCCCGTCTTTTCTTTACTTTTCTTTCTTCCTTTTTTTATAGAATAAATGTAGAAAGAAATATTTCGGAAACGAGTTTTGTTCATTCCAATATTTGAACAGTCATGTCATTATTTTATTTAGTATGGCAATGTATAAATCATTTTATTATTATCAAAATTTTTTAAATATTTTCTTTTTTAAAATTTAAGGGTCAACTTAATACTTTTTTTATTTATTTGATACTTCCTTGAACTATGTTTACATAATTTGCATATGAAGGTGTCATGGCATATTTTAGTAGTTAATAGTTATTGCATATAAATATACTTGTCTCAAAAATGTTGGTATCAAATCTTTATTGATTTCTTGAGATATCAATTTAACCTTCCTAGCACCATTAGTATCTTATTTGACCCTTTTTTTTTTAATTTTAACTTTTCAAGCCAGAAAAAAATAATAATTAAAACTTAATAAATCAAATCAAATAGAAACCTATAGAAATATGTTATATTTAATGGAATTGAATTTCTAATTCAAATAATGGAAAACTAAGAACGCTCATCAAAAGTTAAATCGTGGTACTATAGAAGGATTAACGCTGTGCATTATTAACTTTTTCAAAAGACGTAAAGGAGAAAAGAAAATCTATTTTTTACTATAAAATATTACTTTAACAACAGCTAGTTAACTTACACGCCTTAAAATTTGTTTAAAACTTTTTACATTTTAAGAAGTATCTAAGAATTTGGTTATGTAACTTCGTATGTCGAAAAAATATTTACCCCCAGCAAAATCTTACAAATTTATCTTAATTAACTTTCAATCTTCAACTGGTTATTTACCTATTCTGTTGAGTTAATTCAAGTGAGTACTTTTCTAAACGGAGACCAGGAATAACATAATAATAATAATTATAAAAGGGGCAAGTTGGGCCATTAAAAATGAAAAAAAAAAAATTTTGAGCATAGTCTAACGCAACGTTATCTTTTAACCAATTCAATCTAATTTTATACTTAATAGGAAATGAATATTCGTCTTTTCGTTGACAGATTTGAGTTTAGTCCCAAATTGCTGTATGTTATGATTAATCTTCCGTAATCCGGTCCATAGGCAAATGACGAATTTGAAACAATGCGATTTAGCATAAAGAGTGTTTTTTAAAACCTTTCATAGTATTCACATTCACTATGGATATTGTAGCTATGATGACAATGTTTGGAAAAAGACCCAATTTCTGAAGATTAATCAAATGTAAAAGAAAAACTAGCAAACAAATGTTAATTGAGCTACACATTTCAAATAAATTTCATTTGAAATTACGTTAATTTTCCTGTTGGATGATGTAAAAAAGAAAAAAAAATGCCATATTTAGAAGTGAATGTATCAGCTATACAACGAAAGCAATATATTTTTACAACACTTTGTTGTTACCATTTTTATAACACTGGTGCAATACATTTTAGGATACATTGCTAATATTAAGTGCACAATACATTTCTGACAACGATGTGACAGTTCGTAATGAAAGAAATAGGACATTGTCGCTAATATATACGCCAGGTGTGAAATTGTGCTCCGTCAAATAATCTACCCTATTAAAATCCGTGCGCGTATATATGTACTATGTAACCTCAAAAAATCTGAAACCGCAGGGCGCAGGGCTACGAAATTTGGCACACGGGTTGCTGTTAGGGGCCATGCACGATTGCGGCAAAAAATTTGAAAATTTTAATTAGTTTTTTTTTTTTAAATGTTTTGACGAATGTTTGCCATTTTTTATGTTTAACTTGTAATCGCGCGAGTTCTAACCAGTTCTAAATGTTTACTGCAATGTGAGATATACATGTTACGTACGCCACTCTGCAATACTAAGAAGCTGTAGCGGGTATTACGATAATTCTTTTACCTAGCATGCAAATAATTAGAGATTATTTAATTGCGCTTCATTATTACATTTTTTTAAAAACAAAGAAAAATATTTTATCTCAATCATCAACAAAACTTTTTATTCTCTTTATTCCCTTATTACAAAAATATCGTTTTATCGTCTGCTGCCATAGCAACATGCTAAATTAAATTTCATTAAAAAAAATGCACAGTAGTAAAAAAATATTTTTCTAAATTTAGTAGCCCTGCGCCCTGTGGTTTCCGAGTTTTTGAGGTTACATACAGGTGATACGTGCAAGGATTTTAATAGGGTAGATACATTTTTTTTTTTTATATTCATAAACATTTTTTTATATTCGTTTGGTTGTACTGATTTTTATTTTTAATTTTGGTTTTAGAATTAAATTCATGAACTCCCGTGCTTAGAACGGGTTAAACAGCTAGTTTTGATATTATATTTTTCCATGATGAAATTTACGTTAAAAGTTTCCCCCAATGTAAAATCTAGGCTTTTAATACAAACAAATGTATCTCCAATAAAGTTATTTTATTAAAGTACTTTAATAAGAATTAATGCATCGAGTTGTAAGCTGAACTTACTAAATATCTGAAGGAATTTATACTGAGCAACCGTTTATTAAAACACGATGTATTAAAAACTTTTCACTGCATCTTCTTTTTCCTCCGTAAACTTCAAATAAATTTACAAAAAAACTAATTAAGTGTTTCACGTGCGAAAATGATAATTACTTTTTAGATAATTAAACTTCTTTCTGAAAATTTGCGGTATTCGAGGAATCTTACATATCCAAGAGAAAAAAAGAAATTAATCCTCAGATTAATTTACATGTGGGAAACTTTGAAAGTACTTTAAAAACAATTAGTATTAATAATTAAGAATGATTTTCCGCCTCGGTTAAATAAAATAAGGCTCTCTTGTTTTATTGCAGCTGCGTCTTTGTTTAGAATAATCGTAAGCGTATTTTCGGCTATGGGCAATTAAGCAATTTAATTCCAACAGACATTTTGAAAAATCCAAAGAAAATGTCTGTTATTTGTCAATAGATGGCGCTTCCTGCGTCATTGACTGTCAGGTGGAAATTCGGGATTAAAAAGTTTAAAAAGGAAAGAATTTTTGGAATTTCAGCGGTCATTTATTTTTATTTAGAGAGTGAATTTTAAATTGAAAGAATAATTTCTAACATTGTATCATTTATTTTGAAAAAAGTACTTAAAACATTATTTGAGCGCCCTGAGTCTATTTTTAGAATTGTCCTTTTGTCTGGAACTATATATCAATGTTAATCATTCTCAACTATTTCATTTTGTCTCGTGGTTTTGAAAAAATTTTTTGGACGCATACGCGATATAATTTTCATCCCGACGTGAATAAAAATTTCAAATATTAATTATTATTTATGTACTTAAGACATGAACACGCCTTATTTATTAATTGCGTTTCGAGAAATATGATACAGCTTTGATTGTCGCTAATTACAGGATAATTCACTCTGTTTGATTCCTTATTTCCAAAATAAATACATAAATAAATAAATAAAGCCCAAAAACCTCAAAATTCATAATGCTTTTTGAAAGATAATACTAGCTTCATAGAAAAAAAAAATCATACATTAAAAATTTGTTCATTTGTTTGAAATTTGAATTTTATATTAAAAGTTTTATAGGAAAGTTATTTTGTGACATTTTCAAGAAAGTTGGTCTTTTGAATCTGAGAAAAAGATTGATAGTTTAAGAAAGTAAATGAATGTATTTAAAAAAATATATATCCATTTATCGTTTATTTTATTATTTTATTTTATTTTATTTTTAGCCGATTTTATAATTGCAAGCTCTCCCTCCCCCCCTTTTCTTTATTCTATTAAATTGATTTAAAAATATCTATAAGTTTCGCCCACAGAAGTCATAATTTTTCCACATGTTTGATTACAAAGTTTTATAAAATAAAATATTTTGAATGATTAAGTTAACATTATAAGAGAAAAGCGCATGACTGCCAACCTCTTCTTCTTTAACCCCTTCGCGACGAGCGTCCTTTACAGAATTTTAAATCTTTTACCACCGGTTTTTCAAAACAGAAATTTGTGCCTAATGGAATCGCAGAAATGCTAGGATTAAATAAGGCAAAGCTTACAATAAAAATTAACTGGTGGGAATAATGAAGGATTCTGAGCATCTTAAGCGTCACGTATACGTGTCGCTCGTCCCCAATGGGTTAAGTTAAATAAATATATTTTATCTGGAAATTTTACTTAATAAATAAAATAAAATATGTACTATATTTCATTAAATTAGTACACATAATTAAAAATCTGCTTTTGAATCGAAAAAAAAAAAATGCATAGAATATGTTTGGGTCTATTCATTGTATCTCATTAAACATGAAGCATTTCAATCATATTATTTTACCGGAAGATATGAATTAAAGTATATGAATGCTCATGTCTACTTAACATTAGCATCTTCAAACTTTAACGTCTTGTTACTTTAAGATGATTTAAGAAAAAAGTATATAAAACTGTAGCTTTTTCTGGATTTCTTTGATCCAAGCAACTAATATGAAACTGTCAAAAGTGGGTATTACTATTGTAAAAATCAAAATTGGTAGAATGTTTAATATGTAGATGACTCCTAATTAAAAATTGCACGCATATTTGGAAAGAAGATGCAATTATCTGTCGATTGGTGCCTCTTGCGTCTCTCTGTGAGATTTTGGTGATAAATAGTATTGGATTCCTTTTTTGACCAACTCTACATGATACATTTATATATGAGGGGATTAGAATGACAGTGGAGTAAGTCACATTTAGTAATTTGAGAAATGGAGGTTTTTGTGAAACTTGTCGTATTGTCTTTGCATTAAGTGTTCCAACTTGTTTTGACCTCAAGCGACTCTCTATGTGAACTATGACTTATTTGACAGTCGCACTGAACAGAAATTAATACACCTCTAGTGGAAATGTGGTTATCTTAGATTTTTAAAATTTTTGACGTACTCCGTTGTCATTCTAACGCCCTCATATGGAAGTATGTGAGTGAAGATATGTGTAAGTAAGAGGTAATGTATTGTATTAAGCATGTATCATTAAGTATAGAAATAAAAAGTATTAAAGTTTGGAGGTAATTTAAAAGTTAAAAAGTATTAAGCCTTTCTGGAGCGTAGATAAACGCTGGCAGTAGAGCAGATATATATTTTGTTATTTGAACCTCACGTAGGTTATTAATTTTCTTGTTTCATATATATTATTAGGGGCTTAATATTGTCGATTTTAGGCATAATAATGACAATATTTGATGAAATAACATATATTTATTATGAATATTCTTATAAAGCCCTTCTGATGATTCTATAAGATATTCATAGTTTTCCAATTTTTGCTTTTTTATCCTATTAAGTATAATTCATTCAGTGTCCATTCCACTGCTTCTTATAATGTTCGTTTTTCGCATATGTTTTCATTTATATATATATATTCTGATGCATGAACTGTTCTTTTGAATGTATGATAAAGTTAATTGCACGTTCTCCTTTTGTGTCATTACACACATAAACAACTTCTTATTCTACGACTGGAATTATAGAAAAAAGTACTTAAGTCCTATATGGATTATTTAAACCTTCAATAGCTTATGAATTACAGATTTATAAGAGAAGAAAAGACGATCTAAAATTCTAAGTCTCTTATTTATCCTAAAGATACGTCTACTGAAAATTCTAAGTCGGAAGTTTTAAGGATTATCAATCTCCCAAAGTAAGGAGTTTGAAAGCTCTCTTTTATAAAATTTTTTAATGTTTCATTTTTTTTTCTTCGGTACGACTTTTAGTGCTAACTTTTATCCTTTGAAACTTTTATATTGTTTTGTGCAGCAGAGAAATAAAGCTGTTTTATATCTTTTTAAAATCAGCGTAAAGGCCTTTTTTTGACTCATATTTTTGAGCTGCAAAATTGAGAGAAAGCTCTGCATAGCTCTGATATTCCACATCGTTGGGTTCTGACAGATCTCTTTTCTTGGTTCAGTGACACGGTTCTCTTTTTGAGCTTCTTTCAACAAAAACATAACACGTTACAGAGTTTGAGAAGTTTGTCAAATTTTTTTTTATTGTAGATTTGTAGATATTATTATCGTATAGATTTATTTCTATTATTATTATTATTATTATTATTATCATCATTATTATTGTTGTTGTTGCTGTTAATGCTGTTGGCAGTGGTGTTGCCAAAATGAACATAAAAAATTCAATTTGTTACCAAAAGCTTACATTTTTAATAAACAACAAGTTGGAAATTGTACGTTAAACGTGACAAATGAGGTGCATTCGTTTCGTGCTATAACTAGTTTTACAATGTAAAAAAATCATCGTTATTATTTCAGTGAAATATATTATACCGTCTGCTATGAGCCAAAGTAAGGATGCCTTTTTTTTTCTTATTAGGTATGCCGTGTTTACAGATGCGAATTTTTTTTCGACACCAGGCAGCGCTCTACATAAAATTCACCATGGAGATCTTGCTTTGCGAATGGTTACCTCCATGGTTCAATATTTCTATGACTTACGATGAATGACTCTTTTGTTTATTTACTTTAATGGAATGAGATATTCGGCTGCTAACCCAGTTTTCATTGAAGATATCTCAGAATCTATACATTTTTTAATGTAACTCATCTCTCAAGAAAACCATTTTTTTGAACGATCTTTCTAAAAATGTCACCTTTATGCAATTTTATTCGAAAAAATAATTCTAAATGAAAATGGCCACTTGGCATATGGAAAAAGATGTAGTTAGCCCGCATTTGTTTTCCTCAGTCACATGACTTGCGCTTTTACTATATAGATTACGTATGATAGGATTTAATAGAATGAAGAAAACTTTTATGATTATCTTTTTAAGTTTTGATTCGATTTTCATAAAATTTGAAATGACTCGACAAAATTCAGCAGCGATTCTATATATTAAATTTCAAACCTTTCGGTTGGGGAGTTTTTGCGCTGTTATATGCGGACAGACGGACAGACGGGAGGACCAGACGACGACTATAGGTGCTACGTATTTATATAATTACGAACGCACTTAAAAATGCTGCTGAGATGCTAATATTAAAAAAAAAAAGATGATTTTGACTAGAAATTTTGTTTACATTTTCTTAAGACCCACCTGCTTGTCTAGTGGTTAAGCCTACAGGACACAGGGTGCCGGACCCGAATCCCGACTCAGGTACGGATCGGAGATTCCCGTCTGTTTAGTCCTTGTGCACGAAAGATGTCCGTAGCGCCCCAACTAAACCAAATCCTTTCTTAAGTAATTTTTATCGAGTTGATTAATTAAAACGTTGATAACGAATTTAAAATTAATAAATAATAAATTAGTTTTTTTTCTTTTTTTTTAATTTATTAATATTTTTGTAGGATACTAGGAGGCAAGAAAAGATGCAATGAAGTCTCATAACTTTCTAATCTCTCTGTTTTACCTTCCTCAACATCTGATGCACCCTTGTTTAGTACAGAGCTATATAATATATCCTTCTATAAAGCCATAAGTTACCAGAAGAAGATATGCTTTAGAAATATTCCGAAAATGATAAAAAGTTTTTTTTTGTTTCTGTGCTTCCTGGAAAAAAAAAAATGTTGCAACGTTTGAGAAGTTTATTAATATTTTTAAATTATAGATTTCAGATACGTATAGAATTATTAATTATATTGCTGCCATAGCTAAAAAGAATTAAGTTTTTGAAAAACAAATATCTTTTTTTTTCAAATAAAAAAGAACACAACAAAGCAACTGTTGAGTTATTTATATAAAATAAAGTACTTTTTCTTATAGTTTTTGAAATATTTTTTACGAGATTGATTAATTGAAATATGGATTAAATATTTTGAAATTACTAAAGAAATTCTTGAATTTCACGTTTATTTTTAACCCTCTAAGCGTTTTGCCCGTATTTTTCCGTTTCCCAGAAACAACTTAAATCGGCTGTAGACAAAAATATTTTTAATAAAATTGTATTTTAAGATATATGTATGATAAAGAGATATGAAGTGTATTTTAGAAACAAACAGTGAAAGAAAATTTAAATTAATATTAGTTTTATGAGCATTTATGTGAAAATGCAGATAAGCCCTCAGACGCCGAAAAAACAGAGTTTTCTTTTTCTTTTCTTTCTTTTTTTATATATCTTTCTTTCTCGCATATATATATCAAATACTTGTATAGATGTCCACAAAATCATTGTCAAAACCTCATGAGGATTGTTTTATTTTTCTCGAAGTCGTAATGCAAATGGTATCTTAATGTAGCCACATTCTCTGTACTGCGAAAAATTTGGTTCAACATTTCACCAAAACTCGTTTAAAAAAAATTGTCATCATAAGGTGGTGAAACTTTGTTTCAACATTTTAGTGCTTTGTTTGAGTCATAAACTTACGTAGGTGTAACTGTGTCACAGCAAAATGTTGAACAATAAACTGGTAGTTTAACCATAAAGTGTCTACAGTTATACTTTGTAAACAAGAACAAGTCTGATAAGGACCTCTGATTAGAGTGGAATCAGCCACACTAAGGAATATCAGAGCCTGAACTGTGATTTGAACCCGAATGACTTGTCACAAGCATTCTAACCATGGTAATAGAATACCTCAGATAGGGGAACGCTGTGTTAGGTTTTTGACTCCGAAATGAAGTTTGGTAATGCGCGAAATCTCGTGTACTGGCCGGAGCGGAATCTGTGTCAGCAATCTAAGTTCAGCAAATCGAAAACTTTTTTTTTTTCTCAAGCTGCATTTAAAAAGAAATTCTGTGATGTTTTTTAATTATTAAAACAGAAAACGAACTATTTTAAGAGTTTGTAAAATATTTATATTAAATTTTACAAGCTGCAAATAATATATATTTTCACTGTAATATTAAAAATTAACAAAAAATATTAATTATTATTCAAAACAAGCCTGGAACTCAAATATATCTTCTTTTTTTTTCTTTTTTTTTAAAATTTTATTGTACTTCGATATCCGGGATTTATCACGTAATTCTCGTAAATATTTTATAGAATAACTTTTTTTTCTAATTAAAACAAATGATGATGTTTTTATATGCTTTTATTTATTTTTTAAAATAAATAAAATATGAAAACCAGGACTATTTAGTATAAGAATTTGTTAAATATTCATACTAAATTTTACAAATTGCAAATAACTAAAAATTATATATATTTCCCTCCCAGCTGTATTATTTAAAATGAGCAAAAAATATCAATTCCTATTCAAAACAAGTATTGGAATAAGGTAAATTTTGATAGGATTAATTTTATTGTACTCAAACTCTAGATTTAAAAAATATGTATGCTTACTACAAATGTAAAGTAAATTTGAAATTTGTAGCAATTGGGCCCTAGGCCCCCAAATTTAGCATGTAATTTTCATTAGAGATGATATTTTATACTATTAGAGTAGGATAATAATAAATATATTTATCTAAATATTTATTTACATACTCCCATCACCACTCACCACCCCTTTGAGGCATCGGAAATGCTCAAATTTTTGTGACAATACAGGAAAGGGGACCCTAGAAAAGAAAAATAGTGTTTCCTATACTGCTGGATTATTGTAATTTTATTCTTATATTTAATGTAATATAAATTCAAATACAACTAGCTTTTTCTGTAAATTAATACACATGTATAATATGAATCATTTTCTACATTCAAGACTTGCTGTCAATAACTTCCTATTTGAAATACTTTTTTTTTTTTTTACAATCAAAAAATAATTTGATGTCTATGTATTTATTGCATATGATCAAGATATTTTGATAAATTAAAAAACTTTTGTGCCTATATGTGTATATTTAAATAAAGATTACACAAGAAAAATTACATATCTTTATTTAAGGAACAAACATTATTTAACAGAAATAATTAACAAACATTTGTTTAACAAAGAAAAATACAAAAAATATAATTGCAAGAATTACTCGGCTACAAACATTTAAAAATCACAGCATTTACCTTAGATTTAAAAAAAAAAAAAAAAAAAAAACTATATTTATATATAATTTCAAAAAGAAGCACAAAGGCCATCCATTTTATACAGTTAATTTATCTGTTGCACCCCCCCCCTCCCTTTTTCTTTTTTCCTGGAAGGGGTGGATTCATTTTTTGAATTGGTGAAAAGATAATTTTTAACTGTGTTTCCTATCTGAACTATATTTTTGGCATTTTTTACTGTGCTAGACGAGATATGCTCACGGAAACAACGATGGATTTCTTATACCCAGTTCTTTATTCTGTCTTTCGACTTTCTTATAACCTGTGTCACATCCATATACAAAACAGTTTCGAGCCATATTAAAATATATGTAAAATTAATATTTTATTAAAGAAATAATAACGCACTCCTATAGCAAAAAATGTTATTTTGACTCAGCTAAAGATCGCAGCGCCACATGCGGCCACTTCGGCGTTAGGCTCAAGTTTGCAAAGAAGATGTCATAGGGGAAAATTCTCCTAATCTATTTGTATCTCCCTGGTTCTAACCTTTAGTTGGATATTATCATAGCAGTGCATTTAATTATTTTTTCTGAATATCTGTTACACATTGTTCTGGTTGGGTTTCCATGTATCCACACTCAGGCATAGGCCGGGTGGTTGTGCGAAAATATGTGCACTCCAGAAGTAAGCCGTCGAATTTCGAAAACAAAGCTTTATTAAATAATCAGGAACCAAACAGAAAAAATGCTCTCGCAAGTCGTGATTAGAATGATTACTTAATCATTTCTATGTGGCAGTCGGAGTTTCAAATATTCATTACATGATGAGGTCTTAGAATTAATGTGATGATATTAGTGAAGAAAAGATGTTATTACAGGTAACAAAGATCTTATTAGGATAGGTATAAATATCACCGGGTTCGAACATGACAATCATCGTGGGAACTGGACGTCTGGAAAAGCTTTGAATAAACTTTGAATTCTCTAACTTCCGAAAAAAAACTCTCTCTCGTTCCTCTGTCTGTCTCCTGGATTTTGCTGCGCTTGCGTATTTGAGTTAATCTCGCGCAAAATGACAACCAAGTCACCTGACTTCCCTTTTCCAATCATAATCGCTTTAAGAGGGACTTATTAACATTTCCGGTGAAATAACCTTGATGTGATTTTATTTCCGTAGCGCGAAAAGACTCTTCTAGAACAATCTATAGTCTCAAAATCAGGTACAATGTGTAAACAAACCATAAAGTCGGTTTTCGAGAGTGCCGGTTAAAAATAGATTTTGGATTGCCAGACGATAATTTTAGCTTACGCTAGAGAAAAACAGAAAAGAAAAAAAAATGAACTTATTGATGCGGAACAAAAACTAGAATATTAAAGCATTGAATATTATAATAGAAATTTTGATATTTTAATAAAAGAATGATTTTAAATAAATAGGTTTTTTAGAACGGTATATTTTAGGAGTTGTGTCATTTTAGCAATTAAGTAAAGGATTTAGAGAGGTTTGATATACACGGGAAACAATAATGAATTTTAATAGGGATTTAAACAATAAAAGGAAGGAATGTATGTAAGGAATATAAGTAGTTAGCTCAATTTTTAGATTTAAGCAATTTGGAATAAATATTATTAGGTTGATTAAGATCTTATACCTTTACATATGGAGATTGATATATTAGTTTAAGAATACGTTTTAATTTAATAATCCGGTATAATATATGGAATATTATTAAAATTATACGGATTAATGTTAACCTCTTGGCGAAATAAAAATTTAAATTTTGTAATATGTATATAACTACAAGAGATATCTTTCATTTATGGATGACGATGATCGAATTTTAATTCCTCAAAAGACGGAATGTTGATCCAACTGTAGAATGTTTAATTATAAAATCGATCAAAGTGTAAATTTTTTCATGAGTAAATGGAATAGAGTTTCATGGAATGTTGTATGGTTTTTTTATGTATGAAAAGGAAAATAATATTTCTTGATTCTTTTGGCTTGTTATTATTAAACACCATTAAAATTTAAAATTTAAACATACATTTCCAAAATTTTATCCGGGAACTGGCTTGATTATGATGCAAGCTATAAAGTGGAATCTCATTTTAAGACTACGAAATTTGCATTTGTCGCCATCTGCGACTGGAAATCTATGCCCTTTAAATTTTCTCACGTATATATTTTTTTCGCAATTTGCATTTTCCTACTATTAACATTTTTCTCTTCAGTTCCTTTAAATCCTTAAAACTTTGGTTCTACTATTATTACATTAGGAAAGCTAAAAACCCTTTTGCTTTTAAAAAGATACCATTTTAATGCTACAGTTTTTTTTCCGAAAATCTCTTTTCATGGCTTTTTTTATCCTTCGAAATTCTCCCGTTGTTTCTCCAGTAAAGAATAAAAATGTTTTCCCATCTCAAAAAATATTTATTCGAAATTTTTCTTTTATATATCCGAACTGTGAAACTGAGAAATCTCTGCAGCGCTGTGATATTCCACATCGCTAGATTTTGACAAATCTCTTTTTTTTCTTGCGTGTATAACATAATCTGTCAAGTGTTACTTGCTAGTAAAGTAAACAATATAATTATTAAACCATAACCAGTTTAATAATATTGTATTGTTCTTTAGAAATTAAAGAAAGTCGGCCTTTTGTTTATTAGTAGCTCAAAAACTAATGAAAGTCCACCAATAAAAAAATTCATTATTGATAATAACGATCATGTCATTTTATAGTTAAATTAGAAATGACTATTCTAAGTGTTTTTTAGTCATCTTACCTTTTATTACTTACACGATCACTGAGAAAAATGACACTTTCAAATCTGAGTAAATCGATGTTTTCATTTTGATATGAAACTTTTTGTTTCAAATAAGACGACCCAATGCTTTCAGTTCTGAAATACCATAAATACTCAGAATATTAAAACATGGACATACTCAAAACTGAGCACATAGAGGTCAGTTCATACTCATTTTTGAAACATGGACCTACTCAAAAAGGATTAGAATCAGTTCAAACTCATTTTTGAAACATGGAAATACTCAAAAATGAGCACATACAAGTCAGTTCATACTCATTTTTGAAACATGGACATACTCAAATAGGAGCACATGATGTTTTATTCTTCAGTGTGTGCATGTTTTCAGAAATGTGTATACACATGTTTTAAACTTTAGTAATTTTGATTCGGAGCCACTTTGACTATGCACATACTCAAATTGGAGTATTTTTTTTTTCAGTTTTGAAAATGTTTTTAGAGTGATGATCCAAAACGTATCTACCAATATTAACCGTCAACGTATCAGCAGTCAAATTCTTTGAAAATTATATATTTGTGGTATAAAAGCATTTTGTTTAGTGTGATTTGTTCAGCTCAACATAAGAAGGAATGTTGATCCAACTGTAGAATGTTTAATTATAAAAAGGATCAAAGTGTCAATATTTCATAAGTGAATGTTTTATGATTATTTTTATGAATGAAAAGGAAAATATTATTTCTTGATGCTATGGAATCATTACAAGCTAGATTATAACCCCCCCCCTATGTAACTTTTAATACTATATTTGAACCGTCTGATTATGAGGTTGGGACCACATATAGCCCAGCGACTGCTTTTTTGATTCTATCTGTAACACTTTTTTTAATTATTCTCTGCCATACTAGTATATCTTCCACGAGAAATCTACCACTTAAGGCGGTATTCAAAAAAAAATAATTTCCCACGCTCAACAACTCAAAATTTTGAGACACATTTACAGACTCATTTTTAAAACTAACAACGGGAAACTTGGCGGCGTGATTTATAAAGGACCCATGTCTTTATTTTTCGTTCAATTAATTAGAAATTGATTTACAGACAATTATTTTCACAGTACGATCATTTTTTTTGTTTCCAGAGCTATCGCTTCGGGAATTTCGGTTCAAAATGTCCACTTTGACAGCATTTTTTGAAATATATTCTGCCTTTATCAAAAAATCCAGACAATACAGACATTATAAAGTTTCTGAATAAGAGAACCTGCCAA
The DNA here is from genome assembly GCA_963931845.1 of Maratus michaelseni. Lineage (NCBI taxonomy): Eukaryota > Metazoa > Arthropoda > Arachnida > Araneae > Salticidae > Maratus > Maratus michaelseni. Next base: position 454,588,849 of record OZ007589.1, on the reverse strand, counting down.
TTGGATGCATTTAAAAGCAAAAGTGAATTTACGAATGTGTCTCAAGATAAGCAGTTTGGATTTGAATACACCCTTAACAGATTTTTTTAAAGACCTTCTAAACCACTTAGCAGATGGTCTTCGCCAGAGCCTTGCGCCTTAAGGTCATTCTTCAAAAATATTTGTCCCGTTCAACAACGTGAAGTTTTCTTACACATTTCTGACATATTTTTAAACATGAAATCATCATACTTGCATTTTTAAAGTGATTTGTAATTGAACAGTTTATTTCATTTTCCGGTAAAGGAATTATATCTTGGGTTAGGCGCAATTTTTGTCTCAAGACGGCAGTTTTTTTTCTTTCCTTCCTGCACTGTCGCGTCCGGAAATTCGATTCACAACTTCAATTTTGACAGAATTTTCTGAAAATCCGTCTTTACTGAAACGCGAAATATTAAAAAAGACGATTGCTTCCTCGGTAAGAGCGCCTGGCAATTTTATATATTTGCGAACAAAAATGAATTAAAACATCCCAAAAAGTGATTTGAAAACAACTTGCAAAGATTTTCAGAACTTTGCCAATGTCATATATAGAATTGCGATGGAGTTGGCCTTCCGTCATGGTGGTGACAATTCAGAATGAAAGATCTCGTCTTGAATTTATTCTCTGACATAGTTATTACTTTAATCAAAATTAAATGGATGCCACGAACATGTCACATAATTTTTTAATAATTACATTTAAAACTATCGGATAACTTTTGTTTAATTTTGGTAGGTAGGTTTTGGACTACCGTTTATCACCTAAATTGTAAGTATAAGGTTATCTAAACGATATGATTATAATGTTAAAATTGAAGGAAATAGCAAATAGATAAATATTTCTCGAGGTTTTTAATTTTGTTTATAAATGTCAATTTCATTACCGCCAACTTCTTTTTTTTTTCAAATTACAATAAACATAATACAAACAAAACAAAATTTCTTCTGGAATGTTTTTTATATTTATTGTGCTTATTAATTGTCTTTTTTCGCTGAATAAATTTTCCGGCTTTAATAGATTAAAAAAAAAACAGTTGCTTGGCAGCCATGCAATTAAGATAGCCATAAATATATCCCGGAAGAAAAGAAAGGCAACGATATAAAATCGCGTGATCTGAGATGTTAAGTGGAATTCCCATGTCTATAGAAATTACACGTCTACAAAAACTAGAACACAATAAAGAAACACTTTGCTTATTGTAATGTGTTCTTACACCATCCTGTTGAAAAACGAAATGTTTGAAATGTCCATTACGAGAAGAACACAATCTCTTTTTTCGTTAAGTTTTACTATATCTTGGAAATCTATTCGTTTTTAGGATTTCGTACTTGGAAAGGAACACGTTGGAAATTGCTCGTTAAACGAGACAAATGAGATGTATTCTTTATTATAACTAGTTTCACAATGTAAAAAAAATCATCCTTATTATTTCAGTGAAATGAAATATATCGTCTGCTGTGAGCGAAATGGGCATGCCTTTTTTTTTTTTCCTTATTTACATGCCACGTTTACAAATGCGAATTCTTTTTTCTACACCAGACAGAGCTGTAAATTCAAAATGGAGATCTTGCTTTGCAAATGACTACCTCCATGGTTAAATATTTTTATGACTCATAATGAACGAATCTCCTGTGTTTATTTACTCTAAAGGATTGAGATATTCGGCTGTTACCATAATTTCCACTGAAGTTATCTCATAATCTAATACATTTTTTACTGTAACTCATCTTTTAAGCAAACAATTTTTTTGAACGATGTTTCTAAAAATGTAACTTTTATTAAAATTTATTCTAAAAATGAAATTTTAATTAAATTGGCCACCTGGCCTATGAAAAAAGAAGTGGTTTGCCCGTATTTGTTTTCCTCAGCCACATGACTTGTGCTTTTATTATATAGATTACTTACGATAAAATTTAATAGAATAAAGAAAATTTTATTAATATTTTTTAGCACTTTCCAACCTAGTTGAAAAGTGCTTATGACTTCGGTTTGTCTGGCCGTCTGGCCGGTTGGCCGTCTGGCCGTCTGTCCGTGCTCTAACTCCCGTAAATATGCTCGGATTGCTCTGCAATTTTTATATGTTATTGTCGTTATCTATGGCACGTTCCCTATTTCAACTGAAGTGTGTAGCACTTATAGTTTTCTTACAGGGACACTCAAAAGAATTCCGTTACATTGCGGTCTATGGGGAAAAATCATTTGCGGTTTATTTTAAAAATGTTTCACTATTGTAAACGCATTGAAATTTATACAGATCACTAAGATGCATTAGAAGAAGCTTAATATGGAATAGTAGGTGTATAGCACTTAGAGTTACTTTACAGGGACAGTCAAAATAATTCCGTTACATTACGTCTATGGAGAAAAATCGTCTGCGGCTTATTTAAATAATGTTCCACTATTTTAAACGCATTGAAGTTTATATATATTACTAAGGTGCATCACAAGAGGCTTACTACAGAATAGTGTGTGTATAGCAGTCATCGTTCACTTACAGGGACACACAAAAGAATTCTCTACTGTCTGTTAACAATAATTCCTGGAAGTGCGTTTTAAGTTACTGAACGCGATTTTAATCTTAACTAGCTTTTTGTCTATTACGTGGAGTGTATAACTGCTGTAGATCCTATACAGGGCAGCACAAAAGTTCGCGAACACATTTCCGTTTATTGACAGAAACTCCAGAAGGAGAATTTAAACTGTGCTACGCGTTTCCTAACTAAACTAAAATTTAGCATCCTATGTATATATACAAATCTATAGATCATATACAGGGCTACATAAAAGTATTCGGATATTTTTCCGAATATTGTATATATTGAAAATTCCTGAAATTACGTTTTTAAATATGTTATGCGTTTTCCAAATTGTTTACTTAGATGTCATCTTTCAGCTTATTAAACGGTAATGATTTGTAAAATTATTTTAGAAGCGTTGGAAAGTGCTACATAATCTATGCTTGACGCATGATTTTTCGTTCTTGTTAAAGTTTTGATTCGATTTTTATAAAATTTGAAATGACTCGACAAAATTCTGCAACGATAATATATAATAAATTTCAAAACATTCGGTTGGGTAGTTTTTGCGCAATTATATGCGGACAGAGGGACAGACGGACGGACTAGACGACGACTATAGGTGCTACGTATGTATATAATTACGAACGCACCAAAAACGGAACCATTGTATGATCACTCGTGTGTCTTATAATGTCTGTGCCAGCCGTTTTTCTCGAAAACTATGGAACTTAGAAAGTTCAAACTTGGCAGATTTATAAAGGCTATTGACCCACATATTTATAGATTATTAGACGCTCACACATATTTTTATGAAAAATTTAGGGGTGGGCGGTTATTAAGTTATTTGAAAATTTTTGTGTATATCATGCGGGGTATCGTTCGAAAGATCTCGTAACATCGAACTCAAAAACTTTTTTGTTTTAAAATTAGGTATTATTATTTTTTCAGAAATATCGTCGAAAATGTACTGCAAAAATATGTCCCCCTCCCTATTTCCTAATCTACTGAAACTAAAATTATGAAAAAATTAGGGGTAGTAGGAATTTATTTAAACCTTGAGGGAAAACTATAGTGATTACTCTAGATTGCACAGTTTTTGAGAAAATAGCATTTTTTCGTTACACACAAACTTTACTTTACGGGCGTTCAGCGATGGAGTTGAGCTCGAGGTACCTATGGACGCGGAATCATCCAAGGATTGTTGATAACGATTTTCGCAAATTAGAGTTGGTAATTAGCCGAGATATTAATTAAAAACCTATCTAGAAACACGCAGCACGGACCAAAGCAGCGTTGTAACTTCGTGATCTCCTTTCGAAGCGCCCTTGTCACAATGCCAAATTTAAACTTTGTACAAGATCATTGGTTTAGGTATTAAAAAGTCCTTCCGGCCAGCACCGAGAGGAAAAGGTAGCTTTCCTATATCTTCGTTTTATAATTTTAGCTAATGTTACTCGAAAACAGCAAGCTAAAATGCAAAGAATCCTATTACAGAAGATTCGTTAATACTGAATTTGAATAAGAAATTCACCAAATTAGTCAACTACAGCCAAGTTGGCTTCATTTATGGAAACTTATTTTTGGTCGCCAAATTTGGCGATATTTTGACACTAAAGGATGTGAATATAGTTTTATGCGTATGATTGCGAAAATAATTACAACAAGAAAAGGTAATAAGGTAATAATTTGTGAGAAATACCGTTCATTATAACTCATAAATTAATCCCTGATTTGTTTTAATCTGCTGTCATGTTTCAAAATGTCAGCCACCCTAAAATTTCAAACTGCAATATCTCAACCATTTTTTAAGATAGAGGCAAAACAAAAAAAACTCCGTAATCCTTTTATCAAGGCATAATACTTAAGCAAATTTGAATTTCGATTTTCTTGTATATATTTTTTTAGTTTTGAATATTTTAGTTGCCGCCATTTTGAAACAAGATGGTAGATCAAGCTGGCCAACGAACTCTGTTGAGATATTGGTGAGTTTAATACACACGCTTAGTTTCATCCAAAACGATTTATAAATACGAGTGCTATCGTATGACATAGATATCAGATATATATGTTACGGATAAAGCAAGAGTTAAATATAAGCCTAGGTTTACCCGGTTAAAGTGGGAATTACCAAGGCTTTAAGGCTAAAGCCCGAAAGTTCCCAACGCTTCCACCAGCTAAAACTGGATCTAATAAATCCTAGTCGGTTAAAGCCCGAAGAGTTCCCAACGCTTCCACTTTTAGCCGGCTAAAATCGGGTCTAAACTGTGCGTGTTTGTTTTGTAACGTGCTGACGAATTTATCTAAAAAATGGAGATAAAAATGTGTTCAAATCAAGTTTCTATGACATAAGTTACTGACCGATGCTTGAATGATTTTCATGCATTCTAGAGATTGCTGTACAGCGAGTTTCGTGTGCCCAGTGATTTTTTTTCGGTTAATGTGCGCGAAGCGCTTATACACAAGTTACTGACCGCTGCTTGAATGGATTTCGTACAGTCTAGAGGATGCTGTAAGACAGTGAGTTTTGTGTTTCCAGTGATTTTTTTTTCGGTTAATGCGCGAGAAGCGCTAATGCATAAGTTACTTACCGCTGCTTGAATGAATTTCGTGTATTCTAGAGATTGTTGCAGAGTGAGTTTCGTGTGTGTCCATTGATATTTTATTTTTGTTAAATTAATGTCCTTATTCATGGTTTACATTTATTTATGTATTACTTTATAACATATTGCTTTATAAATATATATAACTTAACTTCAGGCTTTAACTGGCTAGGATTGGTTAGACCCACTTTTAGCAGATTAAAGGTGGTAGCGTTAGGAACTTTTCGGGCTTTAGCTCCTAAGCCTTGGTAGTCCCCACTTTAACCGGGTAAACCTAGGTTTACCTTCATTCTTGCTTTAACCGTGACACACATATATATATATATATATATATATATATATATATATATATATATATATATATATATATCAACATTTGGACGGAGGGTGGTTTGGGGGTTTGGGGGCTTAGGGCTTAAATGATTTTCATGCATTCTACAGATTGCTGTACAGCGAGTTTCGTGTGTCCACTGATTTTTTTTTTCGGTTAATTTGCGGAAGCGCTCATACACAAATTACTGACCGATGCTTGAATGAATTTCGTGCATTCTAGAGATTGCTGTACAGCGAGTTTTGTGATTGGTGAAAATATAACGAAATTTTTCGAAATAGCTTTCCTCCGAACGGCTGCAATAGATAGAATTTTTATAAAAAATTAAAAACCTATAATGGACATACAGGTATTCAAGTCATGAAAACTTTTATTAATAACAACTTTTGATCATATATATTATTTCTGTTGTCAATATCCCTTGTTCTATGCATTTACAAAACGCACAACAATGAATGGGCATTCGATAGGTCTTTGAACCGGCTTCTGACATAGCACACTCACATTTCGCTAAAAACTGTTTGTTTTAATGAAAAATGTAGTTAATTTAAAATTAAAACAGCATTGTTTTCATGAATGAAATGAAAGGTTTTTCTCAAATCATTGTTGCGAAAGAAATAAAATACTGCAATATATCGTACTCAGCAATGATTATTAAAAAAAAAGAAATAGTACAGAAAGTATAAAGTGGGACGTCTTCGAACGAGTTTATTTTAAATTTATGATTAAAGAGTGAAATTCAAATTAAAATGTTTAGAAGGAAAGGACACCATCAATCGATCAAAGCAGTGATATTTCACGTGTAGCCTAAAATGTATGCTTTGCTATATTAAATTAAACCGTATTTTCTGTATATTCGATTTATTTTCTTTGTGATGCGTTTTTCCCGAAGCGGATGACACCATCCTCTAATGCAGTTAAAATACGATTATTATTATTTTTTTCGCGCGTGCCTTTTGCTGTCTTTAATCAGTTCTACTGTAACTTTGGTGGAATAAATGAGATGATATTTGGAAAAGGCATACTCTTTTGCTTATAATGTGTGACGACAATCACCAGAGGGTGCTATAATCTTTTTGACCAATCGTGCAAACCCTGCGCCAAAACTGAAGTCTGACAATGACCAATCAGCTATCTGGGCATGGTAGAAATCAGCTCATTCAATGATAATTTGGACAGGATTTGTACTAAACCCAGCTACGATTTTTTGGGTGGTTTTCAGCGAAATAAATTGGCTTTTCTATAATTACACAGGCTACGTTCTGGCTTGACTAATCTTGTTTGCAGATATTTTTTGTCCTTATGTTTTCTGTAGAAGTTTAAACCTGCATCTAAAAATTATTGGATATTTAAATATATATATATATTGACTTCAGTGCGAAATCCTGCACGTGTCCAATGGTATTTTTTTAAAAAATCTCATAAACCTATAATAAAGGGTGCATAGTAAAGTCCCATTATCCTGAAGAAATTCGTGAACGGAGAGAGCTACAACTACTAACAAATATAAACCCAGCCTAATACAACCGATGCCAGCGCTCCTACTCGCGAAACTTGAAACTTATCGACCTTAACTAAAAATATGAGGGTTAGTAAATTATAAAAGTGTGGAGTGTTGTCCATTGTGCATGGACTGGTGTTTTACATGTAAAAATAAATTTATAAGAAGTCCTAAAATGTATGAAATTCTATATCCAATCGCCACTGTTAGATACGTCACTAAATCGCATGCAGAAGTGAGGTATTTTAAAGTGGATAGATATGCACTAATAAAACTAACACGTGTAATCAAAATGCAATTTGTTTTAATAAGAAAATGTTCATCATTCACTATCGGCAACAATGCATGTGAAGGCTCGCAAGTGCCCGTCTATTCCTGCCGAAGCAGGGGCATATTTATTTGATTTTTTCTTAAAATAATTTGTATCTTGCTTACGTGTATCTTCCCTATTTCTGTATGTGATTATTGCTGTATTTAATACGGTGATTGAATATCAAAAATTTATATTTCAGAGCGTTTAATAAAGTTATTTTTTCATAAAAGAAATCATTTTACACTAAACATTGCGCTCTATACACTTTTCTAATTGACTTTGTTTCAGTATGTTTCATAGTTTTCAAACTAATGTTGATAAGTTCTAAATTTCGCCACTTAGGGACGCCGATATCGGGTGCATTAGGTCGGGCGTAGTCTGCTACTTTACTATACTGTTATCGCTCTTGCTTAGCTGTAGCTCGCTCCGTGCGCAAGTTTTTTTCAAGCTAAAGTGACTTTCCTATATACCCTGTATAATAATGTAAGAACCGTTCAAATCGAAAAATTAAGTAATGCAATGTCAGATATATATTTGTTTTAATTTTGGGTCATATGTTATAGGTATATCAATAGAATGTAAAAAAAAAATAAAAAAATAAAAATTACTAATATAAAAACGCTTTTAAATATAGTTATTCAATAGTACAACAAAAAAGTATTTAACAGGCATCATTTGAAAATGTATACAACATAATGTTCGTAAACTGCTTTAATAAAATACGAGGAGGTATAGTAATTATCAAGATGAATATTTTTGTATAGGAAACAAATGTTGCAACACACTTATTCAGTCAGAAATACAGTTTTGTTTACTCCAAGTCGAACTCGGATTTTCTTGCATAATTTTAATAATTTTGAAGCTATCTTAGCGAAATTTTCAATAGATTGACTTTTCTCTGCGAGAAATATGATGTCAGCATGAGAAGTGCTGGAATTAAGCACGAGAAATGCATGAGAAAGCACGAGAAATGTTTTAAATTTTCAACGAGTAGAGATCATAAAAGAGAGATTGGACATTGACGAAATGTCCGCCATTTTAGTTCAAAAACAGATGGATCGCCGCAGAACGCAATACCTTTTCATCAATGTCTGAAACCTTTTTATTAAATTCCTACTATTAGCTCACACTCTCTCTCTATATATATATCTTGTTGGAATTTTCAATCGTTATTAAAATCTTTTCTATTCATCCATTCAAGTTCAAATAAATTTTTTTAAACTTGTACTGGATGACAATTGATGTTAATACAGTTTTTTCAAATATTAATTCATTCATTAAATTTAATTAATTTTAATTTTTATATGGGAGAAAAAAATTTCTCCCATTGTTTTCATAAATAAAATGAAAGATTTATCTCAAGTGAGTGATGCCAACAAAAAATAACATACCGCAACGATGATTATAAAATAATGTTCAATAAAGATAACGTGGGACATTAATGCTGCACGGGTTTATTTTATATATTTATGATTAAAAAGTAGGAATCGACTTAATTTTTTTTTTTATATTACTTGTTCTATTAAAATCATGGAAAATTCATTTATTATGCCTTATTCTTAGAAAACGCATTTTCTAAGAATTTTTATTCACTAAAGGGCAAATGGACTTTTATTTATCACATGTACCCGAACGCAAAACAAATCTATTGAATATCATCATCCTACACTGTTAAAAATCTGCAGCTTTTGCTGCAACACACTCCACCGCTTTTAGAGAAAACGGTTACTTTACTATATTATGGAGCATTTTCATTGGTCAAATTAGAGATATTTTATAAAAGCGGTGGAATGACTATGCAACAAAAGCTGAAGACTTTTTTAGAGTTATGTTATTTCTGTTGTCAACATCCCTTTTCTAAGCAAGTAAAAAACGCAGAACGATAAATGAGATACCAATACGAGAGGATTTTGAAGCGACTTCTAACATAGTACACTCACATTTCGTTAAAACATGTTTTTTGATTAAAAATTGCTGTTAATTAAAATTTAAATCGGCATTATTTCCATAAATGAAATTAAAGGTTTGCTAAAATTAATGTTGTCACAAAAATAAAATACCACAACAATGATAATCTCGCGTTTGCTATTTTTGGTCAGTTCTTACTGTAACTTTGATAGAATAAATGATACGATATTCTGGCTTGACTAATGTTCCTTGCAGATATTTTTTGTCCTTAAGTTTTTTTAGAAGTTTAAACCTGCATCTAACAAATATTAGATATTTCTAAAAAATAGTAGACTGCAGTGCGAAATCTTCACACGGGTCCAGTTGTATTGTTGTATTATCTTTGTTGCTACTAAAGTTATATGAACGAAAATTCCGGTTCAGCTTGGAGTGAGGCAGACAAATTATTTCTGAATAAGTGGATTGTGAAACTAGTTAATTAAACAAAAAATATTCGCCTAGATTTATATGATTTACAGTATTATTGTGTTATATACTGTTTACCACGGTTTACGAACAGTATAGATATATAAGCTGTTCTGTCAATTGATTGTTCCCATATTCTTTCACGCGGAACCAAATAAGAAAGAAGATGGAGAATAAGTATACGCTGGTTTAATTTTTTTTTCAACGTAAATCCTCACTAACACCTTTTGACATTTTAAGAGTAAGTTCATGATCTTAAAAACTGGAAAAAGAGAAAAGAAGGAAAAAAATAAAATATTTTTTAGGCACCGAAAAAAAGGCGGGGATCAATGAATGTCTGAGATATACCATTTTTTATAAGAATTCTTTTTTGTTTCTTTGAATTTATATCACTGGATGTACCCAGGATTTTTTAGAAGTACCACACTTCAGCGAACACTTTTGCTCTCCGTTTCCCCACTTTTTTTTTAAAATCAAAAATAAAGATAATACAGCCTGCGAAAATCCTCGGATTTTTTTATTTAAAAGGTTTAAAGATAGAGTTATTCTATGGCATTCATTTTTATTGGCACGTCTCCGTTTTTAAAAAATGACATATTTAAAATCTTGACAAAAATTTCAGACGTGTAACTCACGCATATTTTGCTTTTTTTTTTTTTTTTTTTACAAATGATATGTATTTTGTGAATATCAGAGACAAATACTGGTATATACTTAAAAAGGAACCCTTTTTAACACAAGAAAATGATTTACAACTTTCTAAAACACCTATTTTTTTTTTTGTGTTAACGTTTTAGTGTAAATCACAGAACATATGTTTGTTTTTATTATTATTTGCTTGGTTCTGTTTTAAATCACGCAAACATTAGCACTTACTGATTATATATATATGTAAAATCAAACAGGTCATTTTTTTTTCTTTTTGTATGTAAAAATAATTTTAGACTGTTAATTTAATATATATTTAAAATAAATTAATGTTATAATTTAGTTTTCAAACCGTGTATATTTATCAAAATATATTGAACTTGTATGAATTTTTAATTTTTTAAAAGAAAATATACGAGTGATAATCATGGAATCATTAAATTAAAAAAAGGGGGGTTTAAAAGAAAAAGGTATTGAATTGATATTAAGTGTAAAAAAGTATACTCCAACTATTTTGGAGATTTTTTTAAAAAAAATAACAATTTACTTGAAAATGATGCAATGTGTTATGTAAACTTTTAGAAAACATATTTAATAATATATTATATAATATTTTAGACAATATATCAAATAAGCATATTTATTGTAATTTTATGTTCTCACATCATTCTTACAGCTAAATTGAATATAAAAATACTAGAAATTGTTTACGATGGAATTAATACTATTAATCTTTTTTAAACAAAAAATCAATTTTAAATAAAGCGTAAAAATCAGTTTAAATTTCTATTCTTGTTTAAAAAAACTGCATTATTAAAAATTCCACAAAAATGGTCCGAACTGTAATTCTTTGTATTAAGCATAACATATCGATAACACTATGTTGATTCTTATGCGCGAAGGGGGGCGCGAATATGAATATTTTCACTAGAGATCAATATTTTCGCGCGAATATCGATATTGCAACATATCGTTTTCACCACTGACCTTATTAGAATATTTTGGTTTTATTAATGCTATCTGGTTCGATTACTTTTTATTCATCAAAAATCAATAAATATATACAATAACTTTATAAAAATGAACTTGTATTAGCATCATAAATGTAATTTAAAAGTTAACAGTTCACAAATATATATATATATATATATATATATATATATATATATATATATATATATTATAATTAACAATAATGTATATTTCTATTTTAATTGAGTCTAGTTTGATGGTTAGAATGATTAATTTTCATGGAAAACTTCCTAAAATCCTAAATGTCATGTTTTTTTTTAAATACACACACACACATATATATATATGTATTATATATATGCCGTGATTTAGACTTCAAGTTCAATCTCTGAGTGGCAGTCGAAAGCTGTTGGTAAACATTTTCAATTCTGAGCAAGGTTTCCCATCTAAATTACACCAGGAGCCCGTGTGGTATCAGTTCACAATAACTCACAGTTCAGTCCCCATTCAGTAGAAAGTAAAAAACTTTATTTGACATTTTTTAAGACATCAACTCAGGAGTAATGTTCGCTAAACTGAAATTACATCTACTCATCAATACATTCCGCTGCGACAGTCGATAATTTCCACGAATCTCCTTTCTAAATTTAAAGGCGTTTATTTAGGTGGATGGGATGGATCCACTGGGTTCAAAACCCTTCTAAAAATATATTTAAACTCTACATAACTAAACTATAAAAGACGATGAGGAGAATTAGACGTCGATAAAATTTTTACTCCGTCCTTATAGCTACCGCCAAACGTCAAAATTTCTACTGAAATCAGCGTGTGCATCGGGTTTTAACTGGCTTTGCGTAAGATCACAACACACGTCACGTGAGTCTTTTTGTTCCAGTCATAAGGGTTTTAAAGGGATTTTATTAGTATTTCCGGTACATTAATTTTTAAGAAAACGTTCTTCCTGACGGCAAAAATGTTCTAGGTGCTTCGAAAGCCTCGTTACCAGATGAATGACGTATAAACAAACCAATTTATCTGCTTTGAGACTGTAGCTAAAACTAGCTTCGAATTTAACACGCAATAAAGAAAAAAAGAAAACGAATCTTTGGTGTGGGGGAAAAGATTAGATAATTTTGAAATATTGTAATAGACATTTAATATTTAATAATATAATGTTTTTTTTTAAAGAAATATGGTTTTTTAGACCGGAATAATTTTAAGAGATATGATATTTTAGCATTTAAGGTAAATTCTCATTTTTATCGTATTATTTAACACGCGTATTAAGAAATATAATAAATTTTTAAACATTCATTTTGGTATATATGCGAGTACTAACGTATTTGTAATTCATTCTTAGAGTTTGAGAATTAATTATTATGTTATTATATTGTATCGTAACTATACACATATACGTGTGTTTGCGTGTTAGACATTTTCTTTTACATCGAAAATATTATATCGAAATCAATATAATTGAAATAATCGAAAAAAATATATAAACATTGTGCTATAAAGAAATTCTGTGAAGTTATTCAAATTTTAAGAATGATAAATACATTAACAATGGCATATATAATGAAGTAAACTTTTTAAAAGCAATATCATTTTATACAATTGTAAAATAATGCGATAAAAAGAAATATTTTCTCAATAATAACATTTTTATTGCAGTATTAAAGGTTTATTTCTATTACAGCAGATTCTTCAAAATATATATTTTATAAGTGGCGAAACTTTTAACAGCTAAAAATACAAAGTAGTCTTTACAAAATGTCGTTTCTAAATCCAACAAGGGGGCTTTTTTCGCGTTGCTAAATTACTATCGATTCCCAATAAACGTTCGAGACAGAGGAGAACTGCAGGCTGTCTTGCACTTTGTTAGTATAACAGAACAGCCAGAGGCAATAGCAACGGGATAATGTAATACTCTGGTTGCAATAGGTCTTGAAAAGAACAACAGGAGAAAAAACAATAAAAAGAAAAGAAACTATTTTAAGAGATAAAGGATACAGGAAATTCTTTCACGATTCTATTTTATTTGCATCATATGTTTTATGTAATCTATTGAAATATAATCGTGCGTATAATGTTAATTCAATAAACAAAATACTTAAAATATTTTTCAATGCAATTTAAAATTTCTTAATTCAATAAAGACCGATTAAAAATATACAAATGTGTATCTTAAAACATTTGGTACGCGCATTTCAAGGTAATAACACACGCCAAAAACATTTTACTTAAAAATTCCAGGATCCACCTGTCGCTTATGAAGGTGTTAGAAGAGCATTGTAATTCGGTCGGTGACACAGCATATACTGTCATCTACATTTCGAATTATACGGCGTCTATCTCCTTGTTATTAGACACTAATGGTGATCATTTCCAGTACTTGTCGTTATGTCATCACACTGAGAAAAATTACACTTTCAAAATCTGAGTAAATCGATGTTTTCATTTTGTTATGAAACTTTTTGTTTCAAATAGGACGACCCAGTGCTTCCAATTCTGAAATACCAGAAATACTCAGAATATTGAAACATGGACATACTCAAAATTGAGCACATAAAAGTCAATTATACTCATTTTTGAAACATGGACATACTCAAAAATGATTAGAATCAGTCAAACAACATGTATGCACCAGAGTTAGAATAATTTATTATATTGTTGTATTATTATATCGATTAGAATCAGTTCAAACTCATTTTTGAAACATTGACATACCCAAAAATGAGCACATAGAGATCAGTTCATACTCATTTTTGAAACATGGAGATACTAAAATAGGAGAACATGATGTTTTATTCTTGAGTGTGTGCATGTTTTCAGAGATGAGTACATACCTGTTTCAAAATTGAGTACTTTTGATTCGAAGCCATTTTGACTATGCGACCTACTCAGATTTGAGTATTTTTTGCTCAGTTTTGAAAATGTCGTTTTTACAGTGCACATTTCATCGAAAACAATGTCTTTTGAAAATACCATTGCAATATCTTCATTTGTAAAATTATGAGCGAAAATCTGCGTATCGCTTCAAGTGAGTTAAACTGCATTTTTCTACTCTTTTATTTAAATCTACTTTTTGTATGTAAAGATGGATTTTTGTAATTTATTTTTCACCCACATTCTCATACGCTAAAATTTAAAAAAATTATGTTCACAGGTATGTTTCCGACAACGAAACAACATTTTAATATTTTTAGAACTTGAATATAAATTAATATATTGATTTTAAAGCATTTTTTTCTTTTACCCGCCACAGGTGATAAATTGTCAAATATTCTTGTAGGTTACAATTGTATACAAGTTACAACAACAATGGGTTTAATTATGCGCTAAAATAGGCCAAATGTCCATGAAACTTCAACGATTCAATTTTAAACACTAAAAAGGATAAAATAAAATATAAATAAACAGTCAGTGTACAATAATTTATAAAAAACGTTTTTATCAATAAATAGTTTCATATTAGTTAAATTAAGATTATACTTTGTGAAATCAATTTGGAAATCCTAAAAAGATAGATAAAAAATAATGCTGAATTTCTTTCCTGTTAGCCATATCTTAAAAAAGAAACAGCAAAAATCGTAATTTTTTAATTAAATTCACGAGCTTGAGCTTTCTATCAAGCCTAAATCAAAGGGGTGAATAGTCTCGGCTTTGGTGCCCACGTCATATTCAAGTATTTTAGCGGAATTTTATTTTGAAAAAATCTTGAATTGCAGTTATGAAATTAGGCGTGACTCTTAAGATAAACATTGATTTTATTTTCAATGCCACCAATCGATTCTACGTGACAAAATGCATAACAAGGCATATTGAGACACTAGTGTCTCCCGGCAGACATCACGTGACCGTCCTTAGATTCCTGCCCTTTTACATCTTTAAATATACTTTGCTATAAAAAAAAGTATTTGATTATATTGCACTTAAATTAAACTTTAAATATTAAAAGGCACTTTAATGTAAAATTTTAAGCCCATTTAAATAAGTATTTTATTTTATTAATAAAAATAAATCTAATTGTTATTAATACCAAAATTAACTCTTATTAAAATATTCCATTTATAATGAAAAATATAAAGCAACCGATAAAATAAGTTTAAATAAAAAGGTTGAAAACAAAACTGAAATAGAATATTTCACTAATAAAACATTTATAAATAAAAACGTTAAAAAAAAAAACGGAGATAGAATATTTTAACCGATGAAACATTTTAAAATAAAAATTTGGAAGAAAAGTTGGGAATAAAAAGAAGACATGGGATTCGAACTCATGCTATGTAGACTGAAATTCACAGCTTGAACCATTCAATCACCAAGCACATAGCCGTTCAGCATAAGTATAGTCACGTGATGTCAGCCGCGATACACAAATTATTGAAACAAAAATTTGGGCTCACGCAAACCATATGCTGTCAGTGCCTGCAAAAACTAGTCGTTGGGGGCCACGGTAATACTTACCCATCATGGATATGCATAATATAAAATATGAAAATAAAACGTGTGTAAACTATTTGTAAAATGCATTTCGAATAAAATTGCAGCTTGATGACGTCATAAAGTTTAAATGCTCTATTACTTAAGTAAGAGAAGCATCCTTATAACTCCAAAATTGATAATCATATGAACTAACGGTTTACTGCGTCGGATTAAGCGTCTCATTTCCAATTAAAATATATCTTTAATTGAAATTTGAATGAAATACAGCGTCACGAAAAATCGAAGAGTGTGTAAAATAGGATTACAAATATCTCGGCAACTGATTATCCGATCGACTTCATTTTTCATGCAAAATTTTTGTTTTTTTTATTGTCTTTTATATTCACTCCTTAAAATAAGCAATTTCGATTTTTTTTATATACCTTTTATCAGAACGAATATTTCGAGTCCGAAAAAAATAGTTCCAAATATTCGACGTTAGTGAAATTCAATAAGCGTCTTCCCATTATTACATACTAAGTACACACCAAATTTCAAGTTTTTATCTCAATTTGTTCGGGAGATACGGAGTTTATAGACACACACACAGACATACACATAGACAGATGGACAGCAATTTTTTTTAAAAAATATGTTTTTCGGAATCTCCAGTGTCTGAAACGTGTAAATCCTTTAAAAAAAAAAATTTCGATTTTCAAAACGATTACAAGACTAATCCTTACGTATAGGGCACGTATACACGTATACTACGTATACGTGTAAGTAAAAGCCACTTTGTCACAATGTGCGGCGTGCCGTTAACTCATGATTATGTTCGATATCTAAACAAGTAATAAAAAAAAAAATTAAGTCAATTCCTACTTATATCAGCATATATGTAGGAATATATGTATAATATCACTGTAAAAAAAATTTCCTGAAAAAAAAAAACGAAAATTGTACTGGCAATCGGGACACCAGTACTATTTCCGTATTTTAGTGAAAAGAAAAGGCGTAAATTAAAGGAATTTTTCCGTAATTTTTGAAATATTCGTTTTTAAATTTCCGCTTTATAACAACTATCTTCCGTATTTTTTAGAAATTTTTATAATGTTAAAATAAACATTATAGGACCAAAAAAAAGTGTCTTCTCAAGAACAACCTTAATATATTTCTGCTTTTTCTTTTTTCGCATTTCTGAGTGCGTTTTGTGTAAATAACAAAACCTTGCCACGTTGAGAATCGAACCCGCAATCGTCCGTACACTAAACTGGAGGTCCCGACCACTACACCATGACTAGATATTCCACTGGCTTAAGCGTTTCTACTTATTTTAGTCGTTTTTTATGATGCAGAAGCTAAAATTAATTAATTAAATTTAATGAATTAATATTTGAAAAAACTGTATTAACATCAAGTGTCATCCACTACAAGTTTAAAAAAATGTATTTGAACTTGAGTGGATGAATAAAAAGTATTTTATTAACAATTGGAAATTAAACAAGATATATAAATATATATAGGGAGAGTGTGAACTAATAGTAGGAATTGAAAAAGATTTGCCAGTGATTATTGGCCGACAGCTAGTAGCTGGATCAACCGTAATCTACTTACTCATCATTCGTCTCAAGTAGTATCTACTATAAAAGTGAGAGAACACATCTATAGTGAGGGAATGCATTCAGCTCGAAATCGAGCCCGTGCACAGTGGGGCGTTTTGATGATCTAGGTGGACAAAATTCATTTTTCCGATTATCTCGGAATTTAACAAGACCGCGTATACTGGTAGCTGAATGTCTCTTTTGTTGAGATCCGTACGAGTTTTGTCGAAAAAATCCGATGTGTCGATTAACTAAGACCATAAAGAAGGCAGCTGGTTTGAGGGAGTTTCAACAGTTGCACTTTTTTCTGAAAGTTCGAAAGCAAGTCGTGAATTTTCTATTTCAATGCAGGAATTTTTTGGACATATGTCACTTGATTGTCACAGGATTTAACAAATTTGTGTTTGAAAATAAGCGCCATCTTGTTTTCATACTTCATCTTGACTTTTAATATAGTATTAAGATTTATTAAGAAATAAACATTTTTTTAAAACCAAATTGCCATTCCTAAAGCATTGGAAACTTAAGAAAGCTCCTGCGAAAGTTTGCGAATCATTAGGTTATATTAACTTGAAGTGTATGTATGTATGTATGTTTAGTTCAAACCTTGCAAATCAATTTTAAACCACTTTTAATTATCCGATTGAGCTGAAACTTTGAATACATGTGTAGTTTCAATGACGATGCAATATCATAATATAAATAAATAATAATAATATAAATAATAATATAAATATTACTAAAAATAATATAAATAATTAAATAAGCCAAATATTTATCACTGTTTGATTATTTTATTACTGTTACCTTCGAAAACCCTGCAAAACCTAATTAAACTTCAACGCAATTTTATCCACCTAGACCTTCAAAACGCCCCACTCTGCCGTGTTTGAAATGGACTCGTGTTCGATTTTTATATCAGATTTCGACTTCAGATTAGCTCGGATTCAAACTGGAAATTTTATTTCTTCACTGAATATTTAAAAAAAAAAAAAAGAAACAAAATTAAAAAATTAAAAAAGGTAACTAAAACTTGCTATTTGAGAAAGAAGATTACAATATAAGTTCCTTCAAGTGTTATACAATACTTTATAAATCCGTTTGAAAGGGTATTGAACTATTATTGATCGGATATAAGAAGAAATATTCTATTTGATTCAGAAGCCTTTGCACGGTCAGTATTAGTAACATAAAGAAGACGTAGAATATCCCTTGTCAATCGCTTTCTCTTTGAAGTCCTTTTTTGGAATTGCTGAAAAATAGAACTGATGTATTTTTGCCATAGTTGTACAATGATATTTTAGAAGATAAAAATTGCGACTTTTGAATATTTCTGCCAGTGGTTTGGATATAAAAAATTGAAATTTGTTATTTTAAACAGATTTTCTTTTTCAGGGTTATGAAAATCACGAAATGTTGTAATGAGGGAGTATTTAGGATTTATTTCTCTGTAGGAAGAGATTTTTAAATGATAAAATTAATCATGAAATTGTTATTAAATTAAATTGTTATTAGAAATTGTTGGTACTTCTCTATTATCCCGTCGACCGCTTTTCATAACAAAAAACTATCGCCAAACTGTAACGCCAAATATACGGGAGAACGTTGCCATTGGAATATCAAAATAAATAAATAAAATATAAGAATTTAAGGACACAACTGTTATTTTAATTAATAAAATAACTAATAAATCAGTAAAACATAATGAAAAATACACGCAAATGTCGAATTAAAAACCACTTGATGACGTAACGAACACGTATAATGCTTCTGACATCAAGTAAAAGGGACTGCCTTTTTGGTGTTTAATCTTACAATTTGGCGATAGTTTTTTGTTATGAAATGTGGTCGACAGGATAATAGAAAAGTACCGAATTTTCTCTATTGCGTTCTCTCAGTATTGGCCCCGGGCACTGATGACACAACATTTTTCGGCCTCGGATTTCAACTTGTAGTCAAATTCTGAAAAAAAAAAGAGCCCGAACTCCTCTCGTATATGTTTAAATTCTGAATTGAATGACACCACCCGAAAATCTATACGATCATTTGTTACAAAGTTACGGCAGGATTTGTGAATAAAAAGTCTAAAACTGTACTTTAGTACAGGTTAAATAGGGTTTTACAGCAACAACTGATAACAATTCACAAAAATTTGAGAAGAACTTTAACACTAGAAATGAAGCCCAAATTTTCATGTATCGTTACCAGTTGTTATTTTAAAAGCTTCTTTTACCGGTACTAAAATATAATTTTCGACTTTTTATGACTAAAACCTATCGTAACTATGTAACAAATGATACTATTGATTTTCGGATGGTGTCATTCAATTCAGAATGAAAACAAATTATATATATATCTTACGCTATCGTACGTGGCACATAAATCGCGATTATTTGTTAATTGTTTAATGACAACGCCCGAATGAAACGCATCTCATTGGTTTTGCGTAAAACTCCTTTGACAGGATTTTTTACATTTTACTGTATGGTACTGTCATCTACAGGAATAAAAGCGAAATAAGCAAGGTGCAAATAAATTGTAATTATAATTTGTCAACATTAACAATTAAATAGATATATTTTTATATATTTTCCTTTGAAATATTGATTTTTGTATGCCTTTAATATTTATAATTTAAAAAATACAATTAGCAATTTAAAATTTAAAATGTAAACAAAACACTGATTTTCAAAAAGGGATATTTAGTAAAAAGGGAAAAGTAAATGTAATAATTTTCGCTGACCGTTTCATTTTTTAAACGTAAGTGTTATACATTTGAAATTTTAGCTCTTATTTAATTTTTTTTACAAGCTTTTAGTATAAATAAATATTATTCCGTCTTTTTTTAGGAAGTCCACTCCACTGTTATATTTTTCAATGACAGTCTACCCGGGCAACGCCGGGCGGGTCAGCTAGTACACAATAAACGATAACTCACTTGATATACTTAAAAAAGTTGAGTTCTCTCCCCCTCCCCCTGAGTGAAAATGCCTCCTTTTGCCTCCTCCCAAAACACGGTAAAACAACTATAAATTTCTGGGGACTCATCGGATCTTTATGTCTAGGGCCAAAACGAAGTTATTACCAAATTTTGCTGCATGGAGCTCAGTTGTCTCTGAAAAACCCTACTTTACCTGTACTATATACGTAGTAAATACTATTAAGCAAACAGTAAAAAACTCTGGGGAAAGTCGGGTAGCCGCGGACATTTCAATGTCTAAGAAATTCAAAGTGTTACGTAAATAAGGATTTATTGTAAATTAACGTTCTCTAGAGTCGAAAGAAATACAGTTTAATTGCGACGTGGGCGCCAAGTAAGTTAGTCGTGAGTGAGTGTTTTGTTTTCGTCCATAAATTTTCGACAAAAAGAGACAGAATGCATCCTATGCGGAGAAACATTGGAAGAAGACTGGATTCAGTGCCAGGAATGCAAAGACTGCGCCCATGAAGATTGTGTTTATATAGATGCATGGGATTTTTATTATAATTGTGATGTTTGTAAGGCCAGAAAACGGTTGGGACACCATTGATTAATATGCCCGGGGCTACCCGCCGTTTCTTGTGACGTCAAAAAAAATAAGGCCAAACTATTTTCAGTATATTTCGTTAAATAATTCGATATTATTAGAAATGTTTAATTAAAGAAGTTCGTAATTTTATTTTAAGTATAAAATAAAGACAGAAATTTCATTCAGTTGTTTTTTATTTGCAATATATCCAAGTGTCTGGGGCTACCCGATCTTCCCTTACATTCAATGCTTTACTTGTTAGGATACAGTTTTAATTGATCAGCTACAGGAGTTGATCAATTACTGGATTAATCACCGTATCAATTGGAGGATAACTTTATTGATAATTAGATTATTTTAAAAGATTTAAAATAATAAAACTACCATAACTGTAGCTTATAATAAAAGAGTATGTAACTGTAAAACTAGTATACAAAGTTTTCAATATTTTTTCTAAACTACAACTATTTTTTTAATCCAAACTATTCAATCAACCAGCTAACAATTGTTTAACTTTACAAATAATTTTTAAATTAAAAAGAAAATCATTACGAAAAAATGCTTCATTACATATATATAATCTTTTGTGTTTCACATACGTCAATAGCTGGGAATATATAATATTGATCAGAGCTAGTTTTTCTGTTTTTCCGTCACAATAACAGGCAACAGCTTTCATACATTCGTGGTTGTTCCGTATGTCTACACAACGCTATCAATCAATATATAATAATGGAGTCATGTTAATGTCAAGTTCATGATAAATGTTTCTTCGGATATTGAGTAAACTGAAAACAAAAAAGACTAAATGAAAGGGGAGAAGCAAAGAGAAAATATATGGCTAGAGATTATAAGATAATAAGGCTAAACAGTAACCAGATCATGTTAACTCGGTAGAAGAGTAAACTAAAGAAATTTCCAAAGTAGTGCACAGAAGTTATGTTTTATTTATCCGTAATTTAATAATTTATAATTTCTTAAACATTATATATTATAATTTCTTTTGTTAACATCACCTGTAATTTACTAAATCATTTAATAGTATGGGTTGTAATTTCCAACTGGACGAAAAATGTGCGGGCGAGGACTTGAACCTGGAATATCTTGGCTCAAGCTGCCAGTGCTCTAGTTACTCTAACCAACTGAGCCATCCTGTCGAATCTGGAAGCCCTAATTCATCCAGTTAACCTTATTGATCATAGCATCTGGTCTGATATCTGAATTAGCTCAACAGAATAGATAGCAGGTAATGGAACTCCAGTAAACGCTGGATACGTGATTACACTAGAATTATTTTAACACAATTATTCAAATTGGTAAATAAATTATATAAGTCTTTACTCATATGATTTCTTTACCAATTTGAATAATTGTTTTAAACTTAATCATTTAATAGCATTTGCGAATAATTCAAAGACTTTCAAATGTAATTAAATTGTATGCAATTCGTGAAAAAAAAGATAACTAACATTGCATTTATGAGTGTAGTCAACTTTTAAGTCTATTGATAAAGAATTTTCTAGACAAGATTGAGCTTCATAATATATATATTTTTTAATTTTAATTATATAAAACATAATGCTGACTAATTGGTTTCAGAAATACCCCCCATGAGGAATTTACATTACCAAAGCTTATATCAGTATTTACCCCCATCTCAATTTGTTGACGCATTCGATTATTTTCAAATAGATTTTACTCTACCAAAATTCCAAATTTCATCACTGTTAAAAAATGTATGAAATGTGAAAAGTGAGCGAATAATATTATATTTGCGTATTTTTATAATTATTCAGGAAATTCTACCACACATTAGTTTTTAAAGATTTCTTAAAAATTTTAATAATAATACTAGATGGTACCCGTCAAAACTTGACGGAAAAAATTACAATAACAATATTAGTAAAATAAGCTTCTTTATTACATAAGTAAGGGTGCTTATGAAACAATCTGTCAAATATTTTATTTTAAAAAAAATTCTCCCAGTGAATTACGTTATTATTTTCAATGCAAACTCCAAACAAACAATCCGTAAACAAAATGGAAATCAGTTTGATATTACCGTCCTATTCCTCACGGCAAGAAAGAAAATTTCCTGAACCTATGAAGTATCATACAAATAGCATATCCCTACGTTCATCTCATATTCAGTCAATAAAAGAACATATTGAATAAGGCACACATCCCCTCCCCTTCTGTGATAATGCAACCGAATGAGCTCCTATGCGCATGTGCATTGCATCTCCCTAAACGCACCGTCGAAATTCGACGTTAAAAACAGTTTTAAAATGTTTTGATCAAAATTTTTAAAATGTCTTCTTTAATCATTGTTAGTTTCAAATCCATATCTTCTGAAATGCATACATTGTTTTAAGCTAATCAATTTTTATGTAAAGATGAAGAATTTTTTTTACAATAATAAATCAATCTACAGATAAAGGAGATTTTTAATGTTTTCAAGTGTAATTTATTTGTATGGTTTCTTCATTCCTTTACATAATCAGGATGATTATTCCTTTTCCATAATTAAGAGAAATAATGTAAATAAATAAATATCCAAGATTATTTTTGATTCTGTTTCGATTAATATATTGTAAATTTTATTGTTAAAAGTTACTGATAAATGGTACTTTAGTAAATGGGGCTTTTCTTAATTATTTTTTTTTATTGTTAGCAGAGCGCCAATGAAGTATGTATTTATATAGTATATACATACATATATACAAATATATATAATGTATATAGTTTTTTTTTTCTAGTATTGAATTTATGTGGTTTATAGATTTTGGTTGGCTTTTGTGATAATGTTTCTGCAAGTAATTTTCCATTGGAGTTTATTATTATGTATATATATATATATATATATATATATTTTTTTTTTAATGGCGCCGGCTAACCGAAAAGTACCTAATTTACATATAGTTTTTTTCTTAATGGGACGACGGGATAATGCACGGAATTTCGACGGGATAATGAATATTTTTGATGGTACCAGAATATTTTTCTGTATTTTATAGTTATATTAAGAAATACATATTTTTATGATTTGCTGAATCCCTTATTTGTTTACTTTTTCATGCATTATATTATTGAAGGTTGTTAGTTCTCTTATTCGTTTAAATATACCCTTCTTATATAAAAATAGTGTGTGTTTTCTGTGGTGTTTCGCATAAACGTTGTAAAATTCAGGTTATTAGATTTTATCCAACTTTGCTGTCATAACAGCTGATGAAGCAGCCCTTTTAGGCGATTTTTTTGTTACCTGTAAAATGTTTGTTTTTGGTATAGCCCGAACTAAGAAAAAATTGAGTACTTTTCCGTTATACGGACACCATTGTCGCCAAGCATATATTTACATGTATGGCATGGTGTCGGTATAACGGAAAAGAACCAAAAATTGCGATCGATCAAATAATTGAATTTCGTTAAACATTAAATTTTCTGGTACTTTTCTATTATCCGGTCGACCACTTTTTATAACAAAAAACTATCGCCAAACTGTAAAATTAAATGCCAAAAATGCAGTCCGATTTATTTGATGTCAGAAGCAATATACGTGTTCGTTACATCATCAAGTGGTTTTTAATTCGAGATTTGCGTCTATTTTCCTTATGTTTTACTGAATTATTAGTTATTTCAGTAATTAAAATAACAATTGTGTCCTTAAATTCATGTATTTTATTTATTTATTTATTTTGATATTTCAATGGCAACGTTCTCCCGTTTATTTGGCGTTACAGTTTGGCGATAGTTTTTTGTTATGAAAAGTGGTCGACGGGATAATAGAGAAGTACCAATTTTCTTATTTTTAATCTGAGAAAGAAACAATAATCATGGATTTAATTAATTTTGCAATATGCGGTGCAACCAAAATAATTTTGATTAAATCAGTACACATATCGCAGACGCACCTGGGTTATTTTTTGGCACCTAAATGACGATTTTTGCTTTGTATGGCAACCTGGTGTTTTATAATAAATTTGAATATGTGTGTAAATAAATAAAATAAAATAGGTACTTTTATGTTAGCTGGGGGTCAAGGATAACTCTCCAAATCTTGTTTCAATTGGAATCATTTAAATTGCAACATTTTACGTGAGATTTGTTATTCATATTGATATGTTTACGTTTAGATATTTTATTATGATTATATTCTAACTAATTAAGTTTTTTTTTAAAGATTTTATACTACAATGTTAAAATATTACCTAGTTGATATTAGCTAATGTCAAAAGATTGGCGAACCACAGAGTTCAGGGAATAAACTCTATGCCCTCAAAAGTGGGAGTTGCCGTCTTTATGACGTCATAAGCAGAAGTAAATGTTTAATTGAAAATTACAGCTAATTAATTAAATTTTCGAACAAACGATTGCACGATAACAAATCTGTGTCCAAATATCTTTCATATAAAAAAAGAATGGTGTAATTTGATGCAGTAGTTTGTTCTGACGGATTGTCGAAAGAAATCGCTTAGCGTTTTAAATATATAGATTCCCAAAGTGACTGAGTCAATTTCTACCATATAAAATGACGAAGCATTGGTTTGCATTCGCCGACTGTGATAAGAACGTTTCAGTGACGTTGTAAATATATTTTTTTGCAAATCTGCACCCAAATCCTATTTCATTTTATTGTAGGAAATTTCAGAATTTTTATATATCATAGAGAGAGAGAGCCGAAACGTTTACGAAAATGTAACACAAATTTCACAAAACTTCAGAGCTAACTTCAATTCCGAAATGTTACTCTTATGTTGAGGAATCATAGGAGAATAACCAACAAAAAATCCGAATAATTGGTCCACTTGACCAAATGTATGCAATAAATTTATTAATCACTAACTACAAAAAATTCGTTGCTAAAAGAATAATAAGACTTTGTAAAAAAAAGAAAAAAAAACAATACAACGCAGACTTTAGTCTAGAATAGTTGATATGCACAAATGATTTATGTAATATATAGTATAAACAATAAGAAGCATTAGTGCAAAATTGTTAAAGACTTTAATAAAGTAAACTTTTGTTCAGTATAAATAAAAAAATAAAAAATAAAAGCAGCACATGTGGTTACACTTAGCTAGATTTTGACTTGTACAGTAAACATGTATGCGATCTTTTACTCTTTTTAATACTTCACAATATAGTTGTTACCACTTTCCAGCATAGTTGAAATGTGTTTATGAATTCGGTTTGTTGCTGTCTGTCTGTCTGTCTGTCTGTCTCTTCCTCTGTCCGTCCGTCTCTCCATGCTCTAACTCACATAAATACACTCGGATTGACATGTAATTTTTATATGTTAATGTAGTTCACTATAGAATGTTCGCTATTGAAAATGAAGTGAGTAGCATTTATAGTTCGTTTACAGGGACACACAAAATAATTCCATTACATTATGGTCTATGGAAAAAATCATTTGCAATGCATTTTATGTAAGTTGCTTATCTAGGTATCTCATTTAATTGTATGAAAAAACCAAATTCTTAATAATATTCTGTTAGACTTGGAAAATGTTTCATAGTCTATGTCTGATGCATGATTTTTCATTCTTGTTAATCTTGCATTGAATTAGTGGCTCCTATATTCCTGAAGCTTTTGTATGAACAAGTTTACTTTATATATTTTTGCCTTTCCATGTAGTTCCTTTCATGTCAGGTATTAATCGTAGTTAAGTTTTCTTTTTGTATTTATCTAACATTTTATCATGTTAACAGTGTTGTTTCTTAGTTTCATTTTTTCCCCTTAGAATATTCTGGAAAAGTTCAACCCATGCGCCCGTCAACTTATCTCCGCAGGGAAAGCTTACTTGAAATCCCTCCATGGTAAGAAAATAAATAAATCCTTCCATTTTTCTGAGTGCATTCTTATGTATTTTTAATATGAAATGTGGGATAAGCTTATTTATGTAACTGGCCGGCCACACCTTTTTTTTATTTATTTTCAGCTGATGTATTTTTATTACTGATGCTTTATTTTGTTCTCGTTTCGCGTTAACGCCATCTCTATCCTTCTCCTTTTTTCTCTGTCTGTGTGTTTATTTATCTCTTGTTCTGTTTTCCGCGGAAGAGCAGCTAACATTCTCTTTATTGGGAAATATTGTTAGCGAAATTTTAAAACAATAATAATAGGGACGATTTCTCGATCTAATTGCATAGTTATTAATTTGAAATAGGATTTTTTTGAAATATACGAATTAATCCACAAGATATAAATTAAAATTTTAAATAAATTATGATTTTCGTTCAAGATACATTACACTGTAGAAGGAAATGTCAGTATATTTCTTTTAAATGCTAGAAGGTGTAACTTAAAAACATAATAAATACACAGTAAAATAACTTTTAATAGGTTGTTTGACGTGTTTCGGCTCACTCCGAGCCATTTTCACAAAAAAGAGGAGAATATTCCATAATTGCACGGTCTTTGAAGTTATTATTTAAAATACTATCATTTCATTTTCATGTACTTTTTAAAAAATTACGCACTTTATCTTTCATTTTTACTTGGTTGTTTGTTGTCATATCTGTAACCATGGAGTCACTCGAGCCACAATTTCGGTCAGTTAAAAGATGCTGCATCGTTACATATTGTATTTTTGCGTGTTAGTATCTCTATGGTTTCTCTTATTATGGATGCATAGTATAGACTGGAGGGAAAAATAATTTTACTTTCAATGACATTTATTTGAATAGTTTCTTTTTGATATAATCTTGCCAGGGCTGTGGTTTTTCCATTATACTTAATATAAGCTATATGCTCTTTTTTTTCTATACCAGTGTTTATAAATACCAGGGAAATACCAGTGTTTATTAATACCAGGGAAATACCAGTGTTTATTAATACCAGGGAAATACCAGTGTTTAGAATTTTGTCAGTGGTATGATAGAACATAAGGGCCAAAATATCATAAGCGTGATTTCCAGTCCCCAATATATTTCTCGGTATTTCTTTGCAAATTCTCATTTAATGTTAAAATATTTATCTGTAATTATTTTACAATATTATGTTACTTCTACTGTAAAAATCTGTTTTTCTTTTTTTTAATCTTTAAAATGGAATTTAAAATCTCATAAGTCACTATTATCCCCTATCTTCAACCCATAACTTTATCATTAAAACCATCAACAAACAATAATCATTAAAACTTTTTGAGAAACCAATGCATTTATTATAATAAATATGAGTCTCATGAAACATAATAATATAATTTTTTTGAGTGAAACGCGTAATATTGGTTTAAAGCTGTATCCATCACTTTTTTGGTCACTACTGTCCTGGTGTTCGAATTTCCTCATATTACCACCCGATGGCAGTATGCAGTCATTTTCGGTATTGTTTCCAGTAGGGGCGCACATGTTGTTCTTAAAAAGTCGCCAATGCTTGCTAATTCTTCATTAAAAATATTTTCTGGATTGAAAAGAATGGGTGAAATGTAAGCGTCCCTTTATTAACCGTCACTACTTTATCCCATTGATAATTTAAATATTGATATTTATAGATTAACCAATATCTAGCAATTTAATCGTAGCACAGTGGGGCGTTTTGAGGATCTAGGTGTACAAAATTATTGCGTTGAAGTTTAATTAGGTTTTGCTGGGTTTTCGAATGTATCAGTAATAAAATAACCAAACAGTGATAAATATTTGACTTATTTAATTATTTATATTATTATTACTTATACTATTATTATTATTATTTTAATTATAATATTGTATTGTCATTGAAACTACACATGTATTCAAAGTTTCAGCTCAATCGGATAATTAAAAGTGGTGAAAATTGACTTGCAAGATTTGAATTAAACACTCAGACGCACACTTCAAGTTAATATAACTTAATGATTCGCAAACTTTCGCAGGAGCTGTCTTAAGTTTTCAATACTTTAGGAATGGCACTTTGATTTAAAAAAATGCTTATTGCTTAATAATGCTTAATACTGTATTAAATGTCAAGATGAAGTTTGAAAACAAGATGTCGCTTATTTTCAAACAACAATAGGTTAAATCGTCTGATAAACATGTGACATGTGTCCAGTAAACTCCTGCTTTCAAATAAAACAGAAAAGTCACGAATTGCTTTCGAACTTACAGAAAAATAATGCAACTGTTGAAAGTCTCTCAAATCAACTGCCTTCTTTACGGTCGTAGTTATTCGACACATCGGGTTTTTTCGACAAAACTCGTACGGATCTCGACAAAAGAGACATTCAGCTACCAGTATACGTGGTCTTGTTAAATTCCGAGATAATCAGATAAATGAATTTTGTCCACCTAGATCATCAAAACGCCCCACTGTGCGTAGGTTTGACATCGCTTTGAAAATAGTGCGTACGGCATTTCAAAAATGTTATTTTTTAAGTAAAGTGACAAAATTGCAAAAAATGCCACTACTGTCCCTGTCATACAATTTGTGTTTTGTCTGATAAAAACTGCCATATCCTATTTATTTTTTAATAAAGTTGGTGCCCATCTACTAATTAATATTCTACAATATATCAGTGGTTATTATAAAATTCAAATTCAGCATAATATGATACTTTAAAAAATGAGATATCAGCAAAATCAGCAGCCAGAAAACATACATGTGATTTTGGCCAATATGAGGGGGTTAGAATGAGAGTGGAGTAAGTCAATATTTTGTAATTTGAGAAATGGTGAAACTTGTCGTATTTAAGTGGTCTAACTTGTTTTCCCTTCTAGCGACTCCCAAAGTGAACTATCACTTATTTGACTGTTACACTGAACAGAAATTAATATACGTTCAGTAAAAATATTCTTATCCAGATTTTTCAAATTTTTGACTTATCCCACTGTCATTCTAACACCCATCATATGATACTACTTTATTTATATAAAAGAAAAAAAGCGCTTAACTGTCCAAACTGCATACAAACAGATAAATTTCATGAAAGGTAAGGGAACATCAATGCTAAATCATTCAACAAAAATAATGAATTTGTTTGTCCCTATTAAGTTTTAGCTGGTTAAGATGATTGTTTTTTTTTATTTATAGGAATATATGATGAAGATTTTACAGATTATTTTATATAGCTGCGGATAACAATTTGGTAAAAATAAACAAAATAGCGTTCATGCAACCCTATTCTATAAATTTATGAGTATTCTCAGTTTAACACAAAATTAATATAAGTTAAAAGTATAGTAACATAAATGAGGGTGTTAGAATGACAGTGGAGTAAGTCAAAAAATTTTGAACATCGAGATAATCATATTTTTACTGAACGTATATTAATTTCTGTTCAATGCGCCAGTCAAATAAGTCATAGTTCACTTAGAGAGTCGCTAGAGGGCAAAACAAATTGGACCTCTCAATGCAACGACAATACAACAATTTTCACAAAACCCTAAAATCACTAAATTTTTCTCAAATCACTAAATTATTATTTACTCCAATGTCCTTCTAACCCCTTCAAATGTTGAACTTAACCTTGAGTAACTGGATGGTTCTAAAGTTATCTGACAGATATGTCAGGTTGTAGAAAGAATCTCTGTATTTTGTAAAGGAAATTGGAAGTGATTCGGTAGATTATTCAAATGCTAAATATTTGATGGTCGTTAATAAAAAATTACGCTGAACTATTGTCGGAAATATCCTTTATTTATTATGAAACAATAAAAAGTAAAAGTTAAGAAAATACCACGACACATCTTATAATCTGTCCGAAATGAGAATTAAAAATCATATTTGAATATTATCAACTTTTAAGAAAGGAAGTTTCATTATATGACGATAAAGGTATCAAATATTTAATTAACTAACATAAGTACCAACAAAATGGATTTTATTTAGATAATGGAGTGGAAAATTTAATTTCATAATTTTCTGACCAAAACACTTGGTGTGACAGAAATTGGATTAGCCAAAGAAAAATATCTTTCATCAACGTTCCTTTTGGTTACTATTCCTATTTATTGTATGTAATTGTGCAACCTTTTATTTCTTTTCGTATACACAATTTCTAAAAATTACGAAATAGAAAATCTATGTCAAAGTAAAACCTCATGACAAGTTTGCTCTAAATTTATCATATTCAGAATGTACATTTTGTTTTGTCATGTAAACAAAATTCATAACTTGCAAAAGAAAATGTAATTTTATTTTGTGCAAGTGTTCTTTTGATAAGGTAAATAAATTTCGTGAATTTAATACAGTTAATAACAAAAAGAAAAGTGTCTCAGGTTGTCGTAAAGTTGTTTTCAGAAAAATAAGTCTGAATGAAGTAACTTTAAAATGTTACAAAAATACCTTCAGGCTTTAATAAAAATGTTGTTTTAATCTTAGGAACAACTTTAATAATCTTGAAGATTTTACGCGTTGTTTTTAGTTTGCTTCAAAATATATTAAAAAATTCATATTCAAACTGGAGAAAGGCTTTCCTTTTAAAATAATTTTGAATGAAAATAACTTTAAAACAATTGAAACAAAGAAAAATATTTTGGATTTCTTAAGTGATAAAGAAACACTTAACATTCTTCTTTAAAAGGACTGTTCACTAACTGTCGGATTTAATTAAACTTCGTAAAAAGCTATTACGTTTTTTGAAGAAAAGGGAAAATATTAATTCTAAGAACTGTATTGTCAAATTCTTATTGTTTAGATTTAATATTTGTCGTTTCATAAGGTAAATATTCATACAACTAAAAAGCTTGAAACGTATTCGCATTGCCATTTATATTTTTGTCTTAAAGATGGATAACAGACGGAACAGATTAACAAAAGAATGACGAATTTCAATAGCGTATTTCACATGTAAAAAGAAATCTCAGAAAGAATTTAATAAATGTAATCCATTTAAACAGTTTTTTTCAAACTCAATTTAGATTCCTAGGAATTTAAATTCCTTTAGAGACCAACACGTATTACAAACTAAATGACATACAAGGATAAGATAATTTTATAATCAGTTCTTGTTTATTTATTCATTAAAGAAAAATGTAAATACGTGTAAATAATGTCCGAGACAAAACGTCCTAATTTGAACAGTCTCACTCTAAAAACGACATTTTCAAAACTGAGCAAAAATACTCAAATCTGAGTATGTCGCATAGTCAGAATGGCTCCGAATCAAAATGACTCAAGTTTGAAACATGTATATACTTATTTCTGAAAAGAAGCACACACTAAAGAATAAAACATCATGCGCTCATGTTTGAGTACGTCCATGTTTCAAAAATGAGAATGAACTGACTTCTATGTGCTCATTTTTGAGTATTTGTTTGTTTCAAAAATTGATTTTTTACCGATCCCAATAATTTTTGAATATGTCCATGTTTCAAAAATGAGTATGAACCGATCTCTATGTACTCAGTTTTGAGCATGTCCATGTTTCAATATTCTGAGTATTTCTGGTATTTCAGAATTGAAAGTCGTCCTATTTGAAGCAAAAAGTTTCATAACAAAATGAAAACATCGATTTACTCAGATTTGAAAGCGTCATTTTTCTCAGTGATGTACTACAACATGTAATCGTTGCATTAAGAAGATTGAAACAACAATGGGTACACATAATTATGAAGTTTTCTTTTGTGCGATCACACCATTTGTACATGGGCCCCACGAATGTCCCGGAGGATGTCTAAGGAAGATGGTCAGAGAGCTGGACCATCTCTCCCAATCCATCTTTGCCCGGCAGTCAATGTGTTCCGAACTCCCAAATGTTAGTGTGGAGGTGCCCCATCCTGCCAATGGAACCCAATTCTACATACCACCACACGGATGGCACGGAGGATGTCTAAGGAGGATGGTCAGAGAACTGGACCACCTCTCCTAATCCATCTTTGCCCAGCAGTCAATGTGTTTCGGACTCCCACATGTCAGTGTGAAGGTGCTCCATCCTGCTAATGGAACCCAATTCTACATACCACCACACGAATGGCACGGAGGATGTCTAAGGAGGATGGTAAAAGAACTGGACCACCTCTCCCAATCCATCTTTGTACGGCAGTCAATGGGTTCCGGACTCCCAAATGTCAGTGTGAAGGTGCTCAATCCTGCCAATGTAACTCAATTCTACATACCACCACACGGATGGAACGGAGGATGTCTAAGGAGGATGGTCAGAGAACTGGACCACCTCTCCCAAACCATCTTTGTACGGCAGTCAATGGGTACCGGACTCCCAAATGCCAGTGTGGAGATGCTCTATTCTGCCAGTGGAACCCAATTCTACATACCACCACACGGTTTGTGAGAACGTATTGTCAGTTTTCAATTTTATTTTTTCTAATTTGCAGCAACAGAAATAAAAATCATTGATATTACATAATGTAAATTTCCACATCTAAACTACCATGTACCACCTACAAAAATTGCCTTGGGTTGTTTATTATCTTCAGTAGAAGTGTTTAAAATTAGGGCGTTTCGTCTTCGACACCTCGTATTAAAAATGAAATGCCTGTAATGACACTTCTCAAAGTTCTCCTCTCACTATAAATACCCAAATATCTGAATAACATTATAAAGGAAAAAAAAATTGACGCGGTCAACGACTAGTCTCGGCTACAAATTAGTGAAGAATATCCCATTTCACTAACAATATTTTAACCACGTGTGACTTAATATTCTTTTTACATATGCCGGTAATTAAACTCAATTAACTGTTGTATTCCGCCGCGATTCTGCAAATGTTAAGTTAAGTTAACTCTAATCTCATCATAATAAACATATGAAACGATATCTGTTTTGGTGAGAAATATTTATATGTTTTACTGTGTTTACGTAAACCACAACCGTTGATTTTTTTCTATAATCCTCTATATGAGCAAAAAATAATTTATGACAAAAGTACAGCTTTGTTTTAGAAGAAATTCTGGGAATATTTGTAAGATAAGGTCTTCAATATAAAATAATAGAATCCACCAGATCAAGTAACTTACAAAGTTATTAAAATGTTTGGTTTCAGATGTGCTACAAATAAAATAATTAACAATGATCTAAGACTTAAAAAGTTCAAATAAAGTGCAGTGCCTGTCATCTGTGTTCACAATGGTGTCATCGTACTGAAATCTCTGCAGAAATTCAACATGGGAAGATTTATTAGAGAAAAAGGAAAATAATGCCACAATAGACAATTTGCGACTGTAACTCAACGATTGCTGCATAAAGTATAGTTTGTTTTAATGAAAAAAGAGAAAAAAAATCGTAAAAGTTTGTGCAAAACTAGCAAGTACCAGTAATATCTCGGCAAAGGACAAACTGTTTTTTTTTTTTAAATCAAAGTTTGTATATTTACCTAGTCATGACCGATACTTGTTTTATATTTTTTATTTGTTCAATTTTTATAAACGGTACAACATAATGAAATACAAAGAATGAATTATCACTTTACTAATCAGCGTACAACCATTAGAGTGAAAAAATGCACAGACCGGGGTTCGATCCCGGATCCCTTGGTATAGCACCAAGTGCTCTACCAATTAAGCTATCCAAAAGACTATATCCAGTCTAGCGTTCTCTCACTCTTATATGGCCAGGCTGCAAACACGCAGCCCAAGATGGAAAGTCAACGATGAGCACAACATCGTTGGCAGGCATGAGACAAATTAAACCCAGTATCGGTGAACATTTATACACCAATTAATTTTTCAGCAGAGCTGAAATTACGCTGTAAATTTTTAATGAAATACCAAGTATTTCATTAAAAATTTACAGCGTAATTTCAGCTCTGCTGAAAAATTGAAACAAAATAAGTGTTTTTATGTTTAAAACTGATACATTAAATTTAAAAATACTCCATTTTATTAAAAAAAACGAAACCCACAAAATTTAAAAAAAGTATGCCCGTGTGTCTGTGCGTGTCTGTACGCGACACAAATTTTGTGGCCACTCTAACTCACGAACTACTGCACAGAATTTAATAAAATTTCGGATTCATTTAGATCTTGGCATAAATTGGCGCTGATTAGGTTGTGGCATATTTCGCCTAACAGCGGTGGCGCTGCTATGCTGCATTTTTAAAAACTTTTCAAATAGCTATATTTCAGGAATTAATGCACAGAATTTCATCAAACTTCCTATTATGCTGAATCTTGACATACGTAGATGCTGATATTGTTTGGGTGTAAATCACTCAACAGGTGCGTTGTTATGTTGTGTTTTTCGCGATTTCTGCGATGATTATAGCACGAAAACTAATACATGAAATTTCATCAAACTTCTTATTCTGTTGGACTTTGAGATAAGTAGATACTGATTTGATTTTGATCAATAAACAGGGGACGCTTGCATCCTGTGCTTGAGGAAATATTTTTAATCTTGTCTACAATCAATTGATGAAATTTAGAGAGCGTGATTATTTACTGAGCACTGTAATTTTATGCTAAATTCAGAAAAAGGCATACTTCATATCCGTAATTGTAGCTGTGCGAGTTTTCTGTTTAAATTAATCTATTATAATGATATAGAAGAACATTATGTGATGATCACAACATACTAGTTTCTATGCATAATTTGGTGCCGCCTGAAATTTCCTGCAATTCTGATGATCAATAAATCTATCTCTCCAATTCATTTCTTCACTACACATATAAGCAAAATTCCATTTTGCCCCCCACTGATGGCAGTATGCTACCAAAACTAGGTTACAATACTTGGTAAATCTTTTGGTGCTTAAAACGTTGTTTTATTTAACTAACCTATTGGTTTATGGGCGAAATAATTCTCCAAGCTGTGGGTGGAATGATCTATCAACCACCAACAGAATCGATATTTACGACTAATTTCACAATGTAAAAACAAAATCATCCTCATTATTTCAGTGAAATGAATTATGTCGTCTGCTAGGAGCGAAATGAACATGCAGTTTTTTTCTTCTTATTACTTATGCCGCGTTTACAAATACGAATTTTGTTTCACCATGGAGATCTTGCTTTGCGAATGATTACCTCCATGGTTTAATATTTTTATGACTCATAATGAACGAATCTCCTGTGTTTATTGACTCTAATGGATTGAGATATTCGGTTAACCTAATTTCCGCTGAAGTTATCTTAGAATCTATACATTGTTGTGGGTAACTTATCTCTCAAGCAAACAATTTTTTTGAACGATCTTTGTAAAAATGTAATTTTTATGCAATTTTATTCGAAAAAATAATTTTGAATAAAAATGGCCGCTTGGCATATGAAAAAAGATGTGGTTAGCCCGTATTTGTTTTCCTCAGTCACATGACTTGCGCTTTTATTATATAGATGTTACACATTACAGTGGCCGACATTACATGCTTTTATAACACTGAGTATGTACTGTGTCTTTATTACAATTTTTAATTTCTTTGATTCATTCTATAAACACTTAAAATATTCTATTGACGGTTTGAGAATTATATATAAATTGTAAAAGCAGCGCAGTATTTCACATATATCAGGTGTATGTTTGAATAATACAGTCCATATATGCAGAATGATCCAATGATACTTCCGATAATATGCCACAATTCTACTAAACGTCATATAAATGCTTGTGAAAACAATTTTTTGAATATTAAATTTTATTAGAATTGAACGCATTGAATATACACACAACATGTGGCTGCCCCTTATCTAAGTAATTTTTTAAAAACGCTTTATTAAATTAAAATTTAACACATTGAATATGCACACAATTTGTGCCTGTCCGTTATCTAAGTAATTTTTAAAAAACGTTTTATTAAATTAAAATTTAACACATTTAATATGCACACAATTTGTGCCTGTTCGTTATATAAGTAATTTTTAAAAACTTTTTATTAAATTAAAATTTATGCCTAAATTTATTTATTTCGTTGTAATATTTTAACTGGCTTCATTTAATAAAACTTGAAAAAATATATTTTAAAATTTCTCCTTGAGTTGAAAAATAAAATCACAGCAGTCCATCTTCGATTATATTTATTTTACTTTTTTCTGCAAGGTGTTTAATTTCATTTACTTTAGTTTTCTGTGTTCTCCGCTAAAACGCCTCTTTAAAAGCAACGCTGAACAAGATTTAATTTGTTTTATGAACCAGAAAGTTTTGTTATTAAAGTTGAGAGGGAGTACGTGTCTAAAATGTTAAAGGCACATCTTTCGTTTTCAGGTGTTATTTCTTTTGAAGCCACTCTTTTAATGATACATTTAACCATTTATTTTTTGTTTGTTTCAAAATTAAAACAACTTCCCGGGACGTTAGACTTTTGTTTTACATTTTTAAACGGATTAAATTTTCTGGTACTTTTTTCGCTTGAGTAGTATTTTTAGAAGGTTGATTTGGCTGATAAATTAATGTAGAAACATAAATTATAAAACAGAAACTTTAAAGAAATAGATATAACTAAAAATGTATTTAAGAATTTTTAAGAATATAAAACATTAGATAAAAAAAATGATTAACAGTTTAAGAATGTTTATAAGAGATATTTCATAAAAACTAAGAGAAAATTATAAGTAATAATAATACGTAATAATAATAATAATAATACGTAATAATAATGATAATAATAATAACTACCTTAATGACAGATTTTTTTAAAGCACTTGAAAAAAATTATAAGTAAAAAATTGATAATTATCTAAAATTATTATTTAAAATTTTTATATTACGTTCATTCTTTAATACTTTTTATCTTCATACTTTACCTTTATAATTACATATATCCGTACTTACATGTTTTCATACCCCTATCTTATATATATACATCTGACATACTTACATATATTTTGCAACATGTTTTTATATACACTTAAAATTACATACATACACTTAAAATACAAACAAAATACATACATGGTTAAATAATGAGAGGACTGAAGTTGATTATCAGTGCATTGATATGCAGACAGGTGTTTTGGAGCTTTAGAAATTAAAAAAAAACAGCTGATTGCCTTTTTCAGCATCCATATTTCATGTGTGCTTTTGTCACGCTGTCCATTTGTTTCTTAAAATACATACATAATTAAGTACAATAACATTTATTACATAGAACATAGATACACT
This sequence comes from Maratus michaelseni, assembly GCA_963931845.1. Lineage (NCBI taxonomy): Eukaryota > Metazoa > Arthropoda > Arachnida > Araneae > Salticidae > Maratus > Maratus michaelseni. The sequence goes on along the minus strand of OZ007589.1, from coordinate 454,551,064 downwards.
ACTTCCATCACCAATTTTAGAACAAATTTAAAGTAATACCGACCATACTGCCGCTAATGATAAATCTTTCATGATCTCGATTCAATAAAAACTTAATAAATGTATATTTATTTTGATGAAATTTAAATGATTGGACTTTTCTATATTTTTTATAACAATGTGGTTTCGACAAATGAACATAATAGATATTATATGAGTTGTAATTTTTCCAACCGGGCGAAAAAGTTTGGGCCAGGATTCGAACCCGGGATCCCTTGGCTGAAGCTGCCAATGCTTTACCAACTGAGCAATCTCATATGATTTCTTTACCGGTTAGAAAAATTGTTTCAAAACCAATCTGGTGTAATCACGTTTTCAGCGTTTACTGGAGGTCCCATTGCCTGTGATGTATTCTGTTGTGTTGATTCAGATATCAGACCAGATGCTATGATTATTAAGGTTAACTGGGTAAATTAGTTCAGTCATATTCGTACGGGATTGATCAGTTGGTAAAGCATTGGTAGCTTCAACCATGGGATCTCGGGTTCGAATCCTGGACCGGACTTTTTCGCCCGGTTGGGAAGATTGCATCTCATATGATTTCTTTACCAATTAGAATAATTGTATCAAAATCAACATAGTATAATAGACATTCTCTTGCAAAAAATTGAGAAATATGAGGACAGCAAAAAATGCTTTCATATTTGAAAATAACTCGCAGGTGATATGCGATGGCCACATCGTTCGATTCACTTTTAGAAATAAGAGGCAAAGGCGTGCTGTGAGAACTATTTACGGTGAACACTACACTGCTCAACTAATGTTAACGTCTGTATTGAATTTCTTCTTAAGAGATATCATTTTGCAAAACATCTACAAAACAATTAATTAAAAGAATTTGGCTTGCAATTACAAATACTTTGGTGATATGAATAATCTTAAATAGTACCATGGAGAGAAACTCTGCGTCGAAAATTTAATACGCAAGCTGTGATGTTCCCAAGTAGCACAAAATGGTTGGGCCAACGTTGGCTAATTGTTGAAAAATTGCTGTCTCACGTTGATCCACAGTAAAGAATATCCGCCTTGCCGTATCATTGTCCAACGAACCATTTGCCAACAAAATCCCAACTGTGGTCCAACTGTTAGGTGCTCAGAATCCTGCTCAGATACGCTCCAAATTAGAGGGATCTATATGCTTATAATTTCCCAATCAATTTCCAACCAATTCTAACCATTCTCAACCCTACTACTTTCCAACGATTTCCACAAACTGCCAACAATCTGTGCTACTTGGATTATTAGTGCTGTGTACTCTTCACCGAAGATTCTTCCAGAAAATGTCTTTGACACTTGCTTTGAAAAAACTACTGAATGCCATAGTAACAAGTCAATATTACCTATATCTTGGTCTAATATTTGGTTAATATTACGTTAATTGGTATGATACCTTTCCTGAATTTTCGGGATATCGCATTTTGTTAAATTTAGGTTAAAATATTTAACCAATGGAAAGGCAATAAAAACAGGGATTCGCAAAAAATATTTAGCTGATCTAAAGCTAATAAAATCAATAATGGCGCAATTAAAAAATTAAAATTGAATTACTTTTTAAAAAGTATTCCTAAAAATCATAATTTGTTAAAAAACGACTTTTTATTAGACTTTGAAATACAGAATTATTTTATTTCTGTAGAAATTATTTCATTTCCAAGAGAAAGGGTTTAAATTATGCTCATAATTTGTAAAATTAAAATAAATGAATGGAACTGTGCAATATATTAAATTACAAATAGGCAACGTGTTAAAAAACACAAATTAATTTTAAATGTAGACAGCAGACAACTGTTTCGGAATTTCTAAATCTCCATCTTCAGTACAAGATTAAAAACTAGTCGTTGGAGGCCACCGTAATACTTACCCATCATGGATATGCATAATATAAAATATGAAAATAAAACATGTGTAAACTATTTATAAAATGCATTGCAATTCGAATAAAATTCTGGCTTGATGACGTCATAAGCTTTATATGCTCTATTACTGATTTGCGCAAAAGAAACATCCTTATAACTCCAAAAATTATAATCATAGTAACTAACAATCTACTGCGTCAGATTAAGCGTCTCATTTTCAATTAAAATATATCTTTGATTTTTTTTTTCTAAAAATATGTTTTTCGGAATCTCCAGTGTCTGAAGCGTTTAAATCTGTCGTAATTTTTTTTTTAAATGATCACAAGACTTACCCTATACTACCCTATACTGTAAGTAATAATGTTTTAATGTTTTAATATTTTTTAACCTTGTACTGAAGAAGGAATTTTAGAAAATACGAAAAAGTTGTCTCCTGTTTTCATTTAAAGTTAATTTGTGCTTTTTATCCTGTTGTCTATTTGTATTTTAATATTTCGTTAAAAGAAATAAATATTCAGAAATTATTCTGTGGTATACCTCAACATGTTTAACTTTTAAACGACTATTTGTGAAAGATTTATTACTCTGATGATCGAAGTAAAATCGGTAAATGCCGTCGTTTACGTTTAATATCACAAATAAATAAAAAAATAAACAATTTTGCCTTAAATTACTTTTATTTTACCAACTTCCTAAATCAATTCCAACGCTAACTGTTGAAATCCAATATTTTATTTAGTTGTTTCATAGAGTTTTTTTTCCAATAGAAGCGAAAAACAACACTGTTATTCTGAATAAAAAAAAATCTTTACAAAATACACCCGAAATATAAGGTCTTAAATAAGAAAACAGAGTAAAGCAGGATGTATTACTCACCCAATTCTGCTTCATACATTTTTATGGACGAATTTCAAAGCTTTTTTGTCAGCCATATGGATCTATTTTTTTTTTTCTAGATATCCGCTTTATCTCAAAATCGCAATTTCTTCCCTTGTTGAATTTTTTGTGGGATTATGAAACATGAATGGTGAGTAGAATCACGCCCTCTTTTGTAGTATACAGTGATTTATATTTCATGTGGAAACATCCTGAAAGGCGCAAAAGTGGATAAAAACTTTCCAAGAATTTTGTTTTTTATTTTATTTCCAAAATGCGTGATCCTTTAGGGAAGAGGATCTTCTCACTTTACTTCAAATATTACTTCAAAATAGCAGATATATATTTGATATTAGAAATTGATGTTGTCGATCTTTATTTATGTTGTATGCTTTTTGTTTGTGTGCTTCAGGAATTTTAGCCTTTCCTAAACCAAGATATATTAATTTGTTTTTTATTGTAAGAGATAATATAGATTTTTAATGTTTCTGAAAAAATTCTTAACGAAATTTAGGTTCAAATGATTTTTCTCCTTTTTGAAGCTACAAAACAATTATTGAATTTTTTATAGATTTATATTTATGTTAAAGATTAAAGAAAATTTTTTTTCTGCATTATTCACTTAAAAAAACATATAAAAAAACTTTTATAATTAACATTTTAAAAATTATTCAGTGCAAAAGTATAGACATTGAAATTAATGTCTAACAGAATAAATGGGGAATTCATGTTTGAAAGATTTATAAGATGACATATATGGAAACAAGTGTCTAAATGTTAAACAACACTTGTACACTTATACTAAAAAAAAAATAAGCACCAAAGGAATATTTGTGAATAATAATAAATAAAGCTGGTGGATAAAAATGAAATTTACAAAACAGATTTTTGTGAGTAGACTATTGTGAGTACTGGCTAAAAAATAAAACAAATGAACAAACAAAAAAACCCTCTTAGATTATGCGAATAACTTTCTTAGAAATAAAGTTAGTAAGATATCCAATGGGAACATTTATGTAAAAGCTTATATGATATTCTACAGATAAAATGCATATTCGAAAATTGCAATTTGCTTTTGTTTAGAATTTTAACAAAATTTGCAACAGACTCATCTTTGAATGAATTGTAAGGATTGTAATGAATTGAAAAGATCGTAAAGTTTGATGAAAAGTATTGAAAAGATTTTAATGAATTGTAAAGATTTCATTAAAGTATCTTCACTAGTACTATTAAAATTATGAACGAAAACGTGACTTCAGATTGGAGTGAGACGCCCTGTAATTTTGACACAAATAAATGGATCATTAATCCTGGTTTCCTATACAAAAATTGTTTGCTACAGGGTACTGTACCACCCCTCCAATTTTCTCCCATGATCGTACAGACAACCTGTATATTGGTTTCTGAGGTTTCAAAAAATAAGAACGCGTTTTGGAATAATGGGTAACTCGGAAGAGTTTATTGTATACAAGCTGACCCGCCCGGTGTTGCCCGGGTATATATAACAGTGGAATGGGCTGCATAAAAAAAAAAGTTTGAATAATATTTATTTATGCTAAAAACTTGTAAAAAAAATTAAATAAGAGCTAAAATTTCAAAAGTATAACAGTTACATTTAAAAAATGAAAAAGGTCGGGGAAAATTATTACACTTACTTTTAAAGAATGAAAAGGTCAAAAGCAACGCGTTCGTGCATGCGACGGTTATTAAGCCTATTTTGTCGATCGCTTATGCGCTGTGTTTGACGGCATTCTCGATCCAATCTATTTCGATTTTCTCTTCTTAATTCGGTTTCTTCTTCACTTTCAAACATTCGCGGAGATCTTTTACGGGCATTTCAAATGATATTTTAAAGCTCTGGAACGTTTAAATCAGTAATTTGGATTTCAGAAGCAACGCATTAATTAACTTTGAATTTAAATTCTTTACGTTTGTCATATAGATCAGTTATTGTTTTGTTTTCTTTTAGTGTAATTTTAAGATTAAAAAAGTTAACTGTATTGTTAGATAGGAGATTTTCCGTTAATTCTAAATTAGTAGGATAATCTACTGAAAATTGAGAAATATTAGTTTCATCAGTGGCAATTAAAATTATGTCATCAATATAACGATACAAATGTATATTACTGTTAATGAAAGTACGTTCATAGTGATATAAGTATAAGTCTGAAAATAAACTGGATGTACATCCACCTTGTGGCATACCGACTTTCTGTAAATATAATGTGTTATCTTGCATTATAAAATTATTATAGATAATGAAATTTGTTAGAGTTTTAAAATAAGCTGTATCAATATGCAATGGTAAATTCAGTTTATGATAAAAGTTTTTTAAACAATGCATTTATTATATTATGTAGATCTAATAAATCTATATTATTAAAAATATCTTTATATATATAGCACATTATGTATGAAATGCATTCGGCAGACCCGGAATTTCGCACCATAATTAAACTAAGAATAAACAATAAACATAAAAAAAATTTAACAGATATAACCTGAACAAGAAAAAAAAACAAGAAAAACAACCAAAAAGCTGTAACCTCGTCAGCAGTGGGCATATTATAAAAAGCACAGATGCTTTTTAGGGATTTTGGGTCTGCCGAATGCATTTCGTACATAATGTGCTATATTTAATCTGTGTGGTTATTTGCAGCTATAGTGCTTATCGCATGGATTTTATTTTTATTTTTATTTTTTATCTTTTTTGAGCTTATATATTAGCAAAAATTATTAATAAATAATTACACAGTAGAAATAAATAAGAACATAAAAGTTTAATCGACGAAAAAAAATCATTACTGGTAGCCCGACAAATTTAATATAACAGTATGTGATGGATTCACGTTCTTGATAACGTTGAATTATATTAAATTAAAACATTTAAGTTGTTTAGCATCAACTATATATATATATATATATATATATATATATATATATATATATAGTTGATGCTAAAGAACTTAAATGTTTTTAATTTAATATAATTCAACGTTATCAAGAACGTGAATCCATCACATGCTGTTATATTAAATTTGTCGGGCTACCACTAATGATTTTTTTTCGTCGATTAAACTTTTATGTTCTTATTTATTTCTACTGTGTAATTATTTATTAATAATTTTTGCTAAATTTCTGTGCTCTGGCACTGATGTCTTTTTTTTTTTTTTTTTTTTTTTTTTTTTTTTGCACCTAGTTTTCAAATTACTTCTTAATGATGCAGTAACCTTTCATGGTAAATTAAATTTAACTCTGCTCTTAAAACAGTTTTTAAATATTTCATAATTGTAACATTGCCATTTAAGAGTTTTACGGATTAGCGGAAGTTTATGCATTTTAAATGTGTAATTGCTATCAGAATGATATTTATGATATTTGATAATTAGTATATGTTTATAATATTTGATAATCTATATTATAAAGGAAACATGTCTTTGAGAAATTCAGACGTCATATTGACGGTGGCAATGACCTGACCAATAAACATCGCACAATTTAAATTTTTACACCGCCGAACAGGGAAACAAAGTGTACTTTCAAATGCAATTTGTTTGAAAACTGTATCTCAATTTATTTAATATTTATGGTTTTTAATATAATTTTCAAGCATGTATATTTTAAAATCTGCGTTCAACCCAACTACGGAAGATTATCCCGTTTGCACTTAAAACAGTATAAATAATTCAGCATTTGATTGTTTCCGTGCAGTAATTCGCAACTAAATTGCCAAACGAAATTAAAACTTGACAAATAAATAAATAAAACACGAATTTAACAGATGTGTAATCAAACTACGCGCTTAAACACTGAAATAATTAAAATTACAAAGGTTAAATAGTGAAATGTTTCGCAATTACTGGCTGACATGCGGCTAATATGAAAGTACCAAATATGATTTTGAGTGTAGTTGGCAAGCAATCAAAGAAAATTTACTAAAACTAACAATTCTGTATTTCGGTCATCTTTAATCCGATTAACTCGGGTTGGATTGTCTGGTTATATTTAATGTTTTATCATTCCACAATTTTTAAAACTTAGAACCACAAAAAATCTTTTATAATGAATATTTGCCAGTAAGATTAAGTACGGTCGGACAATATACCAAACATACATTAGAGTTTAAGTGTTTTTACAAAAAACAATGTACAATCAGAATAATAACAAAAAAAAGTCTAAATACGTTTTTGAACTTGCATCAGAGTTTAAAATGATTACGCAGTATACATCACGAAAAAACAAAACAAAACATGATACAAAATTATCGTCCTAATAAAGTATATAATACATTTTTATGTGGCTAATTTTAATTTATGACAAAAATATTATTTTTTCCCAACATGAAATGTGGTTTACTGTGCTGTTTTTCAAAATTTTGATACCAGATTTCTGATTTTTTTCAATTGCCAAATTCTTTCAAGCGTTAAATAGTTTAAGAAAAGTTGTGGCATTGCATAGGCCAGGAATTCTTTTTATATGCTTCCATTCCATTGATTCGAAGATATGCTGTCCAATTACAAGCTTCAATGCTTCAGGTTAAGTCTAAAACTTTAGAACTGAATTTAAATTCTTTGGTTGGATGACTTGAAGAAAATAATACGTATAGCGTACATGCATTTCACATTATTTACGTATGTGGGTCAAGATTTAGAGAAATTCACATTTTAAGTTTATGATTCACGTTCTATTCTGAAATAACGCTTACTTTTGAGTAATGTAAAAATTATTACTTTTATCCAATTTCATCTGTATTTTCATAATCAATGAATTTTTTGCGTAGATAAAAATAGTCATTTCTCTGTTATATTTTTTAAAATAAAAGTTGCTGTGTTATCTAAAAAAACTTATATTATAAGCAATTATCTTTTATCCGAATAGAATTTTTTCCCCCATAAAATTAAATTCATTCTGTCGCAAACCAAAAGTATTTTATCATGTTTCTTAACAAATGATAAAACTTCGAATAACACTTAAATAAAATTCAAATTCTAGTATTCTGACGAATGCAATTTATTTTTAAATATTAAGTTGAAAGAAAATGTAATGCCCGATAAAATTACGAAAAATTATATGAGCCGTAGAAGAACATTTTAAAGTTTATTTCTGAATTTTACTTTAGAAGAGAACTTGTATTTAAAATTTTGTTCCTCTATTTTAACCACTTTTTCAACATTTTAAAAATATCTTAATGGTTATTTGTTATTCAATTAAAAATATTTTTATTAGGTAATGTTTTTTTTTTAAATAATTAACTATAGTAAAGAAGCGAAGTGAATTATAATGAAGACAGTACTGCTTGGAGCAAAGAAACAAGTACTATTAATAAAAAATAACTTCAATAACTCTAGTTTCTCTTTAAATTATTTTCTATAAGGTAAATGTCCCCTGTGTTCAAAATTAGTTTTATGAATCCTTCGTAATTTATTTGTTAAATGTATTTTACCCCTACACTGCACGATTTCTTCTTTTGCCACAGTATTTTTTCATACTCTTATTTAGGGCTAAAAAACATGAAAAAAAAAACTTAGAAAATCCGTTTAAATTATTTTTTTACTTTTTTATGGTAAAAGACAATGTTTGATGTAGTTATGAACCACTGTGCATTAAGCTAAATTTTAACAATGAATAAATACTATAGTGTTATTTGTGACTGAAAACTGACTTTTAAATTAAATGTTAGAAAATAAAACAAAATAAGAAATAAATAAATAGAAAAAAATAGGATATAAATAGGAAAAAATATATATATATATATAATTGAAATGCCATGAATTAAGACTCCATAGCATATCCATTATATTTATTGTATATTGTTCAAGTTAAAATATAAATAACCTAAAAAAAATGTTGAAAAATGATACAGTATGGAATAGTTTAACGCAGTTTCTGCTCTTATTAACACAAAAATTTATAGCCCACAATTCTCACAGACTATATAGGAATCTAGGAATATGTATTGGAATGGCAGCGGTAGACAGTTATGCGTTAGAAAACAAGCTTTATTTAGGTATTGCACGTGTTCATATTTTTGACAGATTTGCGTTATACATTTTGCTTGTATTTTTGAATGCACGCTGAATCCTAGAATTTTTTATTTTAGTTGTTCAAGGTATGTAACTTTCAATTTTATATCAATATTTGTTTTTTTCAAATAAATTTAATTGAGTTTTAAAACTATCATTTTATATTTCATTCCAAAATTCATCAGTGCGCATTAAGGCCTAATTATAGGGTAACATAATATTTTTTGTTTAGACAGATTTATCCCCAAATTTATTCCCATAGTAGTAAAATCAGAATTTTATAAATGCTATTTATAGAAACTAAATTAAATTTTTAGTTGTAATAGTAGTAGTTAATTTATTTAGTTTACCCTCTGATAGTGAAGGTAGTTTAGAATTTACAGTCTCTGATAACAATCCAAATTACATTAGTCGTAATAGCCCTGCCCTATTCAAGACACTGATTCAAGTGATTCTGAAAATGCTAATAAAATGTAATTCTATTACCACGTTCTGCTTCAGTTGTAAGGCAAACGGCACAGGAGATTCCAATGTCTATTACTACTAATTCAACAACACCTGCTATTTCTTCCGCTAGTAACTCAATAAATTTAACAAAATTAATATGTAATTCAAAACATCTCTGTTAAATCTGATATAATATAGCTATACTCCAAATAATTTAAGAATGACAAAGCCCTTACCAACATTTTACTTTTTTAAAGACTTTTGCGAAAGAATAGATGCAGAAATTCGTATAGCACTCACAAAGACTCTAATAACACAGTTTCAATTACTTTGAATGGAATAGAAACATTTAGGAATAGTAATTATGACACCTAGTCACCATGACCCAAATATTCGACTATATAGAAATAAAGTAACAGAAATACCCGAAACAAAATACCCTGCCGTTGAAATTTTTGAAAAAATAAGAAAACGAATTTACATTTTAATAAGAATTCTACACGTTGTATAACTGACTTTCAAATTACTGGATTTGATAAATGAAATATGTGCTTGTAAAGCTAAACACATTTTGCAGCAAATATGTTTAACAAGCCTTATAAAAGACGATATAAAGTATATTTCCTCTGCGGTCAGAATGGGTTTTCAAATAAATTTGAGGTTCCCCCAGGCAATGAATACTAATTTACTAATCGTTTATCAAATGAAAAAGATATAGGCTGCAGTGGAAATGTTTCTGATCAATTATACAAATAACCAAACCTCATAAACAAAATTTCAAGTTGTATTTTGATAATTTCTATTCATCAATTAGCCTCATCATATATTTCGCTAAAAATGGAAATTCGTGCTTCGGTACACTCAGGAGGGATATAATTCCGGGGTTGCAAATTGCTTTTTCATGAAGAAATGAGATAAAAATTTAGAGGAACCTGTGTTGAATATATTACAAAATACGATGAGACAGAAATACCCAAACTTATGAGGAAAGAAAACCAAAATGTGCTATTCTTGTCGACTTTTGGTGGGCAGATACCTATGAAGCTGGTTGAGGGATATGATAGAAAAAAGAAAAGAAAAATTGCTATAGATTGGTTCATGTGTTGTCAAAGAATACAATAAATATATATGTGGCGTGAATGCGTTAGATATTTTAATAAGCGATATAAAATTATACTGACAAGGAGACCGCCAAACATGATGCGCACAGATTTTGATAATTTTAAAGTATGCTGTAGGGATCATACCCCTAACTATTCAGGTCAAAGGTTTCCTTCAAATGGGCTTTAGTTTTCGAGAAATTTTGGGTTAAAGTTCAGCATGCATTTCAAATGTCATTACTTCGCGATCCTTGACGTGGTCTCCGCGGTGCCGTGGTAGCGTTCGCGATTTGAGAGCCGCAGATGGGTGTTCTGTCCTCTGCTGTGACTTTTACCTTTTTTTAACAAATTTTATATATTTGTCGCGTTATAAGTTGTATGCAGAATTATGCATCTTTGAACTTTTTGATATTTTCCTAATAAATTCCATTTACATTTTCGAATATTGCGTGAAAATTTATAGTTTTTGCGCAATTTTTATTCGAATATTTCTGTTGACGAAAATCCAAACTAATTTATGTCTTGATATCTCGTCTTTTTAAAATGATTATTGTTTACATTTATGTATATTTACTTATTTATTTATTGTATTTATGAAATAATACATTTTTTTAAAAAAAATTTACATTTTCTATTTTAAAAAAATTTAAATGATTAAGAAAAAATTAACAAAATAATATATCCTTTTAATATTTGATTTGTTCTGAATATATTGAAATATGTTAACTGCTGAAATACTAAAATATTTATCATCACCGACATCGACATTTTTAGTTAATTAAATATGGAACTAATTGTGTTATACCTATCGCAAAAATATTCTAAACAAATTTCGCATTAAAAATCGCCTTTAAATAATTGTTTTAACAATATTGGAAGAATGTATAAATTAGCATATTATATATTCTTTAAATACTTAAATTGTGATAAATATATTTAAAAATGCATTAAATTTGAAAAAGAAATTATTTCATACGTCGTATTTGCCTGCAAAGGAAGCGAAACGAAATTGATAAAAAGAAAATTTTATTTATTCTGATATTACCGTAAAAGTCGTCGCAGACGATTTTTTTTTCAGATATATTTTATATGTATTGTAATTTACGAGCGATTTTTCATTTCTAGTTGAATTTTTCTGTATGGCATCGACTTGTTAGACTGAAAAAAAAAATTAATTGTAATACATTATTTTTTATTTGTGCAAATCAAAAATGACGGCGAGTTTGAACTTTACAGTTAGATGTATTTAAATAACATAAAACAAATATATATAACTGGCTAAAACTTGGATATAATCGTTATTGCTTTAATATTTTATTACTCCTTTCAAGATATGTTTTTGGAATTAGTTAGTTTGGAATTTCGTCAATAGAAATATTAATTTCAAAACTGCACAAGAAAAAAAAAAAAAAAAAAAAAAACGTAAATTTTTACGAATTATTCGAAAATGTAAGTGGAATTTATAAGGAAAATATCAAAAAGTTCAAAGATGCAGAATTCATAATTCTGCATACAACTTATAACGCGACAAATATGTAAAATTTGTTCAAAAAGGTAAAAGTCACAGTAGAGGGCAGAACACCCATCTGCTGCTCTCAAATCGCGAACGCTACCACGGAACCACTAAGACCTTGCAAGGTCTCGCGAAGTAAGGATCGCGAAGTAATGGCATTTGAAATGCATGCTTAACTTTAAAACGAAATTTCTGGAAAACTAAAGCCCATTTGAAGGAAACCTTTGACCTGAATAGTTAGGGGTATGATCCCTACAACATACTTTAAAATCATCAAAATCTGTGCGCATTATGTTTGGCGGTCTCCTTGTGAGATCCAAAAAGTGGTACACTGTTAAAAATTAAGTGCTAAGTTGAGCCAAGTTTTCGTGCTGCATCCATAAAATGATGAAATTGAGTTCCAACATTTGGAGCTCCAATTGATCCAAAGCTCCAGTTGTTGGAACGAAATTTCAAAAGCTGATTGTGTTGCAGCTACTGCTGCACCAAAAGCTGGTTCAACACAGCACTAAATTTTCAACAGTGTACATGCTGTTTTTTTTATCATCTTTTTGATCGGGCAGTAATTAATGCTTGATTCTTGTACAAATATAAAGGCTTACAAAAAATTCCGGTAATAAAGAAATCTTGAAGTTTGCTGAATTCTGAGAAGGGCTAGTGGAAACTCTGTCAAATATTATCTTACCCTATAATTAGGTCTTAATACACACTGATGCATTTTGGAATAAAATATAAAATGATAGTTTTAAAACTCAATTATATTTATTTGAAAAAACAAATATTGATATAAAATTGAAAGTTACATACCTTGAACAACTAAGATAAAAAATTCGAGGATTCAGCATGCGTTCAAAAATACAAGCAAAATGTGTAACGTAAATCTGTCAAAAATATGAACACGTGCAATACCTAAATAAAGCTTGTTTTCTAACGCATAACTGTCTACCGCTGCCATTTACTGATGAAATTTATAATTAAACGGAGAAAAGGATCTATTCTTTTATAAATCAATGTTAAATATATCCAATGTTTTTTGTCATAGATTTCAAATAGGGTGAAATTTTAATTGATTCATATATAGATCACTGTGCAGTGTAAGATTAATATTGAAAATAAATTATTTAAAAAAATAAATTATTTAGAAAATTTTAGTTTTTTTGTTTCCTGAAATGAACTTTTTGTTGTTCTACCTATCGTTATTTTTAATTAATTTATGTACATGTATGAAAAAGAAAAATCGTAAGTGTAACTACAACAAAATATACTAAACCGAAAATAAAAGTAAAATATCTTTTATATATATTTCTTTTTGTTAACAGGTGCTGTTGCATCTTCTAAAACATATTTAGAAAGTATAAGCAAATTAGCCAGACATGCTCATCAAGGAACATGGGGAGGTTCTACAGATATAGGTAAGTGTTGGACTGTCGTTCTTAAATAACTTGAATTTTAGGAGATGATAAAAATCCCCCAGTGACTTATTCAAAGTCAATACTACTAATATTTTATGTAGAAAAATAATGTAGAGTAAAAATAATGTAAAATAATAATAATGTAGATTAGAGTTTTTAACATTTAAATCACACATAAAAATCTTTTCTGTGGTTAATAATCTCAAATTTGAAATTTAGAAGACAGGTTATAGTCCAAGAGATATCTACGTTTTTATTTAAGGCATTTCAACAATGTTGAAAATTTGTTGAAAGGAACTAAAAAATGTGGTAAATATGAAATCATGCATCTGCGAATCATAAGCATTGATGTTAAGGAGCCTTTTTGTCTTTAAAAGAAAACACAGTACGCATTTACTGGGCATTTACAAGGCTGATTTTTTAAATATCTTGTTAAAATAGTTATTATATATTAGTTACCTAAGCGCTAGACTAAACAGAGGTGACATAATCCCGATAGACCATCATACAGAGGATTCAAACCGTCCAGTCCTTGAAGGACAAATCAATAATAATAACAGTCAACAGTTCACTTTTTAATATATTGTTTCGATAGTTATGTGTTATTTAACGAAGCGCCGCCAGACAAAGAAGAAGTGACATATTCCAGGCTGACCGTCAAATACAGGGTGCAAATTAAAGTTAGGTTAACTCAAATTACGTTCGAACAGATAAAGATAGTGTTGTTGAACAAGTATCTACTTATAATGAAATGACAATGCTCTATCACATGAGAGTCAGTCTAGCGCTCCTTTGGGATAAAATTCGTAAGTTATTGACCCTTACTATGAGAGATTGCTAACAAAAAAAAATTACAAAAGTATATAGCATCTACGATTTAGTATGAATTCATGCATTACATGTAAAAATACCTTTATTAGAAGTCCTATAATGTAAATGTTGTTAATATCCAACTACCGGCTTAAGGGCCCGCTTCACCGTTCCTCCCCGATTGCGATATTCCATGTTAATCTGTGAGATAATTTAAATAAGTGATTACGAATCACCTAATATAATTATCGAAACACAGTTTTCACCATCAAAACATAGATGTCTGATATGTTGGGGTGGAGTGATAAAGCAATTTGTATGCACATGGATACTCAAATTTTGGATCTGCGCACTGCCAGTCTGGGTGCGTAACTTGCAGTGATGAAATTGCTATGTGCTGTACTAAGTGCTAGATCAATCTGTGTGGTACTTCTATTTTTATCACATATTTATCTAATGCTTAAAAAAAGAAGTATTTTGTTCCAAGATCCATGAATCTGAGTGACGAAAAAGTAACAACAGTTATAACCATCAGAAAACAGACGTGAGATGCAGACGTAGTACGTTTTTAAAAATTGTCTTCTTACATTTTAAGTATTTTTAGATAAAAATATTTCCGCAAGTAACAATTAAAAAAAATTGTTAAATACCAAGTGAACCAAAAATTCGTAAAAACTTTAAAGAATCATAAAAAAGGAGAAAATCATGATAAAGAAATGCTGTTTGTAAGAAAGTGCTTACAACGTAGTCTGATTATTTTTTAGCAGCGAAAAAAAAATAGTTAAGAATGTCACTGGTAGAGGGCGCCGACGACCCGAAACACAATTAACAGGACAATCCATCCATTTATTCTTGCAATAAAAATTGTTCAACATCACCTCCAGAACATTGTACGACACAATTAACGCAACTCACAACGCCCGTTACAGCTGAATGCAACATGTCGGAATGAATTGCAGAAACCTCATGACAGATAGAATCTGAGTTCGGTCAATGTTGAAAATGATGAACGGTACACAAGTGATTTCAAATAGCGCTCGTATATTGCAGTCTTTTAATGCAGGATTAATTTGCACAATTCTGCTGAATCTCTCTCATGTTAAAGCCATCTACAGGTGACTTTTTTAACTAAAATTTTTTGCTGCTAAAAAAAAAATCCGACTACCTTGTGAGTCCTTTCTTGCGTAGTACTTCTTTATCATAATTTCTTCCTTTTTTATGAATTTGTAAGGCTTTAACGAACTTTTGGTTCACCCGGTACATTTTTTAGAAACGGACTATGTCGGCATCGAAAGTCTACGTTCTGACGGTGACAATAGTCAAACTGCAAAAAAGAGGAGAATGTTTTGCTTCCCTCCCTTCATACCTACAATCCCCCCCCCCTTTTTCTGAGTGGTAGTACATATTTCAGGGTACATACTCAGGCGATTGCATATTTATTGTTGCTAGAACGTAACAAATAGTACAACAAAAATAAGTACTTTAAAAGATTTAAGCTTTGGTGGGCTCCGGAGAGAGAAAATGCAGGAAGCTTAAATGACTTTTTTTTTATAACTTTCTTTCAAAAAACGGTAAATTCGCCGAAATACGGACGATTCTCATCAGAAATAGAGTAATGTAATTAGTATAGTACGTTTGAACGTAATTGGCAACATTAATCGTTTACCAACTTGAATAAGAGTGTCGCCTATATTCAGAAAAAAAGAAGAAAGAATGAATTCAGCCCTCGCAATTTGGCGATTTCGATCGTTCTTTTCCTCGCCAAATGAAGCATTTTGTGGCGTTGTGGCGCAATGACTATCGGCAGAGAGAGCCCTGCATCTCTGTGTATTTAGAAAGAAGTATCCCAAAGCTCATTTCTATTTATTCATTTCATTCTAACTTTATCTACGAATATTTTTTCATACAGATTATAATACATTTTTCCACGTAAATATTTTCTAAATTATGGTCTATCACCCGAGTAATACAAGAAATTTGCTCAAAGTATCATCTTTGAGGATAGGATTGTCCTAAAACGTGTATCCGTTTACAAAATTGTTAATTTTTACAATATTCTATAGATATAGATTTTTGCATGTTTTTTTTTTCAAAAAAATACATTTTTTAAAATGCAGATCAATTTAGCAGTATTTAATGGAGCACCTTGATGATTGGAGTAGCATAACTGAGGTTTCTTCAAACAAAGCGAAGGATGTCCAGAGAAGGACTCTAAATTCAGTACCTTGGCTTGCCGTGACAATGCTCTTCCTGCTGAGCTACCCGGACGATACCTGGCCGACATAATTCACTCTTATTTGTTGGACATGACTGAAAACTGCAGTGCGCTAGTTTCATTCATCCGAACTATAATCATAGCATTTACAGGATAAAAGTGTGTGATAACACTTAAACTCCTGTATACCAGTCATAATGAAGAGAAGGAATTGCATTAGCACGGCAATCCAAGGTACCCAGTTTCGAATCCTGGCCTGGACATTTTCGCTCTGCTTGAATAAACCTCAACTATGCTACTCCAATCTTGAAGTTAATCTTCTTGTTGAAAAAAAAATCCTTCTCTACATTAATGAAGCACGCTGAGAAAAAAAAGAACATACCAGAAATACTCAGAATACTAAAACGTGGACATAATCAAAACTGACCACACAGAAGTCAGTTCATACTCATTTTTGAAACATGGACATACTGAAAAATGAATAGAATCAGTTCAAACTCATTTTTGAAATAGGGACATACTCAAAAATGAGCACATAGAAGTCAGTTCATAATCATTTGTGAAACATGGACAGACTCAAATAGGAGCACATGATGTTTTAATCTTGTGTGTGTGCATGTTTTCAGAAATGGGTATATACATGTTTCAAACTTGAGTCATTTTGATTCGGAGAAATTTTGAATATACGACATACTCAGATTTTAGTATTTTTTACTCAGTTTTGAAAATGTCGTTTTTAGAGTGCACATTCTGAGATATTTTCTAATTTTAAACTTCTTTACATATTTGAGTTTTTTTTTTTTTTTTTTTTTTTTTTAACATCAGAAACTTATATTACTTTTAAATGCTAAAGGTGTAAAATTGACAACTATAATAAAAATTAAAATAACTTTTATTAGTTGTTTTACATGTTTCGACTCTTCTGAGTCATTTTCAAAAACAAAATGAGAATATTCTAAAGCTGCACGGGCTTTGAAGTTATTATTTACATGTACTTTTTAAAAAATTACGCACGTTATCTATTATTTTTTACTTGATTGTTTATTTTCATATCTTTGAGCATGGAGTAATTCTAGCCACAGTTTCGGTAAATTAAAAGATGTCGCATCGTTACATATTGTATTTTTGCGCGTGAGTATCTCTATGGTTTCTCTTATTATGGATGGATAGTGTAGACTGGAGGGAAATATTATTTTACTTTCATTGAAATTTATTTGGATGGTTTCTTCTTGATATAATCTTGCTAGGGCTGTAGTTTTTCTATTGTATTTAATATCAGCTATATGCTCTTTTTTTCTGCAACTAAATTTCCTGCTGATCATGCCTATGTAGTAATTCTTGGATCCGTCTTCTTTAATAAAAGGTATTTCATATACTCCTGAATAATTCTCAAAATTAATTGGGTCAATTTTACTGCAAATGATATTCTTTAATTTCTTAGGTGGTTTGGCTATTAAGCAGATCAAGTAAAATCAAGTAAATACCAATCAAATCATACAATGTGGATTAAATCAACAATCAAGTAAAAAATAATAGATAACGTGCGTAATACAATCAAGTAAAAAATAATAGATAACGTGCGTAATTTTTTAAAAAGTACATGTAAATAATAACTTCAAAGCCCGTGCAGCTTTAGAATATTCTCATTTTGTTTTTGAAAATGACTCAGAAGAGTCGAAACATGTAAAACAACTAATAAAAGTTATTTTAATTTATATTATAGTTGTTAATTTTACACCTTTAGCATTTAAAAGTAATATACTATTACAAGGTGTTATATTTTATTATATTGTTATCAGAAACTTATACGAAGTATTAATTCTCCGTTATTTACAGTTAATGAATTTAAACAAAAAAATATTTTAATTTGATCTGTTCTATGTTTTTTGTCAAAAGTGTGTTCCAGACATAATGCCTTATAACTTTTCATTTCATTTAATACATATAAATCCTATTTGAGAATTTAAATCCTTTATTTCAACCACACTTCTCTAATTCCTCGCATACATCTAAAATTATTGTGCTTTGCACTTCTTTAATCGCACCTCATTTATTTCTGCTAAGAACTATACGCAGCTTCTGCAACTTCACTTTTTCCTTTTCCGACAGTTTAATTCATTCTGCCAAAGAACATCTAAAATAAACAAAAGTTTCTTTTATTTTAATTAAACTGTTATTTGTAAATCCGGAGAGCGTGGACGTACTGGCTTAATTTGGTCTTAAATGGTATCAGGAATGTCAGACATTTTACTGGCATACCACGAGTTTCTTTAAACAAAATGAGATTCGCGGAAAGTTAGGGTATTTTTTTCTTTATTTGACTTGTCAACCGCTGCAGATATTTGCCAAGTGTCAGCAAACAGAAGAAATTGAATTTACGCAGCTTGAAATTTTGCGGTTTTATACTTTTTTCTTTAATACATACTATAATTTTAATGCTGCTATATTTTTTTTTATCACAGAATTTTCATGTCTTCAAGGTGCATAAAGAATTCTTATATTTAAGTGGCACCAGTATTTTAAAATACTTTTAAAAATTGTTTTATTTAAATGTTGAAATATTTCATGTTTTGGTAAATCTTGACACCTTTCTCAACAGTTTCTGTTATATATTCAATTTTTAGTTAGTTATATTCTTTCTCACATCAAAGTAGCTCTCTATATTAAAAAAAGTAAACACCGCAGCCGCTGTCAACGCATTTTTTGTGCCTTGAGGTCTTTCTGGGCTAATATTCAGAAAACTAATGCATATAAATATATAAAAATTGGTAGTTTTATAGAGAAATATTCGACAAACACGCTGAAGCAAACAGTTTTTAAAACGAAGAAATATTTTAAGAGATATTTAATATTAAAGTCGGTCGAAATAGTTCTCTTAAAAAAAGTTTTATTGGAACGAAAACTATGCATTAGAATTTGACCTTAATTTATAAGAATATAGTTGAGAAGCTTCCGGTGTGATTTTTTTTATTTGACTAATTTTTTGAGGCTTTATTTCAATTTTTCATTCTACAGTATAATTAAACAAAAATATGATAAAGTGGTACGTTTCAAATTATTTTTGAATAGTTTAAATAAAAGTAACGAATAAATATAATTTGTCAAAAGTGCTATTTACTTGCAATGTTATAGTGGATTTGTAGTTTCTATTTTATGTATTTTTTTCGAAACAGTTTAACTTAAGCATACACAAATTTTGTTAGATTTGAATCATTTTTTGCTCAAGATTTCAAATTGTAGCATTGAAATATATCTATGTGTTTTTCTTAAATGTGTACTTCGTGACAATGTTAAATAAATGAATATTTCTGTTACAGGTACTGCGTTAATGCAGTTGGTAGAAGTCCACAAGGAAATACATGCTCAACAAACTAATATAGTAAGTTTATGTAAAATACATTCAAGCATTTGTATATTGAAGTTTTAGTCTCTTTAAAAAATAACAAGCACTTTAGTTGTGGATGCTTCAGTAATTCATTTTGATATTTAGCATTTATAATTTGATTTTTGTTTTCATTTAAATCAAGAAAATAATATTAGTATCACTTGGTAATATTAACTTTCAATAAAATAATTGATATGCTGTCCTTAACTATGGCTACATTAATTTGGTTACGAAGTATCTAATAAATCTATCTTGAGAAAAAAATTGCTAAAATAACAGCAATCTTAAGAGTATGTTTTGGTAACCTATATAAGTGCGTTATGTCACATCTTCACTGTCAGAAATGGATACTCAAATTCCACGAAATTTTCTTCGTTTTTGACGAAACGGTATCCTGGTAAGTGTTCCGAGCGAATATTTTGTCAAATCGAGTAAATTTGTATCCTCAAAAAAGTGAGGAAATTAATTTCTCCAAATTGCTTGTTCGAAACTGTAAAAAAAGGCCGGTGGTGCCATCTATTGACAATTTTAGAAGCATCTGTAATTGACAGGGGGGGAAATTACATCGCTTTTCTCAAGTCTTTGAACGCGCGACCTTTGGTGTGAGAGACCAATGCGCTGCCTATCTCGCCAGCGGGACCTTGCGTGAATTTGATTTTAAATGTATCTACGGGATGTTTTTTTAGAAGGTATATTTTTAGAAAGTAGATTGTATTTTTATCGGTGCTGTTATAATTTCTGCCTGTTTCAATTAATAAGGCTATATTGATATTATAGTTTTTCTATGGTTAATAAATAATTAGAATACGGCTTGATTAATATAAATTATTAGAGAAATTTCCTTTGTTCAATGAATGATTAGAATATGGTCTAGTTTATTTGTTGGTCAGAAACTATAAATTTTGAGGTGCATATGAGGAGAGTATCAATTTTAGATAATGGGGGTTAAAATTTTAACACGTTACTGTTTATAGAGGGGAAAGGGATCAGTTATGCATATTTTAAATTTGATTGTTGTATGAATATATTTCTTAAATAAAGAAAGAGCTCCTGAAATTTTGAATTATTTTTTGAACGATTTTGTAACAACAAAAATAATCTGGCCGTGAATGGGGCAACAGTTTCGTCAAATATTTGAGTCTCCATTTCATTAAAAATCACTTAATTTTGAGACGAAATAATTGTCAAAAATGATGAAATATAGCTCAAGAATTGCTGAATCGTCAAAAGTGAGAGTTTTATTTTTGACAGTGAGGAAACAGTTTCGTCAGATATTTTAGGTTTCGCGTTTCGTCAAAAACCACGTGACTCGGTGACGAAATGATTGTCAAAAATAACGAAATAAAGCTTAAGGATTGCCGAATCGTCAAAATTGAGTATTTTATGTCTGAGAGTGGTTGGAATGATTTAAGACTTTCGCTATTTTTTAAGAATTGTTAACAAGAGAGGAAATTGTGTTATCCAACAAAACTTTTATTTTTCATGAAATATAGTTAAAATCAGATGAAGGCTCTACAGATAAAAAAAAATCACTTATTTTCCAAAATACTGTCGTTTATATATTTAATTTAAAAATAGATTAATTTATGTTCTCGTTGAAAAATTAAAATCACAGTACTTTCTGAAATTGTGGACTTTCATAATGTTACACCAAAACATTTAATCGATAAGTAACACTTGTGGAAGGGAAAATGATATCCCCTCTTAGAACACAATCTTCACTAAAATCCAATTAAAAAAAATTGATTTTGGAGAATAACGCCTACTAATTATTCCTATTTTGGCAGATTTATTTTTAGGTTAAACGTTTTACATTATATTCGGGCAAGCTGAAAGATTGATAATTTACGATTATTTTTCAAAATTACTGACCTTCCTTAAAAAATTAAAGAATGCTAATGCATCACTGTATTTTAACCAATGAAAAGCAATGGTATAAAGTTCTTACCGTGTAGTCGAAAATGGTAACTATTATTTTTCAAACTTGTGCTAATCGAGGAAAACGTTGTTCAGCATGAGATATGCATAAATGGATTCATATGAGAAAAAATACTTGAAACATACCATTATATATGGAGCACAGGATACCGCACACTTTCTCTATTAGGTAGCTTTCATTAGAAATAGTAAAAAGCTACCTACTTTAGCTGTTTGGAGGAAAGAAATTCCGGGAAATTTCGGTATATTTTCACCGATCATGACCCCCAGAACATAAAACCATCCTCCGTTCAAATGTTGATATACATATGTCATACGATCTATGTCATACGATAACACTCGTATTTATAAACAGTTTTGGATTAAGTTAAGCGTGTGTATTAAGCTCACCAATATCTCAACCGAGTTCATTGGCGAGTTTGGTCCACCATCTTGTTTCAAAATGGCGGCCACTGAAAGATTTAAAAGTAAAAGAAATATATAAAAAAATTCGAAATTCAAATTTATTTTGTACTTAAGTATTAGGCCATGATACAAGGATTCCGGAGCATTTTTTTGTTTTGCCTCTATCTTAAAAAATGTCTGAGATATTGCAGTTTGAAATTCTAGGGTGGCTAACACTTTGAAAGAAGACAGCAGCTTAAAACAAATCAGGGATTAATTTATGTATTTTAATGAACGGGATTTATCACAAATTATGTTTCATTTTTGTAATTATATTCCCTGTCATACGCATAAAATTATATGGCGAAATATCGCCAAATTTGGCGACTAAAAATAAGTCTTCATAAATGAAGCCAACTTGGCTGTATTTGACTAATTTGTTGAATTTCTTATTCAAATTCAGTATTAACGAATCTTCTTTGCATATTAGCTTGCTGCTTTCGAGTAACATTAGCTAAAATTATAAAACGAAGATATAGAAAAGTTATCTTTTCCTCCCGGTACAGGCCGGAAGGACTTTATTATTATTATTTATTTACCAAAAAGTTATTCAATAGTCATATTTAACAAAAGAGGCATGCCATGGTACTCTACCGATCCCGGTTTCTTTTCAAAGTAGTGTCAATTGGGGTAATTCACAGCAAGCGCTACTAACGCTCGTGTGAGAGTAGCCGGTACTAAAGTGAAGTAGAAACCAAAGGTTTACATCCCTGTTGACAGAATGAGATTAGACCCGCCGTGTTTGTTTCGCGGTTCATCCTTATTAAATTCAATAACAGTTCAAAGTGACAAATAGTGTTATAGTGCCTGTGAATGTTCGTTTCTATCGGATAAAATCAAGGTAGGTTGTTTTGCTTAATCAATATTTATTAAGTTATAATTACTGTTACATAATATCAGTAAGTTTTTGCTCCAACTAATTCTCAAGGACCTACAGAACTATGTTAATAATTACCTCACACTTTTTGTGGTATGGGGTAGTTCTGAATAGTTTTTTTAAGTGTTTTATTCCATTTTAGATCGTATTAAGCCTCATATGAAGTCTGTTTATACATAACTGCTTATACATTTGAAACGTTAGGGTTTCTCAGAAACTTTTGTTTAGAATAAAGTTTCATGTATGGAACTCCCAGAATTTAAATAGGCAAAGAGTATAACAGATCACCCATAGTTGATTTGGATAGGTTTTTGTATAATTATATAAGGCAGTTGGGCCCCAAAATTAGGTTTGTTTGGAAAGATTTTCGTTTAAAAATATAAAATCAAAACAGGTCGGAGAGTGCGTAGCACGCCCAGTGTATGCTCCTGAACCATGGAAACCCCAACTCTAGGTTTGTTTGGGTAGATTTTCATTAAAAAAATCTAAAATCATACAAATTCGAGTATGTACGCTGGTGAAGACAGTGGAACCCCCAACAATACGTTTATTTGGAAAGATGTTTGTTTAAAATATGAAATCATTCGACACTGATTGTAAGCATATTTAAGGTTATTATTAGGGGCCCGCGCAACGTTGGGCGGGTAAGATAGTGGTATAATAATATGTGTATGAACTTATTGTCGAACAAAGATTGTGTGTGAACTTGATAATTTTCTTAGTATACCATCCCGGCACAAAAAGAAGTTGTTCACAATTACACCATAGTCTTATGAGTAAT
This sequence comes from Maratus michaelseni, assembly GCA_963931845.1. Classification (NCBI taxonomy): domain Eukaryota; kingdom Metazoa; phylum Arthropoda; class Arachnida; order Araneae; family Salticidae; genus Maratus; species Maratus michaelseni. Next base: position 454,527,348 of record OZ007589.1, on the reverse strand, counting down.
TATGAGCATCTGGGGTAATTGTGAACAAGCAATTTCAAGTACTTAATTACATCCTACAGCACCAATAACTAATTGTAATTAAAGTATACGTGAAAGAATGTTTTATGGCGGTTTTGCAAGGTTTTATGTGAATAAAGTGCTCTTTAAAGCTGTCAGTTGTTGAAACTAGCAAAATTTGTTCAGATTTATCCATAACGCTACCTTGACCACATAGCATTTCAGCAGTTGGTAAAAACCAGCCTATAGTAATCACATGACACCCAAGTGGGGTGGAATCTCGGCCTGCCTCTTTCATTTGCTGCAACAGTAATATTTTTCGTGTACTAATTATTAAAAAACAGGAGTAATACATAACTGCAGTTTCAGGATTAGATGCATTATAACAATTACGAAATATGCATTAAAACTATTTAGACGGAGCCCCTTTTAAGAACCCAAATTCACTTCTACTGTACGATTCAAAATATTGTGCTAAAGCTTATTTTTCGTCGTCGATAGCCTACTTTTCTTGAATTTCTATTCTTCGTCTATTCTGTTATCTATCATAGCGACGGTAGTGACTAACGAATAATCGAAAATTCACTGAATTACATTCTAAAAATCTAAAGCAGTTGATTACATGAGGCATTTTTATTATCAAGCCTGATGATATTATACTTTGAAAAGGCTTTAAATTTACTACTTTTATTGACAAGCTATTTGAAAACTCAATCAATTCGCTCAGTGGAGAAATCTGTGCTCTGTTAAATAACTATTGATATTTTCGCAAAACGTTACTATTTAAGCTACTAAAGTTTTAAATATAGAGATCATAATTCTTTTGTCACAGACTAAACAAGGCTTTATTCCAATATTTAAAATGAAAGGAATAAATTATTCCTGAAACCTTCCGTATCGATTTTATTTTTTTAACATTTATATAAATTATGCCTGAAATTATGCCAGAATTATGCCCTGCCTCATTGTAATAATTTCACATAATAATATCTACAATTACATAAACATATTTTGAAAAATATTAACTTTAATTTTGATATGAACATTTTTTGGAAAACCTGAAAAATGTTTTTAAGTCTGAAATGTCGAGTCTAAGAAATACATTTTTAAAACACGTATTTATTTTTTTCATGTAGCTGATTTTTTAATACTAAATATGGTAGAGAAACATAAATGACTTTTCGACTACGATATATTCAGAATGTGCTCATGTAGAAATTACACAGGATAATCTATATAGGGTGTATCTGAGCTGATGATCACAATTGTAAGGGATGATAATACGTGTTAAGACAAACAATTTTTGCATAGAGAATAAGAGTCACAATCCACTTATTCAATCGAAAATACATGGCATCTCATTCCAAGCCTTTTTCACTACAATATATTCAAAATGTGCTCATGCAGTAATTCTAAAGGAAGAATATATAGGGTGTATCTGAGCTGATGATCACAATTGTAAGGGATGATAGTACGTGTCAAGACAAACAGGTTTTGCATAGAAAATAAGAGTCACAATCCACTTATTCAATCGAAAATACATGGTATCTCATTCCAAGTCGAACTCGAATTTGGGATTATAACTCTAACAATAATGAAGATGAAATACAAAGGATGTGAATTATCACTTTAATTAACAGCGAAAAACCAACAGAGTGAAAAAATGTTCTGACCGGGGTTCGATCCCGGATCCCTTGGTATAGCGCACGAAGAGCTTTATCAATTAAGCCATCCGGACGACATCTGGTCTAGCTTTCTCTCACTCTTAAATAGCTTGTTTGTTCTCTGTTTAGTAAAGTGCTAAGCCACATCCTTTGTAGTTCAGTAATTTACAGCGTAATTTCAGCTCTGCTGAAAAATTAATTAGCAAATAATGAAGATATTGTAACCATTTATTTGAGAGTTTTATTTTACTTTTTATGGAGTATGATGACATTACGAGTAGAGTTAAAAATGGTCATATTCACGTTGAAACAACAATGATCTAGATGTTTCATAGTACGGAATGTAGTTTACATCACTGAAAAAAATACAGTGCACTTCCAGCACTTCCGGTGATGTTATTATATTTCACGTAAAGCAAAATTAATCTGATAAAAATCACCCTAAATTATCTTTATTACTGTTAAAGTAATAAACGAAAATCAGGATTCAACTTGTAGTGATACACCCTGTATTTCTCTCTGAATAAGAGGATTGTAATCTTTAGTTTTCTTCACAAAAATTGTTTGTCTTGATACGTATACGAACCCTGTTATAATTATAATTCTCACTTCAGATACACATTGTATAGAAAAAAAGCATGTATATTAATTGTAACCAGATACTATTATGCTACATTCTAACAAAGGTTTAAATTCGTGGCCTAATCTGAGAATATTTGAAAATGTCAAAGCAAACGAACAGGTGAATAAGAAAGTAAAAGCTACTTTCACTCAGTAATAAGACGTATACGGTGTCGTTTAGAAATTGTTCACTTTAAAACAACAAGAACAAAAATTGACGCATCTATGCCAAAGATACGATATTATATTAACTTTCAGTAAAAAAAGAAAATTTTACCGTTTTACTTGAAATCATTTCCTTTAAAAAGTTAGTCTGTGAAATTAGCAAAAAAAGGTCTTAATAAAATTCAAATTTATTTCAAGAAAGTTAAAAGCAAAAGCATATTTTTAAATCTATTTTTGTTTAATACTTTCCATCAAAGTGTAATGATGCTGTACTTTCAATAAAAATAATAAGGAATAAGTTTTATAATAAATAACTATTGTTAAATACTTTGCTATATATTGCTCTCCATTTAGAAAATGTAAAGAAAAAAGAAAAACTATACAGCGTCATCGTTTTCAACGTACATTTTCTTGAATAGTAGAAAATATAGTCTCGTTGTGTATAGCCCTAAATAAAATTTAAGAGATAGCATTAAACCCGGCTCTGCCTCTTTTTTAATTGCATATTCTCCAAGCAGTGTAATAAAATTCCCAATACTTCGAATGTTTCGACGTTATCAATAACTGGAAACAGATGACAGTAACAGCTTCATAAAATAATATAAATTTATTAAATAAACATTAGGAAAAACCGCTAGGAAATTTCACTCGAAAAACGACATCTCTTAAAAAAAAAAGTTACTTGTTTAGAATCCCACTTCATTATTGATATTCTAGTCTAGTATTGTTTAGATTGAAGTAAAGAATACGGATATAAAACAACTGTCCCAGGCTTTCTTTGAAGTACCTATTATTTCTTGAAAGTTCCCCAGGTGGTGTTTTCCATTTTAATCTGCATAAGAATTGAGTTGTTGGTTCAGCAGAATATTGAATGATTTCATATGATAAACTAAAGGAGTTTCTCCAGAATGTTTTTATCATATATATAATTTTTTTTTTTTATGAGAGTCCATATTTGGACTTTTATCCATTTTCAGTGAGATTTATACTTTTAAGAAATGTGGTCACTTTATTTTAAGAATTTGCATTAAGTGCTCGTTATAAAAATAAAATAAATTTAACATTGAGTTGTTTAGTTTTGAAGTGGCTGTTTTATAGCAACTGAAAAACAAGAATGAATATTTAAATAAGATTTAGTATTTTTGGGTGGCAGCTGTTTCATTTATTTCAGTGAAGAGAAAAGTGTGGGAATAAGTTTTCGTATTTAAATTTCATTGTTTATACCATTTGTCTAATTATATTTCAGTAACTATTTTTGAAAAAGATGGTACTTTAAATTTTTACTTGTTATCACTATATGTTTATAACTTTCTATTTATTTTAGCTAAAGGCATTTTACGTTGACTTGTTGTTACCATTAGAATCTAATCTTGAAAAAGACACAAAAGTAGTTGCGGTAAGTATTTTCATCAAATGTAATATTTTAGTTTAAAAGTTTCTTCCATTTAGATGACAAATATGAAAATATTTTAAACATTACTGATAACGATAAACATCAGTGATTTCAGTTATATAAGGTAAAACTAGAAGAGATGGCGTGGTCGGAGAGATTGCGCACAAAAAGGGTCAGGAGGAAGGGATAGAGTGCGCGCGCAGCGACTCAAGGTAGTTGTACAACAGCAGTAGTGGGGTGTCTACTTGAATGTGTACGTTGATTGTTTCGAACGTCTAGGATAAATCATTACTATTTTGTTTTATTTTCCCAAAGTAACTGCTTGAATTTTCATAACTATTCTTCAGAATTTCTATAGAATGCCAGTAGTACAAAATATTTTAAACTTAAATGATTTCTCATAAGCTACTAACCTAGACTAACGGTGTGAACACGAACGGCTAGTTTTAAAAGCGGCCATGTGTAAATAAATGGCCGCGCAATATCACCTACCGAAATTGGAGGGTTTGCGCATCTGCTACTTAAGCGAGATGGCGCATTGTTCCCATTAGTTTGCATGCTAGGAGAGATTACGCAGCTTATTCGTAAATTTGCATACATTTCAAATTACATGTAAAACACATGAATAAATAAATTTTAAAATAACTTTCGAAAAACATAATTATCGATACCTGGAATTTACCCTTTAAATACTGAAGTGATTCCAAAACACGCATATTTTGTAGGCTTTGATCAAGGCATGAATCAAACTGTGCCTGAAACCGTTGAATTACCATCAGTATCCTCATCAACCCATTTCAACAACAGTACTCGTTACAATCACTGAAAGCCAAATTTTTCATATTCTAGGCCTATCCTCGCATCCCATTGGAGGAGCTACATGTATTTGTTAACCATTAACTTCAAGCTAGTCTGATGTTATTCTAAGAAATACACATACGAAAGTTTTGGATAAGCTTTCATCCATTCCAAGTAGTTTAATGAAATCGAAATAAAAAAGGAAACAGAGTGCAACGAATGTTACCGATCCACTAAATATACATAAAAAAGACTTAAGAAGGAAGCAGCTACAAAAAAAGCAAACAGCTGAAAATAAGATGCTTCCAGAAAAAGTGTGATAAAAAAACTGAAGGAAAGAAAACGAAGGGCAATGAGGATGAGTGCACTGAATGTCGGGAACTGTACCAGGATACAACTTCGATCAGCAACTGGATTCAACGTATTACTTGTAGCAGATGGTTGCACGAAAGCTGCACCATTTACAACAATAGGTGCGTCGATTGTGGATGACTACAACTTCGGTCAACAAACAAGAAAACATTGAAACTGTAGAAATGAAAATGGACTAATTGTAAGTTAAACGTGTTATCATGTAACTTAAGATTATTTTCTAATGTTTTCTAGGCTTGCTATTTCTGATTCTTTACTTTTTTTAATTAAAATTTCTGAATTGTTCTTAAAATTCTTTCCTTTTTTCTGATTCTTTAATCATTAGGTTGAAATATTCACTCCTAATACAATAATATATGTTCACAAAGTCCTTACATCAATGTTAATTATTATTAACAATTTAATTGCAGTTATTATTAATAACAATCTCTCCTACCCGCGTGCGCAATCACACCAACCCTGTAAGGACAGAGTGCGCAAAATAGCTTTCTTGGTTTTATTACAGCTGTTCTATAAAATTACAGCATAACTACAAAATAGCAGTGGAAAGGCATAAAAAAACAAATGAAGTCAAAATTATTTATGGATAGTTTAGCAAAAAAAAAAAAAATATTTAGATTTTTTATTATCATTCTATTGAATTGTGCTCAGACTCTCCTAGCTTTACCTTAACAATATTAAAATGATGTAAAATTATTTTAAAAAGTCAAATATATGGTGACCATAATTAAAGTAGTGGTGTTTAGAAGATGACTGTAAAAAATCACTTGATCAAACTTAACAAAGTCTGTTTAAAAATTATTTAGACCATGCAGAATAGATTTAGTAAAAAATAAAGCAAATAACAATACATTTGTAAAAAAAAACGAAAAAAAACTAACAACTACAAACAAAATGCACAAAGAATCCATTTTTATAATATTTAAGCTATTTCTATAATTAGAGCCGAACTATTTCGTGTAGAATTATTCTTAATTTTTTTTCTTTAATTTGTTTATTTTTTATTTATTAACTTATTATTATGATTGGCGATGCATAATTGTTAAATTTTCATAACTTCTATTATATGCACTTTTTAATCGAACAACCATGTTGATTTCTGAAAACGGTACATGGAGAGTGAAGACAGTGCCATATTTAACAAAATCAATTCACCCGTTTCTATTTTATAGATAGGTAATAAAAAATCTTTCATTATCCACGTTTAAAAACATTACTATTCTTTTCAGCGTGCAGCTGTTGGGTAAAAAAAAGGGTAAAATTTAATCACCAGGTGCAAAAGTGGTACTTTAAGCTTAATTTGGACAGTAAAATAAGCAAATAAATAAATAAAATAAAAATAGAAAGGTTTTACGTGATTGTATAACATTATATGAAATCTGTTCCCACGTCTTGAATCGCTGCTTTTAGTTTTGGTGATTTTTTTTTTTTTTTTTTTTTTTTTTTTTTAACTATTTTGCATTATCTAAATGGTATTTACACTAAATTTTGCTGTGTCACAGAAGTTATGCAATACAGAAATTATGCAATTTAGAATATAGAACTTGTGTCAAAATTTATGCAATTGCAAATGAGAAAATGCAAATGAGAGATGTCACTGCAACCAGAAAATGAAAATGAATTACGGAGTTCAGAGAAACGTTCCTATTTGTTGCAGCAAAATATTTTATTACTATTTAAACAAACTATTGTGCGAAATACATTTGTAGGGGCCTGCGAGGATGAACAAAAAATTTAAAGAAAAAAAAAAGTAAAAACCGTATATTAAGAGAATATATATTAAGGGGTCCGGGACACATTAAAAAAAAAAATATTGAGTTAACATTTTGAATTTTTTTGTGATGGTTAACCATATCATCTATAAACAAAATCACATGATAAAACTTCTCATAACTTAAAAAAAAATTAAATTAAAAATCTATTAAAAAAGTGGGGTAATTTAAAATCATTATAACTCGAAATATTATTTCTAGAATTTCATTTTTTTTTCATTTAAATAAACAGAAATATCTGAATTTAAATTTTGATTCAGTATTTAAAAAAAATATTAATTAAAAAAAAATATTTAAAGTAAAAACTTACAAAAAAAAAATGGTGTAACTTAAAAAAAAAATCATATTTTCAAAAGTAAATATTTTTTTTTTCATATTTGCTGAATCAAAATTAAAGTAAAATAACTGAAAAAGACATGTTCCAAGTTTGAACCATTTATCTTTAACTGTGTTTGACTTATAACGATTTAAAGATGAGAATGCCTAAAAGAACCCATCATGCAGAAAAACGCGAAAACGCTACCATGACAACCACTACTTGAAAGCTAGATTTTTAAAACAAAAAAATAATATATCCTGTTCTATTTAGGATAGAAACATGATTTAAACATCATTTTAAGCGTTTAAAAACAGAGAATTTAATACAATAAAATATTTTTCAAAATTTTCATGATTTTTGTGTCCCGGACCAATTAAATCAATTTCTATGTTTCATTAATCTAACAATTTGGTGTCTAAATTTACAAAGTAATTAATAAAGCTATACTAATTCGGACTGAATCCGCCTTTTTTTTTCTAAAATATACATGCAAATTCATATAATTTTTCTCGCATTCTATCATTAAAAAAGCATAAAATATATGAAATTTATCTAAATGCTTTCTTAAGTGATCCACAAATGAAAAGTAAAAGAAAAAATTGCTTTATTAGCAAATTTCATTTATTCGACCGTGTGACTAATATATATAAATGTATTTTTTTATATTTAAATGATCTCCATATTTGAGGTCATAGATTTATTACGTCAGAAATTTTTTAAATGGAATCGGCTAGATTCGCATGCGGAACTTCCCGTTTTGAAACGGACACGTTACCTCTACACCACTAATGTTTGATATAATTCTCGCAATATTTATTACTTATACTATGTTAATTTTTTCTTGATGATTTGATTTCCCTTTAGAAGTAATCGCAAAATTGCTGGAAAAGGGTTTAAAAAATGAATTATATACCTAAACCTTTGTACGAAAATCTATAACAGTTCTTGCGACAGTGGTCTGTAATGTGTTCGCTAAACGGGAGCTCTATCGGAAGTATTCTTTGTGAGTTATCGTGCTCCCTCACACACACACACCCATACAAATCCTGAATAAAATATTTTATTTACACTATCTGTTCAGAAAGTAAAAAGTTGCGTACCATCTATAACCTGCTAATACCTACCCTAGAAAAATCCATGCGCGCATCTATCTATGTAACCTCAAAAACTCGAAAATCACAATGCACAGTGCTAGAAAATTTGGCACACGGGTTGCTGGTAGGGGGTCCATGAACGATTCGAGCAAACAATTGAAAAAATTTAATTATTTTTATTTTATGTTTTTGACGAATTTTTGCCTTTTTTTAATGTTCAACCAGTAATCGCGCGAGTTCTAACCAGATCTAAATGTTTACTGCAATGTAAGATATACATATTACGTACGCCACGCTGGAATACTAAGAAGCTGTAGTGGGTATTACGATAATTCTTTTACCTCGAATGCAAATAATTAGAGATTATTTAATTGCGCTTACTTATTACCTTCTTTAAAAAATAAAGAAAAACATTTTAGCGGAAACATCAACAAAACTCTTTATTCTATTTATTCCCTTATTCCAAATATATTGTTTTATTGTCTGCTGCCATAGCAATATGATAAATTAAATTTCATAATAAAATGCACAGTAGTAGAAAAACATTTTTCTAAATCGAATAGTTGAACAACTAAACACTTTAATAGGGGAATTTTTATTTCTTATTTAGATATTTTAAAGTTGTTTGTTGTCATATTTATTTTGTGTTTTGGTTTTAGAATTAAATTCATGAACTCCCGTGCGTAGAACGGGTTAAACAGCTACTAAGTATTAAAAAACTGCTAAGATATTTCGTGCTTTTACTTCAAACCAGTGTTTCCCAACCTTTTTTTGACCGCGCCCCACCAAAGCATCTTTAAAATGATGATGCTCCCCTTCTCCTAATACATATAATTCTTATAAAAATTTAAAAGAATGAACTGCTGTTAGAGTAAAAAAAATTTAACATTGATCCTGAAATGTACCGAAGCTAATGGATGAATCAAATATTTCTTATAATCATCTGATACTACTCGTAGTTTAAAATTTCGTTGGCACATAAAGGGTTAAGACAGTCATTTTTAATCTCTTCGCAACGGTCGTCACGTATGCGTGATATATAGAGTGCTCAGAATCCTTGATTAGACCAATCAATAATTTTGAATAAAACATTTTTCTCTTATTTAATTACAGAATTTCTGCGATTAAATGACGCAACAATTTCTAATCAGAATAAAACATGATAAAAGATTTCGTAAAGGAAAGTCGTCAAGTAATTGTTAAATATACCGGGTGATTATAATTAAAGTTACGATTTCAAAAATCGATAATTTTAAAACTACTGGTCAGAATGACTTGATATTTTAGCAGAACAATCGTGAGGCATGGAATTTTGTTTGGTGAAAGAAAAAAAAATAGTTCCAAATTGTGCCGATAGATGGCGTTGTCAGGGTATTGTCAGGGGAAAGACCAAAAATGTATTCTTGAACCCTTTCCGGCGCGGAGTAAATTTGTTTTCAAAATGATGAAATAATAGACTGACACCGGAATTTACAAACGAATCCACTAGTAAAAAGAAACTTGCTTATTTTTCTGGTTCTTAATGAAAGGAAAATTTTAATTAAATACCGGGTGATTATAATTAAAGTTACGATTTCAAAAATCGATAATTTTAATTAAAACTACTGGTCAGATTGACTTGATGTTTTAGCAGAACAATCGTGAGGCAATGGAATTTTGTTTCGCGAAGGAAAAAAAAAAGTTTCAAAATGTGCCCATAGATGGCGCTGTCTGGGTTCACATTGTCTGAAGATATGCGAATTACTAATACGTGACATGCGCACCGCAGACATAGCAACCATAAAAATGCAGAGCAGCAGCTCTTTGCCTGAATGCTTCATCATGATTCTGACTATGAAGGATCGCGCTCTGCTCTTGAAGCTTTTTTATAAGACCGATGACTGTGCACTTACAGCTATTAGGAAGTTTCGGACATTAAAATCCATAAAAAAAGGCTCAATAACAACAAATGGTCTGCAAAAAATGATTGCTAAATTCGAAGAGACCGGTTCATTTGACGTTAAACGGGGTAGAGGAAGGAAACCAGTTTCAGCTGCGGCAGTGGAAGATGTAGCTACAGCATTACAGGAACATACTGACAGTGATACTGGAATCAGCAGTGCAAGGGGGATTGGCCGAATGCTGGATATACCGAACAGCACGGTGCGTAAAGTCCTACGGAACGTCTTACGCTGTTATCCGTACAAGATAACTCATGTGCAACAGTTGCTACCTGCTGACCTGGAAGCACGTCAATCTTTTGCACTAAAATTTCTTGCCCGGATGGAAGTGGACAACGGATGGCCATGGAACATTCTGTGGTCTGACGAAGCCCACTTTCATTTGCAAGGTTCTGTAAATACGCAAAATTGCAGGCTATGGGCGACCGAGAATCCGTCCCAGCTACAGCCATTACCTCTTCAGTCTGAAAAGGTCACTGTGTGGTGCGAAATAACGGCAGCGTTTATCGTCGGTCCATTTTTCTTCGAGGAGATCACACCTGCGGGTCCCGTTACCTGCACAGTTACTGGCAAGCGGTATGAAGCACTTTTGCGTAACCATGTTCTTCCGGCACTTCAACAGCGTCAGTGTGTGGATCGCATAATATTCATGCAAGATGGCGCTCCTCCGCACATTGCTACTACTGTGAAGCAGCTACTGAGTGATAATTTCGGAGATGATAGGATCATAAGCCGCCATTTTCCAACAACGTGGCCGCCACGTTCCCCCGACTTAAACCCGTGTGATTTCTGGCATTGGGGGTACCTGAAGAATGTTGTTTATAGCGAGCATTCAGAATCTAGCCGACTTGAAGGCAAGCATCACACAACACACCCATTGCATTAGTACAGATACCCAACGATCTGTTGTGGAGCATGCCGTTTTGCGCTTCCAATTAGTAGCGGAACAAGGCGGAGGGCATATTGAGCAACTTATGCCTTAATAATCAGTAAGGTGTTTGTTCCATGAAGCTTTTTTTTTTTTCATTTTTTGTCATTATCGCTGTCGTCGCTGTAAACACGTAGTCTTGTCTTTTCGCTAATAAATTTTTAGTAAATCTCTGAACTCTATTTTTTTCCTTTTGGCAACATCATTCCTATGTTTAACCCTTTAACAGGCGGTGGTCACAAAAAAGGACACCCAATTTTAATTCTAAAACTGACAAACGGCACCAAGAATATTTAATTAAAATTTTCCTTTCATTAAGAACCAGAAAATAAGCAAGTTTCTTTTTACTAATGGATTCGTTTGTAAATTCCGGTGTCAGTCTATTATTTCATCATTTTGCAAACAAATTTACACCGCGCCGAAAGGGTTCAAGAATACATTTTTGGTCTTTCCCCTGACATTACCCTGACAACGCCATCTATCGGCACAATTTGGAATTATTTTTTTTCCTTCGCCAACAAAATTCCATTGCCTCACGATTGTTCTGCTAAAATATCAAGTCATTCTGACCAGTAGTTTTAAAATTATCGATTTTTGAAATCGTAACTTTAATTATAATCACCCGGTATATTCTTGAATAGTTTCATGTGTAAAATTGATTTTTAGATGACATATTGCAGTGCAACTCATTCGATAAATAGTCGAAAAAAATGTTTAAAATTCTAAAATACTTATATATCAGAAAAATTATAAAGAATTTTTAAATACTTAAAAAGGTGCCTAAATATCTTTAAAAGTTTTTTTTATAATTATTCTGGTAGAGTTGTATTTAAAAGTTTTGAATGAACACTTTTAAAAAATTGAATAAAAAACTTATTTTTCTCATTTTTGTATTTTAAATTTGAATGTGTAATTTTTATTTTCAGTCTACAACATTACTATTACATAAGCAATTCAAAGGGTATGGGTTCACACAAATCTGGAATTGCCCCCCTGTGGGGCGTACGCCCCCCGTTGGGAACCACTGCTTTAAACTGTCGCATCTCAAAGAATTTTTTTTTTTCTAATACTACTTCAGCATTTACTACACACAACAAATAGATATTTTTTACGAACTTCTTTATGCTTCTTACAATCAATGCCTAATTAATTGCAATTATCTAGGTTAATTTTTAACACAATTATTCAAATTGGTAAATAAATCATAAGAGTTGTAATTTTCCAACTGGCCGAAAAATGTCCGCAAATTTCGCCGGACATTTTTCGTCCAGATGGAAAATTACAACTCTTGTAATTTATTTATCAATTTGAATAATTGTGTTAAAAATTAATCTAGTGTAATTACGTATCCGGTGTTTATTGGAGTTCCATTACCTGCGACTTATTCTGTGGAGCTGATTCAATTATCTATGACCAGATGCTACGATCAATAAGGTTAGCTGGGTGAATTAGGTCCTCCAGATTCTTCCGGAATAGCTCAGTTAGCAGAGTATTGGCAACTTCAGCCAAGAGGTCCCTGGTTCAAATCCTGGCCCGGACATTTATCGTCCAAAAGGAAAATTACAGCTCTTATAATTGCATTCATATTTCACGTATGATGTCACAACGTGTTAACCCACTTCTGTCACACTGCATCACACTTTATAGATCCTCTTCTCTGTTTCTTTAAATATTACGTAATTAATGGATGACTCCTTTTAATACTTTTTTATCCTCATACTTAGCATGCTGTAATCAATGCTTTACTGCTATACTTCCATACATACTTTCTTACATACATTCATCTTGCATATTTACAATACATCTGACTATACATAAAAAACAAACATTATATATACTTTGTACAAGAATGATTTTTTTAAACTGAAGCGGATCACCATCTCGCTAATCAGGAATTTTACAATCGAAGAAGTTTCAATAATGGATGTGTCTTATAGATTTAGATAACATCACTTTTTCAACATATGAAAATAGTAATAACTCTGTCGCTAATGAGAAATCTTTCGCTCAGCGAAGTTTCCATAATGGAAAGTGTCTAATATGTTTAGGTAACATTATTTTTTAAGTTTAATGCTGTCGCTAAGGAGGAATCTTTCAATCGAGGAAGTTTCCATAATGGAAGTGTCTTATAGTTCTAGGTAACACGATTCTTTCACCAAATGAAAATAGTAATAACTCTATCACTAATGAGGAATCTTTCGGTCGAGGAGTTTCCATAATGGAAGTATCTTATAGTTCTAGGTAACGCTATTCTTTCATCCAATGAAAATAGTAATCACTCTGTCGCTAATGAAGAATCTTTCACTCCTGGAAGTTTCCATAATGGAAGTATCTTATAGTTCTAGGTAACACTATTCTTTCTCCAAATGAAAATAGTAATAACTCTGTCGCTAATGAGGAATATTTCAATCGAGGAAGTTTCCATAATAAAAGTATCTGATAGTTTTATGTAACATTATTCTTTCACCAAATGAAAATATTAATAACTCTGTCGCTATATTGAACAGTATTTCAATTGTGGAAGATTCCATAATGGAAGTGTCTTATAATTTTAGGTAACATTACTTCCTCTGTCGTTAATAACGACAACAACAACAATAGTATGTTGTTATTTGGTGTATCTAAATTTTGGCAAATTATTTAATCATAATCTGCAAAATATTTCTGTATGTGCAAAATTCGCCTGTGCAAATTAAAAATACATTAAGAATAAAATAAGGAAAATTACATGCCAAACATAATGAAGCATAAATCAGAATCAGAATCAAAGTTCTGAATCAGTAAAAACTAAAATGGTGGTTTCACTTATTTTTATAGGGTGAACATAAGCGTTTCCTCCAGCAGCACAAGTGCCATCACGACTCCTATCAAAAAGCCCTCTCCATGTGCAAAAAGCAAAAAAAAAGGAACAGAAATAATAATATTTGCAGCATAGGAAAAGATATTAAAGTAAGTAGCAATAAAGATAAAGATATGTTATTTATTTATGTTATTGCATTAAAGAAATATATCATTTCCAGTGGGAATGTTGAGACGTGTAGGCTCGTAATATACTGTATGGAATGTTATTTTTTTGTTAGTAAAATGGAATTTTTAAATTTAATTAGCTATTTTTTTTCTTTTCGTTTATTTTGAATAAAAAAGTAAAATGTATTGTTTTCAATTGACTTTAAATAATTAAAACTAAAATAAAGAAGGTACAAAGTATTTTTCTTCGGGGGCGGGGGGGGGGGTTGCCCTCTGCACACCTCTAGAAGACAAATTTTCGTTCTATTTTTTTTTTTTTTTTTTTTTTTTTTACATATTCACATATTTAAAAGTTTTTCTTAAATAACGCTTTCCTGGAAAAAAAAAAAGTTCTAATGATTCATTTTTTTAAAAAAGCAGGTAAAATCTTTAGATTTGTATGCTTAATCTTTCATTATTTGTTAAATTTCTACATTGCTTTGTTTTGATATGTTTAAACATTTTCATGCGTAGTACATTGAGAAAAATGACACTTTCAAATCTGAGTAAATCGATGTTTTCATTTTGTTATGAAACTTTTTGTTTCAAATAGGACGACCCCAATGCTTTCAAGTCTGAAATACCAGAAATACTCAGAATATTGAAACATGGACATATTCAAAACTGAGCACATACAGGTCAGTTCATACTCATTTTTGAAACATGGACATACTCAAAAATGATTAGAATCAGTTCAAACTCATTTTTGAAACATGGGAATACTAAAAAATGAGCACATAGAAGACAGATCATACTAATTTTTGGAACAGGGACATACTCAAATAGAAGCACGTGATGTTTAATTCTTGAGTGTGTGCATGTTTACCGAAATGAGTACATACATGTTTAAAACTTGCGTCATTTTGATTCGGAGCCATTTTGACTATGCGACATACTCGGATTTGAGTATTTTTTGCTCAGTTTTGAGAATGTCGTTGTTAGAGTGTATGTTCTGAAAAACTTCTTAGTATCATCTTGCTTTATATTTAAATTCTCTACTTTAAAAATCGTGGCATTGGCAGCGGATTATAATCACATTTGTTCCAAAATCCTGTCACTCCCTGGATTTCGTTCTGCCGGCACCTATTATTATATTTAAATTAAATGTATCATTATATCGCCTTTACCGCATTTTTACAGTAAAGTAAATGGAAAACGAACTATAAATATTAATAAAATAGTCATGGATGTCCATGCGTAATGCGTGAATATGTCTTTGTCATCAAACATGTTCTGAAATCTAGATGCGATTAGTTTTTAATATTTTGTATGTGGACTTTAAAACAATTTTATTTTTGATGTAAAATTATTTGTCAACCAAATGAAATAGATAAGCAACTATGATAATAATTTTTTAACTCAGTGAAATAAATGAAAGGAATTTTGTTTTAAATATTCAAAAATTGCCGCAAAATATTCTTAAAATATTCAAAATATGTTGCATAATATACACGGGTGATCACAATACCAGGAAAACCAGAAACCGCCTTTTTCAGGTAGTTATATTTACTTTATTGAATCCAACGTTTCGATGCTTAAATAAAGCGACTATTTCCAATAAACAATACTTGTTCTGAAATTATAAATTATAAATAAAAATAATAAAAAAGAATTGAATTATGACCACTCTGATATATTTGTTGTATTAAATAAACTTGACGTAAATCGATTTGGAAAGATAATATAATCGTACCAAGAAAAAAAAATACAATTTTTTTATTGGTCATACTATTTCATTGATATTCATATTTTTATATTCATTGGTCTGTACTATTGTTTATTGCATCATGAGCAATTTAAAGTGTAACACAATTCTGTTACAAAAGTTGTCTTAAATGATGCTTTTGAAAGTAAAAATCAATATCCAAATATGTGAGAAGATTAAAAAAAATCCTACAATTTTTTAAATCACTTATATAGTAAGGTTAATTAAAAAAACACATTAGCTGGTTTTATAAGAGTCAAATATCACCTTATTTCTAAATTAATTTCATTGATCACATTTCTCAAAATTGTCTACATGTCTATACTACACTGTAAAAAAAAATGCAGTAAAATTACGGTCAGAGGCCGGCAGCAGAGATTCCAGTCATACTCCGTAAAAAAAAAAAAATCCATGCCCATCATTTTGTGCAGCCCGTAATTTTACGGGGCAAAGTAATATAGCATTATAATGCACAGGATATATCGCACTTTAAAACCCAATAACACTTTGCTTACTGTTCCGTAGCACGTAGCACGTTAGATAATCATCACAGAATCGCTGTATTGCCGGGTTAAAATTTTCGAAACACGAGTAAAGTGAAGGGTTACACCCTAGCGGAGGACAATATATGGGTTCGTACCGTATTTAACATATGGGCAAGAACTGTAAGAATATGTGGATTGCTTTTATTTTTCGAAGTATCTAAGGGATAAGGCCGCTTATTTAGTGGGTCAGACAGTTTTTCATCAAATAAGGCTGTTGCCCGTGAAAATTGAAGGGCAAACGCTCATAAATTTAGTTTTTTCTGAGAGTGTACTATCCCCAAACATCCAGAGTATACTTTATTACTGTATTTTTGTGATCGTCAAAGACATATAATTAATAATTGACAATTAAAAGACACTGGGTTGTGTAAATTTGAAGAAATCCTTAACTTATAAGGATTAAATATTAATTTACTAAAAAAATATTCCAAGCAGGAGAATATTCTATTAGATAAAATAATTAATACATGATTCACAAAAAAAAAATCAAATTAAAATTTGACAATTAATAAAATTTTATTTACATAAAATATTTGCAAAAGATGCAAAAACATAATGAAAGAAGGGAAATTCGTTTAGTCTTACGTAAGACACTGTTAAAGCTCTTGCTATCAAAGCAGTTAATTTGATCTTCTTCCTTAAAATCATTCTGAACATCTACATTCGTTATCCTTATCATAATTATAATATTAAAACATTAAATTCAAGTACGATCTAGATTAATTAAAATAATAAAACAAGAAAAATAAACTTTAAGACACGCAACACGGGTACCTGTACTTTTTTAAACCATTCGTATTTTGTCGTATATTAAAACAAATTTAAAATAGAAATTTTAAATATATGTTAGTTTACATCTTAACCACTTCTGATAATGTTAGGTTAGTAAACTTACGGTCCATGAATCATCTACAATAATATTAATTTAGTAAATTTACGCTCCACAAATAATTTCTAATAATATATGGTCAATAAACTTGCGGTTCATGAACCATCTTTGATAATATTAGGATAGTAAATTTACGGTCCATGAGCCATCTTTGATAATATTAGGATAGTAAATTTACAGTCCATGGACCATCTTTGATAATATTAGGATAGTGAATTTACTGTCCACGAACCATCTTTAATAGCATTAGGATAGTAAATTTGCAGCCCATGGACCATATTTGATAATATTATATTAGTAAATTTACGGTCCACTAACTATTCCTAAAAATCACTACACTAGTACATTTAGGGTCCTTGAGCCATCTTTGATAATATTAGGATAGTACATTTACGGTCCATGAACCATTTCTATTAATATTATATTAGTAAATTTACGGTCCACCAACTATTCCTAAAAATGGTACAACTAGTAAATTTACAGTTTGTTGACATTAATGCAACTTACGATTTGCTGAGCTTATGTTAAAGTTATGATTCACATCTGTAAAGTTATGGTCTGTTGCTTGGTTACTCCGCTGCTGGTTTGTGAACCATAATCTGACTATGAAAATGTTTACAGTGTACAATAAGTATGTTTCAACGTTATATTTGAATAAAATATAAATTTATTACCTTTGGGTTTGCTGAGGGCACGCATCGTCACTCATCACGATAAGGTTATTGGAACTCTAGTCATCATGGTAAAGAATTTGACCTCCTCTAATGCGACAAACACGTTCTTCTTTAGGAACTCGATGTAAATGATGGTTTATGGGTCCACTGAGAGAAAAGAGGGCCCAATAACATCGCTCTTCGAATATGAGACTGTCATGTCAAAAAATGCGTATTCTCTACCTCCATATTTCATGAAATAAAAAAACTGTAATCCAGTTGGGATTACCATTCAAGTCAAATCCTCTCTCAGTATCATATTTTTTTTCTCTTCATTTCATAGTTTCTCGTATTCGTATTAGTGCTGAAACTGCATTTAAAACTTTTCCAAGAGCGTGAGAAAAGTCCCCTCTGACGATCATTGGTGATCTTCATACGCCCTCTCGATGCTGGATGATGGGCTTCCCTCCCCATTACTCTTCCGGTGACTGAAGCTGTTGACTATATGAGTATTGTGCCCTAAGACTTACAGCTCGAGCATCCGGCACCGATGAAAATAAAATTATTTTCCCCTATACATTACATTTCCATAGAAAACGCTATTACCATACAGAACATTAATACATAACAGATCAGACATACAAAATTTCCTAAATATATAATACTCATAATTCTCAATAATCTGTATTAAAAATAATTCTGCTTTCTATGCAATGATATTGCTCATTAAAAATTCAATTACGCTGCTTTCTCATTATCAGAAAGAATACTGAAAGAGAAGAGAAAAGTAAGATTTCTCTTTAGAAGTTTCCAATACTTTTAATGTAAAACTAATAATATCTGGAATATGAGTGTTTGAAAGATGCACAAATCATATATTCTAATACGAGCAAATCTTGTGTGTTGTTATATATATAAATATATATATATATGCAAATTTTATCTTGAAAACGGCTCTAACGATTTTGACGAAATTTTGTATCCTACCGTTTTGAGACACCAGAAAACTATTGGGCTAGGTCACATGGTCGAGAAAATTCGATTAGTGGGTCATTTTGGGTCATGGTCTAGCTAATTGTGTCTAAAAAACGGTTCAAACGATTTTGACGAAATTTTGTGTCCGACCATTTTCGGGCACGAGAAGACTATTGGGCTGGGCCACATGTTCGAGAACTTTCGATTAGTGGGTCATTTTTGGGTCAACGCGGGTGAAATTAATTTTATCTAAAAAACGGCTCTAACGATTTTGAGTAAATTTTGTGTCCTACGAGTTTCGAGCACGATAAAATCATTGGGCTAGGTCACATGTCCGAGAAAATTCAATTAGTGGGTCATTTCTGGGTCATTGTGGGTCAAGATCTAAAAAGCGGCTCACTTTACACTAAATTTTGCATCCAATGGTTTTCGGGCACGAGAAGACTGTTGGGCTAGGTCACATGTTCGAGAAAATTCAATTAGTGGGTCATTTTGGGTCATGGTCCAGCTAATTGTATCTAAAAAACGGTTCAAATGATTTTGACGAAATTTTGAATCCGACTATTTTCGGGCACGAGAAGAGTATTGGGCTGGGTCACATGTTCGAGAACTTTCGATTAGTGGGTCATTTTTGGGTCAAATCGGGTCAAATTAAGTTTATCTAAAAAACGGCTCTAACGATTTTGATTAAATTTTGTATCCTACGAGTTTCGGGCACGCGAAAATCATTGGACTAGGCCACGTGTTCGAGAAAATTCGATTAGTGGGTCATTTCTGGGTCATTGTGGGTCAAGATCTAAAAAGCGGCTCGATTTACATTAAATTTTGCGTCCAACGGTTTTCGAGCAAGAGAAGACTGTTGGGCTAGGTTACATGTTCGAGAAAATTCAATTAGTGAGTCATTTTGGTCATGGGTCATTATGGGTCAAGCTATTTTATCGTAAAACGGTTCAGAGGATTTGAAATAAATTTAGCAACCTACAGGTTTAGGGAACAAGAATACTATTAGGCTAAGTCACATGTTCGAGAAATATCGATTAGTGGGTCATTTTGGTCATGGGTCATTATGGGTCAAGCTATTTTATCTTAAAAACCTCTCAGACTATTTACACTAAATTTTGCATCCTATGGTTTTCGGGCACGAGAAGACTGTTGGGCTATGTCACATGTTCGAGAAAATTCAATTAGTGGGTCATTTTGGTCATGGGTCATGATATTTGAACTCAAATTTAATTTTGACCGAGCATAGCTCGGTCTTCCCTGCTCGTAACTTTTAAAGCATTATAGCATGCGTTTTCAAAGGCGCACGCATGAAAACGCGTGCCGAAGTACTTTAAAACCTATTTTTACACCTACTATTTCAATGTAAAACCAATATTTGTATAATAGTGGCATTTCATTGCAAATGTTTCCAATTTAAATCTAACATTTAACCCATATTGGTATGTGAAGTATATTTGCGATGGTTTCAATATTTTTGCAATATTGGACAGCAATGTAACCAATATGACCAGTACTGATTTACAAATAAGGTTTACAATATGCGGTTCAAATACAAGCAGTGTATAGTAAATTTAATTTTCTTTACTAATTTCGCTATGTGTTTATTTGTCTGTTATAGAATTGGTTTACAAATATAAGCTTAATTAAAATTGCTTCAATTTTGAATAAAGTATTTAAATAAATATTAAGTAAATAAAGTGTTTTTAAATAACTTGCTTCAATAAAGAAAATTAAAACTGTTCCATTTATACCTTTCTGTTTTAACTTTAAGCAACTGCATGCCATGGAGGATGAAAAAAAGAAATTAGATGGATTTTGTGAAGAAAGCTTGAAGCAGGTAAGAATTATCCTTTAAAAACTATTTTTATATCTTCAGTAAAACAGCCAAAATCAATATCGTGAAAATCCGGAAAAAAATTGAAACAATCCACAGATCAGAGAACGGGAAATATCTGCTCCTGTTTATCTAATAATATCCGATAGTAACGAAATAACACAAATATTACCCTAGTCTGTTACATAAATATCAATATACATTTGTTATCATTTCCTGCTCTTACGCCGTAAATAACCGATTTTTATATCCCGTTGCTCTGTTTTTATTTCCAGGCCATCACCCAGGAGCGGAGGCGGTATGGTTTTGTTCTGGAACGCCAGTGCTCTCTCGCCAAACACTACTTGGCCTACCATACAAAGGTAAATATTTGAGATATTCCTTTCTTTACACGTGCCTGAAGTTACAAATTGATTTTATTTGGTTGAATCTCATGAATTTTGCAAAGGAAATATTTTGAAGTTGCATTTATTGTGTTTTCTTTGCATATAGATTAAATTCTGTCACAGGCATTAAAAATCAATTAGCAGTTACATTTAATATAATTTATTTCGTTAAATTACTTCTAATGTCGTCTACTTTGCTGTTACTTTTTTTAAATATTATACTTTGTTGAAGGAACAAAACCAAAAATTAATATCAACTGCCGCAGACAGAAAAAAATAGTTACCAATAAATCAGAAGGTCGGAGATCTCAACGTCAGAGTTGCATGTCTGATTTATTGTATATCGTTATCTAATATTCTACAATAATAAAAAAAAAATTAAGTTATATATATTTATGAACAGATCGAATTTATCTCACATTCAAAAGAGACATATTTTAAGAAATGTTAAATATTAAATTAAATTTAGTGAAATGGTGTTCTTGAACTGCTTATTCTCGTAATTTTCTTAAAAAATAAAAGTATATTTCACAGGGATGCTCTGCTCCCCTAAAACCCTCGTAGCCTCATTTATTTTTACATTAGCGATTCCCTATAATTGTGCTATATCTTGATTGTAGTATATGTTGTATTTCATTTTATACTGTGCTTTTATTAGGATAAACATAAGTTCGGACAGAGATTTTATGCTAACATCAATACTTACTTTACTTCCAAACATGAAACGGCTGCATCTGAATAAAATGTCACGTAAGAAAGGCACTTATGAAAATGCAAACTGAATTTAGTATACTTATATCTAATTAAGAAATCTAAGGATTTTTCAGTTTTTCATGTGGGAAAAATAGTTTCGGTAAGCATTCTATAACATTTAAACGCTACATCCCAAACGTATTTCGTTACTAAATCCAATCTATTTCATACTAAAATTCCCGCAAAAGGGCATGTTAGAAAACCGTTAAACCTATGGGGTAATTGTTTATAATTGTGTCCACTGCCAATTCACGATTTTAGCTAACATGATTTGGCGCTATAAAGTGGTTTTTGTGACAGTCTTTTAACAGTATCCAAATACAATTTAAAGCGTGATGTTATCATCATTCATATTTGACGAAAAAACAACTGTAGACCCGTTTGCAAAATATTCGCTGTTATTTCCCTCATCCAGAATTACTATTTAACCTGTCGTAATCCTTTCGTCAAGGGAACTGCTAGAGAAAAAAGGAAATATGTATGGTGGCAAATATATAAAGCGATTATACAAAATGTTTTATATTTTTCGAACAGATGTACAGGGTTATTCTAAATGATGGACCCATTTTCAAAAAATTGTATTTATTAAAGTACAAATCCAAAATGAACAATCCTTATACCAATGAAAAGAGGAACTTTCAAAGTTTTTTTTAAGACATTATAAATGTTCAATGTGTCCACCGTTTGCTCACTTCTTGCGAACTCAAGAACGCAGAAAACCTTGTGCCCCACAGTAGCCATCTCACTCACAACTGACAGTGAAATGAAATCGTGGCCTATTGTCGCGCAACCACTACCGGCCGTCTCTGGAACCATCACCGCTTTGAAAGCCGTGCACTCAGTAACAGCAGATACGCTTTCTCGTGTGTGGGACGAGTTTGGCTATCGCGCAGATGTTTGCCGTGCAGCAAACGGTGGACACATTAAACATTTATAATGTCTTAAAAAAAAACTTTGAAACTTCCTCTTTTCATTGGTATAAAGATAGTTCATTTTGGATTTGTACTTTAATAAATAAATTTTTTTAAAAATGGGTCCATCATTTTGAATAACCCTGTATACAATTTCATCAAAACTTAAACACACAAAAAAAAATCTGACAAATATATTGACAAAATTTCAAGCTAATCGGAATAATTTAAGATTCGTATTTTCAAATGTCAA
Organism: Maratus michaelseni; assembly: GCA_963931845.1. Taxonomy (NCBI): domain Eukaryota; kingdom Metazoa; phylum Arthropoda; class Arachnida; order Araneae; family Salticidae; genus Maratus; species Maratus michaelseni. Next base: position 454,504,372 of record OZ007589.1, on the reverse strand, counting down.
CATCCATAATTTTACGTTTAAATCAATTATCAAAAAGTGCCATTTTCTTTTCAATGAAAGGTAAAATTTGAAAATCATGTGAATTCCCACAGAAAAGCACATTATGACGTAAAAGAAAATACTCTATATCTTACGAATCTTATACAACGAATCAACCAAATTTACCGTTGTAGAAAGTTTAATGAACGTATATAATTAAGAAAATATTTAATTTTATATAGTTTAATGCAAGATTTTCTCTTTCACTTTATTTACAAATCCCTGTACAAAAAAGCCCAGTAAAAAATTACTAACAGTACAAAGGTTTGTTCATTACTAAAGATATTATTTTCTCTTTATTGAACAAAAAAGATACAACATAGAATTTATTTTTGAAAACATACCGTACAAAATAGATTATGGCTTTAGAAACATTTTAACGTGTAATGGGTAATTTCTTTAAGAAGTTAATATCTATTTAAACGCAAATAACTTTTTAAGTGAGTAAAAATATTAGTAAAAACTGATTAGAGTAGTAATTATTATTTATTACTGATTAGTAATAACTGATTTTGGTGAAAAATGTGCGAGATGAAAATATTCCATTCTCATAGGAAATGAAATTATGATAGCAATTTTTACTAAAAGATTATTAATGTTTGAAGCGTTTTTGTAAAAAAAATACAATGATTTTCGAATTCGAAAATTTAACTATAAAGTCAGCTTTGAATGAAATTTTAAGAAAATTAGATTTAAATTTTTTTAATTAATTTATATTAAAAGAAAAATTTTAATAATTTTTAATTTTAAATGTTATTGAATAATCGTTATTTTTTTATTCAGTTGACTGACTAGTTTTTATAAGAGAAATTGCTCGCTTTAATTTTACAATTGAATAAAAATTAGTCCCTTGATTATTATTATTTAATATTTGCTGTTTAAAATTGTATCGAATATTTAAAAACAATTTTCCTGCATTTTAAGATGCATTGAATTAATAATTTAACAAAATTTTGCGTCATTACTCTAAATTTAAATTTTGGAAATATGTAGTAACTACTGCTCTTCCATAGTATTCAAAAATTTTTAATTGCTTAAAAGGCGTATAGCCAACATAGTGAAAAAGTACCCAAGCCGGGACTCGAACCCGGGTCATCAGTATAGCACACTGACGTTCTACCCACTGAGCCACTTGGGAACGATACTCAGCCTGGAACTTTCTCACTATAACATGTTGCCAAGGCTGCAAACGCAGCACAAGATGGAATATTTTTCCGTCAGCAGTTGCAAGATGCAATATTTTTCAGTTAAGGGAATCTTGTGCTGCGTTTGTAGCCTTGCCAACATGTTATAGTGAGAAAGTTCCACGCTGAGTATCGTTTTCAAGGAGTTCAGTGGGTAGAACGTCAGTGCGCTATACTGATGACCCGGGTTAGAGTCCCAGATTGGGAATTTTCTCACTATGTTGGCTATACGCCTTTTAAGCAATTAAAAAAAATGAATATTATGAATACAAGGCGTGAGAAATTTTCTATGGAAAATTTTCCAAGTATTAAATATAGGTTTACTGCTCTTCCATTTTACAGTTAAATTGTTGGTACGCTTAAAGAATATTTTTGATGAAAAGCAACTTTAGTGAAGCATTTAGATAAAATTAGAAATAGTATGTCTGAAAGAATGATATATATTTCATCGATAATGACAACATTTATGTAATATTGGCATTGCATTGTAAAATTTTCAGTATAAAACCAAAAATAGAATATTAATACAATGTTGAGTCCATATTATGTTGGTACTGTTAATGAATTGAGATTGGAAGAGAAAGTATTTAACAAAATATATTTATATTCTGGTAAATCAAAAATAGGATATTGAGGAAATGCTGATACAATACTGTTTTGGTACTGCTAAATAATTAAGAATGAAAGAAAAGCCTGTTTAACAGAACACCTTAACTTTCTTATTGAGCAACATACTTAGGTTTCTGAATTTTCCCTCAGAAGTAATTTTTTATAATTTTCTTGTTGAATACTTTATGGAAAGCTCATGAATGGTAGATTTTTAGTTCTGTATTCTAGTTGATAAATTTAAAAGTGAAACAATGGAAAGCTTCTTGAATGTCGCCACTGGACTGCGAAAAGTAAAAAAGTAATCATAGATAAATTTTCAACTTAACAATTTATTATACATTTTACAAGGAAAAATCTTCTTTGGTCTCATTAAATAAGTAAATAAATAAACAAAACTAAAAATGAATAGATAAATCAAAGAATACATCTATAATTTCAGATACAATTAATGAGGTACAATTAATCTCTCTTTCTAAGGTGGGGGAGAACAAGAGTATACTATGAGTTATGAATTGACAATTAATTGCTCCAGAAACTATAGACATATATTCTTTGATGTTTTTTCAGAAGTTCAAATAAGGGTTTTCGCTTAATCATGACAATTTATATGAAAACGGAACAATTCTTTAGTTTTACTAACACAACAAGGCAGAACTAACACTCGTGAACAACATACAATTTATTTTAAAAGAAAAACAAGTCTAGTATGCTTAACTTGATTTTATTATTAAAAACAAATTGTAACTTGTTTACATCTGTTAGTTATTATACATTAGTAAATGTGAATCTTCTTTACTTTGGCATTATTCTACACGCGAATTATGATGTATTTAAACAGGTAATTGGATATTGAAATATTTACATTTCTTGGCTTCCAATAAAGTTGTTTTAGATACATGACATCGATTTATATTAAATAGAGAAGACAGTAACGTTTTGCAATTGACCGGAATGTAACAAGAAGTGCAATGACAAGAAATGTAAATCTTTCAATATCCAATTATCGAGAGATAGTTTTCGCTATCTCTCGGAGTTTTTGAGATAAAAGGTTCATAACTTCCAAATTTTGCTACGAGGGGCACTGCAGTCACTCCCCTATGGTAGCGCACACTGTTCAAAATTTGCAGCAAACTGTCCAGTCATTTGACCGTTTTTATAGAAAAGGGTTACATAAGCGTAATTTAACTCTATTCTGACCATATTTTTGCCCATATTATGGTCAGTATAGAGTAAAATTACGGTTTTGTAACCCTTTTTTATAAAACGGTCAAATGACTAGACAGTTTGCTGCAAATTTTTAACAGTGCATAGTCAATTTACTACAGACAAACACTTGTTCCACGCCACTACATTTAGCCTTTCAAAAAGATTTAAGTATATCCGGACATTACTTTGAAACCTGTATATTGTGTGAACCTAATTTTGTTATACGGTTTTAAAAAACAAAATTTAATTCAGGTAAAATACATAAGTGTATTAAAATTGAAATAAATATTACAATGCAAGATTTTGTTCGTAGAATACATACAGCAATAAAAATCCTCATTAGCTACTAAATAATTGTCCTCTTTTATTTCCTCTTGAAACCAATATTGACACAGAAATAAACTCAAAATTGATCGTTTCAAAGCTGTATTTGTAGACAGATTTTATTACGGTTTATTGGGAAAACCGGAAGAGAATAAATCGGAATCAATCGTCTAAGAGGTCAAAAATCGTTAAATCTTTCACCAAATCTAGAATGTTTGTTGAGAGTTTACTGACAACATCTTTTACGATTCTCTTTTATGTGCTATTAAATCGATCGAAGTAGATTGGTTTATTGTTTACCAAAATACTAAATGTCTCTCTAAATAAACGGAAAGAGTTTTATGTATTTATACGAATCAGAAAAATGCTTTATTAATAATCGTTTAATACCGCCCTGTCACTATCTTCAAAATATTAAGTTCTGTATATTATTTATTTTTACTCATTGCAATTACACTGCTTTTTTTAAAAAGTAGATTCATATTATTCAGATAAAATTATCTGAATAAATAACGTAATTTTTAGATAAAAATATCGTTTAACTTCAACAATACACCAATAAAATAATATTAAAAAAAAAATTGCAAATAACTGTGGTTTTAGCCATAATAAACTATAAATAAAGTATTCTAAAAAAATTAAGAATGATTTTAACCAATTCCTTCTTCTATTTTTTCATTAACCAATTTTATCAACACAAAAACGATTATCAGTTAAATACGTTGTTTGCTTTGATTAAATTTAGAACAAAATCTATTAATAAATTTAAAAAATATATTAAAATATAAACTGTGGACGAAAGAAAAAAAAGTGCACTGCGATGCAAAAAATAAAATAAAATAAAATAAAATAAAAATAAAAAATTAATAAAAATGTTCATAATTTTTTCAATCAGCTCATTTTATAATTTATCGCTAAACATTTTTATTAATATTAATGAGTGCTCTTAAAAAAATGTTTAGTAGAATTTTTAGTTTGACTGAAGAAAATCATCATTTTGGTGGTCTAACTTTGAATGATTTCTGCTCATAGTAAATATCAACATCGTTATTGTCAGCCAATTAGACAATTAACGTAAAATATTGCATAAATATCTGCAATATTTTTGAAAACTTATGTTTATCGAGAATTTCGAAATTTTATTTTATTTTAATTTTCTATCATTTGATTTCTAAAATATTTAGGGGTATGTGTACCCCTCCATCCTCCCCCATAAAAAATCCTTTAATTAATATAAATAATAGTAATTTTCTTCAAATATTTTCAAACATTATTTGACAACTGCTATTTAACTTTCATTTACATATTAAAGATCTAAAAAACCATAAAATAATTAGATTTTTTGATTAAAATAGGCTAAAAAATAAATAGCATGGCAGCATTGGTGACTATTTCGAATATGCAAACATTAATTAACTGCTGAATCCTGACATATAACTATTTTTGACTTATATATAACGATATCCTTACCTGCTCTAATAGTTCATTCTTTTAAACATGAAGTATCGCAAAATATTACGAGTTATAATAATAGATGATCTGAAGTAGCTGTTCACGTATACAATGGTTGTTTACACAATTTATCAAATAGTGACACTAGATACACAAACAGGGTTATAAATCAGGTATTCTAAACTCATCGAATAATTGACAGTGAAACGCTTGTTCCGCTCCTGAATGATAGCTTTGAAGGCCGCTGATGTTATCAACACCGTTCAACCAATGCTGATCATTATTGAGATAAGTTTGGGAGATGAAAAATAAATGTGTTTGTGGATGTTTGGGGATATATTTAGAAATTCTAAAGAGCCGTGTTTACAGTTTTAGAAGAGTTATTAAGGGGTCTCAGGACTCTTAAAATTGGAAAAGTGAAAATAAATAACCATTATTAACATTTAATATCTTTAAATGTATATGATTTAAAAACACGATTTTTATTGGGATGAAAAGATATAAGCGTGTTCTTTCATTTCGCATATTTAAAAAATTACAAGATGCAGAATTAATATTTATAGGAGACTTCAAACTGTCAGACATTTGTCGAGCACAAAATTGACATGACAGCTTACGCGCGCGATTACAAAATAGTTTTTGCATCTAGAATAAAAATTTTGGAGCCTAGTTATACTTCATATTTTAATAATTACATTGAACCTAAATAAATTTGTATTTAAAGAATTTTTATATTTTTAATGCAAAGTTGTATTGAGCTAATACAATTTTGGTAAATTTTCCACATTATAACCACTTAAAAAATACATATTTTTTTAATAATAAAAATGAAATTTTAGGTTAAATTTATATAGACTAACATGACACGTATTTTTGAACATTTCATGAAAAAATATTGATAAGTTTTTGAGATATCATGCGCGTTATGCCACAAAACATCATTTTGAGAAAAATGATGTTTTGTGTCAGCTTTGAGTGGATATAATTCTAAAAGCCCTGACGTCTATTCTAATGAGAATTTCAAGAAAACATTTACACTAAAATGTTCAGAAATGATAGGCGTTTAATATATAAAAAAATTAAAAATTCGAAAATTTCGAAGGCTTAAGAGTCCTGAGACCCCTTAACTTTCACAAATGTAACTCATTTTTTTTTCGGAATATCTTAAAGATAGGATAATGCAACACGTAATGTAATCATTTTGCAGGTTTTCTACTTTAAACAGAAATTAATTAAATTCAATGCACCTTCTAAAAATATTTATGTTTTTAGTTTGATTAGTAGAAATTGCTATGTAATTAGGAATGTGCATAATTACTGACATTTTAATCATATATTCTAATACGAGCAAATCGGGTGTGTGGTTTATATATATATATATGCAAAATCTATCTTAAAAACGGCTGAAACGATTTTGACGAAATTTTGTGTCCTACCGTTTTGGGGCATCAGAAAACCATTGGGCTAGGTCACGTGTTCAAGAAAATTCGATTAGTGGGTCATTTTGGGTCATGGTCTAGCTAATTGTATCTAAAAAAACGGTTCAAACGCAGTGTTGAATTCAGACACTTTTCTCCGGGAGGGATTTATGTGGCTCCGGGGGGGACATTATAGAGTTCCGGGGGGGAAATTACACATTTTGACCATTGAAAACATAAAATTTCAAATCTTCCGGGGGGGACATTTCAATGCTCCGGGGGGGACATTCCCCCCCGGGCCACCCCCTGGATACGATTTTGACGAAATTTTGTATCCGACCATTTTCGGGCACGAGAAGACTATTGGGCTGGGTCACATGTCCGAGAACTTTCGATTAGTGGGTAATTTTTGGGTCAAAGCGGGTCAAATTAATTTTATCTAAAAAACGGCTCTAACGATTTTGTTTAAATTTTGTATCCTACGAGTTCCGGGCACGCGAAAATCATTGGGCTAGGTCGCATGTTCGAGAAAATTCGATTAGTGGGTCATTTCTGGGTCATTGTGGGTCAAGATCTAAAAAGCGGCTCAATTTACACTAAATTTTGCATCCAATGGTTTTCGAGCACGAGAAGACTGCTGGGCTAGGTCACATGTTCGAGAAAATTCAATTAGTGGGTCATTTTGGTCATGGGTCATTACAGGTCAAGCTATTTTATTTTAAAAACGGTTCAGAGGATTTGAAATACATTTAGCACCCTACAGATTTAGCGAACAAGAAGACTATTAGGCTAGGTCACATGTTCGAGAAATTTAGATTAGTGGGTCATTTTGATCATGGGTCATTATGGGTCAAGCTATTTTATCTTAAAAACGGCTCAGACTATTTACACTAAATTTTGCATCCTATGGTTTTCGGGCACGAGAAGACTGTTGGGCTAAGTCACATGTTCGAGAAAATTCAATTAGTGGGTCATTTTGGTCATGGGTCATGATATTTGAACTCAAATTTAATTTTGACCGAGCATAGCTCTGTCTTCCCTGCTCGTCAATAATAATGAGATATAACTTTTAAAACGTTTGAAAATGGAAAAGGTCGGAAGATATGAGAACCAAATCGGATAAGCCAATCGGTTGAACCAGATAAGCTATACCATTTCGAAAATAACATCGGAAGATATTTGGGAAAATAAATGCTTCTCATATTTGTATATTGCAACTCATAAAAATAATAATTAATTATTGATTGATAACACGGTGCAAGAATGAAATTTCTTCTGAAGTGAAAGTCTGCAATTCTGTATACATTTACCCCTATGTAAAAACTTCATTTGAGTTTGTTTTTGAGTTTCAGAAGTTCAAATTTAAAAAAAATTCCAAAAGGTATATTATTTGAAATTAATATTAAAAAAAAATTGAATTATAACATACAATTTTTTTAAAAATCAGAATTCGATTTTTAGAAGCTTTAAATATGAGAATCCGAAATTATAGCTCATTCCGAATATTAGTTTTAAGTAATAAAATAAAAAAATCCAAATATGATGTCAAAATTGGGTGGTCATATTGAAAATTTCAAAATTTGTTACAATTTTAATATAGAGACGGCCTTTATACTTTTTAAAAAACATAATAGAAGCCATAATTCCCTATGGAATGACTATTTTCGTTTTTCTCTGACACTATTTAGCAATTAAAAAAATATGGGGTGTTCTGTCTTTTTTGACGACTGTACATATCTTATAGCTAAATTTAATTGAAATGTAGAAAAAAAGAGTGTTATACTACAATTTTAATTGTAGAATGGTAATAGTTATTGTTTTTGATAAATTTATTTGCATTTATTGTTTCTGATTGTATTTATTAACAAAGAAGTTTAATTTGACACACGAAATATATAGAGAGTTAAGGCATACATATACAAAAGCCCCAAAACAAAAACAGAAACCCAACCAAATTCACTTTTTTTATGGTCATATTCATGTTCAGCGCATCTAATTCCTTGAGAATCAAGTATCAAGTTTTTAAAAAATATATATATCGGTACCATTACTTCATGGATATTTGTTGCACAGTATAAAATGAATTAAGTGTACTTTTTATTTATTTACTTTGTGAAGTTTACCACAGCGTGCATTTTTCATTTACTGGATGTAGTTTAATAAGAATCAACTACACGACAAAAATTAACAGAGTAACCGAAAAAAAATACATGAAAGTTTTTAGTTGAACTCTATAATTGCGTAAATTAAACCAATTGTTTGAACAGAATAATTTTTTAGATTCTATAGAAAGTTTAAGAAAAATGTGCAGTTATTCTTACGGCAAAAGGTCTGCCGTATTATTAGTATTTTTGTTTTGTTTACTTACTTACTGACTTACTTATTTATCCTTTCTCTCTTTCACACACACACCTATATATATATCTATACTAATATTATAAAGGAGTAAAGATTGTTTGTTTGTTTGTTTGTACTCTGGAACTATCGAACCGATTTCAAAAGTGATGGTGGCAAATTGATGGTGACAACCCCTGCTCCTACATAGGCTATATTTTATGTCGGTGCCACTAACACCAGGGGGGAGGGGTGCAGGAGCGAAAAACTTTCTAAAATTGCGATTTTTTGTATACGAAAGGAGCTAGAAATTTGAAATTGTAGCTACTTATAAGATGTAAATGCTCTCTAGGAACAAATTAAAAAAAAATTCGAAATTTAAAAGGGTGAAATGAGCGAAAAGCGTTCTAAAAACATTCTAAATTACAATTTCTATGGAATCTCTAGAACTACCAAACCGATTTCAAAAGTGATGGTGGCAAATTGATTGTGACAACCCCTGCTCCAACATAGGCTATATTTTATGTCGATGCCACTAACCCCAAGGGGGTGCAAGAGCGAAAAACGTTCTAAAATTGTGATTTTTTTTTAATACTGAAGGAGCTAGAAATTTGAAATTTGGCATTGTAGTTACTTATAAGATGTAAATGCTCTCTAAGAACAAAATAAAAAAAAATCAAAATTTAAAAGGTGAAATAAGCGAAAAGCGTTCTAAAAACATTCTAAAATACAATTTCTATGGAATCTCTGGAACTACAGAACCGATTTCAAAAGTAATGGTTGCAAATTGATGGTGACAATCCCTACTCCAACATAGGCTATATTTTATGTCGGTGCCACTAACCCCAATGGGATGCAGGAGCGAAAAATTTGCGAAAATTGAGTCTTTTTTATACTGAAGGAGCTAGAAATTTGAAATTTGGCATTGTAGTTACTTATAAGATGTAAATGCTCTCTAAGAAGAATAATTTAAAAGGGTGAAATGAGAGAAAAGCGTTCTAAAATCATTCTAAATTGCAATTTCTATGGAATCTCTGGAGCTACAGAACCGATTTCAAAAGTGATGGTGGCAAATTGATGGTGACAATCCCTGCTTCAACAGCCTCTTTAATAAAAAGCTATCCGATGCTGAAGACTGGGTTTTTCGCTAATTGTTGCCACAGATTAATCTCGGAAAATGAAACCTTTGAAGTTACTGAAAAAAATAATAGCCTGAAAAGTATTTGTCAGAAAATTGTTAGACAAACCACATTGGAAAGGTAAAAAATTGTATTTTTCTTGATATATATATTTCAAATCTAATTATGCCGTTTTTCAAATATTGAATTTCACAAATTACCAAATTTCACAATGGAGTACCATAGCGAATCCTTCACGCGTAAAAAGATAATGATAAGGGCGACGTGTCCTGACGTGTATATTGGCACGAGTCACAAATTATAGTAGCCTTATTATTCTGTTAAAATATAAGCGTGAATTATGAAATGTCAATATTTTGTTTCATTAAAAGTTCGTTAAGAGAAATTGACAAGCGTAACGGTCGTAGCTTGGTAGTATTATATATATCTTTATATAATATATATATGTATTTATTTATTTATTTTTACTCTAGGGACAAGCATTACTTCAGCACAATTTAGAGCAATGGCAAGAAATCGTAAAGACGAGAGAATATCTCCCAGAACCTATAGAGAAAATGTTCGACGGGAAAAGTGTCTGCAAGGTACTTTTTGATAAGCAAACGTTATTCTTCATAACTAATAACTTTCTTTAATATATTTTTATAAAAACATACAATATAAAAAGGCAATATAAAATATAAAATATTTTATACATGCTATAAGAAAATTGTAAGTTTCTAATAATACTCTAAAATGTTGCTAGTCCAGTTCTGGTCATACTGATATGAGGAATAATATTATCAAGATAAATTAAAAACTCAAAGTTTTTATCAGGGGCAAATAGGGAAACTACAAAGCTTAAAATGAATTAATTTCTAGAAATCTGCTACTTAAAATTAAAAATTATCCACATTAATAGATAGTGAAAGGAAGGATCACAAAGTTAGAAAAGCTCTTTATAAAAATGGGAGATTAGTGCAAAGGATATTTAAAGATGCGCATTTTTAATCTCTAATTCAAAATAATGCTACATGACCATTATGTAAGATATAAATTAAATTTTACCAATATAACAAACTTTATTTATAAAAGCTGTGAATTTCAACATAATAAGCAATGAAATTTAAGCGTTTTATAACAGCAGTTAGAATTTATGAACTCTAAGAAAATAAAAATTAAACAGAATAAAATGTTGAGAAAGAATTGCAATGATAGGGAATGTACAGTGTTCCGAAATTGGTAAACTATTAAAACTTAATACAAAAAATACAAAATTGATAGAAAACTTTGACTGAAAACAGTTTTTAATTGTCTACATTACACGTGTCATATAGAGTAACAGTACCAGTGAGAGACACTGTACCAGTAATTGACATTTTTAAATTTGAACTTAAAATAAGCTCTGAATGTTGCGTAGAGATCTGCGCCACTTCTGGGATAGCTCATACAACCCTTTAAAATTAGCATCTTTAACTACAAATATTTCAGATTAATGTCTGAACGAGGTTATTTTAAGCCAAACAGTGCGACCGTTCAGTTACCTAAATGTGATTTGTTGTTGTTTGGAATATGATAAGACAATTTTTGTGTTTTGTTTGTGCCTACATTTAAGCAATTTGTTTGTGTCTTTAGCTTTATCATGACTAAAATAAGTTCAAAAAATTAATTTTTTCGGTTTATTTTTTTAATTTTGCACCAACTTGATGCATTTCTTACGGATATTCGCTACAGGTGCCGCGATATATCATCATTACCAGTAGTGGACAGTCCTGTCAAAATCTGGAATTTTGTTGACAAGTGAAGACGCGATTTTCACTTGTCAACAATTTGGATATTCTTTTGTCTTCCGCATTTAAGACAAAAGAGACAGGAAATAAATGCAATTATACAAAATCTTAGAATTTGCTTCAGCTTATGGAGGACTATCTAAACAGAATCTCAAAAACATGGTACTTAACCATTTTAGAAAAGAAATTCTCTTACGCTGCAGCAGCATGGTTCCCAAAGCTACAACGCTCACATGGATACCGCCTGTTGTGAACATTGGGCGACAGCTGAGGTAGGAACTGGATAATCTATTAAATTTTGTGGATAATCTACCAGAAAGCAACTGGTTTAATGCATTTTTGCGAAGGAATTTTATATTTTCGTGTCAAATAGCTTGGAATTTACCATCAACAGGAGCTGCTTAAATGAATAAAAGCTGTTGAAATTCTTCTAGGATGTCCACAGCTAACTGTCAGAAAAGGGCCTTCACTTGAGTGTTTTACATCGGCGAAACTGCAGTTTTTCTAAATCTTGAAGTTCTTGTTTTAAAAGAGGATAAAACCGTTAACTTATTTCCGAATTGTAATCTTTGCCTTATTCAATTACAGAAAAAATAAGGCAAAGATTGCAATTCGGAAATTGTGCTACCCAAATTCAAAGGGCCGTTAGAATGCTGAGTAAAATTCACATACGACAGTTGTCATTTTTTAAGTTGGCGGGTAGGCTTTGTATTCAGGGCTGTGGTTAGGATAGGTCTTTTTAATGTTACTGCGCAATGCTATGATTAAAATTCCATTTACACGTTAATTAGACAAAATTGCTCTAAAATTCTGTTTTTAAAGCGCTGCTATTGAAATATGCCATGTTATAAAATTATTACACCTTTTAAAGACTCTTTTTCATTTATTCTGTTTCATGTTCTTTTCATTGTATTAACTCATTAAAGTAACAACAAATATCTTTTTGTTAATAAATTAACGTAAAATTCCAAAAATAATCCCCCACACGAATGTAAGCACACTCTTCAATTTTCAACAAATTTCACTTTCCGACAAAATGCTGTTTTTAAGCCCCCCCCCCCACCCTTATAAAAATTTGTTTGGAATGTGCTTTCGCCTACCCCTTCACGATGAAATTTTTGACGGTGTTGATAAGTGTGCCAAGGTTAGTTTCTTTGTTTTCATGCTGCCTAGTGTTCTCGTTTTGTTATGTCATGTATGTTTGTTAACCTCTTCGCTACTGAGGTCCACATATGTGGACCTTGGATCTTAGCTCTTTGTAACAAAACCATGCACAGTATCTAAATTTTGATTTTAAATTCATATTTGGGACAGTCTAAGCTTTAAAAAAATCCAACACATGTCAGCACCTGACTTATTTTCATGGCTAAACAGCCGATCGAAAATGAGATTTTCAAAAATGCCTTAAACTCAGCGATTGCGTAAAAGTAAGTAATAATTATCTATATTAAAATTCTAATTAAAATATCATAATTTTTGACATTGTTAAAAACAAATATTTATTAGATAACTTTCTTTTGTTTATTTGGTGACGTTTTTGATTTTAAAATTATCATTTTGTTGAGGTCCACATATGTGGACCTCAGTACTCAACGACTATAAATAGGCTTAAACTCAGGTGTTACTGTTATCGTACTTAGAAATAATAATAAAGTCACCTATATTTAATTAACACAAAATACGTGTTTTGTTTAACTGAATATGCAATTTAAGCTAGATTAAGTGGATTTTGTATATTTATTAGGTTAATTATTAATAAATGCAGATTAAATTATGCAATTTTATTGAAAATATATGGACATATTGGAGACTATTTCTAGATATATAATGCATTTTTTACTGAAAATAGATAAAGATAAATTATTTTACAAATATAACTATGTAAAAATAATTTTCTTCTAAATAATGCAAAATAATAATAAAATATTAAAATATTTCTTTGTATTGCTTCCTTGCTACTTAGGCCAACTTTTCATTTTTTTTTTATTTAACTTAAATAAATATTGCATATGTCCTTTTTATCTTATATATTCTTTTTAAACTACATAATGGGATTTTAATAGCTGCTTACTTTTAAATATACAAAACATAGCTTAATACTGTTAAAATTAAGTATTTTCTTCAAAATAAAATTTAATCACCAGTATTTTAACTAGTTGAATAATGCATGTTTTTATTCAGATATGTGGATCTAATATGTGGACATAATTAAATAGATACAATTATTTTATCCAGTAAAAAATATTTATATCATACATAAATAACTAAAGTAAGATGTTTTCAAATCCCCTGGTCTACAACGCGAAAATGACTGACACATTTTCTGGGTCATTTTTAAAAGTAAATGCATAAAATTGGCAGTCCTGATTATTGAAGCGATTTGAAATCGAAGCACGTTTTCCATTTTTGATAAATAAATTACTTAGATTTATGAGCGATTCTTTTCAAATAACGATAAGTTTATTTTCTCTTGTTCGAACTGACGCATTGGGAATTCGGTTCAAAACATCGAATTTAAGAGAATTTTCAGAAGGATCAGCTTTGCCAAAAATTGGAAGACGTATTTGTATTGCATAGTTTCTGAATAAAAACACCTGTCAATTTCATGCGCTTACCTCGTCCTAAACATATATCTTTGGACGAGAAAATGATTCATTTTGCAAGGCGGTGTGCTTTGTTAAATTATTGTGTGAAAGGTGCCCCAAGATTTCAATCACGTAATCCATACAGACAGATTTTTTACTTAAAGTGTGCAGAATACCTTTTGCAAAATACAATATTTTTGTCAGGAACTGCTATGTCAAATAGAATCGGTTCTGCTACAGAAAAACCGAGAGAAGATAAAGAACTAATAAGAGGAGAATGGGATGAGGAGCTTAGAGATGATGAGAAGATATGTGTATTAAAGTGGGAAGATACCAAGTCAGTTACTTTTCTTTTGGAAGTGAACCAACTTCAACATGCTTGAGATGGTCGAAAGAGGATACGAAAAAGGTAAATGTACCACAGCCAGCTGTAGCTAAGATGTATAACGTATCTAAGGGTGGTACAGATCTTTGTGATCGGTACCTAGCCAATTATCGCTGTGCGGCGAAAACAAATAAATGGTCAACGCGTGTATTTAATCACTTTGTTGATCGATCTGATTATTTCTAATTGCTGGAAAAATTACGTTAAGCTATAATAAAGCGATCAAAATGAAAAAATACATGTCATTAATAGAATATAGGATGTATATTGCTCTGATCAAGTATGAAGGAAGGGATGATGTAACTCCACATAGAGGTAGGCCGCGAATATATTCAATCTTGGATGAAGAAGAAGAAATGCCAAAGAAACAAAGAAAAGTTGTTAACATATCTTATAAGGAAATCCGTCTTGACAATGTAGGACATTTGGCAAGATTTTTAGACAGCAAAAATGCAGTGTCGTTTGGAAGGATGTAAATCCAAAACAAGAGTTATGTGTATAAAGTGTAACGATTGTTTTTGCAGTTTGAAAAATAATTGTTTTGAAAAATTTCACACTTAGTGAAAAATAAAGTAATAAAACTTGAGTTTCCTAGTCATTTCTTAAATATATTTCTCGACAAAAATTATTTTAAAATATTTAGATTTACAATTTAATTAATTTAATACTTTTAAAGCAATAACAAATAAAAATTACGTTATAATAAAAAACATTTATTTTTGCAATTTTAAAAATAAACAAATTTTTAAAATGATTTTCCGAAATTTTGAACTTTTTTGCAGTTTAATTCCAAGTTCACATATGTGGACCTCCATTTACTAGCACCCTGGTACATCAATTTTTAAAATTATCTTATTATCATATTAGAAGCCAAAATAGGTAAAAAAAACTATTCCAACATTCTTTCAAAAATTTTTTTTTTCAGTAGCGAAGAGGTTAAAGTTAAAAGTTAAAATATAGCTTAATTCAGTTTTATTTACATGACATACCTCGTGTTTTTACCATACCCGAGTTTATAGTTAAGTACATCGAACCGCCAATTCATGCCGGCTTTCCAGTAAATACGTAATTCGTTCACGTTCTAGCGCTGTGATTGCCGAATCACTGTTAGTCGCTGTTCACGGCGGTTGCTTGACGTCATCACCCGTGAACCAATGACGTTTTGCGTATGATTTTTGATTTCAGGAATGGCAATACGTGATATGTAGATTCAAGGGATGGACTTGATGGAGTTGACTTTGATAGTATTTTCTAAAAGATCTTCTGCCTTTACCAAAAAATAGAAAATGACTTTCTATTACAAAGTTCTTGAATAAGAACACCTGACAATTTCAAATGTTTCCTAACAAAACTGAATTAAAAAGTATGTCAAAGTAGCTAGTTTGGATTTGAGAAAAGCCTTAATAGACATTAATGATAAGATTTAAGTATTAAGGAAATTTTCAAGAACATTTCGTTTATAAGTGTGGGGTTTGGATGTTCTTGTTTAAACAACTTACTTAAATTAAAAAGATTCACTTACAACTCACTATTCATTAAACAATTTAAAAACAGGTATACCTTGATTAACTCCACTGAAATCTGGAAAAGAGGCCATGAAAAGAGGAGCAATTTAGACCAAATTTACCAAAACATCAAAATTCAAAATTCCGTATAAGTTAATATACCATGGTAATTTTAAAATTTTCCTTTAAAAATAAAACTAAATGTAGTTAGGGGCAACAGATTACTAAATCAAATAGTACACTGTAATACATGAAGAACATCCAACTTCACTCCTACCTGATTAAGTTCAAATCTCCATACACATTAAATTAACAAATTATAAACATAATTAAATTTGGAAAATTAAGGGAAACCTGAAATTCCTCTAATATGAGGACAAAAAGGGGAAAGAGAAAAATTAACAAAATAAAGATATGATGGGATATCAAAAATTAGAATAATTATGGAGATTTAGAACAAAATCAGATTGGTTAACCGTAAGATCGTACAGTGCCATAAAAAGGAAACTGAGTACTTTTTTTTTACTTTTTAAAAATAAACATTTTATTGTTTATTTTAGATAATATTCCAAAGAAAGGAGAATTAAGAATTAAAATAATCATTTATGTAATTGAATTTAATACTACTACTTCATCACTTATTAAATTGTTTATCATTAAAGCAAGACCAAAAATACAACCGAATAGCTTTGAGTAAAAGAAGGTATAGCCTTAATTAATGTTCATTAAAACAATTGGTTGTGAATACAAATCTAAGAAATTTAAAAATTTAATTTAGTAAAGTAGAATTTTTCATAACACTTCTCGCTTACTGAGAGGTTAGTCCCCTCTTATTAATTTACTGTAAACAAATAAATATTAATTATTTAAGGATTATATAAAGAAAAATAAACTAGTTTTGAGAATAAACAAAATTTTCTTATTTCAACAATTAAAATTATAAAAGCAACTAAGTTCTCCAAATTATCACAACATCACAATTTAAAGATTGATCAACTTTACTGGAATTAATTGTTAATTATGTTTCAATTAAGCATCTAGGTTCTTAACATATCACAATATATTAATTTACAAATTATTTGTACTAATTATGCAATTCCTTATTAATATTATTTAAACATATGCATTTTACTCTCAAACTATAAGATAAACAAACATATTTTAGCATCAGGAAGATATGTAATAAAAAACTATGTAAAGTTTACTTACAAAAGGTGAAGAATTCTACAACCATATCAGTGGGCAAGCTTTTACCCTTCTTTTTCATTGTTGCAATCGACTGCACAATATGATTCACTTTTTTTTAGATAAAGAACTGTTAATGGATACAATCTGATGTGATTAAATTTCCGGGGGATAGTTCCATATTCAACAGCATGCTAATCAATCTTCACTCTTTTTCAGCATTCCTTATTTCATTTCAAACATGCGAGCTGCATTTTGCTTGCTAATTAATTTGGTCACTTATGAACTTTTATATGTAGCACTTTTCTGTAAGGACTTTATAAGTCCATCATCAACCACCGACTAATGGAGGCTTATTCACCCTCACTATTATCCACCTTATGACTTAACCGAACACCTCATTATCTACCCGCTATGAAGGTTTCTCGGGCGATACATATTTACACAAGACCAGCTTCGAAACACACGGCGGTCAATCTTCCATATCAAAAAACAAAAAAAATATTAAAGCCTCCTAAATAGTTGAGACCTCTCAGGACTTTTCACTATACTGCACAAGAAAAATATTTTCTATATATCTAGACCCGTCGACGCTCTCTCATCGACAATCACTCTCATTTTTTATCGACCCACAACTTTACGATCACAACAACAAGTGAGGTAAACATTTACTCTCCCATGCCGCTTAAAAACTGGACGGAACCAATGCTATCTGCCAAGGGAGATTCGGGGGTGAAAACAATAAAAAATGGACTGAGCCTGACAGCGACAGTCCGTCTCATCTCTCCCTACCAGCCGTTCCATGGTAAAAACAACCGTGCCTTCTCTTACCGCGAGTGCTAAAAAGGTTCACATGAACGCATGTTTACACCCGCGCTATCCAGACGATAGGGACAAGTAATGCTTTTATTGCAGGTTGTAAAAGTCAATGCTTAATTGTGTCTATAGTCCTTTCACAAGATAACGTAATATCTTATGGGTGGCCTCGCTTTCTTTTAACCAAAGACAGACTCAGTGTCTCCAAACTTCTGATTCCAAGCATGGGAACATGTGTGGCTGTCTACACAATTCTACATGTGTGGTCTTTACTGAAAAGCCTCCCTCCCTGTTATTTATTTTTCGCATTTGAAAAAGGAAGCTAAGTTACACTATAAAAGTAGAAATTATTTTTTATTTATTCCCTTTTCTTTTAGGCAAAAGTAGTTTTTACTTTTACTATTATTACAATTATTTTTATTTATTTATTTGTTTATTTATTTATTAAAAACTGAAAAAGAGTGCTGTTAAATAAATACTGAGAGAGTGATTGAAGGGATTTAATGTAGATAAAAATATTGGTTAAAACCAACCATAACATAAGCCCTTCCTCTCTTTTGTTAGTATTTCATGTTGCCAAAGGGGGAGGGGGTGGCTTATTTTCAGAATTTTATGGTATGTTTTTACAGTTGTTTCATCTTTCATTTGATGTTTTCTACCATAATTAAAACGGGTCCACTACTGGAACATACAGGTGTCAACTACGGGGTTTTGAATGTCCACTACTGACGCATTTTAGCTCACAGAAAAGAAAATAATTTTATGCGGAAATTTGTTTAAAGAAGAAATGTTTGTATAAGAGTCTTATACAGAAATAGTTGATTGAGACACTGAAGACTCACTGTGTTCGCAGCCACTAAAACAGAAAAGGGTTCACTAAAAATATTCGAAAATTGAACCTAAATAGTCACTACTAGTATAGTCATCTTACACTTACGCATATCATTTTTAAAAGTTCACTTACCCAGCAAAAAAGTTAATATTAAAATTTGAAATTAAAATAAGTGATAAAGGTTTAATGTTAAATGAAAATTTTTGGTTTCAAATACTTTTTACTCAAGATTTTTTTTTCTGACAATGACTACTTGATTATGACTACTTTTTTCACTTCATAAGTTGCTCAATACTGCAAATTTTCTTCCTAATTAGGAATAGAGAATATTTCTTGACTAAGTAATTGTAGAACAAAACATCTATTAAACTAGAATTTTATCGTTACACTTCATAAAATGATAAAAAATGGTGAAGACATAGATAGATTAAAGTAAAATACTATTTAAATTAATTTTTTTAGAATGTCATTTTTTTCACATAAATGAATTTATGAATTTCATAATTTTTGATTTATACTTCTTTAATTATGATTATTTTAATGTATACATTATAAATTCAGTGGTATCTTAGTATTATATAATTTTTATTTATTTATTTATTTATTTTTTAATAGACGAGCTCAGAATATGCGATTTCATCCATCGTGATTAGGGGTCCTGAATCATCGTGCCTTCACTACAATTATAACAATGCCAGCTGCTCTACATCTCCAAATATTGGCATGCGAAAGACGCAAAGTATTGATGCCAGTTACTTGGATCTCAGAGATTACGGCAGCTATGCTCCCAACTATCCTAGGCCCTTGTCAAGGGCAAAATCAGATTTCAATCTAACGTCGTCCTCAAGCGCGAGCCTCGTATCCAGTGACTACAGTAAGTATCATGGTATGGAAAGCCCCCCTGTTCTAATGTAAATGCATAAAATTTTAAACATATATATAATTAATTAATAAATATACATACATACATACATTCAATACAATAATCCAACATGGAGTGAAAAACTAGCCAGAGCCAGGAATCGAACCTGGGTACACAGCGTTCCGGGCTGTTGCTCTAACCACTGAACTACTCCGGCCGACCCCTGAGTCTGCAATTTCCCACTAATAAACCACGTTGGTAAGAAGGTCATCAGCCATCTACCAGACAGCCAAGACGACCGGTCGTCTTGGCTGTCTGGTAGATGTTTCCAATTTAAAAAATGATGATATTAATGTT
This sequence comes from Maratus michaelseni, assembly GCA_963931845.1. Lineage (NCBI taxonomy): Eukaryota > Metazoa > Arthropoda > Arachnida > Araneae > Salticidae > Maratus > Maratus michaelseni. The sequence goes on along the minus strand of OZ007589.1, from coordinate 454,484,371 downwards.
GAAAAACAGATTCGATCTGCCGCGATCTCACAAATCAGTTGTAAATTCTTTATATTTCTTTTAAATGCTAAAAGATGTAAATTAACAACATAATAAATACACAGTAAAATAACTGTTATTAGGTTGTTTGACATGTTTCGGCTCACTCCGAGCCATTTCCAAAAACAAATGTGAATATTCCATAATTGCACGGTCTTTGGAGTTATTATTTAAAAAGGCTGTCATTTAATTTTCATGTACTTTTTAAAAAATTACGCATGCTATCTTTTATTTTTACTTGGTTGTTTATTTTCATATCTGTAACCATGGAGTCACTCGAGCCACAATTATGATAATGATATGAAAATAAACAACCAAGTAAAAATAAAACAAGTTGGAAATTGTACGTCAAACGTTACAAACGAGGTGCGTTCGTACTATAGCTAGTTATATAAATATTAAGATCTTGATGATTTTTAATTCTGTGAAATGAATTATATCGTCTGCAGATTAATTTCTGTCATAAAATAAGTATCTCGGTCGCTTGACGATTCAACTTCGAAAGCTCCTATAAAAAGAAAGCACCGATTTAAAAAAAAAATTCTCAATAAATGTTTTTATAAATATTTTCTAAAGTTTTGATTCGATTTTTTAAAAAAATGACATGTCTCGACAAAATTCTGCAAAGATAATATATCTTAAATCTCAAACCATTCGGTTGGGTAGTTTTTGCGTTGTTATATGCGGACGGGCGGACAGACAGACGGACGGACCAGACGACGACAATAGGTGCTACTTATTTATATAATTACGAACGCACCTAATAACGTGCGTAATTTTTTAAAAAATACATGAAAATTAAAGGATAGCATTTTAAATAATAACTTCAAAGACCGTGCAATTAGGGAATATTCTCATTTGTTTTTGAAAATGGCTCCGAATAATCCGAAACATGTCAAAAAACCTAATAAAAGTTATTTACTGTGTATTTATGATGTTGTTAATTTACACCTTTTAGCATTTAAAAGAAACATATTATTACAAGGTGTTTATAATGTATTATATTATACACTTTTTATGCAGAAAAAAAACGAATTCTTTTTTTTTTGTAGTGTGTGCTATTTTAAATATAGATGGTGGCTTAACCCTTTGAGGGGCGGTGGTATATATTATATACCACCTAATTTTAATCCGATTCAAACCAGAAACTTTTAATTAAATTTTACTTTTTCAACTTTGACGAGAAAAAGTTGAAAAATTGTTTATTCTTATTTTGAACTAATTTTTTTTCCTAAATTCCGGTGGGAATTCAACGTTACAGGGCACAAGTGCTTGCCCCTGAAAGGGTTAATCTCGCCAGCACTATCATCACTATAGTCTATGTCACCGTCAAAATTAGGAAGTGTCCGACATAATTATTCTATGAAATCACTATCTATCAGAGATACAAACATAAAACCGAAAGTGATACCCTACAATTTACAAAATACAATTGTACAGAATAACCAATGCATAAACAAATGAACGACGAAGAAATAAACAAAGCAACGGGTAAAACTAATGATGTTTTTTGGACACGTAACGCCATCTATTGGGTGCGATAACAACCATTGCTATTACACTCAAGCTCTTACAAAACCAATCACAATAGCTATTGCAAAGTAAAAAAAAGAGATACTTAGAACATTGCAGTCTGGACATAAAATGAGTACGTACGCACATACGTCCTGGTATTTCAAATAGAAGAGTTCATGACGTACGCAGGTACGTCATGGTGTTTAAGGGGTCAATAACATAAAGCATTTTTCCGTGTATGTGTTATTTTATTTCATGATTTTTTTCTCTAAAAAACGTGTTAGATTTTAGGTTACATTATACACCCATCGTTAATAACTTGCAAGAATGAAAAATTATGCATCAAGTATGATATTTTCCAACACTCTCAGAACAATGCAACATAACTTCAGTGTTTAAAAAGGTGAAACTAGATTTTAGCAATTACGATCTATAGCTGGAAAGGTACTTGAATACTTTCGTGCATCCCAGTGTATGATCTACAGATCTGTTTATACACTTACACAGTAAGATAAAATTTAGGTTAATTACAAAAATTCAACTTTAACAATTTCCACCAATAGACTGAAATGCATCACTAATTATTTTGTACATCCTTGTAAATTATCTACGGACTTTTATACACTCTTCATATTAAATTAAAATTTCATTCAAGAAAAAAACCCCGCACAACACAGTGGTAAATGTACTTTCAGAAATTACCCTCCACACACGGCAATGTATCCGATTCTTTGCGTATCCCTGTATATAAATTTATTTATATTCTGCTAAAATCTCGTAGTATAAAAATAATGTTCAGCTGGAAAATTCACAAATCAATTAAAAACACCCTTAAGCAATGCACGCTCATACACAATAATATTTACGATTTTTTTTTTGTAGTCCAGCTTATGATCTATAAAATTTATACTCACCCTGTTGTATACAAAACCTTAGTTAAACATAAAAACGCATACTACATATGAAATTCATTCGCAGATTTTAACGCTCATAAGCAGTACTGTAACGAAATTCTTTTGTGTGGCTCTGTGGCCCCGTAAATGAACTATAACTGTTAAAAATAACATAATCTAGAGTAACCTCTAGAGCAAAACCCTCCTAAAAATTGGCTCACAAATAGCCTCACACGCCCACTTTTTAAGAGGAAACTAAAAAAAAATATATAACCATCTAAGTTATCTGTCAATTTTAACTTAGGGAGCCTGTTTGTCGGTTCTGTCACGCGTAGAACTCTGGTAGAGAAACGCACGCCTGCCACGAGGGCGTTTCTCCGACGCACCCAAAATATTCCACGGCCTACTTATGCCCCTTGCTGACCAGTGTCACGAGTGAAAATCTGTTTTCTGGCAGTGATGGATCACTAATGTAAAGTCTCGATCAGTCCCTGTCACTTGGTTGCGATTAGAGAATTCCTGGCCGGGCTGACCGTAGGCAAATTTTCTTTCATATCTGTATTTATGAAATTGCCGCCCATTGTCGCGTTTTCTGGCGGCTTCAACTATGACTTAACACTGTATTTTTTTATAAGACCTTAATAAAGGGACCGGGAGGGATACTATGCTCTACAGAGTTGGTATCCTTGTCTGAACTGTCCCTCTTAGGCAATCAAATAATATCTTATAGTACATCTGAAGAATGTATATAAATTTCATTATGTTTGAAATAGCGTAACATTATTAAAATACGCCGTAAATAATCTCCCCAACCCTAACGTAGACCATTATGTTAATGAATTCTTTTGAGTGGCCCTGTAAATGAATAATAAATGCTTTGCACACTATATTCTGCAGAAAGTAAGTGCAGAAACTCCACATTGGCATGGAACTGTGCCCAGGCGTTTTTAGGTGCTAGTGGAGAGGTCACTTTAGACATGTACTCTGACGATAAGTACAGTTAGGTTATTTGTTATCCTTCTGAAATAGGTTTCTTCGACACGTTTCTGAGGGTCCGGTTTTTTTCTCGCCTGCTCTGAACAGTATTAATACTTAGGTAAATTTCTACATGCTTACAAATAAATTAGGTATGCCGGCTAGTCAGCGCTCTACCCATATTTGCCACCAAGATAGCTTTCAAATATGAGTTTCTGAGTAAACATAGTTAATTAATTTCAATTGCTCTTTTTTTAAGAAAATTATGTTTTTTGAGTTATGACGTTGTCACATTTAATGAGCATTATATATTGGACATGTAATTAAACATGTTTTGCAATAACCAGGTTCTTCTCTCCATGGCAAGAACGTCAATTCTTCCAGTTCGAAGTCGTCCAATTATCACGTCCGGGCCCTTTACTCCTATCTGTCCAGTGGTGAGCACCAACTCAGTTTTCATGAGGGAGACGTAATAGCCCTTATTGGAGAACGAAACAAGGGGTGGCAGTATGGAGAAAACCTCAGAAACCACAGGCAAGTTCATTTTCTGAACGAACTGCACTTGTAAATTACTTCTAAATAAGTACATATTATTGAAAATGATTTTAAATTCACAATTTTACTAATATTTTTGCAGGGTTGGATGGTTTCCTATAGCTTATACTGAACCAATTCTGGATAGTTCCGAAAGTGAGGAACAAAGGTGAAGTATTCTTATTTGTATATTTATTTTCAAAATCAATATTGGTACTTACGTAGTATCCGGGGCAGGTCAGATACAACTGAGTCAAGCATGGCGCCAATTATACTGATTGCAGTAACCCTCTTTTTTTGACAAGTATATAGTTTATTTATTTATTGTAGTGTATAGTTTTTAGTAAAATTTATAGCTTATTTTTTATTATAGTTTACAGTTTTTTGTTATTTATTTATTATTGTTTATTTTTCTTATTTATTTTACATTATTTACCATTTTAAGCAAATTTATGTATTTAACAATATTAAATTACTGTTTTGCACATTGTTGGCAAAGATAAACAAGATTGGCTATTGACAACAATTTTTGGCGATCTATCTCCTTGCCCGGATAATACATAAGTACCTCAATATTTGTAATTTTAATGATAATATAAGCCCTATTATATAAACTTATGATGACCTGAATACTTAATTATACACTGTTTTATGAAGCTTCCGTTTCTTAGAAATTATAAATAAATTTTATATTCGAAGATCGACTTTGGATTTAACGTTTGGCATTAATTTGTTCACAATAGTTTTCGGAACATGCGCAAGTACCAGAAAATTGAAGTCTTTATTATTAACAAAGCTAAGAATATTATTATTTGTGTTTAATTTAAATCTCAATATTTGTAATTTGTAATAAAATTATTAGCACAAGTATATAAATTGAAACAGAATTGAATATTAAATGTTATTTAATTTAATAAACATTTCCCTTCTTAGAAATTACAAGTTAATTTTACACATCCGATTCAGCTTTCCAATTCAATGTTTTTCCTTAATTTGTTTACAATAGTTATCAGAGCAGACACAGCTAACAGAAATGTGTAATTTTTATGAACAAAAGGTGAAATACTATTTGTTTACTTTAAAAATCAATATATGTAATTTTTAATGAAATTATAAGCACCATTATATAAATTGCTGCAGAATGGAAAATTTAATGTTGTTTAGTTTCATGAACATTTCCCTTCTTAGCAATTATAAGTTAATTTTATGCACCAGATTTGACTCTCCGATTTAATGTTCAGCATTAATTTGTTTACAATAGTTATCGGAACGTACGCAGTAACCAGAAAATTAAAATCTTTATGGACTGAAATAGATTGGAATTTTATTTTAATTACTAGTTCACGCGTTACTTTGCTTTATTGCTCGACTTAATGGATTCTTCTTAAATGGCTCGAAATTACAAGCAGTTGCGAAAGCAGATTTATCTCAGATATAAAAGGAATTTACGAAAGGAAGAAAAGGAACAGTTATTTCTGTTTTAATTACAGCTAATAATGAAAGCTCGAAAGTATCAATCTAAGACGAACATAATTATTTGGAAGTAGATGGGAGTTTTTGAAATTATTTCGCTCATTGAAGTAGTAAGAATATATTTAAATGAATGAGACAATTTAAAATATGAACATAAAAGTAGCAAGCTGAAGGTCATTAGCTTCTGTAAAATAACAAAAGGTAATAGGTAATCTGTATTAGACATTTATGTAACTGTATAAGCGTCCATAATTATTTTTGTTACTTCTATGCATTTTGGAAGTATCTTTGAATAAATAGGAGCTAACCTTTTTGAAAGTTATTTGCTGACCATACAGACGTAAATAAATTTTCTCCTTTGGATGAAAGTTTTCTTTCTGAAACACTTCGCTTATGAAATAGGAACAAGGAGAAAATCAAAGTGCTTAGTTAACACATTGATTGCCATGGCTCACAGTGTGATTTTTTTTTACCAATCTACTTTAATTATTTTAAATTTTAAAGACAATATAAAATATTCTGCAGTTTTAAAAATTAACATCACAACCATGTAAAAAGAAAAAAAAAGAAGAAGAAAGAAATATTTTAAACAGATTAACATAAAGAATGACTATATTTTTATTCGTGTATCGCATTAAATTAATGGTTCATTCAATACATATTTTTTAAAAATCTTTTCACTTATCACTTTCAGATTAATTGCAAGACAGAAAAATTAATGCTGAATAACATTCCTCGAAATTTTGGATGGCGATTTATGCCGTATTGATTCAAAATTAAGATATACTCAGTTTGCGAACAATTCAGTATCTTACAACTCAAATTTATTGCGTTCCTATTTTAAAATATTATTGATTTGGATATGTGCAGTCAGATGATCATTTTCGTAAAAAAATGTCACTTACAATTGATTTACTATAATGATCCATCTTTCAAGTTGTTGATTTGGAAAATTATGAAGTAATATTTTACGATAAATACTTTCATCATACTTTACATTTGAAATCCTTACTTGCTTTTTTTCATTTTACGTTGGAAGCAGATTCATATAAAAATCAAACAAGACTTAAGTACCTGGAAAAAATATACTCTTTTTATTTATATTTAGTGTTAGGTCTAAAAATAGATAAATTAAAGAAAATTACATTCTGTCTCTCTAACGTTCTAAAAGAATCTTTCACATTGAAATTAATTTAACCGCAAATATTTATTTATATTTTATTACGTAACATACAAAAATAACTTCATAATTTTTTGCATTAAATTATCTAATGCCCAAGTAATAAGGAAAGTAGTCGTTGGGGGCTACGGTAATACATACCCATCATGGATATGCATATTATAAAATATGAAAATAAAGCATGTGAAATCTATTTATAAAATGCATTGCAATTCGAATAAAATCGTGACTTGATGCCGTCATAAACTTTAAAGGCTCTGTTACTGAATTGCGTAAAAGAAACATCCTTATAACTCCCAAAATGATAATAATATTAACCAATAGTTTACTGTGTTGGATTAAGCGTCTCATTTCCAATTAAAATATATATTTGAAATGAAATTTGAATGAAATACAGTGTTATGAAAAATCGAAGAGTGTGGAAAATAGGATTACATATATCTCGGCAACTCATTATTTGTATGACTTTATTCTTCATGCAAAATTTATGTTTTTTATTGTCTTTTATATTCACTCCTTAAAATAAATAATTTCGAAATTTTTTATATACCTTTCATCAGAACAAATATTTCGAGAGTCCGAAAAAAATACTTCTGGATCATCGACGTTACTGAAATTCAATAGGCTTCTTATTACATACTAAGTACATACCACATTTCAAGTGTATCTCAATTTGTTCGGGAGATAGAGCGTTTACAGACACACAGACGGACGACAATTTTTTCCCCCCTAAAAATATCTTTTTCGAAATCTCTAGTGTCTGAAACGTGTAAATCCGTCAATTTTTTTTCTATGTTTAAAACGATCACAAGACTTACTACGTAAGTAAAATTGAAAATAATTCTGATACAATATTTCTTAAATGAAAATAAAAAAGTAGAATTTTAAACAATTTGCAAAATTTATTTGAATTTGAAAACATTTTTATTTACAGTAGTAGCAGTCCAGACAGATCTCAGTCAGAAATTCGAACGTTTCATGCACCCAGCGGTTCACCCATGTGTAGAAGACCTTCCAGTAGTTATACACTGAGCTCACATTTAATGAATTCGCCAGAAAAAGAATCCATTATATCTGGTCCAAAATGTTGCCCAAGGCCACATTCGACATTCACTGACAGTCCAATATTTGCTGTTAAAGAAATATTGCCGAAGGTAATGTATTATATTTATATAAAAATATTATACCTTTCATCAATTTGAAATTCTGAATATAAACATGGAAAAGTGTATTAAGTCCAAAGAAAATATAGAAACTGATAAAAAGGTTATAAATAGTCATAATTTAAGAGATTGGTATATCGTTACGAGTCTACGCTAGTCACGAGAAGAAACGCTCAAGTTAATGTTAAGTCTATGGGAAGCTTCTTGGCAGATTTCTCGTTGGCATTTTAATATTTTTAAATTATTATTATTATTTTTTTGCATAGGATAGCTGAGGTCGATCTCGAACGTTGTTAGTTTTTACTTTTTTGATTTTGGTTACAGTTTTTTTTTTTTATAAGGAGACATTTTCAATTTTGGAACCAGTTCTGAAAATGAAAGCACCCTTATATAAAAAAACTGGAACCAAAATTGAAAAAGTAAAAACAACGTTAGAGATCGACTTCAGCTGTCCTATGCAAAAAATATCATTTAAAAATATAATGCGAGCGATAAATCTGTCAATCACCTTCCCATAGGCTTAACATTAGCTTGCGCGTTTTTTCGCATGACTGGTGTAGGCTCTTAAGACAATGATTTGATCTGGTTTCATGTGTTATCGCTCGATTTATTGCCACATTTTTCATGTATTGTATAGTAAAACTTTGATTTTGCGGTCAAAATTCTATACATTTTCTTTAATTTCTTTTATTGTTTCGGTTGCCTGTGTCTTTTAGTTCGGAACAAACAATCGGAAATATTACAGTTTGAAGCCAATCGAATATTTAGTGGTTAGCGCACTGCGCAGCCGCAGTATAGGTCAGAGGTTCGCCTCCATATTTAGGCAAGGTCACTGAACATGCTATCCCTTCGGGGTCAATAAATTAGAATCAAGTGTGCTTGGGGAACTAAGGTATTGCATTAGGCTACCAACTCAACATATGCCATATATGCCACAGGCACATCAGCATTAAAACGAAAATTTTACAATACACGATCTTCCATGGGTTATAGCGCCGTGGAATTTATTAGTTTTCTGTATATATACACATATATTTCTCATTTTAAATATTAATTCTTAAGATATCTCATTTCCTGCAATTTTTTTATTTAACCATAGACAATTTGGAAAACATATCAACGCAGACTCCAACACAAATTATCAAAATCGGTTCTCTTTTCTATGAGGGTGCATCATGAACTCGTCTATTTGTAATACAAGGACGTATGTACGTACGTCCTCGTCTTAAGTCCGCAATGTCCTAAGCATCTATTTTTTGCGTCGCTAATTTCTATTGTGATTAGTTTTGTACGGTCTTTATAGCAATGATTGTTTTCGCACTTAATGGATGGCGTTACGTATAGGAAAACTCAATTATTTTCCCGCTGCTTTGTTTCTTTCTTTGTTCTTCATTAGCTTATGTGTTGGTCATTCTGTTCAGCTGTGTTTCGTAAATTGATGTGTTTCGCATTCGGATTTGTGTATTTTGTATCTCTGAAAGATAAAAATAATGATATAAACTACTTTTGACAACATTTAATATATCTGGTATTCAGCATACTACCACTAAATTGAATATGGGGCTTAAGGGGTTAATATTAATTACTGGTCACATAATTTTTTCAGGCTACCCCTGTCAAAACAAAGCCACCTCGAACTCCTCTACATGATTCCAATCACCAGACACCCACAGTCTATGCATCGATTAAATTTCACCATCCTCCACTGCTAGAAGATCCACCGCAGATATTTCGATCACCTCGACGTTCCTTAACTGCTCCTTTTCCTATATCTGTTCCTTCCCTGCATAGTAGTAACGATAGTGGATTCGGTAATGAAGGAACTCATAGTCAAAATAGCCCTACACCTTCTTCGGATCTACAAACTACTGTTGAGAATGAAACAGTTGAAAAAGAACCAAGGTAAGAAATATAAGTAAATTGTTTATAAATTAAGGGGTCTCAGGTGTCTTACTTTTCCTCCGAAGATGCAAGTTTGCATCATGTCACATTTTATTTGATTTCTGATTTCATATAACGCAGAATAAAATGAAATTTTTACCACTAATCAGTCAATATCTGCTTGATTTAATATAATTATTTCAATGCTGTATAATTCATATTTAATTATTTAAAAAAGTTTAAATTTAAATAAAAGTAAAAAAAAAAACTTTTTCGCCTAGTATCCACTTCGCGCAACGTTGTAGAATAAATTTTGCTTCAAAAATAACAAACAAAACAGATAATGATGTAAAATTGATTATACTTCACTTCAATTTCAAGCAGTTAAAACTTTATTCTTTTAAAATTTAAATTGTAAAATGTTTAAAAAATTCATTTTTTTGTTGAAAAAAATGTCAATTAAGAAAAATTAAATTTTTAATTGCTTGAAATTGAAGTATAAGTTCAAGATAAATCAATTTTACATCCTTATCAATTTTTGTTTGTTATTTTTGAAGCAATATTTTTTTCTACAACCTTGCGTGCAGTGGATATCAGGCGAAATTTTTTTTTTTACTTTTTGTTTACTTTAAACTTTTTAAAAATAATTAAATATGAATTGCACAACATTGAAATAATTACGTTAAATCAAACAGATATTGACCTATTAGTGGTAAAAATTTCATTTTATTGTGTTACATGAAATCAGAAATAAAATAAGATGTGACATAATGCAAACTTGCATCTTCGAAGGAAAAGTAAGACTACAGAGACCCCTTAAGCAAAGGATGAAAAAAAAAAAGGTTCGATGAGTTATTTATTAATACATAAACATGAATAAAAAATGCTAATGTATATTTGTAATATATTTAAAACAAAAAGCATGAAATTTAATAAAAATTGTTTTTACAAATTAATTGATCAATTAAGCAGTCTGAGTTTATCTACAGAGATTTTGTGATTCGCAAGTAGGATGAAATGCTTTCTACGCATGCATGATAATCTCTTTTTTAATACAAAATGTAACGAAATTAAACAAGTTTTGTTGGTAATTGGTTCCATTTACTGAAAGCAATATTAAAGACAATGATTATTTTCTGTGATTATTTTTATCCGAAACGGTATATAAGAAATGGTATCCCGAGATTAAAGCTAATCCTCAAAACATTCCCTCAAGGCGATTTTACATTTCTAAAATAGTAATCATTCAAAGTTTTGAGTAAAGAAAAGCAAATTACACAAATTATAATATCGACGAAATACATCTGAATATTTTAATGCAAAAAGATTTAACACATAACGAAATTCAAAGAAATATATTGGAAGATCCAAGAAAACTGCTCTTGTATATTTTGAATGTTTACCGAATGGTAAGACCAAAATATGATAGCTTAAAAAAGTACATTGAACTCGTAGAGATATTTCTGAAAGAAGAATCTTTGTATTAAGAGTGAAATTGAAAGTAAACTGTTATTTCATAGGTGGCTTTTACAATATCACACATGTGACATGTCTTTTAGGGAAAATATACTTAAACTGTTACTTGTGAGATACCGAAACTAATAGCTTGTTCTAGTAGTGTCTTTGGTTGATTCTGACTTTTTTTATTTAAAAAAAGCCATCGCTGCATTATTAATATGTGGCAATGTTGTTAAAAATATTCTGAAATGTTTTTGCTGACGTCCAATGCTTTAAAAAATTACTATGAAATAGCAAAACATTTCTTGTTAATTTTAAAGAAAATAGCACAAAACTACATAGAGTGACACTGATCAGCCTTATTTTGAACCAAATTTTCATTTACCATATAGAGACACCACTGATGTAGCATCTTTGAAAGTATAATAATTTCAAATACTTCTTAAAACTTTTTAATTTGTCTCTTATTTTATTAATTGCTTTGTACGCACGCAGGTTTCATAAAATATTTAATTAAAATATTTAGTTAAAATATTTAGTTAAAATATTTAGTTAAATTTAGTTAACATATTATTAATGTCCGTACTCTCTTAAGCAAGCCTTGATAAACAAAATGACCGCACATCAAGTAATTTAAATAATTCGCTCATTTCATTCCACAAGAACGTTCCCTAAGAAAATATTTTTTATTGTTACAGAAAAGAGATTCTAATCTGTGAAATGTTCTAAATTTTTCCAATGATAAATGTGAATTCTACAATTAATACGGAGAAGAGAAGTATCAATTATATAAAAAAAAATATTTATTTTTATTTTTAATTCTACTAAAAGCGCGTTGATTCACTCTGAATTCATTTATAAGCTGGAAGTATGGAATTCTATACCTCTGGTTTATCAAAGTGATACTTTCTAAGCAATTTCGCTGGTATATTTAGTGGTTTCATGCAACTAAACCCAACTTATTATACTATCATGAGATATAACAAAACATTTTAGAAAAATAAAACCCAAATGCAAGTTAACATAAGACACTTTCATTTAGACTGAAATTAGTACATCATATATCATTTGTTGTAGGATGACATCGTCATTAAAGTAAAATTGCAAAGATGTAAGATCACAATGCTTTCACATGTATTTTTAAAGTGACATTATATTGTTCATAGTATTTTATATATATTAAAAAAATAGTGACACCTTTAGCGTAATTTCATAAAGTGAAATAAAGAATAATCCCATGAATGCTTTTCTATGTTTGATTTAATGTTCCTTTAATGGCAATCTAGCCCTTGTATTAGGTTATTGGTTTGGTGCGGGCTTGAAAATCACGCAACAAAACAGTCGCCAAACATCGGCGCGTGAGTGTAATACGGTTCCGGTACCATTTCTGTTGCTTTGAAAAAATTGTACCGGATGGCGGCTTTTAATGTTGTTAATGAATGGTGGTTGTTTTGATGAATGGTGGTGGCTGAATGATGGTAAAGTGTTGATGCTTGCAACCACAGTCACAAAACCTGATGTTGGGATATCTGAGTGGCCATACTCTGGAAAAAGATGGAATTGGAAAACTTTTTTCCCGAAAGTTCAATTTAGAAGTTATTGGACAGACACAGCAATATGCTTAGCGACAACATTCCAATAAGTACTATTTCGAAATTATGAGAAACGGATTGACTACAGAAATCTTCTTCAAAATTGATCGTGTTAAGTGGAGATTTATTTTAATCACAAGCGGATAATATATTTGCAATGGAAAAATAAAATGTGTTAGTCAAAGAAAAATTATTCTAGCAGTAGCTGTTGTTTCTATACAAAATATACTCGCTTCAATTCCATACTTTCTATGCAAATCATCTTTCTGTTTTCATTTATTAGTTTTGAATTAATATTTTTGTGAATTTTTACTGACTTTTGATTCATCCGGTGCTTTAATATTTAGCATTAAAATACTTAAATTAGTTGAAATTTAATTTTGAATTCTACTTATTCTATTTTAGGGATAATATATTTGCAAGTGTGAAACTTCGCAAGGTCATTACAAATGATCGATCAGCTCCAATGATATCCTAATGCCAAACACAAATGTGTGATTTACGCAATTTTTTTTTGTTGAATTGTAAATAAAGTTATTTATAAAAGAACTGTACAAAAAGAATGTCAAAAATACAGTTGCAGCATATCTCCAGGAAAAGAAAAAAAGATGTTCCAATGATGCTTATCAAACAAGGTAATTTCTGGTGTTAGAAAGTGTAAAATAATTGAATGTTTATAGGTGACGCAAAAAAATTTAATAAATTTATTGTAATATGTTCATGTTTTCATTTAATGTTGCTTTTCTTTCTTGGGATGTGTCTTGAATTTTTTTTTGTTATGGTTTGCGATTACTCGCAATCATAAAATAAAATTACAAATAGATTCTGTGTGTGACACCGTGTATCATAATGCTACAATATTTTGATAAGAACAACGAAATTTGAAAAATGAGGTATTTTTAAAGCATTCATATATCTTCGTAGATATTATTACTAAATTTAAGTGATTCATATTTATTTAATTCTCTCTAACTTGACTTTTACTCGATAGAGAAATATTTTAAAGTGAAAAGATCGAAATTTTATTCTTAGACACATTTGAAATTAATACAAGTAAAATTAAAAAGTAGATTGTGTTTTATAAATACATGCACATGTTCAACTGAAAATGAAAGAATGATGGAAATATAATGTAAGGTGCTGAAAACTGCTTGTGGAAAGTTTATTAAAATTTTGACAAATAATATTACATTCTGTATATTTTATAAAATACCATCTTTCTGCAAAAATTTAGATTGGTTGCTACACATTTTTATCACTTTTAGGGAAAATCCTGCATGATTGTTAAATATTATTCTGATAAAGTCATATTTGGGCTTTCAGATATGTTTTCACAGTAGACTGTAACAAAAGTTTTATATATTATTTTCTAATTAGTTTAATTCAAAATTTCCCTTTATTTTGTAACTTTATAAAACGTTTTCTTTTGAAACACATAAACAAAACGTGATCTATTATATATTTGTTATATATAACATTAGAGGAATGTGTTTTACATCTTATTTAACACTAGAACGGCGGTGAGGGGTCATTTTGAACCCTACCAAATGAAAAAATGTCGATCCGAACCGGATATTTCTTCATAAAATAACTTAAATATATACCGCACAAAAATAAGTTAAATATATTAAAAGTCTTAAATAAAAATTCTGGTGTGAAATATTTTTATGAAACTTGAGTAAAATTCCCCGCCGTTCTAGTGCTAACGTTAGTATGCGAGTCTTTATGCATTTAGTTTTCTTTTTTGTTTGTTTCAGGTTTCAACAAAACATTTAATTCCATTCAAACGCAACATTTAAATATTTACGGATAAAAATTTCTCCAAAATAATTTCAATGGTATGCTTTTATTGCTTTCAACTATGTTTTCGTCAGAACAGTTCGTTTGTTAGACACAGAGAAGTACTGAATGTGATTCCAAATTTAGCTATATGTATTGCATAAATACACTGAGAAAAATGAAACTTTCAAATCTGAGTAAATCGATGTTTTCACTTTGTTATGAAACTTTTTGTTTCAAATAGGATGAACCAATGCTTTCAGTTTTGAAATACTAGAAATACTCAGAATATTGAAACATGGACATACTCAAAAATGAGCACATAGAAGTCAGTTCATACTCATTTTTGAAACATGGACCTACTCAAATAGGAGCAAATGATGTCTTATTCTTCAGTGTGTGCATGTTTTCAGAAATGAGTCTATACATGTGTTTCAAACTTGAGTCATTTTGATTCGAAGCCATTATGACTATGCGACATGCTCAGATTTGAGTATTTGTTTCTCAGTTTTGAAAATGTCGTTTTTAGAGTACTGAATGGGATTCCAGATTTAGCTATATATGCATTGCATAGATACATATCTATGCGATTTCAATTTATAAACTGGTAAAGCTGATAATAATCCCAACCAGCCATAAATCTAAAACTTTAGCCCTAAAAGAAGTCATACCACATGTGAGCGCTGTGTGAAAATCTATTGCTATTCACAAGTATTCCAAATGCATTAGAATGTGGTACAATAAAGTGAAAGTTGCTTGACGACCTTCAGGAATGAGAAGTACATGCGTGGATATGATTAGCTGTTTATCCACCATGCGTTAAAAGGCAATACCATAGGCACCAAAAGCATACCAAAGGCAATACACCACGTATGCTATAAAATATATAGCATACGTGTCTTTTCATCATGAACCGAATAGCTTTAGTCCATAAAGGATAAAATGAAGTCACCAGATCCAGCCATCAGAATGAATTATAAACCTCATTTCCCACAATGGAAAATGTTTTTCTTGAATATTACTGTAAATGTGCTGCTTATTCATCTTTGGATACATAATATCTACACTAACCATGATTTTTCATTACAGCAAACTGTGATTTTGTAGCACAGAAAAACCACATATGAGGGGGTTAGAATGACAGTGGGGTAAGTCAAAAATTTGAAAAAACTAGATAACCATATTTTCACTGAACGTATATTAATTTCTGTTCAGTGCGACAGTCAAATAAGTCATAGTTCACTTAGGGAGTCGCTAGAGGGAAAAACAAGTTGGACCACTTAATGCAACGATAATAGGACAAGTTTCACAAAACACTTCATTTCTCAAATTACTAAATATTGACTTATTCCACTGTTATTTTAACCCCCTCATATGTCAAAGAACGTCCAATTTAAACAAAGATAATTAGACCGATAAAACATCATTATCTTTGATTTTGAATATTATCTGTCGGGGTATATAATCTGTCGGGGTGTAAAATTAACTTTCACCTTTCATAAATAGTACAAATGTATAATGTATAGCTACTACAATTGTGTTTTTCGTTTTTATGTAAGAAATGTATTCTGATAGAATGAAACTATGTAAGTGTTACGTTCATTGCCGTTTTATTACCTCAAAATAAATAAAAATGTTACTCAAATTAGCCCGTGGATGGAGGAGTTTGGGTGTAATGTGTATAATTAATGAAATATGTGTTTTATATTGTAACTATACTTAAACTACTCTCAGGGCCCGAATTAGACTATCTGGAACCCTGGGGCAAGCATCATTATGGGGGGCCCCCTTCTATCTATCCATGGCAATTTTTCGGGAATTTGAAGTGACTGGTATTAAACTTCATACCTATTGTATGTATACATAATTTTCGAACCAAGTACTATTTACATCTTTATATAGGGTATCACAAGAAATAAGGTCACAACTTTAATAGATGACAGAACACTATTCTTTTTGTATAGGAATATAATGACTCATGTGAGCTTTCGAAGTGTAAATACAGGTCCTTCAGTCACTCTTTGTTATTTGTTATAATATAAAATTTTCCATCACATTATACAATTTAATCTTTGTATTGCATCAGCATGCATTTGGGCGATTCCATAATATGGATAGACAAATGCAGGCATACAGATACTTATACAAATAGTAACAAATTTCAACACTTGTTATGTTGTTACTTCATTCCTCACGCAATAAGGTACTTTTGTATAAAATTTTATAATATTATTTTTCTGATGATGTAGATTGTTCCTTTTTGGAGAGGGAGGGACATGGGGCACAGGAAGCAGAAGGTGAAAGTGGAGGGTTACACACACCTTCCTAAATCTTCTGAAAATGTACGTATTTTGGTCAATTTTGGCCAATTGTAACCATTTTGCACATTTTTAACAAAATCTTGATTAAGCCCTGAGGGGGGGGGTCTCAAATGGGGGGCCCGGGGCAGCTGCCCTTCACGCCCCTGCATCAGTCAGGACCTGACTACCATTCTAAAAGTAAATTTCGGAATGCTAAGAAATAAAGAAGACATTTTAGAAGTTATTAATGCAATAATGGTATTAGGCCTATATTTTCATAAGCAGAATGCACTTATTTTTTAACGATACGCTGAGAAGCCCTTTTTGACAGCTTCTACACTACAGCCATTATGAGATCATCTCCATTATATCTCATGGATATTTTTCCTGCATACGTTTGAGGCATCCCTGGAAATGGACAATTACATTAGTTTATGGATTTGGTTCTAGAATTAGACAGTATGTTCAAATTGCCCCGTATAAAAAAATACAATTGCATGCTAAACACTGCCATTTAATATTAAACTTTCTCAAGTCAAACTTTGTATACAAATATAATCTAAAAATACATGAATTGTAAAGTTGTAGATCAGACGGTTTTGTAACATTGTGATTTTGAAGTTGATGCTTCTGCTCACAGACGTGTGACGAATTACCAGTTAAAAGTTTCTTTATATCTTTTCTTCTATATATATATTCTTTCTACCTTATATTTCCATGATTACAAATATGGAAATAAACAACCAAGTAAAACTTAAAATTAAAAATAACGTGCGTAATTTTTAAAAAATATGAAAATTAATTTATAGCATTTCAAATAATAACTTCAAGGACCGTGCAATTATAGAATATTTTCATTTGGTTTTGATAATGGCTCAGAGTGAGCCGAAACATGTCAACAATCTAATAAAAGTTATTTTACTGTATATTATGTTTCCAGTTTACACTTTTTAGCATTTAAAAGACATATACTATTACAAGGCATTATAATTTATTATATTATATTTGAGAGTAGCCTTAGTTATCTAAAACATTTTCGCACTCATGCAATGCGAAATATAGCATTAAAAATATAGTATAAATTAAATAATTCTAAAAAAAAAAAAAAAAGTTGTATTTTATGAAATAAAAATGCATTGTATACTAAAATTATCCCGACAGGGAATACTTTTTAACCAGGCCTTACACTCTGACGCAAAAGTTTAGACAATGACGTCATTCAGCTTTAAAATGTAGAATTATGACGTCAGAATTACAAAAACCTGTAAATATATTCAAAAACTGATTTAAAATGCTATGTACAAAAGACAGTCGTTTTATTTGCTATAATACTAATTTTTTTCATAAAAATTCAAATGTGCTTGTCGCAAAAGTTTAGACACTATTCTAAATTTCTTTGAATATTCGCTGGCATATGCAAATTTAGACTCGATGATGTCACAAATTTGGAGTACTTAAGTTCTGCAAACGATTGCGCTTCATAGTCGACATGCCGAGAGCTAAAGAAATTCAAGTGAATGAGGTTTCAAGGATTTGGCAGTTGAAAGGTGAAGGGAAGAGCGTTTCTGAAATTTCTGCTATTATTAATAGGTCAAAAAAATCTATTTATCGAGTTTTATCGAGTGGTTCCGAATATAAAGCAAAATGTCGGTCTGGGAGGCCACGTGTGACAAATGTACGAGAGGATCGCCTGATACAAAGACTAGCGAGTACTCAACAAATGAGCGTACGTGGAGTTCAAAGCTCATCGGGACTCTCTGTATCAAAGGATACGATTCGTAGACGAATTTTGGAAAAAGGAACAATCGTTTATAGCAAAATGCAGAAGAAACCAGCTCTGAAGCCACATCATAAGTTACAAAGAATTATGTGGGCTCGAAAGCATATGTCATATGGAGAGAAATGGCAGTCAGTCATATTTAGCGATGAAAAAAAGTGGAATCTGGATGGTCCAGATGGTTGTTTATCGTATTGGCATGACTTGCGGAAGGAACCTCGACGTTTGTTTAGTCGCAGACAAGGAGGGGGCTCGGTGATGGTTTGGGCAGCCTTTTGCTATAATGGACAAGTATCTCTGACCTTCACCAGTGGTTGTAAAACTTCACAGCATTATACACAGACATTAGAAGAAAACCTACTGCCATTTGCTGAGCTTCTAGGGGGTCCTCAGTGGGAATTTCAGCAAGACAATGCTTCAATTCACACTGAAAAACATTCAAAATCTTGGTTTAATTCCCATAATATAAGAGTTCTCGACTGGCCAGCATGTAGCCCAGATCTTAACCCTATAGAAAACCTTTGGAGCATCATGTGTCGCAAAGTTTATAGCAACGCTAGACAATACTCTTCTGTACAGGAACTTAAGACATCTATTGAGGATGCATGGTACGATATCGATCCACAAACTATGCAAGATTTAGTTTCTTCCATGCAATCTCGTGTATATGACGTAATATATAAGCATGGATGCGCAACCAGGTTTTAAAAATTGTTTATTTCGATTTTATTTAATTTGTGTCTAAACTTTTGAGACAGCAGTTTATTTTTGTTACCATTTAATTTATTGCAATATGCACAATTCCACTTTTCTTTGTTATAAATATTGTTTATATGTACAGCACATTAATTTCAAGCAGTGATTTGAAAATTGAATAAATATTTTTCAAAGTATGTAAGAATTTCTTCATTGTCTAAACTTTTGCGTCATAGTGTATTAATTTCTATAAAAGAGAAGTTCTTTAGACACGCAATATTAATTTGAAATATATTTTCATTATAGGAAAAAAGTACCGAATTTATTACAGAATTTTTACTTTATGATAAAGTGCAAACCTTTGTAACATGACACATCCACTTTACCTTTGACCATTAAATAATTCCGAAATCGTCAGTTTTAGAGATATAGATCAAATTTCAAATGTGATTCAAATGTTGTTCTGCATTATCTTAGAAGTCCTTTAAGTCAAAGTAGTTATTTGTTTACAAATTACGAAATTTAAGTTTTCAAATAGTGCCTGGGTTCTATAAGTTATATCTAGTGAAATAATCTCCATAATGCAACAAATAAAAAAATCATTTCTGTACAACCAAATCTTACAGTGTTAATCTACTTTAATTTTTATGAATCTCCAGCGTTTTCTGGCTTTTAAAATTGAAAGGCGTGCGCCAAAAAAGGCTAAAAGTTAGTAAAATTAATAAACTTCAAAGAATCATAACTCAATAAATTATTGTTATAAAAAAAGGGAACTTTATTTTTAATAGAGCATATAGTATGCTTTTCTAAACATATCTTATAAGAGCCAGAGATAGGATGAAAACACAAACTTCGAACTTTTACTAAACTAACTAGTTTGACGTAAATGGCAACTAAGATGAGGAAGAATAAAATTTCAAAATTTTTTTTAACTTGTTCTACAGTTTTAAAAGTAATGATTTAGGAATTTGCTATTAGTTCAGCTATAAAACGAGATACCACGTTTTAATGTATATATGTTTAAATTCATTATGCAGGTTGTTCCAAAATTCGACCTACAAATTAAGAAGGGCGATAGAAGGCATCAAGACGACAAAAACTTACCATAGAACATGGGGTCGCCAAACACGTTTAGTGAAAAAATCGCAAAAATAGTTATGAAGGGTGTGACGTCCAGTAGAACAAAAAGGGCCAATAATAAATAGAAAAACATTTAAATTTGAAGTAAAGCATGATTACAATGCATTACAGTTCAACGTCAGAAAAGAGACGACGCGACATTTTTATAGAAATATGTTTTAACGCGTCCGGCAATCCTTCCCTGTCGGTGTTGGCTGTGCAATGACCTTCGTGGCCGCAACTTCGAACGGTTTCTATAAAAATGTGTCGTCGTCTCCATTCTGAAATTGAACTGCAATGCAATGTAATTATGCTTGACGTCATATAAATATATATATTTTTTACTTATTATTGGCCCTTTTTGTTCCATTCGACGTCACACCCTTCATAACTATTTTTGCGATTTTCTTCCACTAAATGTGGTTTGTGATCCCATGCTCTCTAGTAAGTTTTCATAATCTTGATGCCTTCCATCATCCCTCTTAATTTGCCGGTCGAATTTTGCAACACCTTGTATATCCAGTTCGATTATGCAAAACTATTTTAAATGTCTTTTATAGTATTATACTAATAATTTTAGAAACTACATTTTGCACCAGATGAATTTCTGTTCAATTAAAAAATATATGCCTATGGAGGAAGAATTTATTTTAAATTTCATCACTGAAGTATCCTTTCTAAGTCAGGCCAATATATTCCTCTATTATCTCACGATTTCAACTTTAGTGCTGCTTTTCCACTGTTTTAACGACATAACATTTCTCATAAAATAGAATTTCATTGAAAGTGAATGCATTATGCTCAATAAAATGCATTTTAAAAGAATGAAATCTGAGAAATATAATAGAATATACCAGTTTCAAAGAGTTAGTACATTATTTTATTCCCACTATTTTATACATTATATCACTATTTTATCCACGAGTTCAAAAATATTTCTTAGCGAAAGGTTTACTATAATTTATTTTCTTTGTCAAAGAATCTGGGTTAACTCTTAGGTAGTGTGGTATAATCATATATTATAATACGAGCAAATCTTGTGTGTGTGTGGTTATATATATATATATATGCAAATTTTATTCTAAAAACGGCTTTAACGATTTTGACGAAATTTTGTATCCTACCGATTTCGGGCAACAGAAAAAATTGGGCTAGGTCACATGCTCGAGAAAATTCGATTAGCGGGTCATTTTGGGTCACCATGTGTCAGGGTCAAGCTAATTGTATCTAACAAACGGCTCAAACGATGTTGACTAAATTTTGTATCCTGCCATTTTCGTGCACGAGAAGACTATTGGGCTGGGTCATGTTCGAGAATTTTCGATTGGTGGGTCATTTTGGGGTCAAAGCAGGTCAAGTTAATTTTATCTAAAAAACGGCTCAGACTATTTAGACTAAATTTTGCATCCTATGGTTTTCCGGCATGAGAAGACTGTTGGACTAGGTCACATGTTCGAGAAAATTGGATTAGTGGGTCATATTGGTCATTATGAGTCAAGCTATTTTTATCTTAAAAACAGCTCAGAGGATTTGAACTAAATTTAGTATCCTACAGTTTTAGGGAACGAGGAGACTATTGGGCTAGGTCACATGTTTGAAAAATTTCGATTAGTGGGTCATTTTGGTCATGGGTCATTATGGGTCAAGCTATTTTTATCTTAAAAACGACTCAAACGATTTGAACTAAATTTTGTATCCTACGGTTTTTGGGCACGAGAAATACGTTGGGTTAGGTGACATGCTCGAGAACATCCGATTAGTGGGTCATTTTTGGGTCAAGCTAATTTTATCTAAAAAAGGCTCAGACTATTTTGAATAAATTTTATATCCTACGGGTTTCCGGCACGAGAAAACAATTGGGGTAGTCACATGTTCGAGAAAATTTAATTAGTGGGTCATTTCGGTCATGATATTTGAACTCGCAGCTAATTTGGACCGAGCGTAGCTCGGTCTTCCATGCTCTAATATTCTAATACGAGCAAATCTTGTGTGTGTGTGTGTGTGTGTGTGTGTGTATATATATATATATGCAAATATTATCTTAAAAACGGCTGTAACGATTTTGACGAAAGGTTGTATCTTACAGTTTTGGGGCACCAGAAAACAATTGGACTAGGTCACATGTTCGAGAGAATTCGATTAGCGGGTCATTGTTGGTCACCATGGGTCAGGGTCAGGCTGATTGTATCTAAAAAACGGTTCAACGATTTTGACTAAATTTTTTAACTTACCATTTTCGGGCACAAGAAGACTATTGGGCTGGGTCACATGTTCGAGAACTTTCGATTAGTGGGTCATTTTTGGGTCAACGTGGGTTAAGTTAATTTTATCTAAAAAATGGCTCTAACGATTTTGATTAAATTTTGTATCCTACGAGTTTCGGGCAAGAGAAATTCTTTGGGCTAGGTCACATGTCCGAGACAATTCGCTTAGTGGATCATTTTTGGGTCATTGTCGGTCCAGATAATTTTTATCTAAAAAGTCTCAGACTGTTTTGACAAAATTTTATACCCTGCGGGTATCAGGCTCGAGAAGATAATTGGGCTTGGTCACATGTTCGAGAAAATTTTATTAGTGGGTAATTTTGATTATGGGTCATTATGGGTCAAACTACTTTTATAAAATAAAAAGCATTATAGTAATAATACAGAGAGAAAAATATATAGAGTTGAACTCAAATCTAATTTTGACCGAGCATAGCTCGGTCGTCACTGCTCGTTATTTATTTATACAGTGTGTCCTAAAATAAGCATTAATTTTTAACACTTTCCAACCTAGTTGAAAAGTGTTTATGACTTCGGTTTGTCTGCCGTATGGCCGTCTGCCGTTTGCCATCTGTCCGTACTCTAATTCCCGTAAATATGCTCGGATTGTCCTGCAATTTTTATATGTTATTGTCGTTATCTATAGCATGTGCCTATTTCAACTGAAGTGTATAGCGCTTATAATTTTTTTACAGGGACACTCAAAAGAATTCCATTACATTACGGTCTATGGCGAAAAATCATTTGCGGTTTACTTTAATGATGTTACACAATTTCAAATAAATTGCAATTGATATATATCAATAAGGTATATTACTAAAAGCTTAATATCGAATAGGGTGTGCATAGCACTTATAGTTACTTTACAGGGACAGTCAAAAGAATTCCGTTACATTACGTCTATGGAGAAAAATCGTTTACGGTTTAATTAAATAATGTTTCACTATTTCAAACGCATTGAAATTTATATATATCACTAAAGTGCATTACAAAAAGCTTACTGCAGAATATTGTGTGTATAGCAGTCGTCGTTCATTTACAGGGACACACAAAATAATTCTTTACTGTCTGTTAACAATAATTTCTGGAATTGCGTTTTAAGTTGCTGAACGCGATTTTAAATTTAACTCACTTTTTTTCTATTACTTGGTGTGTATAAATTCTGTATTTCATGTACAGGGCAGCACAAAACTTCGCGAACACATTTCCGTTCATTGACAGAAATTCCAGAAATAGAATTTTAAACTGTGCTACGCGTTTCCTAACTAAACTAAAATTTAGCATCCTATGTAGTATATATACAAATCTATAGATCATATACAGGGCTGAATAAAAGTATTCGGATATTTTTCCGAATATTGTTTATGTTGGAAATTCCTGAAATTATGTTTTTAAATATGTAATGCGTTTTCCAAATTGTTTACTAATCTTTCAGCTTATTAAACGGTAATGATTTGTAAAATTATTTTGGAAGCGTTGGAAAGTGTTACATAATCAATGCTTGATGCATGATTTTTCTTTCTTGTTTAATTCATAACAAGGGAGTGCTGACAGCTGTTGAAATTATTATTGCAGGAGATTAATGTGTGAACCCTGGAATTTGTAAATAATACTTCGTTGTTTTAGTTTCAAATATCACCAATAAATGGTACTGCGCTCTATCAAACTGTTAGAACCATCAAACTAACGTAATAAAAGAATAAAAATTCACTCAGCTTGTAACCTCCATTCTGCTTTGTTGTTGAAACGGCGTGGTTTGTGCATTGAAATTGAAAATTAATTTTGACCAGTATTACAGTTTAATACGGATCAGCGCCATCTACAGGGGATAGTTGGAAACAAAACAGATCAGCTTCGTAAAGAAATTTTCGACGTTTCACATTACTCTTCTGCAAGAATAAATTCAATTTAGCCGTTTATTTAATGAGTTTTAAATACGTTCAGTCCATTCTATGGCACACTGTACAATTAATTACCTATTATTGGATTTCATATGAATGTTTGTTGACCATTCATTATAAGTTTCAGGATAAAGGTAGCATACAAGGTTTCACTAATGATTCTTCAAGGAGAAGAAAGATAGCCAAATTAAATACTGACTAACAAGGAGACCACCAAACATGGTACTCACCGATTTTGATCATTTTATGGTATTTTGTAAGGGACATACCAAATGGGTCTTAGTGTTCGAGAAATTGGGGATTTGATCTTTTGTACCTGTTCACAATGGAACGGAGGTAGTGTTCTCGCCCGCTGTCTAGGATGCGCGGGTTAGACCATATCATGTGGCTTTTTCTCTTTTTTAATTAATTTAATATTTTTGAGAGGTTATAAGTTTTAAGCTGAATTGTGAATTTTGCATATTTGAACTTTTTGATATTTTCTTAAGAAATTCCATTTACGTTTTTGAATTTTTCATAAAAAAATATTTTTTTCTGCATATTTTAAACTAATATGTCTATAGACAAAAATCCAAACTAGTTTATATGTAAAATAAAATCAAATATATTATTTAATTTTATATGTTTTTATATTTTAAACACTGTTCTGAAATAATACTTTTTTTTTCTTTATGGTATTTTATCATTTTTTGCATAACTTATACAAAATATTTGTCACGTCGAATCTCCCAAACGTATTTATGAGTAGATTTTTCCAGTAGCATATCGTCTAAAGAGTAATAAAATATTAAAGCAGTAACTCTCATATGTAAATTTTGACCAGTTACACAAATGTTTAATGTCCTCTATACATATTTCTAAAGTTTACAGATTACATTTCAAGATATTTTGTAATTCTTAAAATTTTAAACACAGTCAACGCCATTCTTAAAAATTTTGTCAACTGAAAATATGCATAAGTCATCTGTGAATTCAACAAAAAATTTACCATACATACCATATGTATATATATATATATATATATATATATATATATATATAAAATAGTCTGTTGAACTTACAGAATAAAATCAGGCTAATTAAACGTGTTTTTCATGTATAAAGTTTAGCTTCTGCTGTAGACGATAACAAAGTTTCAATTCCATTTTATGTTGTGAATATGTTTACCATATGCATCCCCTGATTGATTGCAGATGTACTAAAATAAAAATGTAATGTATGTCCGTGTAATGTAAATTGTATGTCCATAAATATAATCATTTTTGTATTTCATCATTGAAGATATTGTAATATAGTTAGAATAAATCAAATTTTAAAAATATTTAATTTTTTAAAATACATTTTTTATAAAAAAAAAGTAAAAAAAAATGCATTATTTCATAATTTTGATTAAAAAAATATATTTAAAAAGGAAACTGTAAAAGTAAGCTTTAAAAATATGAGATATCTAGACATAAATTAGTTTGAACATTAGTCAATACAAATATTAGTTTAAAAATTTGAGAAAAAAATTTAAATTTTCATGAAAAATTCATAAACGTAAAATTTAATTTTTTAAAGAAAATATAAATAAGTTCAAAGCTGTCAAACTCATAATTCTGCTTAAAACTTTTAACGTGTGAAAAATATAAAACTAATTAAAAAAGACAAAGAAGTCACACGATATGATGGAACCGACGTCACCTGCAGAGCGCGCGAGAATGTTACCTTCACGCCACGGGGAGCACATAAAAAAGGTTAAACTAACGAGTGTTTAAACCTATGCTGAACTTTTAACCTCTAATTTCTCAAAAACTAATGTCCATTTCAAGAAAACCTTTCCCTAGAAGAACCTTTTACTTAGTTAGGGTTATAACCCCTACAAAATAATTTAAAATAATCAAAATCTGTGTTCACCATGTTTGGTGGATACCCTTGTAAGTACAGAGGTGAACACAGATTTCTCCGTTCTCGGAAAGAGGCCGAGGAAAAAATTAATCATATGTATATTTTGAAACAATTTCAAAAACTTTAGTACATTTTTCTTGAAAATTTAGCTTTGCTTTGAGGAATTCGATGAATTACGTTTTTCTCAAGGAATTTTCATTTTATTACTTTCTTGCCTACAAATATATCCTTTTACTTTTAACCCATTAAAAAATAAAAATAAAATATTTTTAAAGTTAAAAATCAGAATTTGTTATAAAAAGGGTTAATAGCAAAATATTTTATAACATATTTCACAGCTGGATTATGACATAACATAAGAAACATCTTTCAAGAAATACATTTCTAACTATTCGGTCAATATTCATTTGTGTAATTTTTTTTAAATAATGCATAGCTTTCTAGTACCAGTCATAAAGTGCATTTATTTCAATTTTCTTGAAGCACATTACATTAAAAATTTTACTCACGACGTCTCTGTAAAATATACATTTTTAAAATATATCACCTTGTATTTATTTTTATATATCAAATTGTTAATATGTATGTAAGATTCCGAAAACGAAAATTTTGCTAATCCAAACATGTTTATATAACGTACCGAATTATCCAAAAAATGTCGAAAACATTTATTATTCTTTAATGTGTGGCTTTAACTCGATTCATAAAATAAAAATATTTAACCAATTGTAAAACTGAATTAGTATTTTTAAATTAGAGTTTGTACTGCAGTTAATTATTTTGGTACAATAATAATAATAAATTTATATAAACGCTAGTTATAAACAAGGCTTGAAAAATGCTGTCACCAGGCCGCCACTTGCGACCATTTTTTTTCTTTTTAACTGGAGAACAAATTATTGCATGTGGCGGGGTTTTTTTTGTATAAAATTTGACCTAAAAAATGAGCACAGGTGTTGCGAGCACCAGTGAAATTATGAGCATCATTTGATGAACATCGGTTCAACAGAAAGTGGTCAAAAATCCATTACATGATTTGACCCGGGAAAACAACTATCCAGATAGACAACAAACGAAGTTAATTAAAAACGTTGTAAAAACTCCGGCGGGATTTATAAAATTCGAACTGGTAGCTGTGGCTAACAGGAGTAATTACTCAAGTTGCTTTGTAGAAAGAAAAGTTCCTTTATTCGATGCTCGAAGTACAGAGCATTCCTTCTACAGGTTTCATTATTTAAATAAAATAGAACAAAATAAAATAAGATGAAATGCGTAGGTACAGGTGATTATAAACGAGTTCCATAAAGTCCTCTAATTTCTCCTTAGGTCTCTACACCAGACAGTCTCGTTCCAAACTTAATTTCCGTTCTCTGTATTCGGTGATACAAATTAAACAGGACAGGGTGTCCTTGGGTGATCGAGACGGATCGCTCCTCCGTTTAACTTCGCTCTCGCTTCACTGCCAGACTCTGCCTTTTTAGGGTCACGTCCTACCCTTTTGCCTCCGAAGAACCCATCTCCATCTCGTCTTCTCTTCTTCCTCTCGCCTCAGAAAAAAAGGGGGGCGGGGGGCAGGTTCATCCCGGCCTCTTAAACTTACGGCAGCCTATCGTTGTCGATATCTGGTTCCCATTCGCAGATTTTAAAGGACTTCCCTTGGCGTCCGATGGTCTCTGGGAACCCTCTCCATCTGCGACCTCACAAGTAGAATCAATAATTCGTTACCGTCGGGTAGGTGCCAGCCACTCTCCAGTATTGTTTCCCTAATGTCCAAGCCATTCAGCGTAGGAGATGGATCGCTTCCTTAGGTTCGGCCCGACAACTCCTGCGGTCCATAGTAAAGTAACTCAGCTGGGATATGGGAAAATGTCACAACGTGTAAAAATTATTTATACTTAAAGTGAAAGTCAAGTATAAGCTTTGGATAAGTTAAAACACCCTTTTAAAAATTTGCAGCAAACTGTCCTGTCATTTGACCGTTTTCACAGAAAATGGTTACATAACCGTAATTTAACTCTATTTTGACCATAATATGGGCAATAATATGGTCAGAATAGTGTTAAATTACGGTTATGTAAGAGTTTTCTATAAAAACGGTCAAATGACTGGACAGTTCGCTGCAAATTTTTAACAGTGCAGGCTAAAACAATGAAAGATTACCCACTTAATAATGCAAAAAGTTTTACACCGACATGATGTGCTGCAGAAATATTTAAATAATGATTTAGTTTGCACTATCGTGCAAACATAAAATAATGAATTTTAGAAAAAGAAACTTGCTGACATAATTATTAAAAAGAATCATTGTCACACAGTTTTAATCCTCAGAAGGAAAAAGATTGTTTCAGCATTGTTTTTGATGATTTTGCAAAAAAATAATTGTTTTAAGAAAATCCATGGCATTCAAAAGAAATTCATTTCCATTATAAATGATAAATTTCGCCATTTTTTTTCTAATTACATATGTATATTTTTGCGACACAATTACTTTCGCATTGTTATGAAAGTACAAAAGCTCTGATAATATTTATCGGAAAAGAAAAGTCAGCATATTTTATAGGGGAAAATATACAACATTTTATTTTTATGCAGAGTGGTCAAGATAAAAGAGGCTCGGTATACAGAAGTACAAATACTTACTAATTTTTATTTAAAAGTAGTAAATACGGAATATTATGAATAACAACACCTCCTGTGAACTATTGGATGTTCAGTATGTTGTTATTCATAATATTCCGTATTTACTACTTTTAAATAAAAATTAGTAAGTATTTGTACTTCTGCATACCGGAATTACCAGATTGGCCAAACTATCTTGGCCACTCTGTATTTGGCTATATTAATGCTTCTGCAATTTGAAAAAAAAATGCTGAACATTTATTAAAATAATATCAATACCTGTTTCTTCTATTTAAAATGTTAATCTCCGGTGCATTCTTTACAGAAACACGTTATTGTAACAAAACATCAATTTTCTTGCTTTATTCTTAATGTAATTTATAACATGTTGTGTAAACTGACACATGTTGATCCCTTTTCTGACATAGTTGTTTTCATATTACGTATAATATACATTTGCATGAGATGTTTTTTGTCGTATCTGACAATTTCAATACTTTTTTTCCTCGTAGCAAACAATAGATAAAAAGAAAATAATACATTGTGGA
Organism: Maratus michaelseni; assembly: GCA_963931845.1. Lineage (NCBI taxonomy): Eukaryota > Metazoa > Arthropoda > Arachnida > Araneae > Salticidae > Maratus > Maratus michaelseni. Next base: position 454,454,778 of record OZ007589.1, on the reverse strand, counting down.
TACGTTGCAGGGGCTTTTTCGCTAAACAAATGTCTGTTATTGAACTGACAGATTCTATGCACAAAATGTATTTCCATAAAGAAAAATGTAAAATGTGTGAATTTTATGCCTTGGATATATTTTCGGATTCTTGCTCTTTTACAAGATTAAATAAGAGTTTTTATTTATTTAAAAAAGCTTTTAAATTTTTTTCACATTTGAGGATGAATATACAGCTAAAAACAGTGAGCTTTAAGATTAAGTTTAAAAAATTTACTTCAGACATGTATACAGGGTGGATGTAAATTAGCTGGGAAAAAAGAATGGTTTATTATGTTTAATTATACATACAAAGATAAGAATACACTTTATTATAAAACAGTGAAACACATAAAATTTACCCTTTTAACAAATGTCCTATGTGACTGCCCTTCGTTACTCTTCAAATGTACCATCGGTAATTAAATTATTGCTATGATGTGAGCATAATCCCTTCAATTAAACCAAGTGCTATGCTGATTGGTAATTGCAATTCAGGAATGGACCCATACACTGAAACAGAAATCTAGGACGAAAAGAATAAGTGATCGTGGTGGCTGTGGAGTAACACTTCCGTGACTAATAAAGCTAAGACTATATACAGGGACTGATGATGAGAAAATGATGATTGGGTTCCGGGGCAAGAAGTATATCCGTAAACTTATGATATGATACTAATCTGCAATTGAACTGGTATATTCCAATTAATATTTCGAAATCTGTTTAATTACTAAATTGCCCAACTAATATGTGTATACCCTGTATTTTAAACGTAATATTTCTTATTAAATTTATAAAACACAAGAATAAGTTTACAGTTGAATTTTTTTTATAGTACCTAGCTCATAAATTCCGAGCAGTTATTAAAGTATAATTTCAAAAATGCTAGTTTTTGCCCTAGAGTCCTGCACGGGTCGAGTACAACCTAACCTGAACCCGCAAATTCCATTTGAAGTCAACCCGCAACCAGACCCAAAACCGCAAAGAAAGGACAATAAATCATGTTTTAATGCTATTATAAAAGTAATTGTGGAGGCGCAGCCGCTTTTCTGACTCTTTTCTTTTCTTTTTATAGGTTTAAGAAAGATTTAGGTAACACTGAAAAATCCAATTACAGGAAAGATGAGGAGGGGCCAATTCGGGGTTTTAGGCTTTCGTCAGTACATTGGTTTAAGAGATGACACCCCTTGGTGGGTTGTAACATGGAAATAAGTATGACTAGTAATTTTCAATCAAATTTAAAAGATTGGACTTGTTGTAACTTTGTTGTTTGACCCAAAGGCCTGGTGAGCAGCCTTTTATTTCTATACAGCTGGATATAACACAGAAACTAGTCTCCTAATTTTTAACCAATTCCAGATGAGAGACTTGCATCTGGATTGGCACTTGCAGAGGTAACGCTTATATAGAACTTGGAGGACTTTAGAGCCACGAACAGATTTAACGTGCACCAGCTCCCATTAACGTACACACACCCACAGCAGAGGCAGACGAGAGAGGTTGTCACCCACCCAAGCACTGACCTTGGTCGATGCTGCTTGGCTTTCGGTGATCTTACGAGAACCCCGTGCCACTGCGGGACTTGCAACTTGGTTTAGATCGATGAATTACTAGAATGTAGTAATACAGAAACTCTTGAAATGAAATCCCATCCTATCCGATATGAAACTCTTGAAATGAATGGCTAAAAGCATTTCTGTTTTGGAAAGCTTTAAAGATTACACATATATATAACAAATAAATAAAGTTATTTCTTGATGAAGCATGATGAAATACACTATATTGCCAAACGTGATTAGTCACTTGCGATTTTAGACGTTTTGTTAACTATCTAGAAAATTACATGAGGAATTAACCTGAAACTGCAGGTGTGTAAACAGTATAGTATAGTTTATATATTTCCGTGAATATTTTTTCCCGAAACCCCATACGGGACTGTCAACAAATTGAAAAAGAACGAATATCTTTTGGATTACCCTGTAAAAACTAATGTAGCAAAATTGTTCAAACTCGAGATTATTAATAAGTGGTTTATTGTAATATACTGTGTTAATTTTTATGAGGACAGCATGAATATTCGAAGAGAAATTAAGGTTTTTATAAAAACCGACTCAAATTTTGCCCAGTTTTTTGCTTATAATTTGCAGAGTTATAAGAAAAAGTTATTTTGAGAAAATATGTCAAACAACATTGTACATAATACTCTGCAATAGGAATTAAAAAAAAATAATAATTGGATGAAAAATGAGCAGGTTAACTAACAAATGTTTCACTGCGCATGCGCGAATGTAATCAAAATATAATATGCTTAATGAATTAGCTAAGTATATAGAGAAACTTTTGTGAAAGTTTCAAAATCATAGCTGGAAAATTCTGAAAATTATCGTCGATAGAAGAAGCTCGAAATCCGTTGTTCCCAGAAGGAAGCAAAAAGATGAGTGGTTGTATCCAAATATAGTAGTACGTGCAATATTGTGTACGCTATCTTGGCACTAATCAACAGTTATTTGGATACAACCCCTCATATTTTTGCTTCTTTTTGGGAACAACGGATTTCGAGCTTAACTTTTTTTTTTATATTAAGAACTGCAAATTATAAGCAAAAAACTTGGTGAAATGTGGTTGGTTTATATAAACCTTAATTTCTCTTCGAGTATACATGCTATCTTCATAAAAATTAACACAGTATATTACAATAAACCACTTATGAATAATCTCGAGTTTGAACACTTTTGCTACATTAGGTTTTACAGGGTAATCCAAAAGATATTTGTTCTTTTTCAATTTGTTGACAGTCCCCTATGTGGTTTCTGAAAAAAATATTCACGGAAATAGATAAGCTATAATATACTGTTTACACACCTGCAGTTTCAGGTTAATTCCTCATGTATTTTTCTAGATAGTTAACAAAACGTCTAAAAACGCAAGTGACCAATCACCTTTGGCAATATAGTGTATTACATACATATAAAAAAAATTGCAGACTGACTATTTGTCAGTACTACGAAGAACCAAAACGAAACATGCATAATAGTGTAACTTATCACAATTCAATTGAAAACCAATCAGAGACGATAAAGATATGAAATTACGATACCTTTTCCTCCGATTATAATGCGTGTCGAACAGGATTCTCGATACCACAAAAAAAAGAGCCATCTTTGAAGATGCTTAACCCCAATATTTCATAGTTAAATACTTCTAGTGCACGTACACTCGCTTAAAATAGGTAAACGCATATCGCGGTAGGATAGCTGGACGTCGATAAATACGCATTACTGCATCTCTTAATGCTAAAGAGATATATATTTTATACAAGATGAAAACAAACACAAGCACACCACATTTTGAAAAAATGCGGTTATTTAAATTTGCCATCTGGGCAAACAACATTGCCAAAAAACTGCAGCGAAACTCCAAGATCGCGAGAGGAATAAAAGCTGGTCTCTGATTGGTTCAGGGTTGAAGACGGTGAAAGACTTCCCAATTTGTGAAGTCTTCCCATCTGTTACTTAGTAAACAAAACCCCTCTCCACGCAAGGAGATGGAGCTGCGATCTGCGTCAATTGCAGTGACGATCGTTTTAGGCGACTTCCATACGACAACCAACCAATCATTCGATTGGCGGAAGGTGGCAAAAACGTAAACAAAGCAAGTTGTAACTTTAAAAAAAATATGAGAAAAACGTAAGTGAAAAGAAATTAGGTTACTTGTGTTATTTTAATGATTATTATATAATAAATTAAACAGACTTACGTTTTTAAGGGTGAACAATTTTAAAAATGAAGAAAACATGCCAACTTTTGGTAGAAGGAGGGGAAATAACGTTAAAATTTACTTACAAAATAAACTTGAGCTATGAAAAACAACACTCATTTGAATCAATATTCACCTTTGTACAATAATTATTATTTAAAACAACACAAATGTCACAAAAACCATATGCATCATTTAATAAAACTTTACTTAAGGTGTTTTCAAACATACATAACTGTATTTCATAATGATAAAAACCTAGCGCTTTCGAGCAAACCTTAGCTCGTCATCAGGGTTATAAAACTAACACGCAGACATACACAAAACAAATAGTGTAAAACTAGTAAAAACATCATTTTCTGCTGAAGAATGGTCAAACCATTACAAACAGGTCACTAGGGGTGGGAAGAATTGGGAGGGATGTGCTAATCTTATTCAACCTTGAACAATCTGTAAAAGTTTATACCATAATTTAGGGATGTTATAAGGTACCGAATCATTGCATGTCTTAACTTTTCTGGTTAAAATTTCTATGGATTCATTTATTATTGCTTGATGAAAGGAGGATGCGGGTTTAATTATTTTGGCTTTATCAAAATCTATTTTTATCGACTGCTCTTGTTTTAATCTGGAAAGTGCCGTTTTACTTCTATTGTACTTGATATCTGCAATATGCTCTTTTAAACGAATTTTAAATTTTCTTAAAGTCATACCAATGTAGTCTTTAACTTTATAACATTTCATCCTATTTTCTATTATTTCTATAGTAACTGGGATTCTATAAATTCCTGCTAAATCTGCTATCGGTATGGGATCGGTATGGACAAATGCAGTGATATATCTTAATAGCGAACACCTCGAGATGGTTATTTTTTCGGGTCGGGATGACTATAGTTTTCTTTCTGCGTGCCAGATTTACCCTAGAATAATTCTTTCGCGTTATATTTAGGTTTTTTGCAAGTCGGATTGTAGGGATTTTAAAAAAAGTTTGAACAGAACTATGTTTGAGATGAAAATAAATACGTATTTGAGTATGAATGAGTATATATTCAATTTACTTAATGAGAAAAAATAAAAATGTATATAAGAAATATAATCATAGATTATTCTTTTTTTACGGTGCATTTAAGAACCATTTTTTTTCCTTAGAATATGAAAAATATTGCCAAGATGTCGTTTATGATTCACACAAGACACATGTATCGTATATTTGTCATAGTTTATGCACACATACACATGCTACGTGTGCGTAGATTTGGAGGTGCCCACTATTCCAAGGTATAAGCGTACAAATATATAAATGTCAGAATTGAAAAAGTGTTCGCTAAATAGAGGTGTCCTCTTTTCGTGTATTTTCGATCTCTTATTGTACAGTAATACCTCGATTTTCGTTGACTTCGGTTACTATCGGTTTCGGTTTTCGTCAATTTTTTACGCGAAAAATTTGTCTCTGTTTTCGTCGGTTACCTCTGATTTCGTCGGCGTACCCACGTGACATCGCTGCCTTTTCCGTAAACAAACCTAATACCATTCCACCCATCCAATCCATGGGCCAGGATGTCATTTCAAATTTTAAGAAACTGTGCACAAAAGCAATGTTTCATAGGTTCTTTGAGGTGACATCAGATACAGAATTGTCCTTAAGAGAGTTCTAGGAAAACCATTTCAACAGTCTCAACTGCATTAGCCTCAAAGATAAGGCTTGGCAGGGAGTGACATCCAGCACGATGAACTCTGTTTGGAAGAAACTATGGCCAGGATGTGTGCATGAGGGAGACTTCGAAGGGTTTGAACATTCTTCTGATGACCCTACACGTATGGTGCAGTCGATTGTTGATTTCGGCAAGTCTATGGGTTTGGAGGTGAGTGGTGAAAATGTGGAAGAGTTAGTGGATGAACACAGTGAAGAACTCACCACTGAAGTTGCAAGACCTTTAATTATAAGTGCAACTGACGGCATACGAAGAAGTTACTTCAGATGAGGAGGAAGATACAGGGTAGAATATTCCTTCTTCAGATATTAAGGACATCTTCTCTGTATGTAGTAAGGTACAGGGGTATGTGGAGAAAAATCACCCAAACAAAGTTATTGCAAGATGATGTGGAAGAGTTAGTGATTGAACACAGTGAAGAACTCATCACTGAAGCTGCAAGACCTTCAATTATAAGTGCAACAGACGGCAGATGAAGAAGTGCTTCAGATGAGGAGGAAGAGACAGGGTAGAATGTACCTTCTTCAGATATTAAGGCCATCTTCTCTGTATGTAGTAAGGTATAGGGGTTTGTGGAGAAAAATCACGCAGACAAAGTTATTGCAAGCCGTGTCTGCAACTTGTTTAATGATAATGTCTTGCCCCATTTTAGGCATATCTTAAAGAGGTGGCAAAAACAGACCACTTCGGACAGCTTTTTTGAGCGACATAGGCCCTCTGACTCTGAAGCTAGCCCTACTGCCAAAAGACCAAAGAGGGACGTGATCCCAGATATAATGAATTGATAACATACGCCAAGAACATTTATTAATTTCTTATTGTTTTTAGTATTAAACGATATACTTATTCTCTATAAAAGGCGTTTTTGGTACGAATTTTGGCGTATTTAGAACGAATTAATTGGATTTACATAGATTGATATGGAAATAGGCCCTCTGACTCTGAAGCTAGTCCTACTGCCAAAAGACCAAAAAGGGACGTGATCCCAGATATAGTGAGTTGATACCATACGCCAAGAACAATATTTTAATTTCTTATTGTTTTTAGTATTAAACGATATACTTATTTTCTATAAAAGGCGTTTTTGGTACGAATTTTGGCGTATTTAGAACGAATTAATTGGATTTACATAGATTCATATGGAAATAATTTCCTCGGTTTTTGTCGGTTTCAGGTTTCGCCGATTGTTTTCTGACGGATTATCGACGAAAACCGAGGTATCACTGTATACATATTTTTAACATAAAAAAATATTATGGACATTCTTTTGAAAAAGCGAGTCAGCCCGACCCCGACTTGCAAGAGTCAAAATCCCACCCGAAACACAATGAAAATCAACACGACCTGAACTCGAACCACAACGAAAAAATATATCTCCAACCCGATTCGACCAGGACCGTGGGTCGGGTTGGGTGCCGGTAAAAGCGGTAACCCGACCGTATGTAGGACTCTAGCCCAAAGAAAAATTTAGAAAATAATTTCACCTTTGATATTATTCCCAAATTATATTAACAAAATAGTTATGGTTAGATTTTATGGTATTAGCTTCTCTTACACACAGGGCTTAACAAATGTGGTCGACAGGTCGCCACTGGCTACCAAATTTTTTGATCTGACGACCAAAATTATTTGATTTTTCGGGGCGATTTCTGTAAAAAAATTGACATAAGAAATGAGCACAAATAGCATTTTTTATCTTTCCCACCACTGCTCGTGCGCTTCAAGCAGTGATCCTTCTCTTCTCTTGTACTTTTAATGGAAGAACCAAATTTAAAAGGCATTTTCCGTCTCAAGCATAGAAATCGCCATTCATTTCCGCTCTAGCCATCTAGCAAGTCTTGTAATTAGATTGTGGGTGGGGGGGGGGGGGTTTAAATAAAACAATAATGAATAGTGTCAATCTAGCCTCTGTGGCATATAAAATTGGATACAATGCTAGAAAATGCTGACTTCGACATGAAAATAGGTAAAAAATTTTAGCACTCAACTATTCTAACATTTGAAGCATTCAGCAATCGGAATTTCTGGAATGTGCTAGTTAATTCCACCTTTGCAATATTTCCCGCTTTTTTTAGAGATGCATAATTATTGTTAAGTTTCATTAGAAAACTTAGTTTAAAAATTATGTACTATTCTAAACTATGCTTGTTATTACGTTTTCTCAATTAATTCCAAAAAAACTATTATTATTTTTTAAATCAGTGATGGGGGGGAGAGGTATTTCTTACTGGCGATTAGTATTTTTTGCTGGCTACCAGATTTTATCAAATTTGTAAAGGCCTGCTTACACATCAATTTTAGAACAAGGTTTTTGAAAATTTCATCATTTGCATATTTTATTTACACCTCCTTCAATTTTCATAATTTTACCGTTTGTTCTTCTTATGTTTTCAATTTTAATTACTGTACACATTGTTTCAGGCAAAAAAAAAAACACCTATATTTTGAACATAAATATTATTTATGTTATAATATTTTTAACATAAAAAGGCTTCCAAAAAAATTTTTAACATCAATATTGTACTGTATATTAAGTACTGTGTATTAAGTACTGTATATTAAGTACTGTATATTAAACTGACTTTCAAAATTGGCTTGTAATTTATATTCATAATAAATAAGATAAAAGTTACATGAATATAAATGGCCTTACATTATGCATTGTTCAACATCTTAAGAAGATAGACATAAAGAAAAATTTAGATAGTTGAATTATTAAACTTTATTATAAAAATCTTCTCCCCCCCACTCACCTATTTACCTCCGATATATCATGTTCACATACGAAATACAAACTAATTTTCTTCAATTAGAATTTTTTTTTAGTTCATTTGAATTATTTAAAATTTTATAAACGCAAGTAAAAATACTGAATAAAATCCTTTAGAAGAATAATTTCTAAACGTATAGCATAAAGTTTATATATAAAGGAACATTGATTTTATTAAAAATAAGATTTGACAGTGGTAAATTTCGATATATATATATATATATATATATATATATATATATATATATAAATAAAGAATAAAATACACTAATTGTATTATTATTCTATTTATTAGCGGAATATATACTATGGAATTAACTACAATTTAAGTATACACGAGGAATGAAATATTTTCTGTCCAAACGTTAATCAAAGTGAGATATTTTAATGTAACCAGATTTATTATAGTTGGGTCATTCTCACAGAAAAGTCAAAATTGGTTTAAAAAATTGTTTTAAACTTTTGATTTTTTTAGAATGTAATTTTCTGAAAAATAATGCGCATCAGGATTTTATTTTTTTTACAACCTTATTTTTGTGTCTGATACCGCCTTATATTGCGCTCAATGTTGGATAAATGACCGATAAACTAGACAATATCAGTAAAATTGAATATGTCAAGATCACGGGGGAGAGAAAAATTAAGTTTTCAATTTTTAGCTACTTTGGTTTTCAGTTTGTTAAAATGGTGTATTTCTTTCTTTTAAATGCAATAATAAAAATGTCTAAATTTTGTATTATAATTATAAATTAGCTTTTAATTACCTTACTTATGATGACCACGGTGTAGACACTGAGGACGTCTTGAAACTTCAAACGGAACTAATAAATTGGAAAATATTACATAATTTCAACAGAACCAATAGTCTAAGAGCTAGCAACGTTTTCGTCACATGATTTTAGCATGGCTCATTTTTCTATATATTCTCCGTCTTTATTGTGTAGTACGAATGCTGTCGGTCTGGCTGGGGAAAGTGGTTGCGTTTACCTGTGGGGGGAGGGGCAATGCAGGTAAAAAAGTGACAAAATTACGTCATTTTAGTATGGATTTTGTTTATAAAACTTGAATCTGCTAACTATTTGTGATATTAAGTTATTAGTCTGGCATCGTTTTAACGTTGCCAACACCGTGCAGAGACCCTCATTTATAGGCAAAATGAGGTGTCAAATTCACGTCATTTTATCATAGCTGAAATTTTAGTATGTTATACTTTGGCTATCAGATAAGCCATAATTAATTTGCCAGACGCGAAATTCGGTTGCTAAATTACTGCCAGACGCCGATTTAAATCTGGCAGAGAAAGCACCTATTATGAGAGTTTGCAGCTTTTGTAGTGCTTTGGCTACTTTCAATACACAATAAAGCCGTAATTGTTGCCAAAGCAACGATCTTTGCTTTAGATAAAAGTATCTATCTCTCTCTCTCTCTCTCTATATATATATATATGAATAGCCGCCCGTCCCGACTTCGCGTGGTTGCACAATGTGTCGACTACAATGCAGGGTAGGTGGTAGGTAATTAAACATTCTAAATAATATTCTAAAATAATTCTAAATAGGATAGAAGTGGAGGTGAGAAAAAACTGCAGTACTTACAAATTTTAAACTTTAAATAAAAGCTTGTAAAAATGTGATAAGTAATGTTTTTCTATTTATGTACATAATGACAATAATAAATTAATTTTAATATAGCAGAACCACCAGGCTTCACCCGAGTTAACCTTGGCCTACCAGGTAACATAAGTAAAAATTCAATATTCTAAAAATACGCCGATCACAATAACGCATCCGCGTCCATAAACCGTCAAAATGACATTCAGAAAAAACATATGTTATTTTGACGCAATCATGCTAAATCCCTCAGCTTTACAATTGATTAAATGAATTTCTTTTAAAAAATGTCTTACGCAAAATATCCAATAAAAAATCAGCAGTAGTTGTCTTATTCGTCTAATCTTCCATAATCGAGTTCATATCCTTTGTTTAACCCCCTTAGTGGGTGAGTTTCTAAAATTGCTTTAAACACGTGTTTAACTATTATTCTTTAGTAGAATTATTATCCTAAATTTCATGCTCCTACCTGAAACTGCTGCTGAGATACGGTGAAATAACCTAAAACGTTTGACAATCCATTTAACCCCCATAGTAGTTGAATTTCTAAAATCGCTGAAATACGTGTTTAACTATTTTTTTTAGTAGATTTGTTATCCTGAATTTTGTGCTCCTATCTAAAACTGCTGCTGAGATATGGTGAAATGACCTAAAACGTTCGAACCTGCATTTAACCCCCTTAGTGAATTAACTTTTTTTAATATTCTCTCTTAACTTTTAAATAATTTAGTAAATATTTTCTCTTAATTATCTGAATAAACTTATATAACCTTATTTGACGGTCTGGCTGGCAGAAGATGTTGTGTTTACTTGTGAGAGTAAGGGCAATGCAGGTGAAAAAATTACAACATTAAATTTTGATAACATGAGTTTTGTTTATAACATTTGTTTCTGCAAACTATTTGTGATATTAAGCCATTAATGCCAGACGGTTTCAACGTTTTTAAGACCGTGCCAGACTCTGATTTATAGGTAAAAAATAAATCATCTACACGCAGTTCAAATTTAAATATGTTATTCTTTGGGTATCAGACAAACCATAATTAATTAGCCAGACACCAATTCCGTTGCTAAATTAATGCTAACATCTAGAAAGAAGTAAGCAAGCAATAAAATTAAGTATGAAAATACGTCATAGTTGATAATAATAAATAATTAAAAATAATATAATAATAGGCATAAATTAGCAATAACAAGTCAGCGAACTGTAGCGAACAGGTAAACGAAAGAAAAAGTGAATACATTCCATTTTGAGTTTTCAAAAAAATATATTATAATGAAAAGTAAGTGCTATACATAAGTGCTATATATAATAATGAAAAATAAGTGCTATATATAATAATAAAAATAAGTGCTGAATATAATGAAAAATAAGTGCTAAAAAGTACATTAACTTAAACTATTATTTCAAAATTATTTCGCCTTGTGCATTTTCAAGGTCTTCATCTTCATCACTGCTGTCATCATTATAAGAATTATTATCATCTTTATCATCATTAACATTGCCTATTTCTTTCTAAACACTATAAGTTTATTTAGAAAATTAAGAGAAAAAAATATATGTTGTATAGTTTAAAATTAACAGCGAATATTAATAAAGATTAATTATAATATTACTTAAAAATTAAGACAGAATTTAAATAAATGGTTGACAATTTACTGTGGAGTTTCAGTTTTGCTCTTTTTTCGCTCCTTTGGCGATTTTATACATCTATATACTTATAAAAGAGCATGTCCTCATGACTCAGAATCAACGCCGAGTCTCAACCGCTGCTCCTAGGACTACGAAATTTGGAAGATATGTACCCACTAAGAGAGTATTTTTGAAAATTCAGTCCTACGGGGGTTAAATGGGAGGTTCGAAAGATTTAGGTCATTTCTCCATATCTCTGCAGCAGTTTTACGTAGGAGTATGACATTCAGGATAACAAATCTACTAAAAAAACAAACATTTATTTCATGGATTTTAGAAATTCAATCACTAAGGGAGTTAAATGGGAGTGGTTGAGAGTTTAGGTCATTTCCCCGCCATATCTGAAAAGCAGTTTTAGATAGGAGTGTGAAATTCAGCGTACCAATTCTACTAATAAAGGAGTTAAACATATATTTCAGCGATTTTGAAACAAGCGATTTTAGAACAAGCGATTTTAGAGCCAGCGATTTTAGAGCCAACATCGACTATGAACTCTGTTATGAAAGACTAAACGAATAAGACATCTATTGCTAATTTTTTATTAGATATTTTGCGTGGCATTTTTCAAATCTTAAATATATGTACTTTTATAGAAAGCAACAATCGTTGCTTTGGCGAAAATCACGGCTTGGCTGTGTATTGATAGTAACCCACACGAAGTCGGGACGGGCGGCTATTCATATATATATATATATATATATATATATATACAGAGAGAGAGAGAGAGAGATACTTTTATCTAAAACAAGGATCGTTGCTTTGGCAATAATTACGGCTTTATTGTGTATTGAAAGTAGACAAAGCACTACAAAACTGCAAACTCTCATAATAGGCGCTTTCTCTACCAGATTTAAATCGGCGTCTGGCAGTAATTTAGCAACCAAATTTCGGTCTGGTAAATAAATTATGGCTTATCTGATAGCCAAAGTATAACATACTAAAATTTCAGCTATGCTAAAATGACGTGAATTTGACACCTCATTTTGCGTATAAATGAGGGTCTGGCACGGTGTTGGCAACGTTAAAACGGTGCCAGACTAATAGCTTAATATCACAAATAGTTAGCAGATTCAAGTTTTATAAACAAAATTCATGCTAAAATGACGTAATTTTGTCATTTTTTTACCTGCATTACCCCTCCCCCCACAGGTAAACGCAACCACTTTCACCAGCCAGACCGGCCGCATTCGTACTACACAATAAAGACGGAGAATATATAGAAAAATGAGCCTTGCTAAAATCACGTGTTTTCTGACGTTGCTAGCTCTTAGACTACAAGACTTATTTGAAAAACAAAAAGCTTTCTTTCTCCCAAACTACCTAATGATACTAGATTAATTATGACATAATTATTCAAATTGGTAAAGAAATCATATGAGTTGTAATTCTTCCAACTGGGCGAAAAAGCCCAGGCCAGGATTCGAACCCGGGATCCCTTGGCTGAAGCTGCATTGCTCTACCAACTGAGCAATTCCGGACGAATATGGCTGAACTTATTCACCCAGTTAACCATAATGATAAGAGCATCTGGTATGATATCTGTATCAGCACAGCAGAATAAATCACAGGTAATGAGACCTCCAGTAAACGCTGGAAACGTGATTACACTAGATTAATTTTACCACAATTATTCTAATTGGTAAAGAAATCATAAGAGACGTAATTTCCCCCAAATGGGCGAAAAAGTCCGGCAGGACTTTTTGCAGGGACTTTGTAATCTTCCAGTAATCTATAAATTTGGTAATTTATAAATTTGGTAAGTAATCTATAAATTTCTTCTTTGCAATCTATAAATTTGGTAGGACTTTGTAATCTTTCCCAGTTGGGAAAATGACATCTCTTTTGATTTCTGTACCAATTTGAATAATTGTGTCATAATTAATCAAGTGTAATCACATTTTCAGCGTTTACTGGAGGTTCCATTACCTGTGACTTATTCTGTTGTGCTGATACAGATATCAGACCAGATGATATGATCATTAAGGTTAACTGGGTGAATTAGTTCAGTCATATTCGTGCGGGATAGCTCAGTTGGTAGAGCATTGACAGCTTCAGCCAAGGGATCCCGGGTTCGAATCCTGGCCCAGACTTTTTCGACCAGTGAGTAAGATTACATCTCATACCTAATGATAATTTGGCATCTATAGCACTTTTAAATTTATTTTCAGTGTCCACGGTGAGAGAGTATTTTGGTTAGCGACAAAGTTTATAAGTGAATTCCTTAGTAAAAATAAAACAATTAAAATAAAATATTAAGTTAGAACTTAACGAAAGCATTTTAATTAGTTATTATTGAAAAAATAACTGTAATATTTTTCAATGTCAGTGAAATGAATGTTGGATTTTAGATGTAGAGACGTCCACGGATGGGTACTTTTGACTTATATTTATTAAAATATTAAAGTTAAATATTAAAATTATTTTGTCAGAAATGTATTTAATAATATAAATATAAATATATGATTAAAATTAAAAATATCGACGTTTCGACCAACTTCTATGTTCATCCTCAGAAAATATTTGTTGTATTGCTTCTAAAGTTTCAAAGGCGAAAAACAATCCGTCCGTTACCACATTATTATTTCCGTCCACAAATTAAAAAACTTAAACTTTTTTAAAACTTTAAAACTTTTAACTTTTAACTAACGTTACTTTAACTGCAGCTTAGTAGTTAACTTTCTCAGGGTTAAAACTTTTTTTTTTTTTTTATTTGTGGACGGCAATAAAAATGTGGCAACGGACGGATTGTTTTTCGCCTTTGAAACTTTAGAAGCAATACCACAAATATTTCCTGAGGATGAACACAGAAGTTGGTCGAAACGTCGATATTTTTAATTTTAACACGTTCACGCCGGCGCCGATTTGCATTTGTTTCACCCAGCGGCGGCGTACAAATCTACGTTGCGCTTCATCTGGCGGTTTGCATGTTGACCACTTCAAAAAATCACCAGTGTAAGTTGGTCCAAGGAACAAATGGCAAAGTAAAGCCCGATGCCGTGTTTGATTACAATATGGCAAAAAAAGGCGTTGATTTATCAGATCAACTATCGGCGTATTACAGTTGTTTACGAAAAACAATTAAATGGTACCGCAAAGTAATTATACAATTAATATGCGGATCTTCCCTCGCGAATGCGTGGTATATTCACAAAAAATGAGGGACTACAAATATGAACATTCTACAATTTAGGGAAGTTATCTTTGATCGCCTTTTAGCCAATGAAGTAATAGACCGTTATATACATAAACATGTTCTTCAATCACACGAGGGGTCTGCAAGAGAGTTCCGTAAACGCTGCAAGGAATGCTACAAAAATTTGTCCAAAACGAAGGGCAGAGATTATGCCACTAAGAAAGCAACAAGAGTGAAGACGTATTGTGGTCAATGCAAGGGTCAGCCAGCACTTTGTTTGAAATGCTTTAACAAATTACACTAAAAATAAATAATTAAGTTACAAATAAAATAATATTGAATTATTATGTTAATTTTATCGGAGTTACATTTTATCGAAGTTACATTTATAATACTGAATTTTTATGTGTATGTTATTGGGCAAAAGTTATGTTTATAATATATTAATTATAATTTTTATTCAACATAAACGTTTTTATGTATGCACGTTAAATTTTCAGTGTCTAATAGCACAATCGAATGCGGAACGCCGGTGGTACACGCCGCCCGATGAGACAGTCTAGTGCGCGCCACCGGTGGTAGAAGCCGCCCGATGAGACAGTCTAGTGCGCGCCACCGGTGGTACGCGCCGGCGTGAACGTGTTAATGTATGTATAAGTTTTAAGTATGACATTTGTATACACCAGTCAGTAAATTTTTGATGTTTTATACTCACGTCTTTAATGTAATAATGTATTTGATAGCTTACATAAAATTTAAATATACTTATGAAAGAAAATATAAGAAAATTTGCTACATAGCCTAATATTTATTCCTTCGTGACTCTAATATGTACTTTTGCCTGAGAATGACCCAATTAACGCTAGAACGGCTGTAGCGGTTATTTTGATCTAACATATAAATATATTTTAATTCGAACCATATTTTTTTTTTTTTTTTTTTTTTTTTTTATGAAATAAACTAAATAAAAGTCACACAGAAAAAACTTAAATAAGTTATATAGAATGAAATAAAAGATCTGGTGTAAAATATTTTCATAGAACTTAAGTAAAATTTTCGGCCGATGCTGTGTTAAAAAAAATAAAACTGATCATCTGAAATTATTTCAGAAGCTTTCCGTGAAATTTTAGTTTTTTAGATAAGAATTATGGAAAGGAACAGGCTTTCACACATTATCACCGCTGAAATTTATTTTATTGATTTTTATTTTTATTATTTTTATTTTAGATTCTTTAAGGAAAAATAAATTTGAATAGTATCCTCCCCGTTATTACGAAATCTCGTTAAATCGCTCAGCCGAAAAGAAAGATTTATATTAACCGAAGTTTTTAAGAATTTTTTTTTATTTTATTTCGATACGATTAATATTGTTATCTGTCGTCCATTTTATAAAGAAAATTTGGTACTTCTCTATTATCCCGTCGACCACTTTTCATAACAAAAAACTATCGCCAAACTGTAACGCCCAATAAACGGGAGAACGTTATCATTGGTATATCGAAATAAATAAATAAAATATAAGAATTTAAGGACACAATTGTTATTTTAATTAATGAAATAACTAATACATCAGTAAAACATAACGAAAAATACAGGCAAATGTCGAATTAAAAACCACTTGATGACATAACAAACACGTATAATGCTTCTGACATCCAGTAAATGGTACTGCATTTTTGGCGTTTAATCTTACAGTTTGGCGATAGTTTTTTGTTATGAAAAGTGGTCGAATAGAGAAGTACCGAAAATTTTAATATGCATTCGGATTGATATTTTAAAGGCAAAAAAAAATTATATTATTTTTGACTGAAAGACATCAGTTATACCGCATTTAATTCTTACCCCCTGAGATATGTGTCATAACGAAAGGCTGCAGATTTAGAGAAACATATGTTGTGTAACATTTTCGTTTGATAATTAAAGATAATCAAAATTAATATTAGGTGTGGCATAGACAGGCAACATATATTTTCTAATTTCAAGTAAAAAATATTTCGTAAATATCCACATAAACATTTATTTCTATAAAAATAAATGAAGACAATTTCAAACCAGTTACAAAACTCTAAATAAATGAATTTTTTCTTAAAGAATGAAGAATTTGAAAGAAATTGGATGCATCAGATATTTTAAAAGATAAACGAAACGAAACCAGCGCCTGTGAGTGACATATGAGACATAATCTAGTTATAAATATGCAGATGAAATGGAGATCAGTGTGCAGACAGAATGTTATTTCCTGTGCTCCAGGCTTTAACCCTCCAAGTTGTGTGATTTCCGATTAAAAAATGCACTGAAAATTATTATGATTTTCTTTACACAAAATATAAAACGTGTATATTTGATTAGAAATGCCATTTCAAGTCTTTGCAAATGTCATATTTATTCGGGGAAAGTACTGATATAATTTAGAATTTACATTTTATTTATCTCATAAAAAGTAAAGTTAAAATATCCAACCTTTATTATTATTTTTTTAAATATTTTATTTAAAATACGAATTGTAAGTCATTAAGTAAGTCACAAAATATAATTAAATAATAACTTATAATGATATTCACTTCAAAACAATTTTTATCTCTCAGCATATTCTTCACCCATATTTATGCACTTATATCACCGTTTTATCAGTGCCTCAACACCAGCTGCATACAATTCTTTGGGTTGCTGTCTCAGGGTTTCTGTGTCCACATTAGGAATCCAAGTTGAACCTTTTCATAATCTTTGAACATTATCTTGCTTCAAAGAGGGTTTTTTAGTGGACTAAACAGATGAAAATCGTTTCGGGTTAAGTCGAAGCTGTATGGTGTATGTTGAAGAAGTTGCAAGATGATGTTCACAGATGATGAAAAAGTTCAACTTCAAGTGCTATTGTGGACACAGCAACCTTGTGACAGCAACCCAAATAATTGTATGCACCTGGTGTTGGGGCACTGATAAAACGTTTATATCAGTGCATAAACATTGGTGGAGAATATGTTGAGAAATAAAAATAGTTTTGAAGTGAATATCATTGTAAGTCATTATTTAATTATCTTTTGTGACTTACTTAATGACTTACTCTCGTATGCTAGAACATAATTATTAAATAATTCATAAGTTATGTTATGAATATGAACTATTTTAATAACATGATGATAGCTATTTATTGAATAATTATGGCCCATTATACAGAATAAAGTAGTACAATGTGTTGCACTGAATTTTCCTTTGTTGTTTCATGATTGCCAAATCTAGTGTAAGATGCATTTAATTGCATATAAAAATATTTTTAAATGTTTATTATGTAAAAGCATTTTTTTGTATAATAAATTAAAAAGAAATATCAAATCAGTTACGTAACTGTAAATATTTAATTTTTTTTCTTAAAGTAGTGAAGGATTTAGGAACGATTGGATGCATCAGATATTTAGTAAGAGGAGCGAAACGAAACTAACGTTTGTGAGTGACATATGATACATAATCTAGTTATAAATATGCAGATGAAATAGGGATCAGCGCGGAGACAGAAACATAATGTTATTTTCTCTGCTTCAAGCTTTAACCCAACATGTTGGGTAATTTCTGCGAGAAAAATGTACTGAAAATTATTTTTCTTTTACTTAAACAAAATATAAAACATGTATATTTGATTAGAAATGCCATTTCAAGTCTTTGCAAATGTCATATTTATTCCGACAAAACACTGATATAAATTATAATTTAAATTTCTTTTTCATTTTATAAAAAGTAAAGTTAAAATTTTCTAACTATTTTATGATTTTTTTTTTAATTTTAGTTATCACAGTGTGACCATACGGGATGTTTGATACACTGCTTTTATTTTCTTATTTTTTTTTATTTTTTATTTTGCTGATAAGCAAGATAGATGCATAATTAATATAATTATTTTTTACTAGTTAACGTCATTTTTCAGACATTTGTAGTAATAATTAAAAATAGTGTAATTTTACAATTTCCATCTCCTAAATATAAATTCTCCTTTTGACAATAGAAACATCCTATATTTGTTGAAAATCAAGTTAATGAAGATATTTTTGTTTCAAAATGTATTTTACCTAATATTATAAAATATAAGGTACTATTTTTTTTAAATGCTAGAAGGTGTAACTTAACAACATAATAAATACACAGTAAAATAACTTTTATTAGGTTGTTTGACAAGTTTCGGCTCACTCCGAGCCCTTTTCAAAAACAAATGAGAATATTCTATAATGGCACGGTCTTTGAAGTTATTATTTAAAATGCTATCATTTAATTTTCATGTACTGTTTAAAAAATTACTCACGTTATCTTTTATTTTTATTTGGTTGTTTATTTTCATATCCGTAACCATAGATTCACTCGAGCCACAATTTCGGTGAGTTAAAAGATGCCACATCGTTACATATTGTATTTCATATCTGTATCAATGGAGTAACACGAGCCACAATTTCGGTAAGTTAAAAGATGTCACAATATGTAAATATTGTATAGGATTTTAAATAACTTCAAAGACCATGCAATTATGGAATATTCTCATTTGTTTTTGAAAAGGGCTCGGAGTGAGCCGAAACTTGTCAAAAAACCTAATAAAAGTTATTTTACTGTGTATTTATTATGTTGTTAATTCACACCTTTTAGCATTTTAAAGAAAGATATTATTACAAGGTGTTATAATTTATTATAGTGTTAGACAAGGTACTAGTAAATTAAAAATTAGTATAACTGTTGCCCTGATTACTTATGCCTTTCTTTTAAAATGACCAAAATTTCAAATGAAAAATACACTTTTCTTTAAAAAATTATATTTTTCTTTCAAAATGTTAAGAACCATTTCCAGATCTCACAGGACAACATGACTTTGCCTGAAAAACCAACGAAAAAAATAATCCCAGTTACTTAGTTCCATTACCAAGTAACTTTAATGTGAAAACTGACATTCTGCTAGCCGAATCTTATTCAAGCAAAAATTCATTAGCAAACGTTATATTCTTTTAGCAAAAGTTCGTTTTCTTCTCTGATTTTGAATCAGGTACTCAAAATAACACACTATAGCAATTTTTAACAAGATTCATATTTATGTATCGTTTTTTATTGTGAGCACAGCTCTACACGATAGAGATTTCAATTGCAAGCACAGAATCAACATTACATACAGAAATTCCTTAATGATAACTTCCACTGTAAAGTATGTATGTAACAATTATGAATGCCAGATAAAAGCATATTGAGGATCTCCTAGCTTTACCCAATAGGCAAGTGAAATAAACGTGTTTTGTACCAAAAATTTTATTTTGTAAGTGAAAATAAATATAATATATCCAGATATAAGTTACATTCCTAAAAACAAAATTGCCTGGTGGAAATAAATTTATATAATTTACTGGGTCAAACCCCTCTTGATAGAGGGCCTAACATTGACACGTTTTACACAGTTATGGGAAATTAAAAAAAATAATAATTTATTACCCTTTCACAATTATAAAGCCATAAAAATATAGAGTACATAAGCTATTTATATGAGTCATATTGGAATGTTTATGTATGTTAAATATAAGTTACGCGCAATTTAATAAAAAAGCGTGTTAAACATCTACAGCCTTTTTGTAATTAATGTATGTTTCATATGTTATGTTTTAAATGTTAATCTATTTTAATAAAATGTGGACAGTTATCCTATTCTATATATAAAAAAAAGTAATGGTTTGGAAATGGACCAATGAAAATCTGCGTAGATCCGCGAAACGTATCTGATTGGTCAGAACTTTCTGACTTTTCTTAGGGGGAATTAACATGAAATTAGAGAATTTAGATAGAATGGGCGCTATTAGGGGGGGGGGTTACCAAGGGGAAGGGACCTGGGTCAGTCGCCAACTTGGCGATATATAGCCAAATTTGGCAGCCAACTTGGCGCTATTTCTAGTATTTCGCCAAATTTCCATAGACTCCCATTGAAATCCAATAACGTTTACACGCTTGCAAACAATCAACAAATTGAGATATTGCAATGCAACAAAAATTAATATTAGCTTATGAATAGAGAGCTTAATTGAACTATTTACATTATTTTTAAGCACAAACACTAACTATTTACAATATTCGTAACACTATATATACAATTGGTACTTGTTAGTTATCCTATCGACCAAATTACTGTCGCCAAATTCATATATATTAAAGGAGCAAGGGATTTTCCCGATTATTCATATATATTAAACGAGCAAGAGATTTTCCCGATTATGAATGATATCGTAAACGACTGGGAAGATTTTCACGAGACTTGCCCCCTATACTAAATCGAGCACGAGAAAAAGATCTAGCTAGGTTCCGAATACAAGAAAATTCGTTTTTACAGGGTAAAACAAACTCAGCGCTGAAAATGTTTTTTGTTATAAATGGAAAAATACTCAAACGATTTACACGAAACGTGTTGTCTATACTAATTCGAGCACGAGAAATCCATCTAGCTAGGTTTCGAATTCGGGAAAGGTCATTTTGATCTATTAAAACGAACTCAGCACTAAGAGTGCTTGGCTAGGGTGCGATTACGCGGGGGTTGTTGAGCGTAGCGAGCAGGGCGGCCGAGCCCCCCTAGTGTATTGAATATAGGATGATTCATAAGTAAGTATACAACTTCCAGATGCTGTAAAAGAGGAACATGTACACATGTACAGTTATGAGTACACGTTTCCTAAATCCAAGCCGTAACGTTGGTGTACTAATAAAGTTTTTTCCCGTTGCTGTGCGAAGTGACATAGGCGATAGCTAGTGTGTTACGTGAGTATTAGTAGAAATGAATGCATCTGCAGTGGAGAAGGAATTTTGTGTTCTTGAATTGAACAAAACGGAATCTGTCATCATTGTGCAATGGCATTTTCGAACATGATTTGGAAAAGAACCTATAACCAGAAAATCCATTTATGATTGGTTAAAACAGTCGCGTGACCTACGTTAAACCTGTAATCCATTTCTGTCCACTTTGCACAAACAGCCTGTAGTTTAAATTTTTTTAAACCAATCATAAATCATCAGTTCTTGATGATTTCTTAAAATCAAATATAAAATGTGTCAATGATATTAATTTTAATACCAAATGTGAGAGTCTCTTCAAGAAATTTTGTGACAATAAAAACACAGACTTTTGTTTAACGCACATAAAAGTTGGCAAAGAACAACAAATTTCTTTTTGGCATAAAGGCGAACATGTATAACTTCGTTGCATTTATAGGGTTATGTTGAACACCTATTAGTGACAGAAAGTTTGCTTGTTTGTTAAGCTATAAAATATGAAATGACTTTTTGTTGTTAAGGCTATGTCCAGCTCAGGAATAGACTTACAGAAATATAGGGTCGGGCAAAAACATTCATCGGAGGTCCTACCCTACCTGTACGAAAATTGAGGTAAATGTAGTGATCTGCTCCCATCACATGAATTTGGAGACGGTCATGCATTTCAGTCAATAATTAAAATTTCAATGTCGAAAACGAATAAAGTAATATTCTGATTATTATTAGTTATTGAATCATTTCATTGTTATTAAAAAAAATGTTGGGGAGACAGGTATTAAAAATCTGCTTCGAATGGTATAAGTGTATGTTACGCGACTGCGCGCAACTTTTACATTTAAAAAATCTGCAACCAGTTTTTGTTTGTATATTATTTGTAATAAATTTGTATTTCAACAATTACTTTACAAAGTAATTGTTGAAATACAAATTTATTTTTAATCCTATACAGTAGACCCCCGATTATCCGATATACTCTTTGAACTAAGATAATGGCCTGACATGTAACTGATATTATCAGATAAATCGCAGGACGTATTAAAAGTGGCATTTTATAATGTTTTTAACATGCCCTGCCATTTATCCGACAATATCAATTATGCGTCATAATAATAGCTTAATGGGTTTGGGATAACCAGGAGTGTAGTGTAATTTTCTAGTAGGAGTCTCTTATAATTTATTATACAATATTATAGTAAATTCTAATTATTATATATTACACTTATGTATTACAAAGTGGAGGAGAAATCATGATTTTACAGATGTTTTGTTTGTGCGAGGACAATAAAGTTGGGTACCATAACACTGCTTGTTTCTACTTTTAGCAGTAAAGGATTGCACACGTAAATTTGAATCAAGTATGACTAAAATGATCGAAATTAAGTTTCTTTGACTACAGTATTTTGTTGAGTTTAGTTTACAAAGATAAATTCATATTTGAATATGTGTAATAAATAAAAATATTTTAACGAGTATTTGGTTATTCATTATATGGTGGTTAATTATATTGTAGCGCTTTCACTATCTTGTGCGCATTGCTCTTGACGTGTTTCTTTATATTATGGCGCCATATTTTTTTCTCCCACAAACCTCTGAATACTAGGCCTACGCGCTGACTCAAAAACGGTGGTTGTCGTAGGCGAATTTTATATGAGTTTCTACGGTTCCTTGAATTTTAATGTCAATACTTTCTAAAAGTATTCTTTGCCTTATTTAAATGAAGAAAAAAAGGGCGAAGACTAGTCTTAGAAAATACTGGTATTATAATTCAAGGGACCGCACAGTAGGACATATTGACGATCTAGGTGGACAAAATTATTGCGTTGAAACAACTGAAATAGCAGTTCTCAAATAGGGATAAATATTTGGTTTATTTAACAAATTATAATAATATTGTAATAATATTGTAATAATACTGTAATAATATCCTCAAATTATAACAATATTTTATTGCCATTGGAAATACACATGTACTCAAATTTTCAGTTCAATCGGATAATTAAAAGTGGTTTAAAATTGACTTGCAAGCTTTAACATGCATACACTGCAAGTTAATAGTATAAAGTTTATTTTTATTAATTAAAACTTAATTATTTTCACATTTTTGCAGGAGTTTTCTCACGTTTCCTATACTTTAGGAATGACACTTTGATTTATAAAAATGCTTATTGCTTAATTATGCTTAATACTATGTTAAAAGTCAAGATAAAATTTCTAAACAACAACATGGATCATCGAGAATCACAACCTGTGAAAAATGTGGTTAAGCAGGTTTAATAGCGCTTATTTTCAAACAACTATAAGTTAAATCTTACCTTGACAAACATGTGACATATGTCCAGTAAACTCGCGCTTTCAAATAAAACAGAATAGTCACGACGTGCTTTCGAACTTACAGGAAACTAGAGGAACCGTTGAAACTCCTTCAAACCAACTGCGGAAGTGGCTTCTTTATAGTCGTAGTTAATCGACATCTCGGATTTTTTCGACAAAACTCGTACGGATCTCGACAAAAGAGACATTCAACTATCAGTATACAAGGCTTTGTTAATTTGTTGACAAACATGTGACATATGTCCAGTAAACTCGTGCTTTCAAATAAAACAGAATAGTCACGACGTGCTTTCGAACTTCCAGGAACCTAGAGGAACCGTTGAAACTCCTTTAAACCAACTGCGCAAGTGGCTTCTTTATGGTCGTAGTTAATCGACATCTCGGATTGTTTCGACAAAACTCGTACGGATCTCGACAAATGAGACATTCAGCAACCAGTATACAAGGTTTTGTTAAATTCCGAGATAATCGGAAAAATGAATTTTGTCCACCGAGATCACAAAAACTCCCCTCTGTTGACCGTGCAAGCACTGACAAAAAGCCGCTGACGACAGCCAACATTTTTGTGTCATCGCGTATGATTAGTATTCAGGAGGCTGTGTCTGCTCTTCTACTGATCCAAACTTTGCTGTGCGACATAGTCGAACAGCAGTTATAGATGCAAGTTTTTGTTGATGTTTTGAATGTAATTTATTTTTGCAAGATGCAGTCTTATTTTGCCTATCATGTTATGATATTTAATTTGGGCTATAGTCGATGCACAGTAGAATACTTGAGGCAAAATACTGGCCAAAATTACTTTTCGTGTGTTTTAAGGTTAAAACCATTGTTATCGACATACTATTAGTAAATACACTCAATTAATGTTATACAAACATAAATGTATGCATGTATTTAAAAAAAAATAAATGTATAATACAACGTTTAATTAATTGTTTACTGTTTATAAGAGGAAAGTAATTGCTGATAAGTTTGTTTTATTTACAAGAAATGTTTAATTAAATGTGGTTAATTTTACTAGACATAAATGTTTAATTATCTATATAAACCAATGTATATAATATATATATTACTTGTATTTAGCAAAGTTGAGTCTCTATAGTATAGAGATACCGATTTTTGAGTGTTTTTAATAGATTTGCATTCCTTCTAAAAAACATTGATATCTAAAAATAGCAACAATATGCGGAACATTTTTTTTAAACATTGCCTTCAAAAACATAACCAATACGATTGTAATTCAAAAATGGTCCGACAAACCCCGACACAGCTTTAAAAAGCTTTGAATATATTAGGTAATATATTTCAATAAATATATTTCAATAAATTAGATCTAAAACGGCCTAAAAATAAACCATTTTCAATTTTAATTATTTTGTATCATATGAAAAGTAAAATTATTTAAATACACATGTCAAATTGTACATTTAAACACAATAACAAAGCAAAAACATAAAAAAAATATTTCTTATCACAAAGAAACTTTCACTTCAACTGAGGTTAGGAGCCGCTGGATATGACTCGTACTCCTGAAATAGACGTATATCGATACACCAGTTTGTCAGCTATTATAAAATATGCTTTTTACAATTGTTGAGCAAATTTTAATTTCTACCTTGTGGTCAGTATTTTGCATCAAATACTCCACTGTGGGACACCAAATTGGTGACCGCTGTTTACAAATGAACTTTGTAATATTCTGATATCAACTGTTTCTCGTATTTTAAAGACATTTTCGATAGAGATTTGCAACATGGAGAGCTGTTTATTTGCAGTAAACATTCCCAACTTTATTCTAAATGATTCGCAACTTTGGATTACAACATGGAATGTATTTTCGAATTGGATTAACCGAAAGTTATTACTGAAAGTAAAACTAAATATAACTATTACATAGCATATTTGCTGCCGGACGCAACATTATTAGTTCGGGATGTTATTTTAAATCCTGATAACAAAAACATATTTTTTTCAAAGTGGAAAAAATGCAGTGAATTTAGAAGTGATTACATGTAACTGCAATTTAAAAAGAGAAATAAAGTGTCTGCGTCTGACATACAAGACATAAATTAGTTATAAATATGCAGATGAAATGCAATCAGTCTGGAGACAAAGTAATGTGGTTTTCTTTTCTCCACATTTCAAATCTTCCAGTTGAATAATTTTCGAGACAAAAATGCATTGAAATTTGTTTTTTCCTCAAACAAGATTTAAAACATATATGCCATTTCAAGTCTTTGCAAATGTCGTGTATAACATTCTGAAAAAAAAATAAAGTAAAAATACATATAAATATCACATGTAATATTCTGATTCAGCATTTATTTGGTTTTTTAATACAAGTAAAGAAATGAGTTAAATTTTAGAAAGTATTTCTTAGATTTTTTTTAATAAAAATAATCAAATGTACTCAAAAAAGAGAATTTACAAAATAATGCAATGTAATTATAATCTATATTAATAAAAGAAAGTTTTTGTTTGTCTGTGCGTATATTTGTTTGTTGGCGATGGCTGGGAAAATCTACCGCACTTAGAGGTCTGCAAATTTGGATAAAGGTAGACGAAGTCCGGTCCCAATGCAACTGAAACTCAGATTTTTCATTTTTTGATAATTAGCCAAGATACTAAATAAAAAAAAAGCTCATCTTTTGTAAATAAACGATCTTCAACTTTTCTCAGTTCCCTGGCCTTATGATCACTTCTACGAATATCCAGGGGGAACGTCATTTCTCAAGCGCATAATGTAATTATGCGCTTGACACCAAAGATAGGACACCACAGATAGGAGACACCACAGATAGGAGGAAAGTAATTCAGTTTTTTGTGCATTTTAAAATCGAAATCACCCGCACCCGGATGGAGTTATAAAAAGACAAAAAATATCCACATTTAGATGGTACTTTTGTGGTACTGAGGGTACATTTCATTTTTAAAAATATTAATGTTTACCCTTTAAAAAAAATTCTGATTTCATTTTAACCTCTTGATTACGGGCCAGGACTGAGTATTTTTTATATTCAATCGTACCACTATTTACATTCTTTTTCATCGTAGTAGATATCTCTTGAAAATATAGTAGTATAAGTGTATGGCAGAGAAAAATGTTCACAAATTGGTATGAATAGAATAAAAAAATAGCTACTGGTACGTAAAGTGTCCCAATTTGGTAATCAAAAGGTTAACCCTCATTGGGTCTCGGATGGAGTTCTAAAAACAAAAAAACAAATACCTACTGTTGTCTGTACTTTCGTGGTACTGGTGGTATATTTTATTAACCCTCTGAGCGTTTTGAAAAAGGGTAAAATTGTAATGTTGTTTTCTCTGCATTTCGTTTTAAATGCTAAAAAAAAAATATGATTATTTCAGCATTATAAATAAAACTTAATTACAAATATGAATGTAACCCTTGAGAATATTAATCATTCTTCAATGTTTTGAAAATTCATTAAATCTATAGAATTATATTATCTTAAACATTGCATGTATTGCAGTGAAACCTGGAGCTTAGTGAACGGAATATTACGTTCCATACGCTTAGAGGGTTAAAACCAACATTAATATCTACTATTTCAAAAAAAAATTTTTTTTTTGGATGTCGTTTTCATATTGTCTGTTTTTTTTTAGTGTTAAATTGCCATTTTCGTAGCCTGGAATAAAATACAATATATATATATATGTTATAATTCTTGTAATCGTTAAAGAAGATTGGCGATAAATAAAAGGTTCATGAAATTGCAGGTATGAAAAAAGAGGTTGAAATTGCAGTTGAATTATATAAGTGAAACGAGCTGTTATTTCGATGAATAAATAGGGTCGCAGTCGTCGTTTATTCGAAGCATAAATATAGTGGCAGTTGTCGTAGAGGATCCAGGCAATAAATTGACATCGTGGGTGTTTCTCCAGGATGTAAAAAAAACAAGATATTCAGAATTCCATGTTTTTATTTAAAAATCGTCATGGAAGCAGTCCTCACATGATTTAAATGTGCAGCGCCATCTCTCACTGAATCAGCCGTCACAAGTTATTACTAAAACACATCGAACATGATCACAACTCTCGACAAACTATTAGGCTTAATTATTTAGAATACAGGATGAGTAAAAGATGCAGCCAGGGGACTGTTAACAGTTGCAAACTCGGCCAAAAAAACTTAGGGAAGCACGATTACACTCGCTTTTTGTGAATAAGCGGAACGATACCAAATCATGACGTAGCGCGCGCTCTAACCAATGAGAGAATATGGAATACGTGTACAATCTACGTCATGACCAATGAGGATGATGAAGTAAATAGTTCTAACACTTTCTAAGCGGATGCATTTTAAAGTGAAAAGAAACGAACGCGCGAAATTCGGAAAGACTAAAGGGGGGAAAAATAAAGTGGTTTTCGAAAAAACATTCGAATTCACAGAAATGATCAGAATTTATGATATCATTTAGGAGTAACTTAGAGATTTATATTTAAGTAAATTGGGCAAAATAATAATGAATTTAAGGGGAATTTAATAGAATTAAATAGAAATAATGATATATATTATTAAGGAATAACGAATTAGTGAAACTGGTGATAATTTATTATAAAACAGAGAAGGAAGATTTAATTATATATATATATATATATATATATATATATACAACCACGGATAAAAGGTGCATGTCTTCTCTCAACGGTGTTTTTCACTAAGAATATGAAAATTTACTATTTCAAAGAAAATATTTTCTGAAAGTCAGTTTCATATTTTCCATTTTTACCATTTAATTGCCATCCTCGTGGCCTGGAAGGGGAAAAAAAGAATTCATTGAAAGACGGAAACTTTCTGTGGGCCTGGGCATCGTCGGACGGGCTTGTCAGTATATGGTGATATGTATGTAATAGTGTAGTATTTCATTAAAAAAATGAGTATAAATCAATTGAGCATTTATATTTCGTGATTCCAAAACATGAGTTTGTGCATTCCTCAAGTAAATTCAAGGTTGAAGTTACAGCAACTGAAAGCGTCAATAATATAGTCAAGATTTTTCTAGTCTAATATCTAGCTAGAAAAGCTGTAGCTTAATATCTCTGTCAACGATTCCCAACTATTGTTACTGTCTCAGTTTCTTAAATAAATATTCTGGCCAAGGTGAGCATTCTGGCTGCAAAATATGGAGCCTATGTCATGTGTTCCATACCAATGTGGTCTTCTGTAGGTTTCCACACTCCTCGAGTTATGGTAAAGCAAGTACGGGTTGGAACATCCCGACTTAAGGGGTTCCCTTCTGGGTGTCCAGCTCCGAAGCTGTTGGGGGAAGCCGGCCCATTTCCAAGTATCTCGTGGTGACTCCCCTACTGGGTTTCACCACGTATCGCAACGACTTACGTCGTCAACACGTGGGTTTAAGGTTAGAGGGTCCGCAGGTGGCGGTTCTCAGACCGGCCGATGCGCCGGCCGCTACTCATGGGACTGGCGGCGCAGCTTACTTTTGTGCTAACGTGGTCTCAGCGATTCGATTGTGGAAACAAATATCACCAAAGCGCCTAAATCACCAATTTATAGATGTAGCATAGGCGAGAAGGAAAAAAACCCTCAACCTCAACAAACGAAACGTACCGGTAATGAACATGGATCTCAGATAAATTTTATATATGTGAAATTAGATAAAAAACATAGATACATTTTAGTCTGAGTGTTTATTAAACGTATAGACTCATATGTTAAATTAGTATGGTATATTTATTAACATGGTATACTATTAATATGTCAAATTATTATTAGGTGGTATATATTTTCATTAATATTTTCATTTATTATTATTATAAGGTGGTTGATGCGTAAAGATTTCAAATGTTTCCTTTTAAGAGATCGATCATTCGGGTTATTTTCTCTTGAAAAACTTTCTCTGAAGCTTTCCTTCTAGAGGGTGATTCATACCGCGTGTAAAAACTTTTGAGAAGAGTAGGTAACTCAAAGACGAATAGATTTGGATAGCAACACAGGTTCGGAAACGCTGTCGAAACGCTATGAAAGGCGTTGTTGACTAATCGGTAAAATGTGTGTAAAACTATTTTACACACATTGTAAAACTATTTTGTTTTCTAGGACTGTTTTACTAGGACTGTTTATACTGTTTATTCTAGGACTGTTTTATTTTCCCTGGATTTTTTTCTAGAGTCATATTCTGGAATTATTCCATCTGGTATACGATACACTCGCGGGTAGTGAGCAGGTAATAGAAGCAGAAGTGTCTCAGGTACCAGCGTAACTACGGAGACCATCCAAGATGCACCTGGTAAACATAAAAAAGTCCCGATTACACGATACGTCGATATCAGGCTTGTGTTGAAGATGTTAGTTTAAACTTCAAACATTTTCTGTGGCCTTTTTTACTATCACAATTGTTACGTTTTGATAAATGAAATAATGTTCTTTACTTCAAGCATTCTTTCATTACTCGTGTTCTTTTTCAGCACATTAGTACATGAGTATTGCGTTTCAGGCCCTACATTCTGATTTGTCTTTGATTAACTTACCCCTTCCGGAATATTGGATTCGCAGACTAATCTCATTTCTCCGAAATGGGTGTAGCTAATTTCAAATTCTTTACAAAACATACACTGAGAAAAGTGACACTTTCAAATCTGAGTAAATCCATGCTTATATTTTGTTATGAAACTTTTTGGTTGAAATAGGACGACCCAATGCTTTCAATTCTGAAATACCAGAAATACTCAGAATATTGAAACATGGACATACTCAAAACGGAGCACATAGAGGTCAATTCATATTCATTTTTGAAACACAGACATTCTCAATAATGTTCAGAATCAGTTTAAACTCATTTTTGAAACATGGAAATACTCAAAAAGGATCACATAGAAGTCAGTTCATACTCATTTTTGAAACATGATGTTTGAGCACATGATGTTTTATTCTTGAGTGTGTGATTGTTTTCAGAAATGAGTATATACTTGTTTCAAACTTGAGTAATTTTGATTTGGAGCCATTTTGACTATGCAACACACTCAGATTTGAGTATGTTTTGCTCAGTTCCTTAATGTCGTTTTTTGAGTGTTTATGCGTATTTAAAACAGATGGAGCTTTTAATAAAGAGATATATCCAATCGAAAACGTAAATGACATTTTCAAAAATGCAAAAAATAAAGGGTTTCTGGAAATGTTATAATGTATAATAAAGCATCGAGTTGCTTATGAGAAAGTTGCTGTTTTCTATAAACAGTTTTGTGAAAGTATGTTGTATATTCTTCTTCTTACTAATAGTTTGATATACCCTCCATACACCTAACGCCAAATTTCAAAATAAATGATTTACACCACTATGACTCTAAGAGGGTCATACAGTTAATAGGCAAGGGGAAGCGATGTTATTATGCAAAAGGAGTAAACGCGTCCAACTTTGGAAATCTTGATTGTGAGACACGTAATAACTGAACGTTGACATCTGGACCCAAGTGATAATTACAATCACTACTAAATTATTATTATGGTTGACATACATGATTTCAGCATTGTGTTAAAGACTCAGATAAATTGTGTCAACACAGACTATTTGTATTGCCATTATTTGCAGAATACCTAGCTGCTTTTTATTTAGGAATGTGTTTTTTGTTAACTTACTTTAGTAAATTCTATTTAATACCGTAAATTTCATCAGGTTTGATCAAATTACACTGTGAGATGCACATATTGTAATACGGTAAAATTATCTTAATGTTATGGTTAGAATTGACTGAAAATATACAGATGACAGAAACTTAACTAAGTTCTTTCCTAAGCATCTCAAAAGCATACTGTGCTATAATAATTTTTACAATCTCTGTGCATTTCGTTTTGCTAAACTTTTTGTTAAATGCATTTTTAATAAATTGGAAAGTGCAGTCATTAGAAAAAAGTCTATGTTTGTAACATGCGTTTTAAAAGCTGACGAACTTTCACCTACCTAAAATTTTGCTTCCATTTCACCTATTTTTTTCTTGCTGGAAATATTTTATTAGTAACAAAATTGGTATTCGTATTTAAAAATAGTAGCGTTATGAAGTAGGTTTTTGTAATTTTCAGATACATAAATCTTTTATTAGATTTATTTCACTGGAATCTGCTTTAACACGTTTAAAAAAACAGAAAATAATTCAGTTTTTATTATATTTATAATCACATTTTTAGTGTACAGCATTGTTGAATAAAAAAGTTTCTTTAAACTTACAAGAAAATAATACAAAAAACATTTTTAATTCAATGTTTGAAAGAATAGTAATTAAAATTTATTTGCACATTACTCACTATCCTAAAATTAAAATAAATTGGTACCAGTAGCGCATGCGTGCACGTTTCGCATGAATGAGGCGATGAAAATAACCTGCTTTTATTGCCTTTTTTAGGGTTTCGTTCATCTCGCGAAACCCCATTACTCCCGCTCCGTTGTCTGTCTGCCACAGAGCTATTCTCAGAAACTATGTAACTTACATAGTTGAAACTTTGTGTATATAGTTGAATACCAGCTATAAAGAGCTCAAAATATTAAAATTTGAAAAATTCGTATTATTTTAATAAATAGAGATTAAAAACCAAAATTCTAACAGCCTTTACCTATTAAATTGAAACATTTTTCATTATAGCAGATGCCAAAATTTAAAAATCCACGATGAAATTCTTTCTACAATAATTAATTTTCAATCAGACGATTTCCACGGGAAAAATGAAAATGAAATAAAAAGTTTCACCAATTGAAAAAAACATTAATATGAAATAAAAATGATTGACGTCATAGTGGTAATAAAGCGGAAATTTTCAAAGACTTCTCAATAACACAAGGAGTATAAGTATGTGTATGTACACAAAGCAGATTAATATTACGTCATTAGAGAATTAAAAAGAAAATCTTACGTCATATTGGAAGTTTAACGAATTTTTCAGATGTTTGAGAATGATACAAAGCAAGTATCAATATGATTAATAGAGAATAGTAAATATATGAGTTTGAGAAACATATTGAATCATGATAAAAATACGATTATGGAAATTTTCGAATATTTTAACAGTTTGAAGGTGTACAACATGTTTAATTTTGAAGTTATTTTTTTATATCGCATTTAGTCCGCGTGACAGATATTATGACAGAATATAATAGCCGGCTTCGCCCGCTATCGGGCTGGTTTGGGTACTCGTAAAAACGAAAAAAATAGACCGGTAAATTTTTACTTTATAAAAAACAAAAAACATGAGATTTTTTTTTTCGGTTGCTAGCTGAAATTTATTTGGATTTATTAAAGAAAGGATAAAGTGTTTTGAAAGGAATATTAAACGAAACCCTTTGAGCGATCTTCGATCACACTTACCCACTTGTTACTTATTGTTGAACTATTATTGTTTTCATTCATTATTTAATGTCAAATAATTAACCATCTGTTGACTATGTTAAACAAACATTTGCCTTTTTCCCAGATTATAAACAAATAATATTATTTTCATTGTAATAAGGATAATCTTTTCCCGATATAAAAAAATATTCATTGAGAACAGGGATTTTAACAGGAATGCAGGGATTTTCCAAGGGCGGATCTAGAGAGTCTTCAAGGGGGGGGGGGTGCGATATCAGAAATTTGGAAGTTAATATACAACCCGCAATCTTGTCGTGTCGGGCCTAATTTTTTTAAATTGCGGGTCAGGTTTACTTCTACGTTTTTGCTACGGGTCGGGTTGATTCCTACTTGTTTACTGCGGGTCGGGTTTGGGTCAAGTTAATTATTTTTTGGTACGAGATGGGTTCCGGTTGGGTTAATGTTTACTTTTGTTTCTGCGAGTCGAGTTGACGTCTACATTTTTCCTGCGGGTCGGGTTGACTTAAATTATCGGGTTGAGTTTTTTCACTCTTGCGTGCCTTGTTCGTGTTGACCCGATGTTTTAAAAGAATGTGTAAAATATTTTTTCCGGTAAAATCTATATGTAGTAAAAATTTCATAACGGTCAGTCCCAAATAGCGGAAAGCTTTATGTAGGGAATGCTTTTAAAATCTTATTTTTAGTAAAACCTCCAAATTACAGACACCTTGGAGCCGTCGAGTTTATCCGCAAATTCAGAAGTAATAGCATGTACAGTAAGACCTCCGTACGGTCACTCCTGAAGGGCGGAGACAGTCCCCAATACAAATATTTGCATATTTTTGCGCACTGCTCCGGGTAAGAGATAAATTCGATGGCACCGAGGTTACAGCGCCTAGAATATATAGTGTGGAAATCTGCTACAAAATAGTACTAAAAAATTGAATCCAATAAATGTTCAACGTTGCTGAAAAGATAACGATGGGATCGCAGCGCCATCTGCTAGCTCTTCTCAACGTAAACATTGTATGTGAACGGAAACATTGTGAATGTTTCGGCTAGAATGATCGCCTCATTATCGTCGGAGCACCGTTGAACATTTATAGGCTACAACTTTTTAGCACTTTTTAAAGCATTACAAGGATAGCCGGTTTCCCCACTATGTATTCTAGGCGCTGTACCGAGGCGTCCGTTATTTAAATGTTTTACAGTATTTGAATATTAATGAGTATATATATACTATATGTTTATATTTCTATATAAAAGAAAATTGAAATTAGAGATATAATTTCATATTACAATTATATTAAAATATGGATTAATTTTATTTCATTTCGGTTTCGGGAGGACGAATGTTTTTTTTTTCGGGGTTCGGTTTTTGTTACAATGGAAATTTCGGGTTCGGTTTGGGACAACCGATCTGCACAACTCTCTAGGAGGAATTTTACGTTGTATGTTCAAAAGGTGGATTTATTTTAAATGGGATTTTTGTAGTATCTTAAAAATTGCCCAGTGCGCTAATTTTTTTAGAAACTCCAAAACCTCACTGTATTAAAAATTACGGTATAAGAAACTACAGTAGTCTCTAGGGAGCGAGAGCAATTTTTTTAATTTCTACGGGCGCTTAAAACACAGCCTTTGCTGCTGATCTTGTATTCTTATATGTGTATTAATAGCAATGATTTTGTAAATGTATCAGAAATAAAGTGAGTTTGTTTTTGAGAACTAAACTTACAATTCATTAAAGCTTATGGCCTATAGTACAGAGCCCTTTTTTTTACTATGGGCCCTGGGGTGAAATAATGCCCGCCTCTGCCAGGTTGTCAGCCTAACGCGGGACTATCAATGGTTAGTCCCCATGTAAGCTTGGTACTCAATTTATAGATCCCCAAATGGATTAAGGCCTCAGTTAGCCTTGATGAGTCCGCAGTCGAAGTAAGAACATGTAGCGTGGTAGCGAGAAATAATTGTTGTTGAGAGTATTAACAAAAACAATAAACAAATGTTGTAAATGTCCTTACCTTTTTTATCTTTATCACCCTTTAATAAGCGAATTTTTTTTATAATGAAAGAAGCCTAATTTACTTCAAAATTTCGTTCCTTTTTCTGGTTCTGTTTTAAATAAAATGTTGCTTGATTTTTTTTTTCATTTTCCCCCTGAATTACACATGCTTCTCCAGTTCTTCTCGCTCTTCGCAACAAACGCATAAAATTTTGAATGCGAATCTCTGCAATCTACCACTTTGCACAGCAATTGCTGTATCACTTGATTCTTTTTACTCTCATTTCTAGTAAATTAAGGGGAATGGAGAACGGCAGGGAGCGAAGATTATCGTAGGTTAGGCTAACTCGAAAGTTGTCGCCAACTAGACAGATGTAGGGATAGGTACAGTGAGGCTAGACGAGCTTTTCTCCCTGTAACATTGCCTATGATTCAATCGACGTACTGTACCTTGTAATAAAACGCCCAAAGAAACAACGAACACTTCGAAGATAGACCTATATAGAAGAACGACATCACATTACAGTACTAATAAAAAGGTTGTCCAGATTTTTCTTAGAATTATTGAGCGGTAGGACGAAAAATATACAAAGCATTCATACAAACTTTTTTTAGTGGCAATGTGTATCTGTGGGCACTTGGGAAGATACCTTCCAGAAGTCGCATAAAGGCTCGATTTTTTTAAGGCTAATATAACCATAGAGACAATTTTACGCTTTGACTGATCCCTCTTTTTAGAATTCTGTAAAAAAATACTAACTGGGTGTAAGACTTCTTGTTTCTTTATATCAAAGATCAATTCTAATTCAGGAAAGACTGTTTTGAAACTTATTAACGAAACATATATTCAGTAGCTATGGGACGCTAGCTGAAAAAAGCATTTAGAAAAAACATTAAAACTAGCTCACATATCTCGGTTAGAGGTCTACACTTGCCGAAATTTCCAGACTCGGGCAAGGCCGGACCCGTACAAGAAATATTGCCCGGTCCGGTATAAAAGCCCGAGTTAGGCTTGGCCCACTCCAATATAAAAGCTAAAAGTTTGCCCCAAGCCCGGATCTGCCCGTACAAAAACTTAATTGGTACTTCACCGCCAGATTTAATTTCTACAAAACATGCCGATATTTCTGAAGCAACATTATTCTACAATTAAAATTTTTCATAAAGCCCACTTACTTATGTGCAGATTTTTTTTTCAGATTATGTTCGAAAATGACAGTTAGATAATTGTGTACATAAACACTCAAAAATATTTGAATTATACAATTACATTCAGATGAATATTCATTAACGTTAACGTAGTTTAGAATTAAAGAAACAAATAATAAACGAAAGTCAATTTTAAAGCTCTACGTAAAAAAAAGTACATTTTTACTTTCTTCTATATACAGGGTGATTATAAAAAAACTATCCCGATATATGAGTCCTTAACTATCACACCGTTCACAGAAACTGACTGAAATTTTGGTTTTAAGTATTTTGAGATATGCGCTCAAGAATCGTATGAAAAACAATAGTTAAACTCTAACAGTTACGGTTACAGTGACAAAATTTTGAAAATTTCAAATGGCAACACCTATTTTTTTATTGGAATGTGATCTTCATAGTCAAAAGCCATAAAAAGCGTTGGAACGGTACTTGTAGCACGAAAATTGCCGGCACTAGACAGACTAAGAAGAAAAGTGAAAACAACAAATAAGGACAGAAAATCAACAGAAAACAAAACATTTTATTGTGTTTCACAAATTTTCCAAGTCACACACGAAGACACGTTGCATGTGGCAGATGGTGGATAGCACTGAATAATAAAATGTTTTACTTTCTGTTGCTTCTCTGTCCTTTATGGGTTGTTTTCACTTTTCTTCTTAGTCTCTCTAGCGCCGGCAATTTTCGTGTTACAGGTACCGTTTCAACGCTTTTTATGGTTTTTCACTATGAAGATCACATTCCATTAAAAAAAAATAGGTGTTGCCATTTGAAATTTTCAAAATTTTGTCACTGTAACCGTAACTATTAGAGTTTAACTGTTGTTTTTCATACGATTCATGAGCGTATACCTCAAAATACTTAAAACCAAAATTCAGTCAGTTTCTGTGAACGGTGTGATAGTTAAGGACTCATATATCGGGATAGTTTTTTTATAATCACCCTGTATATAACAGAAGAAAGAATTGTAATTGAAATTTATTGCGACTTCCGGTTTTCGAAGGATTTAGACCAAAAGAGATCACGAAAAACATGTTTTTACAAAATGTCATTCCGTCCGTGTGTATCATCTCTTTGTATCATCGAAAGTTTATGATATTAAGAGCCTACACTAGTCATGGGGAAAATTGAATCAAGATGGCTGCCGTTATTTAAAGGCGTGCGAGGGGATTGTCGCATTTCAAATGACTGACAGGGAATTTCTCCAATTAGAAAACGAACGGTAATTTCTTCCCTGTCAGTCTCGAAACAACGCCCCTCGAAAGCATTGAAGGTATCAATCTTGGGTAATTGCCAAGATTTTAAAAGTAGAAAGACTTTTATCAGATCAGAAGGTTCAAATAGCATCTTCAGGAAATTAGAAAAAAAAAAGTTAAACAGATTTATTTTAATCATTGTACTTTCTGTATTAGGAAGAGGGCATAAATTCCGGAGAGATGGTTGGGGGGGGGGGGGGGTATAGATCTAATACCTCCGTAGTCATTTGGAGTAATAATATTAAAAAAATTATAACCAGGACTAAAAAGGCAATCTAGAAGAATGCCATTAAAGAAGGACGATGTAATTAAATTTATATCTAAAATAAAGAAAACAGAAGTTTGTGTGTGTGTTTATGTGTCTTTCCGCTGTGTTCTGAAGAAACCGCTGCACACAGAGCTACAAAATTTGGTAGCAAGGTACCTCTGTATGCAGTTTTAAACCTCGAAGCCGGAATATGGATTTTTTTTTTTTTTTTTTTAATGCGATTTTTAGTGTTTTTTTCCCGTTTTGCAGAGATTTTTTCACATTAGTAATAAGAATCCGGTTCCAATTCTTTAGCCCCAATATAACAAATTTCGTACTCTTTTCAATAAAGTTTATTCGTACAAATATTTTGAAATTTTTGGCGATTTTTTTACTTTGCCACTAAGACATTTTCTCCAGAATAATTGATTGGTTTTTTGATTGATTCCATTTCGCCCCCAGTTATGTCAAAAATCATGATTTTTTTCCCCCCAATTTTTAGCTTGGAGAGTGTTGATAATTCCTTAAAGATAACAAACCAAGATTTTAAATAAAAAGAGAGTCATTAATTGTTCCAATTTTAATTTTTTGATTAGATTTTTTATATTTTTTATGCGTTTTTTTTCACGTTTTGCAGCGATTTCTTTACATTATTGAAATGAATCGAATTTTAATCTTTTAGCCCAATTATAATATAATATACTAATTTTTTTCCTATTTTCAGAAAAAGTTATTCCATAAAGTAACCGAGCATCGATTCTTGAATTTTTCGCGATTTGTTTTATGCAATTTTTTAGAGTTTTTTCATGTCATTTATGTATTTGATTTTAGAAATTTGCAACGATAACTTACTGTATTTGGAAGTCAAACAAAAAAAGCGGCATTTTGTTTCTGTGTCAAAAGTTAACGATAATTGTTAAAGTCCTTGGTTTAATTTTGAGGGGACAAGGGGTGTCCGGACTTAATTTAAACATTGCGTTAATGCTCTAATAATAGATAACTAATTAAGATATAGATTTGGTGCTTCTTTGTGGTGAAAAATGTAATTGAAAGATTCGGTAGCGTTTGCGCAGCACGCCTGCTATACGATGTCATAGACAGCGGGGACACATGTCGGAGGTTCGCTTAGAACATAATGCGCTCCCAGGAGGTGGAACTAAACGATTTTCCAGCCCATGCGAAGAAAATGGCTATTTTAATGGAGACGGCAAAAGAAAATTACCGATTTGACAATCCCTGACAACAAAATATTATCATTTTTGCTCATCATACTAATATTATAAAGGAGTAAAGATTGTTTGTTTGTTTGTTTGTAGGGGGTAATCTCTGGAACTACCGAACCGATTTCAAAAGTGATGGTGGCAAATTGATGGTGACAACCCTTGCTCCAACATAGGCTATATTTTATGTCGGTGCCACTAACCCCAGGGGGTGCAGGAGCAAAAAACGTTCTAAAATTGCCATTTTTTAGCTATCAAACTGGCTATCAAGCCCTGAGAGCTTGCCAGCCGGTTTTGTATGTATGTATGTACGTACGTAATGCGATAACTCTTCATAGAAATATCCGTTTTCTTTCAAATTTTGTTTATAGGTTCACTGTGTTAAGGCGCTTCCCTGATTAGTTTTCGGGATTGATTGGTTAAGTATAAAGGGGGGGGACAAGGGGCTAATTCCCCCCCCCCTTAATTTATATAAATGGGTTTTTCATGCAGAATTGTTCCGTTTTCCTTCAAATTTTGTTTATAGATTCACTGAGTTAAGGCGCTTCCCTGATTAGTTTTTGGGATTGATTAGTTAAGTATAAAGGGGGGGGGTCGGGGGGCTAATCCCCCACTTAATTTATATAAATGGGTTTTTCATGCAGAATTATTCCGTTTTCCTTCAAATTTTGTTTATAGGTTCATTGGGTTAAGACGCTTCCCTGATTACTTTTCGGGATTGATTGGTTAAGTATAAAGGGGGGAACGGGGGGCTAATCCCTCCTTAATTTATATAAATGGGTTTTTCATGCAGAATTATCTGATTTTCTTCAAATTTTGTATACATATTCATTGTAATTAGAGATTTACCTGATTAGTTTAAGGGGTTCATTAGTTAGCAATGAGGGGGGTAACGTGGGATGACCCCCCTCCCTTAATGTATTGTTTATTTCTTTATTTTTCGATGGGCTTATTTCAAATTCTTTGAAATAAGAGTATAATATACAATTAGTGTGAATAGCTTGTGAACTCAATGTCTTCAGTTTAACTGGGCAGTTTTATTTTTATTTTTTATACTGAAGGAGCTAGAAATTTGAAATTTGTCATTGTAGTTACTTATAAGATGTAAATGCTTTCTAAGAACAAAATAAAAAAGAAATTGAAATTTAAAAGGGTGAAATGAGCGAAAAGCGTTCTAAAAACAGTCTAAATTACAATTTCTATGAAATCTCTGGAACTACAGAACCGATTTCAAAAGTAATGGTGGCAAATTGATGGGGACAATCCCTACTCCAACATAGGCTATATTTTATGTCGGTGCCACTAACATCAATGGGGTGCAGGATCGAAAAATGTTCGAAAATTGCGACTTTTTTATACTGAAGGGGCAAGAAATTTGAAATTTAGCATTGTAGTTACTTATAAGATGTAAATGCTCTCTAAGAATAAATTTAAAAAAAATCGAAATTTAAATGGGTGAAATGAGCGAAAAGCGTTCTGAAGTCATTCTAAATTACAATTTCTATGGAATCTCTGGAACCACGGAACCGATTTCAAAAGTGATGGTGGCAAATTGGTGGTGACAATCCCTGCTCCAACAGCCTCTTTAATAAAAAACTATGCGTTGCTGACGATTGGGTTTTTCGCTAATTGTTGCAACAGATTAATCTCGGAAAATGAAACATTTGAAGTTACTGAAAAAAATGATAGCTCAAAAAGTATTTGTCAGAAAATTGTTAGACAAACTGCGTTTGAAAGGTAAAAAATTGTATTTTTCTTGATATAAATTTCAAATCTAATGATTATGCCGTTTTTCAAATATTGAATTTCAAAAATTACCAAATTTTCCAATGGAGTACCATAGCGAAACCTTCATGCGTAAAAAGATAATGATAAGGGAGACGTGTCCTGACGTGTATATTGGCTATAGCACGAGTCACAAATTATAGTAGCCTTATTATTCTGTTAAAATATAAAAGTTATTTATGAAATGTCAATATTTTGTTTGATTAAAGGTTCGTTAAAAGAAATTGACCAGCGTAACGGGCGTAGCTTGCTAGTATTAAATAAACCGTTAGAGGTATCGATTCGAAATACGCAATTTTAAAGTAGTCAATTTTTCCGATTCCGAAAATGCAAATTTTGTGAAAATCGGACGGTGAAGATTACTCTGAGTAATTCAGTTTCTGAAGAATGGAAATGACAGATTTTCCGTTTTAAGTTTCTCCTACAAAATATAGTGAAAATGATGTATTTTGATGCAATCAAGTTGAATATTCTATCCCAGAGACACTTTTAAGAGCCTACAAAAGTCATACTTTTTCTCGCAACGAGATGGCAGCTAGTGATTTCAAGCCGACAAGACTTACTTCAAATGATTGACAAGGAAATCCTTCAATGAAAAAAAAAATTCGAAAAAGAAATAAATTCAACCAATGATCTGTAACATTTTCTTGCTGCTATCACTGTTTGGTAATTGCCAAGATTTTAAATGTCTACAAAAAGGAATGATTTTAACCCGTTCATGATTAGCGACCAAAAAATAAGACGTTTTGAATTTTCAAAAATAAATTAATATATTTTTTGACAGATTTTTTTTTCTATTTTTTCGTTCATTTTGCACTTTTTACAACAAAATATTGATTTTGGTATAATATAAAGAATTTTTTTATTTCATGTAGTGCAATTACATAAACCGGAGTATTTAAAAAGAATAAAATATTAGGTATAAATGAGTTGAAATAACTATATTGGTAATTTTTCTTTAGAATTCGCAATTTCCTGAAAGACTCAAATAAGATACAATAACACTACATGTTAAAATAGCATCTTCATGAAATTAGAAAAAAATGTTAAACAGATATTAAGATTTTGAACATTGTATGTTTTCTACCAGAGGGAGGGGGAGAAATGAAGTCTAACGCAGGGTGATGAGGCGATCGCCCCCACCCCTTGGGCTAATAAAGGGTCTACAAACTATCAGTGAGGTCTGCACCCGAATGGGACAGGCCAAAGACTGGTCCGCTGGCC
This sequence comes from Maratus michaelseni, assembly GCA_963931845.1. Classification (NCBI taxonomy): domain Eukaryota; kingdom Metazoa; phylum Arthropoda; class Arachnida; order Araneae; family Salticidae; genus Maratus; species Maratus michaelseni. The sequence continues at coordinate 454,412,729 of OZ007589.1, read as the reverse complement.
AAGTAAATTTCCATTCATGAAACTCGGGTCTGGCTTTGTCTCCACACTTTCCTCACTCGGCCGGGCTGAACATTACTTTTCTCTACAGACTCGTGCCGGGCCACACTTCCGGGTAGACTTCTTTTCTGGGTCCAGCTTGGAATGGAATTTATTCTTCCTAGAGGTGTGCACCGGCTGAAATATCAAGATTCGGGATCCGCATGGTATAAAAGCTAAGATTTCGTTCCGGATTCAACCCAACAAATATGAAAACCATTGTTATCTCGACTCATGCATCCTCTAAATTCTTTCCTCCCAGCCCATGCTGGATTGGCATTTCTATTACTTTCTTTGACTTTTTTCAAGAAAAAAGTATTGAATTCATGAAAATTTTCGAATTCCGGTTTTCGACGGATTTATACATTTTAAAAGGTACTAAACACGATTTCACTGTTTGCATTTCTTCTAACTTTACAAAAATAAAGTATTGGACTGGTGAAAATTTTTGACCTCCGATTTTAAACGGATTTATACGGTTTAGAAGACTTGAATACGATATGACTGTTTTTAGAAAAATATCTGTCTGTATGCATATGAAAATTTTTTCTCAGGAACTAAATCACAGAATTTAATAAAATTTTAGAATCAGTTAGAACTTGTAACAAATTGGTGCTGATCAGATTTTGGTGTAAGTCGCTCAACAGGTGGCTGCTATGCTACATTTTTCACGATTTACGCAATAGCTCTGTCTCAAGAACTAACGCACAGATTTTCATCTACCTTCAAATTAAGTTAGACGTGGATATCAGTTGTTGCTGATTAGGTTTCGGTGTGCACAGCCCTAGAGGTGGGGCTGCCATGCCGCATTATTCACAATTTTCAAGCTAACTCTATCTCAAGAACTAATGCAGAGATTTCCAACAAATTTCAGATTCAGTTTGGCATTGACATAGGTTGTTGCTGATTAGGTTTTGGTGTACACCGCCAAAAGGTGTCGCTGCTATGCTGCAGTATTCACGATTTTCAAATAGCTATATCTCAAGGACTAATGCACGGATTTTCATTATGAGTTGTAACTTATTATGTGTTGGTAATCGCCCAACAGGTGGCACTGCTATGCTGTATTTTTCTGAATTTCCGCACAAGCTCTATCTCAAGGACTAATGCACAGATTTTCATAAAACTTCAGATTCAGTTTCACATCGCCATACGTAAGTTGATGCTGATAAGGTTTTGATGTATACCACCCAAAAGGTGACACTGCTATGCTGCATTATTCAAGATTTTCTAGATAGCTATATTTCAAGGACTAATGCACGGATTTTCATTACATTGTAGGTACAGTTAGACGTTGACATAAGTTGTTACTTATTAGATTTTGGTGTAAATCGTTCAACAGTTGACGCTGCTATGCTGTTTTTTTTTTTTTTCAGGATTTCCGCAATAGCTCTATCCCAAGAAGTAATGTACAGATTGTCATCAAATTTCAGATTCAGTTAGACATGGACATAAATTGTTGCAGGTTCGGTGTATACCGCCCAACAGGTGGCGCGGTATGCGGCATTATTCATTCTTTTCAAGATAGCTATATCGCAAGAAATAATGCACGGATTTTAATAAAACTTTATATTCAGCTAGACATTCATATAAATTGGTGCTGATTAGTGTTTGGTCCCAATCGCTCAACATGCGGTGCTGCTATACTACCCTTTTCACGATTATCACAATAGATATCTCAATAATTATAATGCACAGAATTTCATCAAATTTCAGAATCTGTTTGACCCTGACATATATAGACGCTGATTATGTTTTGATGTAAATAGCCCAACAGATGGCTCTGGTATGCTGCTTTTTCCATTATTTTCACGATAGCTATATCTCAAAAACTAATGCACAGAATTTCATCAAACTTCAGATTCATTTAGATGTTGGCATAAGTTGTTGCTTATTAGGTCTTAATGTAAATCTCCCAACAGGTGACGCTGCTAAGCTTCATTTTCAGGATTACACGATTTTAGCGATAGTCATATCTCAAGAACTAATGCACGGAATTTAATGAATCTTGAGATTGAGTTAGACTTTTATATAAATTGTTGCTGATCCGTTTTTGGTGTAAATAGCCCAACATACTGCATGGCGTTGTAACACAGTTTTTTCCTCCATTTCCACAATAGCTCTATCTGAAGAACTAACGTAAGGATTTTCAACAAATTTCAGATTCAGTTTGACTTTGACATAGGTTATTGCTGATTAGGTTTTGGTGTATACCGCCCAAAATTTAGTGCTGCTATGCTGTATTATTAATGATATTCAAGATAGATATATTTGAAGAACTAATACACGGATTTTCATTAAATTACAGATTCAGTTAGATGTTTACATAAGTTATTGCTTAATTGATTTTGGTGTAAATCTCCCAACATGTGGTGCTGCATGTTGCGTTATTCACGATTTTTAACCCAGCTCTATCAAATTTCAGATTCAGTTAGACATGGACATAAGTTGTTACTGATTATGTTTTGGTGTATACCACCCAAGAGGTGGCAGGGTATGCTTATTATTCATGATTTTCAAGATAGCTTCATCTCAAGAACTAATGCACGGAATTTAATAAAACTTTGTATTCAGTTAGACCTTCATATAAATTGGAGCTGGTTAATTTTTTGTGTAAATCGCTCAAACGGTAGCGCTGCTATGCTACATTTTTCACGATTTTCACGATAGCTGTATCTCAAAACCTAATGCACAAAATTTCATCAAACTTCAGATTCAGTTACACTGTAAAAAAAGTCTGTAATTTTGACAAAAAAAGTATTTTACTTTTTTTACAGAAAATATTGTTTAAAGGAAAAACAGTTTTTACCTGTAAAAAAAAAATGTGGATTTTTCATTTTTACAGAAAAAATCTATATGTTTTACAGAAAAAAACTGTTTTAATGAAAATATATGGATATTTTCTGTAAATTAAACGGTTTTCCACCGGCGCCAAAATTGACAGTTTTTCTGTTAATTTGAGAGATTTTTTTTACAGTGTAGACTTGGACATAGGTTTTTGCGCATTAGGTTTTAATGTAAATCTCCCAACACCTGGCGCTGCTATGCTGCATTTTTCAGAATTAACACGATTTTAGCGATAGTCATATCCCAAGAACTAATGCATGGAATTTAATAAAACTTTAGATTAGGTTCGACCTTGTTTATATGTTGCTTCTGATTCATGTTTGGTGTATGTGAAACATGTATGATATAGACGAAAGTTTTGGGAGTGGCAAATCTGACTAGTTTTCTTCTATCGATACAAGAAGAAAGTATTGGATTTGTATAAAATTTCGACGTCTTGTTTTTCAAAGATTTATACGTTTTTGGAAATCCTGAACACGATATTATTGTTTTTCAAAAATGTCTGTCCGCGAGTTTGTATGTGACACAAATTTTTGGGCGCTCTATGTCAGCAAATAATGCATGGAATGTAATCAAATTTCATATTCAGTTATACATTGACATAAATATGTGGTGATTAGGTTTTGATGTAAATCTCGTAAAAGGTGTAAATCTCGCAGCTTCTATGCCGCATTTCTCACGATTTCTGCGATAGCTATATTCCCAGAACTACTGTATGAAATTTCCTGAAAATTCATATTGTGTTAAGTTGTGTATATAAGTCGTGTCGGCTCTTGCCAATCAAGCTTTTGTACGGGCTGAGCCGACTTCGGGCAGAACTTTTAGCGTTTATATCGTACTAGGCCAATATATATATATATATTTATATATTTGTACGGACCAGGTCGTTCTCGGGTCGAACGTTTAGCTTTTATATCGGTTGGGTCATTATATTTTTTGTACAGAGCGGTGAAAGACTGGTCCTGGAAATTTCGATCCATTTAGACAGCTAACCGACATATCTAAGCTAGTTTTATGGGTTTTTATGCTTATTTCAGCCAATGTCCCATAGGTACTGAATGTCTATTTCTTTAAGATGTTTAAAAAATTGTTTACTGAATTACAAGTAATCTTAGTAATAAAATGAGGCTGGTTGAGTGCCCCCGTCAGCACATCAACCGCCGCACCCAAGTCCTGAAGGACTTTAAACGCACTAGAACAGGAGAGTCCTCCTGTAAGTGCGGCGGCCGGTGGGAGCGCCACCACCTGCTGAACACTCCCCTTAACCCAAGAGACGTACGACAAAAGTCGCTGCGATATGCGATGGAACCCACACTTCGAGGACACCACCACAAAACACTTGGGGAGACGCTGGAGACCTCCGACAGCTTCGTAACCGGAACCCAAAAGTGGGAACCGGATCCTAGGCCTTATGCCAAACTATCCCAACGACTCTTATTGTACGACAGTTTCCGATCATCGAGTCCTAGGGGAGGAGGAAACGACTGGTCTCATCGGCTGCGGCGAGGAAGAAGAAGCGACTGGTCTCATCGGCTGCGGCAAGGAGAAGGAGCCTCTCGCCAGCCCGAGACCTCAAGGAAAAGTGTCCCTGAACGCATAGACACGTTTTGGCATAAATTATCGCCCCCAGAAGCTTTCCCTCCGGCGAAGCCCTGCAACGAATTGCAGGTAGTGGCCAGTCGACTCAACTGGGGTGTCACCCACATATAAAACAAAACATAAACAAAAAGACAACAATAACAACAATGAAAAAGGGGAGGCACCACTATCGGTACTCTGAAGGTCATGGAAAATTCCTTCAAAAGCGCCAAAGAGGCGGTCCCGATCAAGAAAGTTATTTCTAAGATTCCAGCTAATCGAACAGTCCAGGTAAAGAACATACATACTCCCAAGGAGTTGATACGGTTACACGGTGACCTAAGTGGCCCCGAGTACTACTATCACTCTTCCTACAAACGGGCAATGCCCTTCTTCCGGACCATTGAGGTTGACACAAAACTACTCCATCTGCAGACCATACGTGTACGCCCACATGCCGGTAACTACGCTCTGCCGCCTGCTAGTACTGAGGGTTGCTTCACGCAGTAACCAAGCGTCACTGCAGAGCCACCACGCACCGTGCTCTTCGGAGTTCGATCTCGCCTCCGTCAACGCCCCCCAGATAAAGATTTGGAAACTATCTGACCGCTGTTAGCTAGTCGTTGCTCATCGTCACCTACCTCGACGCAGGGCGAGGGTCCCGCTCGAGCAACTAAGATAGGCTTACGAGGCGTTCTTCTACCACCTAGGGATTAGGTTTCCAATATTAGCAGAGTCCTCACGCCGCAGAAAACCTGAGCTTATGAAGGGTAGACCCAGACTCAGTGGCCTGCGTCACCGAGTCTTTTTGGTGTCTCTGTATTTTTGGACGCCCGAACGCTATCACCGGCGCACCACATTGAGGTGGCGGTTCAACCGTGTCCTACCCCCGTCGTGTCGAACATCTCGTTGTGTCGGGCTTCCGGTCATCTTTCCTACGGAAGGGACCGAGTCGGAATCTCCGGAGAAGCCCGCTGAAATTCTTAGCCATAAAGAAACAAGCAGTCTTATATCTATTTGAATGTCTAAGAGGGACTGCTCAGACTGGGAACCAGATCTGTAGAGCATAGATGTCCCTCCCGGTCCCTTTATTAAGGTCTTAAAAAAATACATATTTAAGCTGGAGCTGAACCCGCCAGAAAACGCGACAGGAGGCAGGGTGGAAATAGACATGCTAAGGTGATACTATCTTAATGTACATTACAGGTAGTTCACTGCCAGAGACATACCTCCAGCGCGATACTGGACAGTGAAGATGGTTTATGATTGGATGATGTTCATACCAGGAATGAAGTCCATATCTCAGGAGCGGGTCAAGTTAGAAAGATCCATCAAGAACTTAAAGATGTTTTTCAGTTTATTTAAAAGTGCTGGGCGGTAAAGGATATTATCTAGTTAATCTTTTTTACATAATTCTGAATACTGGAGAGTATTTAAAGCTTAAAATTGTCACTATTAATACACTGAAAAGTATTATTGCCCTTGAAAAGATCGCGCCTTTATACGACTTCGAGAAGGTATCTCCCAATGTGTCCTGATATACGCAGTTCCTCTAAAAAATATTTTCTATGAATGCTTTGTATATATATCGTCCTACCGTAGCATAAAATAATTCTAAAAAAAATCCGAACAACCATTTTACTAGTACTAGTGTTGTAACGTTCTATCCTATAGTTCTATTTCCAAACGGTTCGTTGTTCCTTTGGGAATTTTATTACAATGTGGAATTCCTCCATTGAGTCATAAGCGATGTTACTGAGATGTGGGCTCACCCTGTCTCTCTCTACCCACTGGTACCTCTGTATGCTTGGCGACAGCATTTGACATTGCATCCCAGATTCGATTACGGCAGCATGCTATCGTTACCAGATCGAGCGCTGGTAGTTAAACTTTTTTACAAGAATGGTGAATCGACAACTATTGCATTGCGAAAGTTTCGCACGGAGAAAGAACTTCAGGCGCAATTGAATGGGATATTCAATTAGGTACGACGTTTTGAGAAAACGGGGAGTTTGGAGGATATTCCACGTACTGGCAGACCATCCTCGAGCACGGATCGCGTCAATGTTGTGAAAAGTGTCATGGAAGAATTGGCAGCCGAGACATCAATGGGGAGTAGCAGTGCTCGTGAAGCTGGGAGAATAACGGGGATTTACGTAATCGTCGATTCGACGTATTCTGCACGGAATCTTGGATCTGTATCCGTACAAGATACAGGCAAATCACCAGTTATTACTGGCAGATAGAGATAAAAGACTAAAGTTTTCTACACGGGCACTGGCAAAAATGGAGCGGGACCCATAATGGTTGTTGAACGTCAACTGGACGGATGAAGCACACTTTTCACTGCATGATGACGTCAATACGCAAAACAGTCGTATCTGAACAACGTCAAACCCTCGTGAGTACTTGACCAAGCCAGTGCATGCTCCTCATTTGACTGTTTGGTGTGGTTTCACCGCGTCTTTTGTTCTGAGCAGGGCCCGACTTATGCAGGGGCATATGGGGCAGCTGCCCCAGGCCCCCAATCTGAGAGCCCCCCCCCTCTGCTCTTAATTAAGATTTTTGTTAAACGGATGCAAAATGGTTTAAATTGGCCAAAAGTGACAAAAAATATTACATTTTCAAAGATTTAGGAAAGGAGTGTAGCCCTCCACTTCCTGTGCCCTAAGCCCCCTAAAAAGAACAATTTACATCATTAGAAAACTAATGTTATAAAAATTTATATAAAAATACTTTAGAGCATGGGGAATGAAGTAACAACGTATCAAATGTTAAAATTTGTTGCTATTAGTATAAGGGCATGCCTGCACTTGTCTTTCCATATTATGGAATCGCCCAAATACATGCTGATGCACAACAAATATTAAATTCTATAATATAATAGAAAATTTTACATTATAACAAATAACCAAGAGTGATTGAAAGATCTGCATTTACACTTCAAAAGCTCACATGAGTCGTTATATTCCTACACCAAAAAACAGTGTTCTGTCATTTGTTAAAGTTGTGACCATTTCTTGTGATACTCTGTATATGTATACAGATGTAAATAGCACTTGGTTCGAAATTTATTTATACATAAAATAGGTATGGAGTTTAATACTAGTCACTTCAACATAATTCCCGAACAATTTTCATGGATAGATAGAAAGGGGCCTCTCAGAATGATGTTTGCCCCGGGCCCCAGATAGTCTAAGTTGGGCCCTGGTTCTGGGTCCTTTCTTTTTTGAAGAGTCTTGTCCTAAATCCGGCTGGAAAACCTGTACAGTCACTGCAGAACGGTATGTTACGCTTTTGCGTGACCACGTTGTGCCTGCATTGCAGGAAAGCCTGCATGCAGGATGGTGCCCCGTCGCAGGTTGCACGTGAAGTCAAGATGTTCCTGTTGAACACTTTCACTGAAGACCGAGTAATAAGTCGAGGTTGTAAGTTTGAGTGGCCCGCATGATCTCCAGACATGACCCCGGCAGGTATTTGGTTATGGGGATACTTAAAGTGTCGTGTACACCGGGGCTCCCCAGAAACTTTGGTGGAAATGAAAGATGCCATTCGACGGACCGTCGGTGGCATCGATGCCGACATGCTACATTCAGCTGTAACAGGCGTACTGACGCGCCTCGCTTCCCTAATACCTGGTGATAGTGGTCATGTTGATCATCTTTTACTTTAAAATAAATGCACAGTGTCATATTATTGTGATTTGTTTTATTGTCTATTTGTGTTTGCCTGATTTGCATAAAACTCCTCAGTACGACGTGTGAGCGCCCTCTATTGGTTACTTTTGAAATAATTTTTTATTATACATGGAAAAAAAATCCAAAAACCTTCTGATCATACTCGCACAAACCGAAAAATTTTCTGAGCATTACTTCTTTTATTATGAATATTTACAGTTTACACGAATTTATCACGCACCCGGTATATATATATATATACTAGCTGACCCGACCGGCGTTGCTCGAGCCCATGATAATAAAATTAAACAAAACTAAAGTTTGAATGATTTTATATCTTTAACCTGATTTTGTATTAAATTATTTAGTTAAAATTGCTTCGCACGTCGACTGAAAATCCTTTATCTCCACTTTCCGCAAATACGGGCGCATTCTGTTAAAACGAACCACCGACACGTGTTCCCACTGCCTGCCGCACCTTATGGTATGCATGCAGAGCACGCGCTGCAAACTCTTTTGGTTCCACCTTCCGCCGCCAGGGGACGCACCCTGTTCCAAAGAAACCACCTTCCGAATAAAACTATAAATCGTGTCCCCGCTGCCACCAGCACCGAATAGCAAGCGTGCTGCGCACGCGCTCATAATCCTTTAGTATCGCATTCCAACGCTAGGGGGCGCAATTTGTCCCATACGAACATCCAACACGGGTAACCGTTGTATAAAGGAGTTGAATGAACTAATACCCGTCGAAATCAGGCCCACAGAACTCTAAAAAATAATGTGCCCCTTGGCGGTGGAAGGTTGAACTAAAATCTGTAACACGAACGAAAACCAAGTCGAATCATCTAGAGGCCGTTGCGACTCGGAATCCGTAGAACTCGAGATAAGAATGCACACTTAGATAAAGAAACTCGTAGGATTGCTTGTAGGGCACTTGGTTAAGTGCTCAACAACAATTCATTTACTTTGATTGTTGATAACCATCTTCATAAATATACGGGTTGTGTACTTTTATTAGGAACATAAATTAAACATTTATGAAAATCGTTATTTAAAATTTCCTGTATTCTCTACCCATAACATTTAAAAAACGCTACGTCAGAAGCTAAAAATGTTAAATTTCTTGGGAATTTATTTTGTATAAATCAGAGCAAGGCCCTCCTTCCCCATACCCGCAACATAATTTATTCAAGAAAACCACCTTCACATACATTATAAGAAAATTAATTTTTTTTTTATTTTTATAATTAGAACATAACGAAGACGCTACGCTATAATAATCGGCAGATGACATCCCTTCCCATCCTCAATTTCAAATCTATATCTTAATTATTTATATAAATTTTTGTTCATTAGTAAAATTAGTAAAATTAGTAAAATACTGTAACCAAGCATAGATTATGAAACACTTTCCAATACTAACAGAATACTTTAACAAACCATCGCTGTTTAATAAGGTAAATAAGTTATCTAAGTAAACATTTCAGAAAAACACAAAACACATTTGAAAACCAGATTTCAGCAATTACCATCCACAGCCGGAAACGTACTCCAATTCTTTTCTGCAGCCCTGTATATAATTTATATATTTGTATATACTCTATAGTATGCTGCAATTTAGTTTAGCAATAAAACAAATAACACAGTTGGAAATTCATCTTCAGCAGTTTCCACCAATAGATGGAAACATACTTGAATTATTTTGTACAGCCCTGTATAAGCTTTTTGTACTCGCTACATATTAAGCTATAGTTTAATTCAGGCAAATACACGCTGAAATCACACTTCCAGGAATTATCATACATAGTCAGCCATGTATTCAGTTCTTTGCGTGGTCCTGTATATGATTTTATTTATATTCCACAAACCTTTCTTGGTATACTAAATATATTTCACGTTTAAAATGCATAACTCGATTAAAAACCCATTTTAATCAATTTACGCTGCTGCACAGTAATGCTTACAAATTTTTTTGTTTAGCCCTGTATATGATCTGTAGCATTTATACATAACTCATAGCATTCAAAAATTTAGTTAAACGCATACCTAACTAAAATCCTACTTCCAATTATGGCTTATAAACAATATTTCGGACACAGTAATGTACCCGAAATATTTTGTGTGTCCCTGTAAATGAATGATAAATGCTTTTCGCATAACAAGTGTCTTGTAGTAAACCTCAATAATGTATATCGATTTCATTATATCTGAAATGGCGTAACATAATTAAAATATGCTGCAAATAGATTTTCCCCGTAGATCATCATGTAAAAGAATACTTTTGTGTAAATGAAAGAAATAAAAAAGGAAAACTGCCCAGTTAAACTGAGGCCATTGAGCTCACAGGCTATTCACACTAATTGTATATTATACTCTTATTTCAAAGAATTTGAAATAAGCCCCTCGAAAAATAAAGAAATCGACAATATGTTAAGGGGGGTTCATACCCCTCCCCCTTATAGTTAACCAATGAACCCCCAAAACTAATCAGTGAAGCGCTTTATCAGAATGAACCTATATATAAAATTCGAAGAAAATCGGATAATTCTGCATGAAAAACTCTTATCTAAATTAATGGGGGGAGGATTAGTCCCCCATTAGCCCGTTTATACTTAATCAATGAACCCCCAAAACTAATAAGAAAAGCGCGTTATCACGATGAACCTATGTACAAAATTTGAAGAAAATCGGGTAATTCTGCATGAAAACCCATTTATCTAAATTAAGTGGAGTTAGCCTCCCGTCCCCCACCCCCCTTTATACTTAACCAATGAACCCCCAAAACTAATCAGAAAAGTACCTTATCACGATGAACCTATGTACAAAATTTGAAGAAAATCGGATCATTCTGCATGAAAACCTATTTATCTACATTAAAGGAGGTTAGCCCCCGGTTGTCACCTTTATGCTTAACCAATTAACCTCTAAAACTAATCAGGAAAGCGCCTTATCACAACGAACCTACATACAAAATTTGAAGAAAATCGGATAATTCTTCATGTAAAACCCATTTATCTAAATTAAGGGGGAAGGATTAGCAATTTTTTCTCTTTATACTTAACCAATGAACCCCCAAAACTAATCAGGGAAGTGTCTTGTCACAATGAACTTATAAACAAAATTTGAAGCGAAACGGTTATTTCTATAGAGTTATCGCATTACGTATATACGTACATACATACACACATACGTACTTACATACGTACGTACTTAGATACGTACATACAAACGTAAGTACAAACAGAAACGTCGGGCACATTAGCTGTCAGGCTTTGATAGCCTGTGAGCTAAAAAGAAAACTGCACATTTATACTGAGAGCAGTGAGTTCACAGGCTATTCACACTAATTGTATATTATATTCTTATTTCAAGGAATTTGAAATAAGCCTCTCAAAAAATAAAGAAATTGACAATATATTAAAGGGGATCATCCCCAATCCACCCCCCCTCCTTTATAATTAACTAATGTATCCCCAAATCTAATCAGGGAAGCACTTTATTATACTGAACCTATATACAAAATTTGAAGAAAATTGGATAATTCTCCATGAAAGACCCATTTATCTAAATTAAGTGGGGAGGATTAGCCCGCGTTACCCCCCTTTATACTTAACCAATGAACCCCCAAAACTAATCAGAAAAGCGCCTTATCACTATGACACTATATACAAAATTTGAAGAAAGTTGGATAATTCTGCTTTAAAACAACAATTATATAAATTAAGTGTGTGTGTGTGGGGGGGGGATTAGCTATGGTTCCCCTTTATACTTAACCAACGAACCCCCCAAAGCTTATGATGGAAGCGCTTTACCACAATGAATCTATATACAAAATTTGAACGAAATCTGACTATTCTGCAGGAAAAAGCAATTTATCTAAGCTAAGGGAGGGTTAGTCTCCTGTCATTCCTCTTTAAATTTAACCAATGAACCCCAAAACTAATGAGGGAAGCGCTTTATCACAATGAACCTAATACACAATTTGAAGAAAATCGGATAATTCTATTTGAAAAACCCATTTATCTAAATTAAGGGGGTTAGTCCTCATCCCCCTTTATACTTAACCAATGAAACCCCAAAACTAATCAGGGAAGCGCGTTATCACAATGAACCTATAAACAAAATTTGAAGCGAAAAGGTTATTTCTATCAAGAGTTATCGCGTTATTGACATACATACGTACATACAGAACCGGCGGGCGCATTAGTTCTCAAGCTTTGATAGCCTGTGAGCTAAAAGGGTTCTTAACTCTACTATAAAGAAAGAATAATAAATTATCTAATTTTTTACATACACATTTTATTCAAAATGTAGAAAATCGAATACATATGCATGCTCATTCATATTCGAATATGCTTTTATTCTCGTCTCATAATATATATTTCGGCTGTAACGTTTTGGGAAAATCCATACAACCTGACCTGGAAAAACGTAATTCTGACCCACAAACAACATTCTACAGTGAACCCGACCATAAAAAGACAATTAGTCACGGAGATGCAAAAAAAAAATAAAATAGGGACAACTTGGCCCTATGGAGGGCTCTATTCAACGATGAGGAAGTGCGCGCTATTCATAGGTTTTACAATATTTGATCATTAAACTAGTTGGACATACCAATCTCAAAACTTTTTTCTATCTCATACATGTAAAAGCTTCAAAATTTGCTATCAAACCACAAAAAAAAATCAAAATTTTTCGTCATTCCGTTGTACGTCAGCTACTTGCGAATCTTCGGGTTACCTGTATTCGAGCAGCCGATGTATTATACTAAACTACGGAAGTCCTTCTGGCCTGTACCGTCAAGAAAAAATAGCCCCCCTATTGCTCGGTTGTGAGGCCTTAGCTAATTCTACTAAAAATACACGAATTTAAAATGCGTTGAACCCGATTACAGAAGAGTCATTCCCAGTTCTGGTCAATATTGAATTTGAATGAGAATATCGCTAAATTATCGCTAAATTAAGTTGGATTCACACGTGGCAGTGTATTTTTTGTCTCCAAATTTGGCGATATTTCACCAATTCTCGCCAAGCTTGGCAAATAATTTGACGTTGGCGAATATAAATATACAGTGTTAAGCATGTAAGTGTTGAAACGATGGTTATAACAATGAAAGAAAATTTAGTGAAACCATGTTCATTAAAACTCATAAATTAAACCCATTTATGGAGGAATCCTGCTGTATTGTTTCAAAATGTCGGCCACCCTATAATTTTAAACTGCTATATCTCCGCCATTTTTAAAGAGCAAAACAAAAAATGCTTTGGAATCCTTGGATCAAGGCCGAACATTTAACGGGAATTTTTTTTAGGATTTGCAATATTTTTCTATATTTTTTTGAAATTAAAATCTATAAATGGCTATCAATGCGCCCCCCCTCCATCCACAATATCCCCAAATTCAACTGGGACCTGCAGGTTATAGTCAAAAACATATACAAAAAGTTTGGTTCAATTATCTGCATAACTTCATGCACTTTTCGATAATACAATAGTGAAAATGGAGCAAAAATCGTGATCACAGCTCCCCCTTTCGTCGAAATATTCACAAATTCAACTGGTACCTGCAGGCTACAGTCTAAAACATATACAAAAAATTTGGTTCAATTATCTGCATAAAGTCATACACGTTTCGATGATACAATAGTGAAAATGGAACAAAAATCACGATCGCAGCGTCCCCTTTCGTCGAAATATCCCCAAATTCAACTCGGACCTGCAGGCTATAGTCAAAAACATAGAAAAAAATTGGTTCAATTATCTGTATAACTTCATACACTTTTCGATGATACAATATTTAAAATGGAACAAACATCGCAATCGCAGCCGCCCCCCCCTTTCGTCGAAATATACCCAAATTCAAGTGGGATCTGCTGGCCACAGCCAAAAACATAGAGAAAAAATTGGTTCAATTATCTGCATAACTTCATACACTTTTCGATGATACAATAGTAAAAATGGAACAAAAATCGCAATCGCAGCCCCCCCCCCCTTTTGTCTAAATATCCCGAAATTCAAGTAGGACCTGCTGGCCATAACCAAAAACATAGAAAGAAAATTGGTTCAATTATCTGCACAACTTCAGGCACTTTTCGATGATACAATAGTGAAAATGGAACAAAAATCGCGATCGCAGCGCCCCCTTTTATAGAAATATATCATAAATTCAACTGGGATCTGCAGGCTATAATCCAAAGCATATACAAAAAATTTGGTTCAATTATCTGCATAACTTCATACACTTTTCGATGATACAATATTGAAAATGAAACAAAAATCGCGGTCGTCGCAGCGCCCCCTTTCGTCGAAATATCCCCAAAATTCAAGTAGACCCTGCTGACCATAACCGAAAACATAGGAAAAAAAATTGTTCAATTATATGCGTAACTTCATACACTTTTCGATGATACAATAGTGAAAATGAAACAAAAATCGCAATCGCAGCGGCCCCTTCTGTCGAAATATCCCCAAATTCAACTGGGACCTGCAGGCTATAGTATAAAACATATTAAAAAAAAATGGTTCAAATTGAAGAATAACTTCATACACTTTTCGATGATACAATAAGGACAGACAGACGGGCAGACAGACATTTTGTAAAAACATGTTTTTTTGTAATCTCTGACCCCTAAAACGTGTAAATCCGTCAAAAACCGGAAGTCGAATAAAAATTCGATTATAACTACTTACTTCTATCATAGATAGAACAAAGTAAAAATACAAATGTGTTCATTTTTCTATATAAATGATAAAATTGTTATTAGAGATACAATGGAAGACCTATATTTTGTATTAAAACATGAATTGTTTTTCTTTCATTTCCGGTTCTAATCGAAATATGTGAGGTTCGGGTCGATTCGAGGGTCGGCGAAAATTACTTTGTCCGGTTGTGGGTTGATGAATTGATTTTGTCCGAGTCGGGTTGCGAATTGAATTTAAATACTTTTGGGTCGACCGCAAGAATGAAAACCCAACCCGATACCTAAATAATACAAGTCAACCCGACCCGCAACAAAAATGTAAAAATCAGCACGACCCGAAGCAAGAAAGTAGAATTTAACCTGATCCGCAATGAAAAAATTCTTTCCCAAGCCGACCAGAACAGCGGGTCATATTAGAACCTATTATCGCTCCCCCGACTCCCCAGATCTGCCCTAGTACTTAAGTCAATTTTTACGAAAGTTAAAATTTATAAAGTATAAAAAAGGCATGTAAATATTCAGACAAATAAACATATCATTGCTTAAATTCCAATGATACTGAAAAGAGACGCTCTACAGAAAGATATACCTATCCAGGAAAAAAAAAAGTATAAAAATTGCAGTATCCGTTTCAAAGTTTTGCGTGACATACATATAGAAAAAATATACATCCTAACGAATTGTAGAATTTCCTCATTGGAAGTGGATTAAAATTTAAAGGTACAATATTTAAGCTTATACAAATAAAGAATTTGAAATTTACTCAATTTTAACAGGTGTATTTTGATGAAATTTAAAAATAACCGAAGAAAAAAAAAAGCTTCTTAAAATATATCTAATCATTCTTGCGAGTGTTTCTATTTTCTACGCCGAATTTTGAAAAATTGGTATTAGCCAATTATCGCGATGAGGCGTTTCCAAGAGTTCAGAGAGTACTCTGTCCAATCACAGAATATGTGTGAGCGTCCCGAGTGGAGGCGGTCCGCATATTAATTCAGGTCTTTTTTTCAATTTTGCTCAAAGTTATCCCGTGTTTATACTCGCTGTAATTGCAGTAGAATTATAAAAAGCATATTTTTGGAAAGCTTAAACACTGAGCCATCGTTGTTAGTTTTTAATTTTTTTTAAATTTTGCTGATATCGATTTTATAAGAGTTTAAAAGACACAACAACTCGATTTTTACCGGATCCAACCATTGAGTTGGTCCTCAGAAATAAACTACAACAGAAATCGAAAAAGTAATAACTAACAACGTTGGAGATTGGTCTCAGCTATCCTATGAAAAAAAAATATTTAAAAATATTAAAATGCGAGCGAGAAATCGCGCGATAACCATCCCATAGACTTAACATTAGCGTGAGCGTTTCTTCGCGTGACTGATGTAGGCTCTTAAGCATAGAATTAAACCAAATTTCATTTATAGGTTTTTGACTACATCTAGCAGGTCGTAGTTAAATTTGGGGATATTCCGCCGGATGCGGGCTCTGTAATAGCGATTTTTGTGGTATTTTCATTATTGTATCATTGGAAAGTGTATGAAGTTATGCATAGAATTGAACCAAATTTTATTTATAGGTTTTCGACTATGGCCAGCAGGGTCCCAATTGAATTTAGGGATATTCACCCGGAAGTGGGCATTGTGATAGCGATTTTTGTGCAATTTTTCGTAGTTTAACATAGGTTGTTCATGCAGCGAAGGTAACTCGTCGCTTCGCGAGCAGCTGACGTAAAACATAATTCTGTGATGGCGAATTTTGAAGTATTAACATGTATGAGATAGAAGAAAGTTTTGGAATTGGCACATCCGACTAGTTAAAAATATCTCTCTTTGATTTATTAAACCAAATTAAATTTCTAAAAAAAATGCACATCACTACAATTTTTACGAAAACAAATAAATATTAGTAAGTTGTGACTATCACAAAACTTTCTTCTATATAAATCAAATCGTCTGCAATAAAAATTAAATGACAATCTATTCGTTCTTGAGGTATAGCTAACGCGGAAATCGTGAAAAACAGATAATAGTGGCGACATCTGTTGGGCAGTATACACCCAATTCTAATAAAGATCTATTTATGCCAAGGTCAAACATAATCTAAAGTTTAATGAAATTCCGTGCGTTAATTCTTGAGATATAGCTATCGCGGAAATCACGAAAAATGCAACATAACAGCACCACCTGTTGAGTAATTTAAACCAAAACCTCATCAGCACCAATTTATGTCAAGGTCTAACAGAATATGAATTTTCATTAAATTCCAAAGCATTAGTTCTCGATATAGAACGCCCACAAAATTTGTGCCACATAGACAGACACATGAACAGACCTTTTCTAAGAACAGTCAATTCGTGTTCAGGACCTCCTAAATTGTAGAAATACGTCGAAAATGTTTACCAATCCAATATTTTGTTCTTGTAAAGATAGAAGAAAGTAAAAAATGCCACCCGAATATAGACTCGGGGGGAAGAATTTAGAGGTATGTATGCACGAGCCAAAATTGGTTTCCATAAGGGTCGAGTCAGACAGGGACCGAATTGTTAGCTTTTATACCGGGTTGGACCTAGGTCTGGAAATTTTGGCTCATGCAGATCTCTAGGAAGAATTAATTCCATGCCAAACTCGTCCCAGAAAAAAAAAAGTCTAGCCTGGCTCGGCTCTAGTCTACAGAAAAAAGGATAAGGAATACCTGCCCAGGAAAGAGTGGGGAACACACAAGGTCCGAGTTTTGTGAATGAAAATTGACTCGAGATTTTTTTGGGGCGAGACTTTCTCGCACAGCCCAGGCCTGAAAATTTCGGCCCGTGCAGGACCTCTAGAAAGAATGAAATCTAAGCCAGGCTCGAACCGAAAAAAAAGAAGTCTGGTTCGGCCCGTCTCCAGAAAAAGCGAGGCCCCGCGGGACGGATCGTGCTTCGCCAGAGACCTTTTTCCGTGGAGGACTCTAATGTCAGTTTACCGACCCTTTTTTAGCTCAAGGGGGGGGGGGGGCGATCACCCCATCGCCCCTCCCTTAGATCCGCCATTGGGATTTTCGCGAATCTTTTGATGTTTTGTGGGACAAGTTCTAGAAAAATATTATTAATGCATTGTTATCACTTGCATTCCAGGAATATTCCACAAGATGTGGAACAATTGATATCTTTATCGACTATTTTCTTTTAGCCAAATTATTTATTAAAGGCATTGATTTTAAGAGAGATATTTGGGAAGGGAAATGATGTAAATATTTTTTTGCTTGTGCAAAGAAAACAATACTACTTGGCACAGAATCGACCACCAACATTTACCTGCACATTCTTATCTGTTCACCATAACGTATGCAAAATAGGAATGTGATTACAAAATATGTCTGTTTTACACTGTTATATAACATAATATAATCAAAGTTACTTTAAATGAACAGTTTTCCAAGCATTAAACTAAATTTAAGCCAATGTGAATACCTGCGCATTTGTATTACGACGTGATGCATTTATACTTAAAGGAAATAACTTCCATCTAGCTGACCACAACAACTAATCAAGATCTGAGTTTCTTAATTTTGAACGTACTTTAGTCTTTTGTTGTTTTGCGGGATAATCTATATGTATAATGTAGGATTATAATTGTCATCACCGGTATCGCAGGATACGGACCGGTTGTTCGTCTGTACGGATGAATAACTTTAGACGAATTTTTTTTTAAGAGCAGAATATTCAAGTATGATAGTTGGAAATAAAGTTTCTGTTTTCCTTCTTGTGCAAAGAAACTGTAAAATACTAACACAAAATCGAACTACCGGTTTTTACTACCTTATTCTTATATTTCTAGTTGACGCAATACACACTATAGGGACAAAACGCACCGGAAATTTTCGAATGTATACGTTTTGTCGAATATATACAGTAATACCGGGTGGTTATAATATATCTCTATTTGGAGCTGTCTGTAGCTTAAAGGAATAACCCAAATGAAATCAAAAACGATACACTTACTATTCGAGAAGGAGGAAGAAGAATATAACAAAAATAATTGCAATAATCGCCGACAGATGGCGCCTTTTCGTGTGAGATGTAAACGACAAAGAATTAAGGCGTAAAACCGGATGACATACCTAATTTATTGGAAAATGTCACAGTGAATGAGGTTACACTTTCACATGGTGGTGCCGTTCGCGTTCAGGTTCCACATGGCCATTGAGTTGGAGCACATAATGCAGGCGGTGCATGACGTGCTCAGCTATGGAATGTAACGCATCAGGAGTGATGTTTCGCACATGTTGTGATATGCGATCTTTTAAGTCATTGAGCTTTGGGACACCTCCACGGTAACAATAGATTTTAAGGCCCCGTAGCTTCATCTGTTGGTGATTATTGTAACTATTTTTTTATTCTTCCTTAATAGTAAGTGTACCGCTTTTGGTTTTATTCGGGTTATTCCTTCAAGCTGCAGGCAGCTCCAAATAGAGATACTTATATTATAACCATCTGGTATATAATACTTGACGAATTCTTCTGAAATTTCAGAAATGTAAAGAACATCTTTGAAGTCATATTTTTCATCGAATATTTAGTCACGGGAACAATTAGAAGGTCAACAACAAATTGAATTAAAAAATATTTTCGAACACACTGTGAAATAAAATGTTCGAAATGATCTTTAGTTGCCGCACATGGCTACGTGGGTCTTCTATGTCATCGGTGTTCTTTTGTGTAAGAATAGCACGTATTTTCATGGAGAGCATATACACAGCAACTGACATCAAAATGCCAGTCGAATAACGTGAAAAATTAATAAGATACCGATTATATAGTTAGCAGAATTTCAGTGGCTTTCTAAAAGTAGCTAACTAACAAGGGGATTTCCAAAAATTGTCATTTGTTATTAACTGAGTTTCATCAAATGTGTACGCATTTAACGTATGTATGCTTCCATTTTGATTTTTCTGTTGGAATTAGTTCGTTTTGATTGCTTTTCCAAAGAGAAGTAAAGCATCAATGAAAAAAGACAATTTGTAGAAAATTCTGTATCATCTAGCTACTTTTAGGAAACAACAAAAATACAACTCACTCTACCACCGATATCTTTCCGAATTTATACGATATTCAACCGGCTTTATTCCATTCGTTTCCCTATACAGTTGACTACTAAATTATACAATATATATATATATATATATATATATATATATATATATATATATATATATATATAGAGTAAAATATTTTATCTACACTTTACGCGTTCATATTTCCAATTTTATTATTTCAAAACTGTTATCTCGTGGTAATTTCGTGAGGTGTTAAATACAGTTTTTGGGATAATCGATGTGAGTGAAATATATTGTATATTCTTAATGGTTTTTTATTTCCTATTTAAATATTTCCAAATTTTAATATTTCCAATTGTTGTCTGTTAATAATTCAGTGTACCTGGATGATTCTACTGATCTTAGCATTATGCCAGTAGAATTATGAAACACTGAATTATTATTTAAAACACATGTGGGTGCATCCAGGCTGATGAGTACATGTGCATGTGTTTTTTCATATGCAATTCATATTTAATTCTCATGTGGTCCAATTTTCCATTGTATATGGTTCATATTTAATTTATTAATCCATTTGTATTTACTTAATTGCAACTCCAATTTATAATTTTTTTCCCCCTTTCTCTCTATTTCTTTTGGTATGAGTAAAATTTGGCCAATTACCATTGAAGCACAAGCTATGGTAATATTATGTTTGCACATGTTAATTATTAGCTATGTGGTATTCTGTATACACAATATCATTAATTATCTCTTTGGAGATTTAGTAGAATGATAATAGAACTTGATATGTTTTTTGAAATTCATAGATATTATAATTATATATATATATATATATATATTAATGTTATAGTCCGCGCCCGAGCAGTTGAAAAGCACTTCGTACAAATGCTCACATTTTAACAAAGTTAGTATATATATATATATATATATATATATATATATATATATATATATATATATATATATATATATATATATATATATATTATAATTGCGGTATTTTATTACTGTACTTTGTGAAATTTCTTTAAAGTGACGTTAAATTTCGTTGAAAACTTTCGATTCTATAAATAAAACAAGAACGAAAAATCATGCATCAAACATATCTTACGTAACTCTTTCCAACACTTCCAAAATACTTTTACAAATCTTTACCGTTTATTAAATTGAAATAAACAATTTGAAAACACATAACACATTTAAAAATCCAATTTCAGGAGTTATCAACAATATTCGGAAAAATATCCGAATTATTTTGTGCAGTCCTTTATATGATCTATAGATTTATATACTATATACAATGCTAAAATTTACTACAACTAGGAAACGCATAGCAAAGTTTAAAATTCCTATTCAGAAATTCCCGCCAAAACCGGAAATGTACTAGAGATCTTTTGCTCTGCACTGCATATATATCTATAGAATTTATACACACCAAGTAATAGACAAAAATTAGTTAAGTTTAAAAATACTTTGCTCAACTGAAAACGCACTTCTAGCAATTATTGTTAACTGACAGTACTTTAACCGAATTCTCTTGTATATCCCTGTAAAAGAACGATGAATGCTATGCACACAATATGCTATACACAGCCTCTTGTAATGCGCCTCAAATATATTAATTTCAATATATTTGAAATAGTGAAACATTAAAAAACCGCAAACGATTTTTCTCCATAGACCGTTATGTAAAGGAATACTTTTGAGCAGTGGTTCCCAAACTTTTGGGCTCGCGGAGCCCTTTTTGGGAAGAATTTCTTTGGCGGAGCCCCTTAACCCCATGGTACTCTATGGTTTACAATTAATGTTTTTTTTTATGCATATGGAGCAGATAAATATCTTCTAGATAAGAGTACGAACCAGTAGTTTCCAACATAGGGCCAAGGTTCTCAGTTTGGCCCTTTTCTCGATACAGAAATTCTGAATTCATACTAGAAATTTTGAAAATCAAATTTTCTATTAATTAACCCCTTAACAGTTTTATTTATTACTACCGGCTTTGCACGGGTAGACAATGTGTTGACTACAATGTAGGGTAGAGAAGTGTATGTACTTTAAAAAAGTTTTTCTAAATTGGATAAAAGTGGGAGGGAGACAAAATTGCAGTACTTAGAAATTTTGAACTTTAATTAAAAGCTTGTAAAAATGTGATAAATATTTTTTCTGTTTATGTATATTTTGAATCTAATTAATTTATTTTAATATTTTTGAATATAAAAATTTTTTTGTACTATTTCTTGACTTAATCATAATATATATTGATTGTCTGCATTTCCAGATCTCGATAGGCCGACATACAGTTGCCCATGAGAAAAGCATTCTTGTCGCAGATTAATCCCAACATATTTGTATGTTTGACCTTGAGATTTGTTGATGGTGATCGCAAATGAAAGTTTAACAGGGAATTGTAGTCTTTTAAATGGGAATGGTAAGTCAGTAGGGATCATGGGAATCCTGAATTTCGCGCTCCTACATAAAACTGGTGCTGAGATATGGCGAAATGACCTACAACTTTCGAAACCCACCGTTTAACCCCTTCCAGGAGGTGAATTTCTAAAGTCACTGAAATACGTGTTTATTTATTTTTTAGTAGATTTGTTTTCCTGAATTTCACGCTTCTACCTAAATATGCTGCTGACATATGGTGAAATGACCCAAAAACTTCGAATCCCCACCCCTTTTAACTTCTTCTGAGGGAATTTCTAAAATCGCTGAAATATATGTTTAATCATTTTTTTAGTATATTTGTTTTCCTGAATTTCACGCTCATACCTAAAACTGCTGCTGAGATATGACGAAATGACATAAAACTTTCCTCTAACCTAGTTCGGGGAGGGGGAATTTCTAAAATCAATAATATAATCGCTGAAATATATGTTTAACAAATTTTTTAGTAGATATGTTTTCCTGAGTTTAGCGCTCCTACCGAAAACAGCTGCTGAGATATGGCGAAATGACCTAAAACATTCGACAATCCCCTTTAACCACCATCAGGGGGGAATTTCTAAAATCTTTGAAATACGTGTTTAATCATTTTTTTAGCAGATTTGTATTCCTGATTTTTGCGCTCCTATCTATAACTGCTGCTGAGATATGGCGAAATAACCTAAAACATTCGACCACCCCCCTTTAACCCCCTTCTGGGGAGAATTTTTAAAATCGCTGAAATAGGTGTTTAATAATTTTTTTAGTAAATTTGTTTTCCTGATTTTCGCTCTCCTACCTATAACTGTTGCTGAGATATGGCGAAATGACCTAAAACATTCAACCACCCCCCTTTAACCCCCTTCGGGGAGAATTTCTGAAATCGCTGAAACACATGTTCAATTATTTTTGTTTAGTAAATTTATTTTTTGGAATTTCACGCTCCTATCTAAAACGGCTACTGACACATGGCCACATGCTTTAAAATCTTCGAAAAGTTTCGAACCCCCCCTTTAACCCCCTTCGGGGTAGGGGGATTTCTAAAATCGCTGAAACACGTGTTCAATTATTTTTTTAGTAAATTTATTTTCTGGAATTTTACGCTCTTACCTAAAACTGCTGCTGAGATATGGCAAAATGATCTAAAACATTCGAACCCCCCTTTAACCCGCTTTGGAGAGGGGGGGGGGATTTTCAAAAATCCTTTCTTATTACTTGCCTAGGCCATAACAGCAATCTTCAATCCAAATTTCGTGAACCTGACTTTAGTAGTTTCGGCTGGACGTTGATGAGTCAGTCAGTCAGTCACCATTTCCTCTTTATATAATAGTATAGATTACTATTATTGGACACAATAAATTAAAAATAAGGGCGAAAAAACTTTTTTTTAAAATTAAAATAGCTGCTTTGTATAATCGAGATATGTCCGCCAGCTAAAACAAAAATTATGGTTAAAAATTTGTGGTTTCTGAAAGCTTTTAGTAACGAAGAAAACAAACTCTTCTACCCGAGCGACGTTCCAGCAATATTGTTAATTGGTTAATGACATCCACTTTTAAAATAAAAAATATTCTTTTGGGATTTTCAGTATGAACTCAAATGAATCTTCAGTATGAATTAAAAACCAAAATGGTATTCCTGTCTGGGGGCCGTGCATTGCATCGGGGATTACGTGAAACTCTTATTATTTACGGCGAAAACCACACACCCACACAAAAAAAGATAAGTTGTACAGTTTTCATTTACAAAGAGAGACTACTGTATAATCCCAATAGGCTACTCGCGAAAAGAAAGAAAATGCGTAGGCCCAGTCGCCCATGAGTAATTATATAACACGTTTTCGCAAGTCCCGCCACCCGTAATAAAATCATGCGATTCTTTTTTCGTTCTTCTTTATGTTTCTAGTACTTCTAAACATGCAACGAAAACGAATCGACTCTGAGCTTCTTCTTTTGAACCATTTAAAAAAAACACATTTAAAAGCAGAACATTAAAAGCATTGAAGTGGGCGGGGCAATATCTATAACCTGTATTATTAGGTGCAGCATCGTTCACTTTTTTTGCCTCAAAATAGATATACAGTTAAAAATTACACATGTTAAAAGAAGTGCAACTAGTAGAAAAACTTTACTAACAAACCGGGATATATGGGTGGGGTTAAATTTATATCAGGGTGGGTACTTATTGACAAAAAGTTTAAACAAGAGGGGGGAGCTGAGCAAAAGTTTAGATTGTTAGTGTGATGACAAATGTAAAGAACTAATGTATATTTTTTAATTGCTACAGCCTTATTTCTGATAGGAAAATGTGGCATTATAACATGGGAATCTTGGCCAATGCCGAGACCAATTAAAACAAAATTTTTAAGCGCGGTTAGAGTGATACAAGATGTTCTAAATTCTTTTAGATCGTTTTTAGCAACATACATTGCTTTAAAAATTAAGTACAATTATGTAAAACAGCATAGAAAATTTAAATAACTAATAATTAATAAAAAAAATAAGCGGATTAAAGGAATTATAGTTACAAAAAGAAAAAAGAAAACTGTGTACACAACGTACACAAATATTAAATGAATCTAATGAGGAGTTTCTTAAATGATACAAGATGTTACAAAAAAGAGGCGTTTTAATCGACAAACATTGTTTTACTATGAAAAACAGTATAGAAAATTTAAATATACAAATAACATAAGCAGATTAAAGAAATTATATAAAAAAAAGAAGTACCTATACACAATATACACAAATGTAAAATGAATCTAATGAGGGGCTTTAAATGATACAAGATGCTCTAAAAAAGATGTTTAAGCGACAAACATTGTTTTAGTATGAAAAGCAGTATAGAAAATTTAAATAATTAAAAATTAATAGAAATAACATAAACAGCGCCTTTGCCTTTCGATTCACGTTGTGGATTTGATTCAGAATACTATTTCTTATAGCTTATTTTGAGTCAAATTTTTAAAACACATTAAATGCAGAAACATAAAATAAAGTAGTTCAAACCAAAAATATTATATAGAAAAGATACATATATAATGCAAATTTTTATATGATTTCAAAAAATATAGTATTTTTCAACCCAGTGATAGATGCAGTTATTTTTTACACACACACAAACAAAAATTCCGACATACTTTCGAAAATTTTTCTCTTGAAATTTGCTAATTTCTTTCATGTTTTGTTTATTTTCCTGGAACGCCGCGGAGCCCCTGAAAAGTACAGGCGGAGCCCCAAGGGCTCCGCGGAGCACACTTTGGAAACCTCTGCTTTTGAGTATCCCTGTAAAGGAACTATAAGATCTATGCACACCATATTTTATAGTTATTCTCTTGTAGTACACTTCAGTGATATATATCAATTTGTATATGCTCGAAATAGTGTAACATCATTAAAATAAACCTCAAGTTATTTTCCCCCATAGACCGTAATGTAACGGAATTCTTTTGAGTTGTCAATGTATAGGAAACAGTTCAGTATCATATGTTAATTGCATGACAACCTGAGTATAACTACGTGAGTTAGAGCTTGGAGAGACCGACAGTCTGACAGACAGATGACAGACAGAGAGACAAACCGAATTCATAAAAACTTTTCAAGTATGTTGCAAAGTGTTAAAAACATGCAAAAAGTTTTAATTGTTTAAAAGAAACATTTACATCTAATAATAATGTATATTTATTTTTTTTATAGCATGCAGAGTTTTCAACCGAATTTAACACCGCTTTCCAAAAACTTGACAAAGAACAGTGAATGAATATACGCACTATTCTTACTCAAATGCACAAAAATATTGTATAGGACCCACATAGTCGTCTACTACGGTTACAAATAATTCCGAACATTTTACACTGATGAGTAGAAATTAAGAGGCAGTGTCCGGACACTTTTGATTTCAGACTTTTTGTCGAATATCCTCTGCAATTCGTGAGGAAATGCTCGAAATGCCCTTGAACTTTGAGAATATAAACAGCATGATGTTTGACTAAGTTTTTCAGTGAAGACTTAGTCCAGAGGACAATTAGAGGGATAATAATAAATTTTATAATAAAATATTTGCGTTTCCTCAATACGCAGAAAATGCTCAAAATGATCCGTCAATGCTGCAAATGACTATGCAGATCTTGTTCAACGTTTTTGTGCATTTCTGTAAGAATAGCACGTATATTCATAAAGATGTTAACGTGTTATGAAAAATTATTTTTTTATAGCATGCAGAGTTTTCGACCGAATGTAATACCGCTTTCCAAAAACTTGACAAAGAACAGTAGAAATAGTATAATACAATTAAAAGATGAATATATTGAATATTTGATGGTATATTGGTATTTGTGTGAAATTAAATTTAACTGCGCATGCGCGAACTATACCGAAGATTTTTTTCATGATTTGGTAGTCATTTCTATAGCGCAACTTATATAAAACGTCCATTCAAATATCGCAAAAATCCAGAAAGATTCAGTGAGCTAATTGATAAATTGGGCAGGAAAGCCCACAGGATTATAGTGTTCATTCTTGTACAAATTAAAATAACTATAGTATAAGTGCAGAATCGAGCCATAAACTTTGATTTTAATATTTATAGTTACCCCAATATGTAGAAAGTAGGATTTCTAATACAAAATTATTTATTATCACTTATTTATACTATTATATGTCATTAATTAAATGAAATTACTTTTCAATGGTATTTCTGTAAAGCGTTAAAGTAATTTTCAGTCCATATCAATACCTGTTCATTTCTATTACGACGTGACGCATTTGTATTAAAGGGAGGCGTCTTCCATCTAGCTTTTCATAACATTTAATCAAGAACTAAACTTTTTCATTTTTTATGTGCTAGACTCGTTCGATATTTTGTGGGACATATTGTAGTAAAATATTGTAAAGTAGGATTATGAATTTCATTCCGGAAGTGTTTCGAAGAATGTGGACTGGTTGATATTTATACGCATGAATCACTTTTGGTCGAACTGTTTTAACAGTAGCACTTTAAAGTAAGATATTTGGAAAGAAAATGATTTAAGTTTAATTCTTCTGCAAAGAAAACCCTTAATAACTATTGTATAAGCGAAAAATTGAACCATAAACTTTGATTTCAATATTTACAACCACCCCAATATGTAGAAAATAATATTTCGAATACAAAATTATTATTTATCACTCATTTACACTATTACATGTCATTAAATAAACGGAATTACTTTTTAATGGTATTTCCTCAAAGCGTTAAACTAATTTTCAGCCCATATCAATACCTGTTCCGAAGTGATGCATTTGTACTCAAGGGAGGCGACTTCCATCTAGATGACCACGACAATTAATCGAGATGTGAGCTTTTTCATTTTTTATGTGTCAGAATTCAGTCTACGCAGAAAGAATGAGGGAAGTTTGTGAAACCCTGTCACACATTGCTTATTTTATGTTCTCGCTGATCTTCTTTTTTTATTATTATTTCCGATCGATAGTAGCAGCATCGGTTTTATATATCGGTAAATAACGTGGAATCCCTTGAATGATAAAAATAGAGACATGAAAGAGGATTAAGCTGACGGAAGTGATCTTACATACGATAAGAGGATTTTGGGAAAGAACATTACATGATTTATGAATGGCTATTAAAGCCATTGCCAAACAAATTTTATGTGAGGATTTCTTTTGCATAAATTCAATCATTGGGATTTAGATCTGCATTCAGTGTGAACCTGGATGTTACATTCGTACTGTATTTGAAAATATGTGGAGTATTATAACTTTTTATGTTAAAATGGTTTTTCTATGAAAATATGAAACATTTAAATTTATATATTAGATATGCATTTAATGTGAACCTGGATATTACATTCGTACTTTATTTGAAAATATGTGGAGTATTATAACTTTTTATGTTAAAATGGTGTTTCTATGAAATTATGAAACATTTAAATTTATATATTATTTATGCTTCATTTTATTATTTTTCGAATAATAGGGATAAGAACTGCAATATTTTTTTTTCACGAGTGTATCAGTCAGTATCTTAGAAGAAAATGGGGAAATTATTATTGCTTAAAATTAAACAGAAATTTAACATACTTCATTAGTTACTAAACGGTGTTACATAAAGAGCATAAAAAGTAAAAACTTTTTATATGTAAACTGCCTACATGTTTCGGCTTATTCCTTCAGTGAATTTGTTACATATGAGAAGTTTAATCTTACATAAGCATAATTTTATAAACTGACATGCAGAAATTTACCATGGATCTCATTTTACAATTTAAAAAATAATGATAGATTTTTCTAAAAGTAGGCATAAATTAAGAGAAACAGTGAAGCAGTTGATCGGTTCAAGGGGAATCCCAGTTCCAAGCAACTCCACTCCCTGTATATGAGTATTTCTGTATCACATCTTAAAAGGAGCCATGTACAAAATAGTATAAAATAGAAAAAAATGCACTGTAAAATGAAAGAGAAGCAGAGGATATCAAAGTAACTTCAACAGCCAATCCGAAATTAGTAAGATAGCCAGTTAGCATGCGATAAGCAGCCATTCAGATTTGACTTGCAATTTAAGAGTTGAATGAGTTGTGAAAACCTACTGGGCTGAAGCGTAAGACTTTAAAATAGAATAATTTCGTAGAAAAATAAGTAAATAGATGATGAGAAAAGATGTTTGATTCTTTCTAAAGGAGAATCGTTCGCTATAAGTGCAAAGTGAAGCAGAAAGAGCGTAAATCTACCCTAGTTTAAAAACAAGTGGGTAAGTGTGATCGAAGATATCACAAAGGGTTTTGTTTAATATTCCTTTCAAAACACTTTATCCTTTCATTAATAAATCCAAATAAATTTCATTAAAAAAAAAAAAAAGTCATGTTTTTTTATAAAGTAAAAATTTACCGGACTATTTTTCTCGTTTTTTCGAAAATCAAGCGGGCAAAGGTCTGTCACGTGGACTAAATGCGATATTAAAAAAAATCAATTTCAAAATTAAAGATGTTGTATAGAGACCTTCAAAATGTTAAAATATGTCAATATTTCCATAATCGGGTTTTTATCATGATTCAATAAGATCCTTAAACTCATATGATCTTATAATCACTTGCTGACGTCATACCTACTTGCATTCTCTATTACTCATATTGATACTATCTATGTATTTTTCTCAAACATTTGAAAAAGTCCGGTAAACTTCTAATAGGACGTCAGATTAATTTTCTTTTTAATTCTCTAATGACGTCATATTAATCTGCTTTCTGTACTTACACATAGTCTTATTCTGTGTATTTTGAGAAATGTTTGAAAATTTCCGTTTTATTACAAATTTGACGTCATATTTTCCTTTTTTTAATTGGTGAAACTTTTTATTTCATTTTCATTTTTCTCGTGGAAATCTTTCAATAGAAAATTAATTATTGTAGAATGAATTTTATTGTGGATTTTCAATTGTTGCCAACTATTATAACGAAAAATGTTTAAATTTAATAGGAAAAGGCTGTTAAATTTTTGGTTTTTTATCTCTGTATATTAAAATAATACTATTTTCATAAATTTTATGATTTTCAGCTTCATAGTAGGTATCCAGCTATAAGTACACAAAATTTAAAGTCTGTAATTTATATAGTTTCTGAAAACCGTCTCTGTGACGGACAGACAACGTTAGCGGGAAGAATAGGGTTTCGTGAGATGAACGAAACCCTAAAAAATGCACTTTTCATTGCCATACATTTAAATATAGTTAAATTAAGCTTAGTACGTGTATGAATAAAGGCAATACATAATATTTATTTAATTTTTCTTTCTAAATTTTAAATATGAAAGACAAAAAGCAAAAAGTATTAGCACCAGAGGACTACTCCGGCAAAATGGTTTCTTAATCTATAATAATTATACTAATTAATATTATACTAATTCTGGTGAAAAAAATATGGAATTTAGTTCAGTTAAAGCGATATTAGGTCTTCTGATAGATATGGAAATAGTTAATGATGCTGGTGATTATTACCACAAATAAAAACAAATCAAAGGAAGACGAAGAATTCGGCACAGAAATTTGAAAAAGAAGAATAAGGACATTTTTGATCGAAGCAAACCTTAAAACTGGGGAAAATTCTACTGGAAGAAGAGCAGTTTCTATTATTAATTGTTTTAAAAAGTTTTTACGAATATAATAAAATTTAAATAAATAGTAACAAATTTAGTAATGATGAAATTGATAAAACAATTTAATAGTAAAGATATATTTAATTAGTAAGATAATATTTAACAGCGTCAGTAGTTATAATAAATGTCTCAAAGGTTTTAGATGCATAAAATATGACTCTCCTTTTGTGAAATGTTGTGTGTCTTTTTCATTTAGCGGCATTATATAGACTTACAGGAGAAAATATGCATTTTACTTACCCATCATACGTAGTATAGGGTAAGTCTTGTAATCGTTTTGAAAATCGAAATTTTTTTTTTGACGGATTTACACGTTTCAGACACTGGAGATTCCGAAAAACATATTTTTAGAAAAAAAAATTTTGCCGTCCGTCTGTGTGTCTGTGTGTGTGTCTGTAAACGCTCTATCTCCCGAAAAAATTGAGATAGAGACTTGAAATTTGGTATGTATTTAGTATGTAATAATGGGAAGAAGCCTATTTCATTTCAATAACCTCGATTAACCGGAACAATTTTTTTCGGACTCTCGAAATATTCGTTCTGATGAAAGGTATATAAAAATTTTCGAAATTGTTTATTTTAAGAAATAAATATAAAAGACAATAAAAAAATATAAATTTTGCATAAAGCATGAAGTCGATCGGATAATTAGTTGCC
Organism: Maratus michaelseni; assembly: GCA_963931845.1. NCBI lineage: Eukaryota > Metazoa > Arthropoda > Arachnida > Araneae > Salticidae > Maratus > Maratus michaelseni. The sequence continues at coordinate 454,381,626 of OZ007589.1, read as the reverse complement.
GAGATATTTGGAATCCTATTTTCCACACTCTTCGATTTTTCATGACCCTGTATTTCATCCAAATTTCACTTCAAAGATATATTTTAATTGGAAATTTGACGCTTAATCAGATGCAATAAACCGCTAGTTAATAGGATTATTATTTTTGGAGTTATAAGGAAAAACTTCTTTCAAGCAATTCAGTAATCGAGCCTTTAAAGTTTGTGACGTCATCAAGCCACGATTTTATTTGAATTGCAATGCATTTTATAAGTAGTTTACACATTTTTATTTTAATATTTTACATTATGCATATCCATGATGGGTAAGTATTACGGTGGCCCCCAACGACTAGTTTATTTTTTGCTTGACAGTTGATATAATGAAACGATGCCTAAATTAACATGTTCAGAAAAGGTTATAAATTATTCACCTTCTAATAAAATTATTTTCTAGTTAGATTAGTTTAGTTTTTTTCTATAAAATATCCCATATAATTTATGAAATTCTGTTAAATCGTGCTGCTGATTCGAAATTCCAATCACGATTAAGCATTTTTATTTTATTTTACTTTTTTCTTAATAAAAGTATTTGGGTTGGGTTGATTATTGACGGCCAATTATCTACACTAGGGATATAGGCCCGGGGGGAGTGCCCTTCGTGGGGGTCTTTCTAAGGGAACCTAATCCGTATTTACGCATGGATAAATCCACGGCTCGAAGAAAACCACGAAAACTCCGAACGATTAGGCCGACGGGCGCGATTGGGATCGAACCCAGCACCTCCCGTCTACCAGCTTCGAGAGCACAACCTCTCAGCCACTGGTGGGGCAATAAAAGTATTTGAATTTCCAACCAAAATTTCAGCAGGACTGAAACTGCGCGTAAATTTAATAACACTAACAAAGGATGTAAATTCATTTTCACTTTGCTAAACAACGCATAACCAACAAAATGAAAAATGTGTCCAGACTTGGGATCGAACCCAGATACCCTGGTATAACGCACTAAGTACTTTACCATTTAAGCCAACTGGACGACATCCAGGCTGGCATTTTTCACCTATACGTTGGCAATGCTTCAACCTCGCAGCGCAAGATGGAATGTTATACATGAGCACACTACCCAGTGGCGTACATGAGACGAAAAAATTCCCAGCGTCGGATAATATCTAAATTTCCAATTCAGTCCTGCTGAAAATTTAATTGGAAATTTGGATCTGGGTTCGATCCCCGGTCTGGACACATTTTTCACTCTGTTGGTTATGCGTTGTTTAATCCACATACTTTGTCAGCGCTAAAAGTATTTGATGATCTGTATTTCTAAAAAAAATTATTTTTGGCAGAAAAAAATGAAACATATTAATCATGCTATTTCGTAAGAGTTTCATTTTTTTTTTTTTTTATTTAACTTTTTTTATTGACACGAAAAAAAAAATTATTGTGTGCTACTCGAATGATTCATGAATTTAATTGTTTTTACCTTTTAAATTTTTCAGTTGAAATATTAATTATTAATAATGATTATGTTGATATCTACGATCAGACATCTTGACATTTGGTAAATATTACAGATAACTATTGAAATATCGAGAAATCCATCACCCTTTTATGTTTTTTCAATATTTTGTTAATTTCAAAATTTACTCGAATATATATCTAACCAAAACCTTGTAGAATGTGGAATCTACTGTTATTTATGTAGATAATTTGTTCTCGTTTGTGGAGATGCAAAGCAGGCAACAGGAAATAAATTAAAACAGGGAATTAATTTAAGCTGAAATACCTTTGCGATATTTATCTAGAAGGATAAAATATTTTCTGGAATAAAGAGAGTAACTATTACTATAACTATTCTATATTTTAAAAAGGAATTGTTGTGAAAAATGTGTGATACTTAATGAAGAATTGAATGGCGTTGGATATTTGTAATACGCAGGAACGAGAAATTATACATCACGCTTACAGTAATGTTACAATTTTCAACATTAATCGTAAAATATCGTATACATTCAACAATTCCAGTAAAAAGATTATGGCAATTACGCATATTTATTTCAGCAGAAAACATAATGTAATGTATAATATAAATATTTCATTTTTTTTTATTTTGTAACTGTATAACTATTTTAACAATTATTAAAACGCTGGAGGTTAAATGCGCAGAGATATAGTCTAACAAGCAAATAATAACTAATTCATAATTATTTTAAAAGCAGCATGTGCAAATTTTCTTCATTTGCTTTGAGTTGCTACATTATATTACCATAGGTGACCGGTCACTTGCGATTTTGGACGTTTTGTTAACTAGCTAGAAAAATACATGAGGAATTAACCTGAAAACTGCAGGTGTGTAAACAGTACAGTATAGGTTATATATTTCCGTGAAGATTTTTTCACGAAACCCCATAGGGGACTGTCAACAAATTGAAAAATAACTAATATCTTTTGGGTAACCCTGTAACAAATAATGTAGCAAAAACATTCAAACTCGAGATTATTAATAAGTGGCTTATTGTAATATACTGTGTTCATTTTTATGAGGATAGCATGTATATTCGTACAGAAATTAAGGTTTTTATAAAAACAGTCCCAAATTTCGCCAAGTTTTTTACTTATAATTTGCAGAGTTCTTAATATAAAAAAAAGTTATTTTGAGAAAATATGTCAAACAACATTGTACATAATACTCTGCAATCGGAATTAAAAAATAATAGTAGTACGTGCAATATTATATACGCTATCTTGGCACTAATCAACAGACATTTGATACAACCCCTCATCTTTTTGCTTCTTTTGGGGAACAACGAATTTTGAGCTTATTCTATCAACGATAATTTTTAGAATTTTCAAGCTATGACTGAGACTTTTACAAAAGTTGCTCTATATACTTAGCTAATACATTATGCATATTATATTTTGATTGCATTCGCGCATGCGCGGTGAAACATTTTTTAGTAAACCTGCTCATTTTTCATCCAATTTTTATTATTTTTTAATTCTGATTGCATTTTTTTTTGTACGATGTTGTTTGTCATTTTTTCTGAAAAGAACTTTTTTTTATATCAAGAACTCTGCAAATTATAAGCAAAATAATAGGCGAAATTTGGCACTGTTTTTATAAAAAACCTTAATTTCTCTACGAGTACACATGCTATCCTCATAAAAATGAACACACCATCTTACAATAAGCCACTTATTAATAATCTCGAGTTTGAATGCTTTTGCTACATTAGTTTTTACAGGGTTATCCAAAAGATATTCGTTCTTTTTCAATTTGTTGACAGTCCCCTATAGGGTTTCGGGAAAAAATCTTCACGTAAATATATAACCTATACTATAGTATTTACACATCTCCAGTTTCAGGTTAATTCCTCGTGTATTTTTCTAGATAGTTAACAAAACGTCTAAAATCGCAAGTGACCGGTCACCTTTGGCAATATAGTGTATTTAAGATTTTTTTGTGTAATTTTGTTAGTTTAGAATATTTTATTCTTATTGCATAATATATATATATTTCATTTTGTATTGTAGAAGTACGTTTTGTAACAATAAGAAAGCAGCTGTTTGTACCTTAACGTTTGCTTAAGTGTCAACCACGTGTTTTTGGTAAAAATTGGCTATTTCAGTAAGGTCTACCTTCATTTAACTATTTAAGAAATTACTTGTACATTAGATTAAATTCAAGTATGCAATTCGAAAATAGCTTTGGAAATATTTCACAAATATCACAATAAAAAAGATCAATAATAGTCGAATCTTTTTTACAATTTAATTATTCTAAACTTTTTCTAAACGTTCTTAGTACACAAATCTTTACCATTTTAAGATTAAAAGTGTGTAAATCACTTATAAAAAAGTAGATGACTTTTATTATGAAAGATCTTCAGTGTCCAATAATTTAATGTACATATAAATAATTGGCACGATACAGAAATATTTTCCTGATATTGGATCTATAAAAAATATTTATTCAAAACTTTTATTTCTATAATTTCTTATTAACAAAGTTTACATATGGTAAATAGACTTCACATAATTATAAACCTCAATTTTGTTTAATGAAATATTGTGCTCTTACAATTAAAAATATATTTCGAAATTCGACTTTTATACTCCATAAGAAATAGAATCAGTACTTGCAAGACTAATTTGATAGAGTTGAAATAAATTTGAAACACAGCATTAAAGATATAATTAATTTAATTAATCTAAAAACTGGAATGTGACATTATTTAATTAATGGACCAGTCTTCAAAATTATAAATCAAATACTGTTACCCCTCTGTAGTTTAAATAGTTTTCCAACACAATATATATGATAGTTAATTGAAAAATACCACAGATCTGAACGACAGTTAGATGGACTCTTTTAGTCACGGATATCAGTGATGTAATTTGATTATGTGCATAATATAATTTATCTTTCAATAAATTATATGAGTTAATCCCGAGAAAAAAATAGTTTATATACGTATGAATATTTTATAAAATGTTCCTTCTGGTATGAATACTCTTACACAAGAATATGCAAAAAGAATTGTTTAGGCATGGGGATCATATGCTTTATATCCGCTTAGTGATTCAGTTAATTGTTTCAGCTATAAACAATTTAATGTCCAAAATCATCGATAAAAATGATAGGGGTACTAATCGATTAGGAATAATTTCTTGATTATTGATACAATTAATTGATGCGCCTGGATTAAGATTTAAGGGTTGTGTTACATATTAAAATTTTAAAAACGAAAATGTGACAATTTTGGAATGCCCGACATGAGTTCGATCAAGAGAAAAATCAGTGTTAAAATTCTGTGAAGCCCAAAGTCAGTTTGTCCAATGCTTAAAAATAATACAAAGAAACTTTTAACTTGCGAAAAATTTATACACCTGCCTGTCAAACATAATGTGGTGTGAATGAAATTTGGAAAGAACTGCAAAATTATAAAAATCCGACAAATGGCGCGAAACTGCAGAACTTTCCGCGGGAAAGTACCGTCATCTATTGGGAAAATGGTAAATTACATATTATTCATTGGGACGAACTGAGTTCGGGCTTCACGGAATTCAAACACTAATTTTTCTCTTGCACGAACTCAGATCGGGCATTCCAAAGTTGGCGCATTTGCGTTACCCGAACTGGGTTCGGGCGTCACAGGCAAGGGTTAGAGAAAAAAAATCCCTATTTGGCACGTTTTTCTCCAATATATTCCTCAGGCAAGGGGTTAAATTTTAAAATCACTATAGGGACCACTGATTTGAAGGATCTTATATTCATTGGAAAATGACTATCTTATATTTACGTTATATTTTTTAAACCAATTTTAGCGTCGACTGTTTTTCTATGTATGATAGATTATATTAAACAGATAATGAAACTGTCAGTCAACTGGCGGACCATAAAGGGGTTTTACTATAGCAACCCGATCACTAATGATGCTCCCCAAATCGGAGTAACATTGAATTGTTATATGCAATCATATTCACTTCAAAACATATTCTTGTAGGCATTGATTACTTGTGCCACCAACTTTATAGTAGACAACTTTTTTAGCAGCATAATACAAAGTTAGGCTCAAAATTTAAAGAATGAAATGCCTCTGATTGTCTTTGAATAAATATATATATATGTATCAATGTTTGAGTGGATATTCCTAATAAAAATATTTAATTTTTGACCGATTTGGAGGAAACTTGATATACATGCAGAGTGTATCTGAATCGATGGTCAAAACTGTAAGGGGTGATAGTACATGTCAAGAGAAGCAACTTTTGTATAGAAAAGAGATCAGTGTTACTTGGACATGAAGGGTTGCTGTTTTTATTACTTTTTGTGTTTTAATTTCATAGAAAGCAAAGTAACTATGTTGAACACATTGTTAAACTATATTACAGTTATGAACGAAAATGTGGAACTGACTTGATGTGAGACACTCTGTATTTTTTATTTAAGAAGTGGATTGTGTCCCTGGTTTCCTATACAAAATTTGCTTGTAATGACATGTATTATCCCCCCTTACAGTTATGATCATAAATTCAGATACACCCTGTATATTTTAGAATAAGAGTAAAATCAATGTCTACTTAAAAAAAAAAAATAGACTATTCGTTACCCCCTTTTTCATCCACCTGCCATACTTTATTTTTATACGAATCTTTTCTTTTTTAAATTTTATAATGCAACTTTGATTTAAGTAATTTAATAATGAAATATTTGTATAGGGCTAACAATTGCCAAGCTAGTACTTTAACGTTTCTTTTCTTTAAACTTTTTTTTTTGTGAAAAAAGTAAAAAACTTTATTTATAACCTTAAATAATAGGTGTATTTTTGTGATTAGCGCATCATATGCTACAATAATCTTACTTTCCAGTATTTTATTCCTCTAAATCGGTAATTTTGTTTATGTTATCTTCAAAAACTTACAAAATATAAGTAAAAGACATTATTTTCCTTTTTGTACTCAACGACTTTATAAACATTAAAAAAAAAACAGCAACATAATATAATTACTTCATAAAGCGATATTTGCTTACTGTGTTGTATTTAGCTAATTTAGAAACCCCGAAATGTCCTTTATTCTTCACTGATAAAAATGACACTTTCAAATATGAGTAAATCGATGATTTCATTTTGTTATGAAACTTTTCATTTCAAATAGAACGACACAACGCTTTCAATTCTAAAATACCAGAATTACTCAGAATATTGAAACATGGATATACTCAAAACTCAGCACATAGAGGTCAGTTAATATTCATTTTTGAAACATGGATATACTCGAAAATGATTAGAATCAGTTCAAACTCATTTTTGAAACATGGACATACTCAAAATTGAGCTCATAGAGGTCAGTTCATACTCATGTTTGAAACGTGGGCATACTCAAAAAGGAGCACATGATGTTTTATTCTTGAGTGTGTGCATGTTTTCAGAAATGAGTCTATACATGTTTCAAACTTGAGTCATTTCGATTCGGAGCCTTTTTGACTGTGCGACATACTCAGATTTGAGTATTTTTTGTTCAGTTTTGAAATTGTCGTTTTTAGAATGTTTCCATAAGAACAAGGCTCCTGTTCCAGATAATTTTAACCACCCTTTAATTTATGCTTTTAACGTCTTAACCGTAAATATCAACATGTATTTTTAAATCCTTGTAACTTCTAATTGAAGGTGAATTACTTTCTATGAGCTTGGAAAGCAAGTCTTTTTTTTAAGAAAAAACTAATTTTAAGGAGAAAATGACTTGAAATTTTGTATCTGTGGCTGATAATTATTTTAAATTTGAAACATGGTATCTTTATGTAATGATATTAAAACTTGTATAGTCTGTTCATATTTTAACTCACTCCCGCAGAAAACCAAGCCATGTTCGAAATGTATTTTTCTGACCAAAATTTGCAGAACAATTAAAACTTGTTGCTTCACTTCATCATCTTAATTAGCGCATTTTGTCTTCGAAATATATATATATAAAATAGTACTTGAAAAAGGGTTACTACAAAGATGTACATTGAAATTAACTAAGTAATTCAACCCGTCGAGTTACAGACCATAATGCAGATACTATAGTTTATTTTATCCTTAAAGGCACAACTTTTGTATTCTTATAATAAGGTGGGTGAACCAAAGTTGGTGAGTGTAAGGTGGCCCAACTCTTAAAAGTTGAATTAATTTGATTTTTAATCACAAAATGGTGCTACTGCATTGTCAATCATGTATCTGCAGTGCAAGTGGCTGAATTTAAAGAGATCACCTTGATCCTCCGACATTTTATGCGGTTATTTCTCTTTTGAGGAGTAGTCATTTTAATTTCCAGCTAAGAAGATATTTTAATTTACACATGTTTAAATTCTTAGAAATTTGAGGTATGATACGTTTTCTGAAAGCTTATTTCCTTTTCTTTAACCACATTTATTTCAATTCTAAGAAATGTATCAGATTAATAATTTTACGTCGTGCAAATGGCGACCATACGCATGTTCCGAAAGTGGCCGCCTTAGAAAACAAATGTGGAAATCTGTGTAGTAAGGCTGATTTTCAGAATTTCTAGATAATTATCTAAAAAACGTATTACCATTTATTGTTAACACCAGAGATCATTCAAAAGAAGTCTAACTTCCAGAAGAAAATCCCTGAACTACAAAGATCTTTTCTTCAAGATCTTTTCATGTCAAAAGATAAGAAGATAAAGAAGAAAAACTCTATTGATATCAAAAGAAAGAAAGGATCATCAGAGCATAATATTAAGCAAAATAGTTTGCAGAGTATTTTTTTTTCACATTTTAAAAGCGATTTTAATACATGGGCTACCTTTGGAAGGTGACCCACAAGGTACAATTTTGAAATTGTATTATAAAAGTACAATTATATTTTATTTTCCAAAGAAAATTATACTCGATATGTGTTAGAGATAAGTGTAAAATTTTACAGACAAAAATTCAACCATACATACCAAGTATTGTTAACCAGAAAATTATAAAAAATCCTCAAAGCTTAACTATGGCCACCTTTGGGTCACTTACCTTAGGAAATATTTGTGAATATAGACAGTGTTTTTTGTTTAAAGTAACTTAAATTATAATGATGTATAATTATTTGTAACAGATATATAAAGTCCGAATACATTAAAATACTTGATAATAACAATCGCGAGAGAAGTTAAATCACACAATTTCTGTGATATCCTTAGTAATATATAAGGAGTACTTATTGAATTATTCTCAGTGCATTAGATATCTAATAGTAAATATATTAGATGTGATATTATCTGATACAGTTAACGCGCAGGATTGAAACAAAGTTAGCAAGTAATTGCTAGTGAATTCTCCAATTCAAGATCTCCATGAGAATTGAAACTGATCTCATTTATTGACATAAACTCTATTACAATGAAAGCGCTACAATGGGAATAATTTGTGTTATAAAATAGCTATTCCTGGGAATGAGTTGAATTGTGTATCTTAAAACATTCTTTCTCTACGAACCCACTCATGCACGAATTACTTTAAAATTTAATAAAACAATATTGTACTTAAAATAGATTTAAAATGGATTATTAAAAAACTAATGCTTAATTTTAAAACTCTTACATTTATTAAAAAATTACAAAACGAAACTTATAGGAGGTTTACATCTAAACTAATGCAATTATTAGTTTTTAAAAAAACAACAATCCAATTCGACTACCAGGGTTAATGATGTTCTATATTCTATATACTACTCGGTGTACAGAACGTAGATCAGGGACGGCGAACCTTTTCATATCCGCGTGCTAAAATTTTCAAAAAAAAAAAGTATTTTGAGTGCTAATGCCTTGCCAACAGCCAAATAATTTTGTAGATCAAATAATAATAAGTCAAAATTAGTTAAAATTTTGTTTGTAGAATTATAAAAAATATATGGGTAACATTTGATGTTATATATTAGAATGTATAATTGTATAACATTGAAAAAAATGCTATTCCTGTTGTTGCATAAAATAATTGATATCAGCTTAATGCTTAGTCATTTTTAAGAAAATGCAAGTTGAATTTGAGTCATCTGAAGTTTTTATTTGAGTTTTTCATATCATTGATTACAAAAAATAATGACTCTCAGAAAAAAATTCAAAATGGCAAGCTTCTTTAAACAGTTCTTTATGACTGGAAATGAATTCCAAGTTGTCATAATTTCATCATCGGTATTTTTGCTTATAATGTTTCCTTTCCGATAATCTCCTAATCCTCTTTTAATCTGAAAAAATATTGACAAATATTGATCTAGATTGGGATTCATTAAGTTGCATTTCATTTCTTTTTCAATCAGTAAGATAAAAACAAATCGAATTCAGATAAACTCAGTAAGTCTAAATTCATGCATTTTGTCCGGTTTCACCATATTTTGATTTAGAACCCGAATCTATGCCGTTTCAAAAATAATCTGCTGCGTGCCACCTATGGCACGCGTGCTGTAGGTTCGCCGTCTCTGGTAGATAAAAATGATTTTTAATTGGAAACTGTAATAAATATTTACATATGCTAATTAAATCATCCAGCAGACCTGAAGTTACGCTGGAGATTATTTATATAACAAAGGATATGAATTATCACTTACTACTCAGCGTATAACCAACAGAGTGAAAACGCAGTGTCTCCGGTCTGGACATTTTTTCACTCTGTTGGTTATACCCGGAGTAGTAAGTGATAATTCATATCCTTTGTTATACAGACATTTACATTTAATACATTGTCTTAAATTGTCCAACAACTGCACCAAAAAGAGTTTTTGGTACTTTCGTATTAGCTGCATGCCACCGCTCATTCGCGAAATATTTCAATATTTATTATTAAGATTATTTTAGTGTTTAAAGCGCGTAATTAGATTACATTCTGTTAAACTGAGGTTTTATTTATTTATTTGGGAAGTTTTAATTTCGTTATGTAATATTACACGTAAACAAATAACAGTTGAATTAAGTACATTGTTTTAAGTCCAAACGTGCTAATCTTCTATAATTGGATTGCACGCAATAAAAATAAAATCGAGCTTGAAATTTATTTAAAAATTCATAATAAAATCAGAAATTTGAGATACAGTTTTCAAGTAAATTACATTTGAAAGTACATTTTATTTTCTATTAGACGATATAAAAATTGAAATTGTGCTAGGTTTACAAGTTTAAAAAATTGCAGTAAAAGAGAAATGTATCGGTTAAGTTATTGCCACCGTTTATATGACGTCCGCGTCAGTCACGGACATGTTTTTGCTTTAAATATAGATTTATCATAATTTAAACATTCGATTAACACAATGTAAAAACATTTGTTTGTTTCTGTCCTTATTTAGATCCCATAAGGACAACAGATATCATAAACACATAACATCCACAGAACAAAAACAAATTTCTTGAATTCGCATTTTCATACTGAGTATAACAAAAGAAAATGAGTTTCACCAGCTATTGCTGTATTTCACAAACATGAATGAATTCATATGAGGTGTTTATGTGGTAAAGGAACAAATATAAAAATGTGAACAGTCCTCTTAGAGTTGCTTTCCAATACAACCTTATACGATGCTATCATGCGGGAGCAATTAAAAAACTTTTTCTATCGAAATATCTCTTAAAAGTATAAAGCTTCGTAATAAAAAAAGCATAAAAATCATTTTGTAAATAAAAAAATTATTTATATTTAAAACTAATAGTGTTTAAATTCTGTAAATAGTGTGTAATATGTATTTATAATTAATATTGTGAAATAAAACTTCTATTAAATTCGTACGAAGTATCAGACTGCTCTTTGTTGCATATTTTATACAAAATGTAAAATATTACTTTGCGAGTGTAAACAAATATCATTTTAGGTCTAAATTTTTATCGAACTCCATTGCCCATGAATATGTAATCATTATAATAAAATCCCAGATCTATCGGAATGTGTTCATTACGGATCTACCAAGCATTAAAATCGCTTGAGAGGCCAGTAGGCCATTTTTTCTCTAAATTATATTTTAGAACAAAACTGCATAAAAATTTCTTTTTTGGAAACATTGTGAAAAAAAAACTTTTTCAGATGAGTTATATTCAAATAACTCAGTATATATTCGAATTATCTTCAGTTGAAATGCGGCTACCCGCATCAACCCTGTAAACAAAGCGGTAATTGATTCGTTCACTTAGCAAAATTATAACTGCTACGTATTCAGAATGAAAAACACTGAATCGCATATCACAAATCTCTCATATCATACGCTATTCAATGATTCCAATATGCTAATAACCAACTACAGTCCAAAAAGCATCTTGGCTTAGACTGCTCTGTCAAGCTTATTTAGAGTTCTATTAGGATCTTTCAGAAGAAAATTTGTGGAATGACAAGGCAGTGATGTTCCTGTCATTAATTCGTTTCAAAAATGTAACTGGAGAGTCGGGAAAAGCCCAGCTTATAAAATCCCGTAAGCAGGGGGGGGGGGGGGTGTCTTCAAAACGACCGTCTAGACAGGCAAAGCAAAGGTAGTTATGAAATTATGATTATTATTTTTATGTTATCTGTCATATTGGCTAAAGATATCACAGAAGTAGAAATAACTTTTATTTCGAACTCAGTGAAAAGTAAGTTTTACTTTCATTAAAGTGAAGTTAATCCACTTTGCATTCAGTTGGAAATATAAATTCCTTGACTCGTTAGCTTTCTTCAACAATATAAGAATTCCCAGTAATATTCACTAAAAAAAACCTGTTAGCAATAACATCCTTTCTACAATATCACGCAACTCAACAGACGAATCCACAGGCCTGGGAACTCTATTAACACCTTAAGCACCACGACGTACCTGCGTACGCCATGAACACCTCTATCTGAAATACAAGTATGTATGTGCGTACGTCCAGGTTTCCAGTTTGGCCTTTTTTTTAAATTCAAAAGTATAAAATTCCTACCAGAAATTTATAGTAGTAATTTGCATTTTATATAATGACAGACTTTTCGTGATTGCATAAATTAAAATTATTCTTTTAAAATGTCTGGTATGAATTTTATACTTTTGAATTTTTTTGTATTTTTGACGAAATTTAACATAGTTGGTATTCAGCATACTATCATTAAATTGAATATGGTGCATAAGGGGTTAATCATGGATATACAGGGTGATTCGGAACTCCTGAGTAAAACTTTAAGGGCTGATAGAGTACGGCAAAACACCATACAATGCAAGATCATAACTCAAGAAGTGAAATGCTTTTTTGATTGTGAAGAGAACCATGTTTACTACACAATTAAGACTTCCAGAGCATTCACAACCGCACCACCATGCATGGAATGCATGTCCCATTCTTTTTACAATCCACGGTAGAGAAATGACAATGTGTGTTAAAAACCAGCGTTTTGTGTGTTTAATGACAGCACCGTCTAGCAGTTCGCCTCTTGTGATACACCCATGCATTGCATGGCGAAAACAGCTTGTTTACTTGTGCTCTGTCACCCCTTAAAGTTTTGCCCATAAGTTGCAATTCACCCTCAACTTCTTTGAAGTCTGCTTCAATCTGCCGCTCCTCCACCCTGTTTACCAACTTACTTTGCAATTTGTTTATTTCTTCTTCTAATTTTCATCCATATTAGCATCCTAGTTCGCAACACAATTCCGCTAAATAAAATCAGCAATCATTTGTTAGATATTATGTAGAAAACATTGTTCTAACCACAATCAGAAAAAGCCCTGCACCACTTCACTCCTACATGCATTGCTTGGTGTTTTCAGCTTGTGTAGGCGTGTTCAACCATCCATTAAAGCTATATCCAGAGTTTCGAATCATCCTGTATAGTTATAAAATCAATTTTATCTCAAACATATATTCATGAAATTTTCAAGAGATAATTATACGAAACATAACATTACGATTTATGTCTCTCGTTAGATTTCATTAATATATAATTGAGATACAATTAATGTAGGTTACAAAGCATTAAAAATTTGAAATTTCTTCATAAATTTTAGTTGATTTACTTTTAAAAGACAACTTCTCTGCAAAATATCTTCAAATGAGCATTTTCCTATTATTTATTTAAGATCAATTTCTGAATAAAATAAAATAAAACAATATTCTTATTAATTTATTTCCTATCGTTTTTCTTTTACTATGAAATAAAATGTGTAATTTGTTTTATAAATACAAGCATAAATACACCATAGTAAATACATTTTAGAAAATAAAAATATTTAATGTATTATTTTAGAAATGAGAAAATTTATAAGAGAATTTTAGGAAACATAATTCACTGTATAATTTAAGCTAAAATGACTTGACAAACTATTAATGAATACTATAACAAATAGAAAAATCAATCACATATTTTCAAATTCTTCTCATGCTTCATGGAAAAAAAAAGAAGAAAAATATTTGTTTTTTTGCAACCAAGTGGCGAACGTGAGAAAATTTCGAAATATAACACTTTCTTAAAACGATGATGTTAGTTTGAAGAACATGAACATATTTTTTTATGATCATATGGATATATAAAAATAAAATAAAATATTTGATATACAATTAATAACATATAATCATTTGGAAAAAAATTATTCGAATATTTAATATATATTTTTTTTTCAAAAGACGGGGATAAAAATACAAAAAGTAAAAGTTCTGAGACAATTTGCAGGCATTTGCGCAGTAATAATTTTATCACTGATTGCATAAAGTGTGTCTATTAGGCTGAGTCACAACTCGATATGCTGTATTTGAATGGCATGAGATCTTTGGATAAAGAAAAAAAGAATAAATTAATATATTTTTTTCTATTTAGAGAAGATTTAGGGTAAAGTGCCCAAATATGAACCACCTTTTGTTGATGTAAATTTTTATTATTTTCTGTTCTTTTTTGACAGGAAAAATACCAGTTGTAGATTCATTTCCTTCCTATAAGATTCTGGGGTCAAGTTTGTTCGAAAATTAATACAGCTTGGGAAAAAAATTCTTTTGTGTTGTGTAATTTGCCGGTTCCAGCGAAAGGGGTTCTTAATATGGTACACATGTGATACTTAATATGACACTCAGTGCCATATTCGGCATACCAAGAATGTCAAAGTAAATCAAAATTTCAGGATGTTAAAATAAAACGACAAATCTGTCTCATAAAATAATTTTATTAGACTAGAATATTTAATCACAAAAAAGTATTTTTCTCGAATGTAAAATAAAGCTAGTGTAAAGGATCTCATAAACAATTTCCTAACTTAAGATAAACTAACCACAGGTAGGTAACCAAAAGTATCAAATGAGTAGTTATGAAGAAATAAAAGAAAACAGAAGAAAATAAATAATTGAAATAAAAGTAAAAAAAAAAAAAGAATACGAAAAAAAAATTAGATGAAAGAAAGTTTAAAACATGGGGTGCACAGAAATAAGTCAGTTTTCCTCTCTCCACAATCTTCGGGAGACCACCTAATACACTGGGTGCATCTAGCACACTTTTCTCCTATGCAATTATCAGAGAATTTTTTTGCACAAAAGGGACACTCAACGTCGTCTTCTGTCGCACTAAACGATTCCGGGTCCATGTCAGATTCTGCGTCAATCAGGGGAAGGTCATCTTCATCGAGACGATCATTCGACGATTCAATAGGAATAGATTTTCGGCATCTTTTCCCAGTCATTTTCTTCTTGATCTTCGAAATGAGACTTTTTGCTGCAGACTTTTCTGAAATTGGTGTTTTAGAGGTCGATGGTATTTCTTCGTCGGTGGGAACACTCATTTCCAGTTCTTTCTTAGCCTTATCTTTCTTCTTTTGCTCTTATTAGCAGTTTTGTCATACTTTTTTTGGCTTAACATCCTCTTGTAGGGAAATGATGCAATATGTGAGGATTTTCCTGATCTTTATGACGAAGAGGAAGCAGATCGTGAAGACACATGTGACATGTCGTTAGGTGACACGAAGTTTTGAGTATGTTGTACTGTGGTAGCAGGGTTCAAACCGTTAGTGGAAGAAAGATCCTGATCAGGCATTTCAGGAGAAATTAATGAAGCCTGAAGGGAGAGCACCATATGAAGAATAATTAGAATCGTTTATGTTTAAAGACTCTTCAGTAGTATTACTTGGCATGAACTCAATATCCTTGAAAATGTGTCTGTTGAAAGGAAATAGTCCAGTCTTCTTAAAGCCATTGATTGAAGTCAACATTGTCGCAGCTCTATTGTATGCCCTCCCAAACAATTCACCAACATGATTGTTTGCCACATTGCTTCCAGGGTTGTTTCTCAGCCATGTCTTAATCTCTTGGCCATAGTAACATTTGATGGGAGCCATGTCAAGGGGTTGCATCTTGTCAGTTGAATGAGGAGGCAATTATACAACAGACACATGATTTTCACGCGCATGTCCACGCCATCCACATTTCGAGTGGGGCTGTAGTAACCATCTAGTACAGGGTCATTCATAATTCCCTCCGGGGTTTCGAAACGTTATATTAAAAAAACGAAGACGAATATGAAAAAAAGAAACATATGAAATTATTCCGAAACTATTCAAGTTTTACTTACATACATTACAGGTGTTCTATGTGTGAACCCTTGGTCACACGGCATACATCCATGCGATAGTCCAGTTCCTGCCATACTCCGTTTCTTTAAATCTGAATCAGTGGTGTCAGTTCAACGGGCCTTTCGTAATAAATATCGAAAACAGGGACCAACTGACAAAACAATTCATGTGTGGTACCGGAAATTTAAAGAAACGGAGTATGGCAGGAACTGGACTATCGCATGGATGTATGCCGTGTGACCAAGGGTTCACACATAGAACACCTGTAATGTATGTAAGTAAAACTTGAATAGTTTCGGAATAATTTCATATGTTTCTTTTTTTCATATTCGTCTTCGTTTTTTTACTATAACGTTTCGAAACCCCGGAGGGAATTATGAATGACCCTGTATTTTTCCTAGAAAAAATCAATAGAGGAGGGAAAAAAGGAGGAGGTCCAAGTATGGCACTATACACATATTTGGGAATCCTTGGTAGTGCCATATTGGGAACTCCACATGGACTGATAATAATAGTTACTGACAAAAAGAACAGTCCAATTTCAGCCCAAACCAACAGTTGGCAAACATTAAATAAACTGAAACTACAGATATTTTCACACATTTCAGAATCACTTACCTTCCTCTAAAAATATACTCTTGAAAATGTAACCTTAAAACATTCACCACTTGGAAACACAACTGGTGGAGGATCAATACTAAAATCGGCAGGATGATGCGAACGCACTACACACAGTTCAGTAAATTTGGAAAACTATTGTTTGAGGATACTCTCACTAGAGTGCGACTTTATCTTTAGAGCATACTAGATAGTACCCGTCAAGATTTGACGGTAAATAACTTGAAAGTTCCTTAAGAAATATGCTTTTATTTTTAATTAGATGCTTTTAAATTAATTAAGTATTGAAAATTTTATGAATTGTTATACTGTGTAAGCAATTCCTATAGATATAAGACGATAGATTGTCATGTCAGTCCAGCCTACTCAACTAATGAAGTGCAATAATTTTAAGCTTGCAATTTACATCCTATTATATTTGAATTAATTTAGCAAGAATTTAACTAAAAATATTAATTGAATTATTTATTTTTACTTACAACAGTCACATTAAAAAAATATATATATATCAATATTTAGTATTATCTCATTTTTTTCAACTACGCGATTTTTAAATTTTTTCATTAATTTTATTTTTATCGAGGCTAACGAAAAAGACAGGCTACCGCGGTGCATTCCACTTATCTTTTTTTACAGACCGCTAGAGTGACGTATTGCCCTTTTCGTACATCTGTATTGGTGCATTCGAGCATCACGTGACTCTCGCGGTCTGTAAAAAAATATTTGCGTAAAGCACCGCGGTAGCCTTTCTTTTTCGTTAGTCTCGATTTTTATCAGCCTGACTCTAAAACCCAGATAAACCATGGATATCGAGGTGATTTCTTTTATAATTCTTATATGAATATTTTTGATTCTTTCTTTTATTTATTTATTTTTTCAAAGAGAATAATCATATACTTTGCTAAGTTGCACACATATATCTTATTGATAATGGTCATACAAAATAATGTCGGTTGTTAAATTTTATTAAACACAGTCCCAATATTTGAAAAAAAACAATATTTAGTATTTGTTTTTGTTTTTTTAACCACACGATTTTTTTTTCATTAAATTAATTTTTATCAGTCTGATTCTAAAACCCCGAATTTAAACTTTGCAGATTGCAGCCAATGATTTATAATACATATTGTTTAATTTCTTGAATTTATATTTTCCATTTTCACACATTGTTTAATTGTTAAATCATGGATGTCAAGATAATTTAGAGTTCCTGTATGATTATTTTTCCTTCTTTTTGTTTGCTCTCAATTTATTTTTCCCTTTTTACAAAAAATAATCACATACTTATCTTATAATATATATGACATCTTGATAATGGTCATACCGAATATAATAAAAATTGTAGACCAGTTCAATTTGTTTAATTGATAATTACATGCACGATCTTTTAATTTAAATACTTTTAATATAAATTCAGTAATTAAAACAAAATATTATTGGGTGATAAATTTTACTTAATTATAAAGCATTCGAATAAAAATAATACAAATTATATAACTTTTACTCCTGAATTAAAGAACGCATTAATAAAATGAATTAATGCCAATAAAATAAGAAAAATCATTCTGTCCAAAGTGGGTTTCGAACCGACACAATGATCGGAACAGAGAAGCACCACGCATTATACCACTCTGCCAACGTTTTCTCGTTCGAGTTTGCTCTTAAAACTGGTTAGGTTGTAGATTTAATTTGACGCATGCGCAAAAGGTTCATTTTCATGTGAAAAACTGATTTTATTATTTAAACCTTTTAGTTTTAATATATAGGATAAGATAGTGCCATATTAGGGGACTATACCATATTTGAGCAATTTACTCTATATCATTAATTTTACTTATATTCTTATGAAAAATTGGAAATTATATTATAATTCTAGGTTAAATGAAAATTACATGTTTAAAAATACTCATATTGATAAAATAGTAAATTTATTCGCTAAAAATACCATATATTCCGGCGTACAGACCCCTGCGTATACTGCGCACCTATAATTTGACACTTTGTATTTTCGCTGTATTATGTTTAAAAACGCGTACCACAACTGAAAATGAGCTACCAGCAATTATTGTTCATTGACAGTACTGTAACGAAATTCTTTTGGGTGTCCATGTAAATGAGCGATACATTCCATGCACACCATATTCTACAGTAAGAATCTTGTAGTGTACCTCAGTGATATATATTAATTTAAATCATATCATAAGAGACGGTAGTCTCTTGAGTGACGCAGCGAAAAACCGGAAATCGTAAGCCCAAAACCGAAGATTCCGTCACTCTCATATATACAGCTAGCAGGACATCAAAGGAAAATCGAAACGCCGACATTTAATATCTCAGTAAATATGAGGCATACCGTTTCGATTTTTTCACATTAGTCTTATATCTATGGCCTAACTCTATCCTGAAATTTATAGATTTCTACATGCAGTAGATTTTGAGATCTGGAAACCAATTTTTAAGCGAAAATGGAAAATGTAATGGTGTAATGGGCACAGAGGTGTTATCTCGAAAATGGATCGAACGATTTTTTTTAAATTAATATATTATATTAATCGCTTTTAGATGAAGAGAGTAAGATTTTGAGCTAACGTAGGAAAACTCTTGTTTTCAATATAATCCACTTTTAAAATCGGACTATTTTCTTATGCTTTTTCTGGTAGACTAACATTACAGATCTTCAGCCTTTTCACTGCTTTTTATTACTGCGCAATAAGGAAGCTCTTGCCTATTACGGTTACAGTTAAACGTTAAAGCATATCCATATCGCTGAAAAACTATTTAGATTCTTTTTTTTTAATACGAAAACAGTTTTTAATGCAATTTTTAATATGTAATATATATGTATTAAATTAAATTATTGTTTGTATATTTTTCTTTTTTGTTATAATAAAGAATTTCTTATTTCAAAATCTTCATTAAGTCGAAAAATATTTAGATTCCTTGATTAAAATATTGAAATATTTTATAATTATATATATACAATTTAATTGTTATTTATATATTTAATTTGTCATTTTTTAAAGGAAAAAAAGATTCAGATTTTTTTTTTATCAGTCAATTTGAAACAGCCTCTAATCAACAAATCAATCATCTGTTTGTTTTCAACGAGTCTCGAATGTTGATGGTTTGGATCATTCGAGACGACAGCCCTGCCGCTATAGGTCTCATACACCCCCCCCCTTTCAAAGTTCAAACACTCATATGAGGTATTTTATTATTTATTTATTTATTTATTGTTTGTTTACTTATTTTGATTAGATTGTCCTTTTAGAAATTGTTTTTTGATTTAGTGGCGTAAATGGTGAGATAATTGTCAATAGTATTACCTGTTTTATCGTTAAAAATAATCAGTGAATCTTTTAAAGAAGTCTTTTAAAAATCTGATGATGATAGAAGATTGGTTTTTTACTTGTTAGCTATATTTTCCAACTCTCCAAATCAAACTTTCCCATCATTCACCTCACACAAATTTAATAACTAAAACTTTTTATTTCAGTGCGATTGAAATACGTTTAATTGTGATGAAACTTTGGTATATTATATAGGGAATTTATATAACGTAAGTTTTCACTTTTATGTATATAAAATTAGATACGATGTTTTCATTATGAAATACAATGTTTCTAATTTATGTTATGACTTACTTTAACATTTTTTTATTGACTAAGCCTATCATTAATATAAGGGAGACTGGTACACAGTGAACCTATGGACACAGTGGACTACCCCCTAATATTTTATTTATTTAAATTTTTTTTAAGCTTCTCTTCTATCCTAATAGACAACAGCACTGCAATGATTATTTATAGCCTTCAGAAAGTATGTTTAGCTCAGATTGAACTATTTTATCCTGCTTTGTTGTTTTGAGCTTCTAAAAGTAAAATTTTTCATCATCATATTTTTATTTTTTTAGTAATTAAAGGTTGTAGATAAATAAAATAAAACAGGTTTTTTGAAAATCTAAGATACTTGTTTTTATTTTACTTTAAAGTTATTATGTTTAAAAGAAAGCTATAAACAATATTAATATGATTATTTATTGAACTTCAACATGGGGTATAGTGGACCACCCACTCCTGGGGCACAGTGGTCCACAATCCACTCTGCTCCTCTAATGCAGAATGTTCAAAATATGTAATAATTGTTTTCTATAAAGAAAGATTGTTTTAAAGTAGAATTAACTGTAAAATAAAGTAAACAAATAAAAATAAATTTTTTTTTTAACATAGTAAGAAATATTTTGTTTTGTATTTACTGCCTTTGATAAATATAACTGTAGTCTAATTGTTGATGATTCTATTCAAGTAAGATTCATGAGATGCAAATTGAATGGAAATCAGTTTATTTCTCCCGAAACTGTAGATGAATCTGCTGTTGATGTCAATGATTTCATAATGTTGCTCGCAGACCCAAAATTATTTCTTGAAAATTCCAGGCTCACTCTTACTGATAAGTATTTTTGAATTTCATTTGCAAATTTTATTGTGAGCTGATTTTTTTTGTACTTAAGTAATAACTTCAACTAAATTGCAATTGTTCCTGTATTAATCTGTTATTATTTTCAAAATATAATTAATTTTTTGTTTTTGTTTCAAAATTTATATTACTATGTTATTTTGCGAATGAAGAGGCAACAAAAAAGAATTAGATTAATGAAAAATAGATTTATATTATATTTTAGATAATACCTAATAGTGGTCCACTGTACCCTGGTGGGTGGACCAGTGTATATATATATTTTTTTAATGTATTGAAAACTATGTAGTGAGAAAATTATGATGGATGTAAGAAGGTTTAAGGAATATTCAAAAATATTTTCATACAGATTGGTCAGTCTGTTAAAGAGAAAAAAAAATTAACTGAAAAGTGGTCCACTGTGTACCGGTCTCCCCTACCCGATTACATGAGATTTTGTTATTTGTATTGATATGTTTGTGTTTACGTATTTTATCAAGATTATATTTCAGCTATTTTTAAGTAAGTTTTTTAAGATACTATATAGCAATGTTAAAATGTTGGCTATACTTTATTAGCTTATGTTAAAGATTGGTCAGAAAAAAAAGGTTGGCGAGATTAAAAAATTTTGTCGATCAGCTAGTGCTCGACTAACATAACAACAGGGCTGCTGGGATGGAATTTAATTTTTAAAAAGGACACATTTTGAACCGGTTTGTTTACAGTCCCATTTTATTAGTAGAATTTTGTGATAATTTCCAGAATGACTGGCGAATTTTGCATTTTTTGTAAAAAAAAAAATCTTTAGATGTAATTTTAAACAAAATCTCTTTTCATTTCTTTAATTTGCAAATATTTTAAGTTTTCTTATTTAAAATACTGTGATTAAATGTCCAATGTAAGATTTCCCTTAGTTGAAAATTGTTATGACAGAATTTACACAACTGAAAAAATAATTGATTACTACAACAATGCATTTTCAGGGTTTTTTTCCAATAAAATTAGCTATACAACAGAGGAAAGTTAACTTCATACTATATTTACATTGCAGTAATTTGGAGAGTTGCAAAATATAGCTAACAAGTAAAACACAAATCTTCTTTAGTCTGCGGGTTTTAAAATACTTCCTAAATATTCACTCGACACGATGCAATTTCCTTACCTTGTATCATTTTTATCGATAAAACAGGTAATTGACAATCATCTCACCATTTAAGTAACAATCTAAAGTCAATTTCTAAAAGGACAAGAAAATCAAATCAAAATAAGTAAACAAACAATAAATAAATAATAAAATACCTAATATAAGTCTTATTCTTGTAAACAAGAATTTGCATTGCAATCACCGCTCATGAATACATGACACAAGTGATAGGTTAATTTATTGTTAATTGATAGTAGAGGTGCCCAATCTTTTTAGGCGAAGGGCCACTTAAAAAATTGTTGGGTTGTCGAGGACCACCATCAGTAGCACAGAGAGAATTTTGTTTCGAGGAGATGTAGGGTAGGGGGGGGATAATTAGCATTATCCATACATACAGCACTGTTCGGTTGCAAATTTGGAAGAATGCACCCACTAGATGGATTTGTGATTTTTATGCGGCTACTTGACAAAATTGTGATTTTTATGTGCCCGTTCTAAAAAATTCATGATTTTTATGTATAGGTTCAACTTTTATGTATAGGTTTCAACTTTTTTACTCAGTGGCCACTGGCCAGTACATGGATTTTTTTACTCCTGTTTTTCAGCAATGACCAATAACAAATTTACAAATACTTGATAAAAAATTTAAGAAATTTGTCAAACGATTGTGGAATAAACGGCGAAATTTGTCAAATAGTGTTGGGAAAGAAATCGCGACATTCGTCAAATGGTCTCGGGAAAGAAATCAGGCATTGCAGGAAAAAAATTAATTATGTCTAACTGTCGTGAAAAAATTAGAGAAATTCGTCAAATACGTTCGGGGGAAAAAAATCACAAAATTCATCAAATGATCTCGGGAGAAAAATAGTGAAATTAGTCTAACAATCGCGGAACAGAATTGCAAAATTCGTGGAATAGCAGTGGAAAAAAAGTGCACAATTTGTTCGTTCATGGAAAAAGTCGTGAAATTCATTAATCGATAGTCGATAAATCATGAAATTCATCAATCGATAGCAGAAAAATCACAAAATTCATTGATAGTGGAAAAATCACAAAATTCATCAACTGGTTTCAGGGAAAATTTTTTTCGAATATCGTCGTATGGCTTCGAGAAGAAAAAAAGTCACAATCCGTCAAATAATTTCGGGGAAAAAATCGTGAAATTCGCCAAATGGTTTCGAAATTTGTCGAGCGACAGCGGGGGAAAAATCTTTTTCCATTCAATCATCGCAATTGGGACTATTAAGTTTGACCAGTGGTGGCAGTAAAGTCAGTCGCCAAATTTTCAGTATTACTCGCCGATTGGCAATTTTGTCCTATATTTTTACACGCCTGATCGATGAAATTCAAGATTTTTACGCACCCGATTGATGACTTTCTTGATTTTTATGGATCCGTTTGACGAAATTAATGATTTTTATATGCCCGATAGACAAAATTCATGATTTTTATGCATGCGTTCAACAAAATTTATGATTTTCCTTCTCCCGATCCACAAAATTCATGTTTTTACTGTGCCTGATTGACAAAATTCGTGATTTTCAACTAATATGCTTTCCGTCGGCCATTTAATGAAATTCACAATTTTTCTTCTCTAGACAATGGCAAAATTTTCATTTTTTTTTTTTTTTTTTTTTTTTTTTACCGTTTGTTGAAATTTACAATTTTTTCACAAACATTCGATGGAATTCTTGATTTTTCCACGCCCAATATACGAATTTTGCGATTTTCCATGCCTATCGACAAAATTCATAATTTTGCAGAACCGATAGACAAAATTCATAATGTTTTCCCACAATCTATGGACAATTTGCAAATTTTTTCCGCGACTGTTCGTTGAAATTCGCGATCTTTCCATGCCATTCGATGAAATTCGTTGCTCGATCCATGAAATTTGCGATTTTAAGTGCCTTATCGACAAAATTTGCAGGTTTTTTCAACTGATTTACAAAATTGACGAAATTTACAACTCCAGAATTACCGATTGTGGCATCTCTGGTTTCTGTTGACCGATTATTGAAATTTGCGTTTTTTTTTCTAGCGGCAAAATGGCGAAATTTGTGATTTTTCCATGCCCATTCGACAAAATTTGCATCCAGTCGATGCAATTCATAATTTTATGCACCTGATCGATGAAATTCATATTTTCCTACGATCTATGGACAAAATTTGCGCATTTTTCTCACGAATTATTAAGGAAATTCGAAATTTTTGGATAGGTTGGCATGTATGGTCTCTGCGGGCCACCAGTTACCCATCACGGGCCACAGGTTGTGCATTCCTAATCGTGATGCAGTTTAGCTCATTCGACTCGACCTCGATAGAACTTACTGATTTTAGTTTCACCACCAGGGGCAGTTATGTTCATATAGAACAGAGTGCGCCCCTGGCAGTGGAAGGGGAAATTAATGGATTTTGGAACTAACTCGAGTTCTATGGGTCCCATCACAACATGGTTTGATTCATTCAATTTGACATTGACAGGATATATCAATTTTAGTTTCAAGTTTGAACACCAGGGGGTGCATTCTTATCTCAGTTTCTATGGCCCCGATCATGACAAGGTATGGCTCACTCAACTCGAAATCGACAGCCTCAACAATTTCAGCTGTTTGTATAGAACAGAGTGCGTCCCCTGGTGGTGGAACATGGAACTAACAGATTTTGCAGCTAACTTGAGTTCTATGGGTCCCATCACAATGCAGTTTGATTCATTTGACTCGACATCAACAGGATATATCGATTTTAGTTCCAAGTTTCACCACTAGGGGACACTATCCTATCTCGTGTTCTATGGGCCCGATTACGATGAGATATGGCTCATTCGACTCGAAATCGACAGCCTGAAAGATTTCAGCTATGTTTGTATAGAACAGAGTGCGCCCCCTGGTGGTGGAAGATGGAACTAACGGATTTTGCAGCTAACTCGAGTTCTATGGGTCCCATCACAATGCAGTTTGATTTATTCAACTGGACATCGACAGGATATATAGATTTTAGTTACAAGTTTCACCACCAGGGGGCGCTTTCCTATCTTGCGTTCTATGGGCCTGATCACGACGAGGTATGGCTCATTCGACTTGAAATCGACAGCCTGAAAGATTTCAGCTATGTTTGTATAGAACAGAGCGCCCCCTGGTGGTGGAAGATGGAACTAACGGATTTTGCAGCTATCTCAAGTCCTATGGGTCCCATCACAATGCAGTTTGATTCATTCGACTCGACATTGACAGGATATATTGATTTTAGTTCCAAGTTTCACCACCAGGGGCACTTCCCTATCGGGTTCTATGGGACCGATCACGACGATGTATGGCTCATTTGACTCGGAATCGACAGCCTGAAAATTTTCAGCTATGTTTGTATAGAAAAGATTGCGCCCTTTGGCGGAGGAAGATGGAACAAACGGGTTTTGCCATGTATTTTCATCCTTCTAATTGTGTTACTCTCTCGCTGTATAATTTAAAAGTTGAGTCTTGGATTCCTCTCCCTGGGCCACCACCCTCATATTTTATTGGGGTCCAAGGGGTCTTTTTTAGCATTTCTTTAAAATTTTATACTAATGATTAATTTATACCCTATACTTAATTTCGACTAATTGACATTTTCATCAATAACCTTAAAAAAGTAATGATATCAGTACAAAAACCCTTAACGGGTTAAAAGTGTTGACGCAGCACTTTCTTTTGGCTCTATATGAATTTTAAATATGGGTCTTAAAAGCAAGGATATCAAATTTAAGTGACGCTATGTTAATAATTTTTTTTTTAATCATAATTTTCTTTTTAGTTTTATTTATGTTCACAGGTGAAATTATTATCTTAATATGAAAAAATATATAAAATTTATTCGCTGATGCTTTTTCATTCACATCTCTCATGAATTCAAAATATGGGTTTTAAAAGAAATGATATCAAAATTTGAGTGACACCTTGACGTTAATTTAATAGGACTCTTTTAAAATTCAATTTAAATTATTTTTGGTTTGTCTTCTAAAGTATATTTACACATACAAACAATACTTTTAATTTTTCAATACACTTTTAAATATATTACTTTCACTGAGCCTATATTATGTATTGAAATGTATTTATTTCAATAAATTGATTTATCTTCTGTGTCACGCTATCCAAAATCATAAGTAAAATTTATGTAAATGATTATTTTGCGTCATATTATCCACTTGCATACATTTCCCTTTGTTTGGATACTATGACGCAAAATAATCATTTACATAAATTTTACTTATGATTTTGGATAGCGTGGCACAGAAGATAAATCAATTTATTGAAATAAATACATTTCAATACATAATATAGGCTCAGTGAAAGTAATATATTTAAAAGTGTATTGAAAAATTAAAAGTATTGTTTGTATGTGTAAATATACTTTAGAAGACAAACCAAAAATAATTTAAATTGAATTTTAAAAGAGTCCTATTAAATTAACGTCAAGGTGTCACTCAAATTTTGATATCATTTCTTTTAAAACCCATATTTTGAATTCATGAGAGATGTGAATGAAAAAGCATCAGCGAATAAATTTTATATATTTTTTCATATTAAGATAATAATTGCACCTGTGAACATAAATAAAACTAAAAAGAAAATTATGATTAAAAAAAAATTATTAACATAGCGTCACTTAAATTTGATATCATTGCTTTTAAGACCCATATTTAAAATTCATAGAGCCAAAAGAAAGTGCTGCGTCAACACTTTTAACCCGTTAAGGGTTTTTGTACTGATATTCTAATACGAGCAAATCTTGTGTGTGGTTATATATATATATATATATATGCAAATTTTATCTTAAAAACGGCTCTAACGATTTTGATGAAATTTTGTATCTTACCGTTTTGGGACACCAGAAAACCATTGGGCTAGGTCACATGTTCGAGAAAATTCGATTAGTGGGTCATTTTAGGTCATTTTGGGTCATGATCAAGCTAATTGTAGCTAAAAAACGGTTCAAACGATTTTGACGAAATTTTGTATCCGACCATTTTCGGGCACGAGAAGACTATTGGGCTGGGTCACATGTTCGCGAACTTTTGATTAGTGGGTCATTTTTGGGTCAACGCGGGTCAAATTAATTTTATCTAAAAAAAGGCTCTAACGATTTTGATTAAATTTTGTATCCTACGAGTTTCGGGAACGAGAAAATCATTGGGCTAGGTCACATGTCCGAGAAAATTCGATTAGTGGGTCATTTCTGGGTCAAGCTAATTTATCTAAAAAGCGGTTCAGACGATTTACACTAAATTTTGCATCCTATGGTTTTCGGGCGCGAGAAGACTGTTGGGCTAGGTCACATGTTCGAGAAATGTCGATTAGTGGGTCATTTTGGTCATGGGTCATTATGGGTCAAGCTATTTTATTTTAAAATGGCTCAGACTATTTACACTCAATTTTGCATCCTATGGTTTTTGGACACGGGAAGACTGTTGGGCTAGGTCACATGTTCGAGAAAATTCAATTAGTGGGTTATTTTTGGTCATGGGTCATTATGGGTCAAGCTATTTTATCTCAAAAATGGTTCATAAGATTTGAAATAAATTTAGCATCCTACAGGTTTAGGAAACGAGAAAACTGTTGGGCTAAGTCACATGTTCGAGAAAATTCAATTAGTGGGTCATTTTGGTCATGGGTCATGATATTTGAACACAAATTTAATTTTGACCGAGCATAGCGCGGTCTTTCCTGCTCGTATGTTTAAAATAGAGTAACATCGTTAAAATACGCCTCAACCTATTTTTTCCCCATATACATATTGTAACGTATTTATTTTGAGCGTCCCTGTAAACGAACCATAAGTGCTACACATTTCATTTTCAATAGAAAAGATGCCATAGTACATCCCAATAACTTTTATCAATTTTATAGCAATCCGAGTATATTTACGTGAGTTAGAGCACATACAGACGGCAGACAGAAGACAGACAGACTGACGAACCGAATTTATAAACACTTTTCCGCTATGTTGGAAAGTGTTAAAAATGAGCAAATGCGAAGTGAGAATATACGATATTGCATGTCCATTAGTGTTCTTAAGACTGAAATCCAAAAGTGCTACTTGCAGACACTTTTTTAAATTCATTTTTGTTCGTAAATTCATTTTTGTTGTAATTCAGAAAGTTTGTAATCTGAACAAGTTTTCCCTTTTGTCGTAAATGCAGAAGAGCTCTCAGAAAACACTGTCAAAGTCCACGTTTTGAACCGAATTCCCTATGCTTCAACGCCAGAAAGAAAAAAAACCGAATTGTCATGTGACACGAATCGTTTATAATTCGATTAAGTAATTTATTTATAAAAACTCATTACGATTCCAAATCGCTTCAATAGTCAGATCTACCGATTTTATGCCTTTGCGTTCAAAAATGAGTCAGAAATTGTCTCAAAGTTTTGCGTTGTTCAACAGATCATTTGTGATCCATATTAAATTGCCTTTATAATCATTCGCTGGTTATTCGAGCTGGATGAAAATCACTAGTTCAGTTTTCAGATGTTTTTTTAGATAAACCATTCAAAGGAATTTTAAAACAGAGGTGAAACACATAGATGTAAGAAGTAAAACGAAACATTTACTAACAAGGAAGGTCTCCTGAAAGCGCATACTCAGTATATTTTGAAAAAAAAGCTAATGAAACTACTCATTTCAATAATAAAAGACCAGAGAAATTTAACTGCGGAATCCCAGTAGAAAATCTGCAAATATTTGTACAAACTTTCGAGTATTTGGCGCAAAACGATGCGATTTGGCTAGCAACACTTATCCTCGCCAAACGCAAGCAATTTTTATGCATTTAGAAATTGCTTTTTAAGTTGGTGTTTAAGTGCGCAGTAATTTATGAATTTAAACTTAAACGATAAATAGTGTATTGTTTTTCTCTATCAGCTTTTGTAATAGATACCGAGTGTCCCAAAAATGACCGACGATTTGAAAAATCAATTAAAGAAAAACGGATGGCAATAGAAATGTACGGTTTGCTGCATTCTGCTTAGATAACCAAGGAATTTATTCTTACAAATTTTCAAAATTAATTAAAATGTTGGTCAACAGATGGCGCGCAAACAAAATTCGCAGATACCCGTGAAAACATTTCGATTGGATGTTCTGATAAGCAGCAGAGATGTATTGTTCCACTTCATTTACAGTTTGTGGATTGTGACGATACACCTGGTCTTTCAAGTACCCCCAAAGAAAAAAAATAGCATGGCGTCAAATTTGCGAATTTTGTTCTTAGACTGTTCCACGTTGTTGCTGCAAACGGTGGTTATTTTGAAAACATTGTTTTATAGTTTTTCCTAGTCAGCAGCGCCAGCTGTTGACCAAAATTTTAACTAATTTTGAAAATTGGTAAGAATAAATTCCCTGGCTACCTAAGCAGAATGCAGCAAACCATGCATTTTTATCGCCTTCCGTTTTTCTTTAATTGATTTTTCAAATCGACGCGACGGTCATTTTTGGGACATCCCGGTTTATACAAGTTGCGTATTGCCGAAGTTATTTATTTTTACACAGTTTCGCCGGCTGGGCGGGGATAAGTTGTAAGTGTATTTTAAATGTGTGCCTGGTTAATAGTTCTATCGTTATAAATTTCGATACGAATAACTCATTGTTTCCATGGCAACAGTACTCTTGTCTCCTACACTAACAATATCGAAGCTGAATTGAAAGTGCTATGAATTGAAACGATAATGTCAAGCTTGAAACAATTTTAATACATTTAAATTTTGTTCTAAACAATATAATACGATGGTTAAATTTTGTTATCTATACAAGTAAATGTATATGACAAAACTGTAAGTATATTTCTTCAATTTAAACTTATTTAAACTAGCTCAGTATGAGGAGTATAAAAATATTTTTCTTAAAGATTATCCTAATAATATTATAAATCTCATTGTGTTCAAATGTTAGGCTGAAGCCAGCGTCAAAATGGTACATTTAATGATCCTGTATCTTTGCGTATAGCTTGATAATAACCCTCAGATGAACATAGGCTGGTTTTTGTTTATTTTATTCAAATATTTTTCTTAATAATTCAAAATTTCGTTATTTTCATAGAGAATAAATGGACATTTTTTCATATAATATTTTAAAATGGTTAAATTTACTTTACCGTTGCCAAAACTAATTCAAAACCCGGAATAATAATATTTACTCAACAATTTAGTTTCAATTGAAAAATTTTCACATGAAAAATGAAAATGTAACAAAAAAAATTAAAAAAATCAAAAAGAAAATTAAATAATATTATTAGAAATAAAACGTACTTTTTTTTGTTTTTGATAATAATACAAGGTTTCGATATGCGTAACCATAGGAAACAGGTGAATATGACGTCATGCATCGCAAATAAAGAGGATAGGCTTTGATTGGTGAAATAAAAT
Source organism: Maratus michaelseni (assembly GCA_963931845.1). NCBI lineage: Eukaryota > Metazoa > Arthropoda > Arachnida > Araneae > Salticidae > Maratus > Maratus michaelseni. The sequence goes on along the minus strand of OZ007589.1, from coordinate 454,351,020 downwards.
GATCTTGGGTTTTTTCTTCACTTTTTTTTTCTTTTGTATGGTAACAATACTTGGTGTTTTACCGTCTGCGTACGGCTAATATAACTATACCGTATTTTTTATTTAAATTTAGAAAAAGTAAACAGAAGTTTCAAAAGAAAATGGTTAGCAAATGTCAAAAATATGCTCCGCAAAATTATCTATGTCGAAAATGTCATAGATAGCGAGAAATAGCTATTTTCATTCTTAAAACTAAAATAAATATCTCGATTACCTAAAATGACGAATGTTAATAGTTCCATTTTTGTTGATAAAACATAAGATTTAATATTATTTCGTTAAAGTAACATAATTTCCTCTATGCCAGTATCGAAATTAATTGCCTGGAAAAGAAAATTAACAAGAATTATGTCATTAAAAAGGAATTTCTCAGGAGAAAAAGAGACGTCATATTTGAAATAAAACGACGGGAATTTTCCAATATGTTTTAAAATGAGTGTGAATCAATTCCTTACATTAATAATACAAAGATCAGTAAGTATAAAAAGTAGTGAATTTCACGCCATATTCATAACGAAAAATTTAAATGTATTTCTTTTTAATCTATACTGATTATTAAGCATGAGTATCCGTTATATACAGATGAGAACATTCTGCTAAAAATCACATCATAAATTTAAGAAAAGGAAAATGAACACGAATCTATTATATTAAAATCTGACCGTGTGTTTGTATTTCGCAACTACTCCTAGACTATTGATAGCAACGCGATTTACTTAATACCGGTTATCATTGATCCGAGGATGTCACACAAACTCTCAAAATTAAAAAAATAAATTAAATGCCAAGATTTTTTTTTCTTTTTTTGTAAATTTTAACGAAGTTTCTGTAAAAAGGTAAAGTAAATTATTCCATATTTGTGTATAAAAAAGGAGAAATAAAACAGATCAGTATATTTTTTACACCATTTTCTCATTAAAACTGAAAAACAGAATTTACTTTCACTTTGAATTGATGGTGAAAACAAAATCTTGATTTCAGTAAATTATCCGAAAAATAAAAACATATTTTCACATATTCAAACTTCATGAATCAATTTATTCTGGAGAACAAAAATTGCCTGTCATCATACTGTCATTTAGAAAACAAGATTTGTTTCAGCTATACATTAAACCAAGGAGGCAGGATTGAATTTAAAGTAAAAGCATATACTATTTCCAATTAATGTTTTTTTGAAGGATGACTGTTAAAACATTTTACAAAGTCGTTAAAAGTAAAATTGTCAACCAGGTAAAATTGACATTTGTTTTTACCCAATTCGTCTATTTCCACGATTTTATTTCGCCCTCCTTTTTGCATTGGTTGCAATTTCATTTTCGCGATTATTTGGCACAAAATTTCACTTTTTTGAGACTGAGTTATGTCAAGGTCCCTATAGCAAAAAATACCGTATTGTCCCCTATGAAATGTGATAAATAATTAGTTAATTATTAACGTTTTTAATTATCAGGAGTGAAATATTTTGCTTAAATTATGTATTTATTCTTCTTTTAATGTTGCGTGAACGAAATCACGGGTAACAGTTAGTTTATCATAAAACCGTATTTTTTTTATTTCATTGTGTCGCCAACCAGGGATAAGTCGCCAAAAAAACGAAATTTTCATAATTTTTACTTACCCATCTCCGAAGCCGTTGGGGGACGCCGGCCTGTCCCCAAGTGTCTCGTGGTGACTCCCCTATTGTGTTTCACCGTGTATCACAACGACTTACGTCGTCGACACGTGGGTTTAAGGTTGGAGGGTCCGCAGGTGGCGGTCCTCTGGTCGGCCGAAGCGCTGTGGGAGGCATTTCCTGCTGGTGCGATAAAAGTTCCTCAGGACTTGGGTTCGGTGGTCGCCTACGCGCCGGGCGCCCTCCATGGCGTCTGGCGGCGCAGCTTACTTTTACCTGTCATACGTAGTAATAGTAAGTCTTGTAATCGTTTTAAAAATCGAAAAAATAATTTTGACGGATTTACACGTTTCAGACACTGGAGATTCCGAAAAAAATATTTTAAGAAACAAAAATTGCCGTCCGTCTCTCTGTCTGTAGATCTGTGTCTCTCCCGAGCAAATTGAGATAGAGGCTGGAAATTTGGTATGTACTTAGCATGTACTTATGTAATAATGGGATGAAGCCTATTGAATTTCAGCAACCTCGATTATTTGGAACTATTTTTTTTTCGGACTCTTGAAATATTCGTTCTAATAAAAGGTATATAAAAATTTTCGAAATTGTTTATTTTAAAGAGTGAATATAAAATACAATAAAAAAACATCAATTTTGCATTAAGAATGAAGTCGATCGGATAATTAGTTGCCGAAATATTTGTAATCACATTTTCCTCACTCTTCGATTTTTCATGACCCTTTATTTCATTAAAATTTCAATTCAAAGATATATTTTAATTAATAAAGAGACGCTTAATCCGACGCAGTAAACTGTTAGTTAATAGAAATAATTTTTAGAGTTATAAGGATGTTTCTTTTATGCAATTCAGTAATAGAGCATTTAAAGTTTATGACTTCATCAAGCCAGTATTTTATTTGAATTGCAATGCATTTTATAAATAGTTTACACTTGTTTTATTTTCATATTTTATACTATGCATATCCATGATGTGTAAGTATTACGGTGGCTCCCAACGACTAGTTTAAAAAATTTCTGAGTATGCACTTATAGAGACCTTCCTTGTAAGGATAGACAAATGCCTCAAACGCCTATAGAAAAAACGAACAGTTTGAAATGGTTTCTAATACTCAAATATTTATTCGATCTCTTCATTCTCAATAAAGTGTCTTCATTGATCTTAAGTTCTGAACCTTCTTAAGTTTGTAAGATCACGTTCACTGTAAATATATTTTGAAACATCCAAGTTTTTTAAGAATTGTTTATCTCCCCGATATAAATCCTTCCGTTAGATATGAAGACTAATAATTTTTGTATAATGCTAAATTTTCAGAAATATTTAAGATTTCAAACTTTTTTTAATGAATTTATTTAATAAAATCGAATGTAAAATTTTTATTTAAAAAATTATAAATTTGTTTTCATTTTATTTACTTGATACTGTATTTTAATATTCTGATATTAGATTTTTTTTTCTATAGCTAATAAGTGATTTTCTTCTTTCTAAAATTTGAGTGACAAATAAAAATATGCAACATATCAAATGCATTAAAATTTTAAATGCAAAAAGTAATTATCTTTCATTTTAATCCATGTTTAAAGTTAATAGATTTATAGAAACGCAGAATCTATTTGGAAGCATAACTGAGTTAAATTTGATCTGCATTTTTAAATAAAAAACTTGAAGAAACAATGAAAAATAAAATCTTAGTAACTTCATTTGTAAAATTACAATTTTTATTCATGTAGTCATTTATTCTTCTTAGCTTTTGAAAATTTCACTGTTGTATTTAAACCACCACTAATTTTTACATAGTTCAGTAATTAAAGCAGTTTTAACCTTGCTAAAGTTGGATATTTTACGATTTTGGGATCCCAACTTTTCGTCTCGGATATTTGAATTTTATTTGGTAAAAAACTAATGACATACTAAACGGATTCATATCCATGGAAAGAAAGTTATTCATTGGTAAACAGAATAAAAGGTCAAAGCAGATGAACACTTCTGTGCAAAAAAGAATCTTGGTAGGTAAAGTAACCACATATCTTCTATTTTAGATGATATCTGGTGACAAATTTTGAAAGCATTTGACTGAACATCTTTACTTCGAACACATTTTACGAAATTATGAACATTTTACGAATCTTGGTAAGTAAAGTGACCAGATGTCTTCTATTTTAGATGACATCTGGTGACACATTTTACGAAATTGTTAACGAAATTACGAACATTTTACGAATCTTGGTAGGTAAAGTGACCAGATGTCTTCTATTTTAAATGACATCTGCTGACACATTTTGAAAGCATTTGACTGAACATCTTCAGTTCGAAGCCCTTTGACTGAACATTATCATTTCAAAGACATTTTACGAAATTTTGAAAATTGAAATTAGGATACATTGATTAGAATTAGGATAATGGGAATAATAATAAATAGAAACTATATTAAAAGTTTGTCAATTTGACACCAGGTGTCATTTAATTTTTGTAAATGTCGTATACATATGAAATGCGTAGGGTGTATGCAATTCTACAACTAACGCATTTCTCAAAATACGCTATGCAGATCTAAGGTGAAACTTTCGAACATATACAGGGTATAACTGAACTGATGATGAGAACTAAGATTTTATCATGCACGTCCAAGTCAAACATTTTTATGCAGCAACAGAGGGTCACATTCTGCTTATATAATTAAAAATAAAGGGTTTATAAATGTCAATCTTCTGATTTGTTTAAAGTCAAATAAATATATTTTGAACCCGGAAATATTACTTAATAAGTGAAATGAAATAAATACCACAAAGAAACACCACATATTTTTTTAACAACTTTTCCCGTTACAAATATGTGTATTTCACTTGAAAAGAATAAGAAGGTTGACAGCTATAAGGATATCTGCAGGCCGAATCCAGGCAACAGAATAACTTTGCTTTCTGTGAATTATCAGGATATAAAAGGGATTGCTTGAATTGAACTTTAATTTGGTCAGTGACACCATATACACTGTTAGCTCCTTTCCTAAATTTGAAGCGACTAGCTCAGTATTGTTTTGACTTGCGTAATGACCATTTCACAGCTGTAAATCTTCCAATTTTTTTTCAAGTCAAATATACATTGCTTTGAACCAGAAAATGGATCTAATAAAATATATGTCTTTTCTTGTGGTACGTATTTGATTTGGTTTATCAAGTAAACTTTCGTTTAAAATATGTTTCACTTGAAAAAAAAGAAAAGCAGAAGGTTGATAGCTACGCACCTTGTATTTTTTACTAAACAGGCAGTTTGCAACCCAGGTTTCCTATTCCAAAAATTGTTTGACTTGACAAATTTCATCACCACTTACAGTTCCGATCATCATTTTAGATACACGCTGACATATACATGTACTTATATCGAAAATCCTGCTTACCGTACTTCAGTCAGGAATAAGTAATTCTTAACTACATACTTAGAAAAACGGCTTAGATTTATAGGGAAAAAAGATTTATCCTTCTGCAATCCACCGACACCCATACGGTGAGATACTAAGTTTAACCCGAAATGATTGATTGACACAAGAATTAAACAAATTTATTCGGAAATTAGTAAAAGCTTTTATTCACGTACTTAATAAAAGGAAATTTTCCATCCCAAAATTCTGGTGTCAATCAATAATTTCAGGTTAAACTTAGTAAGTCACCATATAGGTGTTAGTGGCGTGAAAAAGGTTAATTATTTATTCTGAAACTACACACAGATGATTTAAAAGAGCACCTTTTTTTTTTTTTTTTTTTTTTTTGCAAATCTGTAACCATTTAAACAATCAGTTCCTAAAAAGAAATAATTTGATATTGTTCATTAAGTCTTTTGAATTCTTAGCCAAGAAAAAAAATTTCCGATTCTAACACATTTGAAGTAACTTATTAACGTATTTGTATAAGTAATTCAGTGTTTACCCTGAGCCTGTAGACAAAAACTACTTTTTTTTTTTTCAAAAAGTAACTTATTAACGTATTTGCAAAAATAACTCCGTGTTTACCCTGCACCTCTAAACAAAAACTAGTTTTTTTTTTTTTTAAATCTAGGGTGAAACCCCCAGTTTTTGACACTTAACCAGAAACTGACACTTGATCAAAAATCTAACTCAAATAAGTATTTTGTTGTAAAATTCTGCAATCTAGTGGAAAATTAGACACTTATTTTTATTTTGGAGTCAATTTATTCACCACTATAGGAAAATCAATGAGGAAGACACTTTTGAGAATGCAGAAAGTACCATTTTGAAGCAACCATCTTATTTCTAAACTTAAGGAAGTGTTTTTCTAATCTATTTGTAATGCAACCATCATAAAATAATTGCTTAGAGTTATACTAAGTTTAAACATACATATGATATATTAGGTCCACGATTTAGGATTTATAGTTATTTAATTTAGCTTAATGGGGGGTGTCAGTTATTGGTTCCTATAATTTCATTTTACCAGTGTCTGACAGAGGTGGTAGTTATTGGTTATATTAAAGAAAATTGAAATCTATTATTTGAACTGTTTAAAAATCCATAATAATAAATTAAATTTATCTTGTAGTAAACGCCATTAAAATTTAAGTTGTTTTACCAGTGTCTGACACCAGATGTCTGTTACTGGTTCATAAATGTGAGTTATTGGATATATGCATTACTAATAATGCAGTACTAAATATTACTGCTGTATACTCTTACTATGTACTCTGCATTACTAATAATGCACTACAGCTTACTAAATCCCTCTTTTTATAATAAATATTAATGTATTTGGTTTCTATAATAAATACTAAAAAAAATTTAAAGCATTTTTATCTTTTAAAATAAAGTGTCAGCCACTGGTTCACTTTGTGTCAGTTATTAGTGTTTAAAAAGAGAAATAGTGCCAGTTACAGGAGTTTTTGACCCACCCTATTTATGAATAAAATAATTTTTTTTAATTTATAAAATTAATGTATAACTTTTCAAAATTTTACCAACAGTAATTTTTTAATATATCTCTACTATCCTTTCAAAATCAAAGGTAAGTATAAAATATATTTAATTTTTTGTAATTGTGATTTGAACAAGTAAGAATCCTTAAAGTGTCACTTACTGGCGGTTTCACCCTATAACCGTTTAAAAAAATCAGTTCCTAAAACGAAATAAATTTGATATTGTGCATTAAGTCTTTTGAATTCATAGCCGAGAAAAATGTATTCCAATTCTAACACATTTGAAGTAACTTATTAACGTATTTGTATAAGTAACTCAATGTTTACCCTGAACCTGTCGAATAAAACTAGAAAAGTTTCAAACCACAGTAGCATTCAGCATCGAATATAAATAAACTTATTTTGAATCTCATTCTACAGCGCTGTGTAATGTATTCTGGTCACGCAAACTCCCCATGTTACATACTGTCTTTTCTTACATTTGCCGTTCTTTTATTAGCTTTTCTTTCCGCAAGCAAGCTTTCTCATTTCTGTTTATGGCACCGAGATATAAAGTAAAGCTACAGCTATGAAATTCCGGGGGACTATTTCATTTGACAAGATATACAGTAAAAATACTAGTGGCAAATAGCGGGTATTATAGAAAAGGAAATACAATATTTTTATTTTCTTTGCGAAATACAGTAAGAGAAATATATAGCATATATATCGAAAAAATAGCTTTTATAAAATTCATTTTTTTACGGGATGTGTTAGTTGCACGCAGTAAAGTAAAAAATAGCTTTCTATTCTGATTTATTCAGATTATTTTTCTGAATAACAAATATGTAATTAATTTTAAGCAACATTTTAAAAATTGGAATATTATAGCTCGACGAATGAATATAAACATTTGAGGGTGTCGGAGCAAGTGAGTGACAAGTCACATTTTTAACTTTTGAGATATTTCAATTTGAAAATTTCATCCAATACTCAAATCAAGATATATATACTAAAATTTTTTCGCCAATGTCTTAGTAACATTTGAGATATTCTGAGTAACAATAGGGCATTACTTTAATGATATTACTATTACGTTTTTTGTAAATTAGCTATCTTCATTGGGGGCATGAACATCTGGGGCAAAAACGAAACATGTCATATAGGCTGCCACCAAGTTACATTAGAAACAAATTATATGTAGGATATTATAATTTACAATATTAAGCAACATATTACAGTGTTAGATTTATTTCACCAAAAATGTGGCTTGGTACTTTCTTGCCCCGACCCCCCCCCCTCCCCATTTAAACGAGTAAGAAAAAATTATATGCTTTTATATATACTTGTAATTAACTAGACGAAAGTGTATAGTAAATATGATAAAAATTGGCAGTCGTGTTCTAATGGACTTCTCTTCGAAATCTAAAACATATGAAGTATGAGCGATACAATTGCAACAGGTTTTTGGTAGTCATCCAAAAGTACATAACACTTCTGATGACGACATAAACGTCCTGTTGAAAGAAATGAGTATTTGTCACTAATTCACCCTCTTTCAAGTTATTTACAATAATGAAGCTTAAGAATTCTTGTAAAAGTTCCTGAAGAGATTATTCTCCATTTTCACCACATCATGACTAAATAGGCACAGGTATTATGTACGCAGAGAGCTAGTTAACTTCGTATATAGATTTCACTACTCTTTGTATTTGAATTTTGTAAATATCTTGAAATTCACGACAGAAGACTTACTTAATATTATTAAACAATTTCCTGGAAAAACATTGATAAGAAATAGTTGTTTAGTGATAAAACTGAAATTAAAAATGACAAAATGTCCCGAAGATGAAAAAAAAATATTTTGTTCATTAAGGTTTTATAAAAACAAGTTTAAGGTGGTTCTCAAATGATCTTCTGAACAACGAGAAAGTTGGACACAATTTCTGACTCATTTTTAAACGCAAAGACATAAAGTTGGCAGGCCGGGCTATTGAAGCGATTTGGAATCGAAATGAGTTTTCCATTTTTTGATAAATAAATTATTTATCGAGGGATAGGCGATTTGTGTCACGTGACACGTTTTTCTGTTTTCTAGCGCTGAAACATCGGGAATTCGGCTCAAAACGTCGACTTTGACAGTTTTTTCTGAAAGATATTCTGCCTTTACCAAAAAATTAAAAACGTGTTTCGATTCCAAAGTTTGTCAATAACAGCACCTGCCAATTTCATGCGTTTGTGAACAAATGTGTCTGAGAAGTAGCCCCTTAGGATTTGAGATCATCCTTAAGCAAATTGGGCAGCAGCATATTATGAAAAAAAAAAGTTTTTTGAAAACTAATGAGCAATGATTCTCTAGTTTCGAGAATGTGAAAATTTGGAAAAATGAAGGATCATCAAAACAGGACGGAAACCAAAGTATGTAATGCTGCACCAAATATAGCATAAAAATGAGGTGCTATATATAGGAAGACCGATGTAAGGGGTCTTGTACCTTTTAACCCTTTGAAGGGAGGTGGGATATAATATATCCCACCCAATAATATATGTTCCCAAATGCCACAATGACACCGGAATTTTGGAATAAAATTTTGCTTTCATAATATACGTGAAGAAAAGCTTTTAATCATTTTGAAATAAATCTTTTGTTAAATTCCGGTGTGATTCACTGATTTCAACATTTCAGATGCATAAGTACTCTGCCCCTGAGAGGGTTAAACTCGTCGTGAAACAATAACAAACATTTAAAGTTTAAATTAGTGTATCTTCAAAAACTTTGACTATTGATTAGCAGATTGGGCGTTTTAATATATTAACTTTAGAAACTGAATAGTCTTTTACATAATTTGTGTTGGAAATTAAAATAGCACTTCACTCCGTAAATCATTGCGCGCATGATATCTTAAGAACGTATGTATGGATTGTTAAGAAATTTTATGTAAAATAATACAAATTAAAACAAGAACAGTCAATTAAAATAGATTTTGATAAAGCTAAAATAATTAAACCCACATCCTCCTTTCATCAAGCAATAATAAATGAATCCATAGACATTTTAACCAGAAAAGATGAGACATGTATTGATTCGGTATCTTACAACATCCCTAAATTGTGGTATAAACTTTTACGGATTGTTCAAGACTGAATAAGATTGGCACATCCCTCCCAATGCTTCCCACTCCTAGTGACCTGTTTAGTTTTAGACTATTTGTTTTCTGTATGTGCGTGTTAGTTTTATAACCCTGATGACGAGATAAGGTTGCTCGAAAGCGCTAGGTTTTTTCATTGTGAAATACAGTTATGTATGTTTGAAAAACACCTTAAGTAAAGTTTTATTAAATGATGCATATGTGTTGTTTTAAATAATAAATTTTATGTATATAACATGAAAATGATCTACTCTTAGGTTGAAATTATTCCATTAACCATGTAATAAAATATTTGTATATAAAAAAAGAAATAAAAATTTTACATTTTTAATGAATTGCGTTTGAAAGGTACAAGACCCCTTAAGGGAATTTAATTAATAACGCACAAAAATAGAGATACAGAAGCATTGAAATTTGGTTTTTAAATATGATAGTTTTTTAATCCATTTTTCACCTATTATGCAAATTATCAATACAGAAATGCAGAATTGTGAGAGATAAAAGAAAAAGTTCCGAAATATTTTAGAGAAAACACCCTACTTTTGGTGGATATACTAAAAGTTAGAGACGAGAACACAAATGACTGAGATTTATCAAGTAGAATTTTCGATGATCCAGTCATCTCATCTCGTATTATGGGGATTGAAATTAATCTTATAAAGATGCCCCAAGTCAAGTTAGAAACAACTTAAGTGGATCTAAAATTGATATTGAAATATTCCAAGATTATGCAATTAATACAGCGAGATTACACGAGGACGTGAATAATTAGAATAATTGACACCTTATGTCTCCAACCATACATAACATTTATTTCATGGTTTAATTGTATTATCGCATGTGATATTACTTATTTGAAAACTGTCACAAGTTGTTGAATAATTAAAAAATAAGCATTTCAGCAAGTATAAGGAATTTATTTTCAACTTCTGTTAACTGCAGATTCATTTTTAAGTCGTAATAGATGTCAACAAATTAAGAAAAATAAGCACTTTTCAGACGGTACGTTGGAATTAGTGATCGAAAGTGCACAACATTCTCAGAACACTGGAGATAAAAAAAAGTGATAAAAGAATGAGACTATGAAATAAATACTTGGTGATAAAGAGTGAATGCAGGAGCTGTTTAAACTTATACATCAGTTTATTATTCTTACTCAATATATATTTAGTGTAATATAAATTGAATTTAGTTGTCGCATCGATTTCGACTTAGTTTTTATTTTAAAATATGATTTCTTTGCTATATTTAATCGTATATTTGTATTTTTTGAAAAAAATTATTAGATATAGTCCTAAAAAAAAAAAGTACGTTTTTTTCATATATATTAAGAGTCCTATATGCGTAGGTTTAACGTCTAAACATATCACAATTTCTATTTTTACGCCGTCAGGGAAAATATGTTCTTTCAAATGCAATTTGTTTGAAAACTACATCCCTATTTACTGATATTTATGGCTTTAAAAATAATTTTCAAGCATGATTTAAAAGCAAAAATATACCTTTATCGCGTGCGACCCGATTACAAAAGATTAACACCTTTGCACTTAAAACATTATAAATAGTTTAGCATTCATCTCCAACTAATATTTCAGAACGAAATCAAAACTTTAGAAAAAAATAAATGTAATAATATAAATAGAAAACAAATTTAACAGCCACTGAAATTATCAGAATTAAAAAGGCTGCTGTAAATAGCGAAATCTTTGGTCGTTTCTTCGGCTATTAACTCCTCACATGCGGATATTGCGAAAGTATCGTTTTTAATAAACTTCAAAACTTTTTAAAAATACATTATTGATATATTCAAAACTCAAGCGCAAGAAAACAAAAAAAAATATTTTCGCCTATGTTCTGTAACCCGGGAAGCCAGTGTTGAATCGCTTAATATATTTTAACTTGCTTTTCGTTTCATTGGTTTTAGATGCAACTACTCAGATAGACCACGGAATGCCACACGCGGCGCAATGTCCACATAAAGCGAGTTCCAAAGGCACATTTTTAGATAACAACAAAGGATTTTTTTTTTTAACTGGAAACCTACACATATCTATCCCGTTCTTAGGCTTCAAAACAACTTCATAAAATAGGTTTGTTTTTCAGCCGAAAAATTCCCATAATCCTTTAAAGAATCAGTTTTTAACAATACGTATTTTCAAATTACATAAAAGTTTATTGTATTCAAGGGCCAAAAGAACTTATTTTTGCATTCATGGACCAGAAGAACTATTTTTTATTAGCTCACAGGCTATCAAAGCCTGAGAGCTAATGCTCCCGTAGGTTCTGTAGGTACGATGTGTGATAGATGTATCTATGATATATATATATGATATGTATGATATAGTATGATGTATGATAGATGTATGTATGTACGTAACGCGATAACTCTTGATAGAAACATCCGATTTGCTTCAAATTTTGTATATAGGTTCATTCTCATAAGGCGCTTCTCTGATCAGTTTTGGGTGTTCATTGGATAAGTATAAAGGGGGAACGGAGAGGCAAATCCCCCCCCCCCCCCTAAATATAGATAAATGGGTTTTTTATGCAGACTTACCAGATTTCTTTCAAATTTTGTACATAGGTTCATTGTGATAAGGCGCTTCCCTGAATAGTTCTGGGGGTTCATTGGTGAAGTATAAAGTTGGGAACGGCGCTAATACGCCTTAATTTAGATAAATAGGTTTTTTTATGCAGAATTATTCGATTTGCTTCAAATTTTGCATATATGTTCATTGTGATAAGGTGCTTCTCTGATTAGTTTCGGGGGTTCATTGACTAAGTATAAAGGGGGAACAGGGGCTAATCCCCTCCCTTAATTTATTGTCAATTTCTTTATTTTTAGACGGACATTATTTTTAGAAATAAGAGTATAATATACAATTAGTGTGAATAGCCTGTGAGCTCAATGCCATCAGTTTAACTGGGCACTTTTCTTTTTATTTCAACTCAGTTGAAATATTATGTGTAATTTAATAGGTCGTAATAATTTAATATTTATCTTCGATCATCTATTCAATAACAAGTTTTAAACCACAGTATTGTGAAATATTCAGCAGCGGATATAAACATATATTGAATCTCATTCTGCAGCTATGTGTAATGTATTCTGATCACGAAAACATCCTAATGTTACATATGGCTTTCTTATTTATGTTATTCCTTTAACTTTTCGGTTCGCAAGCAAGCTATAAAGTAAAGCTACAACCTAAGAAATTCCTGGAACAATTTCATTCAACGAGATATACAATTAAAACACTGACAAATAGTGGGTATTACAAAATAATTTATATATTTGTTTGTATGAGAAATGGAGCAATGGATATAAGCGTCTACATATTGAAGATAAAAAAATTCACGCTAATTTTGGCGGCTTAATAGAATAATTCAGCAGCATTTTTCAAAAATAATTTTTTTAATACCTCATAGATTTACACGTAATTTCCAAATCTCCGTTTTTTTTCAAATCAAAAAAACATATTTAAATCAGGAACTTTATTTAATGGATGAAAATATGTAATTATTACATAGAAGGAAGGTAACGTTCCATTAAAACATTCTTCTGGTTTAAAGTAAGGATACTATAGTTTTAAAAGAAACCCGGAAGGTTTCAGCTATGTATTCACCACACAAACACACGTATATCATTGGGATATTTTTTACACGCACACAGAAAAAAAAAATTCCTTCCCAAAATTAAACCGTCAAAACGCTACAAAGTGATTTCCAAATTTAGAAAACTAGTATTTTTCTCTCAGAATAACATGAAAATGATTGCCGAATTAGTTTATAATAATAATTATGTTATTGTCAAAATTTTAAATTGCAAAATAAAACTTAAAACAATAACCAAATTGTTGAACCAGAACATTTCTGGTATCTTTTAAAGATATTTTCAAATTACAGCTCTATTTGTTTAAAATTTATTAAGAATTTTTTGTTTATAAATTTCTAATTAATAAATTAGTGACAGTAGAAATTAAACCATGTATCAATAATTAAAATATAACGCGCGTAAATTAGACCTTTTCACTTTCCATTATAAAAATTGCCCTAACGCGTTATTTTGAAATACCGCGGTCTTTAACTCACTTGTATTGAAAACAGTGGTTATTAATCTCCTTAAATAATCTAATAATCCACTATTTCTTATAAGAATGTGTCACATTTTAGAATAGAGAATATTTACTTAAAAAAAATCGCTTTTCTGGATATGATAATATTTGCTAAACTTTCTTTGAGAAAACATTGTTTGCTTTAAAAGTTGTAGGTTCAAAAACTTCTGAAAAATGTTGAATGTTCGCCATGAAATCACAAAAGACAAACTGTTACTTATTAAATTGAAATTTTAAATAGGAACACGTTCAAACTTATGAAACAAAGCTTTATTGAAATACAAAAATATTACGTCCTGAATTGTATCAATAAACAATACTAAAATATGAAAACTAAATATTTATTCAAACATATATTGACGCAGAACGAATAACGCTGTTATTTCTTTTCCTTCATAAGTTTTGAATAGGAAAAACATGAAGTGATCATAGAGAAACATTCATTCTTATAAAAAACAACTTTTCTCTTGTGTTCAATGTGATACATACATTAGAGTGTTTACACTTTTCTTCTAGTTTTCTTTTTAGTCTTCTTTCCTCTTAGAGTATAAATTGTTCAAAAAAGCTTTCCACGCCACATGGGGAAATAATGCAACTTAAAGTTTTTTTTATATCTTTAAGGCATTGAAATGAAAGCATTTTCTTTTCATACAAAATAAATCTTAATATTTTAACTGAGTAAACACAGTTATGTTTCCTTTTATTGTTCTTTTTTTAAAAGCTGCAAAATACATTCACACCCAAAATTTAAAAGACAACACGAAAAGGAAAAAAATAGTTTGAATTCATTGAAGCTTTCATAGCATATGTATTTCAAAGACAAATGTTTTAAGTATCTCAATGAAGAAGAAAAGTGTGTATAAATAATAAACATGCGTAAGAAGTACATATCAACAATAAGTGAGTAAGTGTGATCGAAGATCGCACAAAGGGTTTCGTTTAATATTCCTTTCAAAATTCTTTATCCTTTCTTTAATAAATCCAAATAAATTTCATTTTCAAAAAGTCATGTTTTTCATAAAGTAAAAATTTACCGGTCTATTTGTCACATTTTTTCGAATATCTGAACCGGGCCAATAATATCTGTCATGTGGACTAAATGCGATGTTAAAAAAATCAATTTCAAAATCAAACATGTTGTAGAGAGACCTTCAAAATGTTAAAATATGCCAATATTTCCATAATACGTTTGATACGTTCCTCAAAAACATATAACATTATATAATCACTTGCTGACATATCTACTTTCTTTCCCTGTTACTCATATTGATACTCTCATTAGTCTCAAATATTTTAAAAAGTCCGTTAAACTTCCAATAGGACGTCAGATTAATTTTCTTTTTAATTCTCTAATGACGTCATATTAACCTGCTTTCTGTACTTACACTCACTCATACTCTTTGTATTATTGAGAAATGTTTAAAAATTTCCATTTTATTACCAATAGGACGTCATATTAATCTTTTTTTCAATTAGAGAAACTTTGTATTTCATTTTCATTTTTCACGCGTAAATCTTTCAATATAAAATTATTTATTGTGGATTTTTAATTGTTGGCAACTGTTATAACAAAAAATGTTTAAATTTAATAAGAAAGGGCTGTTAGATTCTTGGTTTTTTATCTCTATATATTAAAAAATACGATTGTTTTTTTAATTTTATGATTTTCAGCTTCTTAATAGATTTTCACACCTTGATCATAAATGGTACACAAAATTTCATGTCTGTAAGTTATACAGTTTCTGAATACCGGCTATGTAACGGACAGACAGAGAAGCGGGACGAATAGGGTTTCGTGAGATGAACGAAACCCTAAAAATTACTGAACTGTTTTTATATAAAAAAATATTGGAATAATTAAAGTCTATTAATAGACTTAACCTGAAAAACCAAAGTTTCTGTTTAAGATTGATTGTTTCATTGTCACTATATTTACTGTAATTTACACTCTCTGAAAATTGAAAAATATATGTACTTTTACGGTTTTTTGTATCTAAATTAAAAATATAAAATACAATTATATCGCTGCCATTGACGTTTAAAAATTAGGTCAAGTATTATTATGTATGTGGTCCCTTATTAAAAAATAAACCATATGCGCTTATCATGTATAATCTACCAATTAAAAAGGTATTTATTGATTCAATGAAAATTTAAGTAGTAGCTGTATAAGGATATCTGAACAAACATTTTCTTAATCATAAATGGTTTTGCAGAAAAATCCTTGATAGAAATTAGCCGTCATCTAGATACGCTTGACTAATTTGAAAAATACAAACTTGATTATCATTCGACTAAGATGCATTTAGTTAATTTGACTAAAAGTGTATTTCACCTAATGCAATCGGGGCTAATAAGGTTTATTGACTTTGCTATCACTAGTTTAAGAGTTAAGAGAAAGGCATTATATGAGTATGCGTTTAGATAAGTATTAAAATTTCCAAATTATCATTTTAATTGGACTGTTTTTAGTCATTTCTTAAAATCATTAATTTTACAGATCGACCAACTAGTGCGTATCTTTTGCAGGTATTCTTTCGACGACAGTTATCACTTTAACATGTCCACCACATACACACGATGTTGCTTAGAACCTTCCGTTCAATTAGATCAAGATTGACCAACCCGCAGCCCACATATAGTCCAGTCTTCTAATGAATGAGGCCCAACAGAGAATCAAAAGTTTTCTTAAAATTCCAAGATGTTAACCACTTCGCGACGAGCGTTAAATATATGTCTTTTAATGCTTAGCCACCCCTTTTTACAAACGGTAAATATTATGTTATTTAATCATTGAAGTTCTGTGACTTAAGAAAGCGAAAATTTCGTTTCCAAGATACTAGTTCCCCAATTCAAGATGTTTGAGCACTATATATGGCGCGTATACGTGCCGCTCGTCGCGAAAGAGTTAATGCAAATTTTGTTTTTAACTTGTAGTTTCTATAATACATTTATTGAAAATATTTCTTCAGAGAGATGGTAAGGATATAACAAGAACGAAAAATCATGCGTCAAGCATAGATTATGTAACACTTTCCAACGCTTCCAAAATAATTTTACGAATCATACTCTTTAATAAGCTAAAAGATAACATCTAAGTAATCCGAATACTTTTATTCAGCCCTGTATAGGATCTATAGATTTGTATATATACTACATAGGATGCTAAATTTTAGTTCAGTTAGGAAACACGTAGCACAGTTTAAAATTCTCCGTCTGGAGTATTTTTCGGGAACACATTTCCGTCTAATAATACGGAAATGTGTTCCCGAACTTTTGTGCTTCCCTGTATAGGATCTACAGAATTTATACACACCACGTAATATACAAAAAGCGATTTAAAATTAAAATCGCATTCAGTAACTTAAAACGCACTTGCAGGAATTATTGTTAACATACAGTAGAGAATTATTTTGTGTGTCCCTGTAAATGAACGATGACTGCTATACACACAATATTCTGTAGTAAGTCTCTTGTAATGAACCTTATATAAATTTCAATGCGTTTAAAATAGTGAAACATTATTTAAATAAACCGCAGACGATTTTTCTCCATAGACGTAATGTAACGGAATTCTTTTGACTATCCCTGTAAAGTAAGTATAAGTGCTATGCACACCCTATTCCATATTAAGCTTCTACTAATGCACCTTAGTGATATATATAAATTTCAATGCGTTTAAAATAGTGAAACATTATTTAAGTAAACCGCAAATGATTTTTCCCCATAGACCGCAATGTAACGGAATTCTTTTGAGTGTCCCTGTAAAAAAACTATAAGTGATACACACTTCCGTTGAAATAGGGAACATGCTATAGATAACGAATATAACATATAAAAATTGCAGGGCAATCCGAGCATATTTACGGGAGTTAGAGCACGGACAGACGGCCAGACGGCAGACGGCCAGACAAACCGAAGTCATAAACACTTTTCAACTAGGTTGGAAAGTGTTAAAAAGCTACTACTTTGTCAAATCAGTTCAGGTATAATAGAGAAGAGTTGTAGCAGTCTGGTAGTGCAGAACAAGATATTTGAAGCTCGTGAGCTGAGAACATACAAACTACCTCTTAGTGAAGTACTGAAAATTGAGTAACTTACACTTACAAGTAAATGTACCATAGTCTGTGGCGGCTAATTTCGATTTTTATAGCTCATTCGATTCATCTCATTGAGCTTAGTAAGTTTATACCTCGCATATCGGCTATTGAGTTTTTATAATGACAGGGGGCTGGGTCAAAGTTCAAAAGTTCGTTGCCTTCAAAGAAATAAGTCCGATTTAGGTTTACTAATTGTTTTTACAGTGCTATACATTGCCAATAACTACTATAAGGTTATATATTATTGCTGTTATAAGAATTTGTAATTTCAGATAAAATATTTGTATGCTACTTGACAGGCAGGTTTTCGCAAGGTAACTCCAGAAACAAAGCAGAGCTGTTTTGAATGCGTTGTCAAGTCAGCTGAAGAAGCCTTTGCTCGTTGTGCGGACTGTGAGAAATATTTTTGTTTTACTCACTTCTTCGGAATGATCAATGTGTCCAAAATTTATTATCATCGATGCATGTCAGTGTAAGGACCATAAATAAATTTAAAGCTTACTTATTTCTCTGAAGGCAACGGGTTTTCAATGAAAGAAATTTTAAACTTTGACCTGACCCCCTGTCATTATAAAAACTCAATAGCCGATGTGCGAGGTAGCAAATTACTTAGCTCGATGAGACGAACCGAATGAGTTATAAAAATCGAAATTCGCCGCCACAGACTATAGTACATTTACTTGTTAGATACTTTACAATGCATTTCTGGACATTTATTAAGGACGCTCATTTTCCATTCGAAGAAGTTATGCAAATGTTTTGCATGCTTAAGTTTAATCGATACAATTACACAATATTTTATGACTATTCCTAATGTTCTGGCTCATATATATATATGTTAATAAAAGGAAGTGTATTTGTGCGTGCGTGCTTGTCTGTTGGCAGTGGCCAGTAAAAATCTATCTACACGCTCTATAGTACGTAGAGGTCCTAAAATGTGGTTCCGGGTAAAACGACACAAACCCCAATGCATCTAACACTCAGATTTTTTATTTATTAGATGTTTTTTATTTTATACTGAAGACGTAATTTCGCGTATGTTTTCGAATTTCCAAGTTCGGCGACTATTAATATAAAAACAATTATATAAAAAGTCATAAAATAATACAAATTCAATGTTTTTGTCTAGTATAGTAAATTTTGTCCTCTATTCAATGAAGTTTGTGCGGAATTCGCACAGCGATTTTTTAGTTTTTCGCAATTGTTTAAAGTCAGTTTTCTGTGGAAAATGAGGACTGTTTTTTATTAAATGATTTCTATTTGAAATGTTACCCTTCCAATCTTATATTTTTTATCCCTGTATGAAGAAAACATTCGGTAATGGGTTTATTTTTTTTTATGTTGATGTTTTGATTTTTGCAATATTGAAATAAAACAAAACACGATGGATTTCTTCGAGAATGTTACGAAAAACCAAGGTTGTCTCTCTGCGTAAGATAATGGGGTTCCCACCAATAGGTTAGTTTCTATGTTATATTTAAAGTAATTTTAGGTGTATTTAAGGTAATCCTGGCATCTGCTAGTGTTTAATAATTTTATAAGCATTACTACACTATATTGCTAAGGTGACCCGGTCACTTGCGATTTTAGACGTTTTGTTAACTAGCTAGAAAAATACATGAGGAATTAAAATGAAACTGCAGGTGTGTAAACAGTATAGTATACGTTATATATTTCCGTGAAGATTTTTTCCCGATACCCCATAGGGGACTGTCAACAAATTGAAAAAGAACGAATATATCTTGGATTACCCTGTAAAAACTAATGTAGCAAAAGTGTTCAAACTCGAGATTATTAATAAGTGGCTTATTGTAATATATTGTGTTCATTTTTATGAAGATAGCATGTATACTCGAAGAAAAATTAAGGTTTTTATAAAAACAGTCCCACATTTCGCCAAGTTTTTTCTTATAATTCGCAGAGTTCTTAATATAAAAGTTTTTTTGAGAAAATGTCAAACAACATTGTACATAATACTCTGCAATAGGAATTAAAAAATAATAAAAATTGGATGAAAAATTAGCAGGTTTACTAAAAAATGTTTCACTGCGCATGCGCGAATGCAATCAAAATATAATGTGCATAATTGTATTAGCTAAGTATATAGAGCAACTTTTGTGAAAGTCTCAAAATCATAGCTTGAAAATTCTGAAAATTATCGTCGATAGAATAAGCTCGAAATCCGTTGTTTCCAAAATTAAGCAAAAAGATGAGGGGCTGTATCCAAATATAGTAGTACGTGAAATATTGTGCACGCTATCTTGGCACAAATCAACAGATATTTGATACAACCGCTCATCTTTTTTCTTCTTTTTGGGAACAACAGATTTCGAGCTTATTCTATCAACGATAATTTTCTGAATTTTAAAGCTATGAATTTGAGACTTTCACAAAAGTTTCTCTATATACTTAGCTAATACATTATGCTAATTATATTTTGATTGCATTCGCGCATGCGCAATGAAACATTTTTTAGTAAACCTGCTCATTTTTCATCCAATGTTTATTATTTTTTAATTCCGATTGCAGCGTATTACGTACAATGTTGTTTGACATATTTTCTCAAAATAACTTTTTTTATATTAAGAACTCTATAAATTATAAGCAAAAAACTTGGTGAAAGTTGGGACTGTTTTTATAAAAACCTTAATTTCTCTTCGAGTATACCTGCTATCCTTATAAAAATGAACACAGTATATTAAAATAAGCCACTTATTAATAATTTCGAATTTGAACGCTTTTTCTACATTAGTTTTACAGGGTAATCCAAAAGATATTCCTTCTTTTTCAATTTGTTGACAGTCCCCTATGGGGTTTCGGGAAAAAAATCTTCGCGGAAATACCGGGTGATCCAAAAGTCAGGACGAACTTTAAAAATGAATAATTCGAAAACGAATCAAGATACAAAGATACGGTTTGCACCAAACGGATGGAAAAGAAACCGGGTTTTGTGTGGCAACGAAATAAAAAATAGTTCTGTTGGCGACCATCAGATGGCGCTGTCGGATTTCTGATGTAGGATTATGCAAAGCAACAAACGATATAAAAATGAGCAACTGCAGCAGATAATGGTACTCGAAGCTTGTATGAATCGAAATGCTGTCCATAGTTGAGAAAGCCCTCTTAGTTAAACTGTATTATAAGAATTCGGAAAGCGCCATTGCGGCATTGCGAGCATATCACTACATGAAGTGTATGCGAGATAGAAAAGGACCAATAATGTCTTCTGCATTGAATAAAATGTAGAGACGGTGCAATCCATGTCCGCGGTTGTTGCACATGGGGAGTGCAGTGCTCGAGAAGTTTCGAGGCAGACAGGAGTGTCTGGAGAGCACTGCGAATAACTTTGCAACAGTATCCCTACAAGTTGCAATATAACCAATAACTGAAACCTCCTGACTTCGACTCTCGCCGAGATTTTGCGAATTTGGTATTCAATAAGACGGAAGAGCAGAACGACTGGCTTCACACTGTGCTTTGGACAAATGAAGCGCATTTCACTCTCTCTGGCGCTGTTCACGCCCACAACTGTCGAGGGTGGACCACAGAAAATCAATATGCATTTATTGAGGTACCCTTGCAACCAGACTGTCAACCAGACTGCACCAGACTGTCACCTAAAGTGACAGTCTGGTGTGGCTTCACTGCTGATTTCATAATTTGTCTATTTTTTTTCGAGTAAGTCACACAGACGGGTTTCAAATCAGTTTCTGTCACTGGTCTCACAGCTGTACTTCTGAATGATGGACAGCACATTGAACATTTACTGTAGTACTAATTAAATGTACTTAAGACTTGTAAGTTGTCAACATTTTTTCATTTGTAAAATATCTTTTAGTGCAATAAAATACTATAGCGCCATCTGTTTGTCGCCAATAGAGCTATTTTTTTTTTCGTTGCCACACAAAACCCGGTTTCTTTTCTATCCGTTTGGTGCAAACGGTATCTTTGTATCTTGATTCGTTTTCGAATTATCCATTTTTAAAGTTCGTCCTGACTTTTGGATCACCCGGTATATAACCTATAATATATTGTTTACACACTTGCAGTTTCAGGTTAATTCCTCATGTATTTTTCTAGATAGTTAACAAAACGTCTAAAATCGCAGGTGACCGGTCATCTTTGGCAATATAGTGTGTATTAGAAATAAAGTCAAAGATTGCAAGGCACTTTTGCTTAACATATATCGTTAATATAATTGCGGTATATGTGTGGCTCGAGACAAATGTTTCCTAAGAAATACGGTTTGAACAAGTTAAAAATGTTGGACGCTTCTGATTTAGAAGTTAGAATAAATCAATATAGCTTTTAAGACTTTAAATACCGTCATATGATGCAAGATATGTTATGTTACGCGTCGATGTGTATAGTATTAAGATTTGTGACTGGAAGAGATACAAATGAACTAAATATTGATGCCTGTTTCTATACTGCGCAACAGTGTCGGTAGCACAATCGAAGACCTGCCATTTCCCCGACATTCATTTATTGAATTCGTTTACTTAGCATAACAAATGTATTTAGTTAGAATTTTAGAAATAAGTTACCATGAATAATACGTTTTACCATCTCATACTCATTACTTGTACTATTATTATGTAGTCGAACTGATTTGGATAATGGATATCATTTAATTGGTTTTATTATGATTTTGAAGTAAAAATATCGCTATAATAAAAGTGTCTTTTTTAAAACTATGTCACAGATTATTATTAAATAAAGAATTTTATGAGTAAGGTATTTTATTTTTTATTTGACTAGGTAACTAAGTATTCGTACCTGTCTTTTCAAAGTACTATATTCCAATAAAATTTCATTGAAAATTTAAATTTTGCATTAACTATTTTTTAAGCTTTTTGCAAAATTCTTACGCTAATATGAAGACCGGTGTCACTCTTAAATTGAAAAATTGTCAGAAAAGAAAATTTAAAAAACTAACACTAGATAGAAAATTATAATATACTTCTTGTTTACTCGCTGTCTCACATTCTTTATACCAAAATATATATATGACAATTAACTGTATGGATAAAATGCTATATCTGACGCAAATTGTGTTTTCGTGAAGCAGATCAAAGACGTATCGAATTTGATTTATATTTGATCGAATTTTGTTATTCATGCAAAATATATTTTTACACACTTAGTTTATTTTTATACACTAGCAATAATTATGTTTGCCATCTGAACAGGTCTATTTAATCGACTATAATGTCTCAAAAAAATACCTAAAACCAGGAATGTTAACAAAAATAATAAGATTGTTTCATGCAATGTATTATGAATTTTTTTTCTTAATGAATTTTAGAGTTAACTTCTTTATTTTCAAAACCTCCAATTTCATTCCTCTACTAAAATCAACAAAACTATTTATAAAATATCCAGTAACAAAACAATATTGTGTTAATAGTTCTTGTATTGGTTAATATTGTCTGTATCTTGGCCAATTTTGGCAATATTGGAATGAAATATTGCCTCAACATTAGGGTGTTTGTAATTCCTTAAAAACATTGTTTCTTAGTTATACACATATATTTCGACTTGTGTATTCAATCTCTTCGTTTATCAGTCATAAAATATCACGAATAAGAGTAAGAATTGTTTCACCATTTCAATGTCAATATTTAAAATGTGAAACTAAAATTTGTTTCACAACGGACTTTTTATTTTTTATTCGAAACTACTTTAACACTTTATTTTCACATGTTCTCATATACTTTAAGATTAATTAATATTTATTTATTTAAATTTTCTAACGTTTCTTAAACTGTGATTGTCGTCATATATGTATGACATATATATATGTAAAACACAATTAAATTTTTCAAAGTAATGAAAGTTTTTTTTATCATCCAAGATGACAGATATTGCACTACAAATATATCAAATAAACAAATACTTTTAAATAAGAGTTTTCATGCTTCACTTTTGTGTGTTGATACTTGAATGTGTGTGGTCCAAATTGTGAGAAAGAAAAAGAAAATAAATTATAAACTTGTCTTTTTGTCAATATCAAAAGAAACGTGACTTGGAAGAAAAAAAAATCGTAATTTTGTGTTTCTGAGTTGTTTAATACTCTAAGGAATTTTGTATTTGCTTTTGTAAACACAAGTTTTCTCTGTGGAAAGTATTACGTTTAATAATAATTTCAAGTAATGCCAGTAGAGTATTCTTTGAGTAGCAAGCAAACAATGACGTCATAAGAACAAGTTCTTACATATAGAAATGTGCTTGAAATTTTTTTATTTTTACTATTGTTTTTACCCCTTCCCTTTTTTTCCTCCAATAATGCAAAAATGCTCTTTATGCAATATCGTTAATATTTGTAGATCATAAAAACTAAATTTTTCACAGTCAAAGAAAGACAACAACAAAATCAAAATGAAGCACTATATTTGCAAACTAACAACAACAACAACAAAATCAATAAAAAACAACGCGTAACTTAGGAATATAAAACCATTGAAATGAAGAAAAATATTAAATATTTCTTTATACGATGTTTCAGACTTATTTAAATTTTATAAATTTCCTTTTGAATACATTAACATTTTCGCTTTTTTCCCTTTTAAATCTTTTCAGTGCTCAATAAATATATCACGGATTTATAGGATTTAATACTTAATACGTGTCATGCTTGAAACAGCCTGGAAAATCAACTTTCGAACAAAATTTCCATATATATCTATTCTATGCAAAATTGTGAAAAAATGTATATCTCTGTGAATGATCTCTGTAAATTTATCAACCCTATTTATTATTTGCTGGATGGCAGTTGTAAATTGCAAACAAGCAATTATATCAGTATCGTTTAAGTGGATATCCCCTATGTTAGTTGTATATTTAGATGTAATTACAGTATAACTCCAATTATCCGAATCAATTGGAACCGGACCCCATTCGGATAATAAAAAAATCGGATAATTGGATTTTTTCCGAAAAAAATGTCTATTTTAATTAATTACTGTATGTACGTTGAAAATGGGAAAAAATAATATTTTTAAAGAAAAAGAGCTTTTAATTAATTAAATGAAAAGGCAACACTTTAACATGTTAAGCATAACTTACAAGTGCCATACTTACAAGTACAGTATGTACGTACCGTACTGTAAATGAAAGTCATGGTTTGCTGAAATCTCGGTCAAAGTAAGCTGTTTGACAGCCTTCATCCGTTTTCGGGCAGCCAAGTTGCGCATCTGCTTGACAGGGAGAAGTTGCATGTGGTCACAGCCGAGCTGACGCTCCATCCACTTCAACACAGTTTCAAGGCCGGCAAATGCTTCACTGGTTGATGGTCCCGTGTCTGCTTCAACTTCGACATTAAAGTCTTCGACATTAAGTTTTTCCTCTACACTTTCTTCTCTCACACTTTCAATAAGTTCATCATCATTTAGAATTTGAAACCCAGGGACAACACCTACTCTCCTATATCTTCAGCACTGACTTCTGAGCATCCAGGAATTTTCAAAAGAATTTTTCTGAATTCCTCAAGTGGCACGTCATCCTCATTTTCTCCTGTCTCTTTCCTTTACTTTTATTGATCTTCTTTTTCCTTTTTCTCCTTTTCCTTCGCTTTCCTTCCTTGTCTTTCAACTTGTTCCACGCACGTCTTAATGTGACTGCCTTAACCAAACACCCGCCACCATGTAAGCGCAATCTTTCAAATTCATTTTTTTGTGGTTAGTCAACGCAGCTTCTTCGTCTTCGCCCTCTACCAAAAGTTTCTTTAAAAGTTGCCTTCTATAATGGCGTTTTATGGTTTCGATAACAGACTGGTCCATTGGTTGCAATAAGCTCGTGACGTTTGGCGGTAAAAAGATTGTTTTAAACTGGCCATTCCCTCTTTCCAACAATTCTTCGGTCGGATGAGTTGGAGCATTATCAACAATCAAAACCTTTTTACTGTCTTCTTTTCCAAGACATTTTTGGTGCGTTTTCACTTCAGGGATGAAAATTTCGTCGTACCACTCTGTAAACAATGCGTCATCCAAGCCTTGGGTTGGTTTTTATAAAAGAGCGGAAGCTTTTTCACATTTTTAAATGCTCTTGGGATTTTGGACTTCCCTATGAACAGAAGGGGTATTTTATGGTTTCCCGTAGAGTTCACTGAGTTAAACACTGTAACACGGTCTTTACTTACTTTATGTCCTGGAGCACTACACTCCCTTTTAGATGCTAAAGTGGTTTTAGGTAGAGCTTTCCAAACAAGACCGGTATCATTGGAGTTGTACAAAAACTCAAGTTCGTAGGAGTCTGCTACATCTTTAAAATTTTCAGTAAAATCTTCTGCAGCATTGGAGTCTGCTGATAACTTCACCATTTAAATTTAATTCACGGACACCATGTCTGGACATCAAATTTCTTAGCTAGCCGTTACTTGCTTTAAAGGATGAACAACCAAGCTTTTGAGCCAAGATCTTAGCTTTTTCATAAAGAATCGGACCCGAAATTGGGTTTTCCATAGAACGTTGCTGCAAAAACCACTTGAAAACGGCATCTTCTAAATATTTACTTGTTGCTGCCTTCATTGATTTTCTTGAAGAACTTCCATCTTCGTTTTCAAGCACTGACACTAAGTTTAGAAGAGTAGGTTTGCTCCTTTTAATGCCTGAAATCGTTGATTGTCCAACACCGTATATCTCAGCCAACCGTTTACCTGTAACACCTTTATCTGATTGCTCTATAGTGTTTAGTTTATCCGCTAACGAGAGAACAACACGTTTTCTTTTAGAAGCCATGGTGAAAGACGAAATGCACTCACAAACAAAAAACGCACCGACGCGAAAGAGTATTTTGTTTTTTGTAATTATTAATATGCCATTTTTAAAAGAATTTGCATATCTAAAGGGTACAAATGAATGTAAGTGCCTTGAAGTGTCATATACAATACAGTAGACTATGCTCGTGATTGTACAATATTCGCTAAAGTAACTGTATACTTTCAGCGGGACACAATTTCAGGAACTATTTTTTAATGTACCAAAAGCAAAACAAAATATTGCAATGTTCTTATAATGTTGCAAAATGTTTCATAATCTATGAGTGTGACATTTTCCTTTTTTTAATATACATTAGGGCAGAAAGACTGTTGTTAAATTGTTTGAATCTCACCACTGGTTACACTGCCATAAGGAGGATAATTTTAACAAACCTTCGTGAATTGCAATATCAGATTGGGTATCTTCCTATAATACTAGCTTGTAAAATAGTCATAAAGATGAATTCAACATAAATTCTTATTGAGTGCGTAAGGAGAGGATATGGTAATTCAGAAAATTAATCTCAGTCCACTTGTAGCTCTACCTAAACTACTAATAAGTAATCATAGTGAAGTGAATCGACTCGAAATGAATAAAAAAGTGTTGTAACAATTGAACGCCATGTGCTTTCTGAGATTTGATATATAAAGCCTAAAATGAATTTCTAGTCCACCATTTTTTTAAATAGACTAGGGGGCTCTGCCCCCTGCTCGCTGCGCTCACCAACCCCCGTTCTGATTTCACAGCCTCTTAAAACCTGTATCCCGATTTAAAAAGATTATGATGATGATATCACGAACGGCGACTACCTTCTGTAATCAGGTTATAATGCTTTTTCATTTAACTGGTTATAATTCTTTTTCATTTAATTCATCTTTTTTATTTTTAATATTCATGTGTAAACACGATTTTTATGACGTAATTTTCTTTATTTCCTGCTTTCAACACGTGATCATTTAATTATTATTTTAAACTTTCATTATTGTTTTTAATAGTCTCGCGCAAATACATTTTTTATTTGAGATAAAACATAATCCTTTGCGCTTATTTAGAAATTGGCAACAATATCAAAAAGTGACTATTTCAATAAAAGATTTTTTACTCGATTTTTAAGGATTTTGAGTTTTTATTGTCCGACTGTGATAATTTTTTTAATTTCTGAAAGCTTGTTATATTTCGCATCTGGTGGTATGATTTTCGAATCCGTAGGATATCTAACAAAAAAGTAATATCTCCTCAAAAACGCGATGAGAATAACCCGGAATATCTACGCAGAATTTGACTGGTCCATTTCTTTTAGCTCAGTTCCAGATTACTTTTTTTTAATATAGAAGGATGTTTTTTCAATGTGGCGATAATTTTTAATTTGTGATTTCAAATGTGATTTAATGACCTAGAATTTCTTTTAATCTATTTTTATTGTTATGATTTACATACATTATATTTAACTAATAAACCTTAACCGAGAATATTTTAAATCCCCTATTTGTTTCTAATCTCGATTTCAACGAAAACTGAAAAATAAACTTTAATGTCATAGAATCTTCATATAATTTGTATGTAAATCCAAAAAAGGAAAAAAAACAACAAAATAAAATTAATTTCATCTTACGAAGTAAATAAAAACGAAATTAATTTGTTAATTACTAAAGGATTTATTAAGCTGATAGAATTCATTTTAATTGCATAGAAAAACTTCTATATTCAAGAAGGAAAAAATTATATTCAATAGTGCAGTGAAATAGTGGAATGTAAAATATGCAAATTATCTTGAGTTTTTTCAAAAAAAAAAAAAATGTAGATTAATGCACCGTATGAATGAAACATATATGAAGATGCACAATTACAATTGACATAAACTTATTTGTAAAAATACTTACATACACTTCCTTGTAAAAGAATAATCCGAGTTCCCGGGGTGGCCATCTTCTGCGATCCTCTGCATAATCTTCCGGAGCATCGATTAAACCAACAAAAAGTACGATGTCTTAATAAAACCTTTTGTCTTTAACCATCAGTAAAAATGTAATTTAAGATATCTCACTTTGACATCATGTCCACTGCTCCAGGCAAGCTCGCAGTTTCATCTAAGTGCCATGTGTGATTCTATTTTGTGCCAGTTCTGTGTTTCCCACAATTTTTTAACGCGATCTAATTTAATGTTAAAATAACTAAACATTTTTTAACGTCTGATGAATAAAAATCTTCGAATAAAATATCACATTTAATCAGACATAAAAGTTCATAAAATACACCTAAAACATTAAAAATACTACACACGTTTCAGGCTATAATTTATCCCCGCATCAGTGCAACTACATACGTTGACCGGAGAATTTTCAACCATGTTTACAGTTATTAAAGTTAACCAGTTAAAACTTGAAAAATTTTGACGAACTTCCATTAGAACAAGATCGTGTACTCAGGTGGAACAGCACAAGATTCATTAATTGGCGAAGTCTGTTTACGAGTGAACCAACCCTCAAGAAATACTCTACTCTTAACGTTATTACAGTTGGATCTGATTACTGCGGTACTTTTAAAATCTGGAATATGGTCAGTATCAGGGCTAAACGAGAAGCAAGGCAACACTAGATACCAGGCTTGCTCATTCATTCTCATAACGTCACAAATAGTGACTGGCCGCGATCAGCGATTGGTGCAAAGCGACGCTCCCATCGTTTTGTGCCAATCACTGTATGTCTTTCGTCGTGGTCAGCCACCTCGAGGCTAACGAGAAAGACAGGCTACCGCGGTGCATTCCACTTATCTTTTTTTACAGACCGTTAAAGTGGCGTAATGCTCTTTTCGTACACCTGCATTGGTACATTCGAGCATCACGTGACTCCGGCGGTCTGTAAAAAAAGATTGGTGTAAAGCACCGCGGTAGGCTTTCTTTTTCGTTAGCCTCGCAGCCACCTTTTGTGACGTCATGTTAATGAATGACGAGGCTAACGAAAAAGACAGGCTATCGCGGTGCATTCCACTTATCTTTTTTTACAGACCGCTAGAGTTACGTGATGATCTTTTCGTACACCTCCATTGGTGCATTAGAGCATCACGTGACTCCCGCGGTCTGTAAAAAAAGATATGCGTAAAGCACCGCGGTAGCCTTTCTTTTTCGTTAACCCTCGAATGAATGAGCAAACCCGGTATCTAGTGTAGCCCTGCTAGAAGCTGGGATTGCTCATTCATTATCATGACGTCACAAATGGTGGCTAACCGCGACGAAAGACATAGAGCAATTGGCGCAAAACAATAGGCGCATCGCTTTGTACCAATCGCTGGTCGCGGCCAGCCTCTATTTGTGACGTCAAGAGAATAAATGAGCTATCCCGGTATCTAGCGGTGCCTTGTCAGTATCCAAAGAATCCTGTACTAGTTTTGATTGAAGGCTACCAGATTTATAGGCACGTTTATTTTCGACAAGACGAATGGCGCAAGTACGACCCGTTTCACCAATATAGACAGAGTCACAGAACCCACAAGGGATACTGTAGACCGCGCCGGTTTTAAGTAGGGGAGGGATTCTAGGTTTAAACTTACAAAGCAATTCTTTTAAAACATTCTGTGGCCTGAAGGCTGTACTGATATTATTACACCCGAGTAGACTAGAATTTTTTTCAGAAACATCTTTGTAATATAGAATAGATGCATATCGAGTGGGGCTACTTCGAACTAAAGGGGTTGACAAGTGATGCTCAGAAAGTGACCTTTTCAGCCACCGCAAAGGGAAACCTTTTTTTCTTAAGTCAGAAATTATTTTCTTTTTCTCCAATAGGAGGGCTGCATCAGTAGAACAATAACGATTAGCACGATGGGCCAACGCTCTTACAACTGCGATTCGATGGGAAATTGGATTTATGGATTCAAAATTTAGATACTGTCCAGAATTCGTAGTCTTACGATACACAGATATTACCATTTCTTGAAACTCAGTATTTTCCATTCTTTCAACCATAACATCGAGAAAAGGCAGTCTGCGGTCATTCTCTATCTCTATAGAAAATTGGATCGCTGAACAGATAGAATTCACAACGTCTAGAATTTCATTAAAATTCTCTAACCTTGCAACAAGAAACACGCCATCTACATAACGTTTCCAAAAACAGATCAATGGGCCCTTAAGGGACATTATTTCAGACTCTAAGAATTGTGTTACTATTTCAGCGATCCGAACAGATATTGGAGATCCCATTGACGTACCATGGACTTGCCTATAAAATCTCTCTTCAAAAACAAAGAAATGGGCTTTATTGGGAATCTGGGTTCGAGATTGTAAAATACCAAAAACCCGTGATGTTGGTGGTATTTTACCATCGGAATTCCCAATTGAATGTATGCATGCGATACATAGACAAACAAATATAAACACAGCAGGGAGGTCACATGATGGTGGTTTATGACGTCACGCCAATAAAGCCCGTTCGATTGAATGCAAAATCTCGCAAGATCACTAATGTCTGAAATGTCCAGACTAGAATCAGTGACAAACTCAGGCCGTACCCTCTCAACGACTTCACATGCATAATTAATCGGTATAGACGTAAAAAGAAACACCACGTCCAACGAAGCCATAACGCACTTACGTGTAAACTGAAAACTTTGAAGACTTTCTAAAAATGCGTAAGAGGACGTAAGACTATGGGTAGAATTCACCACAAGTGGTGAATGCTGATAAAAATGCTGATCTATAGATATGCTGATAAAAATCTTGATAACTTATAAACAGGTGAACGAGTACAGTCTATTATCGGACGCAAAGGAATACCTGCTTTGTGGACTTTAGGCAACCCATAAAAGGCTGAAACAATACCAGTATAGAACTGTAAATTTTTTAGCCAAATCCGGGAGCAGTTTTTATAATTTCTCTAACTTGCCGATTAGAGCATTCATATTTCTCTGGATAGTTGACGTGATATCCTTACATAAAACCTCGTATGTGGAATCGTCATCCAGGAAAAAATCTAAAGTCGTTCCCTCATCTTTTAAAGTAAAGTCTCTTGTTAACTCGGCTGTTGGAGGTAAAATTGCCCTGGCGACAAGTTTTCGTCTTATTTCGGCGTCTGTCACCCTGCGTTTTGGTATTTTGAAGTCTGTGAAGAAATTGCTACATTCTCGACTACAGTCCTTGCTTCATTCTATTGAATAGTCGGATGGATGGGCCTTATTGTCTTATTTTACTGTCAAAAATAATGCACTGAAAGGCTTCTTAATTAATAAGCATCATGTGAAATTTAATAGATTGGTTTAGCTCAGACCTTGTGCTTTGCCAAGTAATGTTGTTGGTCAAAATGGACATTAAACTTGTCTTCCCGGAATTTTTCTATTGATGAAATGAACATTCTACTACGAGGTTTGAATTTTTCGGTTGGTCGTCAAAAAATGGATATTCCGAACTTGTTGGCCTCATTGGAGCCTGTTTTATCTATGCAGAACAGTGAATTGAAACGCGACCTACGTTTCACACGGCCGATGCATGACGTTTAAAACGTCACATGTATTGGATCATTTTTTCACGGCGATTGGCGCGTCGCTTTGCAACAATCGCCATGTAAAAATGATCCACTCCATGTGACGTTTTAAACGTCATGCACCGGCCGTATATAACGCAGGTCGCGATTGAAACATACCATGCGTAGTGAATTGAGAAATTAATTTTACGGCATAGGAGCGTTAGGCCTAGTAATCAATCTGCAGTTATGAAAGTATTGAAGTCGTTATCGATGGATCCTTCTATCGTGATAACCATGGCTGACAAAGGCCGTATTACAGTGGTTATGTATAGATCCGATTATAATAGTAAGGCACATGAGTTACTGGATGACGATTCCACATACGAGGTTTTAAGTAAGGATATTACGTCAACTATCCAGAGGAATATGAATGCTCTAATCAGCAAGTTAGAGAAATTAAAAAACTCCCCCGGATTTGGCTAAAAAAAATTAAAGTGCTATGCTGGTAGTGTTCCAGCCTTTTATGGGTTGCCTAAAGTCCACAAAGCAGGTATCCCTTTGCGTCCGATAATAGACTATACTCGTTCACCTGTTTATAAGTTATCAAGATTTTTATCAGCATTATTGAAACCACTTATGGTGAATTCTACCGCGACCTGCGTTATACACGGCCGATGCATGACATTTAAAACGTCACATGAAGTGGATCATTTTTACACGGCGATTGGTGCAAAGCGGCGAGCCCGCTGTTTTGCACCAATCACCGCGTAAAACTGATCCACTACATGTGACGTTTTAAACGTCATGCACTGGCCGTGTATAACGTAGGTCGCGATTCTACCCATAGTCGTACGTCCTCTTACGAATATTTAGAAAGTCTTAAAAGTTTTCAGTTTCTACGTAACTGTGTTATGGCTTCGTTGGACGTGGTGTCTTTTAAATCTGTACCGATTAATTATGCATGTGAAGTCTTTGAGAGGGTATGGCCTGAGTTTGCCACTGATTCTAGTCTGGACATTTCGGACATTAGTGATCTTGTGAGATTTTGCCTTAAATCTAATTGCTTTGTTTTTGAAGAGAGATTTTACAGACAAGTCCATGGTACGCAATGAGATCTCCTATATCTGTTTGGATCGTTGAAATAGTGATGCAATTCTTAGAGTCTGAAATAATGTCCCTTAGGGTCCCATTGATCTGTTTTTGGAAACGTTATGTCGATGGCGTGTTTCTTGTTGCAAGGTTCGAGGATTTGAATGAAATTCTAGAGGTTGCGAATTCTATCTGTCCAGCGATTCAATTTACTATCGAGATGGAGAATGACCGCAGACTGTCTTTTCTCGATGTTATTGTTGAAAGAGTGGAAAATACGGAGTTTCAAGAAGTGTTAATATTTATGTATCGTAAGGCTAAGAATTCTGGACAGTATCTAAATTTTGAATCCATAAATACAATTTCCCATCGAATCGCAGTTGTAAGAACGTTGGGCCATCGTGCTAATCGTTATTGTTCTACTGATGCATACCTCCTATTGGAGAAAAAGAAAATGATGCCTAGCTTAAGAAAAAATGCTTACCCTTTGCGGTGGCTAAAAATATTACTTTCTGAGCATCGCTTGTCAACCTCTTTAGTTCGTAGAAGCCCCACTGGATATGTATCTATTCCTTATTACAAAAGTCTTTCTGAAAAAATTTCTAGTCTACTCAGATCTAATAATATCAGTACAGCCTTTAGGCCACAGAATATTATAAAAGAATTGCTTTGTAGGTTTAAACCTAGAATTCCTACCCTATTTAAAACCGGCGTGGTCTACAATATCCCTTGTGGGGTCTGTGACTCTGTCTCTATTTGTGAAACGAGTCGTACTTCCGCCATTCGTCTTGCCGAACATAAACGTGCCTATAAATCTGGTAGCCTTCAATCAAAACGAGTACAGCATTCTGACCATATACCGGATTTCACAAATATCGCAGTAATCAGATCCAGCTGCAATAACGTTAAGAGTAGAGTATTCCTTGAGGGTTGGTGCACTCGTAAACAAACTTCGCCAATCAATGAATTTTGTGCTGTTCCACCTGAGTACACGATCTTGTTCTAATGGAAGTTCGTCAAAAATTTTCAAGTTTTAACTGGTTAACTTTAATAACTGTAAACATGGTTGAAAATTCTCTGGTCAACCTATGTACACTGTTTAAAATCTTCAGCTTTTGCTGCAGACACACTCCACCGCTTTTAGAGAAAACGGCTACTTTATTATATTATGGAGCATTTTCATTGGTCAAAATAGGGATATTCTATAAAAGTGGTGGAGTGACTATGAGGCAAAAGCTGAAGAATTTTAACAGTGTAGTTGCACTGATGAGAGGCTAAATTATATCCTGAAACGCTAGCAGTATTTTTTAATGTTTTTAATGTTTTATGTAACTTTTATGTCTGATTAAATGTGATATTTTATTTAAAGACTAATTTAATGTCTTTGTGCATTGTGATCATTTTTCTGTAGAGAAATAATTTTCCCACCATCGCTACATTATGAAAAATAATACAAGTACAAGATTAGTGATTGCCTCTTCAGTCTGCTACAGAGTTTCATCGTTAAAAAAGAATCATCTAAAATGTGTCTACTACAAGCAGTAATCATAGTGAAGTGAATAATCTATACTAATAAAATAAAGTTTCGCTCTGTGTATGTGTCTGTGTGTGTGTCTGTTGGCGATGAATAGGAAAATCTAGCCCACCTAGAAGCCGCCTGACAATTTAGATATAGGTAGTCCAAACCCTCTCCTGATGTACCTGAACCTCAGTATTTTAATATTTCAATTATTTACGGAAATATTAATTAATATACAGAAAGAACTTTCATCAAAAATACGCTTTTTTCTCTTGGGTTGGTTGCATCGATTCTTCTCAGAAGTAATTAAATAAACCAGAGTAGCGATGCATAGATAAGGATTTCTGACTAAATGATTTCAGTATGGATTGAAGTTATCAGCGTAAAGCCATGCTATTGTTGCGCCACCTGCACATGACAAATTACACAGAAGTCCCCTTATTTGAAATACTTTCCGGGCACGTTTTTCTTCATGACAATTAGCCGGGTTTAAGTTATTTTTTTACATGACATATATTATTATGATAGAGATTATTAATACAGAAAACTTTATTTAACAGATTATATTTTATATTGCGGGAATGGAGAGGGGCAAGGGTCTAATTACATTTAACAATTTTAACATTTTTAGCTGCACCCGTAGTGTTTAATTGCTGTTTTTATAGAGAATAGCGCTATTTTAAATCTCAGCTAATAGTATTCCAAACTTCTCCAAACCAGTTCCATTTTTACTAAATTATCGTAAAAATCAGCATTCATAGCTTCAAGGTGTATTTCTAGAAAGCAGTTACCATAATTTCCGAATAATAGTCTAAGTCAAATTTCAAATTAAGTTCCTAGCTTAACCAAATGAATCAATCTTTACTGTATAGTGATCCTTCTATTAGTTATTTGCTGAAGGGCTCTTGAACAACCCCCCCCCCCACCGTCCCCTCCTTCAAGGTTTTTTCTCTAACTATGCTCCGTTTCCATATCTCAGCAACTATCCTTCCGATTTCAACGCAAGTGATTCCAAACCTTATGTTTAACTTAATAGTCACCCTTTACAACATTAAACTAAACTTATGAGTAGCGGTTCCCACTATTTACGAATAATAATTTAAGCGAAATTTGTAATTAAGTTCCTAGCATAACCAAACGAACGAATTTTTAAACATGTATAGTGGGCCTCCTAATTAGTCATTTTCTGAAGGACACTTGAACATCCCCTCCTCCCGGCACCTCATTCAAGGTTATTTTCTCTAACTGTGCCTTATTTTAATAACTCGGCTAATAATGTTTCCATCGTCTCGAAACCAGCTCAATTTTGTAGCACGCCTACTAATACAGTAACGTAGGCAGCGGGGATCTGTCTCAGAAATTCGCTCGGAAAGAGGTTTGTTTAGAACAGAATGCTCCATTGGCGGTGGTATGGGGAAATAAAAGATTTTCAGGAGCGTACGAGCATGCCCGGTACACGATGCCGAAGCCATCGTAGAGCGTGGCCAGAGTTTCATTTTTAAGATATTTAAGTTTATTACAGGGGCTCGGGCAACTCCGGGCGGGTCAGCTAGTTAAAAAATAAATTTCGAATAATTCAGAAAAGGTCTTTATAATTCCTTTTATTTAAGGCAAAGCATACAATTTATAGCACTTAATGTGTTTACATTAAGTGATATGATTTGTATGATTTGCATTAAATAAAAGGAATCATGAAGAGCTTTTCAGAATTATTATTTTTAACCAAAGTATTTCGCATATGGAAAACACGAATGCTACATTTTTCTATTTTGAATGCTACTAAAACCATCTCGTCTACAAAAAATACGCCACTGTAGTTTGTTATATATATAGATTCATATAATAGTTTTAGTAAAAAGAATAGCTATATTTAAAATCAATGAAGACTTTTGAATAATACCTTTGGGGTTACATCCTGTATGGTTTAATAACAGTACATTTCGAAAATATATTATATACGATATGGCAAAAACCAATTGATTTTACTACTTCTTGATAAGAGTCCGTTTTCATGGAAAATATTGATTGAAAATTTTTATGCTGTTGAAACACGACACATAAAATTTCAGTTTTATCGATAATATTGGAACAATAACGATCTTGTTACTCAGAAACAAATAAAATATAAAAATAAATAAACGATTATTTTGAATTATTTATACTTTATTGTTATTATTTGTCTTTTATTTGATTATATTTCATCTATCTTTGCATATTTTTATATAAATTTATTTAGTGCAATATTATCGGTATGAATAAAATAAAGAGTTTGTGTTTCTGTCTGTCTGTGTGTAAACTATGACGTAGTTATGAATAAGAACAGTGCTGCGACACTGGGTATGAATAATGGAAATATTTCTGGGAAAATACTGAAAAATGTATTTAAAAAAAAAAAAAACGGATGAAAAATATATCGAAAAAGCACTTCCACAAGGATGAATTTATCACAGTTTAAAATTCGCAGGTTTGAAACTTAAAAAAAATGCTATATACGTTACTTCTAATATTAAAGAGGTTAAGACGGAAAAAACTCCCCAAAATAACAATTTAGGAAATTTAGATTAGAAAATTTTAAGCTGTACCCGAGAACAGCCCGCAATACTTTTTTCGAAATTCGATTTAGATTTTTTTTTTTAATTAAGTTTTAAGGTGTTTTTACTGGATTTTTGTATTAGGTGATTCTGTGAATTGTTTCTTAATTTTTTTTGCGGAAAATATATTTTTTAATATAATCAGAAGAAAGTATCTTTGCCAATCTTGGGCCATATATCCTGTATATGGGTTTCTTAAATATATTTCTTAGAATTTCTTCGATCGCAATGATCGCTTTTGCAATGTTTGCAAAAAGTTGCGCATGCATGGGTTTCAAACACGCAATTGCTGATAAAATTTCCGTAATCGGAATCCAACTGCCATAATTTAGTGAGTGTATAGTTTGGCGAATAATTTTTACTTTGGTGTAACTTAGTTTTAATCACATTGTTGCTAGCATCATTAAGAGGTCAGTATTACTGAAACTCACGTTTGTGCTTTAAATTACAGCTGTTTGTTTCTAATCACTAACAATAATTTATCGCTTGTTAATGATTTTTTTGCGTATTTCATGAGAATTTTTTTTGCTTTTAATCGACCTCAAATTTATGTCTTATGACAACAGCTATACATTTTAGCAACATAGAGAAAGAATTTGTCCAAAGTTTTAAACAACTTATTCCAGTTACATTATCATCAGTTTAATTGCAATTTAAATTTTAATATTCTTTCAACTTTAAGTATATTAATATCAGAACATGTGAAATTCGAAGTGAAGAATTTTTTTTTATCTCAATTCTAAATAATAGTTTGGTATGAAGTATAAAAATGCACATATTCGACTAAACGCAACGTCATTTCACCATAAAAATCTTTCGTCTATTTCAGACTAGAACCATAAGTACGAGGGAAAATCATTAAGTAAGTCACAAAAGATAATTAAGTAATAACTTACAATGATATTCACTTCAAAATTATTTTTATTTCTCAACAAATTCTCCACCAATATTTATGCACTTATATCACCGTTTTATCAGTGACCAAACACCAGCTGCATAACATTCTTTGGGTTGCTGTCGGTGATATAAGTGCATAAATATTGGTGGAGAAAATGATGAGAAATAAAAATAGTTTTGAAGTGATTATCATTGTAAGTTATTATTTAATTATCTTTTGTGACTTATTTAATGACTTTCCCTCGCATTTTAAAACATTTCTATCTCACGAAGAAAATTTACAGGGACATAAAATGAATACGGGGGTATAAAATGAATGTAAAAAAAAAGAAAATGTAATTTCTATTGTAATTTTAGATTTTTATAAAGTGAAGCGAAATGGATTTGCTAAAACATAAAGAGAAGGCGGTCGAAACAAAATAATTTTAAATTTAACATTTTAGAAAGAGTTTTCGGATTTAAGGGAAACCGACTCATTTTCGCGCAATCATAAGTAAAATATTTCAAATTCATGTATGAAAATGCACGGTTTCTTTTAAAATGACTCCGTTTAAATGATGGAATTTTGTCATTCAACCCGTTTAATAATTTTATCGCTTTGTTTATCAGTGAAAATTCAAACAATTTACCTTTGTGGTGGGCAATTTAATTCTATTTAGGTTGAAAATAAAAGTGAAAAGTGCATCACCGTGAAACAATCATTGTAATATGTTTCATGTTTATGGAAGAAATCGTCACTTTCTCTCCGTGCGCAGAACAAATTTACTAACCATTTCGGGTCCAATTTTTTTTTTTCAGATTTTGTGAAAATTTACTTTTACCTTAATAATATAAAAAGTAGCTTTCCAAATCACAAAATTTAAAGGTTACGGAAATTTAACACATATGTCATTTACTGAAATTTAACAAAAATAATTATTTTGTATGCTATTTATTTGACAATAGACTAAGGAAGATATTTTGAAGACGTTTGGAAAAATGTCTTATTAAAACAGTATTAAACAGGCATAACATTTTCTAATATTTTTTATATTTCATCACAGCGTATACGTTCGGAAAAGTAGCCCCAATTTTAAATTTAAAGAATGAAACATATGGTTGAAGTAAAAGGATCGCGAACGGTGCAAAGAGAATTAAGAAAACTATTATTATTATTATTATTATTATTATTATTATTATTATTATTATTACTGAATGCTAAAGCATAAAAGAAGTCATAATAATAAATGTATAGACATATACTACTATTATTTCAGAAATATAATAACGAAAATAATTATTAAGACAAAATATTACACAATAGAAATGCATGTACTATTAATAGTACACCATCCCCGAAAGGATTTATAATAAACAATAGTTTATACGTATGGAAATAGAATACATGTGTATTTGTTTTAACCACGTATTTATCTTTTTTCTTTATTTTTTTCGATATTTTGCACATATATGAGAGTTACTTAAAATGTTATTAATGAGAGTTATTCATAATTTATGATTGAAAATGAAAAACTTTATATGAAACACGTTTTAGAGGAATTCAATATAATTTTGTATTTAGATTGGTTTTTATAGGTTAAAGCAGCGCTAATGCAATGTAACTGATTCATTGACAATATTTACACTTTTATATTTTTATTTTATACATGAAAATGCGTCCAAGTGGAATTTTTATATATTCTCTTTGTAGATTTTGATTAAATATTTTATATTTTCAGTTTTATCAATCCTGAAACCATCTCGAGTGTTTAGATGTTTAAATAATCACGCATACATGTGTTCATTAGCATAAAGTATCCGTGGGCGATCATTTAGTAATTTAACTATTGGGCAATTAAAAATTTTCACAACAATATTTTATAATGAAATCACTACTGAAACAATTAATGGTCCAATATTATCCAAGTCTATAATCATAAATAAAACGAAAAAAACGAAAAAAAAACTGTTTAGCCCTTAATATATATTAAGAATCAATAATTCATGCATGTACGTTTCTAAAATGCAGAACGGGAAGCTATGGAAGTTCTAAAAACCAAGAAAGGACTTTATTTTACAAAATTTTCGCGAGAATACTTTTAATACACAAAAGTTGCATAACCAAGGAACTTAGAAACGTGTTTGTATTTAAAATACCTTTAATACATGCATGTATTATTCAGTTATTATTCATGTATTTCCTTCTTGATGTATTTCTAAAAACAAAAACAAAAAAGCAGGTTTGGGAAAACTCCAAGTAATTTTTTTAGTACAATGTTATCAGTCACTTTTTACTAGCAAAATTTGCTATCACGATTTATGTAATAAAGATTTAAAAAAAAACTAAAAAAAAAAAGAATTCCGTTTTTAAACATTACGATCAATTTAATACAAAAAATAAACATAAAGTTTTCAACCTTTTAGCGGACGACCTGTATATTAGTCTCAAAATATTCACTTTATAAATATATGATCACAAGAATTAAGTAAAATATTAATTTAGAAACAGATTAGTAATCTCCTTAGTGCTTCTCTTTTTTTTTAATGCATGAAAATACGAAGTATTAAAAAAATATAAAAATAATTGACCATTTTTCTTTCATCGCGATTTTAATTTTCTGTATAGGCATCTATTTCTTCGATATTTTTTCCATCATTTTTTTTTTTTAATTTCTTTTTACAGCTTGTCGTAAACTTGACAGCCATCTCACGTATCTCTTTTTCTGGGAGCTAACTTTACTCACCTATTCGAAAGTTTGATGTTACTCATCTCGAAACACACTGTTGTTGTTCAACAAGCTTCCCAAAATACTGTTGACAGACAATTTTATCTTTATTTTCTTAAGGTGGATAAGAGATGTCGTTTATCTTACTTTGTTTGTTTTTCTTTCGTTAAGACTCCTATCAAATGGGATTGCCACAAAGTATTATAGTTTTATTTCTTTTTTGACCAAGGGCCTTTTTTTTGTACCAAGGAAACAATTTCTAAATAGCGGGATAATGTTTCATATAAAAATACATTTTTTAATCAATATATTCAATCTTACTATAATTTATCTGTAGAAATAAGAAAAAAAACCTTTTTAGATATTTGAAATTGATCTACAACAATTAAATTATGTGTTATTTTTTCTTTCTTATATTCCTTGTACGCACACACATTATACAGGGTGTACATAATTAAAGTTTGTAGTGGACTACTAACTCTCTTAGAAAGGTATTCTAGTTTGTTGAATGTGAACGTTTTGTTAACTTTAACCTGTGTGCACAACAACGACATCTGTACTTTCTTTTACTTTAATTTATCGAAGTGTGCTTGGAGCTCTCAGAATCTGCCGTTAGCGCTTTTCGCTATACTTTTATGCAAATTAGGCTTCGTTGGTCAATCTGCGGAGTATAAAAGTAGAAGAAAAATTTTGTATCAGCAGATTTGGGTCGAGTACTGCCGTTCCGAAGAATCAGACCAACTTCTAGTATTGAAGTAATCGTTTCAACGAGTGTATAAAAGTTTGCGAAGAGTCAGATCTAGCTGAGTGAAGCTGGCAAGTTTGGTAAGCGTTAACGTATAGTCAAATAAACTTGCTCGTTAACCACGGGTTGCTAATTTTAGTGACGTTAGACAGTATTTAATGCTTCGGGTTAACTTTTGTCTTGCAGCCAAAACCTTACTTGTTCTTATATTCGGTAGTGATTTGAGCTGCCAGTGTAAGTGAGTTTTCAAATTTAGTGAATCTTATAGTTATTGTCAGTGAATATTGGTGTAAGGATAAATTTTTGTTAATCGCCGCATAGCATAAACAAAATTACAAAGAGACTCCATTGCGTCCTTTGCCCGATTAATTAAAATAAAAAGAGATTTTACCCTTAACTTCTAGTCATGACTGAACTTGAAAGTGGCGGTCTTGCGGGGTACGGTGAAAGTTTACCTAATCAGAGCTGTCTGTATTCCTAACTATTCATCAGAAAAGTATGAAATTTGGAATGTGTTTAAATGAAAGGATGCGAAAGATATTTAACAGAAAAAAAATCATAAAAGGCCACCATAGGGCATATTATTGATTTTCTCAGTATTTTAACAAAATACAAGCTTATACATTATAAAATTAGTTTATCAAGACAAAACTGTTAAATGTGTTGACCATTATTGTCAGTTACCGGTTTAAATCGCAAAATAGCATTTACAACAATCACGCAAAGAAATTCTTGTGGACATTGAGGAAGTGACGGTAAATACTGTCCTTGATTTCTGGCAATGTTCCGTTTGCGGTCATTGTATCTCTGAAAATATTTTTCGTAATTTGAAAACTCCGAAAAGCTTCTGGTGAGGAATCACCATCTTTTTCACTACTATTCACCACTATTTTTGATAAAAATAGTTTCACCAGTAAAGAACGGTCTTGTAAATTGCACAACATTTACCGTGGAAAAGCCATGGCACTGACAAAAGATTCATTGCGTCTTTTTATGTAACATTTTCATGGTACGGGAGCAGATAAATCACTTGGTTACTAAAATTTAAATATAAATGCCAAACTTTTATCACAAAACGTCCTCTGGTGGCCATTTTTGAAAATAGATTATTTTTTCTGCTAAATCTCCCTTTATTTATACAAAATCCAATTTTCATATTTTCTAATGAATAGTTTCGATTACACACAGCTCTGAGTCTGTGAACTTTAATTA
This sequence comes from Maratus michaelseni, assembly GCA_963931845.1. Classification (NCBI taxonomy): domain Eukaryota; kingdom Metazoa; phylum Arthropoda; class Arachnida; order Araneae; family Salticidae; genus Maratus; species Maratus michaelseni. The sequence continues at coordinate 454,308,117 of OZ007589.1, read as the reverse complement.
GGTACAAATCTGTATATGAATATTCCTGTCATTATTAAAAAAAATGTTTTAGTTAGCCCAAAAATTATCATATCTGTCTTTTTTTACACACACCCACACACATATATATATATAGGTACTTTTCTATTATCCCATCGACCACTTTTCATAACAAAAAACTATCGCCAAACTGTAAGATTAATCGCCATAAATGCAGTCCCATTTACTCGATGTCAGAAGCATTATACGTGTTTGTTATGTCATCAAGTGGTTTTTAATTCGACATTTGCGTGTAGTTTTCATTATGTTTTACTGATTTATTAGTTATTTCATTCATTAAAATAACAATTGTGTCCTTAAATTCTTATATTTTATTTATTTATTTTGATATTCCAATGGCAACGTTCTCCCGTTTATTTGGCGTTACAGTTTGGCGATAGTTTTTTGTTATGAAAAGTGGTCGACGGGATAATAGAGAAGTAGTTAATTATATATATATATATATATATACAGTGGAACCCCGATTTTACGATTTTCACGGGACTAGCAGAAAAAAACGTACGAAACGGGAAAACGTAAAATCGGGGTCAAATAGAGAAAAATACTTCAAGAAAACAAATTATACAAAAATAAACTTACCAATACCATATAAGTATTTAAAAAAATCTGTTATTCTTTATTGCGTTTTCTTTTTAAGTGTAATTTCACATATACTCTATTTTCAATACATGCAAATTTTTTTCTTAATTTTCATGTCTAGTTAATTTTTTTTTTTAAATTTTTAAACTCGCAATGGGTTCTGCCGATGAGGGTCTGATATCTTCTGGATCTTCATCAATATCATCCTCACTTTAATACTGCGAAATCAAATCGGAAATAGTCTGAATATCTAGCGATAACATACTTATCACAATCAATGTGCTCATCAACATTGATGTCTGCACGTATAAATTCATCCTCTTTTGTGTAGTCTTCCATAGAGATCTCTTCCGGCGGCGCTTCACCGTTAATTTCAAATTTTGAAAATCCTCCCTTCAGGAAAGCATTTGACATGCATTTTTCATCTACACTATCCCACGCCGATGAGTTGAAATGAAGAGCATCCAGCACATTTAGTTTTGTTTTCCAAGCATCTTGAAGCTCACCAGCATCAAGTCAAAAAGGCCTTCCGGCCTGTACCGGGAGGAAAAGGTAGCTTTCCTATATGTTCGTTTTAAAATTTTAGCTAATGTTACACGAAAACAGCAAGTTAAAATGCAAAGAAAACGTTTACAAAAGATTCGTTAATACTGAATCTGAATAAGAAATTCGCCAAATTATTGAGCAATAGCCAAATTGGCTTCATTTATGAAGACTTATTTTGGTCGCCAAATTTGGCGATATTTCGCCAAATGTCGCCAAGTTTGGCGAGAATTTGGCGCTAACGGATATGAATATATAGTTTTATGCGTATGATTGGGAAAATTATTACAACAATGAAAATTTTTGTAATGTGCTGTCTTGTTTCAAAATGTCAGCCACCCTAGAATTTCAAACTGCTCTATCTCAGCCATTTTTTAAGATAGAGGTAAAGCAAAAAATGCTCTGGAATCCTCAAATCAAGGCCTAACATTTACTTAAAAAATAAATTTGAATTTTTAACTTTTTTGTATATTTATTTTAGTTTTAAATTTTTAAATGGCCGCCATCTTGAAACAAAATGGCGGACCAAGCTGGCCAACGAACTCGGTCGAGACATTGGTGAGCTTAATACACACAATTAGTTTCATCAAAATTGATTTATAAATACGAGCGTTATCGTATGACATAGGTCAGATATATATACCGGGTGATCCAAAAGTCAGGACGAACTTTAAAAATGAATAATTTGAAAACGAATCAAGATACAAAGATACGGTTTGCACCAAACTGATGGAAAAGAAACCGGGTTTTGTGTGGCAACGAAAAAAAATAGTTCTGTTGGCGACCAACAGATTTCGCTATAGTGTTTTATTGCACCAAAAGATAATTTAAAAATGAAAAAATGTTGAGAACTTACAAGTCTACTTAATTACAGTTAATTAGTACTACCGTAAATGTTCAATGTGCTGTCCATCATTCAGAAGTACAGCTGTGAGACGAGGCACCACACCGTTCACAGCATTTAGTAGCATTTCTTGCGTTAAGGCAGACACATTTTGGCGGATGACATCTTTCAGTGCTGCTAGTGATGCCGGTTGGTCGCGGTACACTTTTGACTTCAAGAATTCCTACAGCCAAAAGTCACAGGGTGTCAGATCGGGAGATCTTGGAGGCAATGCGTGATTAAAGTAGCGACTGATAATGCGATCTTCCCCAAATATTGAGCGTATCAGGCGTTTCACAGACAGAGCAATATGAGGTGGTGCTCCATCTTGCATAAAATTGACTGTTTGGAGTGCCTGTCACGCTTGCAGTTCAGGAATAATGTTGTTATGTAACAGTGCTACATATCGCTGACCAGTGACAGAAACTGTTTTGAAACCAGTCTGTGTGACTTCCTTGAAAAAAAATGAACCAATTATGAAATCAGCAGTGAAGCCACACCAGACTGTTTTGTTGCAAGGGTACCTCAACAAATGCATGTGGATTTTCTGTGGTCCGCACTCGACAATTGTGGGTGTTAACAGCGCCAGAGAGTGTGAAATGCGCTTCTTCTGTCCAAAGCAGAGTGTGAAGCCAGTCGTGCTGCTCTTCCATCTTATTGAATACCAAATCCGCAAAATCTCGACGAGAGTCGAAGTCAGGAGGTTTCAGTTCTTGGTTATGTTGCAACTTGTAGGGATACAGTTGCAAAGTTATTCGCAGTGCTCTCCAGACACTTTCGTACGACACTACTGTCTGCCTCGAAACTTCTCGAGCAATGCACCGTCTGCTCTGGATTGCACCGTCTGCTCCACTGTCGTGGCAACAGCAGCGGCTGTTGAGGGACGTCCACTTCTTTGACGTGACGCCAAAGAGCCTGTAGCTTCAAATTTCTTCATCATTTTGTTCAATGCAGAAGAAGTTATTGGTCCTTTGCTATCTCGCATACCCTTCATGTAGCAATATGCTCGCAATGCCGCAATGGCACTTTCCGAATTCTTATCATACAGTTTAACTAAAAGGGCTTTCTCAACTATGGACAGCATTTCGATGCATACAAACTTCGACTACCATTAGCTGCTGCAGTTGCTCCTTTTTATATCGTTTGTTGCTCCTACATCAGAAATCCGACAGCGCCATCTGTTGGTCGCCAACAGAACTATTTTTTATTTTGTTGCCACACAAAACCCGGTTTCTTTTCAATTCGTTTGGTGCAAACCGTATCTTTGTATCTTGATTCGTTTTGGAATTATTCATTTTTAAAGTTCGTCCTGACTTTTGGATCACCCGGTATATATATATATATGGAGATATATATATATCTACATATGTAAATCAACATTTGAACGGAGGGTGGTTTTGGGGTCTGGGGGTCATGATCGGTGAAAATATATCGAAATTTTCCGGAACTGCTTTCCTCCGAATGGCTGCAATAGGTAGCTTTATACTTTTTTGTATCGAAAGCTACCTAAAAGGCCTTTTCTTACCAATTGCTTTCTATAATGCATTTTGGAGGATCTGTTTATTTCCAAGTCACATGGCTGAAGTAAACTGGTACAGTTGGGTGGGGAAAATTCTATACGCACATTCTTTAAATTCAGATTAGCATGAATGCACTGGTCTACGAATAAAATTATTTTTCGCTTTTGTAAGCTCATTTTTATACTTAATTTTCTTACAAAATCTTCAAAAAGATTTTGGGTCATCCAAGCATTGTGGTTGACATTGTAATCTGTCGGCAAACTTTTAATGTTTTTGAAGCATCGGGGCTTCTTGGATTTACCAATCACAAAGGGTGTTAGCTTCTCAATTTCATCTGCCTTCGTAAATAACAAAACTGTTAATCGCAATTTTGATAGTTTCGGACTGTGACACGTTTCTCCTTTCACGGTGTCTGTTCTATCACGGAATGGATTAAAAAACAATCCGGTCTCATCTGTGTTAAACATGTCTTTTTTGAGCAATTACACACAAGAGAAGGCAAAGTTTATTTCCGTCCATTCCTCAACGACAGCAGTATTTACTCCATCTGCCTCACCACAAATAAACTTGTAAGATAAATTATACCTCTTCTTGAATCGGTCGATCCAACCGTTGGATTCCATGAAATTCTGCATTTCAAGTCGAGCAGAAATTTCAAGAGCTTTTTCTTACAAAACTGAGCCATTGATTGGAATCTTGGCTGAACGGGCTTTTCCAGCTACTCAAAAGGAGAGGTTTTCAATGTTTTTCTTTTCTTTGACAAATTTCCCAGTTTTTCAGATTTTAATTCCACAGAGATCTCTTGTTTTAGGATGGTTTGTAACGTGGAATAAGCGATACCGAACGATTTTACGAAATCCACTTTAGTTCCTTTCGAAACTTTGGATTTTTCGATAATTTCTGCTTTTTCGGCAGAGAAACATTTTCATTTAGACATGCTACTTTTGACTGGCAATCACTAAGAGATAGCAAAAGGAAGCGATTCCGCTGCGGGTTGAAAAAAATGAATGAACGACGAAAAAAGATCGCCCCCACCCCCGATATCACGTGATGCAGGTTTGGTCAAGTGCTGATAGACAAATAATAGTTTATCGTTACTTTCTTAAAGGAATATTCACGGGGAGGGGAAGAACTGTTTTTGGTAAAGAACAACCATTCATAATAATCATTCATCATTCAAGCATAAATTTCAATATGATAAGTCTAAATTACCCGGTGTTGTTTATATTATTCCCTGTAAAGATTGCAATAGTGTCTACATTGGTGAAACAGGTAGATCATTGGAAATTCGTCTAAAAGAACATACTAGTGCTTTAAAAAATAGTAATTGGAATTCAAAAATTGTCCAGCATTCACTTCAAACGAATCACATCCCGCTAATTGCGAACGCCAGTATTTTGAAATCAGGTTGTAACAGCTACCATGGTCGATTACTCCTTGAGAGTTGGTTCACTCAATTGCGATCGCAGACGTTGAATGAAGCTCGTTCTGTCCCTAATGAATATTATCTGTTTTTAAAATAACTTCAACTTTCCTTGATTTCAAACCTTTCCTTTTCCTTGTTCTGTGGTTTGTTATGCAATAGATTGTTTTTGTACTGATGATGCCTTGCGTGTCGCTTGGCGAAACGTCTACTATTTTGTATTTTTAACTGTTTTTAAGTATATATTTTTTTATAAATTTTTATTTTATGTGTACTCATGTCTGTCTTAAATTATTTTAATAGGTGTTTTTAATATTTTTCACATTCAGACGTTAAAATGTATACATTTTGGTAAAGAACAACCAGTTGACCAAGTGGAAAGTATTTTTGTTCTTTTAAAAAATTTTCCATGAGTGAAAAAAGATAAAAATTCCTGAGGTACTTTGCCTAAAATGACGTACTAAGCGGGAAACGTTAAGAGTAAATAACGTAGAATCGAGGTACTTTTAATATTATCATAATAGGAATTTTCTGGGACCGACGAAAAATAACGTAGGAAGCGGAATAACGTACGAAACGGGTTACGTAAAATCGGGGTTCCACTGTATATATATATATGTGTGTGTGTGTGTGTATAAATATATATTTTTTTTTTCAGTCTGTACTAGTCAGGTATGGGGCAGTGTTGCATGCATAAAACTAGTTGAACCCAGCAGTGCATGTCTCAAGCCATGCCGCCTGACACAGGTTGTTTTATTTTTTCTTTGTTGTTTATTGTTTTTTTTTTTTTTTTTTACTGTAATTTCTTGTGTTCTATTGTTTTGAGTTAAGTAGTTAGTTACGATTTCTGGTTCTGTGTTACTGTAGTTTGTTTAGTTTTGTTTTCTTGTTTTGCATTAATGTAGTACACAGTTTTTGGTTGGCCTTTGTGATAATGGTTCTGCAAGTGTTTTTTCATTAGAGTTTATTATATATATATATATATATATATATATATATATATTTGATTTTGTTTATTGTGCAGTTATATTTGTCCTAAAGCACTCGAAATCCTTGTTTATTCGTACCGGTAGTTTTCAATTGAAACATTTACGATATTTAATGCATTTTGCGATTTAATTTCCGGCAAATAATCTGCTGATCAAACAATTATGTTTCGACCCAGAAATTTTATTATATATAATGTAAATAACTTACTAGATCCCCGTAAAAATTTCAATTCAATTATTAAATAAAATTTATGGGTTGAAACATAATAATTTCTACTTAAAAAAAATTACTTTTTAAAACCGGTGATGAAAGATGAAAAATTCTGTAAAGGACGCTCGTCGAGAAAGTGTTAAATATATGTTAATTCCAGTAATGTAGTATTGTCTGTGCTGTATTTATTCATTTACTCGCATCATGTAATTAATCTACTTTAAATTATTTTCTATAACATATACGAATACATAGAATTCTTATAACAGTACTGTTAATACTTATAATTCTCAAATGAATGGTTTATTCTTTTTCGCTACGATTTTTGTAGATAATATTTTATTATTATACCATGTTTAGTCGTTATGGTTAGTTCAGGAAGATTGGAAATGTCGATAATCCTTTTTTTTTACTTTAATTAAGACCTATATGAAATGGAATGGATGCAATGTCTTGTAGGTTTATTTCTTTTTTTGGCCAAAACCTTTTTTTCTAAGGCAACAGTTTCTAAATAGTGAGGTCATCATTCATATAGCTTTAGATTACTGAAAAATTACTTGTTAGAGAATGGAATGGAACCAAGAATGAGTTGTTTAAAATTAACGAAATAGCTCATAAATTGCAAAAAACCCAAATTATCACTTGTATTATTAGTAGTAATAGTGTAAATGGCGAATCTGAACTATGATAAAAGCCTTAAAAATCATTTTAATAAATCATAAGAGCTTTGTTAAAATAACCTGGTCATCGTCACATTATTAATCCGTATTACACGACTTCAAGGAAATCAAGGAAATGTACCAATTTTGATTTAAGCTTAAAAATTAGATTAATTTTCCCGTTTAGACATTAAAAACACTTTAATACTGGCAAAAATTCTTGGATTTCGTTATTCTTTTATTTATTTATTTTTTTATATATCTCGCTAAGTATTCATTGAATACTTCTTTGAAAAGCCCCTTTTCTATTTTAAAACTGCTGATTTCATCGTTAACTTGTTATCGGATAGGTGCGGAAATGAGATGGTATTTATTAACAGCTAATTAAACATGAGCTCAGAAATAATGAAGAAGAAATCTCCCCGGGAGCAGTCATTATACCTGGAATGTTCAAAAAATTAATGAACCGTAATTTTGATAAATGTATAATAACCTGATATCAAATTTATGTAATGAGATTTTGCTTCAAGATTAAATTAGTTTGATGAACTGACTTATTTGACTTTTATTTATTTTATCGCAAAACGGTTTAGTGATAGCTAATCATTTTAAATTAAGGACGAATTTTATCGAATACAGTTGAAAGCATGTCATTGTAAAATAATTATTATTAATATTTTATAACTTATTTCTTCAGATGACACAATTTTACGGATATCAAGGAAATGTATCAATTTTGATCTAAGCTTAAAAATTAGATTAATATTTTTAGACAGTAAAAACCCTGTAATATTGGCAAAGATTCTAGGGTTTAATTATTCCTTTATTTTATTTCATTTATTCCCCATCTGTTATTGTCATTGATTACTTCGTTGAAAGTCCCCTTTTCTACTTTAAAACTGCTAATTTCAATCCTATCTTGTTATCGGATAGGTGCGGAAATGAGATGGTATTTATTAACAGCTAATTAAACATGAGCTCAGAAATAATGAAGAAGAAATCTCATCGATAGCAATCATTATAACTGGGATGTTCAAAAAATTAATGAACCGTAATTTTGACAAATGTATAATAACCTGATATCAAATTTATGTAATGAGATTTTGCTTCAAGATTAAATTAGTTTGATGAAATGACTTATTCGTCTTTTATGTCTTTTATCGCAGAAAGGTTTGGTAACAGCTAATCATTTTAAATTAAGGACGAATTTATTGAATACAGTTGAAAGCATGCATGTCATTGTAAAATATTTATTATTAATATTTAATAACTCATTTCTCGAGATGACACAACTTTAAGGATATCAAAGAAATATATAAATTTTGATTTAAGCTTAAAAATTATATTCATTTTTTTAGACAGTAAAAACCCTGTAATATTGGCAAAGATTCTAGGATTTGATTATTCCTTTATTTTATTTTCATTTATTTCTCACTAGTTATTGTCATTGATTACTTCGTTGAAATCCCCTTTTCTATTTTAAAACTGCTAATTTCATCGTTAACTTGTTATCGGATAGGTGCGGAAATGAGATGGCATTTATTAACAGCTAATTAAACATGAGCTCAGAAATAATGAAGAAGAAATCTCATCGGGAGCAGTCATTATAACCGGGATATTCAAAAAATTAATGAACCGTAATTTTGATAAATGCATAACCTGATATCAAATTTATGTAATGAGATTTTGTTTCAAGATTAAATTAGTTTTATGAAATGACTTACTCGTCTTTTATTTATTGTATCGCAGAAAGGTTTGGTAACAGCTAATCATTTTAAAATAAGGATGAATTTTATTGAATATAGTGGAAGATATTTTATATCATTGTGAAATATTTATTATTAATATTTTATAACTTATTTCTCGAGATGACTCAACTTTAAGGATATGAAGGAAATGTATCAATTTTGATCTAAGCTTAAAATTTGGATTCATTTTTTTTTCTTTTAGACAGTAAAAACCCTGTAATATTGGTAAAGATTCTAGGATTTGATTATTCCTTTATTTTATTTTCATTTATTTCTCGCTAAATATTATCATTGATTACTTCTTTGAAAATCCCTTTTTCTATTTTAAAACTGCTAATTTCATCGCTAGCTTGTTATCGGATAGGTGCGGAAATGAGATGTTATTTATTAACAGCTAATTAAACATGAGCTCAGAAATAATGAAGAAGAAATCTCATCGGGAGCAGTCATTATAACCTGGATGTTCAAAAACTTTAATGAACCGTAATTTTGATAAATGTATAATAACCTGATATCAAATTTATGTAATGAGATTTTGTTTCAAGATTAAATTAGTTTGATGCAATGAATTACTCGTCTTTTATTTATTTTACCACAGAAATGTTTGGAGATAGCTAATCATTTTAAATTAAGGACGAATTTTAATTAATACAGTTGAAAGCATGTCATGTCATTGCAAAATATTTATTATTAATATTTTATAACTCATTTCTCGAGATGACACAACTTTAAGGACATCAAGGAAATGTATCAATTTTGATCTAAGCTTAAAAATTAGATTAATATTTTTAGATAGTAAAAACCCTGTAATATTGGCAAAGATTCTAGGATTTGATTATTCCTTTATTTTATTTTCATTTATTTTTCACTAGTTATTGTCATTGATTACTTCGTTGAAAATCCTTTTTTCTATTTTAAAACTACTATTTTCATCCCTAGCTTGTTACCGGATAGGTGCGAAAATGAGATGGTATTTATTAACAGCTAATTAAACATGAGCTCAGAAATAATGAAGAAGAAATCTACCCGGGAGCAGTCATTAATACCAGGATGTTCAAAAAATTAATGAACCGTAATTTTGATAAATGTATAATAACCTGATATCAAATTTATGTAATGAGATTTTGTTTCAAGATTAAATTAGTTTGATGAAATGACTTATTCGTCTGTTATTTATTTTATCGCAGAAAGGTTTGGTAACAGCTAATCATTTTAAATTAAGCACAACTTTTCTTGAATACAGTTGATAGCATGCATGTCATTGTAAAATATTTATTATTATTATTTCATAACACCTTTCTGGATATGACATAATTTTAAGGATATCAAGGATATATCAATTTTGATCTAAGCTTAAAAATTAGATTATTATTATTTTTTGACAGTAAAAATATTATAATATTGGCAAAGATTCCAGGATTTGATTATTCCTTTATTTTATTTTCATTTATGTCGCATTTTTATCATTGATTACTTCGTTGAAAATTCCCTTTTCTGTTTTTAAAATGTTAATTTCGTCGATAGCTTGTTATCGGATAGGTGCGGAAATGAGATGGTATTTATTAACAGCTAATTAAACATGAACTCAGAAATAATGAAGAAGAAATCTCATCTGTAGCAGTCATTATAACCGAGATGTTAAAAAAATTAATGAACCGTAATTTTGATAAATGTATAACCTGATATCAAATTTATATATGAGATTTTGCATCAAGATTAAATTAGTTTGATGAAATAAATTACTCGTCTTTTATTCATTTTATCGCAGAAATGTTTGGTGATAGCTAATCATTTTAAAATAAAGACGAATTTTATTGAATACAGTTGAAGATATGTCATGTCATTGTAAAATATTTATTATTAATAACTTATTTTTCTAGGTGACATAGAATCAATTAAAATAAATGAGTGATTTTCAGATAAAAATACATAAAGAATGTGTTTGAAAGTTCTTCATTGCTAAATATAAATTATAATTTACTTACTTTTTAAACGTAATATTAGTAATGATCAATTAAAATACTGATGAATGATGCTGGATACGAAAACATTTTCCTGTAGAGTAAAGAAAAAAAAACTATTATACGTAAATAAATTATTTATCCAATATTTCTTATTGTTGTCTCATACATACTATTTCTCAGATTGTGTTTATCGCTCGAAACGTTAAAAACAATCGTTAATTTGATCCAGGTTAAAGACGTTTCTGATCAGAAAATATATCTGATAAAATAATATATGAGTTCAGTTTCATGTTCTTGCGTGGAGAACCTATTTCATTGCATTTTTTTAAAAGAATTCTGGTTTGAAATGTGTTTAACATCGGTTAAATTAAACTACAATGTACAGAAATTTAGAGCGATGTTAGAAGTTATGCAGTTACAAAGTTTAGTAATTTTCCTTCATTGTATGTGAATGACCTATTTTACTTTTACACATGTCTCTCTTTTGTAATCGAAAAGTTACAGCTTCGTTTTTCTGTTTTCATTTTAAGTTTTATTTTTGCCTTCTTCGCTATTACCAATGTGATGTTCACGTACCCCCAGCGGTACACGTACTCCAGGCTGAGAACCGATTATGTATAAATTGAACTTATCTAAGTGTAAAAATATATTGTGCTGTCCTCTAAAAAAAACCCATTTTATGAATTTATCTTTATATAAAGTCTAATAAGGAATACAAAAAAATTAAACATAGCTATATTTTCACGGCTTGTTCTGACTAAGATTTTAATGCTGAGCATTTTTCATTCTATCAATATGTTACAAAATGACAGCCAATTAAGCAAAAAATTGAAAAAAAACCCCACTTTTTACCAAAAAAATCCATGTTACCTAAAAAAAACCCGCATGACAAAATACTTGGAAATAAAATTATTTGACAGCAAAATACATTTTTTTTCATTATTATTTATTTTTAAACCACAATTCTGCAAAAAAATATTAAATATTTCATTATTTTGTAAATTGAAGGAATTTCAAATGCAAAATATAATTATTTGCAAATTCGCTCCAGACTTTTCACATTTCTTTGCATACATCTTCAGTAAATTTAAGAAGAACTTTATTAAATAGCATTTGTAAAATCTCCGAGAGTTTATTAATGGAGAAGCATTAGTAATAGCCGCATTTTGGTTTCTTTTGTTCCGAATAATATTATAGTGATTAGATTCAAACTTGAGTACTCTTAATTTTTGTCGGCATTAAGCAATTTATTCGACGATCATTATTTACTACTTCAGTAATAATCCTTCTATATTAAAAAAAAGTAATCTGGAACTGAGCCAAAAACGAAATGGACCAATCAAATTCTGCGTAGATATTCCGGGTTATTCTCATCGCTTTTTTACTAGGGACTTTTTTGAAGAGCTATTGCTTTTTTTCTAGCCATCCTACTGATTCGAAAATCATACCACCAGACGCGAAATATAACAAGCTTTCATAAATTAAAAAAATTACCACGGTCGGACAATAAAAACTCAAAAAATCCTTAAAAATCGAGTAAAAAATCTTTTATGGTAAAAGTCATTTTTTTATATTGTTGCCAATTTCTAAATAAGCGCAAAGGATTATGCTTTATCTCAAATAAAAAATGTGTTTGCGCGAGACTATTAAAAACAATAATGAAAGTTTAAAATAATATTTAAATGATCACGTGTTGAAAGCAGGAAATAAAGAAAATTACGTCATAAAAATTGTGTTTACACATGAATATTAAAAATAAAAAAGATGAATTAAATGAAAAAGCATTATAACAAGTTAAATGAAAAAGCATTATAATTTGATTACAGAAGATAGTCGCCGTTCGTGATATCATCATCATCATCATCTTTTTAAAACAGTATACATTACCAGGTTTTAAGAGGGTGTGAAATCAGAACGGGGGTTGGTGAGCGTAGCGAGCAGGGGGCAGAGTCCCCTAGTAACATAAATATTTAAATCACCTTATTTAATAATCACCTACTGGCTACATTGTAACTTCTCAGCTTCTTGTACCGAACAGAATAAATCATTGTCTTCATTATCGGTAATATCACTTACGGTGTTCAAAATTGCGACTTTTTCTGTATTAAGCATATCTGTATCTGATAAATCTGAGCTCCATAAAGATTTATTACTTTCCTGACTGCCATCTTCACTAGTAGTAGTACTTTCATTCTCAATGCTTGTTTTTGAATGCAGCGAAGAGTGATTACAATGCTTTTAATTGCTTGGAAATTAGTGTGATTTTAACACTTCATCTATTTCTTTTTGTGTAATAACTGAAACAATCATCTTTATTCTTTCCTTACATCTTGTACGAGTTGTAGTTCGTGTTTTATTAAATTGATCAGTGTCAATATACAAAAAAAAATTTATCTAATTGATATTAAAAAGTCCTTCCGGCCTGTACCGGGAGGAAAAGGTAGCTTTCCTATATCTTCGTTTTAAAATTTTAGCTACTGTTACACGAAAGCAGCAAGTTAAAATGCAAAGAAACGTTTACAAAAGATTCGTTAATACTGAATTTGAATAAGAATTTTGCCAAATTATTGAGCAATAGCCAAATTGGCTTCATTTATAAAGACTTTCTTTGGTCGCCAAACTTGGCGATATTTCGCCAAATGTCACAAATTTTGCTAATTTTGTCGCCAATTTTGCCGCCAATGTCGCCAATTTTGGCACTAACGTATATGAATATATGACCAAGCTGGCCAACGAACTCGGTCGAGACATTGGTGACCTTAATACACACAATTAGTTTCATCAAAATCGATTTATAAATACGAGCGTTATCGTATGACATAGGTCAGATATATATATAGATATATAGATATATGGATATATATATATATAAATCAACATTTGAACGGAGGGTGGTTTTGGGGTCTGGGGGTCATGATCGGTGAAAATATATCGAAATTTTCCGGAACTGCTTTCCTCCGAACGGCTGCAATAGGTAGCTTTATACATTTTTGTATTGAAAGCTACCTAAAAATATTGAGTATTTGGGTAATAAAAGGAATGGATTGGTGCTGTTACCAGAACATCTGCCAACTTTGCCACCCAAATTTTACTAATCACATTTCTTCAACACTTTTGCATGTACAGATTTTTAATGCTTTTACTTTTTCCTACCATTGATGCAATAACCCTAGGGGCAGCAAGAATCAAGTCATACTATCATACCTGAACTTTTAGCTCATATTTGGCACCAAATAAATTTTCCTTTTTAAATACGTCTGCCAGCGGCCACCTTATGGCACTTTTCCCACAAGGAGAGTGTAAAATTTTCTTGCATTTTATCAAGGATTCTACTTTTGGTGGTTGCAATATGTTTATATTAACATATTTATTTGGGCTATTTAATTTTAGATTAATACTAATAAAAATTTTAACAAAAGTTTACTGTTTAACACTTTTAAATGAAAAACTGGCTACTAGTTTAAAGTTAGTGGTCACTTATAAAACTGCTACCACTGGCCACTAATGAAATTTCCCAATTTTACCTTTTACCTAATATTATTAGTCCTTGTTGGTCTACCTAATATTATTAGTCCTTGTTGGTCTACCTAATATTATTAGTCCCAGGGTTGTATTGGTTTAAACATGGAAAATAACAGTTTTAACTTTCCTGGTCAAAATATGTTTTGAACATCAGTAATTAAGACTCATTTTGATTTGAAAAAATAGATTAAAATTTATTTTATTAAAATATATTTAATACAACATGTGTTACTTATCAAGTACCGACTTTTTCTATATTAAGGCTAACTTAGATCTAACTTTGAAAATCATTTTTATTGCTGAAGAGTTTGCACAACATTTCACCAGGTGCATTATGAAATCCAAAAATTTTAAATGTCTTTTTAATAGAGTTTCAATTACTTTTGAGTGGTTGAAGCAAATTTGACCACTTTTAAATGGTTAAAACCAGTTTTGACCACAATCCTGGTTAAAATTAGTTTTGACTGATCAAAATTACAACCCTGGCATTACCTTCTCAGATGATAAAGCAAAGATAATGAAGTTCATCGATAACACAGAAAGGGTGCCTTCTTGTTCTTGAAAGAAGATTTGCTGATTAAATTGCTGCCACTTTCTTCCTGAATTGTATTACGATTTTCTTTTGTGGTATATTTTAAATTGCATAAGAAAGGGGAATGCATCAGATTTCAAGTTTTACCTTTTATGCGAAAAACAAAATGATATTTTGCAATTCACGTACTGTGTTTTGCACAAAACTGCACAAACGTACAGTTCATTTGTATGCTTAGAAGATAAATAGTACAAATTAGCAGCTATGCATCTATATTAGTTATTCCTACCTTAAGTAAAATGTTTTGCATTAAAAAGTTAAAAGAGTGAATAAAATAAAACAAATAAATGTTTGAAAACATCAAAATAATGTGTAAAATACAAGTGAAGGGTATCTGTGTGTAAAAAAAGATTGATGGGTTTTAATTTTGCAAACATGGATTTTTTTATGACATACTACAAAAAAAAAAAAAAAAAAAATCCTTAGAAGTGCCTTCAATATGCATTAAATTTGCATAATTTAATTATGTTTCTTAAAAATAAATGTCTTTAAAAAAATTGTATATTTTATCATTTATTTATTGAAAAAAATTGTGGTTTTTTTAAAATTCCACCATGGGTTTTTTTTAGCTCCATTTTCAAAGGTCGCCAGCCGAGCCCTACATGACATAAACAGCTGAAAATGTAACATTTTATTCACATTTTAATGGTTTAACATAAAAACATTTCAAAATTCATGTACATCATTCTAACATAACGTATTATAACAAGCAAATATGTGAAAATGAAGCTCATGTTTTGCCAAAATACTGCATTATTAGATTAAATTCTTTTAAAACTAAATAAACACTCTTTAGGCATTATCAAATGTTTTTACTGTTGCAAATGGTGTATAGAAACAGGGAAAAACCAAAAATTGACTTCAGTGAAATATTTGATAAAATACTAGGGTGGGGTTTTTTTAGGAAACATTTCACAATGGGTTTTTTTAGAGGACAGCACAATATTGTAATTAAATCATTTGAAATTAACATAAATTGGGATTTCAATATTAAAAGTTATGTTTATTTGTGGCTAATATTTTATTTACATGTTTAGTTTTATTTTCTGCTGTAAAATTTGAGTATTAATACTTTATTTACATTAAATAAATAAATAAATAAAAATCTTTAAAAAATGTGAAAAAAATTGTAGTGGAAAAATCTTTAATAATTTAACACAATGCATTTGACATACGCAATACCTGTCTTAACATGTGTCACTTTAACATAGATCTTTCAAAATACTCTTTCGTCATAGTTGCATAAATTTTAATATTTTGACCAATAAAAATTATTGGTAGAATTCTAAACGTTTAATGCGATTGCGTTGATTTTTTAACTCTAAATTTCGTTTCTCTAATAGCAAAACTATGTTAGGCGAACAATTTTTGTGTTGGTTATATTTTGTTCCTTTTTTGAAATTTTAGAAGAAATATTACTCATTATTGAGACCTTTTTACATTTTGCGAAAATTATTTCACTGGTAGATAACAAGAAATATTTCGCCAGTTTTCAGCGAAAATTTCCAATGTAAAGTTATTTTTGTGCAATATTGGCGGTCCATTGCATATATTTCCGATGTAAAATCAATATTGATGCATTATTGGAATTTTACTCCAAATATTGCCAATATAAAGCGAATATTAAACTTGTTTTCAGCAACTGCTGGTGGCATTTTCTGAATGTATAGTTATATCTTTAAATGATTTGAAAATTTCCATATATGATAGCACAGGTAATGGAAAATTATAGAAATATAAAAACTGTGCTAGGAAATTGAAAACACATCATCAATTTCAATCAATAGTTTTTAGAAAAAAAAAACTCTTTTTTTTTTAAATTTTGATGTTATTAATTTTTTTTCAGCTTAATATAATATTTCTGCCATTGAAATAAAATATTTCTCAAACTGGAGTATTACCGTTAAAAAAGTACTATTTCACATACATAGGCGCTTAGTCTTTTATAAATAATTTAACCCATTTGCTGCCAATCACGAGTATACTCGTGGTTTTGCCATTCAATTTTTAATCCAAAATTACGAATTCGTATTTCGGAAATTTCGAAAGAAATTTTTTTATTTTATGTAATCACGAAATGCCTGTAATTAAATAAAGTAAATATTGCTATTAGTATTTTCTGGTATGTATTCGAACTTTCTACATAAAATGAAATTCAGGTAATTTTAATTTGGCAGTGAACGTGTTAAATTTCTATTTAGATTACAGCTTAGTGAATATTAAAAAACTAATTTTATGTGTTTTATAGTAAAATTATTATTGTGATAAATACAAAAATTAATGAAATATATAAGTAAATGAAAAACAAAATTCTTTGTATAAAGGTAAAATATTTTTTTCAATTTGTTTCTTTATTTTATTTACTTAATTCGCATTTTAACATTTTTCAGAAAATAAATTCGTGAACCATTCCAGACAATAGATGAAATAAGCCTACGTAATACGTAAAAAAAAAAAAAAAAAGGTTTGTTCAAGGGAATTTTCTTAATTCAGTAATAGTTATTTCACTTCTTGCATCGACATACTACTTATTTTATTTTAAATACTTACTAAATGATTTCCTCTTGTCCTTATGCTTAAAATTTATATGAACATTCTGCTAGATCCATCGAGCACCCGTTTTTCAAAATTTTATCCTTTCTGAATGAATATAACATCTCTTCAGTAAAGATTATTTGTAAACAGGATTTAACAATTTAAAATATCCGGTGGAAGTTTAAATTTAAATGTAATACTATGCACAGTTTGGTAAAATATTTAAAATTCTTAAAACGTATGCTTTGCCATTAATAAAATAACAAAATATCTGCATGATAAGTAATTAATATAGGTTTAAAGATATTCAATGTAAATTAATTTTTAAGGTGAACTATATTCTGAGAAGTATTTCTTCTTATGTAATTTTTAAGTCATTAAACTAAATTTTCTCATGTTAAAAATTACACTGGTTTACACGGTTTATATACTTTCGCCGAAATGTGTATTTTTTCATAGATTCTAGTGCACTGAGTACGGGAAAATTATTGAAAAAAATCTGTCCCATCTAGTTCAAAAAATATTTATTAAATACTTAAAAAAATTATTAACATGAAATATAAAAAGAAAAAAAAATTAGAAATGATTGATTTTACTCTTCTTTTTATAATTTTCTTGATCTGTTTCTCTTAAAATAGACCAACAGTAGTCCCCTAACATACTTTCGTCCCAAAAACCTTTGTGTCTGCCTTCAAAAAGTTTAAGATCTTGCTGAAAACACTCGACCTGCTCGTCATTCACGGCGACCAAGTTTTCAGGAAAAAAATCCGGGTGTAAACGGAGAAAATGTACTTTCAGAGACATGTTCACACCCATTGCATGATAGTTTTTTAATAAAACAGCAATATGTTTTTCATAATTTTCATCTTTATGATTTCCTAAGAATCCATGGACGACCGTCCTTTTTGATGAAACAGCTGCTGAAAATTTGACTTCGATTTCGGTAATAAGTTAATTTGATATTTGGTGTCAATAAGTTTCACTGTTGTAGACGAGAGGCAAGGATCTCTGCCTTAGATCTAGCTAGTTACAAGTCTTGCACAAGGTCGTTCAACTCATTTTGGTTTATTAAATATGGCTTTTTATCATCTTCGATTACGAGATCGTCATCATTTTCATCCTCCATAAACAGATCGTCACTATCTCGGCAACTCGCACTTGACATACCTGGACATATGAGATGTGACAGGGTTTCCGAATGTGATATCGATTTTGAGACTGATGGAATGTCAGGATATTGAATTTTATATTTATTTTTTGAATTAACCCCTTGAAGGACACCGGTATATTATACATACCACTTAATTTTAATCCCAAAATGTCACAATGACACCAGAATTTTATAATCAAATTTTGAATTTATGAGGTTCATGAGGAAAAGCTTTTACTTATTTAAAAATAAATTCGTTCGTGAATCCTGGTGTCAACCAATCATTTCTATATTTTAGCTAAAAGAGTACGTTGTCCCTGAAGGGGTTAAAGCATGCAGTTTTTGTCAAACAAAAATAACAGTAATTTTCGTGATTTGAAGGCTCTCTCCACAGCACTGGTGATCCAAATTGAAGATACTTTTTTCTCCCGAAGCCCAGCATATAAGACAGCTACAACTTTCACAAAAAACATGTGGGACCCACTTTTCATCTTGATTAATCACTGAGAATCCAAAATAATACACATATGCTGTTTTAGAACATTCCGATATCGGTCATCCTTTTTTTGTGAATATAAATTGCCCACAAACGTAACAAAAACGACCAGAATTTAATTTACACACTCTATTAGGCATTTTATCAAAAACAAAACCACTTTAGTTCACAAAAACACAAGAAAACAGAATATAGAATCAAAGTGGACAATGCCTTTATGCTGAATGTGACGTGATAGATATATTATACAATTAAAAATGTGAATATTGAAAAATGCAAAAATCTAAAAAATGTGACGCGATAGATTTTTTTCAAATACCGCCTATAATTAGTAAGAGGTAGTATAATAAGAAAATAGGTGTTTCATCAAAAGTATATAAAAAAAAGTTTAAATTTGTAAACCAGTGTTATTATTCAATTGAAAAAATATCCAGTCTGTTTTTCCGTAAAAGAATTGAATAGTTAATAATATTAACAATATTCAATTAATATATGAAAGTGTCGGTTTAGAATATATATATATATATATATATATATGTAAGTAAATGATATATAAATAGTCACTTTACTGAGCCAATATGACAAATAGTCGATGAACAACAGAATACTAACTTTAATTTCAACTAATATACACACTTTTGGTTAAAACTATATAACAACAATTTAGCTTACAATAATCCAGCCAGGCCTAAGTACACCTTTTCCGGCAAATTTCCTTTATATTTTGCTTCAAAACAAAAAATAGAAAACTGGCTCTTTGCCAAAACTCGTGATCCAAAGTATTTTCAGTTCACGCATTTAAATCATGGACACTAGCATTAGAGTATCAGTTCATTTGATGAAATGAAGCGTTCAAACTGAAATCCTACAAATCGGTCATCCTGACATGATGGCGTCTCGACATCAACATCTTGATTTGTTATGTTTTTTCATACCTATTGCTTCTGGAATGATAAGAATTTGAATAAGTTTCTCGTCCACTATAATCTTCTTTAAATCATGATAAGAAAATTTTTTATGTGATGGTTGTGAATATTTTGGTTAATTATAACTAGCCTTGTATGATCGTTGGCCACCATAATTATAATTATTTTGACCATGATAGTAGCCTCTATTCATGTATCTAGGGGGAAAATCTGGATTGTACCTTGCTTTTGAATTATGTGAAGTATTTTCTGTTATGTCTTGAGGTTTCAAAGAACTCTGTTTCCCATATCTATATTTATTGTAATTTCCACGGTTAAATGACTGTTCAAAATATCTCTGGCGATATCTATTATCGCTTCTGTTATCAAATGGTCTATTAAAAGTTCTGTTCTTTCCCTTATGATCGAAATTCCTATTGAGATCTTTCACAGTCTTTTCTACCATGTGCAGAACTACTACTTTCGTAATTTTCTTCTGGAGATGGATAGTCAACATTTCATTCATCGGATAATCTTGTATCTTTTGTTTTATTCAGCTTACATGGTTTTATTACTTTTCTTATTTTTTCTCTTATTTTAATGTATCCTACTCTTACTGTGTTGCCGCTTGTTATTCTAAAACCTTCTTCCGTTACTTTTAACGTCATGCCTTCTACTGCTTCTCTACCTATTATTAAATCGCAGTCCGTCTCTTGTACCACGTAAAATTTATCCTGGATTTCTGTTTCATCCACGTAGACTTTATGCCAGAAAAAATCTGTTGGCTTAATTTCTTCACCACCTATGCCTGATATGTATATATTGTCGCTGGTTAGTTTTGGCGCATTTATTGCAGTATGATATCTTGAACTGGCGATTGAAATATCGCTTGCTGTATCGATTATTACGTTTGCTTTTACTCCGCTAATATCTAAGATTCTTCCTTTTTTACCATTTAACATGCCCATATTAACTATTTTTCTTTGCGTGTTTTGGGTCTCATTTTGGTATTTTGTTTCTCGCCAATTTTGATTATGTTGCGGGTAAAAATTTGAATATTCTTGTTCTGTATTATTTGTCATGGCACATTTCGCACTCACGTGACCAGGGTTGTCACACGTAAAACAGATTATACGTGACTCTTTGTCTCCATAATTCATACTGTGTCTATTGTCAATTTGGCGTCTTTTCAAATTGGCGTAATCAGCCACTCGCGATCTTCTATCATCAAAATCGCTACTTGTAGCCTTAACTAATTGTTTATTGTAAACCCTTTGTGCTGTTTCGTAATTATCTAATTTATTAACTAAGTCATAAATTTTCTTTATTACTAATGATTCCTCTATGAAATGTGTTTTTGTTTCCGTAGGTAAATTATGCCTGATTTGATTAACAACAATTAATTCTGCTAAATCTTCAAAGCTATTTACTTGAAGACCTCCAATCCATTGCTGAAAATACACCTTTATCTCATAAGCGAAATCTCGCCAATTGGCTGATGGCTCCTTTTTAGATGAGAAAAATTTCAGCCTAAACTCCTCTGGTGATAGCTTGTAGCGTTTTAGTAGAATATTTTTTGTATAATCATAATCGTGAATTTCAGGTTCGTTTTCCCTTGTTATTATATTGATCACATCTAACGGCATTAGATTAATTAAATAATTTACCCATTCTTTTTTATCAATGCCCGTTTGCGCCATTTGCCTTTCGTACATAGCTAAGTATAAACTGATATCATTCGAGCTATCATATTTAGTTAATAATCTAAGCAATTCGAAATATTTACCTGGATTTGTCCTTGGGTTATCCTCAATGTGTTCTCTTGAATTTTCTTGTATCTGTAATTTCTTAATTTCAAAATTTTGCTCCGATTCTATTTTCCATTTTTTCTCTTCCATTTCTATTTTCAGTTTCTTCTCTTCAATCTCTGCTTGTAATTTCTTCTCTTCCAGTTCTGCTTGTAATTTCTTCTCTTCCTTCTTCTCTTCCAGTTCTGCCTGTAATTTCTTCTCTTTCTCTTCTCTTTCTCTTTCTCTTTTCTACTTGCTATCACTACTTCCAATCGATCTCTTATAAAATCTTCTTCGTAACTCTCCCAACTCTTGATCAGCTTTATTAGGACAGGTATTGTCGGTTTTTCTGGCGCTTCAATTCCGCATTCCTCGCAGAGGTTTATTAGATCAATTCTCTTGGCTTTATTTAGAGTTCCCATCTTTCAAAAATTGTACTTGAAGTGATACGATTACGGTTTAACGTTGCTAATTCGTAACTTAACTTTTGATACTAGCGTTTTACAATACTTTACGTTTGGTTTCCATTTCACTACTAGTGGCTCTTACTTTTAATAATCCCGGCATCCGAGCCCCCAAAAATGTAAGTAAATGATATATAAATAGTCACTTTACTGAGCCAATATGACAAATAGTCGATGAACAACAGAATACTAACTTTAATTTCAACTAATATACACACTTTTGGTTAAAACTATATAACAACAATTTAGCTTACAATAATCCAGCCAGGCCTAAGTACACCTTTTCCGGCAAATTTCCTTTATATCTTGCTTCAAAACAAAAAATAGAAAACTGGCTCTTTGCCAAAACTCGTGATCCAAAGTATTTTCAGCTCACGCGTTTAAATCATGGATAATAGCATTAGAGTATCAGTTCATTTGATGAAGTGAAGCGTTCAAACTGAAATCCTACATATATATATATATGAAATTAATAAACAAATCAACCCAGGTGACAGGCTGCGTGGCTTTCGACACGCAAATGCAGGGTTAAAGCAGTTTTAACGCATGCAACGTACCCTAAATTTTACCTGTCGAGACCAGAAAACGATATGGAAGGCGAACAAGAACTAATCCCGTTTAGACAAGTAGAAACTGACTCAAAAAAATCCGCCATTCCCAACAATGATCCGTTTCCCAACCACAATCCTTGAATAAAGGTCTGAATTCACTTCCATTCCTGCATATCTTTACAAAGTTAATCGTCATATTTCTGACCAGATTCATTGGATTACCCTATCGGAAAGCAATGTTGTACCAGTTAATCATTTCCTCTTTCAACGTGTTTGCTTATATCGGTAGTCAATCTATATATATATATATACATTTGCGCGTTGCAAACCGTTTCATCCATTGATGGAAACACGCTGCAATCTACCCCAATAGCAAGTTTAAAATTCTTGAATTTAAGAACATTTTCAGAAATTTAAATTGTGTATGGATGGAGAGGCCGGTAGACAGATTAATTCTTGCGTTTGTCTATTTTTATGTAAAAACTTAATTGATTGTTTAGTATCAGTAATGAATTGCAAATTTGAAGTTATTTCCATTTTCATTATTTGAAACATGCTAAATTCAAAGTAATCACCGTAAATGTCTTCTATGTCTACTTTATATATTTGAAAAAAATCAGTTTTGTTTAAATCTTGATAGTCTATGTTCTGCCATGGGTCTCTATAAACGCAACATAAAATTGTGTTAAATCAGTGCTGCCTATTTTTATCTTCTTACTGTCATACATTTAAAAAAAATGTTGAGTATTTTTTTGTTAGGGGGTTTTCAGCCTAAAAGAAATTTGAGTTGAATCTGTGTTATCTAATTTTAACTTGGAGTATGGTTGCCACTTCAGGAAATATAACAAAATCCTTTTTAAAATTTTAGTTATGCGATTTCAGAACAGGGATGCTACCAACGTAAAAAAAAAAAAACCTAAAATGTAAAATTTTTCATGCAATTTGACCGTGGCAGAAGCTTGTTCTAAAGATATATTAAAACAAAAAAGAAAAATCATGCATCAAGAATAGATTATGAAACATTTTCCAATACTTCCAGAATACTTGAATACCCTCACGGTTTAATAAGGTAAATAAAATACACAAGTAAACATTTTAGAAAACTCATAACATATTTGAAATCCTCATATCTTGAAGCCTTTTGATTACCACTACTTTCGAAAAGAAAATTGTGCTTTATGAAATGCAGGTATTCTGCGATTAAAAACGACGAAGATTTCTGCACGGTAATAGGGGTATATCACATCCCGGACGGTTGGCAGATTTGCGTCACGTATTTGAGAGTATGTGGACCATGTCAGACTCTGATATAGGGAATTATATTCAAGTCAATTGTATATAATGAAATGAATTGTCGTTGCTTAGTCCATGTGATAGGTATGGAGTTCAATCCTGATCGAGATAGGAAATTTAGTTTAGCGTATCACGACCATCATACAAAAATTTGTTTTTCTCCGATCTTTACACAGTAAAAGAGTTGATAAAGTAGCATATCATCTTTATATGTTTCACAACTTTTTCGAACGCCAAACATTTTCCATTCCGAGAATGGGAAGGGATTTTGAAACGAAATCATAACGACTTCATGTGATGTATGGAATGATATAAAAATAGTTCATGGTAAACCTAAGTTGCAGCCGAACGGGCGAACCAAAACGTTGAGAATATGTTGGCAACGCAGTTAGAAACAAATAACACAACAACGTGGTCGCAGCGTTTAAAATTTGCACAAGCAATGAGAAACAGAAATATTTTCGAGATTTCAGAAATATGCAAACATTTTGTGAAGCACTACATTTCAATTATAAATACATGCAATTACATTCAAAAATATATTAAATATTTTTTTAATTATTAGATTTAGGCTATTCATTTGGCGCAACATGTTCCTGAGAGGATCTTTCGCTATTCAACTCCATCTATTTGTTTTACGATGGTACATTGTGAAAAGAGAGAAATGTTTCTTGATCTAGAAAGAAGGTTTGCGAAAATATAATATAATCTCTTCGGAGTTACTCGCGATTCCAAAAAGTTTTCATGTATCTTCAGACACGTTAAAAACCAATAGATTTCCGTGATTAATCCTTTGATTACGGGATTGGGACATATGCCGTCCGAGCGACTATTTCTTTATTCTACCTGCACTACTTTAAAAAAAATAATCTCTGCCATATACTTATACTAGGATATTTTCAAGAGTAATCTTCCACAAAGAAATATTTTTGTAAATTGTGGCACGAGTTAATATAAAAAATATCCGCCAGTAATAGCCCGTAAGCAGAAGGTTAAAGAAGCATTTATGGAACAAAAGTTCCTTTTGCTGTCAGTATTTTTCGGAAACGTTTCCGAGTACTTTTTCCAGTGTATTAATCAATTTTTTACCGCGATAGCAACACGAAAGATCGGTTTTATGGACTCTACCAATTCTTAAGTAAAACTTTTCGTGTTCAACAGATATACATGCTAAATTAATAGCGTAAAATAAGCATTATTTTGTTACTCTTTCATGTATAAATTCTATTACGCAGGTACAAATGTTTACTTGAGAATTAAAAGCATCCAAAACACTGAAACACTCAGTTTAAATTTACTCCGAAATTTTCTGAAAATTACGGGCTGCAAAAGAAATTTCTCTTTCAGATATGCTTCTTTAAATTTCAGAAATCTATTGTTTTCTAAAGTTTTTAAAGACAAAAAAGTTCTCTTCGGAATCGTGGGTAACTCGAAAGTGTTGTTTTATATTTTCGTACATTTTTTTTGTTGTTGGATAAATAAACATTTCTTTTTTTATAGTATATAAATGATGTGGTTTTACTCTTACTATGTATCTTCTCATAAACAGTCATTTTAAACATTATTCCAAGTAAAATATTTTCATCTCCCGAAATTAAAGGAAGATAACTATGTATTTATCTGAAAATAATCGCAAACGCTTACCAAAGTAGTTTATAACTTGAAATGCACAGTTTTTTATTTTTTAAATTTATGGAAAAAGAAAGAAGATTAGTTACAACAACTCTTTACGTATGATTTCAAAAGTATTTAACGGATTTTTTTGGTGTACTAGTAAACACAATATTAAAAAAATAATAATTATGACTAAAAACTTTTT
This sequence comes from Maratus michaelseni, assembly GCA_963931845.1. Classification (NCBI taxonomy): domain Eukaryota; kingdom Metazoa; phylum Arthropoda; class Arachnida; order Araneae; family Salticidae; genus Maratus; species Maratus michaelseni. The sequence continues at coordinate 454,282,442 of OZ007589.1, read as the reverse complement.
AAACGATAAGAAATCGTTTGATATGGTTCCTAATATGAATTATAATACGTTATCACTAAATAATATTTTTGGATAAAAGTTCGTGTTACTCTGTCAATGCAGCCAACTTCTAAGCTTTTTTGTCATGACTACGTATTTGATAAGAGTATTCCTCGACTTATTTAATCGCAGATTTCTGTGAATAGGACGACAATTGCTATTGTCGATGATAGTAATAAGACGACAAGATAAATAATACGATGACAATTACTATTCGGCAACAGTGTTGACAAAAAACGTAATAGTTGGCAAGCTTTACTCGGTCTATATACTTTACCAATTTACTCCATATTTGCACACACACACACATACATACATAAATATATATATATATATATATATATGTGTGTGTATGGGGTAAATGTGATGCTGTGAAATAAAACAGATCTCTAAAATATGTTTCACAATGTCAAAATCAGGGCAGAAACTTTTGGAAAATCATGTTTTCCCATTAAATTTCACGGTCTTAAAAAAAAGACTGTAAATTTCCTATTCTTTAATCTTTGAATATAAAAATTTTATTTAAAATTATTAAAGCGAACAGAAAAAAATAAATAAATATGCCATTTCAAAAGGAGATTCTCCGGAAATACCTTGCTGCATTAATTTGAAAGAGAATTTTTATCCAGTAAATGTTATTAAACGTATTCTTATTTCGCTAATTATACGAATTCTTCTTACCTTTTTAAAAAGATTATTTTATTTCATTTTCCTTGACATTATACTCAACATATAGCTAAATTTTTTTCACGGAATTTCTGAGAAGAATAGCGCATGCAGAGCTGTTTCTGAAACCTGAATGCATCTCCTGTCTCTCCAAATACGCATGAATTTACTGACATAAATATACGGAATGTTGCTCTCTTTCTTTTTAGTAAGGTTGATAGTTTAAATTTATAAAAATTAATGAGATTAAAATTTTTCTTTAGCATTATTAAAACGCTAATTATAAATGTAATTTACTTTATAAGTATAACACAAAACTTATACGCATTTTGTTGCAAAAATTTAAACTCATTTTTTACTGAAATTTACTGAAAGTGCTTCTTTGAAATTTGATTCATTTTCTATTTATTTGTATACAATTGACGTGACGATTAAAATGTTTCCTTATTGTAATATATTAGCAGTGCTGCAGTGGAGTGTAGACCGTGGTATATTCAATATACCTTCTGTTTTTTTTTTTTAAAGAAATTCTGCATACCCTCTATTTCTAAGAAGATTCTATAGCGCATACTCTCTAGTGTATGTCTTGGTTATTTTAGGACAACAGGACTAAATTTTAGATTTATATGATTTTTCTTTATAATTCCATTCTTTTCAAGTATGTTCGATGGTGAAATAACAACAATAAAATTAAAAATAAATGTACAACGTGAAATAGCACAAATTAAAAATATATAAATTGGCAAACAGCTGTTTCGGAGCCCCTAAAGCTCTATCCTCAGTGCCAATTCAAAAGATTAAAACCGATTTAAAATCCTAAGCCATGTCAATTTGCTTGCGTCTTTCGCACGCGCCAAGATGAAATGGCGGTGACCTTTTCAAAAACAACAGCGGAGTAAGAAAACACATGTGAGGGAGAGACCAATAGGAACGCCTCGCCAGACCGGGAGAGTTTAAATACGGAGGCGAATAAAGGAGGGGAACGAATAGAATGAATTAAGTGAAAGGCAGCCAGACGTTTGAAACACTTTGTACGGAGGAGAAAAAAGAGGGGGGACGATGAGAATGAATTAAATAAAAGATAGTCAGACATTTTAAAAATTTGGTGCACTGGACATATCCTTAACTAAGCTGCCTGAATTCTTCCATATATGATAAGCCTCCCAGAAATCAAGGTCGTAAATAGATGAGCATTTCTGAATTATTGAACCCTCTAAAAAATTAAAACTGCCATTTTCAGACCAACAATGGTCTGAAGAATCTATTGCAGAAATAGCTATTGCAATAGCTATTTGAATGGTCTGAAATAGCTATTGCAGAACGCTTTTTTTGGAACAATAAAATTGTTTAAATTATTTATTAGGTGTATAAAATATACATATTTTTTAGATTATCTTAAACATGTTAAATTACATGTTATTATCACGTGCACTATAATTTGGATAGTTTCTATTAATTATTTAAAGTGGTAAATGCGCATCTAAGTATTTCTTGGACTGATTACTGAACCATCTCAGCACCGTGAACTGATATATCTGTTCACCAATCTGTAGGTATCATTCTCATTGACACGCTTGTGTTAATGCGTTCACTAAGCTTCAGGCTTCACTGTAATACAAGCATTATTTAAATGTATATAATTCTAAAGATATAATGTAGTTTTAATACATTGAGAAATGATTAATACTCTCAAAGATTACATTAATATATATATAAATAAATTTTTTATATAATGTTGGAATAATCATCTTCTTTAGGATTTAAAATAAAACACAGAGAAAACAACACTACAATTTTGCCTTTTTGCTGAACAATAAGACAGACAAAAGCTTCGCCAAGCTTCGCATGATTTTTTTTTCTTTCAGGAACATAAACAATATTACAAATGTAATATATCTGATACGTTTGCGTTACCACCTGAAATTATTTGTTGAAAATAAATATATTCATAAAAATATACAACCAAATTGCATAAACGAAATATGCTCTCTATATTATAGAAAACGATATTATACAAACTTTGTATATATATTTTTTATATTTTATTAACTTCTTAAAAGTAAAAAATCTAAAAATAGGAATAAAATATTTTCCTTTTAAAGGAAATGATTTTTATGCATTTTTAAAATGAATCCAAAGCCCAAAGTAAGCATCAATGGAACAATGGAACAATATAGTTAGCTGAATGAAATATCTAGTTGCGTACCAACTGAACTTCCAGAATATAAGTAACCGACGTACGGGGAAAATAGGGAGCAGTGAGAAATATCAACAGTTTAAATGAGAAGAAAATAAATAAAATAAAATAAATAAGTAGAAGTTTAACAATAAAGAAGTAAAAGATTCCATTAGATCCAAGAAGATGACAGACGAAACCTACAGAGGGTCGAACCCATCTAAAAAAAAAAGAAAAAGACTCTTTAAAGAAACCATACATTTAGTTTAAAAATTACAAAATTATTTAACATTATAAAAATGAAAGCTACTAGGCAGACTAAAGAAAGATTTTTTTTTTAAATTTCGTTTATTTTTTTTTATAAAAATTGTTTAGTCTACTAAATAACCATCTTGGAAGCAAAATGATGTTCACGCATGATGAAAAGGTTCAACTTGAAGTCCTAATGTGGCTGAGACAGCAACCCAAATAATTTTATGCAGCTGGTGTTGGGGCACTGATAAAACAGTGATACAAGTGTATAAATATCGATGGAAAGTAGATATAAGTTCATAAATATTGGTGGAGAAAAGGTTGAGAAATAAAAATAGTTTTGAAGTGAATATCATTGTAAGTTATTATTTAATTATCTTTTGTGACTTACTTAATGACTTACCCTCGTACAATCCGAAACGACCCGATATATTCCCGAAAAACCCGGTTTATTATCAGAGCATCTCCTCTCGGTTAATTTAGTTTTAAAAATTATCAGGAAAAACATTGGTAAATAGAAAAACGTTTTGTTAATCTATGAAAGTACAATATAACTACGAACTAAAACGTACAATACGCTCTTCCAAGTTACTCCTGATTCCGATAACAGATTTTTTATCATTAGAAACCTCAGAAATCAATATATATATATTTGAGATTTAAATAAGCATTTATTCAAACATAGTTTCTTTTGCTTCCACGGATTTCCGGAAACTTTTTCAAGTCGTTTTTGCAGTATATTAATCAGTTTTACCAAACCGGTTTTTATATCGGTTTTTAAGATGCTGTTAATTCTCAATTAAACATATTCAGCTACATATTTAATTTTATACAGGCGAGAGTAACAAAATAATGTTAATTTTAATGCAAATGTTATTACTGTTAAATTATCTTCTTTGTATCTAAAACAGGTTTATAGAACATGAAAATGTTTACTTGAGAATGGATAGCATCTTAAATACGTATATTCCAGGTTGAGAAGACTGGTGAATAAACCCTCCTAACTACTCGAAAACGTTTCCAAAATCAACTTTGTTTTTATAATTGCTTCTTTAAATATTGAAAATATATTGTTTTTTGTTTTTTCTAAAGATAAAGAACATTTTTCGGAATCATGGGTATTTCGGAAGAAGTTAATATATATTTTTAGTCGTGGATATATTATACTTTCCTACATTAAAAAACATCAGCCTTTTTTTTTTTTTTTTTTTTTTTTTTTTACAGCGTACGTAATTTATTCACACTCACTAAAGAACTCGATTTACCATAATTTTGTAAACTTCACACTCAAAACAATTTTTTATCGGCTTGTTTCCAAAAAAAAAATATTTTTTTTTGAAAATTCCTGAAAATCCAAACTTTTATTGTATTTTGTATCAAATATGATACACGCCAATATAGGCTGCATATATCTTCACTTCCATGCATTGGCGCAATTTGAGTCTCGTCAGCAGCAACCAGATATAGTAACAAATACATCAATATCTATAATCTTTTTGATGGACATATAGTAGTACATCATGTTTTACAAAAAATATACAAGTATGAATCAGGCGTTAATGGTAAGATTTCCTTTCATTAGTAAATGTTGAAAGATCGAAATTATCACATTAATAGATGACATATATATTCTTTTACTAATTTAAGGCTGTGTATCACATCCCCCGCACTGTTTAAAGTATGTAAATTGTTCTTTGTGTGCCATATGTGTGACAAAATTAATATTAAAACTTTTAACAGAATATTTAAATCAATATTTTAAAAAGTGTTTTTCCCCTTTTTACATTCCTAACATACTATGAAACGTATTATTTTTCGTAAAGTTACAAAAATAATGAAGTAGAGGCTTAAAATTGGAAACACACCGTAATATTCTCTACTCACATCACAGTTTAGAAATGGAAAATTGTTGAACATACAGTGTAAATGCCTGTCAATAACGAAAAGCGAATTTGCTTCTACCGGCTTCCTTATAAGTTCGTCTACATCTTAAAAATTCATAAAAATGCATGTAATTTGCATGATTGAGTGCGGTTTCTGGCAAACTATTTATTCTAACAAATGCGGCTCTCTTTTAATACAATAAAAATCGTTAAAATATTTCTCAATAAAGTAAGCTGCACGATTTAAAATCGGATAATTGCGTGGTAAATAGCGATTTGTTGAATTAAGGTGTAAGTATTTTACAACATCAAATGCTAAATGTGCCCGTCATTACGTGTTATTACAGATTGACAGTGAACGAAAGCCTCGTTAATTAAAGAACGCCTTGTGTCTGAATTGATACAAGCTTACTTCGTGAGCAAGATATTCCAAGCATTAATTACACTAATAACGTAATTCCTTGTGCTGGCGGACGCATTCTGCATTTGATATTGTAAAATGCTTGCTTAATTAATCTGGGAACAAATAAAGATTTTTTATTTCTGCAGAACTGGTATTATTTCATTTTAACTAACGCAGCACCCTCTTTTGGCAAAAATTAAATTTTTTTTAAAAATAATACTAAAAAAAGTTTATCTTCATTATAATTGCATTTAAATATTCAGATTCCTTCCAGCTTTATGCACTTTTGACGTGTGAAATAAGTTATCGGGTACCCAATAAATTCCAGATGAAAGAAGTAAAACTGCTATTTGCTCATTTTTTACATTTTCTAACTTTATGCTATATAAAAGAAGACCAAATGCTAGCATGTTTTGTTACTGTCCTTAACCAGTTTCCAAGATTCCTAATACGACATGTCTTCGCATTGTTTTAACAGTTATTTTTGTTGTTATCTGCATGTAGTAAAGATAAAATGTTTTGTTACTGTTCTTAACCAGTATTCAAAATTCCTAATAGGACATGTCTTCACATTGTTTTAACAATTATTTTAATGCATTGTTGCTGTCTTTAACCAGTTTTCAAGATTCCTAATAAGACATATCTTCGCATTGTTTTAACAGTTATTTTTGTTGTTATCTGCATGTAGTAACGATAAAATGTTTTGTTACTGTTCTTAACCAGTATTCAAAATTCCTAATAGAACATGTCTTCACATTGTTTTAACAAGTATTTTAATGCATTGTTGCTGTCCTTAACCAGTTTTCAAGATTCCTAATAAGACATATCTTCGCATTGTTTTAACAGTTATTTTTGTTGTTATCTGCATGTAGTAAAGATAAAATGTTTTGTTACTGTCCTTAACCAGCATTCAAAATTCCTAATAGGACATGTCTTCACATTGTTTTAACAATTATTTATGTTGTTATCTGCATGTAGTAAAGACAAAATGCATTGTTACTGTCCTTAACCAGTTTTCAGGATTCCTAATAGGACATGTATTCGCATTGTTTTAACAATTATTTTTGTTGTTATCTGCATGTAGTAAAGATACAATGCATATATATATACTTCTATCACGTTATATATGATTCAGCATTCAGCAATAAAACAAAAATAAATCGTTTGCTTAGTTCTATTTGCACCGTTTACGATTCTTTCATTTCAAACATAAGTTTCAATCTAGAAATTTAAATTTAAATAATAATTGATGATAATAAAATAAAATATTTATACAGTGCTGCTATGTGTGTTTAATCCTGCTGTGATAAGGCATTCTCTAAGGGTCTTCAAATATTCTTCCTTAGCCTATTTTTATACCTAAACAACTATATTCGCCAGATTTTAATAAATGACTATTCGTTAAATTTCAATAATATTTATGATTTCAAAAGCTCCTTTTAATTTATTAACCCAAAAAGTGATTTTATCACCAAATTAAGAGAAAAATTCGGCTCGAAAGGATTAAAATAATTCAGAAGTCTCAGTGAACATTTTGAATATTAAACAATAACGCCGATGTTTACGTTTTCGCAATTATAATAATTTTTCGTTACATTTCAAGAGTAATCAGGATTTTCCCCAATAATTTATCAGAAAAAAAATTGTGATTAAATAAAATTTCTCAAATTAAGAATAAAAATGTATTAAATGTAACAATTGAAACAAATACCTACTAGTAAAATAATGCAATAAATATATAAATAGGATCGTTTTCGAAATAAATTGCTTGAAAAGCTAGAAATGTTAACGATAAAAGGAAACAATCCCAAACCACTGAATTTTTCCTTCGTGTCTGAAAGTTAAACTGAGTACTTTAGATTTCTTTTAGAGTCGCGATAACGTATTTTTTTTAATGACTGTAAGCAGCTTTGTTCAAAGAAGTCATTTTATAGCTTTGGATATTGTAAAATAATATTTATTATTCTAAATTGTTCCGTTTATGTTCTAATATACAACGAATATTTGAATGAAGATATTTAACAATATTAATTCGACTTGATTTTGAGAAATGTTCATATTTTCACTTTTTGAGTATTTTCTTGTTTGGTGGTTCGTTTCCGAACTACCTATATATTCTGTAAAAATTCCGACGTATTGAAGTAAGTTAAAATAGTCAGTAATTTGCATTAAACGCTTGAATGAAACGGACAGTATTAGAAAGAACTGTGTTATTTATAATGGCGAAACCCAAATAATACGAGATAAAATTTCCAAAACTTAAAGAAAGTGCTATGCCATTAATATTTCAAAACGCACCTTCATATCTGTCAAATAATCAGCGAAAAACTCGTCGTCTTATTGACACTGAAGAAGAAAATTTTAAACGTTATCCAGGAAAATCTTCTTGAACAGACGGCATCGGTGGAAAAGATTGCCGTGAAATCCTTCATTGATATTAAAAATTATCTAGTGTAAAACAAATCAAAAATCTTAAAAATCTTAAAATTCAAAATCTTAAGAATGTTTCTAAATACATGATAATTTAATGTTTCGGTTTTGCCTATATGCACCCAGAAAAAGGAATTGATTAAAACTACAAAACATGTTTTGTTGAGTACATTTTGGTTAATTTAGCAAAATTCAAGTAAAATTGAACCATTTTACTTGAATTAACAAAACATTTTTTGCTGATGATACAAAATTTTTTTTTGGAATTGCAAAAAAAAAAAAAAAAAAAAAAAAAAAAAAATGTTGATTCAAACAAAATTTCCATTGACCTATATTTAAACAAAAAATCAATTTTTTTTTTTATTCAACAAAACTTTTTTCTGAGTGTGGTACTTCCACTGTTTCTTCTGTTGCTTTAGGTTGTATTGCTATTACGAATGATCTGGAACTTGAAGTATATAAAAATAAATGGAAAGCATATTGTAGTAGATTTTCTAAATATTCTATCATTAATAATACCCAAGTATTAGTGAAAAATTCTAAAAGTTTTGTAAAATCTCTAACTTTGCCGGCGAAAAATTTATATTAACAATTAAAAAATAAATATGGTAAATGTGCCAGTGTAATGAATACACTACAAAATTTTGGTTTATAAAATAAAAACCAATGAAAATTCCGCTTTTATTATTTTTTTCAAAACTCTCCCTTGCATGTTTTATTATCTCTTTTATTGTTGACAATCTTAATCGAAGCAATCAGGAAGTAAAAAATAATGTTCAAGGCTTAAAGATATAGGAAAAGGAGGAGCTCATGGTACTCAAGTACTCTCCATTTTAATAAAAGCAGTTTTTATATTTACACGAGTTATTAAAAATCTACTTTTTATCCTTCAAAGTTTGATTAGTCATGTCTGGCAACACAACTGTGTACATATAAAAATACTATAAATATTAATTACATCTAAGGTAGTAATAAAATTAGTAAATCTGCTGTAAATCTCTTGGACTTGAATCTTAGTTCTGCAGTTTTATTTTGAAATAATTGTATTTAGTATTTGAAACATTCAACCTGCAGTTCAATTTCTGACATATTTGTATTTCTAATTACTGCAAAGATTATATCCAGTAGTTTTAGGAAATTAAATTTTTAGAAATTTAATAGAAATAAGATACCATGCACTGTTACACAAAAAATGTTTTAATCCCCCCCCCCCTTCCCTCTTAACCTCTTATTATCTCAGGAATTTGAAAACTCTCTACTTCTCTGTATTTTAAATCTTCTATAATGAAATAAATAAAATATTAATCATCTCTATAATAAAACCGTAAGTCATGTGACTGTCATCAACAGTTCCGGAATGTCCGTTTCACTTTTTCATATGCCAGGCGGCCATTTTTATTAAAAATTATTTTTTCGAATAAAACTTCATAAATGTGACATTTTTAGAAAGATCGTTCAAAATAAATTAATATTTGAGCGATGACTTACGTTCAATTATGTATATATTCTCCAATAACTTCAGTTGAAATTAGCTTCGCAGTTCAAATTCTCTATCCATGAAAGTAAACAAAAAAAAAGATTCATTCGTCGTGAAGGTTTAAAATATTAAACCATTAAACCATGGAGATAATCGTTCGTAAAGTTAGTTTCCCATGAAAGATTTTTTGGAGCGCTACCTGGTGTCAAAAAAATAATTCGTACCAGTGACACAATCAAAGTTTACCATAATTATGTGCTATACAGCTCAACTTCATTCTTTATCTTTTCTTGATGTAAGCTGAATGTAAACAAATACAACTCATGTAATGATATTTAATGAATCAAATTTCGAAACAAATTGTCAGTTAATTTGGTATTTATGTATTATACGTGAAAGGAAGAGAGACCACCGAAAATGATTGTTAATCACCAATCATATTTACCATTATTAATGACCAATCGCTTTCAAAACAGTAATGTAATATACGTTTACAAAATACATAACATCATTAAGTACTTTTGTGTTATTTGGGCGCAAATCTCGCCAATAGAATTTTTAAAATCGCCAATACCAGCTTTTATTTTTCGCGTATGCAAATTAGAAACGATACTTTTATTTTGAAATCGAATGTTCTGATGGAACAGCTGTCGTAGACGCACCGGGGCACTATATTAACTATAGAGTTGCAATATAGAGAGAAAAAACGGGTTGCTTAGAATAATTTTAAATAATTGGTTAATTAGAATTATAGGCGGTAATGTTGGTGTGACATATTTACGTGATTATCAAAACTGGGTTCCAAAAGTTCAATGTTTCACCAAACCATACTCGAAAATTACGTGAAATTTGGGCGTTGATATAGCACTCCAATTATGTCACATTATTCAAGACGTTTTAAATGAGAATAATGATAGATTTTCTTCTTGATTCTCCCGTAATCAAGTCTACAGCCAAAGTTAGCGAGAAACAAACAAACAAAAAAAATATTGGCAACAATATGGTTCAGTGTAAATGGTGGATATCATTAAAGACTTTCACAAAATAGACTTCATTGCACCAAATCGTATTAACTAAAATACGCCATTTGGCAATGGATCCCATTACGGAAAACTACTTAATATGTTTAAGAATCTCCTCATTAGCAAGCATATTGCAACTGATAAGCAAACGGATATGAAGCATAAATGCTTAAGTTGGTTAAGCGGTTTTTGTCAAGAAAGATGAAATACATAACAACAAAAAATATGCGAAATGATCGAAAAAGTTTTTGATTTGTCTATTAGAATCTTCTGGTTTGGCGAAGGATTACGCAAAAAAATAAATTATGAATAAAAGTAACGTGTTACAGTGCTTAACATACATTTAAGGGAGACCAAACTGGTCGCCAGTGGCGGCTAGTGTTATAAGAACAATAATCAATTATTCTCAAAATATTTTATTAATTATATATATGTATATCCCGATTGTTAAATTTATTTGAAAAATGACTAGTTTGTTTCAATAATACGCTTTGATTAAGATTTGGTTCAAACAACAGTTGTTTATGACTTTTTGTAGGGTGTCCATTATTGGTTTAGTGGGTGTCTATTACTGGAATAGGAGTAGTCATTACTGGAATTTTGATTTATTTCTGTTATTACGGTTAAAAGTTTATTCCCAATGGGAAATGTGATTATGAGAGATTGGTTAAATATTGTTTACATAAGAATAAAAATACTGGAAAATAATAATGATAACTATTTGTTAAAAATATTTTTAAAAGAAATTCTTTAACGAGTCCTCAACTGGTACCCTATGTTTAATTGCTTAAAACTGTTATGCATTAAATTAATGCAGTAATTTATTTCTTTAAAATTTCTATTAATGTATCAAAATATACAGTATTTCTATTTTTATGTGAAGTAAATTAGAGGTAAATTAACTATGTCGTACATTATTATGAGTGATAATGTTTTAAGTGCTTTCAGAAAATGTGTATTCTATATTTGATGCATATTTTAACGTTTGTAATAGCATATTTTGACAATTATGGTTCTTTTATATAAAATTTTTAAATGATTATAAATAGTAATAACTTTTGTACAAACAAGGAAAATCGCTTTTTTTTCTCGTCATGTGAACACCGATTTCTCAGTCTGTTCTGGTCACGTGACTCAAGGTTTCATTTTCTCCAAAGCAATTATATGCTGCGCAGATAAATGGAAGAAATTTCGCAAGGTTTAAACAGCGCCCTCTTACGACTGATAGTACTTTTACATGCTGAGAAATAAAAAAAAAATACACCAGAAAAATCACAAAGAGAAATTGTAAAATACTAATCCAGTTAAAACTGTGTAAACAAAAGTTCCTTTAAAATGTGATACACAGTTACTCATATACAGGGAGTAGAGTTGCTTGCAACTGGGAATCCCCTTGAAATGATAAACTGTTGCTGTTGCTAACTAGGTAAACAAATTTAAGCGTGGATCCTCAATTCAAATCACACGCAGCTGTAAAATCAGTGAAAAGGATTATGGAACTTATGAATTACTAGTAGCAATTCTTTTTCCTACAAATATTTGCTCTGACAACTCTCCATAGGAGAGGTAAATGGCGCTCTTGTACGAAACAAAATTTGCATATTGTTCGCCTACAGAGCACTTCTGTTTTGTCCACCTGCCGCAGGTGAGGGAAGTAGCGCTAGTGTGCACTAACAAATTTAACATGTACCGCATACACTCTAAGTATAATCGTTCTGATTGTCGCATCCAGGCCAAAGTAAGAGAACTATAAAAAATTGTTTCATACAATCATCCTGGCTATTGATATGTTTTGATATTTTATATGGGAAATTTTCAAAAAATGGATTTAAATATATATATATATTTCTTTTAAATTTATATAATTTGCCTGCATTTTTAGTCGACAACATTTTTTTTAAAAAACGACAGGGAATAGGGCAATAGCAAATATGGAATATTCTTCTTGAAAATAAAACTGCCCCACTGTGGGGCGAACGGTCCATGTTGGGAAATACTAGCTTACACACTTATTTTTAATTGATTTTTGTAACGTATATATGACGTAAAGATGAACAAAGCTTGATTTTGTTTCAATGGTCTCGTATTGGTACTCGTATGGTTGAACCTAAAGTTTTACCGCTGGACTGTGTTGTATTAAACTATAAGTAGATCTTGTCATAACGTTCATAAAATGAGTTATAATAAAATTAAAAATAAACAATATCTGTATTAAGGCTTTCATATTCAAAGCATCAATATAACTGACATAATAAAAAATAACCACTGTTAAAAAATGTAACCCCTTTATCATTTTATTTTCTCTCTCATATTGAAATAGACAGAACATGCAAAAAAATGGAGGTATAATGGTTTTTAACAAATCCGAATAATCATAGATAGTGCCATTTTTAATACGCGTCATTTAAAATGAAAAGGAAAAAAGGGAAATTCATTAAAGATATAATAAAATAGAGAAAAAAAAAGGCGAAAGAAATGCGCTATCTCTTCTTGTTATTGATTAGGAGGGGAAGTATGGTAGATATTCGAATCTTTGACGACTCTGAGGTGTTAATGGGGTGTAGATAGTGTTCTTCGAAGTATAACACGTTTTCCTTAGTAACTTTCTTTGCTTTATATTTCCCAAGCTTGAATCACAATAGATAAAAGCTTATTTTAAATTACATTTTCTAACATTGTATCCTGTATCTATTCATTTTTATAATATTAAACTCTTCAGAATCTTCTATGATAAACTCTCATTGCATTATTTTTTAAGCAAATCTGATAATGCTAGATTATACCTTTTTTTTAACATTTTCCAACATAGTTGAAAAGTGTTTATGAATTCGGTTTGTCTGTCTGTCTGCCGTCTGTCAGTCTGTTTCTGCTCTAACTCGCGTAAATATACTCGGATTGTCATGGAATTGATATATGTTATTGAGGTTTACTATAGCACATTCGGTATTGAAAATGAAGTGTGTAGCACTTATAGTTATCGGAGAAAAATCGTTTGCGGTATTTTTTAATAATGTTTCACCATTTCAATCATGTTGAAATTGCTATATGTTCCGAAGGTGCATTACAAGAGGCTTACTATAAAATACTGTGTGCATAGCATTCATCGTTCATTTATAGGGACACACAAAAGAATTCGGTATTGTCTGTAAACAATAATTGCTGGAAGTGCGTTTTAAGCTTCTGAACGAGTTTTTAAATTTAACTCCTTTTTTGTCTATTACTTAGTGTGTATAAATGGTATAGATTGTTATACAGGACAGCACAAAATTTCTCAAGTACATTTCGGTTTATTCACGGAAATTTCAGAATGGGAATTTTAAATTATGCTACGCGTTTTCTAACTGAACTCAAATTTAACATTCTATGTAGTATATATACGAATCTATATATCATATAAAGGGTTGATAAAATAATTCAAATATTTTTCCGATTATTGTTGTTAATTCTTGAAACTGGGTTTTTAAATATGTTATGCGTTTTCCAAATTGTTTTTCTTAGCTATCATCTTTCACGTTATTAAACGGTAAACGTTTGTAAAATTATTTTGGAAGTGTTGGAAAGTGTTACATAATCTATGCTTGACGCATGATTTTTTGTTCTTGTTATATCTTGCTCTCATTTTTTACATGCCTTATAAGTATTATACTTATCTAAGCGTACCTTTTACAATGTGCAGAATTTTCATTTTCTGATCGATGAAAATTTCATGTAAAAGGAAAACTGCACTTCAAGAGTTGGTTATTTATTTTTTAAATATCGTTTGCGGGAAAGGGATTTTAGAAGCATAAATAAATTGAGACTGAATAATAAAAAGTTTATTCAATTTTACATATTAGTTTCTTTCTCATTTTGAAAAAAAAGAGAAAGGGTGGGGGGGGGGGACCTCGAAGTATAGCAGTCTTTAGCAAATCTTAATATTCATAGATAATGTCATTCATACTGTCACTTCATTGAAAATAAAAAAGCAAAGTATTAATTTCATTAAAATAATAATAAAAAAATAGGGAAAGAAAAGAAAAAGTATGTAATCTTTTCTTTTTATCAGTCGGTAGGGGAATAGAGTAGGTATCGGAATATTTGACGAGTCAGAGATGTTAATGGGAAATGGTGTTCTTCCAAGTGAAAAATTCATTTCCCGCAGTAACTCTTTGCACTCACTGTTCTATAGCCTCACTTCAACAAAAATAGATAAATGTATTTTAAATTGCATTATTAAATCCGGCATTCTATATCTGTTCTTTTTTGTAACATTTAAAGTACTGTTTTTTTAAACTTTTCATAATGCTATATTTTGCTCTGGATATTTGCACTCACCAAAGATGTTGATAAGAATTTAAAAATGGCTCCTACGACATTTATAATTATTTTAAAGTATATCATGAAACAACTATTAGCGAACAATACGCAATCAAAAATTATATATATAAAAAAGAAAGCTCAATGTTTAATATATAATGAATATTAACACTAAAACGACCGTAAAACTCTCCCAAGTTTTATAAAAAAAATTCTATACCAGAATTTTTATTTAAAATTATTTAATTTACCTACTTAACCCATTCGCTGCCAACCACGAGTATACCCGTGCTTGTCAACATTTTAAATGAAAGTGTATGATAAAAAAAACCTGCCTAGCCACCACAATTTCAATATGTTAAAAAATACTTTATTTAATGACAAAATCTTTGCTATTAAAGTTACCAAATATTATCTTTCAGAATTTTTGGTGGGAAACAAATTTCAGTAAAAATATTGAAGACTCCGCCCACATAGTTTTGGCAGTTTATGAGTTAACTTATTTCTGTGTGGCTAATCATTCTAATACTAACATTAATTTAACTATACTAGTGGACCCGTCCGAAGATTTCGCACTGCAGTCGAATACTTTAGCAATATCTAACATTTTTTAGATTGATGTTTAAACTTCTAAAGAAAAATAAGAACTAAAAATATGTATGCAAATAACATGAGTCAAGTCAGAATATCGTCTCATTTATTCCATCAAAGTTGCAGTAAAAACTGACCAAGAATAGCATATGGAAAAAAAAATGTATTTTAGCTGCATTAGAGGGTGACATCATCTGTTTCGAAAAATAAAAATCTCATGGAATAAAGAAAAATAAGTTGAGCATTTAAATTTAAATTTTGCCTTTTTAAATCATAAATATAAAATAAACCCGTGCAACAACTATGGCCCACTTTATTTTTATTGATTTTTTTTTTTTTTTTATATAATCATTGTTACAGTATTTAATTTTTGTGGCAACACTGATTTGAGAAAAACCTTTCATTTCATTTATGAAAACAATGCCGATCTAATTTTTAATTACTTGCATTTTTTAATCAAAATACATGATTTAACGAAATGTGAGTGTACTATGTCAGAAGCCGCTTCAAAATCCTTTCATATGGTATCTCATTTATAGTTCTGCCTTTTTTAATCATAAATATAAAATAAACCCGTGCAATAACTATGGCCCACTTTATTTTTATTGATTTTTTTATATAATCATTATTGCGGTATTTAATTTTTGTGGCAACACTGATTTGAGAAAAACCTTTCATTTCATTTATGAAAACAATGCCGATTTAATTTTTAATTACTTCATTTTTTAATCAAAATACATGTTTTAACGAAATGTGAGTGTACTATGTCAGAAGCCGCTTCAAAATCCTTTCATATGGTATCTCATTTATATCTGCCTTTTTTATTTTCTTTGAAAAAGCGATGTCGACAACATAAATAATATATACAATTTAAATGTATGGCAATGAAAACTGCCTTTTTTTTTTTTTTTTTTTTTTTTTTAACTTTTCTACTCATTTTTAGGGTTTCGTTCATCTCACGAAACCTTATTACTCCCGCTGCGTTGTCTGTCTGTCACAGAGCCATTCTCAGAAACTATGTAACTTACAGAGTTGAAAGTTTGCGTGTATATAGCTGAATACCAGCTATGAAGCTTAAAATATTAAAATTTGAAAAAATCGTATTATTTTAATAAATAGAGATAAAAAACCAAAATTCTAACAGCCTTTTCCTATTAAATTTAAACATGCTTTGTTATAGCAGTTGCCAAAAATTAAAAACCACAATGAAATTCTTTCTACAATAATTAATTTTCTATTGAACGATTTCCACGTGAAAAATGAAAATGAAATAAAATGTTTCAGCAATTGAAAATAAGATAAATATAAATAAAATTGATTGACGTCATAGTGTTGTAATAAAACGGAAAATTTCTAAGACTTCTCAATAATACAAGGAGTATAAGTATGTGTATGTACACAAAGCAGATTAATATCACGTCATTAGAGAATTAAAAAGAAAATCTGACGTCCTATTGGAAGTTTAACGAATTTTTCAAATGTTTGTGAATAATACAAAACGAGTATCAATATGAATAATAGAGAATGGTAAATATATGAGTTTGAGAAACATATTGAATCGTGATAAAAATCCGATTATGGAAATATTTGCATATTTTAACATTTTGAAAGTGTACAACATTTTAAATTTTGAAATTATTCTTTTAAGTATCGCATTTAGTCCGCATGACAGATATTATTAAGATAGAATATAGTAGCGATAGAATATAATATCTTCGCCCACTATCGGGCTGGTTTAGATATTCGAAAAAATATAAAATAGACCGGTACATTTTTACTTTATAAAAAACATGACCATTTTTTTGTTGCTAAATGAAATTTATTTGGATTTATAAAAGAAAGGATAAAGTGTTTTGAAAGGAATATTAAACGAAACCCTTTGAGCGATCTTCGATCACACACATGTTTAAATTTGTTTCCTTCTCCTTCAACTCTTAAATTGCAAATTAAATCTGATTGGCTGCTTTGCGCAAGCTAATTTTGATTGGCTTTCTTACTTGTTTCGGATTGGCTGATGAAGTTGTCGGTGAAATCCTCTGCTTTTCTTTCATTTTACAGTGCATTTTTGCTACTTTTATGCTCTTTTTTTTCCATGACTCCTTTAAGTTGTGATACACAAATACTCATATACAGGGAGTGGAGTTGTTGACAACTGGGAATCACATCGAAACAATCTACTGTTTCTGTTTCTGTGTGGAATATATTTAACTTACATTATTACAGAATTTCTGGTTCAAATTGACATTTATTCTTTTAGCCGGAGTCAAATTGACTCCCCGTGGGCTTTCTAGTGCTAAAATTATTAAATTTAAATTGACACAACTCTAAAATAATTTATTTATGGACACTACAGAAATACAATTTTCGATAAATAAATACAAGTATACAAATTAAATATATAAAAATGTAATATAATAAATTTTATATAAATTGTAAAAGAAAAAGATATAGATCTGTATAACAGTTGCAGTGAACTTAAATATTATACAATATTGAATAGTCATAATAAAGAATTTAAAAATTATATTAAACACATTTTTAAATTAGACTTTTACCTTCACCTTTGAAAAGGACATTTTTATCGACAATATTTCTTTTAAAATATATAAAAAATATTAGGTAATAAGCAATCAAAATTCTTTTGAAATCATCAAATAAATAATATGCAATGGTGTTAAAAATGACTTATTATAAATTGATACCTTGATATAATAATTTATTTATTGACTGCACAGAATTAAATTTTATTCATTGATACTACAGAAATATATATTATTTAGATTTTTTATTCATATTACAGAAGCAAATGTTTTTTTTTTAAATTATTCATATTACAGAAATATATTTTAAAAATTTATTTATTAATATTACAGAAATATATATTTTATTTCTATATACAACAAATATATCCTAATAATATTATAAATCTGATTGTGTGCAAATGTTAGGCTGAAGCCAGCGTCAAAATGGAGCATTTAATGATCCTGTATCTTTGCATATAAGTTGATTATAACCCTCAAATTAACATAGGCCGGTTTTTGTTTATTTTATTCAAATATTTTTCTTAATAATTTAAAATTTCGTTATTTTCATAGAGAGTAAATGGACATTTTTTCGTATAATATTTTAAAATGGTCAAATTTACTTTACCGTTGCTAATACTTTATCGTTGCAAAAACTAAATCAAAGCCCGGAATAATAATTTTTACTCAACAATTTAGTTTCAATTGAAAAATTTTCACGTGAAAAATAAAAATGAAATTAATTATTTAAGAAACAGAATATAAAATGACGTCATATTAGAAATAAAACTTGAGTTTTCAAATATTTGATAATAATACAAGGTGCATAAATACGAGTAAGTATGGATAGCAAGCGAATATATCATATATCGAAAATAAAACAGAGTTGATTTGATGTTGAAATAAAATGATCCAGGGTTATCAAATTATTTGTGATTAATTTCTCTATTTTTGTTCTTTTTCTATTTCACATGAAATGAATTATTTTAAATGTATGTGTGGTAAATTAAAGTTCTGTGTTTTAAATGAAATGAGTGAAAGATTTATATTTTAATACGAATTCAATACGAATGATGGTGATAGAATAATACTTGGCGGTTTATCGTCT
This sequence comes from Maratus michaelseni, assembly GCA_963931845.1. Classification (NCBI taxonomy): domain Eukaryota; kingdom Metazoa; phylum Arthropoda; class Arachnida; order Araneae; family Salticidae; genus Maratus; species Maratus michaelseni. The sequence goes on along the minus strand of OZ007589.1, from coordinate 454,263,577 downwards.
GCGCACGACTAGCATAAAGGTACCATATTTTTTAATTAAAAAAAAAAAAAAAAACACCTTTGAAAAGATATTGGACGGCAAATGTCAATAATATGCACCGCAAAATTATCCGTATAGAAAATCAGAAAATCTTAACAAAAATAACTTTATTTTTTAAAAGAAAGTTGCATTTTTTCATAAAAGCTAAAGATTTAATATGATTGCGTCGAAGTAATAACTTTTTTCCTCCCTTATTTTCTCACAATCAAAACACATTTGTAAATGGTCGTTTCGAACCGGTATTTAATTTTACATTTCTTTTAGCTTTAAATTAGTAAAATTTTTGTTGTCATTTTTACATATAGCTTTTTTTAAAGTTCTGTTTCATTTTTGGAAAGTCTTGTAGGTTGAGAAAAATGGCGTAGATTTTAAAGCAATGTTTAAGTAAAATTACAATATTTTTAAAAACTTAAAAAACAACGTTATCGAAACGAAAATCAATTTTACCGACAAATTCGCGTAATGCAAAAGCAAAGAAGAAATCAAAAATTAATGAAACTTTTCTTCCAGCCGAATTACGTAAACTTGAACAAGCCGATCGTGACAATTGAAAATATTATAAACGTGAAAGCACATTGTATGTAGTAGAAAAGGTTTTCACATATAGGTAGAAAATTTCCGAGAATAGGAAGGTTAGGGATCTATAATCGGGTCCATAGCCAATTTGCTTTTTTTTATCAAGTGAAATTTGGCGCAAAATTAAGTACATTGTTGTAACCAGATTTGTTTTTGCGGGGTAAATGCTTAATGGTATTTTAGATGATAATTTCCTCGCTCACCTTTGATGCCAACTATGACTGTTAAACATATTAAAAAATATCAGACAATAATTTTCTAAATATTTGTTTAACTATATATGTTTTAATTATCGAATGAAATTCTTTGCTAAATTAATGCATTTATTCTTTTTTTAATATTACGTGAACGAAGTCACGGGTAACAGCTAGTAATTGATAAATCTCTTAATTTTCAGATATGCTTGAAGTATCCGTATTTCCATCACATGAATTTGAACAAGCGCATGGTTATCATCTTGGTAATTTTTATGTTTAAAAGGTATTGCTTGCGAAAGATTTATATATAAATAATGCGCTACTGTGTCTATAAAAAATATTTACATATTGTTTGTTTAAGTGTACTATTATACGTAAATATTTCTTTTTCCGAAAACAAACAACTTGATTTTTCTTGTAAACAAAATAAGTTTCTTTCAAGTATGAACGGATTGAGGTATCAATTTTATTTTAATGTCTTATAAATCATTATACCTCCAATACAAATCCAAATCCAAATGGTTTCTTTATTAACTCTTTGTGCAAAAATCTATGATATGTGAAAATAAGTAGAAAAAATACGAAAAGTAAGAAAAATATCCACCATAAATGATCTGTTTAACGATAGAAATAACCCTAAATATTATATAATATGGACTTAAATATAATAAACAAAAATTAATATTAAAAAAAATTATAAGGAACTTTAATTTTCAGCATCGAAAAAGGACATTTTATATGCTTTTAAGCACCAATCCTTTTTGCTTAGTGCATCTTTTACAAAACGAAGTATATCTTTTCTGTAATAAGTCAGCAGTCAACAAAACTTCAATTATTAAAAACCTGAATGAAAAAGAAAAGGTGTATATAACATGTCAGTTATTTTGATGTATCTCTTCTGGGGAGCTATTTTTAAAAAACATAAAATAAATAGAAATTGAATTTGCAAGTTTCATTCTCAAATACAGTTAGTTAACAGCTTAGAATTTAGTTACAGATTACCGTTTTATCCAATATAGGTGTTATTTTAAGTTTATGAAAATTTATGCTTATTCATAAAAATCTAATTTAAAAACTATCACTAAATAACATAAAAACAATATCACTAAATAACTAAATAATGATCGCAAAAAAATATAAAATGAAATATTTATAAAAATTAAAAAACTAAGTATCAGTAGTAAACATGTAGTTAAGTATACTTAACAAAAATTTAACAATTAATATTTTGAAGTAAATTCTTGAAAAAAAAATAATAATATGTCAACCTGAAAAGTTTATTTCTCTAAATGTCATTACGATGAATTTGCAAACGATCTTCCATATTTATTTTTAATTGCGTTATAGCTAAATAAAAATATTTAAGGGGAAAAGTTTGACCACCGGGAAATAAATGAATGGGGGAACTCATTGACATCAGTAACATTAACAGAGAATATTGAAATGCATTCATCTTCCTGATTTTATATTGACATGAAATCTAAGCAGATTCACTAAAAAAAGTTTTCGTTTTATCTTAGCAGGAGGTTCAGATTATATGAACATTGGTTACTGCATTTAGTTTCCTTTATAAAATGACTCAAAAAAAATATATATTCCAGGGGTTGAAATCAAATAATTGAATCAAAATATGTCGCTCAAGCATGCTTTGACTAAGAAGCACCTATTATCAAATTTCCTTCCTATACTACATTACTAAAACTTAGACACTCATAATTTACCAAAGTTCTTGTATAATAATAATTGATATCATATCTTTCATTAAATAAGTAATGAATCATTTTGATCAAATTATTGCAATAAATATGATATTAATTAGAAAATTATTTCCCTCGACACATTTGTTTTTGTATATTTCCATAACTGCACTTGAAGAGTTATGCAACATTACTGCAAATAACAGTTATATCAGAGTTTTGATTCAACTGGTGTATCCAAAATCCCTCTTTATAAATGAGGATGTATTAATAGTAGAATACATTTCACTGTCTATCATAGATAACTTCACTGTTCCCTCCAAATTGTTTCAATATAGGGGAAGATCGAGAAGCCCCGGACACTTGGATAAATTGCAAATAAAAAACAAATGAATGAAATTTTTGTCTTTATTTTATACTTAAAATGAAATTACGAGCTACTTTAATGATTTTAATTAAACATTTCTAATAATATCGAATTATTTAAGGAAATACACTGAAAATAGGTGGACCTTATTTTCTTGGCGTAACAAGAAACGGCGGGTAGCCCCAGACATATTAATCAATGGTGTCCCAACCGTTTTTTGGCCTTACAAACATCACACTTATAATAAAAATCCGATGCATCTATATAAACACAATCTTCATGGGCCCAGTCTTTGTATTCCTGGCACTGAATCCAGTCTTCTTCAAATGTTTCTGTCTCGTTTTATCGAAAATTTATGGACGAAAAGAAAACACTCACTCACGACTAACTTACTCGGCGCCCACGTTGCAATTAAACTGTATTTGTTTCGACTCTAGATATTGTTCATTTACATTATCTCTTTATTTACGAAACACTTTAAATTTCTTAGAAATTGAAATGTCCGTGGTTACGTTCCGTCCGCGGCTACCCGACTTTCCCGTAACATTTATGCAAATGATACTTCAGTAGGCAGTCTGGCTAATATAGGGAGATAATAAAATCTATAAAAATATTTAAATATTACGAAACCATTAAAAACATTTTTCCAAACGCTGCATGAATGGTCCTAAATTCGCCGGAATCGAAAATATCGTGAATGTTTCTCTTTCTTTCTTTTTTTTTAAATTCATACATTTTCGGATATGTAAAATTATTTTTAATATACTTTAATTTATTATTTATTGTTATTAATCTTTTATGATTTAAATAATGGATACTTTTATAATATTCTATTTTAATTGTATATTAGTTTTAGGATGGATAAGTATTATCTTTACGCATTTGTTAAGTATATCAAAAAATAATAATAGCAGCAAACAGCATCACTAAACGGATCAGTGTTGGAAAACCTTACACAGTCATTCATTTATATTTCAGATTTATTTGATACCAATATTTGTTCTCATCTACAGATTAGTAAAATAAGTTCAAAGCATCACAGTGTTTTAAAGGAATCCAGTAGATCCAGGGTTTTACAATAGATCAATACAATGTTGATTTTACATATTTATAATTATCAAAACTTAACAGTGGTGAAATATAACATACATTTATATAACTTTTTTTCATACACTTTAGATTTGAATTTAACGACAATTTAACATTAAAATAAATAATAAAAATACTTTCGTAATAGATTTCCTCCAGTGGTGCTAATGACGTGGAAACCGTCTCCATAGCTAAAAGGATAAATGAATAAATTATTTGCATTAAATTTAATTAGAGTGGCATTAATTTTAGTAATGAACACTACTCAAATTATTTTAAATATGGTTTTAATTTGTTAGGAAAATTTTAACTTAAAGCCCAAACGTAAATTCGCCATGTATTTCTCAATAATTTGTGGAAATATGTTATTCCTCACACCTATAAGTTTTCTTAAATATTAAAATAATATCTTATCCTACATAGTGCATGGATATTGTTCCAGAAAACAGCAAAAATAATATTTAGAACATGAAACTCTGATTAGATTTATGTTTTAAATGAAATCAGATGCCTTGAAAATATCATGTTTTTAAAAAAATACGTTAAATGAAATGGTTCTGTAAGGAAATATATAGGAGTGACCACTAGAAAGTTTAAAACAAGATTAAAAGAACATATGGCAGATATTAAATATGATAGAAGTACTGCAGCACTGGCAAGACTACATAGAACCGAGACTTTAAAAATTGATTTTAAAAATAGTAAAATAATTTATCCATCAAGGCTTTATTCCCCATCTATTATCCGTGAATCAATAGAAATCTATATGCGTAACGTGAACATTTGCAATGAATCCGCGTCATTTGAATTACCTAAAATTTGGTACGAGGTACTTTTCAGTTTAAAAAAAGCAATAAGGAAATATTAATTTTCACGTTTACCTATTTCAAGCACCTGCTCTTTTTACATATATGATCTCGTGATTATTGTTTTCAAGTGTATATTCAAAAATTTGCGAGAATATTTTGTTTATCGTTTGTATATCTTGAAAATGGCGACGTATATGAGCGCTGAAACATGTGCGCGATCATTAAAAGGTTTTTATAAGCCTTTTGTGTTCCGCTTTTATCACTTAAACATTTTATCTATATTTTAATTATAATTAGTGATCTTATTATGTGATTATGGTTGTGTAAGAGTTTAAAAAATACCTTACGAAATAAGATATATTAGCTTCTGAATTTCTGGTATTAAAACTCAAACAAATAAAGAGAAAACGTTTAAAGCAATTTAATGTAATTTAATAAGAATATCAAAATGCGAAAAACCTATAATAACATGATTTTTGAAACAGATTTTTCCAGAAACAATGATCAAACTTAATGCACTGCTCAGTTTGTACAGTTTGTTTTTAAATTGAATAAAGTTCTCTTTTTATGCCTATCATAAATTTTAAATGATTCAGTTCTGCATTTCTTACTATGCTATTTCCACTTTTGATTTTCGAAAATTGCATTAATAAGGAGCACTCAGATGTGCTTCGATACCTTCATGGGAGGTTCAGTGCATATTGCTTGCAGTTTTGGAAGAATATTGAAGTAAAGTGCTTAAATATCCTTTTAAGGTTGTATAATTTAAGTGTGAAATCCCAAACAAGCTAGCCGTTAGAGGCCACCGTAATACTTACCCTTCATAGATATGTATAATATAAAATATGAAAATGAAACAAGTGTAAATTATTTATAAAATGCATTGCAGTTCGAATAAAACCGTGACTTGATGACGTCATAAACTTTAAATGCTCTATGACTAAATTGCGTAAAAGAAACATCCTTATAACTCAAAAAATGATAATCCTATTAACTAACAGTTTACTGCGTCGGATGAAGCGTCTCATTTCCAATTAAAATATATATTTGAATTGAAATTTGAATGAAATACAGGGTCCTGGAAAATCGAAGAGTGTGGAAATTAGAAAAACAAATATCTCGGCAATTCATTACCCGTTCGACTTTATTTTTTATGCAAAATTGATGTTTTTTTATTGTCTTTTATATTTACTCCTTAAAATAAACAATTTCGAAAATTTTTATATACCTTTCATCAGACGAATATTTCGAGAGTCCGAAAAAAAAAGTTTCGGATAATCGAGATTACTGAAATTCAATAAGCTTCTTCTCATTATTATATACTAAGCACATACCAAATTTCAAGTCTCTATCTCAATTTGTTGGGTAGATAGAGCGTTTACAGACACACACACAGACATACAGACACACACACAGGCAGACACACAGACGGACGGACGGCAAATTCTTTTTTCTAAAAATATGTTTTTCGGAATCTCCAGTGTCTAAAACGTGTAAATCCGTCAAAATTTTTTTTTTCGATTTTTAAAATGATTACAAAACTTGCCCTATACTACGTATGATGGGTAAGTAAGTAAAAGTTGTCAACTTTTCATCAAGCATAGTGCTACAGTCCTTATTTCTGCTTTCTGCCTCTGAATATGATTATTGTACTGAGTGATCGATATTACATAAGTTTCAGAAATGTTTTTGGAATTGGCGTGTAATTTTATGGCTTTGCAAAGCTTCAAACCATAAATTATGTAATATTTATATTCATTTTATACACAATATCAACACCAAAACAAATGAATTGTCATGAATATACGTCTGATTTACCATATTGTACGTTTACCATATTGTACCAAGTTTTACACTTATAGGATATGTGTGGTGTTAAAAGGACATGCTATAGCATTTTTAAAAACTTGTGTTTTGTAAAAAAGTATGATGAAATATTTTTTAAATATATAACCATCATTTAGAAGAATATGATATTGTGGTGACTATTTTGATTTCAGGCTTTTCGTAGCCTTGTAAAATAATGCTCAATTCCATGAAAATTATTATACATCAGTTCTTCAAAATTTTAATTATAAAACTGATAATGTGTTTGAGGATTACTTCAGAGGTGTATCGGTTCTATACAGTGTTAAAAATTTGCAACAAACTGTCCTTTCATTTGACAGATTTTATAGAAAATGGTTACATAACCGTAATTTAACTCTATTCTGATCATAATATGGGTAATAATATGGCCAGAATAGAGTTAAATGACGGTCGTGTAACCATTTTCTATAAAAACGGTGAAATGACTGGACAGTTTGCTTCAAAATTTTAACAGTGTAAGCTAAATCCGGATTTTAACTTTTTTTCTTTATAAAAGGGATATAAAAATATTTTCTGAGTTTGTGTTTTATTACGTATGCCCCATAATAAAGTATTGGTTTTATTTACCACTTTTACATTAGCAACACAAAATTACAAAAAATTAAAATAGAATTTTTGTCTCTTAAGAAGGACAAAATATCTTGGAAATGATATCTTTTAAGAATCTTTTTTAAGTACATAACATTTTTATCATTTTCTTTACAGTACATTAATTTCAAATATTAAAAAAAAAAAGAAACATTTATTTAAATATTCATTTATATAAAACAAAACAATGTTATCGTTTCTTTTACATCATAGTTGTTACCTATAAACAACTTGAAGCGACAGCAGAAAAACGTTCATTTTGATACAGTAAATATTTCCTCTTTGTTCAGAGTAATGGACAGGTGTAGTTCGTTTTCCACTCTTCTATTCGTTATTTTTCTATAGTGTTTCATTCAAGAGTTTCAATTGTACTGAAAGCTTTTTGCGCCACACGGGTGAAATTTTATAAGAATACAAGAGTGCTTTTAAATCTTTAAAACCGCAGAAATGGAATTGTTTGCATTTCATATAAGGTATTGTTTAGGTTTTATTTCTGCAAGCAGATACACTTTTTCTTTCCTTAATGTTTTAAGAAATAGTGCATCATGTTCAAAAGTAAGTGGCAATACATGAAAAAAAGATAGAGAAAAAAGCTTTATTTGATTCACAGACAATCGTTGGTGCGAAACAAAATCACCGGTATAGAGAAAATAGTAGACAATCCATTTTAAATAAATTGTTAATAAAAGTAAACAAAATAACAGGATTTTGGAATGTAAAAAATAAGTACATTTAGGTTGTTAGATGTAGGGGAAAGTCGGGTAGCCACGGACGGCTGGTAAACGCGGACATTTCAATTCTAAGAAATTTAAAGTGTTGCGTAAATAAAGAGTTATTGTAAATGAACGCCCTCTAGAGTCGAAACAAATACAGTTTAACTGCGACGTGGGCGCCGAGTAAGTGAGTCGTGAGTGAGTGTTTTGTTTTCGTCAATAAATTTTCGTTGCTCCTGTCAAACTTTAATGCAGGTTATTAAGAAAGATTAATTAGATCTTATTTTAGATGATCTTTATTAGACATTAAGATTGTGTTCATATAGATGCATCGGATTTGTATTATAATTGTGATGTTTGTAAGGTCAAAAACGGTTGGAACACCATCGATTAATATGTCCGGGGCTACCCGCCGTTTCTTGTGACGGCAAAAAAATAAAGCCAAACTATTTTCCGTATATTTCGTTAAATAATTCGATATTATTAGCAATGTTTAATTAAAAACATTAAAGAAGTTCGTAATTTTATTTTAAGTATAAAGTAAGACAGAAATTTCATTCATTTGTTTTTTATTTGCAATTTATCCAAGTGTCCGGGGCTACCCGATTTTCCCCTATACTTTCTTAAAACGGACAGTAAAGAATGTTTTTCTTTTCATAATGAACATAGGAAAGTATATTCAACTAGGTAAATTGTATTCTATGGATTTGAAATCCAATAATCATCATGTAAATGCTATACTTATAGCTCGGATGAATGAAATTAGCGCTGCAGTTCGCTGCCTTGTCCAACAAATAAGAGTGAAATATGCCAGCCCAGGATATCGTCGGGATAGCTCAGTAGGGAGATCGTTGGTAGGGCAAACCAAAGTACCCAGGTTCGAGTCCTGATCCCGGCATATTTTCGCTCTGTTGGAAAAAATCTCCATTGAATAGAATGTTTTTCTTTTGTTTTTAATTTCGTAAGCTGTTTGATTTTCAGATTGATTGCTTTTTTAAAGGGGATGCACTTTTACAAAAAATGCAAACATTTATTATAATTTCTTTTTAATGTGTGTATGTAATTGTACTCACGTTAATATTAATATCCTTCCGTGAATAATGCTTTCTTTAATGGTTTGATTGATAAAATTTATCTGACGGCGTTATGCAGGCTTTCTAATCAAGTCGTAAAACCAGAATCGGTCATTATATGTTTCTTCTCTTAGCGACCTAACTTATGAAAGAAAAAAGGCTAATGTATAGAGGTAGAAAATTATTCTTTGCTTTGATTAGTTAAAGGGTTTTTTATTAAACTGTAAAAAAAATATGAAAACAATTAATCTCTGTTTTTATGTAAAATGTATCATAAACCTTAAAAAAATCCTGAGAATATTTAAATGTATTCGTGACAAATACATCTAAAAATAAAAGTCATTTACCCATGATCTATCTACTGAGGTTCTCTGATAAACTTTTAAGATTAAAGCATTCATATAACTAAAAAAAATTCTAAAAGTTTTTAATCTGTTGATTAAACGCGTTACTTCATAAATCAACAAATATGCAATTTGAATACTAAGTCAACAATAAAATTATATTTACTGTACTAATAATCGCGTAACATATACAGCATGTTTCTTATACATATTCATTGCATTCTATTATAATTAGTCTAAAACAAATTTACAAAACTGACGCAGTAGCTTTTCTCATATTATGAAAATAATCAAATGCTCTCTGTAAGAATAAGATTGTAAAATAAATGACCATAGACATACTTAAAAAAGCTTATACTTAAAAAAGCGACATACTTAAAAATAAATGGGAAAATTATATTAATAACAAAATCATAAACCAACAAATCATTTTGACGCTTTTGTAAATCTAAGAAGGGATTTTTAAAAAATCTTAACAAGATATTTAAATGGGGATTTGTAAAGCCTTTGTGTAGTTTGAGTACTCTTTTTAACTTAATATACTAAAAATGTAATAAATTATAACACCTATAATAATATATTTATTTTAAATGCTGAAAGGTGTAAATAAAAACATAATATACAGTAAAATAACTTTTATTAAATTGTTGATACATTTTCAATAAATCTTCAAAGACCGTGCAATTACAGAATATTCTCATTTGTTTTTGAAAATGTCTCGGAGTGAGCCGAAACATGTCAGCAATCTAATAAAAGTTATTTTACTGTATATTATGTTGTTAATTTACATGTTTTAGCATTTAAAAGAAATATATTAATATACTAACTTTATTTTTTATATTCTCACAGATAGCTTTTTAGGTGCGTTCGTAATTATATAAATACGTAGCACCTATAGCCGTCGTCTGATTCGTCCGTCTGTCCGCATGTAACAGCGCAAAAACTACCCAACCAAATGGTTTGAAACTTAAGATATAGTATCTTTGCAGAACTTTGTTCAGACATTTCAAATTTTATGAAAATCGAATCAAAACTTTAGAAGACATTAATAAAAATATTTATTAAGAAATTTGAATTTTTTTTTTTTTTTTTAAATCGGTGCTTTCTTGTTATAGGACCTTCCGAGGTTTAATCGTCAAGCGATCGAGATACTTATTTTATTACAGAAATTAATCTGCAGACGTAATAATTCATTTCACAGAATTAAAAATCATCAAGATCTGAATATTTATATAACTAGCTATAGTACGAACACACCTCGTTTGTCGCGTTTGACGTACAATTTCCAACTTGTTTAATCATTAACTTCTTCTTTCCCCACTTTCCTATTTTCGGATTGGTTGTTAAAAGCAGCTGCCATTCCGAATTTAGATTATTTTCTCTAGAATAGTGTTCCTTGGTAGTACTATCGACCTTTCTCTCCTCTTTTCATCTTTTTTATCAAAAATTGTAATGCATTTTGTACTATTTCTAGATATAATTTATGGCTGTCTAAGATCTGATATCCTACTGCTCATATCCAGGGCGTGGTGCTGTAAGAAACTAGGAAGCACCATGAATGATATCGACTGTTCAACTTTTCTGTTATTTAAAAGCCTCCGTATGTCGTGCATTCAGACTCCAGTCGGGAAAATTGCTTGTGTTAGACAATTAGAGTGGTCTTAATAGGAACGCAGCAGATTTCGTGAAGGATAAAAGTTAAGAAGATTTCTCAGAGTGGGAAAAATTAATTTCCCACCTTTTAATGTGCAACATAATATATAGCCAGTGTCTAGTTAAATCTATTAAACAACTTTCATTATCTGCAATAATGCAATTGAATAATTCATTTCCAAAACAATAATTTTTAAACCTTTAATCATTTTATGATGTTTTCTTTATTACGCTATTTATTTTATAAGAAAAATACGTGACATCTTAAGATATTGAATGATTTAAGACAGAGGTTCCCAAAGTGTGCTCGGCGGAGCCCTTGGGGCTCCGCCTATACTTTTCAGGGGCTCCGCGGCGTTCCAGGAAAATAAACAAAACATGAAAGAAATTAGCATATTGCAAGGGAAAAATTTTCGAAAGTATATAGGAATTTTTGTGTATGTGTGTGTCAAAAATAAACACATCTATCACTGGGTTGAAAAATACTATAATATACTTTTTAAAATTATATAAAAATTTGCATTATATATGTATCCATTTTCTACATAATATATTTGGTTTGAGCTACTTTATTTTATGTTTTTGCATTTAATGTGTTTTAAAAATTCAATTCAAAATAAGCTACAAAAAATAGTATTCTGAATCGAAAGAGCAAAGGCGTGCCAGTGCTGTTATCCCTGTTTTCCGAACAAAAGGGAGGACATTGTTTTTTGGAGCTTCGCCTATTCATATGTTTATACTTAGTTCTTTTTTGCTTAGTAACCAGGTTCTAACTTCTTAATCAGGTAAATGTGCCTCATATTGTTTTTTTCTTCGCTTCACTCTTTGCGATCTTTAAAATGAGATACTTTATACTCCATTATTTGCTATATTTGCTGAGAAATGTGTTAGTTAAGCTTTGATTGTTTCAGTGATAGACTTATAATTGTTTTTCGATTTTCGTTAATATTTTAATTTAAGCGGTTTAATCTCAAATTTCATGTTCTATTTCAGCTTAAAATTCAAAACTGCTTCAATTTTTTTTTAACCTATTCGGTTTTTCAAAAGTTGTAATTAATTTTGACACACTGTTCGTGAAAATGGAACATATGTATTTACGAAATAAATATTTATTTTCATTTTCATAATTGCTTTTGGGCTGTAAATTTTATTTTATATTTAAAATTTGTAGTCAAATTACTCTTTTAACTTATAATTTATTCAAAATTTTTATTGCTGTAATATTTAGTGTTTTTATTTTAACTTTACAATGTCCTATTAATGATGTTAACATTATTTAATTGTTCTTGGTGATTTCAATAATATCGCCTCAACACCGGATTGTTCGAATCAAGAGTTCTAGTTTCCTTTTTTTTCATAAGAGTTCCAGACTGATGACTTTTGATTTGTATGTATAGTTTGAATATTTTTTTTAGAATTTCAATATCTTGTTTTGCTTAGTTATTATTAATCTGTTTTAAAAAACAAATTTATAATAATTAGGAATTTCTTTGTTAAAAAGAAACTGATCATCCGATAACTTTAAGTATAGACCATGTATAATAAAAAAGATTATTATAAATAGTTAATTTGTATAATATCGTAATAAATTACATAATTCAAGAAATCTCGAAATTGTTTAAAATCTTTTTAAAGTGATCATTGATTATTTATTTTAGAATGACAGTATATCAGAGAGTCAACAATATTTTAGTTAGGGTATGCATTTATTTTTGTTCAGCTAGGAAATTCACGTTTTTATTTTGTTATATTGAAAAGATAAAAAATGTATTTTGGATCTATATATCAAGTCTAATATTGTACACACATTTTCCTTTAAATAACTAAAATATGTGTAAATATTCAAGGTTAATAATTTTCTTTAGCATTTATAAAACTATTAATATTAATTACATTTTTATGCACGAGAGAACATTATTATCATTGCTGAAATTTATAGATTAAGGACGTAAATTTTTTGTATGTTCTAAATGTTGCTAATTTTTTCATGTTGAAGAATAAAATATCAAATGATTACTTCATCCTGATATCGCAATTAATGGTAAGTAAGATAAATTTGACAATTTCTTGGACGGCAGAGTTTGTATCTTTAGAATTGGACAATTTACATGCCATTATTCCATCTCTTTTTAGGTGCGTTCGTAATTATATAAATACGTAGCACCTATAGTCGTCGTTTGGTCCGTCCGTCTGTCCGTCCGTCTGTCTGTCTGTCTGTCTGTCCGTCTGTCTGTCCGTCCGTCTGTCTGTCTGTCCGCATATAACAACGCAAAAACTACCCAACCAAATGGTTTGCAATTTAAAATATATTATCTTTGCAGAATTTTGTCGAGACATTTCAAATTTTATTAAAATCGAATCAAAACTATAGGAGATATTAATAAAAATATTTATTAAGAAATTTGATTTTATTTTTAAATCGGTGCTTTTTTGTTATAGGAGCTTCCGATGGATGTTAAATCGTCAAGCGACCGAGATACTTATTTTATGACAGAAATTAATCTGCAGACGATATAATTCATTTCGCAGAATTAAAAATCATCAAGATCTGAATATTTATATAACTAGCTGATACATATATATCTGAATATTTATATAACTAGTTAAGATATTTGTATGAACAGTGTCATAAAATATATACTTAACTAGCTGTTTAACCCGTTCTACGCACGGGATATCATGAATTTAATTCTAAAACGTGCGTACGAACGCACCTCGTTTGTAACGTTTGACGTACAATTTCCAACTTGTTATAGTTTTGTTTGCATGACGTTATTACCCACATAAGTGGGTAATTACATCAAAAGCATTAGTCAAGAAATCACTCCACTACATTTTATGAATACATATCTGCTAAAATATTCTTTCTTGTATACATAGTTAATAAGTTGCTGTTTAAAATCCCATATTTGTTTGAAAAAAAAAATCTAAAACTAAGCCGTGAAAAAATCGTAGAACCTTAATGTAGCGTTATTGCCCCAGGACACCTTATTTGAAATTTCTAATTTGAGAGTTTTTTAAATAAAAATAACAAACTCTTAACAGAAAAAAGAAACAACCAATTTTCTAATAAAAAAAAATCTTGTATTTGGTTTATTTTGTATTCTGAGCAATGAAATATATTAAATTATTCTTATACTGCTGTGTAATTTTGTTTTTGGGATGGATTGCTGGCTTCAAACAGGTAGTTTTTTTAAAAAAATGCCACATTTAAAAAGGAGGACACACTTCATCATCAGATGAGCCAACAAAAGAGCTTTTGCCTAAAGAAAGCATTTCTGAACAGTTGACCCCACATCACATTTTGTTATCAAAACAAGGCAGAATCAAGAATTGGGAGAAAGCAGTAAAAAAAAAACGAAAATATGACGAAAATTACTTAAATATGGGATTCACTGAAACAGATGACGATCGACCTCTCTGTATGATTTGTGGTAAAGTTTTAAACAACCAGCTCAATGTTTCCGGCTAAGTTGCGCCGTCATTTCGAGTATAATCATCCCGAATTAAAATATAAACCATTTGATTTTTTATTTAAAGGAAATGCAACGAAATTTTGGCTTTAAAGAAAAGTATGGATACAGTTGCGAAAACAAATAAGGAAAAAGTGCTGGAATCTTTTTACTTAATAAGTTTCAAAGTCAACTCAAGCTGACAAAGCCCATAACATTGCAGAAACTCTTATTAAACCTTGTGCAATTGATATTGCCAGAAGTTGTTTGATGAAAAAGCTGCCAATTTAGTTTCCAATATTCCATTGTTCGACGAATTAGCGATATAGCAGATGGCGTAAAAGAAACACTTATCAATCATCTCAAACATAATAAATTTGCCCTAAAAATGGATGAATCGTCAGACGTCGCTGTATTGGTGGTTTTAATAGTATTTGTTCGTTAAATTTTCTTTCAGAGCTATCAGCAGGATCTTCTTCTTTGCAGACCTCTAGAATCCAATACATCAGGGAATGAAATGCCATGGCAAAACTGCAAATATATATGCACTGATGGGGCGAAAGAAAAGGTAATCAAGAAAAGGGCCAAACCTTGGCCCCATGTTGGAAATTACTGGTTCGGACTCTTATCCAGCAGATCGTTCTCTGCTCCATAGGCATAAAAAAAACATTAATTTGTAAACCATTAGAGTATCGTGAGATTAAGGGGCTCCGCCTTAGAAATTCTTCCCAAAAATTGTTCCGCGAGCCCAAAAGTTTGGGAACCACTGATTTTAGATATTGAATGAAGAATGCGGTAACAAGACCAAAAAACAAAACCGCAAAGTTTGCGAGTGGCACAAGCACTTCCTTGAAAGTTGCAGAAGATTTCAAAAGAAGCAAATTTCGTAATTGAATGTATTCTACAAATTATTCATGAAAACAGACTTTTTAAAAATCGATGAAATTGCATTAGCAGTCAGTTTATCATACGTATTCATCATTATTCTTTAAACATGCATGGTGTTTATTCATGTATGGCTCCAAAAAATGTCATGCCCTCATGACTAGAACCTCATTGATATGGTAGATGAAAATCAAAATTGTCTGAAAAAAATGATTCGCAATGAGACATGTGGTTTCCTTTACGAAAGATATACGATGAGAAAACATATGATACTTTCATAAGTGGAGTTAAAGGTATACTTTCAAAAAATTTACGAAAGTAGGAGCAAGTTTGTGAATCCAGAATGTACTTCAAAGTCAATGTAAAATTTGTTTAACTTCAATAAAATTAAAAAAAATTCGTTTCAGAAACAATTTGACTCACTAATATAGCTAGTAAGGTCATTGTGCCTACATGCGATGCGATTTCACATAAGTTTGTTACATTTCGGGTGTATTTCTCATTTTGTTAAACATAAAATGACAATAATAAGCTAAAAACAATTTATTATTATTTTGATTTTAAGTCAAAAATAATTTGTTTATTTGTAATCTTATTTGAAATCACTTTGTAAGTATTATCTTTAATCTAAGCAAAATATATCAATATCACATTTATGTGATACATATTATGTACATATTATGTCATTTTTATCACATTTACAGTAGTTAAAACCAAAATAAAATGTACTAAGTACCTAATTGTGAGTATGCATTTTATTCATTTCAGTTGCATCTTAACTTTATTAATTTACCTTTTATCCCTTTTTTAAACATTTTATACTATATTATAATTAAATAATGAAGCATTTAACATTCATACTTTAACCATTTTTAATTTTGACAATTAATCAACAAGAATTAAGGAATGGATGACGACATGCTTTTACCAAAACAATATTTATTACTAAATGTGCTGTACAAGTGTTTCATAAACTAATTTTTTTATACTTAGAAATTCCTGAAACTTTGTAGTTGTTCCTAAAAAGTAAAATAAAATGTGATAATGTCACATGGTGGTGGGAATTTTCCGTTTTTTTTTTCAAGTCAAATAAACATAATTTGAACCAAAAAAAATTAATATTATATTTCTTGCTTCTATTTAGTTTTTAATTAAGTTATTTTACTTGTTAAGATTTCTGGTTTTAGTTAAATTGAAAAATATACTCGAAAGATTGGCAGGTATGTCTTAAATTTTATTCAGATTGTAAATTGTTTTATCACACCTTTCTGGCTACTTACAATTTTTGAGACGACTCATTACCATTTTGTTTAATTTGACATCTTTATTGATCTTAATAGTAACAACAGTACTTGGAAAATTCACCTTCGTACACAGGCGTTAAACTAAATTACATAACCGCTGTGCTAATAATAAGATGTTTAACTACTAACTAAAAATAGTAATGAAATTGTATAAAATAATTCATGTTTTTGCATAATAAAAATATCTTTTAAAATCTTAAATGAAATATATCTAAAGAAAATAATTCTGAACATTTATTTTGATACTATGTTTCTATGAGAATTGGGAGAGGGCACTTTTACATTTACTCCTACCCATTGGATTCAAAACTTGATCGATAATCATATTTACTTATTCTTAGCTTAAATATTCCTCGTTAGTCTTAAGTCAACTAAGCAGAACTCTTGGCTATCTTTAAAGCCTTGGAGTGGATCTCTCAACAAAACGTTAATATATTAATTCCAATTTTTAGTGAGTCTTTGCAGCCTGCAGGCAATCTATGCATTTAGATCAACGAATCCTCAAGTTATTGAGATTAAATCATTTCTCAAAAACTTCTCTTTAAAACCTATTTAGGCCACGTTTCAGCCCATAATGGTATCTTATGCAATGAAACGGCGGATATGCTGGCATAGGAAACAAAGTCTAGATCATCAGTTGATTTTTCACTTCCAGTACCACACTCACACATCAAACAACATCTTCGTGCTCTTTTTATGAAGCAGTGGCAGGATCACTGGGACTACTCGGATAAGGGTAGATATACAATATCTGGTCCCAGTGATTTCCTTGGATCTTCTCCTGCTCACTCCCTCCACTACAGCTTCCCTTACCGGTCATGGTCCCTTTGGGGGCCTACCTCTTTAAGATAAAATGAGCCCTTTCTCCTCTTATTGAATGCAGTGATATCGCTCTTGTCTCTGATGACTTCTATAATTGTCCTTTAAGAGCTCGCCGGCATGTTCGCCTTGTCCCAATTCTTCCAGACGGTTGATTGGCTAATATTAAAATCGAAATGGTAATCTCAATTTCGGAATTCTTCCCCGCATTTAGGAGTGTTCTCGAAGTTTGATAATTAACGATGCATATTGCATTTGGAAATTCTCCTAGAAAAGGCGTTTTAAATGCAGTAACGCGTTTTGAAAATTGTTCCTAAAATGCGGATGTTTGATTATGTCACATTTAGATACGATTCTTGCGTTATAGTTTCAGGTAAAACTGAGCTGCGTCTCCAGGCGCCTGAAGGCGCTCGTCAGGCACATCGATAGCCGTACCCAAGTTCTCAGGAACGTTTAAAGAGCACTATCAGGATAGTTCCTGTGTGGTCTATAGGCGATGGAAGCGCCGCCACCGGCTGACCAGCCCCATTTTACCAAGTGAAATTACGACATAGGTCACTGCGATTTGCGATGGTTCCTACCCTCTTGGAAGACCACCGCATTTACACTTAGGAACAAGCCGGAATCCCCCAACAACTTCGGAGCCGGACACCCAAAAGGGAGCCGGGTCCTTAAGACAGGTTTTTCCGACCCAACTTGCTTTACCAAAGCTCGAGGGAGGTGAAAATCTAAAAGATAGTCACTGTTTACTCTCGCAGTACAGTTTTAGGTAAGACAAAAGAAATTTGTCCTATTTTAGGCTCATTATATTTAGGAACATTGACTTTCATTTGGTGACATGAAAAGTTTATTTTTCATCTGTTACAGTTCCGTGTGTTGTTCTTCCCTAATATCAATAAAAATATTACGTATAAAATATTTATGAATGTTTGTATTATATGTGCTATAAAAAATACAAATATAGAGAAGTATTTCCAAGTTTCTGAAAATAAAAAAAATACATAAAAGGAAAAGAAAGAAAACAACATAAAATGTTTTTTCTTGAACACATGTATCTATATTATTAATACACAACAACTGAAATACAGATGAATATAGAAACTCGCTTATACTCAGATTGCAGCATATTCCAAATATGTATATATATATTATTCAGGCTTGGTCCGTGCATTTCATTTCCAATGTTTGTAATAATAAGAGATGGAAAAAATTCAAAGCATTTTTTTCGTAAGATTTTTATTCCTCTTTCTTTATAGATATATAATGACGTGATCAAGATCGTGAAAGACACTTGAAGAATAAAAAAATATATATAGGAGCACAAATAGGTCCACATAGTGACAAAACAGAAAAAAAAAGTAGTTATGTTTTCGTTGTAAAATAATGCATTACATATAGTTTGAAATGAAAGTACAGGGTGATTCATAAGTAAGTATACAAATTACAGATGCTGTAAAACAGGAGCAGTTTAAGGCATCTTCTCCAAATGCAAGCCGTAAGTCAGGTGTATTCATAAAGTTTTTCCCGCTGTTGTGCGAAGTGACATAGGGGATAGCTAGTGTGTCACACGAATATCAGTAGAAATGGCTGTGCCTTCAGTGGAGTAGGCATTTTGTGCGCTTGAATTGAGCAAAACGGAATATGTCACCATTGTACAAGGGCATTTTCGAACGCGATTTGGAAAAGAACCTCTAACTATAAAATTCCTGTATGTTTGGTTTAAAAAAAAAATCTATGTGTCACAGCTTAGTCACATGGCACACATCAAACTGGTAATCCATTTCTGTCCACTTAGCCCAAACAGCCCGTAGTCTCAAAAATTTTAAACCAATCATAAATGGATTTTTTTGTTTTAGGTTCTTTTCCAAATCGTGTGCGAAAATGTCGTTGCACAATGGTGGCAGATTTCATTTTGCGCGATTCAAAAACACAAAATGCCTTCTCCACTGCAGACGCAGCCATTTCTACTGATATTCGTGTGACACGTTAGCTATCCCCTATGGTCAGTTCGCACAGTAGCGGGAAAACACTTTATGAGTACAGCTACCTTACGGCTTGCGTTTGGGGAGAGTGCCTTAAGCTGTTCCTGTTTTACAGCATCTGGAAGTTGTATACTTACTTATGAATCACCCTGTATATAAATATAATCTACGTAAATAAACTTTGAGCCATTCTCTGTATTTGAATGCTACGATAATAAAACAATTTTTGAATCCATTTAAACAATCAGTATAAAACACACATTGTGATTTTTCTTTGCATCTAAAAATAATACTTTCTATTCTGAGTACTTATTTTTTTCTGTGATAGATGGCAGCACTACACAATTAATTTCCTATTATCATTTTTTTTCAAAGCATTGTTTTAGCATATAGTAGCCATTTTGAGTTAATGATGACTGGCTGTTTGTCAAGAACTTTAACATCCTATTAAGTATAATTCCTGTAATCTCCATTCCATTAATGTTTTAATTCTTTGTTTTTCACAAGTGTTTTCATTTATATATATATATACTCACTGACAATTTAAGTAATGGTAGCTATTGATATCTACTTATGAAATAATATTTTGCACCGAATTAAGAGAGAAAAAAAATGAATTTCACGCAAAAAGTTTCTTGCATTATTAAATGAAAACTTGATAAAATAAACTAAAATAATATTTAATACTTGGAAATTTTTTTCAAGAGAAAATTTCTCACGCCTTGAATTCATAATATTCAAATTTTAATTGCTTAATAGGCGTATACCGTACTGACGTTATACCAACCGAACCACTTGGGAACGATACTCAGCTTGTTACTTTTTCACCATAACATGCTGGCAAGGCTACAAACGCAGCACAAGATGGAATATTTTTCCGTGAGCCGCCAAACCTGGGGCAAACACGAAAATAAAGAAAATCCAGCATCGACAATTGAATAAATTCATATTTAATACTTGGAAATTTTTTTCCAGAGAAAATTTCTCACGCCTTGCATTCATAATATTCAAATTTTACTCAAATTTTAATAATAGCGTAAAATTTGAATATTATGAATGCAAGGCGTGGGATCCAATATTTTTATTGTTAAGTATAGCAAACATAAAAAATATATCTCTTGTCCTTTTTCTTCCGAAAAACTCTTTCTATTAACTAGTTTTTTTTAAAAATTAAATTAATGACTTTCTGAAAATCATTTGGCTGATATCATTCATAGCCTTTATTTGCTGTACTCTAATTTTGAAATCTCATATTTTTGGAGCATTGCAAATGCTAGATAACCCTTTAACGTTGCTAAAAAATGTCATTCACAGGAATACTAAGGGATTACCATCTGAATTTTCATATATATGAATTTTGTTTTAATATACAACTTTCATAAAATATATTTTAGCACATATTTACAATCTATGTTAAATAAGTAAATGAAAAAGCGAAAAATGATATTTTTTCAAGAATAAAATTGCGTTTCACGAGAATATTCAATATAGTATGAATAGAAACTGAAAAAATGTTTAGTACATATATAAATATAATGCTCTGTATCTTTTAAAATGTTTTCACTTGTTTGTCATTTCAAAAATTAATATCTACTCAGAAGAAATAAGGTTGTTCCCGCCGTCCTGAATTTTTTCTTTATATTTCATTATTTGAATTTTCTTTAGTTTATTTTCAAAGTATGATAAAAGTTTCTGTTAACAATCTGAACACAAAAAAATATTAATAAATATCTTGAAGAATTTAGGAATAAATTAAACTTTTTAAAATTTTCTAACACGATTTTAATTGAGATATTTTTACAATAGATTAATAAAATCATGCATTATTTCTGAGTAATTAAATAAAAGAAAAGTTAATTGTGTATAAAATCAAAACCAAAAGTGTAGAAAAGGGAGATAGCACAGAAAAAATAAAGTGATTCATACTTTTATATTGTGGCATTAAGATTCAGCTAAGAGAATATTCCGTGACATTTTATTCATAAGTACGCGATGGATATGGAATATCAACGAATACTTTAGTTTAATATGTAACTTTGCGACGGAGAAGAAAACATTTATTAGCCTTATATATGTTTATTTTAACAGCAGCAATAATTCTTGTGATACATGAACGGGCATTCATAACGCTCTATCTGGGACATTTTGATTTGTCGTTTCTCACCTCATATACGTTCTTCCAAAAGAAAAACAAGTTGGAAATTGTACGTTAAACGTGACATAGGAGGCGCGTTCTTTTTATAACTATTTTCACAATGTAAAAAAATCATCCTTATAATTTTAGTGAAATGAATTATATCGTCTGCTATGTGCGAAATGAGCATGGCTTTTTTTCTGAGTGCGTATGCCACGTTTACAAATGCGATTTTTTTTCTATAGCATACAGCACTGTAAAATTCACCATGGAGATCTTGCTTTGCGAATGATTACGTCCATGGTTTAATATTTTTATGAATTATAATGAACAAATATCCTGTGTTTATTTACTATAATGGATTGCGATTTTCGACTGTGAAATATTCGGCTACTGAAGTTATCTCAGAATCTATACATTTTTTAAATTAACTCATCTCTCAAACAAACAATTTTTTGGAACGATCTTTCTAAAAATAACACGTTTATGGAATTTTATTCGAATAAATAATTTTGAATAAAAATGGCCGCCTGGCATATGAAAAAAGAAGTGGTTTGCCTGTATTTGTTTTCCTCAGTCACATGACTTGCGCTTTTATTATATAGATTACGTACGATAGGATTTAATAGAATAAAGAAAACTTTTATTATATTTTTAAGTTTTGATTTGATTTTCATAAAGTTTTAAATGACTTGACAAAATTCTGCAACGATAATATATAATAAATTTCAAACCATTTAGTTGGGTAGTTTTTGCGCTGTTATATGCGGATAGACGGAAAGACGGACGGATGGACCAGACGAAGACTATAGGTGCTACGTATTTATATAATTACGAACACATCTAAAAATGGATTCAGAGATTTCAGACACTAAGACAAATTGCCAATAATTATATATAGAAGCCGTATCATTTCCCGGATTACTTGCTAAGCAGTTTGAGGCTCTAGACGAATTAATATTTCCATACTTTAATATCAATGCTGTTTTATAAATTAAACTAATTTCAGAACAGCTAAGCAAGAAAAAAGGCTGTTTTTGTTATATCAAGTAGCTTTTATGAAACCTTCAGAATACTCAACTATGGTAAGGAAAAGGTAAACATTCTTCTACCACCTATGCTATACATAATCGTGGATTAAAAATAACTGTACGATTCTCTATTTAGAATAACACGATACATTTTCAGAAAAATCTTAAAACATTTTCTACAAGAACGCGATGGATATGGAATATCAACGAATAATTTAGTTTAATATGCAACTTTGACGACAACGAAGAAGAACACATTTATTAGCTTTATATATGTTTATATTAGCAGCAACAACAATTCTTGCGATGCATGAACGGACATGCATAATGCTTTATCCGGGATATTACGCTCTTACAAAAGAAAAGAAATAGATTAAGAGATTTCGGACACTGAGCCAAATTGCCAATAAATGTATATAGAATAATTGTACATAGAATAATTAATCCATGCCGGGATTACATGCTAAGCAGTTGAGGCTCTA
Source organism: Maratus michaelseni (assembly GCA_963931845.1). Classification (NCBI taxonomy): domain Eukaryota; kingdom Metazoa; phylum Arthropoda; class Arachnida; order Araneae; family Salticidae; genus Maratus; species Maratus michaelseni. The sequence goes on along the minus strand of OZ007589.1, from coordinate 454,240,474 downwards.
GACGATTTTGCATTTTTCTATACTTTAACAGCAATACGTTTTGTAAATTAAACTCATTTCAGAATAGTATTAGCTAGAAAAAGACAGTTCTCGTTATATCGAGTAGCTTTTATGAAACCACCAGTATATTCAAAAATAGTAAATAAAAATAAACATTCTTCTACCACTTATGCTATAAATAACCGTGGATTAAAAATAACTGTGCCTAATGATGAAAATAACAAGAGAACATTTTCAGAAAATTCTTAAAGAATTTTCCACATATTAAACGAAACACGAATTATTCATATAGTACTTTCAATATCGACATGATATAAAGTGGCATCTTTTTAATAGTTTAAATGCGCTTGTTTCAAAATTTCTACAATTACTTTTAAGCTTGATTTCATACAAATTTACAATGGACTTATTCTAGTTAACTAATAAACGTGGAGGTTTTAATTTAATATTATATATTTATCAAAAACATTTTTGCTAATCAAACAGTTCTGATACGTTTGCCTGTTGTGATTCTTTGGTGAATTATAATATGTTATCAATTATTTTTTAAGTTGATTTTCGATGCTATAGTGTTGTATTGCTATCCTTATTAAGATGTAAATGCAATATGTTTCCGAAACATTATATACACGATTATCATTAAAAATAAATGGTATAACTTAAAAAGTATATTATATAAAGTGACGAATCAAATTACATTAAAATAACTTAAGTAGCATGACATGAAAATAAAGTTGACAAATTGTTTTAATCGACATGTAACTAAAAAATTATCTTCTTGCATTTAATATTCATAACTAGTGATAACTGTGAACAGGCATAGTGTAATCTCAAGGCTTATACCCTTATGACAAATAGGGGTCCAGAACACTTGAAAATTAAATAAGTCAAACAGAATGTTTGTTTGTTGATCAAAAGATTATCGTTAAATAATATTTTTGTGAAATAAAAGAAAATATTAGTTTTTATTTACACGATTTATTACCTTTACCTGTAATTTGAGCACTTTTGCAACGGAAAGTGGTATATGAACATCATTAATCCCGTGAGATGTTACAATTTCTGCTGAATATAAATCAATTTAAATTATTTTTTCTAATATTGTATATTATTCATACATAAAAAAATAAATTATATAGCTAGAAAAACAGTTTTACAGCAGATTTTAAGTTGAGAGAAACCTAATTTTCTGTAAAAATTGTGTTAGAACAGTAGGCTGGAACAGTATTCAAAGTGAATGGAGTATTTATTTGAAGTTGTCACAAAAAAAACCCCACTAAAAATATGTGCTAGATAATGTATTAAATTTTTACCATATTTCCGTGAGATTAAGTCTTCTTAAAAAAATAAAACTTCCAAATCAATCGTAGATAATATCCCATATTTCTCTCTCTCTCTCTCTCTCTCTATATATATATATATATATATATTTGCTATTGATTGTTGAAATTACACTTTTCCAATCTAAAACAGATAATTTATTGTTACCTTCTTATCGAATAATTGCGGAAATGAGGTGGTATTTATTGACATATAATTAATCATGCATTCAGTAATAGTGAAGAAAAAATATGTTGCTTAGGAACAGTTACTTTACCAGGAATGCGCGAAAACGTAATGATCGTTATTTTTGATTTATGTATAGTGTGATATCAAATTTATGTATAAGATTTTACTTCAAGGTTAAATTTGTTTTATGAAATAGTAAATTATTCCTTTATTAATTCTACAGTATTCCGTCCTTTATTTATTTAATCTAAATTTTTTCACAAAAGCCAATCAACTTATATTAGAACTTAACACATGGGCTGATAAGTTCCCGGTCTAGTAAAGAAAACACGACTTTTTAACATAACTTTAATAAATAGCATAACTTTACTAATAAATAATAATAATTTAATAATAATAATAATAATAATAATAATAATAATAATAATAATAATTTAATAATAATGATTTAATAAATAAATAAAAATAGTAATTTAATAATAAATAACATAATTTTATAACGAAAAAGCTCCAAACAGTGCTCAGAATCATCGACTCATTGTTGTTTTTGGTCAAAAGTCTCACATGCGCGGCACCCACTTTGACAACAGCTTTTTCATGGACAGATGTTCATTCAAAATAAAACCTACACGTTCCTTGGATATCTTCAGAGTCTGATCTATCTCCAGCAATTTCACTTTACGGTTCCCCAAAACGATTTTGTGGACTTTTTTTATGTTTTCCGGAGTAACCACCTCTTTTGCGTGGTGCATCACTGGTGTCCGTACGACCACGTTTAAATTCAGCAAACCAGTCAATAATGGTTGATTTACCTGGTGCAGTGTCCGGATAACGCTTATCAAGCCAAGCTTTTGTTTGAACGGTGTTTTTTTCCATCATATAACAATTCTTGAAATTCTTGTTTATCCAATTTTTTGTTTATCAACAAAGTCGTTCAACTAAAACCACTCTAACGTTTTATCCACACGACGAATTGTCATGACATTTTTTCTGCTACCTTTTAAAGGATAGTATTTACAAAAAAAAGCATCGGTTCGGCAATTGCAAGTTGATATCTGTGTGCCAGACCGGGAACTTATCAGCCGATGTGTTATTTATGTTATATAATTAAAGATGTGTCATATTCCAGCTAGAGATTATTTTAATAGAAGGCTAAAAAATCATCTACTGACATTTCTGGTGTGACTTCATGATCTTACGCCATAGCTGAAACTGGATAGATAAGAAAAGGATGAAAATAGATAAAATTTTATATTCCATTACGTAAGATATATTTTTCTTGGAGTAATATCAGCGTGCGGACATACATATATGCGCACGTACCAGAATGTCATTAAGTGTAGCAATATTTAACGGGCTCCCTTAAATTTCAGGCAAAAAATAAGTCGTCTTTAATAAGGCTAAAATGGTAATAATTGACTATTTTACAAAAATTCATTACGAAATTAATTCCGATTTTCAACACCCATTCTTGACAAAGAAAACTAGCCCTAAATTTTTATGACTTTTTTTGCAGCATCATTATATCAAACATATTAATTCTAAAATAAATTTGAAATTTTCCTCATTATTTTCATTACATTTATATTATATTTCAAAACCTTTTCAGTAAATTAAATGGAAGAAAACTGCTGTCACCCCGCCCCCCACCACCACCACCACCATCAAAGCAATTTTTTTTCAAACAGCATTACTTGACAGAAATTTTAATTTAAAGTTTCTTCAAATACAAGTTAATCAGATAGAGTGACCAGACAACTTAATTTTATCTTTAGCAACATTGAATTATTGTTAAAAAAAATAAGGCACTACATTTAGGGAAGAATCTTTCTGTTTATAATGGTAAAGTTATGTTAAACTATAGTTATTACGCTTTAAATGAATGCGCATTGCAGAAGCTACTTCCTCAGCGACAGAATAATCGCTATTATACTTATTCGTTGAAAAAGCTTTGTTCTATACGCTGTATTATTGTGTGTTGTTTTAAATAAGTATACAAGTAAATTATAAGCTGTATTTTTAAACTACTGTTGTTTTCTGTTAAAGATAATGTTGCTTAAAATATTAGTATGGTGTAAACTTACTTATTTTTTGTTACATAAAAAATACTGTTACATAAAAGAATAAGTTAGTTATAAGCTTTATTTATGTAATATATACGTAGATATAATAATGGAGTTAATGCATTAAGTAATACAGGTAAAAAGAATTAATTTATGAAGCTAACTTGAAAATTAAAAAGATTTGATTAATTTTAGCCATTTTTGCGATTAAGTCGCTGTTGATAAATATAAAAGAATTCCTTTCGAAATGTTTCATTTTCAACAAAATTCGCTCTTTCAGTGTAGAAAAACACTTTTACGTAAAAAATCCTAAATAAATGATAAAATATCGCAACAAGTATTTTATTTTCCATTGGTTATAAATTTTAATCTCTTCGAAAAATTACTTTTCACAATCCCATCGATAAAGGAGGTTCAGCCAAATAGCATCGAACCATAAATGTATTAGATTTTTCACGAGGTCTACCGGAGGTTTTCAGATTAGTTGTATGATATATACAGAAACAAACTCTTTCAGTTCTAATAAATAGTTTTTTGAAATAGAAGTGACTGGAATATTTTTAACTCGATGTTATTTTCCTGCACAAAAGAATAAAAATACATAGGAAAAAAGTTGTTGCGTTTATTATAGAGCAAATATTTTTGAAATAGAAGTACTATTAAAAAAATATCTAAACGCTGGTTGCAACTTCACCTTTTTTTGGTAGAAAACAAATAATGCTTTAATTAGTATAGAACTTTTTACAGCTGTATGAGTTTTATGTTTTCAGAATCGGTCATCTACGTATTAAAATTGAAAACAATTATGTAGAAATCTTAAAAAAAAAAAAAAAAAAAAAAGAAAGCATGGTTACTTATAGAAATTTTCTCTCTAATTGATAAAATATCGCCACAAGTATTTTATTTTCCATTGGCTATAAATTTTAATCTCTTCGGAAAATTACTTATGACAATCCCATCGATAAAGGATGTTCAGCCAAATGGCATCGAACAATAAATGTATTCGATTTTGGACGAGGTCTACCATATGTTTTCATATTAGTTGTAGTATGTACAGAAACAAACTCTTTCAGTGATAATTAATATTTTTTGGAAATAGAAATTGCTGGAATATTCGTTAACTCAATTTTAGTTACCTGTACAAAAAAAAAGAGTTAATAAAGTTATTGCGTTTATTATAAAGCAAATATTTTGAAATATAAGTAGTGTGCGAAAAACAAATATCTAAACACTGGGTGTAAATTCACTTTTTATTGATACAAAACAAAAAAATGCTTTAATTAGTATAAGAACTGTTTATAGCTGCTTGTATGCGGTTTATTCTATCACAAATTGTCATCAACTTATAGAACACAACTATGTAGAAATTGAAAAAGAAAAAAAAGAAAAGAGAAAGCACGGTTACTTATAGAGATTTTCTTACTAATGGATAAAATATCGCCAAAAGTATTTTATTTTTCATTTGCTATAAATTTTAACCTCTTTGGATAAAGTTTTTCTTCATAAAGCAAATATTTTCGAAATAGAAATACTGTACGAAAAAAAAAATCTAAACGCTGGTTGGCACTTCACTTTTTATTGATACAAAACAAAATAATTCTTTAATTAGTATAGTAATTTTTATATATGTGTGTGATATTTATTTTGTCAGAAAAGGTCATCTAGTATGTATTAAAATAGATCATGACAGCAAAGATTAAATTAGTCAAATTGGTTCAGGTAATGTACTTCGACAGGGAAATGAAGGCGCTCAAGAAAGGTGAGAAACTAAAGGATAGTCGAGTAAGTAATTTAAATCCTTTTCTTGATAGGGATGAAATAATTAGGGTTGGTGGTCGTTTAGATAAATCAAATTTATCTTATGATAAAAAACATCCGATTCTTTTACCGAAAGATCATAGGATTACACTTTTAATTTTCCAGTATTTTCACTTAAAAAAATTGCATGTTGGTGCTCAAACCTTGCTTCATTTTGTGAGACAAGAATTCTGGACCTTAAATGTGGCAAAAACATAGCTAGAAAAATCGTGCATAATTGCATTGTTTGTTTTAAAAACAAACCTAAAATTGCAGAACAAATCATGGCCTCGTTACCTAAAGAAAGGGTAAATAAAAATCCCCCTTTTACAAATTCAGGCATTGATTTATGTGGCCCATTTTATATAAAATACAAAAACCAACGTAAAGAAGTTTTTAGTAAAATTTATGTCGCAATTTTCGTCTGTTTTGCTACTCGTGCAATTAATTTAGAAATAATAACAGATTTAACTTCTGAAGTATTAATAGCTACCTTAAAAAGATTTGTAGCTAGGCGCGGAATTTGTGCCACCATCTTTTCCGATTATGCCTCTAATTTTGTTGGTGCGAATTCAGAATTGAAAAAATTGCATAAAATTGTAAAAAATCAATCCGAGGAATTGGCTGCTTACTTATTGGCTAATTCAATTTCTTGGAAATTCCTTCCTCCTAGATCCCCTAATTTTGGTGGCTTGTGGGAGGCAGGAGTAAAATCCTTTAAGCACCATTTAAAAAGAACTATTGGAGATTTAAAACTAATTTTTTGGGAATTTTTAACTGTCGTTAATCAAATCGAAGGTATTTTAAACAGTAGGCCTCTAATACCTTTATATAAGGATCCAAACGATTTCGAAACGTTAACCCCAGGACATTTTTTAATCGGCCGCCCTATAAATAGCATCTGTGAACCAAACTTGACTGACCTTGCCAATAATAAACTTAGTCACTGGCAGCAAATTACAAAAATTAATCAATTAATTTGGATAAAGTGGAGTAGAGATTATTTAAATAATCTACAACAGCGAACAAAATGGTTATTTGAAAAAGAAAATATTAAAATTGGAAGTATGGTTTTATTAAAGGATAGTAATTTGTCCATGTGTACTTGGTAAGTCGGTCGCATTCAAGACGTTATTTACGGGAGCGATGGTAAAATTAGGGTTGTGCTTGTAAAAACTCCAAATGGTATATTCAAACGAGCAATTTCTAATATTAGTATTTTGCCCATAAATGATCCTTTATTATAATGTAAATATTTATTTTTCTTGTATTTCTGTGCATTTATATTTGAAAAATTTTTGCAGTAACTTTGTATTTTAATATTATAATTGAATTGAATTGTACATTTTTATTATTGATTGAACTGAAACTGGTATTATAATTGAAGATTTATTGTTAAAAAAATTAATTGTTTACAACGAAGGACAACTGTTTAAGATATGTTGCTGAAATAAATATTTAAGTGGTGGCCGGTATGTTGGCGCCACTCTTGGCTTCTAACATCGCTTGGCGATAAATGTAACTCAGAAGTCGTTTTATTATTGTTTCGTTCGGTTGTTCCATGGGGAGCTCCGAAATAAATAAAAAATGGTTCGTTGTTGTAAAAAGAGTTGAAATTTTATCGATAGTAGTATAATTTACAGTCCACTTGAATTTCGTAGTCGACATCACTGATAGTTCTTTTATAATGCAGTTATAAATTTTAATTTTATAATACCCTTGGATAATTATTTCAATATTTGATTTTCTATTATCAGCATAAAAATATTTTGTGAATCTCCAGATACAAAGAAAAAAATAAACTTGTTTAGAACTGTATTTGCTATGTTTGTCACGTAGTGTATTAAAATTTTAGCTTAGATGAAAATTGTATAACATAATTATTTAAAATGCGCTTGTAGTTCAACAATAATGAATTAACATTTTAATGTGGGCGTGAATAAATATTTTATATTACACACGCACCATTATTAATAGCATACATGATACTGTGTATTTTAAAATACCAGAGTTTTGTAATAGTTCAAATAGTTAAACATCATTAAAATGCATTTCAAATCATTTCCAGTTATAGATGAAAATTTTCTTAAATCTTTTTGTAGCCATAAATAAAAAACAATATATTTGCTACATAAAGAAAAGAGACATACAGTTTTAACAACTGATTTAAACATCAGATTATAGATGCTACTTTCATATATTATTTTCAATAATGAACATGAATGATGAACATGAATAATGAATATGAATTTCAATAATGAAATGATGAATGTTGTGTGGTGAACATTGATAATATATATCTATATATATATATATATAGTGACTACATAAAAAATAAATTCGAGGTGCAGTCGGAAAATAAGTTTCCCCTGGCGACTGTGGACAGAAAATGTAATGAGACATTAAAGATAAAACATAACTTTATTTCTCCACATAAGTACCAAGTATATTGCGCTTGCACATCTGCGCAGGCACTGCTACAGCGCCATCTGCTTGATCACGATCGACCTCTACCCAATGGTGTATAGGTGTCTTGCACGCTCGCGTTCACCTGCTGTGTCGTCTTTCGCCCATAGCCGTTCAACGCTTCGCCCATATGCAAAGACCTGATTTTTTTCCTGGAGGGCTTTTTGAAGCTTATAAAGCGGTATGACAAATGTCTCAATGTAATTGGTACTTATGTGGAAAAATAAAGTTATGTTTTATCTTTAATGTCTCATTACATTCTTTGTCTTTCATACACACCTCTGTCCACAGTCGCCAGGGGAAACTTATTTTCCGAATGCCCCTCGTATAACAAATCATAACATTTTGTAATTATCTACTTTTTTTTTAATTGCTAAAAGGTGCAAAATAAAAGATTATAAACAGTAAAATAGGTTTTATTAGACTGTTTTATAACAAATCATAACACCTTGTAATTATACACTTATTTTTAATTGCTAAAAGGTGTCAAATAAAAAGATTATAAACAGTAAAATAGGTTTTATTAGACTGTTATATAACAAATCATAACACCTTGTAATTATATACTTATTTTTAATTGCTAAAAGGTGTCAAATAAAAAGATTATAAACAGTAAAATAGGTATTATTAGACTGTTTTATAACAAATCATAACACCTTGTAATTATATACTTATTTTTAATTGCTGAAAGGTGTCAAATAAAAAGATTATAAACAGTAAAATAGGTTATATTATACTGTTATATAACAAATCATAACACCTTGTAATTATATACATTCTAATCGCTAAAAGGTGTAACATAAAAAAGATTATAAACAGTAAAATAGGATTTATTAGACTGTTATAGAACAAAACATAATACTTTGTAATTATATACTTCTTTCTAATTGCTAAAATGTGTAAAATAAAAAGATTATAAACAGTAAAATAGGTTTTATTAGACTGTTTTATAACAAATCATAACACCTTGTAATTATATACTTCTTTCTACTTGCTAAAAGGTGTCAAATAAAAAGATTATAAACAGTAAAATAAGTATTATTAGACTGTTTTATAACAAATCATAACGCCTTGTAATTATATACTTATTTTTAATTGCTGAAAGATGTAAAAAAAAAGATTATAAACAGTAAAATAGGTTTTGTTAAACTGTTGGCAACTGTTTCAGCTTAGTCTGAGCCATTATCAAAACAGACAAAAATATTCTATAAATGCACGGTCTATGAAGTTATTTGAAACACAATCATTTAAGTTTTCACGTACTTAAAAAAAATTACGCACGTTATTTATATTTTTTACTTGGATGTTTATTTCCATATTTGTAACTATACTCGAGCCACAATTTTGGTAAATTAAATGATGCTTCATCGTTACATATTGTATTTTGACATGTTACAATCTTTATTATTGCTCTTACAATGGATTGACAGTATAGATTGGAGGGGGAAATTATTTTACTTTCATTGAAATTTATTTGGGTGGTTTCTTCTTGATATAATCTTGCCATAGCTGTGGTTTTTGTATTATATTTAATATTATCTATACGCTCCTTGTTTTCTGTAACTAAGTTACAGATTTTAGTTTGGTCCTGCAAAGGCACTATAAGGTCTCAAATTGATATCTACAAGAAAATATACTTTAAGTTTAATTCTTACAAATATTAATATTTATTATAGCAGACTAAAGAAGAATTTCATGTGTGACATACTTGTTCATTTAATTAAATATAAAATTTAAAACACAGATATCCCGCATTCGAAGTTTATATCATTGTAGTTGATCTAAGTGCTTTTCATCATAAAGGGAAATGCAAAATAACTTTGTTAGCACGTGTCAAATTCGTTTCTATAATATTAGATCTATTGGAAAAAAGTAAACAAAGTTGGAATTAAAAAAAAAAATTAAATAGAATAGCATTTTGTTTTAATTTGACGGCACAAACATAAAACAGATTAATTAAAACATAATAAAATTTACATATAGTCAATTATTTAATTAGACTAGAGAAAGCCGAAAACATTTATAATTAATTTCGGAAATAGCAAGATTCATTGGAAAGTTTCTTTATAAAAATAATAAATCATACTTTTGTTTCACTTATATGCTTCGAAATACGCTTTCTTTGAATATAATGAAAGCATGTGTAATTTACGAGTAATGATAATTATAACTTTCATTAAACAAGCAATGAAGCATTTGATAAGTTTATTACAATGAAGTATATCACTCTGCTTATATACAAAATTAATTAGTCTACATAATTCACCGTTTATTGGTCAATACATGTAGCTACAAGCCGTTCATTGCCCTAAACAATGGAGCCGGATATCCGATAGAATTGTCAAGGGCAAAATCCCCCTTATCGAAGGAAGGTTTTATTATAAGAGGAATGCATTCCATTGCCTATTAAAGGCCACCTAACTGTTCTCTCTAAATTACATTAACATGATATTTGTGTGAATGGTACATTAGGGGATCGTGCGACCAGTATATTGAGATATTATTTTATACGACTCAATAACTTCTAAAAAACTATGGAATATATGTGCTTGAAATATTAAAAAACAATTGTATCAATGATTTTTGAGTAAATACTATTATTTTTGGATAATGATATTCAATCTTAAAAAACGGTATTTTTGACGTGAATAATATTTTTTAAATCTATGTAGTTTTACAAGAAATCATCTGTGAAATAGAAATTTACAGAGGATTAAACTGGTTATATCATGAAACATGTATACAAGGTACAGCAAAAATATCAAAATCGTTTTTAATTTTTTATCTATTAAAGATACGTAGACAATGTAAATTACAAAACTGTTCAGAATAACAAAGTCTTTAGATAACAAAAGTCTTTAGATAATATACAGTGTTTTACAAAAGATTTCCATCGATTGGCGAAAATGGCTAGATGTGAATTTTCTAACTGAAGTAAGTATCATGCTATGTAGTATATATTCAAATCTATAGATTATATACAAAGATACGCAAAATAATTCAACTACTTTTTTGACTATGGAAGGTAATTGCTAAAACTCGAGTTTTAAATATTTTTTCTTTTCTAAATTGTTTACTACATACCTTCTTTCACCTTATTTATCGGTGAAGTTTTCTGGATGTGTTGGAAACTGTTTCATAATCTATGCTTGACGCATAATTTTTCGTTCTTATTAAATTTGTAAATGATCCCTGGTTCCCCTAAGTTATATTTACAAATAAATCCTTGAACTCTAAGAAGTACAACATTAAAAAATCCATTCTTTCACGACAAAAATTCAGAGGGATAATATTTAAAATTTTATGAAATTACTGAAATTATGGAGATTTCTGACAGTGAAAACGAACAGACGATGTTTTAATGCCTGAAAGATTAGAAATTTGATAAAATTCAAAGTATCATTACTTGGCGATTTTTTCTCGTAGAAGAACGAAATCTCTGCGGTTGTACTCCTCAGCGCAGGGGAGAATAATTTTCGAAATATAACTTATATGTATGAAAATACCTTTATGAAAATTTTAAATATATAAATTTTTGGAAAATTAATGGCACAAATATTTTACTAACATAATCTGATTTTCTGCCTTATTTTGAACACTTTTACAATTTACAATTGCTACGAATATCCAACAGGTAAATAAAGGGATTTTCAACCTTTTTGAACAACCTATGTATAAAGATTTCGATTATGGATAAAAGAAGTAATCATTGTCACTTTTATTTTTTGATATCTATAATAAAAAATATTTCATACTGATGTAATATGATATTCATTTGTAATAAATTTATTTTACTATTTATGATTTTTACGAAAAATATATGCATTTTTTGTCAGTAATTCTGTTTCTGTTAATTTCCAGCTATCAATTTTGAAGCTATACATTTCATCTTTATTCTAGTCAAATTATCATGTTCAGAAACTTATTTCTTCAAAAAAATTTAATTAATTTTTTTGTAATAATTTTCTGATAATGAAGTTACAAATTACAACATTTGAATTATCATATCAAAGTTACATAAATATAATTCTTCATTAAAATAAGTAATAGCGATTTTCAACTTTGTGAAGTATAGATCTACAAGATTAAATGGTATATATAGAACGTAGTTATTGAAATTTTAATTATATGCTTAAAAAATGTTGTAACCAACAGAAATTGCTGCAATATGAAAATTATATTCCAATGCACTGTATTAAATATCACATTTCTAAGAATCGGTAACTTAACGAAATAAATTCTCAAGAAGGTAATTTAATAGTGCAAAATCTGAAAACATAGCATATTAAAAATTTTAGTTCTAATAAATTTTATTTATATTTAAATAATTTGTAAGATTACAGTAATGATATACAAGCTAAAGTATAATCTGTTCTTAAATTCTATTATTTTTACAAAATGTGCCATTAATGTGTTTGTATATGTTGAAATTATCTTCGATTACGTATTTATTATAATGAGCGTTTGTTAAAAGCCAGCTGACAAAATTCTAAAGGGTGCCTTAAAAAAATAAACATCTCACAAAAGTTTATTCAAAATAGAGGTAAAATTAAATGTAGGGCATAAATAGAAAACTATTAAAAAAATAATAACAGAAAATAGTAATTTTTTTTCAAATGTACGTACATATACTTGAACAAATCCGTTGTAAATTTATTAAATTAGCTTCGTTATTAAGTCAAAAAAAAATGAATTTTAGTACAAAATGCTTAGACTAACATATTTTAAATTGTTTTTATTAAAATACATCAAACTTTTGATCACTCATCATGAACCACCAATAGCACTTAATGATTTTGTTGAAAATAGAATTTGATTTTAAATAGTCATTTTGTGTCTTTTTATACCCATCATGAACTTTAAATGAATTTCTCCTGATTTTTTAGTGCCAAATTACTCTTTCAATTTTACTTACCCATCATACGTAGTATAGGGTAAGTCTTGTAATCGTTTTGAAAATCGAAAATTATTTTTTGACGGATTTACACGTTTCAGACACTGGAGATTCCGAAAAACATATTTTTAGAAAAAAAAATTTGCCGTCCGTCTGTGTGTCTGTGTGTGTGTCTGTGTGTGTGTCTGTGTGTCTGTAAACGCTCTATCTCCCGAAAAAATTGAGATAGAGACTTGCAATTTTGTAGGTACTTAGTATGTAATAATGGAAAGAAGCCTATTTCATTTCAATAACCTCGATTAACCGGAACAATTTTTTTCGGACTCTCGAAATATTCGTTCTGATGAAAGATATATAAAATTTTTCGAAATTGTTTATTTTAAGAAATGAATATAAAAGACAATAAAAAAACATAAATTTTGAATAAAGCATGAAGTCGATCGGATAATTAGTTGCCGAGATATTTGTAATCCTATTTTCCACACTCTTCGATTTTTCATGACCCTGTATTTCATCCAAATTTCACTTCAAAGATATATTTTAATTGGAAATTTGACGCTTAATCAGATGCAATAAACCGCTAGTTAATAGGATTATTATTTTTGGAGTTATAAGGAAAAACCTCTTTCAAGCAATTCAGTAATCGAGCCTTTAAAGTTTGTGACGTCATCAAGCCACGATTTCATTCGAATTGCAATGCATTTTATAAGTAGTTTACACATTTTTATTTTAATATTTTACATTATGCATATCCATGATGGGTAAGTATTACGGTGGCCCCCAACGACTAGTTTAAACTTGCATTGGTAAAAGAATACAAGAAACGCTTAATTTCTATTTCGGCAGGATTTGCGATCGATATTATTGCATTTTCAGAAGAATATAAGGTGAAGAATATTTTTGAAGCTATACAATGTTTAAATGAGGGGGTTAGAATGAGATCAATATTTTGTAATTTGAGAAATGAAGGGTTTTGTGAAATTTGTTGCTTCGCCTCTGCATCAAGTGGTCCAAATTATTTTCCCTTCTAGAGACTCCCTATGTGAACTATGACTTATTTGACTGTCACACTGAATAGAAATTAATATACGTTCAGAGAAAATGTGGTTATCTAGACTTTTCAAATTTTTGACTTACTCCACTGTCATTCTAACCCCCCCCCCCCTCAAATGTCCTTTTAATATTAACTAATTAAATTAAGAAACCACTTTATATGCATTTTGAGAAACTGTGAAGTTTTTCCTTAATAGTATGTTACAGTCTTTAATGTCATTTTAGTTATGCTCATGACTGCTATCCTAAAGGATCGTTAAGGCAGATCAAACATTAGAAGTGTTACAAACTGGAATACCGCGTTTTGATTTTTTACGCAATCAAATAATAAATTTTTAATGAGAAATATTAATATGATGGTTAACATCTATATAATACTTAAAATACGTGTTTTATAATAAGTATATTTTCAAATATAAAAGGCATATCGGGTTAAGCATCCCGAATATTGGTCGGAATAAAAATATTTTAGAGTCACTCACAACAATGGCACCTAGACAGACGATCTGATATACGGTGCCAGAGGTATCAGGGACACGTGTAGGAGTTTTGTTCAGAAGGTGGTTTATTTGAAACAGAGTGTGTCTCCTGGCGGCGGAAGTTGGAACTGAAAGATTTTGCAGCGCGTACGTAGCACGCTTGCTGTACTGTGCCGCAGGCAGCGGGGACACGTGTCAGAGGTTTGTTTAGATCAGAATGCACCACCTATCAGCGGAAGGGGGAAATAAAGCAGCACTTAAAAAAAGTTATTGTCATACAAAATCGGGTTAATGATATAAAACCATACAAACTTGCTGTTTGTTTTAATTTATTATCACAGGCCTGGGCAACGCCAGGCGGATCAGCTAGTATATATATATATATATATATATGTATATCCCTTGTCTTGACATTGTATGGAAGTTTTGTATGGTGCGTTTTATAAAATTAAAGTCTGTATTTGAAATAATTGAAAACATTTATTTTCTACGAATACAAATGTTAAGTAAATGGACTTTATTACTCGTACTAGAATTGTGATTTTTTATTTATTTTCTTTCTGAAACTAGTAACTGAATTTTTCGAATTCTGATCCTTAAATGTATAAGCAACAACTGTAAGAGCAGTATTATCCTCAGAAAAAAATGGTTTTAAAATTTCCTCCAATTCTAACTTAAAAAAAATAATTTTTAAAATTGTACTTGAAATATAATTGCCAATTTATAAAGTCATTTTCCATTATAAACTCTTCTAAAGCTATGCCTAAAATTTATTATTAAATAAATAAATAAATAAATAAAATTGTTCAAAAGGTGCGGAGTCACACAAGGAAAAAAAATTCATGCGTCAAGCATTGATAATGAACCACTTTCCAACATAGCCCAGAATACTGTATAAAGCTCACTATTTAATAAGGTAAAAGAAGATATCTAAATAAACAAGGTCAAGGTGAAACCGGGCTGGGAGGCCTACCTTCCGGCTTAAGCTCAACTAGCCCCGCCCAGCAAGTTTGTTTACCTAATTATACTGAGCATTACTAAATTATGCTTTGTGATATTGAGCAATAATTATACTATGTAATCCTCAAATACAAATTCTGAAAATACAAGTTTCCAAAAATACAAATTCTGAAAATACAATTTACCAATCCTGAGCAATACTAAATACTACTATGGGATACTGAGCAATAATACTACCATGTAATAATACAGTAAGATGCTCAAGTAAATAATAATAATGGATAGAAGTAAGTACTAAATGAACAATAATGAATGAATAATTATATTAGAGTAAACAATGATAAATTATGCTAAAAATACTAAATAACACTGTATGATGCCATTAAAAATAATTAAATTGTTAAGGTTAGAGTTTATGTAGTGTGGAAAGGTCCTTATGCATCCACTGCATCCTCAACCTTCACCAAGTCCAATGGAGGAAGCATGCATAAGTATTGATTGCGCTCTAGCAGAAACATACAATCTGTTATTTTTTGAAGCAGTTTTAGCTGTTTCAGCACGTAGGCAAACCAGGCAGACAGATTCACATGTGGTGGCTTTCTAATGCGATGGCAGGCAGTCAGGGTACAATCTAGGATATAATGTAAGGAGGTACCTCTTTTCCCACAGGTGCATCTAGGGGACGATGCCTTGCCGAATTTATTGAGATATTGAGGAAATGGGTCATGGTTCATAGCAAAGATGTACTGGTGTCTATTTTGAAGTTGGAGATCTGTTGATACTGTTGGGATTAAGGCGTGAGTAAAGCGACCCGTTGTTCCCAGATTCCAATCCATTTGCCATGATCTTAATTCTGATGTTGTTATCTTATTTAAATGTGATGGTGGAAATGGGTAGAAATTTTGTAAGATGTCCTGTGACGTTTTCGTTGAATCACGGCTCATTTTATCAGCATGTTCGTTTCCAGCTATGCCAAAATGACCACGCACCCATTTAAAGAAAATGGATTTCGATGTTCGTTGCAAGGCTGTGAGTATGTCACATACAAGTAAGTTGGGGGTGAATATATCTGCTAATGCCTGCAGGCTAGATACACTATCAGAATCGATTGTGAAGCTTTGAAAATTATTCGAATTAGCCCAGTCTATTGCATCATGCATTGCTAGTAGCTCTGCTTGGTAGACACTATTTTCTTGGTGTAAGCGAATCTGTCTTGTTCTCTGTAAAAGTGAACCTTTAAATGCACAGAAAGCGTAGGCAGTGCCATCTGATGTTTTTGATCCGTCGGTGAATATATCAATATTGATTATTCTCTCATTTTCTGTTTGCCACTTAAAATATTCAAATCTAAATAAACAATTTCGAAAACGCATAACACAGTTGAACACCCAATTTCAGAATTTAACTCCCACAGTGGATAAGATATTAGAATTTATTTGAGCAGCTGTTTAATGATCTATAGATTTGTTACAAGCCACATGGTTTGTTATAATTTAATTCAGCTATAAAACACTAAACACATATAGAAAAGTTTGTTCAGCATTTATCGCCCATATATGGAGACTTTAAATATTTTGTGCATAACATACAAATGTTTATATACACCACATATTAAGCTCAAATTTAATTCGCATAGGAAACATATAACACAATTAAAATCTCGCTTCCAGCAATGACAATCTATAGACGGCAATATATTCAGTTTTTTGCGCAGTCCTATATATGTATTTATTTATATGCAAACATGTCCTAATATATAGTAACAAAATATAGTTAAGTTGGAAGATGCGTAACACGATGAAAAAACACTTCTAAGCAGTTGACGCTCACAGACCGTAATTCTTACGAAGTGTTTTTGCGCATCCCTCTATAAGGACTATAGAATTTAGACGCACCATGTAGACGATGCATAACACGATGAAAAAACACCTCTAAGCAATTCACGCTCACAGACAGTAATTGTTGCGAAGTATTTTTGCACATTCCTCTATAAGGGCTATAGAATTTACACTCACTACGTAGACGATGCATAACACGATGAAAAAACACCTCTAAGCAATTCACGCTCACAGACTGTAATTTATACGAAGGTTTTTTGCGCATCCCTCTATAAGGGCTATAGAATTTACACTCCTCACGTAATGCACTAAAATTTGTTTCATCTTTAAAACGCATACTATGTCTAGAAAGGCACTTCCATCGATTATCGCTCATAGACAGTACTGTAACCGTTTTTTTGTGTGTCCCTGTAAATGAACAAATAAATGCTATGCACTCCATATTCTACAATAAGCATTTTGCAGTGCACCTCACCAATGCGCACCAATTTCATTATGTTTGAAATAGAGTGATGTTTTAAGAATATGTTGTAATTTTCTTTTCCCATAGGCCATAATGTAACGTAATATTTTTCAGTGTACCTCTAAATGAATGATAAAGGGCATGCACTCCATATTTTACATAAATACTATTGTATTGCACCTAATTAATGTATATAAATTTTAGTACGTTTGAAATAGTGTAACTTTATTAAACTGTACTGCGAACATTTTTTCCCATAGACCATAATCTAAAAGAATTTTTTGTGTATCCCTGTAAACGAAATGTAAATTCTACGCATCCCATTTTCAATAGCTAATGTCTTATAGTAAACTTCAATAACATGCCCCAAACTAATTCTAATCCAAGCATATTTACGCGTGTTAAAGCATAGATACCGTCAGAGAGATAGAGAGACAGAGAGACAGACAAATTGACAGACAGGCGGACTGACTGACAGAGAGAAAGACAGACGAACTGAATGATAGAGAGACAGACAGATTGACATACAGACGGACTGACTGAAAGACAGAGAGATTGACATACAGACGGACTGACTGAAATACAGAGATATTGAGACAGAGAGATTGACAGACAGACTGCCTGAATGACAGAGAGACAGAGCGACACATAGACAGACAGATTGACAGACAGACGGACTGAATGACAGAGAGACAGACAGATTGACATACAGACGGACTGACTGAAAGAGAGACAGAGAGATTGACAGACAGACGGACTGAATGAGAGAGAGACAGACAGATTGACTTACAAACGGACTGACTGACAGAGAGACAGACAGATTGACAGACAGACGGACTGACTGACAGACAGACTGTCAGACAAACCGAAGTCATACCCACTTTTCAGCTATGTTGGAAAGTGTTAAAAACATGTTGATTTTTTAAATCCATTTTCACAACTATTACTCACAAGTTTCCCATATTCTAAAACATTTCTCTAAGAGAAATGTAGTGAATGATCGTTATTTAACGAAAACTGGATACTATGCTATCATAGAAAAATATTTTTAACTTATGTTACAGAATAAATAAGAGTTAAGAAAGAGGATAATAACACGAACTTCGTCTTTAAGTGATTGATGAAATCTCTTAAAGACGAAAAGGGGAAAATGTTTTCAGCATCTTTCAAATATGTTGCCGACAAATGACTGCGATCCTATGTTCTGAACACTCTTCTTGAAACCATCAATCTTAGAAGCGTAAGTTGCCTTTCCTTATCTATGTCTGAAATATCGTAAGTTATTCAACTTGTATGAATGCGCGAATGATAAGAATTGTTCCACTGTTGCTAAAACTTTTACGGAAACGATATGCACTACTTCACTTTCTCTTAGAAATCTTGAGGGAAAAAAACTGTTGCATTACAAGAATTTATTCATAATTTCGAACTTATATGCTAAATAGCAGATTTTTTCATTTTATATATAAAAAAAATTGTTTTTTCGTAATCAAATTTTGTTCAAAATTACCTAAAGTAAAATCCACAAATTAATTCAGGATTAATTTAATAAAATCATATCTATTCGTTATATGGAAACAGCATTGATAGTTCACTAAAGGAAATTTGGGCCCGAATTTTGTTAAATAAAAAGGCTTTTTTTATCATTTATCACAATAGCGAAAAAAAAAACTTTCAAATTATATTCGTAAAATAGACATTTTATTTTGAAACAAATCTCAATAATAAAGGCATGCAGACTTTGCATTGGTTTTTGAAGAATATGGAAGTCAAAATTTAATTTTCTAAACATAATCATTACAGCATTAAAAATAATGATTTTTTTTCAAATATTTGATTAAAAAAATAATGCACATAGTATTTCATTTAACTATATATCTGGATAATTGACAAAGAGATACGTGGAAATATAACGTCAAAGAATGAAAATAGAAAGAAACATCTTTCATCATTACAACTAAGCAAAAGCATCCTTCAATGTAAAACAAAAATTGTGCGTGTCAATCTTATTAGTAAGCATTTTGCCTTATTTGTACTAATTTAAACGGTTGATATTAACAGATGTGTTTGTAGATTTACTTTGAACAATTGTTCATTAAAGTTATACTTTAAATTTATAAAAATAAATAAAAGATTTAAAATTTAAAATACATGAAGATTTTTATTTTCTAATAAAATATTCTTTACTAAATTTGCTGCTCTTTTAATGTCCATAACTTCTATACTAACTGACAGTTTTTTTTACTGTTGTTTAATTTTTGTAGAAATGCATTCTTTGAATTAATGTCCAATAATGCTTAAAGTGATAAAAAAAAAACATAACACAGAATATTTTAAAATACCTTTTTCTTTAATGTAGATAACATATGTTTCATGCACAACTATCGGTGACATCTTCAGATCTTAATAATAAATACAAAATTCTCGCTTATTTGAAAATAGTAAAACATCTACCACGAGATCGCATGTCAAAAGTTAGTAGGTGCTTAATTTGGCCAAAACTGGGAAACGTGAAAGAATTATTATTTATTATTATTTTTATTGCTTTTCCATTTATCGATCATCGCGTGCCAAATTTTAGCAAATTCAAAGGAAACGGTTTCGTTACAAATGCAATCTTTTCGCAAATATATTTCTATAGATTCACGGATAATGGAGGGGAAATAAGTTATTGATTGAAAAATTATTTTACTATTATTGAAATCTATCTGCAACTGCTCCTTACTATGTTGTCTAGTTAAAGCGGTGGTTCTTCTGTCATGTTTGATATCAGCAATGTGTTCTTTTATTCTTGTTTTAAATTTTCTGTTCGTCTTCTGTTCTGTCGTTCTGTGTTTCTGCTGATATCAAACATGACAGAAGAACCACCGCTTTAGCTAGACAATATAGTAAGGAGCAGTTGCAGATAGATTTCAATAATAGTAAAATAATTTTTCAATCAAGAGCTTATTTCCCCTCCATTATCCGTGAATCTATAGAAATATATTTGCGAAAAGATTGCATTTGTAACGAAACCGTTTCCTTTGAATTTGCTAAAATTTGGCACGCGATGATCGATAAATGGAAAAGCAATAAAAATAATAATAAATAATAATTCTTTCACGTTTCCCAGTTTTGGCCAAATTAAGCACCTACTAACTTTTGACATGCGATCTCGTGGTAGATGTTTTACTATTTTCAAATATGCGAGAATTTTGTATTTATTATTAAGATCTGAAGATGTCACCGATAGTTGTGCATGAAACATATGTTATCTACATTAAAGAAAAAGGTATTTTAAAATATTCTGTGTTATGTTTTTTTATCACTTTAAGCATTATTGGACATTAATTCAAAGTTAACAAGTGATTGGATTACATTATTGAAATGCATTCTATTTAGTATTTTCTCATGCCTGGTGATCTTTAAGATATTTAACTTATATTTTAACTCAAATTTTTAGAAAGGTGATTCCATTACAATAATCTTCGAATAATAAAAAAATAAATATAAGTAATGTATTTTCATCTTGCAACTTTGATTTGATTTTCTTTTCTTGATTGTTTTTTATTGCTTCATACTGCTCAATGAATAAATATTAAATGGAGATTTGTCCATACGTTACAGCGAATCCAGAAACAAATCATTTAAAACAGAAAAACGCTATAAAAAAACATATTCGTAACAAGTTTTATGGCATATTGAAACAAAAAAAAATTATATCCGCAGCATTATTATTTTTTAAGAAATAAAGTAATTTTATCTTATGGGAAAATAAGTCATTAATAATAGTCTAAATCACGTGGTATTAACTGGATTTGAAAATGTCGACACAAAGATTATGGTATATGAGAATAAAATATATTCAAAATAAAATCAAGAACTATTTAAAACATTTTCTAGTTTTTTTTTTTTTTTTTTTTTTTTTTTTTTTTTTTTATATTTTTGTTTTAACATTAATGTCATTTGTGAAAATTACATTCAAAGAAATATTGCAAAAAACTTAGCATTGTTTTTTAACCCTTTACTGCACAATGTTTTTTTTTATTTTGATGAAAAAAAATCATATGGTGTAAAATGACGTCAATGACACAAAAATAAGTAGAATAAGTACCCAAACATTAAGTAGAAAACCTTTTCTAGTTTTACTTTTGTTTTAACATTAATGTCATTTGTAAAAATTGTATGTAAATAAATATTGAAAAAAACTTGCCATATATTTTTTAACCCTTTGCTGCACAATGTATTTTTTATTTTGATGAAAAAAATTATACGGTGTAAAATGACGTCAATGACACATAAATAAGAAGTAGAATAAGTAGAAACCTTAAGTAGGAAAAGCCTACTTAATTTTTGCATTTAGAAATATGATTTTTTTCAGTGTTGTTATTTTATGTTATAAAAAAGATAACAAAAATTCAAAAAAGTTTCTTTATTTTAATACAAAGTGTGACCAATAAGTAGGGTGAATAAGGAAATAAGTCTTACAGTGAGTAGGCCTAACATGGAAACTGTTTACAATCCTTCAAAATACTCCCCCTCGTACAGTATGCACCTCTGACAACGTATGTGCAAATCGTCGAAAGCTCTTGAGGACTCCTCCAATGATACAGCTTCCAATTCCCGTGTAACAGTAGCATGAATGTGCGTAATGTTGGTAAATTTTTACCCTTCACTGTTAAATATGTGCAGCAAACTGCGCAGTCATTCGACCGTTTTTACAAAAAACTGTTACATAACCGCAATTTAATTCAATTCTGACCATAATATGAGCAATAATATCATCAGAATAGAGTTTAATTACCGTTATGTAATCTTTTTCTATAAAAACGTTCAAATGACTGGACAGTTTGTTGCAAATTTTTAACAGTGTACCATAGCCAGTTTAAGTTTAGAGAAAAGGAAAAAGTCCCCTGAGCTGCAACATTCCTTTCGTTGCTCTTTTTGTTCCGCCGTTAGATGACGAGGAACAAATTGTGAACAAAATTTGCGTTTTCTCAAATTCTGTGTCAAGATTGCCCGAGGGATATCCAATTTTTCCGACAGCATCCTGATGCTTAACCCTTTCCGGCGCGGAGTAAGTCTGTTTTTAAAATGATGAAATTATGAACTGACACCAGGATTTACAAAAGAATTCATTAGAATAAAGAAACTTGCTTATTTTCTCGTACTTTATAAAAAGAAAAATTTAAGTAAATATTCATGGTGCCGTTTGTCAGTTTTGGAATTAAAATTAGGTGTCCTTTTTTGTGGACACCGCCCGCTAAAGGGTTAATCGCCGATCTCCCTGCAACAGTCCACGTACTCTCTCGATGTTTATCTCTGTTCTGTTGTTGGTGGGCTGCCCACTCCGATGCTCGTCTTCGACGCTTTCACGGCTATTTTGAACTTTTAAAACACGCGTACACACTCTTGTCAAGGTCACGGTTTCATATTTCTACACCAGCTTCAGCATAAGGAAAGGGAATGTTTACAAACAAACAGTTCCATCAACCAATCTACCACTGCATTTTTGTCGTAGCTATCATTGCAGGAATCGTCATGGCGACGTAGGCCAATCATATCACAGACCAGTTTAACGTAGACCAATCAAATCGCTCCATCTCATGTCTACTGTAGGAGTCGTAAAGAACGAACAGGTTTTTCTCCCAAACCAACAGTAAATTAACCAACAGTGACGTCAGTTGCCATTTCCTTATTGCATGACTTTCGAATGCTAATTTACGCAATTTGTACAAGAATTTCAAATTGTTTATCTGCTTCATGATACGCCACAATACCACCGCACAGACAAAAGTCGATAATAAATTTATTGAGACTTACAGGCGCATGAAACGACGCACTACTCTTAACTGAATTTTACGGAACACGACGAAGTTGTCGCTGATAATCGGGTTGTTCTCATTTTCGATTTGAGGGGTGGTTCACCTTACTTATTGTTCACACCTTGTACTTTTATTAAATATTAACTTATACGCTGAATAAGAGGTTTAGATTATCATTCTGTAAGAATCATATGAAATAAAAACAATAGATAATTTAGGACCCAAGGCTCAGTCTGAATTTTTCGGCTGTCCCACTCTCGTTTAGTTGCAGGTTGCATAGAACTGTGTGCATTTAAAGTTGAATATTCACATTTTTCTGATATTTATATGTTGTGTAGACAATTTTAAATATTTTTAATGTGTATTAAATTCATACAGTTTTCAAATAACCATTATATAGAGTGGTTATAAAGTCTTCCCCTGATTACAAAAAAAATATATTATGAAATAACCATTGAATGTAATACTGTAAAATTTTTATTATGGAAAAGTCACGTTCTTAAGTTGTTGTTTTTTTCATCTTGATAGATGGTTCACCCCTAGACATACTACAGAACGTTAACAATACTGCTTGGTCAATCCAAGGCCTCTTTGAAAAGCAAACTGAACATAGTTTACACAAAAATCCTTCACCTGACACACTGTAACAAATACAATTATTAAGTTTTTCATATTTTTTTAATATTTAAAGGATGTCCATTCAAGGTCAGGATCAAAGATGCTATTTCTAGTGTGACTGCCCAAATGTTGGGCAATACGTGGCGATAACTGGAATACCGCCTTGACATTCTTCGAACTACCAAGCGTCCTCACATCAAAATTTACTGACGTAACTACTTGTATTAAAAACTTCCTAAATGTCTTTACAATATATTGAAACAGGCATATGCCTAGTTATATTATCTTTTCTGCGATAAATTATTGTAATCAGGGAAAAACTTTATGACCACCCTGTATTAAAATTTAATAAAGACTATAATCAAATCTTTTAAGTTAGCTAAATCGATTTGAAGCTTCGTAATTCCGGGGCCCAAGTCCCTACATGCATAAGAGGTAAAATGAAGAAGAAATAGTTATATACATATTTCTTTTCTCTCTCTCTCTCTCTGTGTGTGTAAGTGTGAGGATACAAATATCTTCCTCACTCTCTATATCTATTTACGTAAATTTTCAAAATCTTTCCAATTTAAAACATAAAATAGTTATATATGCAATTAATGATTTATAAACAATTAATTTTTAAATATAAACATTAGCGAAACAGGTTGCAAAAATTAATGGAAAAAGAACTTATACAGTTTTTGTTTAGCATGTCCATGGCAGGCAAAATGTCGATGATCACTACTTCATGAAGACGGAAGATATAGCTAAAATATATAGTTTTGAATGTGAACGACCCAATTTGGATGCCTAAAATTATGTAACTGGAGAATGAAATGGCCGTCATATTTACCAGATCTATAAACACGCAATTATATGTTTTCATTATTTGAAAGATAAAGTTTGAAAGCTGAAGTGAAATCCTCTGTTTACATTGAAAACAAAATATGTCCCTGTCCCTAAATGTTAATGTTTGTAAGAAAAACAGACAAAAAAAGAGTAATTAATAATTTCATTATTTTATTAAGGGAATTGTGTCGACTTGGCTTGCAATGTTATTTGATGCAATTTAGTATCTATATTTACTGCCTGCCAGGCTGATTATTGTCTTAAGATTGCTCAAGTGTTTTATACAAAATCAGAATCAGGTTTATTTAGCAAATTTTTATGGAAAATTTTATGCAAATTTTTATGCAAATCATATCTATCAACTGGATTTTTGTAAACTAAGTGCTGTTTACACAATCATATTCTTTACATATGTTAATATATGAAAAATAAAGTAAAACACGCAAAAAACTATATGCTGGTGTTATCGGTACTTCATATCAAAATAAAATAAAATTCATATAATTGGGATACATAAAAAATAAACGTATGTTTCTGAACTTGTACAACACATTTAATCAAACTAAGAAAAAAAAATCAATGAGATAATAACTATGGATTCTAAATTATATTAAAACAATCTAAACATATTAGAAATAACAAATAAATAGGCACTATCAGAGCGAGGACCAAATATCATTGTTTATCTACCCATCTTCTTTGTCTCACATTATTTTATGTATATCTCGAATATTTTTTTCTTGTATTTATTTTTAGCATCTGTGTACATATACGCACATACAGGTATTTTATTTATATAGCTTCGAACAATAATGGATATAAAACTGATTAAATTTATCTTTCTTTTATACTGATGTGACTTAAATATGTTAACATGTTAGACGGGAAAAGCTTATACGTCGGGCTGACCCTGCATTAACATGTCAATGTTTATTAGAAAAAAAATTGCTGCAAATGCCGCCTAAGCTTATTTTCCAAAGTAAACCCGTCGGAAGAACAAAAATAAGACGCGAAAAACATTAGATGCTTTTACAAAGTGATGAGATATAATGAAAATATACGACCAGAAGTAAGTTGTATAGGTTTACTGATTTTCTGTTTATCTCGCTCTTTAGCTATTAGAATTATCATACAGATATCTATGTCGGTATGTAGTTTTAAAGGCTTAAACAATGACAAGTACAAACGATATATTATCCTGTTAAACTTATAGTAAATAAGTGAATTTATTTATTTTATTTGTATATTTTGCATTTATTTGCATTTACTTGTACTTATTTTTTTGCGATTGTGTTAAAAGATTCTGTGAAATAAACATAATAATAGAATTATGGTTAATGCCATGTATGTATTATAATTTATTTACGAAATGGGCATAAGATGGATTATATTGATTCAACAGTACTTACTTGTGCATGCCTTCAGTTAAATTTCTTACATGACTAAAAACATATTTGATACTTGTAAATTTCACTAGGTTTGAGTTAAGAAGTGCACATACATGTTTTATAATACTAATTAACATCATTTCTAATATGAAAATGATAATGGAAATAATATACAGTACAGAACCATTTTATACGGACGCTTTATCCAGAATCTCATTTTCAATCGACTAACTTCAGAATCTTTCAAGAAAAAAGTGCACAATACTGCCCGAGGCTGACGAAAAAGAAAGGCTACCGTCGTACTTTACGCGTATCTTTTTTTACAGACCACTGAAGTCACGTGGTACTCGAATGCACCAATGCAAGTGTACGAAAAGAGCATCACGTCACTCTAGCAGTCTGTAAAAAAGATAAGTGGAATGCACCGTGGTAGCCTGTCTTTTTCGTTAGCCTCGATACTGCCAGTCTGACATGTGTTGTAATATGTTACCACATGCATGACATAACTTGTGACCAACACCATCAACGATTTGAAAAAGAAAATTTAGACATAAGAGGTTTTGATTTTTATGCAGAATTATTGTTTCTAAATGATTCCCATAAACTGTCCTCTTTCAAACTCTGTTTAATCCATGACCTTAATTTGGTTTAATTATTAACATGATTAATCTAATAATTAATTTCACATCAGAAACATTGACACAGCCACATACATTCTATAAATTTGATCAAATGGGTATTTCATTAATGCTTAATCAGTTATCCAGAAAATCGCGTTATCGAGAATTCATTTGGCCTCGACCATTCTGGACAAATTGTTCCTTACTGTATTTTCGGAAGTCATGCGTTCTTAACTGAAAAATGAGTAACTTAAAAAAATTAGAAGCTGATGTACTAGACATTTTAAAAGTGCGATTTGAATAGGTGAGAACTACAGAAATATAAAAAAGCTATGTAACAATAGACACTAAATAAAATAAAAATTGCTGTATAACGTAATAGTTTTTTCTAATGAAGAACATTTTATCCGTTTTAAATGAATTGTAAATCTGAGAATATGTGCACAGTAACATAAAACTGCTAGCTTCGTTTTATGCATACACAGACGTCAGGAAGATAAGCGAAAGAATAATTCAAGTACTTTTAAGAACAAAATTTAGTCAAAAATAAGGACCCTCCCCTTTGCTATGATCCATTTTACCGCCAAATACACGGAGAGAAAAGCCCCATTATATTGGATTTTTTTTAAAGGTATGTTAAAACAAATAGGCCTAGGAAGCTGTCTTCTTACTGAAATTGTAATAAACCTTGAAATTGTTTCTTACAATCATTTTGACATCATATTTAGATTCTTCGGTAAATTTTACCTTCGGATTCCCATTGGGATGTCATTTGTGAAGACGTTAAGGATTTATGGCGATGTTAAGTTTTTAACTCGTAATGTTAAATTGAATTTTATTAGTTGCATAGCACGCTGAAATGCTAAGAAAATATGTATCCGAAAGGAGAAAATGCATACCACATGAACGTTAACAGAAATCAATTTTGAGTTACAATAAACAATTACCCGCAGTTACGGACAAAGTCCGAAGTTCGGCCAGTCCCCGAATTGGTCGTCAATTTCATACTTTTGGCTGTGAGTTCTGGCCAAAGTCCGATGTAAATAAAATTAATAGTACATATGCTCCTTTGGCCGCAATTTTTCTAAGTGCTAGAAATCCCTTGCCAAAATTCGAAGTGCTAGTGCAAGGTTTTCTGGTAGGTGGCACTGGTGTGCATGTGGTAAAGTGGTAGAAAGGAATATGCCTTGCTGTGATAGAAATATTCTGTTCGCCTGGAGAAGTTTTTGCCTCGGTGAATTGTTCTCATCCTGATACAGTAGTTGCATTTTGAGTACTGTATTGTTCGTATCAGTATAGTTTTTTTATATGAATATTCTGCATGACTATTCTATATTTTTTATGATTATTCCATATTCTGTATGACTATTTTATATTTGTTTGTTGTTTCTCAAGCAGCAAGATATTAAAAATAACATTAGTTCCTTTTATCTTTCTAAAATTAATCATTTACTCCAAAAACCTTAGCATACTTTAGACACCAGACAAGAAAATTAATTAAAGGGAGTTCTTATTAGTAAATAAATAGTTTTAATCCAATAAACTGGAAGCACTACACCAACTATAAAGTAAATTCTGAAACACTTTCTAATATTAAAAAAAAAATCTTTTCTTTCATACAAGACCATATTCCTTCTTCAAAATCAATATTAGTTGGGAAAAACTACTTTGTAGAACTTTGTACAACTTTATTATTAATCAGAGGTACGGCCAGGAATTTTCAAACAGCGTTTGGCAAATAAGTTTATCCAGTGTTTTGTACATATAGAATTAGTTTTATGGTGAATATGTAATGTGTAAAAACTAACATAAAGAAAAGCACAATCGCATTAAATTCAGAGCCCTTGCTGCCTTTCACTCTCACCTTTTTTTCATTTTGAACAAAAGAAAACGATCTTATTATGAAGACATAAAATAGCTGAGAACTAAATTTACCATGTTTAGGCTTTTATAAACGACTGTTTTTAGACATCACATAATCATAGTTATAAACCAATTTTTGTATTTTTATATCGGGGTATGTGCACTTTGCACCCATAGTTTTTAAAACGGCAATCACTATATCGAAGGTCCTACAAAAATGGGGCTCTGTGCGCTTGTCGCCATAAATCGTCAGTACGGCGATCTTTATAACGAATGCCCTCACTTTATGGGGTTTGGTCTTCTTCTCGGCCAAAACCGTTGTTACGGCAATCACTATAACAAAGCCCTCATTATAAGTGGTCTTCGTGCGCTTCATACTCATAAACTGTTAAAGGGCAATCACTATCATGGAAAGCTCTCTATAAAACGAAGCTCTGTGCGCTTCTCATTCTTATTTCGGCAATTGACGCCATATTTAAACGATAAGAACTTTGCATACAAACGGATTTTTGCACACCATGGGCAACTTGGCTTCCATGCCCTAATCTCAGAACCTGTATAGTAAAAAATTCGGAAATTTACATCATTTTGACGCATTTGGTGTGAAACATGTCAGTTTTATAAATGAAAATGCTCACTTCTTGTTAAATATGCTGTCATTTTCACACACATGGCATTTCGATCCATTCTGAAATAAAAGTAACTAAATGCAGAACAGCGGAAACCTTTTATCAATATAAAATGACGTCATACATAAGCATTTCTATTCATAAACCCGAAAAAAATAATTACTTTAATCCTTTAAAAATGACGTAAATTTTCACTGATTTTTCATTTCACCAGTATAGGTTGAAGTCTCTAAGGCCTCGAACTCAATACAAGAGGAATACAACATTGTCGAAAAGGATTTCAAAACATCTATACTGAAATGTAACTGTTATAAGAAGGAAAATGTGTGTTTTCTGACGTCATTTTCACATGACGTCATTTTCACTAATAGAAACATATCACATTTCTGCCCTTAGTACTCGTAGTATGATGTAAGTGGGGATAATTGAAAGCTCTTTGTGTCTAATAACGTTATCGGAAGAATGGAAAGTCGATGTGAATTTCGGCATTCAGACACAATCGTATTAAAACTTTGCGGTTTTCTGAATGAATATGTAAATTTTTAAACCAATTCCTTTTAAAAGTGACGCCATTTTCACAAGGGAAAACGTTTTCTTCCATTGAAAATCTAACTTATAATTTCAGTGCTGGTATAATTAAAAATCTCTGAAAATGATCTCATTTTGACGCAATTATAGAATAATGTTGTAGTTTCATGTTTTAAATACATGCTTCTTTGATAATTTATGTCATTTCACATTAACGGCCCATGACCCTTGATAGTATTAAACACCATATATTCAAATTAAAAATGTATTTCCTTTTTAACTGTAATGAAAAATTGATATGAAAACGTATGTAATAGTCACCATTATTATTATTTTTTTGCAACAATGAAAATACCTTAAATGCAAATAATCATATATTCTAATACGAGAAAATCTTGTCTGTGGTTATATATATATATATATATGAAAATTTTATTTAAAAAACGGCTCTAACGATTTTGACGAAATTTTCTATCCTACTGTTTTGGGGCACCAGAAAACCATTGGTCTAGGTCACGTGTTCGAGAAAATTCGATTAGTGGGTCATTTTGGGTCATCAAGGCTCAGGGTCAAGCTAATTCTATCTAAAAAACGGTTCAAACGATTTTGACTAAACTTTGTATTTTGCCATTTTCGGGAACTAGAAGACTATTGGGCTGGGTCACGTGTTCGAGAACTTTCGATTAGTGGGTCATTTTTGGGTCAATCTGGGTGAAGTTAATTTTATCTAAAAAATGGCTCTAACGATTTTGATTAAATTTTGTATCCTACGAGTTTTGGGCACGACAAAATCATTGGGCTAGGTCACATGCCCGAGAAAATTCGATTAGTGGGTCATTTTTGAGTCACTGTGGGTCAAGCTAGTTTTATCTAAAAAACGGCTCAGACTATTTACACTAAATTTTGCATCCTATGGTTTTCGGGCACGAGAAGACTGTTGGGCTAGGTCACGTGTTCGAGAAAATTCGATTAGTGGGTCATTTTGGTCATGGGTCATTATGGGTCAAACTATTTTATCTTAAAAACGGCTCAGACTATTTAGACTAAATTTTGCTTCCTGTGGTTTTTGAGCACGAGAAGAATGTTGGGCTAGGTCTCATTTTCGAGAAAATTCAATTAGTGGGTCATTTTGGTCATGGGTCATTATGGATCAAGCTATTTTATCTTAAAAACGGCTCAGACTATTTAGACTAAATTTTGCCTCCTATGGTTTTTGAGCACGAGAAGACTGTTGGGCTAGGTCTCATTTTCGAGAAAATTCAATTAGTGGGTTATTTTGGTCATGGGTCATTATGGGTCAAGCTTTTTTATCTTAAAAACGGCTCAGACTATTTAAACTAAATTTTGCCTTCTATGGTTTTTGGGCACGAGAAGACTGTTGGGCTAGGTCACATGTTTGAGAAAATTTGATTAGTGGGTCATTTTGGTCATGCGTCAGGATATTTGAACTCAAAGCTAATTTTGACCGAGCATAGCTCGGTCTTCCCTGCTCGTAATCTTAAAACGTTAATATTGAAAAAAAATCTGTTATATTTTAAAGGCAAGACAAAGCGGAAAGATGCCGTTACACGTTAAATAATATACCAGCGGTTTAAAAATATAGGCTATGGTGATTATATATCTTAAAGTGCGGATGACAGAAACATATACGTCCAAGTAAAAAAATATTCAATTCAAGTATACATCTTTTAGATATAGCATTTGATTTACAAGAGCTGTATATACATTAAAATACGAAAAAAATCATTAAAGTTTTTAGAATTAAAATTAATATATATATATATATATATATATATATATATATATATATATATATATATAAACTTATTGCAAAAATTAACCATTGAAACAGAAATAACTGACCAAATGCAATGAAATTATTATCCCAAATAGCTATGTCAAATTACACATTATAAAACATAGTCCTAACAAATGAAGTATTTATTCAAAAAGTGAAACATAAGTAAAAAAAAAAAAACACAAATGCAAGCTTATAATGTAATTTACTTTTTCAAGGGCTGGGAAACCACATTATAAGCAAAGAATGATTGTTTTCTGTAACTGTCACAAGCTTAAAGCCAAAATTTTGTGACAATTCCAAGCCCTAACAATCATTGGAAAGAAATTGGAAAAAAAAAAAAAAAAAAAAAAAGGATACCTTTGAAAATAGAACACTACAAATCAAACGGAAGAAAATAAATCCATTTATAAACAAATAAATACAAAGGAAGACAAAGAAAATCTATACATTACAACATAAATTTGTCCAGAATCCGAAGCCAAAAATGTTTTGTGCTAAGCACATGGTAAAGTGAATAAGTGAATTCAAACGTACAAGTTAAAATTACAGTTAATTTTCTAAAAGTAGCAGGTTATTAATTTAACCATTGTGATTTTAACTATTTCTAATTTAAAATATAAAAATACAAATAAATAATATAAAAACTATAAATTAATTTACTAAAAATATTTTTTAACTTAAATAATTTTAATATATATATTATATTATTGGAATATTTAAAAATTTCACTTGTATTCCAAGTTTTCAGTTAAAAGAGAAAAAAAAAAAAATTGTGAAAATTTATATGGTGCTGCCATCTGGTTTTATAATAAACAATAACTAAAAAATAATACTAAAAAATAATAGTAATAGTTTTTTTAAAATCATTATATGGTGCTGCCATCTAGTTAAAGATTAAAACAATATCTAAATAACTATTAATTATTTTGATTAAGTAAATTTTCAGTATAACATTATTTTATCTATTTATTTTTACATATGTCAACATTTAAATAATTTCAAAACATAAATAAACCCATAAAATCTAAAATATTATTGTAGAAGTCAAATTAAATTTTCATTTTATAAATAATTATATGCAAGCTTAAAAGATTTACCAATATGACTACATGCACTTATTGGAACTAACATCTTGCAAAATTTTATTAACCCTGAAAAATAAAATTAGATTTTCATTTTATAAATAACAATGCAAGTTTAAAAGAAATACCAAAATGGCTACACACACTTAATGGAACTAACATCTTGCTAAATATTATTTATTCTGAAAAATAAAATTAGATTTCACACACTGATAGCTAAAAATAACCAAACATTTCCAATATGTTAACCTCACGTATTGAATCTAATATCTTGCAAAAAATAAAAAATAAAAAAGCATTTAACTAAATTGTTAAATGTTCTCTACCTGGCAAGGGAAAAAAAAAAAAAAACATTAAATCTCCAATATGGCAACGCACTTATTGGAACAATATTATATTTAAAGTTCTCTCCCTAGAAAAGAAAAAAAAATTAGAATTTACTATTTAAATTTTTTAATTAATAAAAGATATTTAACCAAAATATTCCCACTCAGCTCTCACATAAAGGAATTCATTCTTTAGCCAAATATATCAGTAATCAAAATGTAAGTGTTTTAACAGATAGAACGTGCAAACATATAAACCCCAATGAAAGCAAAATTTATATTCGTAAAATTGACTTAACTAAATAAAAGGGATAGCCATATTCTACTGCATGTTGAAGAATAAGTTTTAAATTTTGAGTTTTAAAATTATTAGAACAAAGATTGTTTATTCTATGTGCAAAATTTAGTAAAATATTTACAAATACTGATTTATGTATACAAGACTTATAATTAGTAAATAAGTTAACTTTAAATGTAAAATCATTTCTTTTGTCATAAATGTCAAACAAAATTTTATTATCTTTAAGAATTATCTTAAGATCAAGAAAATTAATTTCATTATTTACCATAAGGTTGAAACTATAATTTAAATTTTTATGATATTTTATTGGTAGTAAATAATTTGAATTATTATTAAAATAGAAGACAATTATATCATCTATATAACGGTACATTTTACAATTAGCAATATGTGAATTACGTTCATAATAATATAAATATAATTCTGCAAGAATTGAAGAAACAATACCACCCTGTGGTAATCCACAGCATTGTATATATATATTCTCATTAAAAACAATATAATTATGATGTAGAATAAATCTAGTTAAAGTTTTAAAGTAATTTAAAGAAATGTTATTTTTTAATTTTATGGAATCCTTGTATTCTTTGTATAATAAATTGACAATCCTGAACATATCCTTGATATCAATATTATTAAATAAGTCATTAAAGTCAAACGTCTTCATGTAAGTTATGTTATTTAAATTTTTTATATTATTGACAAGTTGAAAACTATTTTTTATGCTAAACAAATTATCTTTTAGTTTTGTAAGTTCAAACAATTTAGTGAGAATAGTTAATAGAAATTTACTTGCATTATTATTATACGTATTACAGCCTATAGTTACAGTTCTAAATTTTATAGGAGTTTTATGAAATTTAGGTATAACAACAATGTATGGATAATTAAAGTTGTAATTTTTAATTTTTAGCAATTTATAATATTGAAATATATGTCGATTATTAATAATTGTATTAAGATTAGTTTTTTTAAAATTTAAACTTGTATTTATTGCATTAGATATTAGTTGTGAATAATATTTTTTGCAGATGAAAGCATAGTTGTTTGGTGATTTATCAACATAAGTAATAATAAATTTGTTTTGTAAATTCTTTATTTCACTATTTAGTTGTTTAACATTAAAATTAAAATTTTCCATATTTCTGAAAAGTTCAACATTTAAATTACTTAATACATTTAATTTCCATTCTTTAAAAAATTCAATGGGTTTATTATAATCTATTGAAATTTTATATATAAAAAGGTCAAGATCCAGATTAAATTGTTTTAATATAGAAAAAATATTATAACATGATGGTGTTCGAAATTTAGTCCCATTAGTCATAAAAATGCGCAGATAATCATTCTCGACAATATTAATATCCCCTGTAATAATGTGACCATGTACCTTATCTACATAATTACTAAAACTAGGATTATTACATAAGCACGGAGGTTTATCATTTGATGTAAGAAATTTTGCAAAATTATTGTAATTGAAAATTCTACGTCCAAGTGTAACATTGTATTTGTATGATTTATGTATTGTAAAATTTTTTATGGGGAATTTGTTATTGTTATTAATTACATTGTGTAGCTCTGGCTCCTCTACAAAAGAACAGCTTCCAGTTTAAAAAAAATAAATGTTAAAATTCGTTCAGTAGACAGCCAAGGGCAGATGATATATATTTTTTTTTATTTGTGGAATATTGCTCTTGATAAAGTGGTCCACAATATAAGTTTCAATTTGCTTCTTGTCATATTTTTCACCTTCTGCACTTTGGATTTTTTATTCACATATCTTTATTTATTTTTTCTATTTATTTAATTTTGTGAATCTCAAATATTTGGATATATGTCTTTGTATTCTATTATAATTAGACATTTTCTTGTATTTTCATAGTTTAAAAACAAATATATATATATTTAATTATATTTTTAATGTCCTAAAATTTTGATTTTTTGGTTTATGCTTTTCATAAAATAAATTCTCATATTTTATTTTTTTTAATTACTTCTACTCTTTCGAATGTTTCGGAATTTTTGTAGGTGATGTAAACCCTGTCTGCCGATATCCTATAAATGATTGTATCGAAATACCGACCTTTAGTTACTCTTAGCGTAGAAAAAGTATCGTCTTCGGGAGGCGAGAAATGACTTGGAGTCGCGAGAAATTCGTATCGCCTCGGTTAAAATTTGTATTTTTCAAATCTGATTGCACTGCTGAAGAGAACAATGTCTCAGCTTTAAATATGTTTTTTTTTAATCGGCACCTCTGTAATCGCACCCTAGGGGGTTGTTGCTGAAAGGTAGAAAAAAGTCAACCGTGAAAACGAACGTTTTTGAAAAAAAAATTTCAAAGGGTTAACAACAAACTTTTTTCGAACTGATTGTGGCGTTTATTACACAGTTAAAAATTTGCAGCAAACTCTACAGTCATTTGACCGTTTTAGTAAAAAACGGTTACATAACTGTAATTTAACTATATTCTGACCATAAAATGAGCAATAATACGGTCAGAATACAGTTAAACGACGGTTATATAACCGTTTTCTAGAAAAACGGTCAAATGACTGGACAGTTTGATGCAAATTTTTAACAGTGTACGTAAAAGTACGAAATTTAAGAATATGTCTTTCTTCTTTTCGTATCCCGGACGGTTCGGACGATAAACGTTAAGACAAACGGAAAAAAAATCAGCATTCGGTTCTTTTTTTATGCGCTCTGTAAAGCAGGGCATGCGTGCTGAGCATGCCCTACAAAGCATGTAAAGCTTAGCATGCATGCGCACGGTCTGCTGATTTCTGAAAAAAAAAGATACCTTTTTGATGAGTTTTTAATTAATATTTTGGCTGATTATCAAAAAAGTAAGAATCTGAGCTTCATCTGCATCAGAACCTACCTTGGACTATCCTCATCCAAATTTCCCAACTTCTACGCGAGAAGTCATCTCCAACAGACAGGAAACAGACACACACACAGAGCGAAACTTTGCTTATAATTATACTCACTTTTAAATAGTTTAGATTACACTTCTTCTCTTTTATAGATCCCTAAGTTTTAGAAATATAGCTACCCTTACACAGAGTAAAGTTGGCGTCAAGTAAGAAGCCCAAGGTATGCCTAAACTGTCCAACTGTTCAACAAAAGATTCACACATGTTGCATTCATTTACTAATCAGGAATCATGCTAAATTTGTCTATAGTGGCAACTTGCAGAAATGAACACAGGAAAATGAAACTAAAGAAAATGTCGCTAATGTTATTTTAAAAAATACAAAGGTAAAATCGATTTATTAATGGTAAACGATAAAAATTAAAACTTGTCTATTATGTAATCACATTTTCTTTCATGCTTGCGGGACAATTTTTACTTAAGTATAGTTTTCTACATTCTATTGCTTACATAAAGGCAGTTTTCGAAAAAACAAATCAATATAAGAAAAATATATTAGTGTAGATATTTTTATTTTACAATTAGTTGTTTTTCCAACTTTTTAAATTTTTTAGAGAAAAAATACTTTTTTTTGTTATTACAAAATGGATGCGAAGTTGAGACTGCACATCGGACACAGTTGTAATGTCTCACTTTTTCTCGCAGATCTGTAAATTAGAATTTAGGAACAGTTTTATAATTTTACAGTTATAACGGGCTTACAGTTATAGTTGGAACCGACAAAATTATGTTTTTGTCATTTTTTGCCAAAATATCGTTTATCGGAAAAAAGGTATAACAAACATCGATACGTTTTTGGTCTTTAAGGAAACAGAAAAAGTAGATTATATCGATGTCAGACCAACCATAAATACATGTATGCAGAACAATCTCTTAAAATTTCATTCAGATCGATAAGGAACTTTTCAAATGACAAAGATCAGAGATATTTATATCTATATCTATATATAGATATATATCTATATCTATACATAGATATATAAATCAGGTTTTGGGGTTTCCGGAATTGATCAGAACAATCTCTAAAAATTTCATTCAAATTGGCAAGGAACTTTTCAAATGACAAAGATCACATATATCTATATCTATATCTAGATATAAATATATAAATCCGGTTTTGGGGTATCCAGAATTGCTTCCCTCCGAGCAGCTGCAATAGGTAGCTTTTTACGTTTTGTAATGAAAATTACCTAAAAGTACCGAAATGGCAACACTGCTTGAGACATTTTCCGTCAGATTATTAAGTGAGACATATTAAATATTTGTGCCTAAACTAACCGCGCTGAAATACCGTACAGTTCTATTATTTATCAAATATAATTTATGGTTATAAATAATTATGTTGAAAGATATGGGATAATTTAATATTCTTATAATTTTAATAAGTATTTTATCTTGAATTTCTTATTCAAGAATTCACGCATGCTTTATTTTTATTCATTCTAAGTTTGCTTGAAGGAACAGACTGAGAAGCTAGCATGTGGTTTTGATCTTTTCTTACTTGGGGCATACTTTAATCATTTTGTAATATTCTCTAGTTTTATTCTACCTTTATCGCATTTTTCGTTAGCAGAGCTTGAACTATAAAATTTATTCCTACAAAATATGCTTTTTAAATGAGCTCATTATTCTTATAGCAATAAATATAGAGGGGAATTTAAGAATATTAACTAGAATATTAATCGTAAGTAATTTTCTGGATTTTTATTTCCCCAATCTCAAACGTTGTATAACAATGAATTATAATTTAAATGAATTAAAAATAATAATCTTAAAAAGTTAATATTGAAAATAAAAATCTGTGATAATGGAAAGGCAAGACAAAAGGGTAAAATGCCGTTACATCTTAAATAATATACCAGGCGTTCTAAAATATAGGCTAGGTGATTATATATCTTAAAGTGCGGATGATCGAAACATATGCGTCCAATTACAAAAAATTATTCAAATCAAGTACAGCTTCTCCATATAGAATTTGATTTAAATGGCTGTATATGTATTAAAATACGAAAATTAAATTTTATACGACACCTTTTTCATAATTTACATTTAAAAAAATTATTGCCTTAAGTTTAAGAAGGGCGTTAAAAAAATCATTTTTGTACTACCAAAACTTACCAAGTTATGATGCTTTAAATTTTATGCATCTACGCTAAAAACGAAACGACGCGTTTTTAGTACTGGAAAACACTGAAAAATTATAAAGTTAAAACTATCATAACTCGATCATTTTTTGTCGTGAAATAATGAAATTTTTTTTAATGTCCTTCTTACATGCAAGACAGCATTTTACTAAATACAAGTAATAGGAAAAGGGGCGGCATAAGAAATTACATTTAGCATTTCAATGCAAATTACTTCTTGTAAAACAAATGCATACGTGACTTGAAGACTCTGATATGGAAGTATGTATCTGTGATCAGACATATAAGGGAACATCGCGATAACTTCTAATTTGAATCACCTTATATGAATCAATGTGAAAATCATTTAAATTTATGTATAATGTATTTATCATAAGTGAAAAAAAATGAAAATTATCTATGAAAATCTATGAAAATTAAAAATATTCTGTTAAAATGTCACATTTGAATGCTTAAATGTTTCTCAAACCATTGTTAATATTTAGCTGCATATTATTTGTTATTGTAAACACTCTATAAGAGAAAGTGAGACTACTTTGAACATTTTCGTTTCTCCTAGGCTTTTACTATTTAAAGAAAGTAATGTACAATTTGATTGGTATAATCGGAGGTAAACTTTTAAAAATTGCTTTAGATTTTAATAAGAAAAAGAAGACGTATATATAAAAAAAAAAAAAAAATAAACAGAGCCAAACGCATAATTTCAAGTAAAATAAAACAAATATAGGTTCCGGATATGGCACTTGTTTTACAAAAAGGGGTTGCAGATATATTAATATACGAAAATTAGTATTTTTATGAGGACATTTTTTGCTATTATGTTTTAAAAAATGTTACCCTGTGTCTAAGGAGGCATTAAAAAGTCCCATTATTTTACGACCAAACACTTCTCGAGTTACGATATATTGAATTTTACAAATTTTCAATATTTTGGGGGGTTGAAAACTCGTTTTTAGCTCACAGGCTATCAAAGCCTGAGAGCTTATGTGCCCGCCCGTTCTGTATGTATGTATGTACGTATGTACGCACGTAACGCGATAACTCTTGACAGAAATAACCGTTTTGCTTCCAATTTTGTTTATAGGTTCCTTGTGATAAGGCGCTTCCCTGATTAGTTTTGGGGATTGATTGTTTAACTATAAAGGGGGAAACGGGGGGGGGGGCTAACCCCCCTTAATTAAGATAAATGGTTTTTCATGCAGAATTGTCCAATTTTCTTCAAATTTTGTACATAGGTTCATTGTGATAAGGTTCTTTCCTGATTAGTTTTGAGGGTTCATAGGTTAAGTATAAAGGGGCTAACGGGGGGGGGAATCCTCCCCCTAATTTAGATAAATGAATTTTTCATGCAGAGTTATCCGATTTTCTTCCAATTTTGTTTATAGGTTCCTTGTGATAAGGCGCTTCCCTGATTAGTTTTGGGGATTGATTGGTTAAGTATAAAGGGGGGGGGACGGGGGGCTAACCCCCCTTAATTTGGATAAATGGTTTTTTCATGCAGAATTATCCAATTTTCTTCATAGGTTCATAGGTTAAGTATAAAGGGGGTAACGGGGGGGTTAATCCTCCCCCCTTATTTTAGATAAATTATTTTTTTCATGCAGAGTTATCCGATTTTCTTCAAATTTTGTATATAGGTTCATTGTCATAAGGTTCTTTCCTGATTAGTTTTGGGGGTTCATAGGTTAAGTATAAAGGGGGTAACGGGGGGGTTAATCCTCCCCCCTTATTTTAGATAAATGATTTTTTCATGCAGAGTTATCCGATTTTCTTCAAACTTTCTATATGGGTTCATTGTGGTAAGGGGCTTCCCTGATTAGTTTTGGGGGTTCATTGGTGAAGTGTAAAGGAGGGAAACGGGGGCTACCCCATCCCCCTTTAATTTTGATAAATGGGCTTTTCATGCAGAATTATCCAATTTACTCCAAATTTTGTATATAGGCTCATTGTGGTAAGGCACTTCCCTGATTAGTTTTGGGGGTTCACTGGTAAAGTATAAAGGGGGGAACGGGAGGGACTCACCCCCCTTGATATAGATAAATGGGTTTTTTAAGCAGAATTATCCGATTTTCTTCAAATTTTATATATATGTTCATTGTGATAAGGCGCTTCTCTGATTAGTTTTGGGGGTTCTTTGGTTAAGTATAAAGGGGGACGGGAGGCTACCCCCCCTTAATTTAGATAAATGGATTTTTCATGCAGAATTATCCGATTTTTTCAAATTTTGTATACAGGTTCATTGTGGTAAGGAGCTTCTCTGATTAGTTTTATGGGTTCATTGGTTAATTATAAGAAGGAGAAACGGGGTATGGTTCCCCCTCTTAATATATTGTCGATTTCTTCATTTTTCGAGGGTTTATTTCAAATTCTTTGAAATAAGAATATAATTTACAGTTAGTGTGAATAGCCTGTGAGCTCAATGCCGTCAGTTTAACTGGGCAGTTTTCTTTTATTCTGTTGTTATCTTCGGAAAGCATTGAAAATTCATAAAACATAACTCGATATTCATAAAAAAGGCAGTGCAGTGTTGTACAAAGCTAAAAATTTAAAATAGCGAGTTCATTTCTACTAGACTTCGATAAGAGGCATTTTCTTGAAACCGACATATAATATTCCAATGTGGTAGATCACAAGGTACAACTGACAACAATGTTCGGTAGTTGTGACGCATGTGAACAACTGCATTCAAACATGATACCTTCGAGGAGGAGCTAATTAATCGATTGAATGGTCGTCATTTAGATAAGCAGTCATGTCTGTTCATTCCACATCGTCGCCTGATATTGAGAGACTATCAAATGACAAACATCGTATCATATTAATCATATTATAGGCACATTTGTTATTTATCGAAAATAATAAGTATAAATTAAATGTTGGAAAGTAATTTTATTAGTATGATATTTAATTTAGTAACTATTTCCATAAATGTTGCCAGCCATCAAAACAGTGAAATGCGATCCCTGTTGTTGTCGCACATGGGACTATTGTATATATATATATATATATATATATATATATATTTTAATCTAGTCACTTAAAAAAAATGCTTCGAACCGGACTCTTTATGCAGAATGCTAAGGTAATGTCTTAAGATGATCTTTTTTCGGTAAAACTATTTAACATCTATAAGTTCCTCGTAGTTCTGCTAAATTAAATACTAAATAAATGGAGACATGTAACATAGCTATAGGTCTATCATTTATTGTAGTGCTGTAACACATATTTTGTAATTGATTTTTATTATAATTTTCTATTATGTTTGTTATAAAGTTGTTTTGTGCTTTGTACTGTTGCATTGTGCTAATTGCAATGTTTTATTGTGTTCATAGTTTTTTTTAAATTTATATTATGTATGCACCCTAAGAAGCCGTTTCGGCTATGTGAAATATACTTATTTTAGTATGTTAATAATAAAACTTCCAATGACACTAAAACATTTCTACTGCAGGTTTTCTGCTGGACAACTACCACTAAAATTAAAATGAAATAAAATGTAAAACGTAACGTATAAATACATTATATATAATTTGAAAATTTGCTACGTATTATATATTACTTTGAAGAAGAATGTATGACTCTTAAGCTTTGTAAACTTTCATAATTTTCTTTTATGAAAGTTAACAATTACTTAACAATGAAACACTTAACGCTATATTTCAACTACGATTCTCCAATAATCTTGAACATAGAAATTTTTTAGAAGGATCAGTACTTCTATATATTGATACTTACCTAGGTATAGGGGTAGTTAATGTAATCTAACAGTAAGTAAGTAATATAATGTATAATGCAATGAAAAATTTTTAGAACGAAATCTCTTAAAAAAGGTATTGTTTAATATGAGTGCTGTTTTAAAAGTTATTTACACATCTCTAATAAGTATTTTTCATCAGCTACTACTAAAAGTTTTCAGGGAAGTGTTTTCTTGTTTTAGATTTAATACTGCTTTTTAACTTCTCAAGAATGATTTGTATAAATGAAAAGAGTGTAGGTATTTATCAAGATAAAGTGAAAATGAACGATTATTCAGTAAACAAAATTTACAGTAGCACTAATTTGTATTCGACGAAGAGTTAAGTACTATGAATTTGTTCGAGCTAACAAAATATGTTAAATACAATTTATAATAATTTTCCCTCACCGAACGTGGAGTATACTTTAGATACCTTGTTCTAATATAAAACTGGTTTAATACGAGATGATTTTAAGGGACGGGATACATTTAATAATTTTAATAATTTTGTATTTAATTTTGAACCCCGATAGTGAAATATTAAAGGAAGTCCTTTATACATATTAATGTATTTATGTATAATGTATTTATCAAGTGAAAAAAAATAAAACATTGTAACTTTCTGATACTTTTAACATTTTCTATTTTAAAAGTGGATTTTAAGTATTTTAAAGAAGATTAAGACACTTAAAAAAAAGGAATTTGAGAAAAATTGTAAACTATAGTACTGAAGTAATATCAAATATTGAATTAATTGATTTTTTTAAGCTTCTAGAAATTTATGTATGATTGTGATTTAAATCATAATCAACTTGAAAAAGAGAAGAAAATACAATTTTAGTTTTTTCTTCATAAATGATTTCATTATTCTAAAACTTTTGTCAAAAGAGTTTAGGAAAAATGTTATAAACTGAAAATTTGACAAAAATATCATGGACAGTTTTTTATTAATAATATTCCAGACGCATTGTTCCTTGGTTGCATTTCTTAAGTAAAGCTGTATTAATGGGAAAAATGGGAATCATGCTATGCAAACTTTAGTCAGCATATTGAAAAGGTTGTACGGAGGAAATATTTTTTCATTTTAGAAAAGTGCAAAACATTTCTATAAGAATCGTTTTCAAAAACCTATAACATACAATATACATAAATGAGAACTATTTGTGGTTTCATTCAATAAAGTGGATTATTCTATAATTAATTAATTAACAATCGAAGACGGTTATAGGAGAAATACAAAATCCTTTTATTTTCCACATCTAGATTTTCTCTTTTCTAATTATTATCGGTATTAATTTATAACAGCGATATTTTAAAGAATATTTTTAATAAAAATACTTTGGAGAAAACAAACATTTTACAATAAAAGCATGAAGCTAATTTCTGAATGATATGAAGGAATGCTGTGAAAGATGTCAGTGTATACATTTTTAAGCTTTTTTTCTGCATAGAATATGCAAATTATTGATACCGTACGCGATGCATTTGAATGTTAGTCATGCACGTTTTAAAAAACATTTTATTTGTAATAGAAAAAAATATGTCAAATATTTTTAAATAATAATAAAAAAATAGTTTTGGCTTATGAACGTTTTCATGCAGTTTTTATTTTTCGTGTAATAAAGCTTTCTCAATGATGGCTTTCAAAGAAAAAAAAATCTTAATGCGTCATTGCGGTATCATTTGATGGAAGTCGTAACACATGATGCAGATAATAATTGTACTGAATATTCAGTTTAAGCGTGGGCGTGATGTTGCGCTACAGTTATTATCAACTAAACTATGATCACAAATTGTTGTATTTTTTAATGAAAAT
The DNA here is from genome assembly GCA_963931845.1 of Maratus michaelseni. Classification (NCBI taxonomy): domain Eukaryota; kingdom Metazoa; phylum Arthropoda; class Arachnida; order Araneae; family Salticidae; genus Maratus; species Maratus michaelseni. Next base: position 454,196,527 of record OZ007589.1, on the reverse strand, counting down.
TAGAATAGATAGATCAATGACTTAATTCACCTTGCTGATATAAAAGTTTTTGCTTCAAATGCAGTTGTTAAAAAGGCCTTATTATAAAAAATCGGTACTTCTCCATTATACCGTCGATTACTTTCCGTAAAAAAATCGTTCCCCAAACTGTAGGATTTATCGCCAAAAACGCATGATCGTGACATTCAATCGACGTCAAATGTGATGCACATTGTTTGTTATGTCATCAAGTGATTTTTAATTCGCCGTTTATTTGTATTTTTAATTATGTTTTACTAATTTATTTGTTATTTCATTAATTAAAATAAAAATTACATCATTAAACAACGCGACGACTTTACGATATTAAAAGAGAAAAAGCAATGAAAAAATGTTGCGATACTTAATTACGTATACTAGATCAGTTTCAACTGACGTCAATTTAATTAATCCATCAGCCGAGAGGCTTAATTAAAAAATATATAATGTAAATAAATAAATATCCAATATTTCTTTTTTTGTGATTATTAATGTATTGTACACTGATAGTTGACATTTTAGCGAACGGGACTTTTCCGATTTTCTTGTTTTTTTTTCTTTTTTTTTTTTTCTTTTTTTTCGATTCCAATGGCAACATTCTTCTGTTTGTTTATTGGATTTTACAATTTGGCGATTTTTTTTAAAATGGAAAGTGGTCGACGGAATAATGGAGAAACACCAAAAAGTGATTTGATTAAAAAGTGTAAAAGTAACATACCCTATTCGGAGCATAGCGCACGCGCAACTAATGAGAGTGTATATGTGTTTTCTCACATTCCAGAAAAAACCATTTGCCGCATTTATAAACATCTTGCTCGTTTTTATAGTATAGTGATTCTTTCATCTTTTATTATTTTTTATAGGTGATTAATTGGTCACTGATGAAGATTAATTAAGATTTGTATCTGTATTTTATTAAAACAAAAAAGAAAATACGCAACTTTAGTAGAAATTTGCCATATTCATGTTTACAAAAGAAGATATAAGGTGTTAGGTGATAAGTTTTATATATGAATTTTGCAAAGAGCAATTGATTCCAATGAAGAGTTTATTTTCTCCGCAACATTTGAGTCCACCAATGCAACAGTTATGGGTTACCTGTTCCCATTTATTTTCCTTTTTACAAGATATTCCAATTAGATTTATTCAGCAATTACAACGAATATTTTCTTTCATGTAGTTAAGGAAAATTTCATGCAGTTGGCCGTATTTCCTTAGCAAAGAATACAGTTTTACGCTTTTCAATACGAAAGTAAGTTTTTTTTTTAATCATATTACCCAATTGTTTGTAATAAACATTTTACATAATTTTCGTTTTTAAAGAAAAGTTTTTTTTCGCTGAAGAAAATGGAGGATATGTCAAAAACGTTTTGTGCCAGAAAATCTGTAATTTTGAAAACCTAGCTACATGTTTAATTCAAATTTATTTAGTTTTAATATATATATTTTATTTTGTTAACGCCCTTATCTATTTAATTCCCTAAAAATCAGAACATATAAGGGCAGCGATCTTTGGTAAACACTCTGAAAAGCATGTTGGATTAAAATTTAGGCAGCATTTTAAAGAATCTTTTGTGCGTAATAAAACTTGTTTTTTGCCTTTTTTGAAACGGTATGTATTCTTCGAACAAAATTTACATCTTTTTCACATTTAATTTGTGGTTTTTGTGTTGGGTAAGTTATATTTTTGCGTCCTCATTTGTTACTTAGATTTATGTTTAAATTTAAAAAGCGTAAAACTTCTTCAGCTTAAATATATATATATATATATATATATATATATATATATAACTTAAGACGCGAATGGAGAACTTTTGCTGACGAATAATATTAGGATATTTATGTGTTCTATTTAAAATAGGAATTAATATTAGAAGTATTCTTATGTATTTTACGCTGAATTCCACCATTCAATGAAATTATAAGAACATGATGGAAATTGCAAGACATTTATGGGAAGCTAGATTCTTGATATTGTATAACGATACAATTATGTCAGCATACACAAAGGCATACATTTCGTGAAATTGCAAAGATTACTGTCAAAATCAGAACAGATTTTTTACTTTCTTAATAGAAGAAAGTGCTGCAATCGAAATTTTTTTCGACTTCCCGGACGGATTTACACGTTTTAGGGGACATAGATTACGAAAAACACGTTTCTACAAAATGTCTGTGTGTCCATGTGTCCGTGTGTACACTGTTAAAAAATTGCAGCAAACTGTCCAGTCATTTGACCGATTTTATAGAAAACGGTTTCATAACCATAATATTTAACTATATTATGATCATATTATGATCGGAGTACAATTAAATTATGGTTATGTAACCGTTTTCTATAAAAACGGTCAAATGACTGGACAGTTTACTGCAAAATTTTAACAGTGTACATGAAAGCACTATTTATTCGTACTTATAAAAGATGTGACTTTGACAATCATATTATTATAAATTTGTAATATCATTTTGTTAACTTTAAAGCAAAACACAATGTATATTCAAAGCTACCAACATTTCGTTTTTTAATCAAATATACACACTTTAAATCAGACAAATTCTTTGATATAATGTTACTTTTCTTTCATATAGAAGATACAACTTTTAATTTTTTAAATAAAATTTCTCATTGAAATATGTTTATTTAATTTGAAGAAAACCTGAAAGTTGGCAGTAATAGGTTAATAAATTTTAAAGTTAAACACGAAAAATACCATAAGATTCACATAAAAACAGCGTTCCACGTAGATTACTTTGTTAATAACTAACATAAAATTCAAGTTTAACAGAACTGGGCTGTTAAATGATTTAATAAATTGTACAGCAGTGCAGCTTTCATTTTTAAAAGAAATCATGAATAAATATCTAAAACCTGTAATCTTCTTATTTGCATCAAGAAAAAAGGAAACTAAAGAATGTGAAACTTTTTTCAGAATATGTGTAATATTTATTTAAAATTAAATACCTTTTGGTAAAATGTACTTGTTCGATATTGTGTTGCATCAAAAAAAAGTTTCGAATACAGTTTCTTCCAGGAAATTTAGAAGCAAGACTGTAGATACATGGAGTAAAGATAATGACAGTAAAGATAACGTCATTATCCATAGCATTTCTAATATATATATGGGATCTGCAAGCCATAGTCAAAAACATATAAAAAATTTGGTTCAATTATCTGCATAACTTCATACACTTTTCAATCATACAATAGTAAAAATGGGGCAAAAATCACTATCACAGCGCCCCTTTCGTCGGTATATCCCCAAATTCAAGTGAAACTTGCTGGCCATAACGAAAAACCTATAAATGAAATTTGGTTCAATTTGAAGCATAACTTCATATGTTTTTGGATGATAAAAAGAGGACCATAAAGATATATTGTCTCATAGATAAGTTTAGATTCGTCTATAATTTGTTTCATCTTTTATCTAATAACTCTTTGCATTTGACTATTAAATAATACGTATGATAACATTAAATTTCACAACCATAAAATATATACCGAATGATATGGTTATAAAATATGAACTAAAAACAATTACAAAATTTGCGAATTTATTTTTTCTGCTGCATCCTCTAAGAATCTTTTCTTTTTTAAAAGGCAACTTATTAGAAATTTTTGAGAATTATTTTTCGAAGTGCTAATCTGTTTCTGAAATGGGGATGCCAATGAAAAGTTTTCTTCGATTAAGCATACTGTTGTTTCCATTAAATTTCAAGAAGTCGTCATGTAGTTGAAATTTTATCACGGAAAGCAGTTTTGGATTTATACATTTTGTTTAAAAATTTATTTTTAATGAAAAGCTTACTTCAAGAAATGTTTTATTTAAGTTAGTTTGAAAATTTGTTTTATAAATATTTTTAATGCAGAAGTAGTAAACGACTGAGATTGAATTAATCTATACAGACAATTGAACTAATGTTATATAACACTGAAGATATATAAAGGCTTCATGTGATAAAACAGAATACAAAAAATCTTATAAAATCTTTTTACTATAAAGATAGACATGTTTCGAAAGCGCAAACGGCGACAGTTTCAAGATCGAAACGATAAATAACAATTCTTGCATTTTCCCCCTCCAAAATAAACGTTATAAACATAAACCAAGATATCATATGTATAATAAAAGTAAGTGCTTAAAAATGGTCAACTGTAAACGTGAAAATTAATATTTTCTTATTGTTGTTTTAAAAAAGCAATAAGAAAATATTAATTTTCACGTTTACACCTTTTGAGCATGTGTGGCTGCGCCTCCGCCGATTTGGAAGAAAAGATTGCTTTTTGATGAGTTTGTAAAGAAAATCTCGGCTAATAATAAAAAAATTAAAATTATGAGGCTCAGGTGCATCAGGACCTGCCTTGGATTATGCTCATAAAATTTTCAGACCCCTACGCCCGGTAGATTTCGTTGGCCATCGTCAACAGACAGACAGAGAGACACACAGCGTAAAACTTTCTTTTATTAGTATAATAGATTTGTGGTACACAAGTAAGCCGTTGGTAGTCAACTTGTTAAAGTTGTAACATATTTTTTTCAATACATTATTTCAGCTCATAAATTTAATTATACACGTATATTAAATATATATATTTGAAGATCTGGTAGATCATTCTGCAAATCACCAGTGGGTCGCAACCCATAGTTTGGGAACCGCACTTTTAATGATATAGCATTGAAACAAACCAAACGGAAATTTGGAATGATACTATATATTGAATAATATACTTTAAGACTGAAAATAATATACGTAATGTAGTTTCTACATAAATTCATTCGTCGTCAATATAACAATTTAAAAAATATACTTCTTAATTTTTTAAATCAAACTAGTGTTTGCGAAATCACTGTTTACAAATAGAAGACACTTTTTTCAAATTTGTATGCTGTATAATAGAGAAAATGCAATCACTTTAAATCTTTATGCAATCATTAATTTCAGTTTTTTAATCATTTTCTTAAAATAATGTACGTTTAAGGAAATATACAGCAGAATCATAATAACATTAATAGTGGGGGAGAGGGGATGCCGGTTCAACACCTGTCCAATTAAGATAATGTTTGTAGGTTGTTGGTAAAACCAAATTAGCATCTGCTTCTCAAACAGATACCACCATTTGATTAGAAAAACTTAAAAAATAAAATAAATTCTATAAAATATAATTAATCTGAACATGGTAATGATTTGTGGTCTTTCTTCTGACAGGTGGGTTGGTAATAATGATTCTGAAACAAACAAAAAAGGGTTTAAACATTTTTAAACTGAAAGCGGATATTTGGAAAATCATTTCTTTTCACAAAAAAGTAATTTTATTATTATTTACTTTTCCAGTGGCATTTTTGGCAAAAAGCAGAAAATTTTCTTAGAAGCCAAATTTTCCAGAAAAAAAAACAGTAACGCCAACAGTAAAAATAAGAATTATAAAGTCTAACCTAATGGTTCTCCTGATAAGAGAATGCCTCATGTAGCTTGCACGGTATTTACATTGATAGCGCAATTACTAATTCTTCTACACGTCCATCAGTTCGTAAAACACAATATATATTTTTTAATTAGTAAATGTCAGACGACGCAGAAAAATCTGTACAAATACCTTTTTTTAAATTAAGCTCTGAGCAAGGTGCTGCTGGAAACGGAAAAAAGCATAGTTACACACACACACACACGAAAAAAAAAAAAAAAAAAAAGGTTTTACATCGACAGTCTACCTTTAACTGCTACATATTTCAAATAAAGAAAAAGTAATAATCCTAAACAATATTTTTTTCTCTTTTGTAGCACTAGATTAATTAGGATATCTCACGAAAGATTCCATTTCAGACTTATTTCAGAAAGATCTAAACATTAAATAGTTTGAATTGTTTCTATTTATGAAAGATATTTAAATCTTAAATAATCTATTTCGAAAGGATTTATCATTCACGTAAGAGAATGAAAAAAAAGAACCATAGGTTTAAAATATTATTAACTTAAATTGTTGATATGATAACTGAGTTTATTTTAAAGATAATGATTTACAATTACAGTACATTTCCAATTATCCGATGCTTGATTATATTAAAAACTCGGTTAACAGACACTCCACACATATTTCTTGCGGGAACATATTTGTGGTTGTGTTTCAAAACTTTGGAAAAAAATCTTCTTACAAAACTTTGTAACTTTTTAATACAGAGCTTTAAACATAAAAGTCCTTCCGGTCTGTACCGGTAGGAAAAGGTAGATTTCATAGTCCATATTTTTAAACATTTAACTCATTTTAATCAAACACCCGAAGCTAAAATGCTTGGAACCCGATTATAGAAGATTCAATCTCGGTTTCCGTTAATATTGAATTAGAATGCGCATTTCAGCATGAGAGATACAACATAACAAAAATCAGATTGTTTCAAAATGTCAGCTAACCTAGAATTTCAAATTGCCATATATCTGCCATTTTTTAAGATAAAGCCAAAACAAAAAATGTTCCGCTTTCCTTGTATCGCGATCTAACACGTAATGGAAAAAACTTTTTCAATTTATAATTTTTTATATATTTTTTCGAATTTTAATTTTTTTTTTTACAAATTAACTTGCCGCCATTTTGAAACAAGATGGCGCATAAAGCTGGCCAACGAACTCGGTCGAGACCTGCTTGGTATGTTCTGTACTCATGATCAGTCACATTCATATCGGTTCATAAATACGAGAGTTACAGCATAACAAATATCAGATTATTTCAAAATCTCAGCCACCCTAGAGTTTCAAACTGCCATTTCTCAGCCATTTTTTAAAAAGAAAAATTGTTCCAGAATCCTTGTATCACGTTCTAACACTTAACAAAAACTTTTTCTTTTCAGTTTATAATTTTTTGTAATGAAAGATACCTAAAAGCTGACAGTGAAGAACCAGAATATATATTTTGAAATTAGTATTCGAAAAAATATATTTATCATAATCTGTGAATTTAACCAAATTTCCAAAGTGGCAATTCATTCCGCCAAGTAGTTTTTGCGTTATGATTAAAAGTCTACACGCATTGCAGTTTATTTTTCATTGCAGCACCAACCCTCTTAGATATCTGCAAACAAAATTTCCCACCCAAAGAACATAAAAGAGACAGCTGTTGAGCAGTATACCCCCAAGCTTAATAAGGATCTATTTGTGTGAAAGTGTAACAGAATATGAGGTTTGATTGAATTCCGTGCATTAGTTTTTTAGATATAGCTATCGTAAAAATCGTGAAAAATGTAGCATAGCGGCGCCTGATATAGCGGTATATGATTTACACGAAAACCGAATCAAGACCAACTCATGTCAAGGTCCGACAGAATTAGAAGTTTAATAACATTCCGTGCATTAGTTATTGAGATTTGACTATCGCTAAAATCGTGTAAATTCTGAAAAATGCAGCATAGCAGCACCACCTGTTGAGCGATTTACACTAAAAAGTATTCAGCACCAATCTATATTAAGGTCTAACATAATCTAAAGTTTTATTAACTTCCGTGCACTAGTTCTTGAGATAGAGGGCCCACAAAATTTTTGTCACATACAAATACACAAACAGACTCGCAGACAGACATTTTCTAAAAGCAGTGAGTTCGTGTTGAGGACCTTCAAAAACATATAAATCCTTCGAAAATCGGAATTCGGATTTTTCCACGAATCCAATACTTTCTTCTTGTAAAGATAGAAGAAAGTAAAAAATAATTTATCATTAAGAGTTCCAAATTTGAAAACTGCATAATTCTTAAACTACTGCATATAGTGACTTCCAGATTGGAGTAAGTACAATTTACTGAGAAATCCAAATATGGTGTCAGAATTGGATATACAGCCTGTCCACGTATAACCTGACCGACCTTTATTTTCGCAACCGTTGGTCCTAGATGCATACTTCCAATTACAAAAATGGTTTAAATAAGGTAAAGAATTATTTCTAAAGCGATTTGGGTCAAGAAAAACATTTATTAAAAAATTACGAAATTTAAATTTTTATACGGTCTCCCGGTCCTATAAGTGATATTTAGTAAAAATTTACTGTGACACTAACAAGTAAGATAAAAAAAGTCCCATTCATCTACGATTAAAACTGACCGAGTTATAGCTATTTAAAGTTGGAGTATATTTTTTGTTGCGAAATAGGGGTCATGCACAAATGTAGTAGAAATATAAATAATCGTCAGATATATCAAAAAAATAGTTCAGAGCAAAATTAACATTGCAGTCTAATATAAATGTGAAATCTATAATCATTATAACATATTAATGCAAAATATACAATTTGTACTGAGCATATAAGAGGATAAAAATAACAGAATTTTTGTTAAATAAAAGGATGAAAAACAACAGCCTCAATTAAGATTTTAAAATGCTGTTAGATTACACTGTCTTTCATATTTTGAGTTGTGCCCTGTTTTTTAGCTTTTGAAAATTGATTCTAAGGTATTTTTTAGCGCTAAATCCGAAAATGACCTTCATTTTAAACCATCACGTCAGGATTTTTCTCAAATCGAAAATTTCAAAGTTAAAAAGCTCGAAGTTCAAATTGACCACCCCCCCTTCCCTTCCCAACCTCATCGGAACCCTGAGCTATTTAGTTGTAAAAAATCCAGTATAAGACAAAAAATTGAATAAATTATTGAATTAAATAAAATTAAACTGAATAAAAATCTTACATCTATTTTATAGTATCAGATTTTTCGCTATTTTTTAAACTTGAAACTTACGATTTGCGAAAAATCTTGACATGATGGTTAAAAGTGAAGGTAATTTTTTTATTCAGCGTTAAAAAATACATAAAACGTAATTATAAAAGTTAAAAAACACAACCATCGCAGGTTTATATTATCTAATCTAAAATTTTTTCTTAAACTTGTTGGCGGTAATCTATCCGAATTTTTTTGTGTTATCCTCTAATATGGTAAGTGTCGAAAATCATAATAATATTACATTGTCATCGGATTTAAGTCAGTATGTAAAATTTTACTTCGATCGGACATTTGAAAGTGAAGTAAAATTCGAGTACAAATTTTAAACTGGAAAGACGATCGTTGCAAGTTAAATAAAACCTTATGAAAATAATATAATTTTTGTTAAAATAAATCATAGCCTCAAATACTTACAAAATAAAACATATGATAAAATACAATTATTTTAACTAATCTGAAACTTAACTAATAAAATTTAAGTCAATCGTAATAGTTGTACGATTTCTTTTAAAGCGCAGATACCTTGAAATAAGTTTAAGTACTTTACATACGACCCCTGAAAGCATGGCCGGAATCATCAGTTTTAAGAAGCAAAAAAGTGGTATAAGTCATGCATTTCAAAGTTTCATAACTCGGTCAATTTTAATGTTAGATGAATGGGACGTTTTTTGTCTTACTTGTTAGTGTCACAGTAAATTTTTACTAAATATCACTTATAGGACCGGGGGACCGTATAAAAATTTAAATTTCGTAATTTTTAATTAAATGTTTTTGTTGACCCAGATCGTTTTAAATTAATTATTTACCTTATTTAAACCATTTTTGTAATTGGAAGTATGCATCTAGGACCAACGGTTGTGAAAATAAAGGTCGGTCAGGTTATACGTGGACACGTTATATATATTGGAGATTTCAAAGTTTGTTACAAGTTCAATATGGAGACTACGTTTATTTTTTTAACATAAATTGAAAGAAGACATAATTAGCATTATAATTGTTATTTTCGTTTTCTTTGTGCGTCAATTCGACGATTAAAATGTATGGGGGTTTTCTCTCTTTTTTTTGACGACCTCAACAGGTAGAAAATATACTTATGTTAACGTCCTTTCGATAATCCAACGATTTTGATTTTCTGATAAATTTGAATTGATTAAAATGGGATAAATAATGTGATAAAAAAAGCGTTAAAATGTTGAAATGTTTTTCCCATTGTTTTCTATTTTGATAGAAAGTTCCCTCCTTGTAATTTTAATGGAATTGATTTCAATAATTGAAATACATCTTGAGTTATAATGGATTGAATTTTGATTAAAATCTTTCCTGACTTTTGTGACCTGTTTTTTTTTCAAAATGCTTGCTTGACATAGGTTTCTGTAAAAAACATTTTATTTTATAGAAAATTGAGAAATATGGTATCTAAAAATTTACCAATAAATACAGTATTTCATTTATTGATATGTAAATAAAAATACTTGCACACACACAAAAAAATTATCATGAATGTATTAGAAAGCACATGACATTAAATAATGATTGAGTTATTTAAAGGGGGAAAAGAATATATATGTAATAATCGCCATTGAAAAAAAAAAAACTTAAAGTTTTAACGACTAGTATAGATTTTTTGTTTCTCTCCAGCTACAGAAATTTAGTTTGTGGCATTGGTAACGGGAGAAGATGTAGAAGTTTCAAAACTAGCCCGAGGTAGCGAGTGCGTCAATAAAATGACAAATCGTTCTTTTTTTTTACTTTGTAAAATATTTTAAATGCTAGTGTTGTCTTTATATATATTTGAGTCGTGTTGTAATGTAATTAAACATATTTGTGGTGATACATTGTCCACTTCTTCGAATCTTCACGCATACACACCATGATATTATTGGGATCAGATGATGATAATTTTAGTATATTGTTTACATTAAAAAATATATATGTCTTTTAATCTGAATTGTTCTATACTATACCTATAGTTTCTGTTAAAGCAAATTATTAAAAAAATATTTTTAAAGCAAAATTTAACTTATGATAAATAACAAAACATTTTCACGAATTCTTATATTAAATCATTCCTGTATGTATCATCTCATTTGAACTCCATTCACGCAAAAGAACAACAATGAAATTACTAGACCATTCCGCTGTAATGTTTGGTCCAATATGAAATGCATTTCTGTCCGTTCTTACATTGTTTATTGCTTGGACATGGTCATGAATATAAAGTAACAGGATTAAAAGGCATTCTATTTCTTGATATTTTTGTGTGGGAGTAATTTCACTGTATGAAAGTAATATTTGTTAGATTACATACTATGCTGGTAAAGTTAGAAAGTTAGGATATGTGGAAAACAGTGTTTTGTTATAATACCAGTTGGAACTCCTGTTATGAATGACGGAGAAAAAAATCAGAAAAGTAAATAAAATAAAATAAAATTTCCCCTAGGATTTTTACTGAAAATTTGGAAATTGTTATATACATGATGGAAACAGTGGAAAATATCCACAATTATCTAAATAAAGTCATTTATTTGATACCATAGAAATTTCTTTTATCAAAGTTTATATAATCAGAGTCTACATTATGGGTTGCTACAAATATAAGCGATGCCAACTAGAATGCTGTTTAAAGTTAATGCAGTTTCTTTATAGCACTGTAAAAATTCAAAAAATAAAACAATTTAAATAAAATTTTAATCCAGTAAAAGACTAATGTTTGCCACAAAGGTTCTCACATGGTTGCTGAATGCAGTTAATTTTGCGTCGAAAAACGTAAAAATAAAATGCGCCAGTTTGTCGAATGAGCCGATTATGGAAGAACTTCAGTTTTAGCCTCTACAGGATAGGAAAGGGAATTTTGCAACTTAGCCAGTTATCAACAAGCCCGTCTTTTTATAAAACTTTTTTTGGTGTTAAACTTGGTGATATTTACCAAGTATGTCTAAGGTTGAAGACATTTCTACTTGGGAAAATGTATATGTAAGTGTTTTCTTTATGTGCATATTTACATGGAAATATTATTGTGTACATAAGCATACATCTTGCATAGAAAAGTCCCTTTATCCTGAAATAACTCTTGAACGGATAAAGATGAAAATTGTAGGGCAAGTACCTACCTATAGTAAAATGATTATGTGCTATATGAGAGTGGCCGATCAACATTTAGAAGTTATCAACACTATCTTTAAACAATACGATTTAGTGAAAAGAAGTCAACTACATAAGTGTATAGTTATCTTGATTTAATATAAAATGACGTCTTACACATAAGAAAATTTTACAAGAAGCCCTGAAATGTTAATTCTTCGATAACTAATCACAGGCTTAAGGAAGCCATAATATCTTATAGAAGTATGGCATTATAACGCAGACATAATTAAAACTGCTCAAAATAAGACCGTTGGGCCTCGACACTCTTCTTCCAACGAGTTGTCCATGATTGGAAGACGCCTTGGAAGTCCTTTTCTTGAACGTACGTCCTGCAAACAGCGCATTGAGCCACTTTGATCTTTGATACTGTCCGATGGCGGTGTCCTCTGAAGGCTGTCTTCATACGGGGGGGACATTCAAAACTCCGCCGGTTCCAGATAGGGACTGTAGGAGGGCTGTAGAAGAGATGCGATGCTGTTCCGTGCCAGGTAGTCGTTGACTATGAAGCAGTTGTGGCTTGGTGTATTGTCACGCTGAAGTTTCCAATTGGCGGCAATGCCTCGCCTCACTCAATGGGCCCTTCCCTTCAATCTTTTCAGCACTTCCACGTAGAAAGCACCTGTGACGCCTCCCCTCTTCAACCGATCCTAAGGACAGAGGTCCACTAAAACCACGATATAAACGGCACGGAATCTCGTAGGAGACTGATGTTCAGTGCGTGTTGAAGCTGGCTTCCGCTTTTATCGAACACGCCTGGAGCATGCGCGCTGCGACGTACACTTTCGTCAGCAGAAAAATGGACTCATTACGTTTTATACAAACCCTGTATATTTTCCACTGAATTCTTATTCAGTTTTAAACATTTAATAAATGTTTAGGAAGAATCAACGTATCTAATAATGGAAAAACCACAAAACATGTCTGACAGGGTTATATCACTTGTCGACTAACCTACTAAGCAATCAGTACTGATATAGGAACGTTCTAAACTTTTATTGTCTATTATTGGATCTTTTCTATAAAAGGAGATTGAATGCGCTAATGATTATTATTATTTTTAAATATTTTTTCGTAGTGTTTCGATCACTAGAATTATTTTATTATATAAGTGCGTAATATGGAATATTCGGATGATTAAAAAAATATCGAAAAACGGGAATGAAAGAAGATTACTCTAATGGAGTAAAACTAACATGCGACAAAAAGCATTCGGAAAAGGACATTAAATGATTTATGAATGGCTTTTAAGGAATCTTTTCTTTATTTTTATTTTTATTATATATTTTTTAATATTTGTTTTAAATACTTTAAAACATTGTATAGTCAAAGATAAATATATATATATATATATATATATATATATTATAATCAAATAGTATAAGTAGAACCCGGAAAAATTCCTATAAAAATCAATTACTAAAAAGAATAACTACAAAAAGTTATAATATTTTTTGCAATAGAAGTGATTTAATGTAGGTTATTAAAATATTTGTTTCTTAATTTTTTTAAGCGCCATGTCTTTTTTTCCCCCATATTATTTTTGATTATATTAAATTGATGTAGGTCAACGTAGATGACGCATAGCTAACCGATATTCAGCAAGTTTAAATGAAAATATAAAGAACTCAATTTTGGAATAAAAACAAAACATCTCAAACATGTATTCAAATGTAAGAATATCCAGAAAGTGCATAGGAAAGTTATGTTCTGTAACGGACTGCAATTTTGATAAAAAACTTCATTTCATAAAATACTCCAAATAATCTTACAGTTTTCTTTCGTATTTATTGAAAATAACCTGTTAAAGTATTTTTCGAAGAGTATCAAAATTCTTTATATTATCTAAAAGGGCTATCAAATGTCAGTTATCTTACCACAACAATCAATTGTAAGTTTGAAGCTTTTTCATTCTTTATAATCTGTCAGATCTCCTACGAAATATGAAAGAAGGTGTGTTTATTAAAGAATGTCACCCTCCATATTTTTTCCCGCTTTTTTTTAATTCTATTTGTTTACTTTCGATCGATAGTGAGAGCATTTTTTTTATGTTTATCGGTAAATAACATAAAATCCATTGGATGATAAAAATTGCCCCTGAATGGGGATTACGTTGGAGCAAGTGAACTAACGTGCAGTAAGAAGATTTCTGGAAGAATCAATACGTGAGTTATGAAGAACTATGAAGAAATACTTACGCACAATTTTTATGCAAAAGCTTCTTTTAAATACTTCCAAACATAAAAATGTTAGAAGACTATAATTTTATTGACTTATTTCAGGATTTTTTTGCAATCTAAACTAATGAAAGACAGCTTCGGTCTGTGTGTCTATGTTTGTTTGTTGGCGATTGCTATCGAAATCTACCTCACCTAGAGGTCTGACAATATAGATGAGGATAGTCCAAGGCAAGTCCTGATGCACCTGAGGCTCAGAATTTTATTTATTTTTAATAATTAGCCGATATATTAATTAAAATTCACAACAAACTCTGATCAAAAATAAGTTCTTTTTTCTTCGGTTGGTTGTATAGAGTCTTCGTAAAAGTAATTAAATAAACCAGGGTAGCGATGAAAGTCGAGTGTTTCATGAGTTACTGTTTTTTCGCAGTTTCACTTATCCTCATATATTAAGAAAACTATTTTATTTATAGATTTGAAACTCACAGTATAAACGAATTCTATTTTTCTGACTCCGAAATTCCAAATTTTGTGAAAATCGGCAGATAACTTTTCTTAATATTTACAAAAAACTGACAAGACGTAATAAAATTGACCCAGACGGAAGAGGGGGTTACATTCAATTTACTTCTGTTTCGGGGTACGTCTCACCATTTACTTTCTGAAACAAAAGAAAATAAATTTCAATGTCAAATCAAAAATAGGCGTCATGTTGTTTCTGTTTCAAAGTTAACTATATTTGTTAATGTTAAAAGTTATTGGTTTAATTTTGAGGGAGAAAGATCCGGTCTTATGGTTAAAAAAATGTCCTATCATAATTTAAATATCCTGTTAATGCTAAAAATTTTGCAGCGCGTGCGCAAGTAGCCTGCTATACGGTGCCGCTAACAGCGGGGACACGTGTCGGAGTTTTATTTAGAACAGAATGTGCCCCCTAGCAGTGGAACGTAAAATAAAAGATTTTCCGGCACGTGCACAGCAGGTGAAAATTTATATTCTCAAATTTATATTTTCAGAGTGCAAATTTACATTTTCAGAGCTATTTGAAGCCGAACCAGAGATTCGGTTTTTTTTCGAGGTTCGCATGAATTCGAGACCCCGATGTAATTATGGTCTCGCTAGCGGGCGCAAGCCAGCTAGTTACAAATAAAAATCGAAAAGCAATTAATGCTTTAAGTATGAATGTGACTTTTTAAATTTCATATAAATATTTTAAATTTCTAGTTGCATTTTCTATATATATATATATATATATATTTTTTTTTTGCTACTTTTACTGATAAAAGTAAAAAAACAAAATCCGTATAGGAAGCATATATTCACATCATTTTCTTATTTAATTTCAGATTATATGTTTGAGGTATACAGAAGATGAGTTTGTGAGCTATACTAAATGTAGTAATAAGCAGTTTTTTAAATTCCATTAGTACAGAAATAACTGATCTCCTAAATAAGTTTAGTAACAAAATGCAGGATTTCGCTTAATTCAATAAAATTCAAGCAGAGATAGTTAGCGATGCTGATACATGCAGCATGTGGCAGAACGAATCGCATAATAATCAAGATATGTAAATATATTCCTTTAAATAGTGACGAAATATTAAAAGAAAATATTACGAAATATAAAATAAATGATAGCTATAGTAGTAAGTAAAAGTTGTAGAATTTGGTTTTTGATTAGGCCACAAAAATACTGCAAATGTCAGACATAATTTCATACGCTAAAATTTTTCCGAGAACGAGAAATTGAAGAGAAACACTTTGAAAATGTCGAAGTATTTATTTTATGTATGGTAGATTGGGTGAAGATACCGTAGTTTTTTATTTATTTTTTTATAAAATCGCCTGTTGTTTATATTTGTTATTTATTAATTTCTTGTTAAAATTTATACATTTATGTATGATTTAAAAATGTATTTGATTTTACAAATGTTATAGAAAACATTACAAATTTTGCTTTTGCAAATGCTTGCATTTCGGCATCTTACCCCAAACTTGGGGTAAGATGGCCAAGTACATAGGAAAAGCATAAAGAAAGAGCGTAAAAAATTTTGGACACTTACAAAAGGTGTTAAGACGAAATAGCAATAGAAAAGTACTATTTAAACCTTAAATGAAACAACGCTAACTGGAATGAAAGTATCAGTAGGTAAGCCTCTTCCACTTTACTGAGTGGCATTTCCCTACATTGCCTGCGCACAGGAATACCATGTGACACGACATTTTGTCCAATACTGCATCTCACCCCAAGTTACCCATAAGACTCCTACAAGGGCACCCACAAGAAATGTTTAGGGTGTTTAAATCTCTTGTCACTCTCTGTAATATTGTTGAAAATGTATGTGAATAAGTTGTACATTTTGTAACAGCAGTATCACCAAACGTGCACAAAGTATCACCCAGATCATGGTGCCACATCGTTTTGTGCCTCAAACATGATGGTAGCCATACAGGCCATCTGGACCTGCGACAGTGTCAATGATAGTGATAGTGAATCAACTGAACATAGTATATTTATCTATTGTATTTTTCTATGGTTTTACACTTTTCCGGAAGAGGGGGCAAGACATTTGGACCACGCTATTTACAATACATTTATAAGCAAGTAATAAGCATTCAGAAAAATTGTATTTGACCACACTGTGAAAGCAAGTAATAAGTATTGCGAAAAACTGTACTGAAAAGGAATAATTTCTATAAAGAATCTACTACTACGCACTGCTAAAAATATCTATTCAAAAATGAGAACCTGAATCAAATCGTATTTATTAGGTGTTTGGTGTTTGCGTTTGATAAATGCGCTTAAAAACTTTAGTCAATAATAATTTTGTTTAATGGACTGTATCATTTTATTTATGCGGTGCTCAGAGAGCTGCGATTTACTTAATGCCTTGGCGGCAAGATTACATCAACCTCAGACTCGTGAGGAAACAAATGAAACAATTATGAGTGGGCAGATAAAATGACGTGGTACGTGACGTCAGACAGTGACGCGCCAACATACCGCCCCACGTTGAAATAACATTTCAATATACCATAACTAAATATACAATGAATAACATACAATACCAATATAACACACATAACAGAATAATAATGAAAACTAATATGCTATAAATACTTGGTTACACAATACTAAATTTACAATTGAATGGTTATACAGTGTTACAATTTATGAGATTTACTGACATGGCAGTAAGCACAACTTGGCTACACTTCTCTTGCAAATTCCTTGGGGAGTTTTTATAAAAACCACTCTAACTTTAACATCTGGTCCATGAACTACCCTTTCTACCCTACCCATTGTCCATCGGCAAGGTGGAAGATTGTCTTCCTTTAAGAGAACCATTGAATTGGGAGTAATATTGTCCTTTTCAAATTGCCATTTATGCCTGGCTTGTAAGTTGTTGAGATAATCTCGTTTCCATTTGCGCCATATAAATTGGACCATTTTGCTTAGCCTTTGCCATTGTGACAAATAATTATCGCGTTCGCTAGTAAGGTCAGGTTCTGACACACTGCTCAGAGGTCTACCTATGAGAAAATGGCCTGGTGTTAAAATTTCAAAATCATTGGGGTCAGAAGACATGGGTGTGAGAGGTCGACTATTTAAAATGCCTTCAATTTGCGTGGTAACTGTTAAGAATTGTTCAAAGGTTAATCGCGAGTTACCAACTGCTCTTTTCAGATGGTGCTTAAACGACTTCACTCCAGCTTCCCATAAACCGCCAAAATTGGGTGACCTGGGTGGAATGAAATTCCAGGCGACTTCCTCACTTGTTAGATAATGAGCCAAAACATCGGGAGGATTTCTAATTAAGTTCGCCAAACGCTTTAACTCTGCACTGGCTCCAACAAAATTTGTGGCGTTGTCAGTACAGATAGCTGAACCTTTACCTCTCCGACTGAAGAATCTCTTCAGGTAGCTATCATTGCTTCTGAAGTTAAGTCAGTGACCACTTCTAAATGAACCGCTTTGGTTACAAAGCAAATGAAAATAGCCACATAACATTTATGATAAATGCCTTTTCTTTGACCCTTATATTTTATGTAAAACGGGCCACAAAAATCTATTCCTACATTAGTGAAGGGGGACTGGGGACAATTTTTTTCGAAGGAAGATTTCCCATAATTTGCTCAAGACATTTTGGTTTGTTTTTGAAACAAATTACACAATCATGAATTAATTTTCTGGCTGTATTTCTACCACTAAGTGGCCAATATTCTTGCCTTACAAGATAGAGTAAAGTTTGGGCTCCAATGTGCAAATACTTAAGATGAAAATGTGTCATTATTAATAAAGTTAATTTATGATCTTTAGGAAGCAACATTGGGAATTTCCTATCAAACGATAAATCAGCGTTATTTAATCTACCACCTACCCTTAACAAGTTATTTTTATCAAGAAAGGGATGTAAACAACTCACCTGTCCTCCTTTGGGAGTTTCTCCCCTTTGTAAGGTTTTTATTTCAGAATTAAATACAGTTACCTGCACAAGTCTAACTAGGCATGTTTTTGCCTCTTGAAGTTCTTCGGATATGAGAGGGCCGCGACGTCGAACGGGATTTCTTAAATTATAAAGAAATCTGAAAATAAAACTTAAGATTCGTATTAATTTTAAGTAATTATTACTAATTTTAAGAAAATCATTAACAAATGAATTTTCAGAAACTGAAATTAAACTGATGTTGTTCATCTTTTTTAGTTCCAGTAAATATTGTTCATCTGATGAAATGTCTATATTGTCACTAGAGTCACTACAAAGTCCTTGCAAATTAGGTGGACCATCCCACCATAGAGTCAGTTTTAAAAGTTCTTGAGGACCCGAACCACGTGATATAACATCAGCTGGGTTTAAATGCGATGGAACATGACTCCACTGATAGTTCTCAGTCAATGTTTGTATTTTGGAGACTCTGTTGCCAATATAGGTTTTAAGTTTATTGATCCAAGCAATTGCTATTGTTGAATCAGTGTGTATATCATTCACTGTCAGTTTTAGTGACAGACGAATTTTGTCTATCAGTTGAGAGAGAAGAAGACAAGCGGAGAGTTCTAGTCGAGGGATTGAAATTTTCTTTAGAGGGGCAACACGGGATTTGCTGGCAATCAGCTTAGTAGTAACGAAACTTGATTGGCTGGTGCACTGCATGTAGACTACAGCTCCGTAAGCTGATTCCGAAGCATCTGCAAATCCTACCAACACTAAATTCTGGAATGAATCTGTTAGAATGTATCTGTCAATTCTGAAGTTTTCGATTAGTTTTAGAGACGACACAAAATTTGGCCACTCGCTTGCAACTGGATTTGGGATTTCATCTTCCCAATTTAATTTCAAGAGCCACAATTTCTGAAGAAAAATCTTTGCTCGTGTGATAATCGGTCCAAGCAGACCCAGTGGGTCATACAACCTTGCGATGATGCTTAGCACATCTCGTTTGGTGTATGATGGTTTCTCGGTTATCGAAATCTTGAACATAAATTTATCTTCAACTGGTTTCCAGATGACTCCTAGTGTTTTAACAATTGATTCCTCATTAACGGAAAAGTTATGTTCCTGAACTTCTAAGGGTGTACTGTTCATTAATTCATTTGAATTTGAACTCCATTTATGAAGCGTCATTCCACATGTTGCCAACATGTTACTTAACTGCTGTTGAAGCTCTATCGCTGTATTGATATCAAGTGCGCCTGTAACAATGTCATCCATGTATACATCTTCTCTTATGACTTCAGCAGCTAAAGGGAATTGTGATGCCTCATCTATGGCTAACTGTTTCAAAGTCCTTATAGCAAGAAATGGTGCGCTGGATGTGACCGTATTTAATCTGTAAACAGCAGGTTCCTCATCCTCTTCTGTCTTCCACATAATTCTTAGAAGGTCGCGTTGTGATTGATCTATAAAGATTTGCCGGAACAATTTCTGAACATCCGTCGTGAAGGCATACCTGTAAATTCGAAATCTCGTCATAGTTTCAAATATGTCTTCTTTCACTTCTCCCTTCAGTAGACAATCATTGAGGCTGTAGCCGGATGTAGTGGCAGTGGATGCGTTGAAAACGACGCGTAATTTAGTCGTAGTATTGTCTGGTCGCAGGACTCCGTGATGCGGCAGGTAATAACATAATTGATTGGGTGATTTTTCGGATGGGGGTTCTGTAACCTTTTCCATGTGGCCTAACTCTAAATATTCTCGCATGAACTGCTGATATAATAATTTCATAGTTTTATCCCTTATTAATCTTCTCCATAATTGATTAAGACGTTTGGTCGCGAACTCTTTGTAATCGCCTAAATTGTCAAGATCTTGGTTTGGCATCTGAACAATGTATCTACCTGCGTTATTTCGTTTGTGTGTGAGTTTGTAGTGTTCCTCACAATATTCTTCCTCCTTACTCAGAATTTTAAAAGGCTCATCAATGGCTTCTAACTTCCAAAATCTTTTTAAACATTCATCAATGTTTTGCGACTGCGCGATAAACCCACAATATTGAGTTTGGCTGGTGGAATCTATAGTTCCTGTAGCGATGTATCCGAAAACTGTATTACGGAATACTAAATTACTGTTTGGAATGCGAATCTCTCCGTCTTTTACTATCTGAAAAAAGGATTAAGCGCCAAGTAGCATGTCTATTTTCCCAGGAGTGCTAAATTTAGGATCTGCTAACAATTGAGGAATTTTTAATTGATCAATGTCTAGATGTGTGAATGGGACATTGTCAGTTATTTTTGAAACAACAAGAAAATCCAATGTAGTTTCAAATGATCCATTTCCGCTTACAATTTTTGCAGTTATTTTATGCTTAACATCAATCTCCTTTCCACCTAAACCTGAGATTGCGATTTTTAATCTTCTTCGGGGAATTCTAAATCGATTAGCGAATTCCGAAGTTGCGATATTGCACATGCTACCAGAATCTAATATTACCCGAGCTTTTAAATAACTTCCAGAGAGTGGATTAAAAACCCAAATTAAAGCCGTGGAAAGAATAACAGATTTATTTCCATTGCTAACGCAAGATAATGAAGGCGAGACATATGGAGCAGTTTCAGATTGTTTATAAAACTCTTCTGCATTCGGATTCAATTTATGAGCTTGCACATGATTAAGCTCATTATCCTGACTCGGAAGAGAATTGTTTATATTTCTATGAAGTAATGAATTATGCCTTCCCTGGCACGTGTTGCATAAGCTTTTTGATTTGCAGTTTGCGATTGAGTGTTGCCAACTCAAACAATTCAAACAAAGCTTATTTTTCATAGCTACTTCTTTTCTCTGTGAAGCATTTAATTTAAAAAATAAATCACATTTATAGATTGCATGATTCTGTTTGCATAAAACACAAGTATTAATCACATTATTAGATTTAACGAAATACGATTTTGGTTTAAAATTGCGTTCTTGAATTGTTTTGGGCTTTACAGAAATGGTTTCACTGATATTTTCCAAAATTTGAGAACGTTTTTCCAAAAACAAAATTAAGTCATCTAACTTGGGAACCTCATTTGAGCTTATGCTCATCTCATAATTTTTGCGTGTTTCCCTATCTAATTTTTGTAGAATAATGTTTAGAATTAAAGCATCGGAAAAGTTATTTCTATTGTAATCTAAAACATTTAGCGCGCGAATGCTTTTCTTTACGTTGTCTACAATATTTCGCAAATCTTTTGCGGAAGGTTGT
This sequence comes from Maratus michaelseni, assembly GCA_963931845.1. Classification (NCBI taxonomy): domain Eukaryota; kingdom Metazoa; phylum Arthropoda; class Arachnida; order Araneae; family Salticidae; genus Maratus; species Maratus michaelseni. The sequence goes on along the minus strand of OZ007589.1, from coordinate 454,174,812 downwards.
GCCAGTTTTTCTGCTTCTAAAAGTGAGTTTATGTGTATTTCAACTATGACTCTTTCGTTTTCATATCTGTCTTTTAATGCTTGAAATAAAGATGAAAATGTATCCTCTGTAGTCTGCAACACCTTTGCATCATTTATCAATGCTGCGGATAAATAGTGAAGCTTTTGAGCTTCCGACAATTGGTCATTTGACGTTATTATATTATTAAATTGTAATTTGAATGAACTCCATTCTTCAGGTTTTCCGGAAAATTTTGGAAGAGGAATTTCGGGTAGTTTAATATTTAGTGATTTGGAAAGTGTAGGTTTTGATTCGTCATTTGGAACTTCACTTCTTTTTAACTGCGCAATTTGCTTTTTTATTTGAAATTTAGTTTTTATAATATTTTCCTGATATTCTTCAGTACTACTAATGCCATTTTCATAATCCTTAGCAATTGTTATGGCAGCCTCTATATCTTCATTTAAACTTTTTAATGACTCTTCTTTATCATTTAATTGATCCAGAATTTCGGAATATTCATCTAGTTCTTTATTTTTATCTTTTATTAAAAGTTCCAATTTACTAATTAATTTCGCAGTCGCGGTTCGTACTGATGCGCGTTTCTTTTTTAGCTTTTCCAAAGGTCCATTTTATTAAACAACTTATACGATATAATGAATAAGCAAAATTCTCCTACCTTAATTCATGAGCTGACGATATCCGATCCGATAAGATGAATCATGCATGCGATATCCAAAATCTGTGCATAAATAGAACTTTCACTCACTATTTCACTATTTTTTTTTCTTAATATATATCCTTTGATTTTAAGTCGCTTCTCCGGCGGTAAGGACCATGTTTAGTATTTGCGTTTGATAAATGAGCTTAAAAAACTTTAGTCAATAATAATTTTGTTTAATGGACTGTATCATTTTATTTATGCGGTGCTCAGAGAGCTGCGATTTACTTAATGCCTTGGCGGCAAGATTACATCTACCCCAGACTCGTGAGGAAACAAATGAAACAATTTTGAGTGGGCAGATAAAATGACGTGGTACGTGACGTCAGACAGTGACGCTCCAACACGATATAGCAGTAGAAAAGTACTATTTAAACCTTAAATGAAACAACGCTAACTGGAATGAAAGTATCAGTAGGTAAGCCTCTTCCACTGTACTGAGTGGCATTTCCCTACAGTGCCTGCGCACAGGAAAACCATGTGACAAGACATTTTGTCCAATACTGCATCTCACCCCAAGTTACCCATAAGACTCCTACAAGGGCACCCACAAGAAATGTTTAGGGTGCTTAAATCTCTTGTCACTCTCTGTAATATTGTTGAAAATGTATGTGAATAAGTTGTACATTTTGTAACAGCAGTATCACCAAACCTGCACAAAGTATCACCCAGATCATGGTGCCACATCGTTTTGTGCCTCAAACCTGATGGTAGCCATACAGGCCATCTGGACCTGCGACAGTGTCAATGATAGTGATAGTGAATCAACTGAACATAGTATATTTATCTATTGTATTTTTCTATGGTTTTACACTTTTCCGCAAGAGGGGACAATACATTTGGACCACGCTATTTACAATACGTTTATAAGCAAGTAATAAGCATTCAGAAAAATTGTATTTGACCACACTGTGAAAGCAAGTAATAAGTATTGCGAAAAACTGTACTGAAAAGGAATAATTTCTATAAAGAATCTACTACTACGCACTGCTAAAAATATCTATTCAAAAATGAGAACCTGAATCAAATCGTATTTATTAGGTATAATTTTATCATAAGCCTATCACATGCTTAAATATAGTAAATAACCACGCAGAATTAAAAATAACATTTTCAATAATTATAAATATAATATCGTATTATTACATTATACATTTTGCGTTTTTAAAAGAAATATTTTAATAAATGTGAGTGTACGATTAGGTAATATTTTGACCGAAAAATAAAAGTTGTGAAATTAAAACTTAAAGAACTACAATTTACGGCTGCATCGGAATTGTGTGCAAATATGCGTATATCGTTTTATTTTAATTTTATGTGGCGCAGTGATTTATATTTGTAGACGCAATCGTAAAAAGGAAGCAATATTAAAGGAAAGTGTGTGCTAAGAAAATGAGTGCACTCTAAAAACGACATTTTCAAAACTAAGCAAAAAATACTCCAATCTGAGTATGTCGCATAGTCAAAATGGCTCCGAATCAAAATGAGTCAAGTTTGAAACATGTATAGACTCATTTCTGAAAACATGAATACACTCAAGAATAAAACATCATGTGCACATTTTTCAGTATGTCCAGGTTTCAAAAATGAGTTTGGACTTATCCTAATCATTTTTGAGTATATCCATGTTTCAAAAATGAGTATGAACTTACATCTATGTGCTCCGTTTTGAGTATGTCCATGTTTCAATACTCTGAGTATTTCTGGTATTCCAGAATTGAAAGCATTGGGTCGTCCTATTCGAAATGAAAAGGTTCATAAAATAAAAACATCGATTTACTCAGATTTGAAAGCATCATTTTTCTCGGTGTGACGTGGTTTTTTAAAATAGAAAATTATTTTACCAGAGCTATTAAGCACAGAAAATAATAAAAAATAGAGAATATAATAAAAAAATGAATATATTTTAGTATATGAATATAAGTGATCATTTATAGCTGCGTGTATAATCACAAAGATAGTAAAAATATTTTTTGTGAATATTTATACCAAACACTGAGTTTGTTGATCACTATACTTAATTATGCACGTTGAAATATGTAGAAAGAGTTATAAAAGCTGCATATAGTTTCTTATACTATACGATAATTATTCCCAAAAAACAGAAAACTTTCAACAAACTAAATTTACATTAATACATTTACTTTTCACAATAATTTAAATCATTAAAATGTAAATCGAAAAAAGATTTCACAAAAAATAATCTTTCACAAAAACTAATATTTTATTTAAACTTTTTTTTATATAAAATCAATTGAACAATATAGAAGATTTAATGAAAGGAAAATCAAATATTTGTTTGTTTCTTTTAATTAGATTTTAGTTTTTTTTTTTGAGAAAATCGGCCCTTAAAAGAAAACATAAAAAAATTCTGAATGGGAAAAGAAATCTTTTTTGTTTCTTTTACGAAACAGTTTTACGTTTTTCCTGCTACTAGAGATTGCAATTAGTATGATAACAAAAATCATTAACTTTTGAAAAAAGAGGATGTTTTACTTTAAGAGAAATAACGAAAAATAGTTTCGAATTACAAATACATGAATTTTGCGAAATAGCATTCAGATGTAATTTATTTTTTTAGGTGTGTTTGCTTTTCTAAGATAGTACAATATAATCTAACCATAATGAACTGAGCAAAGTATTTTCAACTAAGTAAATTATATCCATTGGTTGTAGTTGTTGGAAATATTAATATCATCTTTGGATAACAGATAATAAAAAACAATTTCACTTCATCAAGAAATAACGAAAATAGAAGAAATTACTCAACGGGGAAACCACCAACACTGATCGTTTCATCACGCTAATGAGAAACTTGTTATCGTAATTTATAGCTACTCAACATCAATCAGCAACGGGGAAAACAACCTGTCCTCTATTCAATAATCGTTTGTGAAGTATGCTGAACATTTAAACATTTATTATAGAAAAATTTAATGTACCTAATTAACTGATTTCATCTCTTACGGAAAAAACCACGTAATGTTTTAAACCCATGTCGTATGAGAAGAATGAAACAGACTGACTTTTATAATAGAACTAAAAACTCTCACTTCACTTCTGAAATAAAATGTAATGAAACTAGTTGTGGTCTCAAGTACTCTGATCTAATATAATATTATTCTGCTTTAAACGTAACTTAAAAAAAGTTTGTAATTATGAAACTTAAGCTTCATAATATATTAACTAAAAGAAAAATAAGTCTATTCATTTAGTCTCCTCTAACCCAAATATTTAGTTTTCAGCTGTCTGTGAAAGAGATAGATTACTGCCGTATCAACGTCATGATTCTAATGGATAAGTCACCACATACGGAATAATTATTGTATCCTGTTAACCCCCATATGGATACATCAATCGTACAAACGGAGAAAGCACCTTCAGAAAAGGTAAGATAATTTTCTTATCTTTATTCAAGTGATTAAATACTTCGACAGAACTATTCACTACCTTTTAACGTTTTTGAGACATTTTTTATTCGCGCTGCCACGAACTCCTCTTTCAGGAGTATCATAGTTGAGATTTATTCCACAGAACGAAACAGCAACAGAACGAAAAATGCCGAGCCTGCGTGGACGAGTTCTTGGAGGACTAGCCGAACTTGTACCCAAGTTCGAGTCTTGGTCCAGGTATTTTTCGCTCTGTTGTAATAAATCTCAACTATAATACTCCAATCATTGGATATAATTTACCTAGTTGAAAATACTTCCCTCTGTTCATTATGACCTAATAACATGGTATACAGGAGTTTCCATGTTGTTTCAGATTCCTCATGTAAAATGCTATAGTTATAGCTCGGATGAATGAAATTAGCGCTGCAGTTAGCAGTCTTGTCCAACAAATAAAGAGTGAAATATGCCAGCCAGGATATTGTTGAGATAGCTCAGTAGGACGAGCGTTGGCACGGCAAGTCAAAGTTCCCGAATTGGAGTCCTGGTCCCAGCATTTTTAACTCTGTTGGAAAAAATCTCAACTATGATACTCTAACCATTGGATATAATATAACCGTTTTGTCATTCTTGCTATAATATGCAACAAAGGCTTTAAGAGTTGCATCAGAGATAAGCAAATTAGTTGAATTATGGAAAAAATGCAGTGTGTTAAAAAATTGATAGCGAGATTACAGTCATACATAAAAGTAATGCAAGTTTAATGGTTAAAGGAAATTGATTAGGAATTGATGCGTTTTGTCATCTTCCCATGACAGAAGGCATTTTACAGTGAAATTTATTGATTTCTTCTTTAGTAAACGGGATTCACAAAAAGCTTAGGAATTCATCAAAATTCCATTGTTTAGTTTCGAAACCGCTATCCGTGCCTGAGTGCTTTATCAAATACAGTTTAAATTCTTTTACAGATAACTTAATTAATGTCTATAAAATAGCTATGCATTACTAAAAGTTATATAAATCAGAAATGATATTAATTTATAATTTTTGAAATATAAAATATTAATAATTATTTACCTATTTTCGTTTACATTTATAATATCCTCTTCCGCGTTTAAGGTATAAAAATTCAACTTGTCATTGTTGTATACAAACTAGGAATTTAGATTCTTTACGACTAATTAAATTTCCAACCTATAATTTTAGTTTTGAGAAGAATTTACACGCCACTTATTTCGCATAAATTATAAAATTCATGCAAAAACTTTTTGTAATCAAAAGGTTTTTTTTTTTTTTTAAATCACAATTCTCCAGTTTAATTTTTTGACAAATGAGTACTATTGCCGTATTTCTTTGTTTATCTTAATATAACACCTAAACAACTAATATTACTCCGCTAGAAATGAAAGTGCAATAATAGTTCTTAATATTGCCTTAAAAATAGTGCCTTGTGAATTAAAGCTGTTTTTTTTTTTTTTTTTAGTTGTCTGAAAAGTTCGTGCCGGTTGGGAAAATCAATTCAAAATTCTGCCCGTTAATTATTAGACATTTGATATCGAATTTAATGTATAATAATGAAATGGTATAATTTGATTTTCCCAACCGGCACGAAGTTTTCGGACAACACAATATTTCATTCTGACGACGTGTTATGAGAATCGTATATTGAAATAGCGTTTGAGATTTAATCCTGAGATTTCTGGTATTATTCAAATCCCGAATTAACATTTTGTTTTCCTATCTAAAAAAAATTACTTCTTCTATATTTCTGTCATTTTATATTTTACTTGAAACCCTTTTACTTTCATATAAAATTATTCGCATTTGTTATATATCTTTATTAAAATTGTAACAAGAAAAAAGGCTTTCTAATTAAATATATCCTATTTAATCTTAAGTATTAATTAAATATCCTGTGAAATCTTGTACTGTAATCAGATTAAAAATGTTGAGAATAAATCACGCAACGAAAGAGAAGTGCAAAGTCTATCAGATACTATAATATTTGCCAAATATTGGCTGACTTACTCCCTGTTCATTTAGTATTTAGCAGTGAAACACCTCAAAGTATACATCATTATCTGAATCAGTAATGAGAAGGGTCAAATCAATGATCCTATGAGATTACTTGCAAATTTTATACTATTCAATTCTTTCATGAATATTCGAGTTTATCCTATTTATTATATGTGTAGCACAAACTAAAATTGTGCTGATTTAATTATGGTTAAAATATTCGAAACTTTTTCATTTTATAGCAAACAAAATATCTGACATATTGATAATTGAAAACACAAGATTGATTGTGAAAATTTGTTAAATATACAAATATTTAGTGTTTATCGCAATTTGTCGTATAAAAATTAGAGGTTTCTTTATCCGTGTTATTGGAAGAAAAATAAACTCCATAACTTGATTTTCATTCAATTGTACGGTTATGCATTTCGATCACGAGAAAAATCCCATGACAGAAAACATCTTTTCTTATATCCGCCATTCTTTTATAAATATCTTCACAAGCAACCTTTTTCATTTCTGTTTATGGCACAGAAATATTGAAAGGTACTATATTAAGGAATTCTATAAATAATTTTCTTTAGCAAGATATATATTCGAATATTACCACATAATAGATAATATTAATTAAGAGAAAAACGGAATAAGTTTACTTGTTTTGGGCAACTAAAAAGAAAGAAATGATTATTTATTTATAAAAAGTGTAGTATTATAATATAATTTAATATATATAATTTAAATATATATATATAATTTAATATATATAATTTAAATATATATATATATATATAATTTAAAAATATGAGAGAAAAATTGTTGTAAATTTTGGTAATGCTCCACTCCTTACGAGTTACGCTCACCAACCACCTTTCTGTCACCGCAGACTCTAAAAACACGCTAATTTGATCAACTCTAAAGCGATTATGGAAGATTGAATTATAATTAAACAACCAGTGGCGATCTGCTGTAATCGGCTTTCTATTCATTTTCCTTTCACTGAGTGATTTTAAGGCCCAATCAACTGCTGTCAAAAAAGCTAATAACTGTTTTAGTGATTTATTAAATAAGATCAATTAAACAGCTGAAAATAAACTTGTGTAAAATGACTAAGTAAACAATGTCGCTGCATCGGGTTATTTTATAACGATGCTATAAGAAAATTGGGTACATCTCCATTAACACGTCGACCACTTTTCATATTAGAAAAAATATGGAGAAAATATAGGATTTCACGCCAAACTGTATGACCGCGGCATCACATTCAATTGACATCAGGTACGTTACACGTGTTTGTTATGTCATCGAGTGATTTTTAATTCGATGTTTATCTGTATTTTTAATGATATTCTGACGCCATGATATTAGAAGAGAAAAATCGTTGAAAAAATGTTGCTATGCACAGTTACGCACAACAAATCCGTCTCAACTGACGTCCTAAACACTTATCTACCAGCCTAAGGGAATAATTAAGAAACATATTGTAAATAAATAAATATTTAAGATTACTTTTTTTTCTCTTTTCATTAATGTATTATAATTTTATTGTTTAAAGTTACTGATAATTGACACGTTAGTGTGTGGGGATTTTTCTAATATCTTTTATTTATTTATTTTTATTTTTTAGATTATAATGGCAACATTTTTCTATTTGTTTTTGAACGTTAGAGTTTGGCGAATCGTTTGGCGATAGTATTTTAATGGAAAGTTGTCAACGGTATAATGGAGAAGTACCAAAAATTGTTTTCAGTAAATACTTTTAAATGTATCTTTTCCAATATGACGTAATTTTCACCAACATTTTCTTTCTATTATTAAACTTAAAAATATTGTTTTTAGTTGAAGGGAAAACCTTTTTTTTAATATAGAGAGATAATAATTTTTCAAATTTTACAAATATGTTAGGTGACAAGATTTTTAAAAATTAATATTAAGATAAAACTCAAAGTAGCTTCATATGTAATTCTATTCAGTATGAAATAAATCTAATAACAATTAAATTTATAAGTTGTATTAATTATTTTTTAAAATTGTAAGTAGATTGACATATTTATGAACTCTAAGTCATTATCAAGATAAATAAAATTCCACTTATACCTTTACACATAGCAGTAGTAACTAGTGTCATTTTACTTTATAATACTAATAAACATAAAAATCATAATTACTGGAGTTTAATATTTTAAGACTGTGATTTTGTACATAATAACATAAAAAGGATAGGATAATTTGGATTACGTCTTTTATCCATCTAAATTAAAGCCTGCTTTGTTATTAATAAAGGGAACTTTGAAATAGAAATATTAATTAAAAAAACTAGTAAATATATAACAAATCACAACACCTACTATTAATATACTTATTTTATTTGCTAAAAAGTGCAAAATAAAAACTTTAAAACAGTAAAAAAAGGCTTTAATAAACATGTTTCGACTCCACCGAAGTCACTATCAAAACAAATTAGTAATAAAAATAGAACATTAGATTTAATCATGTAACATACATTTAATTTTTTGCTGTTCATATTTTTGAAAGTTTTCTCCTGATGATGATTATAAAGAATAACCGAAACGTCGAGGTTTGTTTATATATGTAGTTTAAACTCATATTTAATTAAACGAAATTTACGTTGGAAGCAAATGTTTAAAGAGTAAATAAGAATATTCTATACTTCGTGCAACTGTAGAATATTTTTCTTTGTTTTGATAATGGCTTCGATGTAGTCGAAACATGTAAAGAGTCTATTAAGAGATAACTACTGTTATTATCAGAATTTAGTAAATATTTTCAAAAAAATGTTTGCTTTTATTATATTTGTAATATACTCTAAGAAAAATTAAAATATATATTTAACAATATCGAGGAAACATGGATATTTATCTATTTTAGAATAGAACAGCTGCAAAAAGAAAATCTCACTGGGATTCATTTAAACCTTTTTCCTTTAGGTTTTTGAATGATTTAAATGCTCTTAAACTGCATACCATTTCAATTTGATCCATCAGTGAAACTTAAAACATTTTAAAATGAAACGATAATGGAATTTAAAATAAGATATTATAGAACATGTTAGTTTTTTCTCAAATGTCCTATGACTCCTGTCGAATGCGAAAATATTCTTGAAATAAAAGTTATCGAGCTAAAAATGTTTGAAAACCAATGCAAAATGTTTCTTTGCGTATGTAAAGATATTTCACTTTTTTTATTTAGATTTACTCTTAATTTTTCTCCGGGATTTCCTTAGTTTCGGATAGTATTCAGTAAACAATTTTGGACAAAATTTCTCATAGAAAGTACTGCATATTCTTCTAAATTATTACATTACACAAAAGCAGAATTTTTAATTAAAAAAATAGGTAATTTTTTTCGTATCACCACAGTTTCATCATCATTGCATAAAACCTTATAACAGTATTGCATGTGATTTCAAAAAATACATTAGGTAACAAATATACTGCGAAATTTAAGTTACACATAATTAAATATTTTTACGATATTTTGTATAATGTGATGTTAATATTGTGTTATGATGTATATAATAGAAAACAATCATTTAAATGAAAAGAATAATCGTGGATCTGAAGGGAGGCACCTTCATTTATCTGAAAATTACTCTAAATAGCTATTAAAGCAGATAAAAATAACTTAAAACCACATTTTCTAACTTTCTTCAAAGTAAGTAAAAGCAAAGCAAAGTAGTTTAAATAACCACCAATATCCATATATGATATCAATAGTATTTAAATGTTTTTATGCATTAATGCCTAGACTTTTCATCTGTTCAACGTATGAGTGTAAAGTACAAGTTACATAATCGCATTTAGTCAGTTTAAAAAAAAATGAATGAATTTTTGAAAATTGTTTAATTTTATATCAATATTTTTATGTTTTATTCATCCAACCCTATCTCCACAGATAAAACCACAATAATTGTAAACTTTAGAGCTTTAATATGATTAACAACAACATGTTACAGCGTATAATGAAATATTCTCGTATATCTGCCTTCATAAGCAAGAATCTATGTGGTATATGTGTGTGCCTATGTGAACTGATAGATAAAACGAAAAAGCCTCCAAAATATGTTTAGCGAAAATGACCAAGGAGGCATTTTACGTAAGTCGTTATTTTGCGATTGAGAATACAATAGTTGTATAACCTTAAAAAAATTAACTTCAGTTTAACCGTTCTATTGCTCTCGAATATGTCACGTATTTTGTAAATTATTATAGCGAATAGAAAAAACAACACAAAAAATACTATTTTGTGAAGATAATTCCCAAAATCTATTCCAACATGCATCTTCAAGAGAGTTTTAATTAGATAAAACTTCTTAGTTTATCTAATTTCAGAAAATAATCAAAAATTCTTACTTCTCTCATAAAACTTTTTTTCTTTATTTTATTGTCTTTGCGCACATCCCTATACTTTTTTTTTTCTTTCCAGTTACGATCAAAGTAGCGCACGCAATTTTCCCAGATTCACAGACTTTGTCTTCCTCCTACCTAATGGAATAATGTTACTGATTTATTGTTGCAATAATATTAATTTCCTGAAAGAACTATTTTTTATGTAATTAATGAATGTGTTTAGCGAGGCTTATAATTTAAATAGAAAATATTTATAACTTATAAATGCATTATATATATATATATATATATATATATATATATATATATATATATTTAATCCAAATTATCAGTATTTTTGTTTTAACGCCTATTTACAAGGCAAAAACTTTATGCTGATTTCATGACCGAGCTTGACAGCGTTTCTGTAAAATTTCTGTCAAAGTATAGGACATTTTTGAATTACTATAAGATCCTAAATATGAGAAATGTTTTTATTATGGCATACAGGGGCGTGCTGTTTTCCCTATCAAAGGTGTGGATAAATTAGTGAAAAGGCGCCAAATACCAGGAGTCTACTGGGTATGAAATCCGCCACTTACAATCACCAGATTTTTGTTTTAATATGGTTTACAAAGATACTTTTTTTAGCCAGGTGAGCTTCCGAAATGATTTCGTTAACATGTATACGTTCAAAACATTTCAACGCAGTGGTGAATTCAGAGGGTGGCCCAGGGGGGACGTTCTCTCCCCCCGGTGCATTGAAATGTAACCCCCGGAAGATTTGATATTTTATGCTTTTAATTGTTAAAAAGTGCAATTTCACCCCCCCCCCCCTCCTCCACCGGAGCCGCAGAAATTCCTCCCGGAGAAAAGTGTCTGAATTCTACACTGTTTCAACGTCACTCTATTTGTAATTTCATGTAGGAAACTACCCAGTCATTCAATTTACAGATACTTAACCATATTATTCGTTCCCACTGATTAGGATAGAAATGAATTTACAGTTTAATTACCAGATTCTTTATTTTCTCAACGAATAAATTTTTAATGACTGGTCTAAAGAAATTTTTATAAATTGGTTGTGTTTCTATCATTTATCTAAAATATAACAGTACAAATGCAGGTAAATGTGTATTTTTTTAGAAATGATCATAGATGTTATGCGTAGGAACCATTAATCACATGACATACGCAGAGTTGATTTTCCATTTCCGCCTATTTACGAGCTATCTGAATTACGTGCATTGACATTGACTATGATATGCTGTTTCAGCTCTTCTACGTCAAAAAGAATTGGAATCTTGCCCTTTAGTATCCTCACACAAAAAACATATATACAAGGAGTTCATTCAATATTTCTAAGAAGTGGGATATAAGACCTGTAGGTGAACAGCCTCCAGTGAATGAACACTTAGTAAATATTTTAATAGAATATGTTTCGAAAAACTCTACACTAGTTAATTACTGGGTTTTAAAAACCCGTAATTCACTAAAAACGTTTTATAAGTTATTTGTAAAAGTTGTAAAATAAAAAACATAGTATGAAATTTAAATTGCTGCCTGTTCATTCACGGGAAAATTTGGAATTCATTCACTGGTAAGAACTGTTCATTTACTTGGTTTTTGTATAGCTTTTTATTAAGACACCCTTAATATCCCAAACAAATGAAATATAAACTTCCTTTTATTACTTTTTAATCATTTGCTTACCAACACATATATTTGCACTGTCAGATACCAAAATGTACTGTTTATAAAAATATTATCAATCTTTTTTTTTTTTAAATATGCTTAATAAAGTGCTAAATAAGTGTTCATTTACTGATAGGACAACCCTATTTAGGACTGTAGAATGTTGTGGTCCGTGGTGAGTTTAATCCATTAATGAGGACGATTTCATCGATAAAATCTTGCAAGTGGTCTGCGTAAAGTGTTGGTGCGCTATCTATCTATACTATAAAGGACAAACGTGTCCGTGCGTAACGCTAACGTCATTTTGCAAATGGCGATGAAATTTCGGTTCTGCATTTTTTAAAAATTTCTAAACATCGCACATTTTCAATTTTTGCACCGTTACATAGATGAAAAAATCTATTTTCAAATGCAATTTGTTTGATAATTGTATCTTAATTAACTGATTTATTATTCTTTTTACAAATAATTTTCAAGCACGATAATTAAAAATCTATCTCTATCGCTTGCAGGCGATTTAAAAATATTAATCCGTTTATACTTTAAACAATATAAAAAAGTTTAGCATTTGTTTCCAGCTAATATTCCATAACAAAATTAAAACTTTATTAAGCAATAAATAAAATAGTATAAATAAAACACAAATTTTTCAGACATGTAATCAAAATAAGCGCTTTAAAACGCTGAAAATATCAGAATTAAAGAAATACTACTGTAGATGACGAAATTTTTAGCTATTTTTTTGGCTATTAACTTCTAGCAGGAGGCCAATTCTAAATTACCGCTTTTTATAAATTTCAAAATTTCATTTGTATATATAATTGACATATTTCTGACACATAAAAATACAGAAGATTAATTTTAACACAAATATTCAAATTGGTAAAGAAATCATATAAGTTGTAATTTTCTAACTGGACGAAAAATCTTCGGGTCAGGATTCGAACCTGGGATATCTTGGCTGAAGCTGCCATGCTCTACCAACTGAGCCATCCCGGTCAAATCTGGAAGACCTAATTCATCCAGTTAACCTTATTGATCATAGCATCTGGTCTGATATTTGAATCAGCTCAACAGAATAAATAACAGGTAATTTGGAACGCCAGTAAACTCTGGATACGTGATTACACAAGATGAATTTTAACACAGTTTTTCAAATTGGTAAAGAAATCATATAAGTTGTAATTTTTCAACTGGACGAAAAATGCCCGGGCCAGGATTCGAACCTGGGATATCTTGGGAAATTACCTGCGATTTATTCTGTTGAAGCAAACAAAAATATTACGTCTGAACATATTTATATTTATATTAAAATCATTAAAATTACAGACATTACATTACAATTACATAAAACATTAAAAACATATTAAAATTGGACGTTTCGGATTTACATGAAAATCCCTCATCAACAAACATTTTTCTTAACGTAAGTCACAGTTCAAAAATACGATACGTTGATATATACGTTGATACGTTGCATTTTCTATGTGTTGATATTTTTGAACTGTGACTTACGTTAAGAAAAATGTTTGTTGATGAGGGATTTTCATGTAAATCCGAAACGTCCAATTTTAATATGTTTTTAATGTTTTATGTAATTGTAATGTAATGTCTGTAATTTTAACTATTCTGTTGAGCTGATTCAAATATCAGACCAGATGCTATGATAAATAAGGTTAACTGCATGAATTAGGTCCCCCAGATTCGACCGGGATATGGCTCAGTTGGTAGAGCATGGCAGCTTCAGCCAAGATATCGAATCCTAGACCGGACATTTTTCGTCCAGTTGGAAAATTACAACTTACATAAAAATACTGTTTGATGTTGTTAGAGGGCAATCTAAAAAAAATTATTAAATGTAAAAAATCTATTAGCGTTTTCAATAAAAAAATAAATGATTTTCACCTATATTCTCTACCTTCATTCTAGGCGGTCTTCAACAGTTGCTGTTTTACTGCATCTGAAAACTTTATACCTATTTAAGAGTTATCCTGAATAATGGTATTCTTTGTATACCTTTATAAAAGAGCGCGCCTGTATCACAAAAACTTTTAATTTTTTTACTCATCTTGTATGAATGACCTTTTACTTTTTCGTGTAGAAAAATAATTTTGAGTCTATGATAACACTGGGTCTAAAGATCCCCGATTTTGATGTGTGGCTTATAATGCTATAACCCTATTTATATATCTAAATACCACTTTAAGGAATAATAAACTTCTATTATTCTCTGCATTTCAAATTTAGAGAAAAATAAGAATGGATTGATTACAAAAAAGTCTTGAAAATTCCTATGAGCTATCGAAAATTACATTATGACAGAATATTTAAAACTAGTGAATATTAATGTTAAAAAATCCCCTTAAAATGACCAAATTGAGCAAATTGTGTGTTAAGATGATATGAAAAACTATATTAAATAAACATCTCATACAAACTTGAAAATCTGCAGACAGGAAAACTTTTCTTTTGCTATAGAAATAATGTAAAAATAAGGTTAATCTAGTTAAAATATGATTTTGTTTTTCCATATCATTGATTTTCCCTAAAGATATATTATTCCTTTCATTGTTACTAAACTGTATCGTGCAGTACAAATCATATTCTTTTTTGTTTTGATAAAATAAATAACCAATTTCTTTAAAATGACAGAAAGAAAATAACTTTATCTTGTAGCCAAAAAAAAACTTAAACTAGAAAATAGTAAATATAAAACTAATGGCATAATCATTTTTGAGAAACAAGCTACCTATTCTATGATATAAAAATACATAGGTTTTTTGCCTATAAAGATTATGGAAAATTTCTGTTTGTTTTGAATCATTTATCAATGTCAAAATTTGGAATGGAATTCACGTTAGAAATGCATGACAGTTCAATTACAAATTTCTTTTATGTGAAAGAAAGTTATACGCATACATATGAATATGTGCATGTGTTTAATATTACTTTATGGTTATACATTAAATAAGGAAGTTCCGCGCATTCAAATAATGTTCTTATACATATTACTATCTGTTTCTTAACATATCTTTATATACTTCCATTCTCGACAACAAAAACCATATAACTAAAGCTTAGCTTCATAAAGAATAATGAAAAAAAACAATGAAACAATGATATCATAAATAAATTATTTTAATACTTGAAGGTATAATGAATGTACAAGCCTTATAATTTAAAAGAAATTTGGTACTAATATTTCAGATTAGAATGTTTTTTATTCAATATTTAAATCGCAGAATTTATAACAGTCTCATTTAATGGTGCATATTGTATTACTTTCTGCGATTAAATAAGGAAGAAAATTCTATTCAAAAAGAGTGGTATAAGTGCACGTCCCCTGAAGTAGTACTTGATCCTGTTAGATTTTCATGAACTTCTAATTGGTAATTTCTAGTTAGACAGCTGGATTAATTCCTTCCCATTAAGTATTTGCAATGATATTTCGCCACTGCCATGCAAATAATGCCATTTATCAAATGTCTCTCCTGTATCCTTTAAACAATTTATCAAGCAACTTCCTTTTCTTCTTTTTGATTAGGTTTTTGTATTTGAATAACTTCTTCATTTTTAATTTAATCTATCTGCATCTCACCTTCTATTTGGGTAATAAGTTTTGTTCTTGTGCAATCTTCTGCATCTTAAATTTCTCCTGTATATTTTTCGACACTTGTATCTTCTTTCCGTCAAACATTATTACTATTTGCTTGGTCTTCCTTATGATATATTTTTTTTTTGTAAATTTTACTTTACTTACTTGGCCCCTTTCCTTTATTGCAGTTATTTAAGTTTGTTTTCTTTTGATTTTTGTTCTTGATTTTCTGTTCTTAGTTTTTCTATCGCCTATCCACCCCTTACATGTAATAAATTTTAACTAGCACCTATTCTTTTTCTTTTTTCTTTGCAGCAGCATTTTCCTTTATTATCCGTAAAAGCAACATTTCACAAGAACTTGTAGAAATTTATGAATCTTTGATCGCAAGAATAGTATAGCAGATTCAGAATGTGAACTGGTTTATATTAACATCAATCTTACCATTTCAAGCTAAAAACGTAATGATTCATCATTGAATATCCATTTTTTCTTATTCTAAAATACTTTGGGGATAAATTCCCGTACTTACTTTTGGTGATTTCGCACGTTTTGTAATTATGCACCATTTTCAATGTTGAAAAAATTTTTTAGCTTGAGATATATAACTAAGTTGTAAAATAAACAATCTAGCATTTCATATCACTCGATTAAAATTCTGTAACAAACATAGTAGAATATACTATTATGCTTAGAAAAGAGAAAAAAAATAATAGCTGGCATATAAAAACAAAAAGACAATCAAAGATTAACATACAGTGGAGCATCGAATATCCGAACCTAGGGCAATCGAACGACCGGTTAACCGAACGGCCTTGAGACAGCCTTGAAGTGGGTGGAGCAACAAGAGGAGTGTGATTTTGTTGAACTGCTTTTATTAAAACGTATAGGAGAATTATCAGCAAGAAAAAAAGTGTCCTCTCTGAAGCAAAAGAAAATTTTGGACTTCTTTTCTTAAAATGTACACTTATAGTACTGTACTTTTGATTTCCTGCAGATTTCTTTGACCACCATATTACTTGATAGTTTGTACCTTTCTTCTTGTTGTAAGCATTGTAGTACAAAATACGTACATATTTGTATTTATTATCACTGTTTATTTGTTTCACTATGCTCATATAACCCTAGTATGCTTTTTTCGAAAATGATCAGTTATCCGAAATGTCGTTTATTCGAACGTCCTCGGTCATCTATTAGTTCGGATAATCGATGCTCCACTGTATTCTGCTTTCAATTGTGGTGGATGTTTCAAGCTATATAGTAGAACAGTATTATTACGGCCCCAAGCACTTTCTCTTACTAGTTCCATACGCTGATTTTGTGATGGATCGGCTGCTCTGATCATGTGAGTAGGCGGTATTTTTGAATGAGAACGTAAGTTTTTGTCCACTAATTGTCCATGTGGGTAAAAATTGATGAAAGCTCTCTTTCTTTAAGTTTCGACGGATGACTGTGAAAATCTCGGAACTTCTGAGTTTTTGCTTTTTATCGATATCCATGCAAATTATTGTAGCTGGTTAATCAATATTTGGTATATATAAGGTTCGAAAATACGTTGTTGGACGTTGTATTACGACGTTGTACGGACGTTGTACACGACCCCAAGTAATTAACTTGGGGTCGTTTTCTTCCTCGATACGAGTACTTTGAGATCCTGCGATTTAATCACCAATTTGAGGCTGAAGAAGAGTATAAGTAGTTGCTTTTGTCTGAACGGACGTACCGAGATCAACGGCCGCCTAGTCTACAGCGTGGAGTTGAATTATTACTGAAGGTATCCTGACTTGTGGCTATATTCAAAATTGTGAGTTCGTTTTGAATCTTTATATTTAATATATTTGAAGTTTCAGTTTTACGGAGTACAGCTTCGAGAAAAGTTGAATTATTTTATTGGAGTAAGGAAAAATTAGTAGCGGTCTTCTCGATTCCCAGCCCAATTAAGTTTCAATAAATTCTTTTTTGTTAAACCTTACCTCTGGTGCTCTACTTTTACGACTGAACGGCCTGGTTCACTATTACTGACAGCAATGGCCGTCACAATTTATATTACTCTATACACTGTCTCCCATTAGCCTCCTGAGTTTAATTGTTTGTAACTCAGGCTACTTTAAACAAATTCCAAATTTTAAAGGCTAAAAAGGCCAACATTTCTTACTGAATTAAAGCATATTACAATGATTTATCTGAATTTCTATTTAAGTGTTGCAAATCAACAGTTTTAAAGTCTGACAGAAAAGCTTTCTTTTTAAAAATGGTAATGTTATGTAATGCATATTTTGTTTTATTATTCTTTTTAAATTTTGAATGTATTCGTAATGAATATCAGTAAAATGATGTATTGCTTAAAGTATAATCACAAAGGTAATTTTATTACTTTAAAAATTAGTACAATTTCTTTGTGTGCTTCACAGTAGTACCATTTTTTAAGGTTGTCTAATATTAGCCCCGATTGAACCTATTTTATATAAATGAAGAATTATTTTGATTCATAGCATTAAAACGCATAAGAAAATGCCCTGATTGTTTTCTTTTTGTATAGCTATCTATCGAACTGAAAATAGAAGCAACAACTTCGAAAAATAAATGAATTGAAAAGTGTTTGATTTGTAAGGTTCAAACACAAGGCACGATAATAAAATACACGTAGTTAATTTAACTTAAATTCATATTTAATTTGATGCGACAAACAATCAAATGAGCAAAACATTTTTTGATAATGACATAAAGCTACATAACTTTTCTTGAAAATACCGTAAGTTTTTTTTTTTTTTTCAATTACTAAGAATTAACATTTCCTTCTTTTATTATGCTAGCCAAGCGTACACACTGATAATTTACGAATTTTCCTTCAGTAGCAGTAATCAATTTTACAACAAGGTATTGATTAGCTTAAGAATTAATTTCTTTGGATCGTTCCATATCTGTTAAAAGTCATTCTTTCAAACTACGCATGTTTACTGCCCATAGCACATGCATCAAAACATCGATATAACTGTTATGAGCAAAATCCTCCTTGAGGGAGAGAATTTTATTAGTAGGGGGATACATTTTACGGCCTGTTAAAGACAATACCTTTGTTTCATTAATTGCATTACTATGATGCTTCTATGAATAGTCCTTTAAGGGACTAGAGTATTAAGACTATATTCAAAAGCTACAAATGTATTTAAAGTCTAGTGTGCAATAAAGTGCATAGATAAAAAAAAAATCTATAAACGAAAATTTAAAAAAAATATTAAATTATAAGGTAAGCACATTTAATAACATCTAATTTTATGACACTCCGTTTTTATGAGACGTATTTTTAGAGTAAATGCTATTAAAATTTCGTAACATAGTTTTATATTAATCTCTAATTCAAGTTAAAAGAGAATTGTAATTCATCATTACTATCATGGCATGTACACATCGAATTGCTATGTAAATTATTTTTATGAATTATAATATTATTTAATAATGATCCCATTTAATAATATTTTTGAGTTTCCTGAAAAATGACAATTTTCAAGGTCAAAGAAATATCAAGTTAGTTTTGCTCCGTTTATAAATACGCAAATAATTATCAATTATTATTATTATTATTATTGAAATAAATTGCAATGTACTGAAAATTATGCAATAAAGTTTTGACATTGTTTATCGTAGCAATTTTAACTAATGAAACCCAAAGAATTAAGATAATTATGACTACTTTACATACAGATATTTTTATATAAGGTTATATGCTATTTTTTTAATTATTGAAAGATAGCTTATAAGACAAAACATATGTGCAAAAACAACCATACAGAAAATCATAAAATAATTAAGGTTTATGTTTCTTTCTGTCTATCGAAATTGAGATATTTAGGAAGCCTAAGTATAAGAATGCTGTCTCATTGTGTGCTTTTATATTTTTAATTAACTTGAAATTATTCTTCTTAACTTAAAAATTCACACAGCCTCAGAATTTGAGATCGCAGTTCTCAATAGGAAGAGAACAGTGATCATAGAAACTCCTAATGTAAAATCGATTTTCCTTAAAACTATTAAAGATGGTTATTGAAGAAAACAATTGTTATTGCGTAACATTACAATTTGTATGACGGGTTAAAAATGGTTTAGGAACCGAAACATTGTGTTTTAGTTTATTAAAACTAATAAAATTATAAATCCTTAAAGCCACGACTACTTATAATTGCCTGAAAAATTAGTCAATTTCGGTATTATATTTTCGATAATAGACAAGACTTGTGAACATTCTGTTTTTTTTTTTTTTTTACAAATGTTTATCAATCTGTAAAACTTTCAGGGGGAAATCGTGTGTACATGGGCTAGTAGCAACGGACTAGTCCTTGAAATGTTTATTATTAAATAAAAGATTGTTTTTATTGATTTAAAAAATCTCTTTCTGGATTATAAGAATGTTTTTACATAGCATAAAATGAAGTCAAAAGGGTTTGTTGACTGGACAGACTTCAGTATCTGAGTTTAGTCTTGGTAACTATCAGAATAATTGCTAGAGGAGCTCTGCACTTTTCTCTATTAATATGAAGTGTCTCTAATGGTTAGTTCACTGCTAGGGGAAATTTTTCACAGAAATTAATCCTTATGTGGATCACCCGTTGTTTGTATAGGCTTTTTTCGCTGTACTCATTGATTTTCTTATTTCTTGTCCGCACTAATGTCAAGCGGCCAGACCTTTGCGTTTTTATCCTGGTACCTGGTGTACCTACGGGAATTCACGCCTCTCTGCCAAACGAGGAAGAGATCTTACACATCTGAGGTCTCTCAGAAACTGACCTCCTCATTAAAAAAAATCTCTCTTTCCATTGCTTCCAAAATCGGGATAGGACTCACTCTCAAAGGAGTTTAGCTAGGCTACTCACACAGTAGAAAAATGATGTCACCTTCAAACGAGTGCATCATTGTTTTTTTAAAATGGGGAAATAAAGAGTTGCATTTTCGGTTTGACTCGGGAATAAAAGAACTTCCAGATTGCCAACATTTCCAACAAGCGCAGGCGTGAGAAGGTATGCAAGTAATGTTTACAGATTGAAAAGGAATGACAAACAAACTATTTAACGGAATACCTTTAGTAGAAATCAATTTCTTTCAGCCTGTATGTCTACCGACGATTCACAAAGAGTTTCTGTTTTCGTTTTTAGCATAAAACTTCTTGATATATAAAAATTAACATCATATTTTGAACACTTTTGCTGTAGTTGCTAGTTAAAATTTCCGTAATTTTATCATATTTGTTTATTTATATTTCGTGTTATCATCTTTTTGACAGAAACGTTTTGTAAGGAGATAATCGGCAACCGTTCACACGGTATTTTAAAGGAAGCTTATTTTTACAAAGACAATGTATTAATAAGATAAAACATTATAGCAACAATGGCTTCACTTATGTCTGATGTACACGACGATGAGATAATGCTTTTTATGCCATGTTCTAGCGTTCCTAAAAATTTGTCTGATTAATTTTGGAATAACATGTTCCCATAACCGTGTATAATAAAAATTAATTCAATGTAAATTAATTCAATAAAAGTTTGCTTATAGTATTAAAATATCTACTAATTGGGTATTACTTTTTACTAAGAAAATTATTAATTTCATTATAATAATCAATAGTTTAAATTCAAATAGGACTTAAAATTGAAATCTAAAAAGAGAATAATTGGCGGAAATGACAGTTCTTGATATATATATATATATATATATATAACGCGAATAAATCATTTTAGTAAAACATTTATAATTTTCTTTAAGCAGTCGGAAATATCATGAAAATTACAAATATTTCATATTAATTGAAAGTATCTCATAAATTCGAAAATCATTTTAAATCATTTAAACTCAATCATTTTAAATCATAAAATCATTTAAACACTTATCCTAATTGTACAGAAACTATAGCTCTAGACCACGAAATGCATACTTAATACATAAAATGATTCATTACTTAATACATAATATTGCCACGAAATAGAAACAAATATCTTATATTTACCTTAATGTAGCAGGTTATCTTGTATGAAGAGCAAACACAGTATGATTAAGAGAAATAGCTATTGGCATTTAATCCATTTGAAGGATCTTTAGAAATAAAAAGAGCATTGTTAAGTAAACATTATATGATTTATGAGATGTAAGCGAACTAAAATGAAAATACTCTTAGTCGAATGAAATACGATTATCTGTATGCATTATGATTTCCTAGGGCTGAACTGTAGCGAGTACTTTTTAGGTAGATTTCGTAAGAAACACTACCTATTACATTCTCCCCTATGTCTGAATTTCTGGAAAAATTTTGCAGATCTACGTCGATCATGATTCCCAAAACCCAAAACCACCCCCAGTTCAAAACTTTATCTATCTATCTATCTATATCACTTTTTTATGGACACGATAACTTCAAAAATTCTGCACAGATATCTTCCAAACTGATACATAAAATCAAGGGGCATAAAATCTCGGTCATGTTCGTTAATGGGCAAAATCGAACCAACGGAAGGGGTGAAAGGGCGGGGGGGGGGACTTTTTGTGAAAACAGAAAAATCCCCATAACTTCTTAATTGTGATACGTATCAAAATCGTTTAAAGTTATTAGTATTTCTAGGAAAAGGGCCGAAAATTTATGTATGACAGATTTTTGACATAATTCAAAATGACCTCAAGGAGGGGGGGGGGGGGAATAGGGGTTTCAGAAGAAAAAAATTCATAACTTTGTGAATTCACGTGATATCAAATCCGCTTAGTTTTATTACAAAATCATTGGTTTACGTAACCGTAGCAAAAATAGACAGTATTAACTATTTTCACAGTCGTTCCCTATAAGCCATAAAGAAACTCCTTTCAGCTTGGTATATTTGTTGTTAGTATTTGCATTATACTATGATCCAGTTCTGTTACAATTTCTGTGTTCTAATCCTTGAATACTTCAAGGAAACATAAACTTAAATTAGGAAAAATAAAATTTTTTTTCAGCATTTAGACAAAAAATTCATGGAATTTAAGAATAAATGACAGAATAAAAAGTTGAATAAGTAGTAGTATAGTATAAGTAGAATTTAAGTAGAAAAAAATTACATTTGTATTGGTTTATAATAAAGACAAGAATATAAGTATAATGTGTTACATTTTATGACAAATGTTTTTTAAAAAATCTAACAAATAAGAAATAACAATTTTTTCGATTACATTATTACGTGTGTTTTTTTTTTCTTCATTTTCATGAGTTGTATATCGTTTTCTCTATTTTATCACACATTTGATTAAAAATTTATTAATCCACTATTGGAAGAAAGGTCAAAGAATGTATTATCTGAAGCAATTATAAAATCTTATTTTTCAATATTGTCATGAATGAGAAAGAATAAATACTTCTTGTTCAAATTGTTATCTTATTCTAAAAGCAAGTCAGGTACTTTATATAATATGATTCTATAATCTCTAAAACAAACAATAAAAAATATAATAGAAAGATTTAAAAGAAAATATTAGAATAACATAACCATTAAATGTAGCAAAATGCTACATACAAACGCGCAATTAAAAAAAACAGAAAGTGGATGAAAAAAAATAATTGCATTTAATAAAAACTTCCTTAATGAAGGATATTAACTGCTACAGAAGAGCTCATTCCATTTAATCTTTGAGTTAAGCTTTTTATATCGCGTATCGACCGTAAATGATGAGGATTAATTAACGAACATTTTATCGAATTTTCTTTTAATAAAATTAAAAATATATATATTTAACGTTTAAAGGAAATACAATTTTTATTCAATTTAATTGAGAGATTTAAATAAAATTATTTTAAATGTCAGATATTACGATTAGTATTTTTTTCACTTGAGTGACAAATATACACGCGCCAGTAATGGAACCCAGAACTCTATGGCTTTGATTGCCAGTGCTCTTCAAATTGAGCTATCTGGATGACATCCCAGCCAACAAAATTAACTCAGACAACCATTTCGTTTAAATCCTGGCTTGGACACATTTCACATTGAAAAATTACTCCTCGCTTGATTTATTTAACAATCAGTAAGATTGTGTTAAAATATTATAACTGTAAGATATTACGTTATTAAATATCAAATTAACATAACACAACACATGTTTATTTATAAATTAAAAACTTTATAAAGAATAAGCATTTTTATTTCAAATTATAAACATTTAAGTACCTGGAATTTATTAGTTTTATTAAACAATATGAATTTTTCAACGCCTGAGTTTCATGTAAAATTTGACTTTGCATTTAAGCAGGATTTTACTGCGACACTAAAATAAAGCTAAATATTTCTTGTAAAATTTTGCAAATAGTTTTATTGCAAAAAAAAAACCCTAAATAAAATAAAATAAATAAAATAAAATAGAATAAAAAAGAAGTAAATAACTCTAAAAGTCTGAAGTTCATCATCTGAAGCTACATTACAGTTTTTATGCCTGAATTATCAAATTAAAAAAATCGATAAAAGTTTAATATATATACAAACAAATTATCGTTAATTATGAAACATACTTAATTAAAACGTATTTTCAATGCAATAGAATGTCAATGTACATTTATGTTATTTTTTTTAATGCCTAATCAGGTATACTATTTTCTGTGGATGACATGCTCATAATAATTTCAAAAGTAAATTTAATAATTACAACTTGTGAATTTCAGACCTGTGAAACTGGATTTCTAAATTTTGAAAGGTGCTGTAAGGAAAATAGTTTTTCTTAAGAAAAAGTTATTCGTTTTGTTATATAAAAAATATAAAGAAAGAAAGAAAGAAAATTACTGCATCAAACGGTTTCTAAAACACTTCACGTTGGCGAAATATGCTGTATACAAAAAACAAACTGTAAGTTATCAATGACAATGAAAAATGCCAATGTTTCGATACAAAAACAATTTGTTTTCGGATTTAATATTGCTGCTTAGTATAGACCTTTTAAAATGTCGGTAAATCTCAGGAATCGGATCATGTGTCATAAAACTTAGTGAAAATTGCATTACGTTTCTCACTGCCATTTAAAATTTGTCAATAGGAAACACTAATATTATCTAATTGCACAGAAAAGCAAACACCGTATTCTACTATAGGTTGAAATAAAATAAAAAAATTGTATGAACTGATATGAGAAACAACTTATCACTAAATTCCTTTTTAAATAAATACATAACATCATTGATGTACTCTGCACTCTAAAAAAAAACTGTAAATTTATGAGCGTTTGCCCTTTAATTTTCACGGCCAACAACCTTATTTGATTAAAAACGGTCTGATCCACTAAATAAGTGGCCTTATCCTTTAGATATTTAGAAAATTAAGGGCAATCCACATATTCTTACAGTTTTAGCCCATCTGTTAGCAAAAATACGGTACGACCCCATACATTTTCCTACGCTAGGATGTAATGTTTAATTTTAGTCGTGTTTCGAAAAATAATGTCACTTAACCGCGACCGTAACATATTGTTTAACCCGCCAAAAAGCGATTCTGTGATGATTATCTAACGTGCTACATGCTACGTGCTACGTGCTACGTGCACAGTAAGTAAAGTGAAAGTGGTATTGTGTTTTAAAATGCATTATATCCTGTGCATTATAATGCTGTATTACTTAACCCCGTAAAATTACGGGCATGGATGATGCGCATGATTTTTTTTTTTTTTTTTTTTTTTTTTTTTTACGGGCTATGACTGGAATCTCTGCTGCCAGTCACTGCCCGTAATTTTACAGGGATATTTTTAACAGTGTGCTTTTGCCCCATTATCTTTTGGATAGTTAAAATAAGTAAAAAAGTAACGCAACAAAACTCTTTAATATAAGAAAAGGAAATACAATGTGCAATTAATTTGGGACAGTTGTGATTTCAGATTATTATTTTTTTAAAACTTCTAGAAAATTATTAGACGATTTTGTTCTCTCTATTTTACCAGGATTTTTGAACTCACATTATCCAGTGAAAATTCAATTTTGGACGTATTAAAGAGACAAAATAAATGTAATAATATAAAACAACACTTGTGGTCTTAATCTATCATAAAAACCAGAAATAATCTGTAACTTTAACATATATATACTTTTTTCTATATGCAATATTTATATACTTAAATATTATTCTAAAATTTTAAATAAGCATATTGAATATCAGATGAGAGACGATGTGTTCATAAAAAAAAAAACATATTTTACTGGGCATGTGCAGAAGATTCGTCTTTCTTCCGTAACTAAGTAGATAACAGTATAAGGTCACTATATGAAAATTCCAGTTATATATCATGAAATCTAAGAAATACATAAGATATTGGCGATAAATTGAGCACAAAATCTACTAGAGTTTCCAATTAAAAAATGGTTTCTAATGTTCTCTTACACCGGACTATGTGTTCCGTAACTCGGAAATCCCCGGATAGGTAACCCGGGATTCCCCAGTTACCCATACTGCCCAGTGGTCAGAACATATGTAAACAGATTTTTTTTCATTGAAAACTCTAATAGATATTTTATATTTGAGATATTTGCTTAGACTGCTAACTAACAATACCAAGTAAAAACATTTTGTTGGTGAAAAATATCAATCATGTATTTAACACTTTGAGGGGCGGTGGGATATATTATATCCCACCTAATTTTAATCCGATTCGAACCAGAAACTTTTAATTTTACATTTTTAACTTTGACGGGAAAAGTTGAAAAATTGCTTTTCCTTATTTTGAACTAAATTCTATCGTAACTACCGGTGTGAATTCGACGTTACAGGAACACAATTGCTTGCCCCTGAAAGTTTTAAATATATTAAAAGCGAAACTTTCGTATTAGCCTCATGCCAGAAATTAATAGCCGATGAAATCGCCAGAGACTTACAGCAATGTTTTTGATTCTGATTATTTCAGTATTTACGCATGTTAGTTCGATTACATATCTGGTACACTTGTGTTTGACAGATATTATTTTATTTATTAATATATTGATGAAGTGTTAATTTTGTTATGTAACATTAGTTATTGAAACAAATGCTGTTGGTGCTGTTTTAAGTGCAAACAGGTTATCTACTATATATATAAAACACAAACGGAAATTTCGTTCCGTTCCTTTATAACTCGAGTTCCGCCGCGACCTACGTTACATACGGCCAGTGCATGACGTTTAAAACGTCACAGGGAGTGGATCATTTTTATACGGCGATTGGTGCAAAACGGGAGGCGCGCCACTTTGCACCAATCGCCGTGCAGAAATGATCCATTGCGAGGCTAACGAAAAAGAAAGGCTACCGCGGTGCTTTACGCGTATCTGTTTTTACAGACCGCGGGAGTCACGTGATGCTCGAATCCACCAATGCAGGTGTACGAAAAGAGCACCACGTCACTCTAGCGGACTGTAAAAAAAGATAAGTGGAATGCACCGCGGTAGCCTGTCTTTTTCGTTAGCCTCGGATCCATTGCATGTGACGTTTTAAACGTCATGCACCGGCCGTGTATAACGTAGGTCGCGGTTCCGCTGAATGGATTTTGATGGAACTTGCACTGTTCGATAGATAATTTTTCAGGAAAGGTTTAAGTATTTAACACAACGTTCTACGTAGATTAGTTATAGAATTATGATGGAAAGTTCTGTTAATTTGGACGAAAGGTTACCACAGGTTATTTTTTTGGCGACCATTATCATTGGTGAAAAAATTGAAACGGCTATATCATTTAGAAAATAATACAAACATCTCAAAAATAAAAGAAAAACTTACTAATATTATTTAAAATAAAATAAGCAAAACAATTTTGATGAAAAATAATGTTATAAAACGAAAATATTTGATTTATACGTGAAAGGGAATGTTCGCAATGCTTAAAAAATTATTCAATCTGAAGTATTGTTATTGAAACCATATTTGGCAATTTATCGTTTGCGTCAGGTTATGAAAAATGCATCTGAAAATTTTATTAGATGAAATCTGAGTAACAATTTTATTTTTGAGTTGTTCTTTTTTTTTAAATTAATTTTTCATTTTTATCTAACTTCTACTTTATCTAACTACAGAAGAAACTGGCAGGTGTAATTATAAAAATGACTGTAATTCTGAGTCACATGTTTTTTTATTATTTACGATTTTGATTTTACTTTTGTCGCCAAACAACTTGATTTTAAGCCAAAAAACGACATAAGCATGATATCGGTCACAATAATGGTACAATAATGCACGTTCATAATAAGGGTGTTTGTCCAGTGTACGACAACATTTTTAGAGTAATTTTTAATATTCAAATGTAAATTACATAAATAACAGTTAATATTATCAAAATAGAGTCAAATATTTAAATTTTAGTGTAAATTTCTGCGACACACTAATTACTATCACGTATTTAAAAAATTGTTCACTATTCATTTCTTTTTAGTTTTCTTTGCATATCTTTTCTTCTTTTTGAAGGTTTTTAAACATATTGCACTAATCTTCTGTAATCGGATCACCCGCCAATTGGCGTATTTACTACATTGTTGGAAATTTCTTTTGTATTTGAAGGGGACTCTTGATGCTAAATCCGATTGCAGTGAATTTGTACTCAGCTATTAGTAAATTTATGGTTTTTCATTATGAAGCAAACGGACAAAAGAACATTTAGTATTACGTATTTTCCATATACAGTTATTTTATTATCACCAAAAAAAGCAATACTTGTAATGTACGAAAAACACTCTGAAATGCCGATGGTGGCCAAGGAACAATATTTGCTGATTTATCCTTTTAACCTAAATAAGAAAAGAGTACATGGAATTCAGATTAGATAAAATTTTGATTATTATAAAGCAATTTCGGCTAACGCAGAGCCCTAGCTGCTAAACATAGTGACAAATTAACGGATTATGTACATTATGGGGTTTATTTAGACAACAAACGGGAAAATAATGTAGTCTTGATAATAAAAGAAATAGCAAGTCTATTTATTTCTCCGAGTTATTATGCACATTAGAGAAAGGCACAAAAATCTTCGGTTCAAGAATTCACAAAAAAGATTATTACTAAACTTTTTGCATAACTAGTCCGACATCATTAAAATACACTGCAAATTATTCCCCCCCCCCCCCTCCTTAGACAGCAATATTACGGAATATTTTGTTTGTCCCTGTAAAGCAACTATAAGAGCTACATACTTGATTAACGAACTCGTCGACGATATTTGCAAGATCAATATACTGTCCCAATCAGGTTCGAATAGGTTCAGTATTTCAGACGTTATGTTAATGTCAAATTTAGCATTATCTATGGCTAGATAGTTATATAGATATTTAAACGGAGTAATTGCAATTGATCGATGTTTACAGAAAATAAGCTATAACTGAATACATTTAAGCGTACAACTATTTGCCTGTGATTTTTTTAAAAAGTATATACTTATTTTGAACAAAGAAATATAAACAACTCTCAGCAAATAAATAACACGAACTTGGTCTTGGTTCACAAAAATGACATGTCACGACATCTTAATCGGCATCTTAGCAGAAACTAATCACCACGATCTACCGAGAGCAATGCCCAAAAGTTTCTTTTTATTTGTTTGGTTTTAAATGTTTATCTCCATTTAAAAAATCACAAAATATTTGCTAGAATTTTGCTCAAAATATTTTATATATATATATATATATATATATATATTAAATATTGGTATTGAAAGTGGATGAAATGATAATTTTCAATTATTTTCTATTTTCAAAATTATACAATAAATATCTTTTGTAAACGATAATCTGAAAATACAACATACACCTATCTATAGAAAAAGTGATTTAGTTAAAAATCTCTTAAAAATAAGAAAATCGTCGTGTAAGTATAAAATAAACGTATATGATGACTAGTGTTTTTAATACGAGGCGCATTCGGAAAGTAAGTACCATTTCATTCTAGCACCGCCATCGCTGCGGTGGGCGTTCCGCCAATGCACGCTAGTCTTCCTTGTTCACTGGCTCTCAACTGACGCCATTTTTGCTACTTTGCGTTGTGTTTTCAGTTTGCTGTGCACATTTAAAATGTTTAAGATCCCACCGACTGTGAGATCCGTGCTGTTATTCGATTTTTGAATGCAAGGAATGGAAAACCAGCCAACATTTATCGTCAAGTTAAAGATGTTTACGGTGAAAACGCGATGACGGATAGAATGTTGAGAAAGTGGGTTAGAAAGTTTAATGAAGGTCAAACAAATGTCCACGATGAAGCTTGGAGTGGTCGGCCTTCTGTTGTCAACGATGATGTCGTAAGGAAAGTGGATGAAAAAATCCATGAGAACAGACGTTTCTCAATGACAACGCTTTCAGACGAATTTCCGCAAATTTCACGAACTTTTTGGAGTGTTGGCTGCCATCACTTGCTGGGAGTTTCTATGAAGAAGGTATAGATAAGCTGATCACCCGCTATGTCAAGTTTTTGAACTTTGGCGGAAACTATGTAAAAAATAGTTTAAGGTATGCTTTACATGTAAAAATAAAATTGGTTTAAAAAAAAATGTTTTACTAATACTTTTTTTTTAACGGTACTTACTTTCCGAATACGATGTAATGTTGGAATGTAATAATACCTCGTATATGTTGACATCATGGAATTTTAATTGTTCACATGGTAAGAGGAAGCTATTAGTTTCACTTTAGTTGTTTCAAAAGTTTGAGAACTCATGTTCTAAAGGCGACAAAATTGTTGATTCAGAAATTCTTTGGGTTTCCTTTCATTTGATTACTTTATAGCATTTGCACATGTGGTCAGTAATAACCTACACTGTATTCCAAAAAAAGATTGAAACACGCTTTAACTTTTTACCTCTTGGAGGTACGTAAGCAATGTAAATTGAAAAAGTGTTCTAAATGATGTATGAGTTAGGATTATGTCGATGAAACAGTTCTGCCACTAATTTGCAGAAAAGTTAACTTTTTATTAGATTTTATGCGGACCCTGGATCCTATAGATTATATAGTATAAAGTTCTTTGACAAGTGCAACATTCTATTCTTCTGCGAATAAAATTTACCGAGTTATAATATTTTGATTTTTATGAAATTTTGAAGTTTTCAGGCACTAGAAAATTGTCTGTCCGTTTTTATTATCAAAGAGTTTTGAAAATTCATAAAATTACATATATTAAAACTCAGGGAGTTTTAGTCGTAGAAAAATGTATTTTTTACTGTTGTACTTGTTAGACCATGGAGAAAAGTTTTCTAAATGTAATTTATAGGATTCAGTGACCGCATAAAAATTTGAAAAGTGTAGCTTTTGCAAAATTAAGGGCAGAACTATTTCGCCGACAAAATCTTAATTCCCAAATTATTGTGAACACTTTTCCAACTTGCACTGTTTACGTATCTCCAACAGTTAAAAAGTTAAAACGTGTTTCAATCAATATATTAAATTATAACACCTTTGTAATAATATATTTCTTTTAAATGCTAAAAGGTGTAAATTAACAACATAATACAAATTAAAATAACTTTTATTAGGTTGTTTGACATGTTCCGGCTCACTCCGAACCATTTTTAAAAGCAAATGAGAATATTCCATAATTGTACAGTCTTTGAAGTTATTATTTAAAATGCTATCATTTAATTTTCATGTACTTTTTTTTAAAATTACGCAAGTTATCTATATTTTTTACTTGGTTGTTTATTTTCATATCTGTAACCATGGAGTAATTCGAGCCACAATTTCGGTAAGTTAAAAGATGCTGCATCGTTACATATTGTATTTTTGCGTGTTACTATCTTTATGGTTTCTCTTATTATGGATGGATAGTATAGACTGGAGGAGACTATGCGTGTTTCAATCTTTTTGGGGCAATTTGTATATTTTCAAAATATTGTTATTCGCGCTAAACCCATGAAAGTTAAGAAAGTAAATATTGGAAAGATGTTATAAGAAGAATTCTTCCAAATCTGTGAAATGCTTTATTAAAGTTATTCGAGAAATAATCTTTTTTTGTAAAAAAAAAAAAAAAAAAAAAAAAAAAAAAATTTCTAATAAAATGAATGCGGAAAAATTACAAAAGAAACAGTTTATCCCAACTTCAGTAAAAGAGAAATCCTTTACAATCCCTTTTTTCCTCACTGAAATATATTATGAAATAAGTAATTACTGTTCTAATGCGTATATCATTTGACTTACGAATGCAAACGCTGAAATGGAAACCATCTATTATCATTTTAATTTTCTTACCACGAATAATTCAGCATATTTTCTATTTTGCGTTGTCTGTAACTTAGTAATGATTACTTAAAGTAATAGGGAGTTACTTTCTTTCCACAAACAATCGACTTTTGTATTTAATTATGGGGAAGAATTATTATTTCATTTTGTGCTTATTATCTAAACTATGTGAAACAGCTAGAAATGCTGTTCGGAATTAATAAAGTAATGTTCATGTAATTGGATCTAGCGATTGTTTTGCAATGAAATATAGCAGTAAACGAGGTTTCACTGATAAAAAAAAAAGGAAATGAAAAGAATTCAAGGCATTCTAATATATTTTTCGCGATATTAAATGCTTTAATTGCACCGTGTAAACAATATTTATTGATTCTCTTCGCCGATTTTGTAATGAAGCTAATTTTCTATTGCGTTTGATTAGCCGATTTTTGGTAAAAATAGCAGATTGTTTTTATCTTTTTATTTGAAAGCTGCACAATTAACTATATCCAAAACAATTTTTGCTTCTTTCGTATGTTCATTGGAAGTGTAGTAATGCCTGTTTTGTTTCAGCTCTTTTACCGGAACTATGTATTTAAGTAATAATAAATGTGTATTTAAGACATCTTGAGAAAGTAAATATCCTCCGATATTCAGATTAATGTACAACATATAAATGTAGATTTTGTAAGGACTTCTGTGGAATATTTCTAATAAATTTTAAGAAATAAAAATTTCAAGTGCTTTTCTGAAATACATTATTTTTAAGAACATTTCCAAACATTATGTTTATATGTATTTATACAAGACTCATCGTGTACAATTTATATGATGTTGTGAGTGGAATGTACAATCTGTTTAAATATATGAGAATTTTCTGAAACATGACAGGTATTAAATCAACATACCGAAAATATTTGAGAAAACACTAAGATAATAATTTGAATGGATATTGTTGTAGTAACGAGCTCTATTGCAGACTCCTTGCTGCGCATATGACTAAATGTGTAAATTGAACGGACGTTTTTAGGGTTTTGTTCATCTCATGAAACCCTATTCGTCTCGCTTCTTTGTCTGTCTGTCACAGAGCTGGTTTTCAGACACTGTATAAGTTACAGGCTTAAAATGTTGTGTACTTACAGCTGAATAACAACTGTGACGCTGGAAATCATAAAATTTTGAAAAAGACGTATTATTTTAATATAAAGAGATAAAAAACAAAAAACTGACAGTCTGTTCTTATTAAATTTAACCATTTTTCGTTATAGCAGTTGCCAACAATTAAAAATACTCAATAAAATTCTTTCTACAATAATTAATTTTCTATTGGAAGATTTCCACGTGAAAAATGAAAATGAAATAAAAAGTTTCACCAATTGAAAAAAAAAAAAGGTTAATAGGACATCCTATTGGTAATAATATGGAAATTTTCAAACATTTCTTAATAATACAAGGAGTATGAGTATGTTTAAGTACAGAAAGCATGTTAATATGACGTCATTAGAGAACTAAAAAGAAAATTAATCTGACGTCATATTAGAACTTTATTACAGGCTTTTTAGCTCACAGGCTATCAAAGCCTGAGAGCTTATGTGCCCGCCCGTTCTGTATGTATGTATGTATGTATGTATGTACGTATGTACGTACGTAACGCGATAACTCTTGACATAAATAACCGTTTTGCTTCCAATTTTGTTTATAGGTTCCTTGTGAGAAGGCGCTTCCCTGATTAGTTTTGGGGATTGATTGTTTAACTATAAAAGGGAGAACGGGGGGGCTAACCCCCCTTAATTAAGATAAGTGTTTTTTTCATGCAGAATTGTCCAATTCTCTTCAAATTTTGTATATAGGTTCATTGTGATAAGGTTCTTTCCTGATTAGTTTTGGGGGTTCATAGGTTAAGTATAAAAGGGCTAACGGGGGGCGATCCTCCCCCTTAATTTAGATAAATGAATTTTTCATGCAGAGTTATCCGATTTTCTTCCAATTTTGTTTATAGGTTCCTTGTGATAAGGCGCTTCCCTGATTAGTTTTGGGGATTGATTGGTTAACTATAAAGGGGGGGGGACGGGGGGCTAACCCCCTTAATTTGGTTAAATGGTTTTTTCATGCAGAATTATCCAATTTTCTTCAAATTTTGTATATAGGTTCATTGTGATAAGGTTCTTTCCTGATTAGTTTTGGGGGTTCATAGGTTAAGTATAAAGGGGGTAACGGGGGGGGGTGTTAATCCTCCCCCCTTATTTTAGATAAATTATTTTTATCATGCAGAGTTATCCGATTTTCTTCAAATTTTGTATATAGGTTCATTGTGATAAGGTTCTTTCCTGATTAGTTTTGGGGGTTCATAGGTTAAATATAAAGGGGGTAACGGGGGGGGTTAATCCTCCCCCCTTATTTTAGATAAATGATTTTTTTCATGCAGAGTTATCCGATTTTCTTCAAACTTTCTATATGGGCTCATTGTGGTAAGGGGCTTCCCTGATTAGTTTTGGGGGTTCATTGGTGAAGTGTAAAGGAGGGAAACGGGGGCTACCCCCCCCCTTAATTTTGATAAATGGGTTTTTCATGCAGAATTATCCAATTTACTCCAAATTTTGTATATAGGCTCATTGTGGTAAGGCACCCTGATTAGTTTTGGGGGTTCACTGGTAAAGTATAAAGGGGGGAACGGGGGGGACTAACCCCCCTTGATATAGATAAATGGGTTTTTTAAGCAGAATTATCCGATTTTCTTCAAATTTTATATATATGTTCATTGTGATAAGGCGCTTCTCTGATTAGTTTTGGGGGTTCTTTGGTTAAGTATAAAGGGGGGACGGGGGCTAACCCCCCTTAATTTAGATAAATGGATTTTTCATGCAGAATTATCCGATTTTTTCAAATTTTGTATATAGGTTCATTGTGGTAAGGAGTTTCTCTGATTAGTTTTATGGGTTCATTGGTTAATTATAAGAAGAAGAAACGGGGGATGGTTCCCCCCTCTTAATATATTGTCGATTTCTTCCTTTTTCGAGAGCTTATTTCAAATTCTTTAAAATAAGAATATAATTTACAGTTAGTGTGAATAGCCTGTGAGCTCAATGCCGTCAGTTTAACTGGGCAGTTTTCTTTTATTCAAATGTCTGAGAATCATACAAAAAGAGTATCAATATGAGTAATAGTGAAAGCAAGTAGATAGGACGTCAGCAAGTGATTATAACATCATATGAGTTTGAGGAACGTATTGAAGCATGATAAAAAGCCGATTATGGAAATATTGGCCTATTTTAACATTTTTAAGTTCTCTATACAACATGTTTAATTTTGAAATGGAATTTTTTTTAATATCGCAATTAGTCCACATGACAGATATTATTATCACAGAGTTTAATAGCGGGCTTTTCCCGCTATCGGGCCGGTTCAGATATTCGAAAAAACGAAAAAAATAGGCCGGTATATTTTTTTTAATAAAAAAACATGATTTTTTTTATTTTTCGGAAAATGAAATTTATTTGGATTTATTAAAGAAAGGATAAAGTGTTTTGAAAGGAATATCGGATGAAACCCTTTGTGCGATCTTTGATCACACTTACCCACTTATTTTTTCTTTCTGCGTATTATTTTGAGTTAGAAGTTTGATGTGCAAATGAGAGCATATAATTTCTGTATATAATTACAGAACATATAATTATATACTTGTATAAATAGTTAATATATTTCTGGATACATAATTTACGCAAGAGATCGACTATTACAAAGTCGTTAATAACCCACGAAGGAAGTAATACACATTTTTTGAAATTTATTTTTAAAGAAAATATAATTATTTCTACTTAATTTTTATTTCAGATCTATCGGCGGGATTTTTTATTTTATTGCTTAGATTATAGTTTACATTTTTAGTAATTCAACATGTACATTTGGAAAGAATTAGTAAAATATCATTAACTTTGTCGTGACAACATTTTCGTTAAATATCAAATATTGCATTGTTTTTCCTTAAAACTGTAAAGATTAAAAAGACAATGCACAAACTATTTTACTTAACAAATGCAACTTCCTTTTATATCTACTTCAAACAATCAGCAGTATACTCAATTTTGTTTTATTTAAAATGCGGGCGTTAAACGTAGTGGGATAGCGTAGTGTATATTATACAGCAAAAACGTGTTTGTGAGTAACGTTCTCGTCATATAGACTATGGCAGCGATCTAAACCAGGCATGTAAAACACGTGGCCGCTGGCCACGATTGGACCACCGACAGCTTATCTGTGGCCCGCGAAACATTTGGCATTTTACCTGTATTTAATTTAGTTGTCTAACTCTAAAATCGACATTTTCAAAACTGCGCCAAAATTACTCAAATCTGAGTATGTCGCATAATCAAAATGGCTTCAAATAAAATGACTCAAGTTTGAAACATGTATAGACTCATTTTTGACAACATGCACACACTCAAGAATAAAACATCATGTGCTCCTATTTGAGTAT
Source organism: Maratus michaelseni (assembly GCA_963931845.1). Classification (NCBI taxonomy): domain Eukaryota; kingdom Metazoa; phylum Arthropoda; class Arachnida; order Araneae; family Salticidae; genus Maratus; species Maratus michaelseni. The sequence continues at coordinate 454,138,432 of OZ007589.1, read as the reverse complement.
ATTCCTGTTTCAAAAATGAGTATGAACTGACCACTATGTCCTCATTTTTGTGTATTTCCATGTTTCAAAAATGGTACGAACTGACCTCTATGTGCTCAGTTTTGAGTATGTCCATGTTTCAATATTCTGGGTATTTCTAGTATTTCAGAATTGAGTACCTTGGGTCGTCCTATTTGAAACAAAAAGTTTCATAACAAAATGTAAACATCGATTTACTCAGATTTGAATTTTCTTTTCCGTGTACAACACGCGTACTAAAAATACATTTTATATAAACATACTTACACTAACCGTAGTTTTAAAAATGTCAAGCATAAGAAAAATATGTAAATCAATGATACTAGTTTGGCGGGCTTTTTTTATATTCAGAATACTACCACTATTTTTGAATTTGAGTAAAATTTGTCTATTTTATTCTGTCATTAAGTAAGGAAAATATTTCTCTTCAGATTGTAGTAGCATTCTTTATTTAAAAAAGTCTCACCCATCGCGCAACAGTGATGTATGTAGACAGATTTAACTCAATTTTACATTTTAGCACAAAAAATACTGGATACAAAGTTAACCAATCAGAACGTAGCAAAGTACGGGATTTTGAGTCTGAAAATTTAAAGATTCGTAATTTTTTAAAATTATTTTACTTATGATTTTTATTTGTTTTATGTCGAAACTAATACTTTATCGCTTTTTGGAAGATTTAAATACTTCCGTTCCTAGCTATTAAAAACTAAAAGGTAAAGATGCCTTTTTAAAAAACTAAATATATCAAACGTTATGTTTAAAATAAGAAATATTTCTTGTTTGATCCATTCATATTTACAACTGTTTTAAACTTTTTAGATAATTTTTAATACCTAAGTAGGTTTTTTTGTTAGAAAAATAATGTAAATAATAATAATAATAATAATAAACTTTCGAAATTGCATGTTATGAAACAATAAATATGAACCTGTCAGGGGAAAAAACGTGAAAAATTGTGTCATTTTATTTATTTGATTTTTTACTTGACTTTTCAGTCTTTGTGTGCATATTTCACCTGGCGTTGCTAATTGTATATGCTGATGGAAGTGACCAATTTACTCCAATCGAAGATATAACTAACAGACACAGAAGTTACTTAAGTTTCATTTTGTTAAACTCAGCTTTGACTATTCTTCTTTATTTAAATCTAGATATTTTTGCACTTACTCTATATTCATAAAGTCCTCTTTTAGTTGAAAATCGTTTACCACCTTTTTTCTGATTTTATGCTGCGCTATCACCGAACTCGTTTTGAATATCATTACAACTTGATCTTAGTCAGAGATAAACATTACTGAAAAAAACCCTTCAATAATTGATTTTTAAATAATAGTAACAAATTCCACTAATTGAATATTCTGCGAATTTGTTTAAAAGCCGTTTGACATTTCGTGTAGACTGACAATGGCACAAACCCATAAAACTTCATTCAGATATTTTGTAGTAAAGTTAATGACATGGTGCATTTCATTCATAATCGTAGAAGACTAACGAAAAAGTGTATTTACATTTTAAACCTAGGATTTGGTTTGTTACAGTACCACAAAAATTATTGTCTATACACTGCAAATCCTTATACACTTTTCAGAACACTTTTTAGAACACTTATTTTGTCATCTATTTTAGAACACTTTGAAGCGCATTTTTTGGAACAGTTTTTAGAATATTTCTGAGAACACTTCTTTTGTTCAGCACACTTTCTAGCGCACTTTTGGAAAGTGATGATTTCACAAGTGTGCCCAAATGTGCCCAAATGTGCTCCCAATCCGTTCTCAAATGTGTTTCCAAGTTTAGATTTAATAGATACCATGAGCAGAACACTTTCGGTACACTTTCAGAACACTTTCTTTATAGCGGAGCATATTCGGAACACATTAAGGTAACTAGAACACTTTTTTTTTATCAAAGTGTTCCTGTTGTAGGTAGTGTGTTAAATTTTTAATCTAAAATGATTCTACATTCACATAAAAAAAACAGATGTTTATTCAAGATATAATTTGCCAACTCTCTCATGGATGACATTTCTAGAACAACAACAAACTAATTAAGTTCCCATGCAACGAAAAATAACTTTTAGAATTGGAGTCGCCTGCGCGTGTAAATACAACCATGAACGCAACAGTTCCACTGTGTTCCCGATGTGTGCTGAGAATTTGCAGTGTATAGAGAGGATTTATCTCCGTCTTAGTAGAACAAAAAAATAGGACTTGATGCACTTTAGTTCTGAACGCCTCTTATGCATTCAGTGATTTTAAATCCATGTGTTAGTTATTCTGAAAAATATTGATTTCATCAGTGATAATGCAAATACGGAATATTATTTATTCACCCTGTTATTGTAATTAATTCAGTTAAGTTTTTATAAATCATAATATTTGATTTCCACGAGGTTAACATTTCACGAAGAAGTTATATTCAGAATTGGAAATAGGATTTCATTGATCCAAGAAAGCGTTGAGAATCGGAAGTTGATATCCTCATTCATTCCCATCGGATATCCATAAAAGAAAACAAACAACGCACTACTATTGATTACTCTAATTAAGACGATTGTGATTAAAGGTGGAAACTGTTTTCCCTGTTAAGCCTCTAGAGAGAATACACACTTCTGGAATTAAACAATTATATTAGCTAAGAAAACGGGGAAGGAAGAAGTCTTTCGTCAATATCATTGCAATGTTAGAATAATTCTAGTTGCATCTATAAGACCATTTCATAAAAGTTTTTTATTTGCAAAGTTAAACAAAGTTCATTCTATTTATTTTTATTTACATCAAGAAAAGGACGTCTCTTGTTAATGTGATTGCAATATGAGGACAATTTTTATTGTATTTATTTTTTAATTATCTCCATTTTTATTTTTTGGATTTATTCCCTTCTTCCAATTGGTGGTTCAAATAATACTGTCAAGGTTGGCGTTTTGATCCAAAATTCTGGACGCAGCGCAGGAAAGGAAAACAATACGGGAGATGAGGGGATGAATGGGACAAGGGATGGATGGGACGTTCTCAATATTTCAGGCAATAAACTTTTTTTTAGTTGCTTTCTATCCTCATAGATTTGTCTACTATAGCGTGCTTCATAACCAAAAGCAAGACCATGTGGCTGTTTTCAGTTTCCTTCAAATTATCATTTCCTGAAAACTTTGCTTAAAAGTTATTTTTTTTTTTTTACATTTGAAGTTACTTAAATATCTCATGCAATATAAACATTTAAGATATGTTATAGTTTTTTATTTTAAGGCTCAATATTGGTAATTAAAATTAATCTATATTAACCATCGTGACAAAATGGCTGAAAATTGAATATATGCATCATGGGGATGATTGGGACATTTCAAATTGGATGGATGGGATTGTCTCATTCATCCCTAGAGGATGCTGAAAAATATATTTATTACCTAAATAATAGTATATAATTTGATAAATTAATACTTTATGGTAATTATTCTTTTCACATTTCATCCTCATTGTAGCCATTGTCTTCAGCCATTGAATGCTTCCGTTTATGGGCCTTTTAAGGCAAAGCTGAGATAAGTCCAAGATGATTGGCTAACAAATAATCCTGAAGGTCATATTACATTTTACAATCTCTCAGCTTTTGCAAAGGAGGCATTTTTGTCAGCTTTTAGTCCTTAACATTGAATAAAGGGAGGAAAATATTTGTGTCCCATTCATCCCTGCTGTGGGGATGATTGGGACACAGAAGAACTGTTTTTTAATTTCATAATATATTTCTGTAGAATAATAATCTTTAATAAATATTGTGCATAAAATGTGATATGTAATATTGATAATAACTTAAAAAATATATTAAAAATAAATGTTTTTGTGAAAATGTCCCATTCATCCCCCATCTCCCCTACCATTCTGAGACAAGAATTGCTTATACCTCAATAATTAATTCATTTATCGCAAAATGAAAAACTGCTCGATTACAAATCACATCAATAATTAAGCTGGTAAGTATCCTGCTCTAACGTTTAAAAATGAGTAAGAATGTTTCGCATTGTTCAGCGGGGAAAAATGTTTTTTTGACAACCGCCTTAATGAGTATTTAAGATTTTGTAGAACTACTAAAGAAGTCTTGTCAGAATGTTTATCAAGAATTTCCGGCAACAAAAATAATAATTATTTTGTTAAATTAAAAATTATAATTTATAGCATTAATAAATCTAATTTTCAACCTAACACATGGGCTGATAAGTTCCCGGTCTAATAAAGAAAACACAACTTTTTAACAAAGCTTTATAACTTTATGACTTTATAATTTTATAACTTTAATAAATAACATAACTTTAATAATAAATAATAATAATTTAATAATGATAATAATAATTTAAAAATAATAATTTTATAATAATAATTTAATAAAAATAATTTAAAAAATAATTTAATAATAATAATTTTATAATAATAATTTAATAAATGATTAATAATAATAATTTAATAATAAATAACATAATTTTATAACGAAAAAGCTGCTAACAGTGCTCAGAACTCGTTATTGTTTTTGGTCAAAAGTCAACACGCGCGGCAGCCACTTTGACAACAGCTTTTTCATAGACAAATGTTCATTCAAAATAAAACCTACACGTTCCTTGGATATCTTCAGAGTCTGAGCTATCTCCTGCAACTTCACTTTACGGTTCCCCAAAACGATTTTGTGGACTTTTTTTTATGTTTTCCGGAGTAACCACCTCTTTTGCGTGGTGCATCATTGGTGTCCGTACGACCACGTTTAAATTCAGCAAACCAGTCAATAATGGTTGATTTGCCTGGTGCAGTGTCCGGATAACGCTTATCTAGCCAAGCTTTTGTTTGAACGGTATTTTTTCCCCATCAAATAACAATTCTTGAAATTCTTGTTATCCATTTTTTTATTTATTAACAAAGTCGTTCAAATAAAACCACTCTAACGTTTTATCCACACGGCGAATCATCATGGCATTTTTTCTACTACCTTTTAAAGGTTAGTATTTACTAAAAAAACATCGGTTCGGCGATTGCAACGCCATCTGTGTGCCAGACCGGGAACTTATCAGCCCATGTGTTACATAGCATATCATATAATGTAAGTATATTGCTTACAAAAGTCAAACTGAATTTAAGAAAAGTAACAGTGTCAGAATACACTGAATGAAATGTTGATGATATATGTAGATAATAATTCATGCACTTACAACCTATAAAAACATACAATTTTTAAAAAATCTTATGCAAAGCAAGTTTCACAAAGTAAATTGCACAAGGGAGAAATATCCTGCGTCATGCATCGATTATGCAGAACTGTCCAACTTTTCCAGAATATTTTAACGTGATTTCATTTTTTGATGCGCTGAAAGAAAACAAATCGCTTATACATACTTTAAGTTACTAATGCTTTATATATATACTTTATATATATACTTTACATATATATACTTTATATATATACTTTATATTTTATATATAACTTTAGTTAATTGTACACTAATTTATACCATTAAAAAATGCTTTGATTTACCATGTTTAAAAACTACAGCCAATTTATAAAGATCTATATATTTAAGAATGGGTATTTCTGCACCATTTGCAAATGAACATATTTTACTTTGTTAAATGATTTGACTTGGAAACATCAGTACTATACATAATATCTCCATGTAAAATTCTATGTATTACCTGATTATTAAATAGAAAAATTAAGATTTTTCAAAAATAAATATTATGTGTTAATTACTTTAAGTATAACTCTAAACACTGGTTTACAAGAAAGCCAACATTTTCATCCCTCATCTTTACAATTATAAAAGTGTTTGTGGTAATAATATAAATTTCTGAGCAAAAATGTCATGTTTTTTTTTTCAACTTATAATCAATTACACGAAATTTTAATCATTGTGAAAATGTTAATAAATGATTGAAATACTGTTATAATATTTTAAGACATACTAAATTAACAATTATATTAATAAAAATATTAATTAAAAATGCTAAATATGAGGGGTGTTCAAATGAAAGGGATTCGAGGTGTGTATCCATGAGATGCGTAGGGACAGAAATGAGACATATACATAGATACAAACAACAATATTTAATGAGTGAAATGCATACAAAGTTTGTTAAAAAAAATCACCCAGGGCGTTTAGGCAGGCGTCCTATTGCTTAGGAAGGTTACGAATTCCGTCCGCGAAGAACGATGTCGGTTGATCATGGACACGTTTAACTCAGTTGCGATGTTACGAATGTTTCGACGTCGATTTCCATTGATTGCAGTGTCAATGTCCGTAATCAGCTTCTCTGTCACAAGTTTGTGCGCCTGACCGGGCCGCGGCAAATCCATTGTCTCCTGTCGATCGTCGCTAAACATTCTCGTCCACCTCGTCACCGTGGGCTTCGACATACACGTGTCACCGTACACAGCCAGCATTCTGCAATGAATATCCACCGGCTCACAACCTTTCAGTATTAAAAACTGAATTACAGCTCACTGATCCGTTTTGGACGCAGTTGCATCCACACCAGCCATTTTTAACTGAATGCTACATCCTTACGAATGAAGTTATCACAAATCTGCTTGCGCATGCGCACGTGTGGAACACACACCTTCCCAATCGCGTTTGTTTCACGAAAATACATTGAAAACTGTTTGCATGCGACGATTCGAATCACTTTCATTTGAACACGCCTGATATTTTCTCAATAGTCATTTAAAATATATCTAAAATTTTGGAAATACAGCGGTGTTGTCAAAAACTAATTTCATTGCATAATCTAATTACCTTTAGATGCAAAAATGTCTTGGAAATCAGGGAGAAATAGATATAACGAAAGTGCTTTTATATTAGAATCCGAAATCTTGTTTCAAGCAAATCAGCAAAGAAAGAGGAAACAAAAAGGTATCGGTGATGTTTTTTCTTAAAATTGTGTTATTTTTACACATGGAAAAAAATAAAATGCACGTAATTAGAGAATGTTCTCTTTAAATGTGCCTTACTTTTTCATAATATTTCTTTATGATAACATTTGCTTTTTTTACTTTATGTTAGGAGTTATTTAATTCCTTTATAGTAGTTTTAATTATAATTTAAAATTTTTACAATTGTATGTTTATCTGATAATGTCCGCCCGATTGTTCCACAATTTTGGATTTTCTTGCATATTCCTGGTCCCGTGAGAATCTGTTGATTGATAATCTACTCTTTGTAAGTTTTTTAATGCATCTTCAGATATTAAGGGGTTAAGTATTCTAGTGAAATTTTCTTTATGCTTAGATTGGGATATAAAAAAATAATGTACTTCATTGAAATGTTAAACATTAAACAAAAAAAAAAATGCATATATTTTGAGCAAGACGAACATATAGTTTAAGTTTCAGTGGTTTTTTTTTTAAATCTATAACATTAGCAAAAGTATCTGGTAAAACATACTAGAAGAATTGCAAAGAAAATGTATAAATTTGATAAGAACTTATATTTTTCTATTAGTGAAAAAACACGGCTTTTTCAAACCTTTTTATTCGTTAATACAGGACAAAATTAGTTTAGAACTTTAGATATGTTTAATTTAACAAATGTTTTTAATAGAACAAAACAGCAATTAATGGTACATTAAATCTGCCACTTCCAGTAAAAAGAAAAACTTTCAGGAAGCTATCCCTACAATTTCAGGAACTAGATTACCAGTTCATTTTTTTAAAGAGTGGTTGTTTTAAAATACGTTTTTAGCAGAAATCCAGCAGATTTGTTTCTTGGGAGCATGATACTAAATTGTTCAGGGCATAACATGTTTTCTTACTTTTTAATATTTCAAGGATATATTAATATACAAGTATTTTTATACATAGGACGTTTCTCTCTCTCTCTCTCTTTTTTTTTTTTTTTTATACAAAGAATTAAAAATGCTTTCGGAAAATTCACAGTATGCTTTAACTTTCACAATATGATGGTTTGAAATGTATCCAATTATGTTTTTGATTTTTTTTCTTCTAGCAAGTACAACGCTTCTGCTATGAACTAGTTAACTAAATAGGCAAAAATGTTCCTTACAATACATGCTCGGAACTCAAGCAGTGGAACACTAGAGAAAGCTTTTAGATTGTAAAAAGAGATAATTTTACTTTAGAATATTAAATAATTGATTTTTGGTTTTGTTATGTTTGTAGTACTAATATGGATAAAAATCACATAACGAATTATAAAAATGTGAAAATAGGGTATCATTGTCATAACCAAATATACACCAGTGGGGATAGTTAATTTTTCAACAACAGATTTCAACCATTTTCTCTTAAAATCGATAATACATAAGGAATAGCCGAATAAAACATTTTCTTTAAATTCATAGGTTTATAGTTTTTCTTTAAATTCATTCTCTGTCATTCTTGTTTGCTATACCATTTCATGTTACAGAAAATACAGCTTTCAAACATTTCACTACTTGAGTTAAGTGTATAAAATTAGAATAATTTGCACTTGCTTAGATATGCTTTATCACTCCCTTGCGTTTATACCGTGTATAAAAATTGACCGTGTATAAAATTTACTCATTCGCACTATACATTTAATTTTACATTATTTTAGAAATTTCCAGATATAATATACTCATAAAAAAGCGCATGTTGAAATATTTACGTAATTGTTTATCAATTGTTATGTACAGTTAGAAGAACATTAAACTTAATTTTAATCGCTTCAAATTTTTCTATTCGTTTTCGAATTCTTATTCAAAATACCATGAACGCAATTTTGTTTTCAGTGAGGGAAAAAAAGTGTTCTGCATTTACCTAGAGGGAAATAGAAGGGACAACAGATTGTGAAGCCAACATGTGGTTTTGATCTTTTCTTGCCTGAAGCATTTTAATCATGTCAAAATGCATTCTAGTTTTACTTGGACCTTAATCAAATTTCTCCTTCTGAGGGCTTTTGAACCTTAATCTTTATTCATAAAAAAATTCTTTTCAAAACGAGTTCCTAAGGCTTACAACGATATATGCAGGGAGAAAAAGAAGGGTAGGAATATGATCACAAAAATATTTCTTCAACTTTTAGTTCCACGTTCTTAATGTAAATGTATAGGTTTAAATTGTGTGGAAAAAAGATCTACTTCTAAATATACATTTTGATTATATGATAAAACAAACATTTTCATTAGTAAAAATATTTTAATTTCCATATCAGTTCAAAAGAAGTTTGTAATTTTGCAAAAAAGTACTTCCTGTATTTTTAGTTTCGCGATTGCAATATCAAACTATCGGTTTATATTGTATAGAAAAAGTTATATGATAAAATTATATATATTGAAAGAGATTTGTTATATGATAACACAATAAAAGCTTTTCATTATTAGAAATCTGCAAATTTCCATGTCAGGAAAAAATAAAAAGTAATTGATATTTCGAAAAAAAAAATTCCTGTTTAAAAACACTTACATAATTACGTCTGGATAAAACTAACAATCACTAAAATAAATTCAACTACAGACTTTATTTTTAAAAAACACATAAAAAGAATTAAAATTATAAAATAGACGTTTCGTGTACTTTCGTACACCTCATCAGTACTTCGAACACAATTGCCAAGCCACCAGAACCAAAACAAGAAAAACAGTTAAAGTCACAGTTTAGTTAAAACATTATACTCTGCAGGAATCTGTGCAGCCTCGTTAATTGGAGATTCAGTTAAAACTGTCATCCAACCCTCCAGGAAGATACGACTGCTGTACACGCAACATTTTGAGCAGGCAATTTGCGCGTTCTGAAAATCAGGCACATGATCAAAATCCAAAGCATGCGCAACCAATCTCGAGGTTAGAGTGCCTCTATTAAACGAATCCCTATGTTCCTTCAACCTCACATTTAAGGACGTTTAGTCCCATTTAGTCACATTTAATCACGTTTAGTTTGTTTTAACTAAACTGTGACTTTAACTGTTTTTCTTGTTTTGGTTCTTGTGGCTTGGCAATTGTGTTCGAAGTACTGATAAGGTGTACGAAAGTACACGAAACGTCTATTTTATAATTTTAATTGTTTTTATGTGTTTTTAAAAATAAAGTCTGTAGTTGAATTTATTTTAGTGAAAAATTTGTGGTTTCATGTTCTTATTTCAAAATTGCAGTTTTAAATTGTGTCGAAAAAAGATATATTTGTAATTATTTATATTAATCATGTGACAAAACCACAAAAGTTTTCATTGATAAAAATATGTTAATTTCCACTTCGAAGCAAAAGAAAGAACGAATTAGAATTTCGTACTAAATAATGAAAAATAAACGTTTTGTGTTAATATATCATTTAAATTAGAAATTATTTAACAAAGTATTAAAAAATGGCTGTGTTATGTTAACTTTATTCTGTACAGAATGCGTGCTTCGTTTAAAAAAAAAGTATCAATTTATAATTTAAATTTAATAAAAATTAAATTTGTTTTATTTCATAAGAAAAACAAATGTAAAAGACGTTATTTTGAAAATGTAACAGACGTTCGTTGAATATTCGTTTAAAATGTCGTAAATGTGAGTCTTACAGTATTTAAGGTAAATTTAATGCTTTTTCTAACGTTTGATACATGAAAGATACCTGGTACTTGTAATTAAAAATTACGCATTTATGTTACTATTTATCGGGGAAAATATGTCAGAGCTTGTTGCTTTTTCTTAAATTTACCGTATAGGAATCATGCATGTTGTACATCAAATTTCGTAATTGTAAGCTCTTCCTCGCCCAACGTGTTCACGTTCGAGTAACATCCCCCCCACCCTGTTGTTATGTCACATTTTCACAGCGGTTAATTTAGAGCTAATTTTCACTAAAACAAAATTGCAATAATTATATTTGTATTTCTTAAATCTTTTAAAGTAGTAACAAATCAAAACTAACTTTAGAAAATTGCTTATATTTTAATTAGCTGTAATGCATTAATCAATTTACATCTATGAGCTTTCATACCATCTTTTGCATTCCAGCATTTTTCATTACCATAAAACCATGAAGAATTTGCAATTGTTTACTTCAAGCCTGTGCAATGCAACAGATAAGGGAAAATATACCCGGGTAAAAATACTTATTGATGGCGACATTTACTGTGCTGTAGGAAGACAATACCTACCTAAAGTATTTTATACTTTAAATATGGTGTCACAACCTGTTAACCCAACACCTGCCCCCTGTCATACTGTGATACATTTTTTACCCTCTCCCTTCTTTAGTCTACAGATGTCGTAATTTATGGACGACTCCTAATCTATTTTGTGATTCTTTGAACTTAAATGTATGCCTGCAGTTAAAGCTTGTATTAAGTATTCAAATACTGAAAATTATAGTGTTGTAAAAACAAGGAGATAATTTAGATTATGTTTCCTAAAAACATGTACTATGTTTATTTTGGTCGTATTATTTTACGGTAAAAGTATTTAAATAATTATACTTTTAAAATTCACATTCTTATCACAGATCGGTGTTTCTGTAAATACGAAGAGATATAAAGTGCTCTTCATAAGCTGTTCTTAAGCTTAACTATAGAAATTCTTGATGAGTATCGTTATTTTTAATAACAGTTAAGGAAACTATATAACAGATAACAGCACTATAACCAGAGCATATAATAAATCAGATAATATCAAACGATGAGTTTTGACATAAAAGCTGTTAAATATCATATTTTGAAATGATAACTGTTTTATAAAGTTTTGTCTTATTTCTAATAACTATTTATTGCTTTTGAAAATGCTTAAGAAACCCTTGTTGCTAAGCATGTTGCTTAAACTTCCTTGTTACCATTTTCATAGAGCATTTTCACTTCCTGAAAAATTATTTTGATAAACGAAGAAGGAATAAATTTTGAGTCAAAATGGAAAAACAAATCTGAAAGAGAAAGTTATGGTAAAATTAATGTGTACTTAAAGATTATTTAAGTACGATTAATAAATACTTTCACTATGAATGCACTTTGAAGCAAATATATTATAGGGTGTTTAATTTAAAGAGTTATTTATCAACACAAGAACTTTTGATGAAAGAAGAACATAATCATATTTGTAGAAGCCTTGATTCTGATGATGAAAATTATGTTTAACTTTAAAAATGAATCTGATAGCATTCAATGAAATATTTATTTTAACAATTCAATTTATTTCATTTGAAAATAAAATGTAAAACAACTGATATATTATGAATAAAATTTAAAACTAAAATATTTTATTTTGCTTTTTTATAACAAAATTTATAGAGAAAAATGTAGTTAATAATTTTTATATTAAGCTACAGACTTCCTTACTGCTTTCAATAGCCGTAAAATTGTCGTATCATTTGTGATAACAATATCCTGATCAAGAAGAAAACCATTGTTGTATTGTTGAGGAGAGCACATTACTAGTTCATTTCTGTGTAATATTCATCTCAAATAAAGATTAGACGTTTACTACTGTTACTTAACCCTTGCACCAACTTTTGCATGGTTTACTACAATTAGATTAATAGATAATTACACTTCAGTTGAATGACGAATATAGAAACTCACCATAAAACACTATTATTGTTATCTTTTCAGAAAATGTCTGTTATTTCTGCTATATGTATTGTATACTAAGTTGTTGTGTACATGTATGTAACACATGGGCTGATAAGTTCCCGGTCTGGCACACAGATGGAGTTGCAATCGCCGAACCGATGTTTTTTTAGTAAATACTAACGTTTAAAAGGTAGTACAAAAAAGGCCATGACGATTCGCCGTGTGGATAAAACGTTAGAGTGGTTTTAGTTGAACGACTTTGTTGATAAACAAAAAAATGGATAACAAGAATTTCAAGAATTGTTATTTGATGGGGGAAAAAATACCGTTCAAACAAAAGCTTGGCTAGATAAGCGTTATACGGACACTGCACCAGGTAAATCAACCATTATTGACTGGTTTGCTGAATTTAAACGTGGTCGTGCGGACACCAGTGATGCACCACGCAAAAGAGGTGGTTACTTCGGAAAACATAAAAAAAGTCCACAAAATCGTTTTGGGGAACCGTAAAGTGAAGTTGCAGGAGATAGCTGAGACTCTGAAGATATCCAAGGAACGTTAAGGTTTTATTTTGAATGAACATTTGTCTATGAAAAAGTTGTTGTCAAAGTGGCTGCCGCGCGTGTTGACTTTTGGCCAAAAACAACAACGAGTTCTGAGCACTGTTTGGAGCTTTTTCGTTATAAAATTATGTTATTTATTATTCAATTATTATTATTAATCATTTATTAAATTATAATTATAAAATTATTATTATTAAATTGTTTTTTAAATTATTATTATTAAATTATTATTGTAAAATTATTATTTTTAAATTATTATTATTATTATTAAGTTATTATTATTTATTATTAAAGTTATGTTATTTATTAAAGTTATAAAGTTATAAAGTCATAAAGCTTTGTTAAAAAGTTGTGTTTTCTTTATTAGACCGGGATCTTAACAGCCCATGTGTTATATATTGCTGTTATAAGATATAGCGAGTATTCCAAAAGGGAGGGGCTTTTTTTAATTGAATTATTTGTAAACGGTTAACGATAGAAAAATCAGTTCCTAATAGTGTGTATTGTACAGGGTTCGCAACTTTCTTAATTTGTTCCCGAAGGTGATTGATATCATGCTTTTAAATTTAAAAAAAAAAAAGAAAATTACCAGCATATGCTGATTCAATGTATGTATAACCAATTAAACTTAGTCTGGTAGTGATCAACCAAACTTGTGTTCAACACAAAATGAAAATATGTTTTTGAGTTGATAGTTTGGGGACAAAGTGCGATACATTATGGGTAATCATTCGTAATCATATCATTGGACACATTGCATAACTCAGCAAATGTGATTTGGTGCATCAGTGATATTTAAAATTTTTAATAGTATTCATATTCACTTTCAAGGAAATTGTAGCTTTCAAGGAATTGTATACCTTCAAGAAATGATGTAAACGCTCGGAAATGGACACAATTACGGAAGATTAGTCAAATGAAAAAAATAAATGCGCTTTTTTTTGTATTTGCTCTCACGAAGCAGGACTTAATTGCCAGTTGTTGTAATTCTGATACTTTATTCTTAGTAATTTTACATTATTATAGCAAACAAATGTTCATTGTTACGATAGATTTAAAAAAATCATGCTTGAAAATTATTTAAAGTATGATACATAATCAGTAAATTGAATAACAGTTTTAATACAAACTTCATTTGGAATTACATTTCTTTCTCTTTGATGATATAAAAATGTAAATTATGCGATATTTTGAAGTAAGTGTATGAGCGATATAAGCAAATGCAATAGCGCAGATCGTAGTCACTGTCCTTAGGACATCGACGTATCATATTAATTTAAAGGATACTTTTGTAATATTATGTTGACAATACATTTACTACGGATGGATCATTAATGAAAAAAATGTGACTTTGATGTTAAAAATAATAATAATAAATAAAACCGCAGTACACCCTATTCTAATTTAATACAGCACGAATCATAACGCAGTATTTATTGGATTAAAAAAATTAGAAAAAACTGATTTTGTAAATGAAATTGCTTTTAGCGAAAATTAAAATCCGTAAATTGAATAACAGTTTTAATACAAACTTAATAATCGTTTAAATACATTCATAACTCATACAAACATAATCGTTTAAATACATTCTGTTTAGGCAATGTGCGGTAGTAAGAGACTAACGAGGTAAAAAGAGGTAAACAATTCATAATTTTCTTGTAAAGAGAAAAGGCTCTTGTAAAAAGATTACATTCATTTTACATGACTTTGATGAAACTTAAAAATTAAAAAAATATTTTTTTTTATACCTTAAAACGTTTTTAATTTTTTGGAAATTTTCTGTCTCGTATTACTTTTTGTTTGATCTTTGTACATTCATGTAAATACTACGTTACGTTGAATGAGGGTTGATGTCAAATACCTTTACAAAACACTTTCAACACAGCTTGTGAGATTAAAAAATAATTTTTGTTTTGAGTTACAGAAGGCACAAAATTAATTTCTTAAATTACACAGCAAAATGTCATTTTTTTTGCCCTCAATACAGATCTAAATGTACGATTGATGCAAAATATAAATGTTTATACACTAATCATAGGCTAAAATTAGTGACTAAATGTGAAAGTTTTCACAAAAATATTTTACCTCTGTCTTTTATTATACTGACATTCCTTGTAAATTTTCATTTCACATTTTTTTTTTTTTTTTTTGTAAAATAGTTTTTAATTATTTTGAGTGATTCAAAGTGAAGTACACCAAAGAGCTACAATTATAAGTATTATAATTATAAGTAAGTTTTAATTAAAATCAAAATTATAAGTATGGTTTTGTTAAATATCATAGATAATCTACTTTTAAAATGCAGCAAAATGTACATAAAATGTCCCTCCTGAAAAAAAAAAAAAAAAAAAAGCTAGTGAAATTTTGGAAAAATAAAGAAAACGAAAAGACGTATTTAGTCGCTGTAAATTACAATAGATATTCAAAGCGCTCTGTAACTTCTATATCCTCATCTGGTCGCAATCATGTCCATGAAAAATAGTTCCAGCAAGTCATTATATGATTTTTACGAAATCGCTGTATCCTCCGGTCAACGGTTGACTTGGATAGTGGATATTGTTCATAAGTCTTTTCAGGAAATAGTCTTCTCACCTCTTTAAACGATATGTTGTTGGGAATTTAAACTTCGATAATATAACAACACACTTACAGGTAAACATCATGTTGGTGCGCACACACGTGTGCGTTTCTGGACATTATTTTAAACTTCGTTCACTACGTCGATTTAGCCGTTTACATAACAAACAGCAGTGGTACACATGGGGCTTTTCAAAAGACCCTTGTACTTGTCTTACTAGAAAATGGATTATTTGAATTTTCAATGCTGCTTTCATTTGCACAGCCTGCACAAAACCTAGGTTATTGGTAGTTTAGGCCAGAGTTGAGCAAACTATAATCATAAGTATACCGACTTTAAAAAATGTATATGTCTTGCCAAAACCACTCAGATGATTTTGTTTGTGTTTGTATTATTGTTAAGATCGGAAACGAGTGACAAAAAAAAAAGGTGTTAGGGAATTCGACATCGCCCACAGTGTTGTTTCCTGACTTTGGAGAGCATTTCAAAGAATTGGAATGTACATCAGGCGTCACGTGGAAGATCGTCTTCGAATTTCGACGACCGCAGGAGTATATTATTCTATAGGCAAAAACGGACCGGCGCACCACAGCTAGTCAAGCATAAAATCCGTTTCTTGCTGAGCAGACAAATGGATATCCCCCAAAATATAGAGAGGCACTTACATTAAGGAGGCCTATAAGACCAAATACCTGTTGCGTGTGTCCCAATGTCGAGAGTTCACCGTAGCGCTAGTTTACAGTGGAGTCGACAGCATTGATATCGGGCCGAGAACGACTGGGTTTGTGTAATATTCTCAGATCCTTCTCATGCATATTTTCTGGACGATAAGCCCTACCACTCTCACGCCAGAGTAGTAATCGACGATGAAATGACAGACTGAACCTCCTCAAAGAAAAACTTGCATAAGCCTAGTCATTCTCGAGCCAATTGAAATGCTAATGACACCATTGTAAATGTGCGCTACAGTGAATTCGATGCAATGGGCCACACACAACATGCCTTCCGGGATATTGACCTCAATGGTGAAAACGCTGAGCGGTATCATGCATTACAGTTTTTCGGTGTATCCGTTTGCCTATGCTGACAAGAAACTGATTTGCACTTGACTAGCTTTAATGCGTTGGTCACGTTTTGACGACAGCACAATATACCTGTCTTCTGTGCCATCGTACTGTGAAGATTCCCTCCCTCGTGACACCTGTTACGCATCCCCGTTGTTTGAAATGCTTTCCAAATCCGGGAAACAAAACAGTAGGTTATGTCGTATTCCATGTGAACACCTTTTATTTGTCGTTCTTCTTTGAGTTTTCCAATAATATCGTCAAAGTGTAATATTATTTAATTGATGTCCCGGTAAGACATGCCCAAACTTTCAAAGCCTTCATTTGATTATTTCGTGTTTCATTTTCACTTTCAACAACAAACAATTCCCTTTCAACATTATTTTACGCCTTCTGATTGGTTTCATTAAAAGTATCATCAGTAACATAGCTTATAAAACATGCAAGGGGGTGTTATGAAAAAAAATAAAAATAAAAATTTTTATTGGTTATTTTTTTATAAACCAAAAACATTGGAGGAAGTCCATGACTGGAATGGTGTCCATTACTAGTACATCTGCCCTACCTTGTGAAAGTTTGGTGTCATAAAAAGAAAAATTGAAAAATTGAATTTATAAGAAAATAAGGATTTACATTTTTTGTTTCTTATAAACAAAACCTTTTAAGTAACCGGGCCTTTTCCTTCATTAATTTTGATACAAAAACCAATTGTATATTATTATTACAACAAAAATGAAAACGAGCTAATAAAAAGCATGATCAAATGTACATAGCGAAATTTTTCTTTTTAATACTTTCCGAAGTAGAATAAGAATTAGTATTTTGTTAGACAAAAACTGATATATCAGTTATACCAAAAGTTTTAACCCAATTTATGCTGTACAATTTTATTGTGAAAAAGTTTTGAATAATTATGAGTAATTCAAATTGATGGTATTTTCTAAAAGCAGTAATATACATTTTTATATATATATATAAATTTTATCATTGGAAAAGAAACTTCTAAGCTAAAGGTAAAAACTATCTTTTACCATTTTTGTCATACTTGAAAATATACATTAAAGGTGCTTTTTGTCTGATCTTTCATTACCCTACTTACATCTAATATTACTGTGGGTAAAATAGAGTTACCTGATAAACCTTAAAAAACACATTCTTAGCGCAACAACAAAAAACATTGCTTCGCTTGATTGGCGAAACAGTAGGTGGAAATTTTAGGTATGATAATTTTATACATGTTTAAAACAAATTATCTGTATGGAAATATTTTTTTTTTCTTAGAGTACGCGCAAGTAGCAAAAACACAGTTTTCAGAAAAAACGAAATTGAAGCTTAAAAGCCAATTGAAGTCTGTGTTAAACTACATACTTCAATTTCACATTGATCTGGTTCTAAATGGAATATTTTCTTGCTGTTTGGAGCATATGATTAAAAAATGGTCAATTGAATTTTAATCCAATAATATGTTTTCCGATGTTTTCAAGAATTAAAGATGGTAAGGAAAACTATAATACCTTTTTTAGATTTTTGTCTTTTATAGATCAAAGAAATATGCATAATTGTTTCTTAAATGATACTTTCATTCAAAATGTAATGCAAATTTCCACCAAATATTCTAGTTTCTGAGAGCCACTCCTTTCCAGTAGTAATCTTCGTCTTATTTAATCACAAATGTTTGCCATTAGATACAGCTAATATTTATATTCATAAATAGAGGTACTCAAAAACTGGTCTCCATTAAATTGATCTTCAATGTACTTATAACTTTATTAAGCTAATCTCATTATACACGTTTATACCAATAAATTTTAAAGTTACGTTGATTTTTATGTTTGAAATGTGGCCTTTTTCTTATACAAAAAACATTGAGAAGAAAGTTTGTATGAAATGGAAATAGATGTTTTAGAATTCAAGAACGAATTCCTTAAATTTATTATTTCTCTTTTAATTTGAAATTTAAACATACTATTGTCCTGCTTATAATTTTTATAATAATAAAACGAAATCTTCACGAACTACGTGTTTTGTTTTAAACAAGTAATATTTCAACGCTTGAATAAAAATTACACATTGTAATAGAAAATTCCAACTCTATAGAGCGCTATTTTATTATAAGAACTCTCGACAATCAGTTAATTCGCGTAAAGGCATTGTTTGTGAAACATGGTAAATAAACTCCGGGAATACTTCGTAAGTAATTTTGAGAACGTACAACAGCACTTATTGGAGTAGAATCTACTTTTGAATGGATAACTTTTATTTCGAAAACTTTAAGTGGTTATTCAATTTTATCTGCTCAGTTATTATAAATAAGCGGCTACTGAAAGCATTTTCTGTGAAATACAAAAATCTGCTTATTTGAAAACGAATTAAATGATGCTTTAAATTACTACTAGATGGGATGTGAATGAACAGCTTCATGTAAAATAAACTTAATAATAACTTCCAAAGCTTCCTCACTATTGCAACATACGTTTATTTCACATTGTATTAGAACAAATTTACAACTTCAGGAAACAATACAATGAAATGCATTTTAATTTAATAATAATAATTTGCTTGATACTATTTCTTGCAAAATATATTTAAAGTTTAGAAAAGTGTTTACCTAAAAATGAACTTTATGTATATTACATATTAAAACATTAAAAAATAACATGTGTGTCGCAGTAACGATGGTGGCAGTATCGCTTTCGTTTTTATCACACACATATTGTGTCCTAAATATCGCAATATTTCAATTTTTAAAATATCGAATACGAAAACAAATTGAACTTTAAAATAAAATTCGTACAAAAACTCCAATTTTATTTAATGATTTTTTTAATGATTTTTTTTAATGGATTTTAACTAACTTCAAGCATGCTTTTCAAAAATATAACAATGAATGCTTGTTTACTACAATAATTTAATGTAATACTTGCAAAAAAAAAGTGACAAATTATAACTCCTTGTAATAATATAATACTTTTAACTGCAAAAAAGCGTAAAATAAAAACGTTATAAAGAATAAAATAAGTTTTATTAGACTGTTGACATGTTTCTGATCCATCGGAGCCACTATCAAAACAAATAAGGATATTCTACAATATTCAAGTTACTATGTATTTACAAATATGGAAATAAACATCCAAGTAAAAATAAAAAAATAACGTGTGTAATTTGAAAAAGTACGTTAAAATTAAATGATAGCATGTCAAATAATAACTTCATAGACTGTGCAATTATAGAATATTCTTATCTGTTTTGAAAATGGCTCCAATGGAGCCGAAACATGTCAACAGTCTAATAAAAGTTATTTTACTGTTTATAATGTTTTTTTTTACACCTCTTAGCAATTAGAAAGAAGTATATAATTACAAGGGGTTTTGATTTGTTATATAACAATCTAATAAAACCTATTTTACTGTTTATAATCTTTTTATTTTACACCTTTTAGCAATTAGAAAGAAGTATATAATTACAAGGGGTTTTGATTTGTTATATAACAATCTAATAAAACCTATTTTACTGTTTATAATCTTTTTATTTTACACCTTTTAGCAATTAAAAAGAAGTATATAATTACAAGGTGTTTTGATTTGTTATATAACAGTCTAATAAAACCTATTTTACTGTTTATAATCTTTTTATTTTACACCTTTTAGCAATTAGAAAGAAGTATATAATTACAAGGTGTTATGATTTGTTATAAAACAGTCTAATAAAACCTATTTTACTGTTTATAATCTTTTTATTTTACACCTTTTAGCAATTAGAAAGAAGGATATAATTACAAGATGTTATGATTTGTTATATAACAGTCTAATAAAACCTATTTTACTGTTTATAATCTTTTTATTTTACACCTTTTAGCAATTAGAAAGAAGTATATAATTACAAGGTGTTATGATTTGTTATAAAACAGTCTAATAAAACCTATTTTACTGTTTATAATCTTTTTATTTTACACCTTTTAGCAATTAGAAAGAAGGATATAATTACAAGGTGTTATGGCTTGTTATATAACAGTCTAATAAAACATATTTTACTGTTTGTTATCTTTTTATTTTACACCTTTTAGCAATTAGAAAGAAGTATATAATTACAAAGGTGTTTTGATTTGTTATATAACAGTCTAATAAAACCTATTTTACTGTTTATAATCTTTTTATTTTACACCTTTTAGCATTTAAAAAGAAATATGTTAATACTTGCAGTGATATAAATAAATATTCAGAGCTAAGAATAAAGCTGCAGTGTTACCACAGTTAGCAATAGGTTTTCCAAGCTTAGCGAGCGAGATCTACTTCAATCTTCCTCACAAAACCAAAAGAAATTACTTTCTTTCGTAAAATGAAAAGAAATTAGTGAAATAATTTTTTTTTAGAAAGCTTATATGCAGATACATTATAAACGAGATTAGGACACAGACTGCTTTTTTAAACAGCCCTCAGTGAGTGAACAATTAATAAATATTTAAAAAAAATAAGGTTTGGAAATCTCCCCACAAGAGGGGGTTACAGTATTGCCTTAATTATATTCAACAGAAGCTATCTCATTCCTGATTAGTTACTGAAGTCACGTGACTTTAATTTGAGAGTGTGTTGGATTTTTCATGACTGAGCAACACATGGCTTCTGTGCTGACATAATAAGGTAAGTTCTATGTAATTTCACAAGTTTGACAAGAACTGATTGTTTCTATTTGCATTATTTACTAATTTCATTGAACATACATTAAATATACATATTATAGCTATATTTCTACTTGTTTTAATCATTGTAGAATTTGAGAATAGGGAGTGTTTAATAACTGGTTAGGCGAATGTTAAAACTCTAATGAATGAACACCTGTTCATTCACTGGAATTTGTCTGTGTTTCACAGAATCAAAGCAACGTACATATTTCATTATAGTTTTATTCATTATATATGCAATAAATTCACTAAATAAACAGAAAAAGTCTCTAACCAATGATTGAACACAAATGTTCATGCACTGGAAAGAATACACTAGGCTACTTTTCCTAGTGAATGAACTGTTTGGGTTTTCAGTTTCAGTGAATTCTTTTATCTACCCTATATATATAAAATCCTAATGAAACGAATTTGTGAAACGATTTTATGAAACGATTTTATGAAACGACTGATTAAAGGACTGATTATGTTTCAGGGCTATTTTTAATAAAATATTAAACGCTTGATGGTGAAATTAATACCAATTGTCCATAAAAATCCGCGGATGTCAAAACTGGTAATAGAATTTTGAAATTGGAATTAGTTTTCGAGATATTAATTTTTTTTCTAATTTTAATGATATTTCTGTAATGATGGCAACTAATTACTCAGTTTTTTTTTGTGATAAAAAAGGGAAAAAAATTGAAAAGGATCCCGATAGGGATTTTTCATTTCTTTTTATTCGTCATTTTCAAATTGAATTTGAATTTATCTTTTATTTCAATCGATAATGAAGACAAGATTGTGATTAAATTATGTTTTTCAGGAAAATGTGAAAAAAAAAATCACATTTCTATCGCCAGGATTCAATCGTCTGTCAGCATTTAATTTAATTCATAAACTGAAAACATTTTGAATAAATTCGTCCAAATGATGTCATTTATGTAAATACGTCATTTATGTTTATACAATTTATTTAATATAAAGAAGCCATTTATCAATTTTTATGTACAAAAAGAGGTAAATTGAACGACAATTATAAATAAATTGTATATATACATATAAATACATGTTTAAAAAAGCATAAAGGTTCGGTGCTTTTCCAGTATATGGGGCCTTGACGAAACAGGGAAAATAGCCTTGGCGGAAAAGGAAATTTGGCAACATACTTTCTGTCAACCTATTCACTTTGTCATTTTGTGTACAGAAGCATTTTTTCAACATTTATACAATTTGTTTAGCGTAAAATGTCATTTATCCTATTTTATATATAATCAGAAGTAATTTGTATAGAAAAAAAACAATAATAATATGTGTATAATTAAAATACGCATATAAACAAAAAAATCGTCGAATTTGTTTCCATGGCTGTTTATGTCATTTGGCACCAAATCTCACTTTCTGATGCCCGAATTGCGCCAAGCTTTTTAAAAAAAGCGTCAAGACCCCTATAATAGAAAAGCACCATAATTTCATTGGGATTGTTTTCATAACTTTTGGCAACGAATCTATCCCTTTTGGAAGCTCGAATTACGCCAAACCTAAAAGCAAAGGATGCTATACTGGAAAAGTACCCGATTTTCTTATGGACAATATTCGAGTGACATAACATGGCGTAAAATTATCGCGGAAAGCAAATTTGTTTAAATATCTCATCAATTGATGCCGAATAAATGCAGGCATGCATGCACAAAATATTTAACTAATTTTGTATAATAAATAATTATTACAAAATTCGTATATACATATTAATTAAAATAAATAATTTACATATTTAAATTAACATGAAAATATGCATGATGGTGCACTAAAATAGAGAGAAAATTAAAACCTGTTACTGAAAATGTCTATAACATAGTACTTTTCAATACCGTGGTTCTTAATGGTATTCACAAGCAGATGGAATTTTTCTCATCCTTAAACATAAAGGAAGAATAGAATACAGATCGTTGTTATAAAAGTCCAAGAGGTAGCCACAATTTAAACCTAACCATTTTATACAAGCTGGTTTTCAAGTTGTAATTGATTTTACTTATCACTCCCAAAAACAGTCGTCAGTTGTCGCAACAGCTGTGTATGAGGCCATGATAATAAAAAAAATGCCGCATTAAAACGTTAAAAGCATGGCAACCCAATTACAGATTTACCAATGTTTTTAAAACAAAGCACGCTGTCATGTTTTTAGAGGCCTTGAAGTCTGAGCGGGGGTTGGTGAGCGTAGCTCGCAGGGGGTAGGCCCCCTAGTAGACTATAATTTGAATTAAATGATTTTTCAACAATTTTAACAAATGAAAAGCACATTAACATATATCTGTAACATAACATAGCAAAAGAAATGCTATAACATAACAAAAGAACATATGGACGCATATTTTTAAGTGTAATGGTTATTGATGTGCTTCAAATCTTATTTTTTCATTGTTTTTAGATAACTGCTTGAAATATTCTTACTGATGATCTAGAAGATTTCTCAAAAAGGAAATATGAAAGGTTCAAGTACTCCACAGTGGACTTGAAAATGCTTTACAAGCTATGAGGCCAAGTCAGCAAAGTTTGAACAAGTCACCTCATCATTTTAATATTCTAAAAGCAATGTTGTCTATGAAACTGTGGTATGGAAAACAATTAAAGATAAACGCATGGAACCATTGTCTGTGTTGTCTTTAGAAGAAGAAAAACTCCTTTAAGATTGGGTAGTTGTAAAAAGGGAAAATGAAATTGGCAATGCATAAGGATGAAGTAAAAGATGCTGTTTACAATGCAATGAAACAAACAGGAAGAAACAATCCATTTATAGTCAACAGTCTCGGGGAGAAAAGACTGACACTGTTTCTAAAATGGCATCCAAGGATAACACAACGTAATAAAGAAATAATTTCAAGAGAGGAATTTTGTCTCACAGAAGAGTGTATTCGACAAGAACTTCAAAAATACCTTGAAGAGGAAAACTGTTTTGACCTTTTGTGTGGCGATCGTATACAAAATGCTGATGAATCTGGGTTTGAATGCTGTCCAAAAACGGGAAGAGTTATGGGTCCTAAAAATTACAAAGACTTCTACACAATCACACCTGGAAAAGAAAACTAAAGCAGTACAGTTTTGGCTAAAAAAGTTCATCCGATTGTTATTTTCTGTACCAAAGGAGTCTACCTTGTTCTTGAAATAGAGAAGTATAGGGTCAATGGTTTCAGGAAATATAATCAGAGTTTTTAAAAAATAAATCTGTAATTAATAATTAACTTCAAAAGTTAAAGTGACGATTTTTCAAGTTAATTAATTATAATTCTAGGCTCAAAAATTCCGTAATTCAGTGAAAACATGTTATAAGTTATTTGTACAAGTTATAAAATAAATAACGTAGTATGGAATTTAAGTGTTTTTAAATTGCTGACTGGTCATTCACTGGAAAATTTTGCATTCATTCGCTGGTAAGAACTTTTCATTTACTTGTTTTTTGTATACATACCTTTTCATTAAGACAACCCTAACTTCCCAAACAAATAAAATATAAATTTCGTTATTATTTTTTTATTATTTATATACTAGTACGCGTATTTGCGCTGTCAGACACTAAAAGGTATCGTTTATTAAAATAATATCAACCATTTTCTTTTAAAATGTGCTTAACTATACACTTACTGGTCGGACTACCGTAATTCAATTTTAACAAATTGAAACTAAGTAAAAAAAAATCTGCCATTCTCAACAGCAATCAGTTGCCCATCCACAATCCTTAATATGTTTGTGTCCAATAAAGTTATCAATTCACTTCTATTCCTGCATGTCTTTACAAACATAATCGTCATATTTCTAACCTAATTCATTGGATAACCCTGTCTGAAAGCGATGTTGTGCCAGTTAATCATTTCTTCTTTCAATGTGCCTATATCCGAAGTCAATCTATTTAAACGGAGTAGACAGTTTATATATCGATATATGAACATTTGATTTGAAATGTAACATTGCGATCCTTTTGAAGTTAAAATCTCCTTTTTCATTTACTTTTGTAATTTGCTTTTTAATTTACATTACTATGTTTACATCTAAAAAAATTACGTTCTGATTATTATTGGAGGATGGCGTCAACTCTAGATTTTGGGGGTAGTAGTTAAAGTCGAAATTAGCTTTTTTTCCATTTAACCAAGTCATTTAAACGCCGTCGATATATCTGAAACTGATTATATCTTTCTTTAAATCTCTATTATTTTCATAAATATCTAGATACATGTCGGCCAGTATCGAACTACAGCACCCACCTTCTCCCCTCCAACTGGGATACCATGAATTTGCTTGTTATATCTTGTTGCCTTCATATAAATAGTTCTCTTGAACCACAAGTTTTGAAATTTATTAAAATCAATATATTTATCTTCATATCTATTATAAACTCTCAATATTTTCTCTTTAAATTCTTAACGTATCGTTAAAAATATCTGCAAAATCATCTGCATATATTCCTGTAATATTATTTTTATAGCTGTTTAATATTTCCAAACGTTCGTAGCTTTTATGTATTGTTAATGTTAGGATATATGTATATGAATGTTGGATGACCATAAGAAACAAGTTGGGAATTTTGCGTCAAACGTGACAAATGAGGTGCGTTCGTTCTATAACTAGCTTTATAAATATTCAGATTTTGGCGCAATAGCTGTTGCACTCTAATGCAAAAATGCATGAATACAAAATTTATTTTATGTGCAGATTTTCATATTATAGATATTAATTTTATTTTATGAATTTAAGTTTAAATACACTTTTACAAATAATTAATTGCAATTCTGTTACATTAAAATTATACTATGCGAAAATAGCCAATACAAGACATTGTAAAGAAATATCATCGTTATTATTTCAGTGATATGAATTATATCGTCTGTTATTATGATAAGAAAAATATTCCGTAGTAAAACATGTACATTTTAAGTTAACAACATATTATCGTTTGTTGACATTTACTGAAAATTCCAATGGGAAACTTAAGCCTAGCTTTGAGAATTTCAGAACTTGAAATTCATAGTTAGACTCTTTTTCCATTTAATATCTATTTCTCCGGAAACATTTATCTAAAAAAAAGTCGGTAGATCATAGGATTGCTATATTGAAACAATTTTAGTATACAAATTCGGTTTTTAAATTCCGTAATACGGAAATAATAGGACTCCATCTTAAATAGGACGTAATCAAACATGGAAGCCTAGAATCATTACCTATCATGGGATATCATTGCATTAATTACGTATGATAGGATTTAATAGAATGAAGAAAACCTTTATTAATATATTTTTAAGTTTTGATTCGATTTTCATAAAATGTGAAACGACTCGACGAAATTCTGTAATGATTATATATATTAAATTTGAAACCATTCGGTTGGATAGTTTTTGCGCTGTTACATGAGGACAGACGCACAGACAGAGGGACGGACCAGACGACGACTATAAGTTATACGTATTTATATAATTACGAACACACCTATAAATTGATTATTCTCTACTTATATGAACAAATCAATGATTTCGATACCGGAACACAATGAAATATTTTTAGAAAAATCTTATCCATGGAATAAATTTTACATTTATTTACAAACGATTTGTATGCTTTTGATGATGACTTCATGAAATTTAAAGCACTTTGAAGATTAGTTGTGTTTTCCGTTAATTTTAGAAGACATTTTATATTAATTTCAAAACTTTTTAGACCGCTGACCAGGCCCCTACCGGCCAGGCTTTTGCCTAGCTTAACGAGTTGATACCTGGCAACGGGGCGAAGAATCACCTGTTCTTGGCTTGGCGAAGATGTGTTTGTTAAATCTATAGTCCTACGTGACTTCAGTGCGTCTAGTTGCTTTAATTCCTTTTTCTTAGTTGGCCGGTTGCTAATTGATTTTGGATGAGGCGGTTCAGCACTGCATAGTGTAGCGAAGTCATGTCGGACGGATGTGAGATGCTGGGATATTTACTATTTCCTCGTTGCATCGCTCATCCATACGTCATGCCATCACTACTCGAGTTGGTCTCGTAATTTAGAACGAGACCTCACCAGACTAGGCACCCCAGAGGTGTAATTCACAGGTAACGTGGAGGATTTTACACCCACGACAGATTTTACATGCACCGGGCGCCATTAGCGTACATTTCAAAACAATTTGTTCATGGCTGCAAAATATATATTACTTCATTAATTTTCAGAACTATTTTATTCATACTTCGAAACTGATATAGATCTATTGACAATTATTTTTAGTGCAATTTAATTATTAATTACCCTGTTTAAGAAAAAAAATAGAATTAACACAGCTTAAGTACATAATAATCATTAAACATTTTCCGATACAAATAGCCTTATCAGAAAATACCGATTACTTTTACCTTGAAAATGATTAATTTTAAATATATGAAATATTGAATAGCATTGGTCATTACTAATAGCATTTATTATATTTATTCCTTTAAAAAATAAGTTAAAGCATCGGAAAACTTCATTTTTATATTTTACGAGGCTTCCTTAGATGCATAATTGAATTGGTTATCAAAAGAAAATTTAATTAATAAAACTCTTTACTCATGTTTAATAAAACAATATTTATTATTTTGTTTCGTTACCAGATGTATAACTTATTTGAATGCAATAAGGAATGATAAAATTTTACATGGATTTGATTAAAAATTTTGAAAAATATTGAAAAAATAAGAACTTTTCTTTGAAAAATCATACTTTTGTACCTTATAAAAGACGGGAAAAACATTTACATCTTATATTATGTCGATCATTACTGTGTTAAATATATGTTCGACATATATTTACTGGCGCTTCCTAGCTTTTTGCTTTAAACTTTCAATTTTTATTTTGGGTCGTTCTACTTATTTTAGGACATAATTTGCATGTGAAGGCGTTTCTTCTTGAAGACAAGTGCCCCCTGAGCAAACACAATTTGGCTTATAAAACAAACGTAAATATTTGAGAAATACATTTGTTACGCTTACATGCAGTAGCAAACTGATTAAATTTGTTTAAACATTGCGTATATGACTTCAAGAAGGAAGTATTTTGATGATATTTTAAGAGTTACTTCATTTTATATAAATATTTTGAGTACACGTATTTCCTGCTAGCAATTTCATTTAAGATTTTTTTTTTTTTTACTTTAATATAATGTTTTGTTTCACAGTGTTTTAATTAAATAGCTTTAACAGAATTCGCACAGTTCTAACACAAATTTCCAACAGCTTTTTCGCTTTATTTAACTACAGAAAAATATTATAAATTATCTGAATAAACAAAGTTGTCACGAATTCTGTGTTTAAAAAATTAAATAGAATTTTTTTTATAATTAATAGTGATTTCAGACTCCTTGGAAACTCCAAAGAGTGTGAGGACCTTACTTTAAAAATCGCTCTTGATGATGTTAAAAACCAAAAAATTATATCACTCACTCGCAAGAAAGTGACACAACTCCAAAATATTGCACAAATACAGTGATCAAAATACGTATTAGACATACATGTAGTTTTCAATGTTTTTTCTTATATCTTTATTAAAATGAACAAAACCGAATACGTTCTAGCAGTCAAAATTTTGATTATGACACCTGCTTTTAATTTTAATCAGTGGATTGTTAAAAACTTTTAACAATAACAAAAAATAGCAATTAATTCATTAAGATTCGTAATGAAAAAATAAAAGAAAAGTATTCGACAAGTAAGTTTGAAATTATTTATTTATATTAAATGATAATGCTAATACCTTGTAGCTTTTCCTTGGTGGCGAAGCACATCTTTTAAATGATTTGGCATCAATTTGATTGACTGCAAGGTAATATTTTTGTCAATTTTTTTCCATTCTTCTATCAACATCTCGTTCATCTCCGTTTTAGAAGAAAAATGACGTTCGCGTAATTTATTTTCCAAATGACACCACAGGTGGTCTTTGGGAGTTTAAATCTGGAGACTGAACCGGAGTTTTAATGACATTTGGATTGTTGTATAGCAACCAAAGTCGTATATTCAGGGCGGTATGTTTAGGACCATTATCCGGGTAAAAATTAAAGATTTGAGTAAGACTAAATTTATTTGCACTTTGTTGAAAATTTTTTTGAGGATATCAATGTATGAGCACAGGGTCATGGTACCTTCTATTACAAATAAATTTCCGACAACCGAAGGCCTCATACATCCCCATAGCAGCACTCCTCCAAAACCGTGCTTTACCGTGGACACTATATTCTTTTCCTCGAGCTCTGTATTTGGCTTTTTATGTACTAAACTTTTGCTATTACATCCAAAAATATAGAACTTGGATTCGTCTGCAAATAAAGAATCCATCCAGAAATTTACAGGATTTTTAACGTGCACTTTAGCAACTCTAGTCTAGCAAGCCTGTTTTTCTTAAACTTCTTCCGGGAAGATCTTGCATGAAATATGAATTTTTTCAAAGTGTTGAAGAGTATCACTAAAGTTAATGTAGTATGTTGCAATTTTTGCTAAATTGGGCGCATTGAATCAAGGATTTTTTTTTAAACTTCTTGCACAATCCGTCTTCCATCAGTCTCAGACAGTTTCTTAAGGCGCCTACTTCTAGACATTTTTTTAGCGTTTCATCTCATTTATACTTTTAAATTAGATAGTGGATAGTTGTTCTAGGCTTTTGCACAATTTCAGCAATAGAATTTTGTAGTTTACCTTGATAAAAATGATGAATTATAATATTTTTGAGTTAAGTTGGTGTCTCTTAGCTTTTTCGTCCAATTTTTAATAAATTCTTAAACAAAATGCACCAAACAAACACAAATTAATCCTGTCAGACTACTTGTTTGTAATTTTCAAAACTTTAAAGGCTGATTCTTTGCAATGAGCCAGGAATTTTTAACAATATTACCACTGTCGAATACTTTTTTGACCTCATAATTATAGGTGTTAATGAATTAATTCCTATTTTTAATTATTTCTTAAATTTATTAAGATTTGATTGAAATAAAAAGCAGCTATTCTTATTTAATGCGCATCAACTGGAATCTACCTGTTTTTCTCATTTTGCTTAAAATATAAGGCAAAATTTTGAAAACTTCATGCATGTCGAGTACTAATTTTGACCACTGTAGGTCTGACTTAAGTGCGTCTTGCTAAATAAAAAGTTTCATGTATGTAGCTCATCGGAAAACTACTAGATTGCATTGCGTATGACATTGTCACCATAGAAAGGAGGCAAATTTTGTGTGGGATAAATTTACTCATACCTCCCCATCTCTTCTACGTCTTAAGTATTTTTACGGTTTTATGTGCGCTTTCAAAGCTGCACCCAGAGTTAAGTGCTATAGTTTTATTTTTTAGTAAAAAAATATCAAATATTATTTTGCCTCTCCTGTGAAATTTGGTATTTTTTTAGTTATGTCACTTTTCTTGCTGGTGAGCGATATAATGAAAGACAGTACCATTATACTGGTAAAACTTAAAGATTTGAGTAAGACTAAATTTATTTGCACTTTGTTGAAAAATTTTTTGAGGATATCAATGTATGAGTATTGTGTCATGGTACCTTCTATTACAACTAAATTTCCGACACCCGAAGCTCTCATACATCGCCTTAGCAGCACTGCCCCACCATCGTGCTTTACCGTGGGCACCATATTATTTTCCTCGAACCCTGTATTTGGCTTTTTATATACTAAACTTTTGCTATTACATTCAAAAATATAGAACTTGGATTCGTCTGTAAATATAACATCCATCCAGAAATTTACAGGATTTTTAACGTGCGCTTTAGCAACTCTAGTCTAGCAAGCCTGTTTTTCTTGGACTTCTTCCGGGAAGATCTTGCATGAAATATGAATTTTTTCAAAGTGTTGAAGAGTATCACTAAAGTTCATGTAGTCTGTTGCAATTTTTGCTAAATTGGGCGCATTGACTCGAGGATTTTTTTAAACTTCTTACTCAATCCATCTTCCATCAGTCTCAGACAGTTTCTTAAGGCGCCTACTTCTAGACATTTTTTTTAGCGTTTCATCTCATTTATACTTTTTAATTAGATAGTGGATAGTTGTTCTAGGCTTTTGCACATTTTCAGCAATATAATTTTGCAATTTACCTTGATAAAAATGGTGAATTATAATATTTTTGAGTTCAGTTGGTGTCTCTTAGCTTTTTCGTCCAATTTTTAATAAATTCTTAAACAAAATGCACCAAACAAACACAAATTAATCCTGTCAGACTACGTGTTTGTAATTTTCAAAACTTTAAAGGCTGATTCTTTGCAATGAGCCAGGAATTTTTAACAATATTACCACTGTCGAATACTTTTTTGACCTCGTAATTATAGGTGTTAATGAATTAATTGCTATTTTTAATTATTTCTTAAAATTATTAAGATTTGATTGAAATAAAAAGCAGCTATTCTTATTTAATGCACATCAACTGGAATCTAGCGGTTTTTCTCATTTTGCTTAAAATATAAGACAAAATTTTGGAAACTTCATGCATGTCGAGTACTAATCTTGACCACTGTATGTCTGACTTAAGTGCGTCTTGCTAAAGAAAAAGTTTCATATATGTAGCTCATCGGAAAACTGCTAGATTGCATTGCGTATGACATTGCCACCACAGAAAGAAGGCAAATTTTGTGTGGGGATAAATTTACTCATACCTCCCCAACTCTTCTACGTCTTAAGTTTTTTTACGGTTTTATGTGCGCTTTCAAAGCTGCACTCAGAGTTAAGTGCTATAGTTTTATTTTTTAGTAAAAAAATATCAAATATTATTTTGCCTCTCCTGTGAAATTTAGTATTTTTTTAGTTATGTCACTTTTGTTGCTGGTGAGCGATATAATGAAAGACAGTAGAGTTAGAAATCGTAGGGAGATAATACGTAGAAATTTGCGCATTCCTCCCATCTCTTCTATGTCATAATTCTTAAGTGTTTTTACGGTTTTATTTGCGCTTTCCCAGCTGCATTCAGAGTTAAGTGCTATAGTTTTATGCTTTAGTATAAAAATGGAAATATTATTTTGTCTCTCCTGAGAAATTTAGTATTTTTTAGTTATGTCACTTTTCTTGCTGGTGAGCGATATAATGATAGGCAGTAGAGTTAGAAATACGTAGGGAGATAATACGTAGAAATTTACTCATTCCTCCCATCTCTTCTACGTCTTAATTATAATACGTCTTCCACGTCTAATACGCCTTCTTACACTTAATTCTTAAGTGTTTTTATTGTTTTATATGCGCTTTCACAGCTGCACTCAGAGTTAAGTGCTATAGTTTTATGATTTAGTAAAAAAATGCAAATATTCTTTTGCCTCTCTATGAAATTTAGTATTTTTTAGTTATGTCACTAATCTTGCTGGTGAGCGATATAATGAAAGGCTGTAGAGTTAGTCCGTAACAACAGCTCTTCGTGCATGCAGCTAGATATTGATTAGATCTATTTACATTTGAGTTTTGAAAAATAAAGACATTTATGTTAGACTGAATATTTCTCCGCTGTTGTATATAGCTATTGCATTTTTATCACCAATACAATTTTTGCTATCAACAATTTTTAAGGAGGATTTTTAACAAAATGTCGGTTTTGTTTTACCACATAGGTATATATCTGTAAGAAAAAAAAAGATAGAGAGAAAGAAAATCATGTTTTCTATTCTAAAGGACAGTAGATTGCTTTTAAGTAAATATTGCAGTACTGATAATTATTAAAGTGCGTGTTTAAAAAGAAAAAAACTTCTTTTTTTTGAGATCTTATCAGAAGAATTTGCTCAAGAACAGCACAAGAACAAGTTAATTTTCTAATATCTCCAGTAGTTTTATATACAGAATGAAAAATATGAACAAAAACTATGCTATTCAAATCGTTCCGAAAACTGATATTATATTTAGATCATTATGTGATTTTCTTTAGAAATTTAATAGATGGATGATTACGTAAAACGTATTACAGGGAATATTGCAACGCAATAAAAATATTGCCGCAATATAAAAAATATATTATACTCTCCATAATACGAGGGTAAGTCATTAAGTAAGTCACAAAAGATAATTAAATAATAACTTACAATGATATTCACTTCAAAACTATTTTTATTTCTCAACATACTCTCTACCCATATTTATGCACTTATATCACCGTTTTATCAGTGCCCCAACACCAGCTGCATAACATTCTTTGGGTTGCTGTCTCAGCCACATTAGGACTTCAAGTTGAACCTTTTCATCATCTGTGAACATCCTCTTGCGTCCAAGATGGTTTTTTAGTGGACTAAACAGATGAAAATCGCTTGGGACTACGTCGAAGCTGCAGGGTGGATGTTGAAGAAGTTGCCAACTAAACTTTTGAATTGTCTCCTGTGTTCAACTTGAAGTCCTAATGTGGCTGAGACATCAACCCGAAGAATGTTATGCAGCTGGTGTTGGGGCACTGATAAAACGGTGATATAAGTGCATAAATATAGGTGGAGAATATGTTGAGAAATAAAAATAGTTTTGAAGTGAATATCATTGTAAGTTATTATTTAATTATCTTTTGTGACTTACTGAATGACTTTCCTTCGTATATTAAACAGTACAATGTATTAAAATATGTATTGTGTATAGATCTTTTAAGAAATATATTACTAATATGAGACGTTGTGAACCAGATTGGACTAACCTCGCCAGCTTCGATTTCGAGAAAATCGAAAATTTGTACAAATTTTTGTCAAACTCTTTTAGGCCATTTCTGCCAGTGCCAGAGCGGATCACGTTTCTTCAGAAAGCACATGATGATTAAGTTGTCCGTGCCAGAGTGGACCAAGCCAATTCATCCACTCTTGCACAGCAACTTGATATCCAATTTACGTTGGACCATCTCTTAAACTGGCTCTATCACTTATATAGTTTTAAAACTAATAAAACTCATTATGCATTCAATAGATAACATGAAATACAATGCTTTGATATATCAAACTTATTTTTCACGGTACTTTTATGTTAGCCGGTTGCCAGTCATCACCAAAATTTTTTTAAATCTCGTCAACCCCCTCTTTTTTTTTCTTGACAATCTTTTAACATTAGCTAATAAAAAATAACCAATATTTTAACATTGCAGTATACTATCTTAAAAAACTTACTTAAAAATAGCTAAAATATAATAATGATAAAATACGTAAGCACAAACACATCAATACTAATAACAAAATTTCAAGAATTGAATTGAAATTATTTAATTAAAATAATTTGAATTGAAGGGGTTGGAATTCAAATGATGCCAATTTAAGATTTGGCGAGTTATAACTGGCGCCCAGCTAACATAAAAGTACCTTTTTCACAAATACGTGGGGTAGTCCACTCTGGTTCTTAGTGTCTCGTATATCCATATATTTTACTGTGTTTAAAAAATTAATATGAAATAAGATATATTTACTTAAAAATAACATAAAGTTAACGAAAACATAAAAGGGAAAATTTGATAAAACATCACAAAAGACTTTCTCTAAATTTTAGTATTAAATCGTGCATACATAAAAAATGGAATATAAAATATTTCATAAAAATTTACAAAAAATGAATTTACTTTGGAATTTTCTTAAAATTATATAAGACTATTTTATACATTGGAATAAATCGTAACGATAAATTTTGATTTCAGTGACGTTTTAAATTTTCTATAGAGGATCGAGACAACCCAAATGCGCAAAAGAAACGTTGCAGTTAATTGAATGACACGATATTTAAAATAATTTTGAAACGATATTTAAATTAATTATATAATATTATAATGTCTTTTTACAGTTTATGAAAGTTTTAAGATTTTCAGAATTAAATTTTTTCACACAATATAGGAAGAAAAACGATCAAAACGTATTTACATATAAGCCTTCTTTTTATTGCAAAACCATCTGACACTCAGTTACATATCTTTTGAACTACAACATTTATTTAAAAGATATGTCATGTTTCTGCATGGTACTTATTTGATATTTTTATTAAATAAAATTTCTGGTTCTAATTATTTTTATTTTACTTGAAAAATATCGAAAAGATTAGTAACTATAACTTTAAATGCTGTGTTTTATTTAATTAAGCTGCATTTTATTAATTAAAAAATACATAAATTCTTTCTTAAAAGTTGAATTACAAAGCTTTCATTAAGAAAGTTTTGGCACAAAATATGTTTGATCATAAAAATTTACTTATATGTTAAAAAGACCATATTTAGAAGTTATTAAAATTAATACTTATGGAGAAGAAAAATCAAGATTCAACGTTTTAAATATTTATTTTTCCTGAACAGCTGTACGCGCACAATAATCCCGAAGAGAATATTGCTGAAAACAAGTGTTTAAGAAAGTGATCGTAAAATCTTTATTATCTTTCCGTGAAATCCAGAATATTTGTTTTCAGTCTTCAGACACGATCCATTACGACTCTGTTTTATGTTTCATTAAACTGCTAGAAGGAAACTGGTTTATTATTTCCTGAAGCACTAAATGTTTCCTTAAATAAATTGAAAGGATTTTTATGAACGAAAACAAAATAAAACAGCATTATATTCAATCACATGTTGATATTTTCTTCTGGAAATTCAAATGACTGGGTATTATTTATTCAAGATTTAAATAAAAATCCTTTATAACGCATTCGTAGTTTTATTTACTTCTATGTAAGTAAAGAAAGGAAACAAAATGTAGTTAAGAATGTAGTTAAGAAGTCAAGATTTAAATAGAAATAAATTATAACGCATTTGTAGTTTTATTTACTTCCATGTAAGTAAAGAAAGGAAACAAAATGTAGTTAAGAATATAATTAAGAAGTCAAGATTTAAATAAAAATTAATTATAACGCATTTGTAGTTTTATTTACTTCAATGTAAGTAAAGAAAGGAAACAAAATGTAGTTAAAAATGTAGTTTAAAATGTAGTTAAAAATGTAGTTAAGAATTCAATCCGATTTACAATACTAGTCTAAAAGTTGTATTTTCAGAATTAGTTTTAAAATAATGAATTATAAATAAACAAAATTAAATTTAGACAACAGATCCACTGAATTCCTATTGAATGAATGAATTAAAAATTTAACCTCTACATACTTTACAGATTATTTAATTTAAATGACAGCAAAAAAAAATATATGCATGCTTTATGTTATTGTTATTATTATTATTTTCTATGCTTTTAAACACTTTTTAACTCTAACGAAAAAATATATAAAACAACAAATATTTATTCTCCTTTTTTTTTTCTTTTACGAAAGCAGAAGTTACGCAAGTATGATAAAATTGATTTTATAGACCAAGGCTAATTTTGATTTTGAAATTTATTACCTTTGTGAAAATTTACCAAATATTTTGTATAACCTATGCTTTGAAATATTTTGTATTATATATCTTATTATTGGTAATTTAAAATTCATAGCATTTTTTTTTCTAGGTCTACCCGT
The DNA here is from genome assembly GCA_963931845.1 of Maratus michaelseni. NCBI lineage: Eukaryota > Metazoa > Arthropoda > Arachnida > Araneae > Salticidae > Maratus > Maratus michaelseni. The sequence goes on along the minus strand of OZ007589.1, from coordinate 454,101,656 downwards.
AATATTATGTAATTTTTTTAAACAAAGTATTCTGCAAATTAATTATTTACATTGAAATGCTACTTTATATGTCGGACTAGAGAATATTTCCCCCTGTTATCTTTTTTTAGAAATGACAGTACTCAATTAGTATCGCGTTTGTAATAAATTCAAGCAAATAGAAATATCTCTCTGCAATTTTTATTACTTCCGTATGAAGAGTTTGAATATCAAAATGGTTAAAATATCTTAATGTATTGAGTGCACTATAATATTGAACATTTAACAGTACTAGATTTATATTCAATAGTAAATAAATTAGATAGGTATGTATTTTTAGTATTTGTTAATTGTGTAGCTTTTCGTCTTAATATCACCTACTAATATTCGATTTGAACTTTCACTTTAAAAACGACATTTTCAAAACTGAGTAAAAAACACTCAAATCTGAGTATGTCGCATAGTCAAAATGGCTCCGAATCAAAATGACTCAAGTTTGAAACATGTATAGACTCATTTCTGAAAACATGCACACACTCAAAAATAAAACATCATGTACTCATATTTGAGTAGGTCCATGTTTCGAAAATGAATATGAACTGACTTCTATGTGCTCATTTTTGAGTATGTCCATGTTTCAAAAATTAGTTTGAACTGATTCTAATTATTTTTGAGTATGTCCATGTTTCAAAAATGAGTATGAACTGACCGCTATGTGCTCAGTTTTTGAGTATGACCATGTTTCAATATTCTGAGTATTTCTGGTATTTCAAAATTGAAGGTCGTCGTATTTGAAACAAAAAGTTTCATAACAAAATGAAAACATCGATTTACTCAGATTAGAAAGTGTCATTTTTCTCAGCCGTTTTATAATATTTTTTTCTCGAAACATGCATATCATCTGCATACATTTTGTGTGAAGAATTTTAAAAGTTAGCCTTTATTATTATTTTAGCTAAAATATTTCTAAAAAAATTCTTTGCACAAGTATCTTTTTTTCCTTTTTCTTCAATCAATCTAGAAACTTTTGTATGATAGAGAAAATAATTTTCTTCATAATTTTGTTTTTCACGTGTATTCAGTCTATTGTGGAATGGATCTTGTTGATGCGCATTCATGAACAACAAAATCATAATATATAATGGAATATATGTATATAGCATTTCTAAGTTTACATACGTTATTCTAACAGAAGAGCGATGCTTATAGACATCGTTTTTATGTTACATTACATTTTATCGTTTTGTATTTAGCTCTATCTGTTAACTCTTCGTATCACCATGTTACACATCTGTAACATACCCCAAAATCAACGTTATTTCCAAAGTGAACTTTAAAAGAGAATTTTATTGATTGGTGTTATCTTCCAAAACTGTAGTTCATATAAATTGTTCATATAATCTCCAGATAATGACGATACGGAGTTAATTTTTTATACCACAGTTTAATTTATCACTTTAGCTGTTTCCCGTGGTTATTGCGAAAATAAACTTTATAAATTTATTTAAATTAAAAAGAATGGAGAATTACAGAAATAGATTTTTCATAAAAGTAAGTTTATTTAGATTTAAAAATTTGCAATATTTATGAAAATATGTAATTTGCTTCTTGTTGCAGATATGAAACAAGCACCTTTTTTTGTCCATAAATTTTTATTTTTATGCTCTAATTTTTTTTTGTATTTTTACATGCTTTAAATGACGTATTCTAACATCTGGGGAAATATTTTTCAAATCGGAGTTGTTAAGCTACAAAGGGTTAAGAATTAAAAAAAAATAAACAATAATATTTTGGTGTAAACTATATTAGCTAAATTCGGTTAAAAATATTTGTATACCATTGGGAAAACAATGTTTCTAGAAGATCAGCGATGCATTATATGTAGAGCTTTAAAGCAGACAAGATAAATAAATGAAATGAAAATTCACTTTTAATGTATAGTATGAAAGTGAGAAACCGAAAAATGACTGTAATTTAAATTTTAATCAACGTAACAAAATAATGAAAAGTACCGTTTTTATTTGTACAATTTTTTATATTATACAATACAATATTATACAGAGTGTTTAAATAAATATATATTTATATATACATATACAATATCAAGGACTATAAAGTAATGTTTTAATAAAACACCTTTCATTTCGAATTCTGAAATGGAAATAGAGTAATGAACATTTTATGTTTAAGTACGCAATGAAGCAATAGAATAACCATATATTGCGAACGTATTGAATGGTTTATATTTCTATCTGTCCATCATTTTATGGGATGTTTGTTCATGAACGTAATCTTTCCAACCTTTGCTTGCCAACTTCCAAAGAGTTCCATATACCTCAAACTAATTTCTATAATTCTTATATTAAAACACACATAAATAACGCCTGCATTCAGCATTTAAAGATATACAATTATTATACAGACATACATAGTACACAGCTCTAACCACAGTGGCTCAGTGGTTAGAGCAACAGCCCGGAACGCTGTGGACCCAGGTTCGATTCCTGGCTCTGACTAATTTTTCACTCCATGTTCGATTATTTAATGTATGTATGTCTGCATAATAATTGTATATCTTTTCTATAATTCTATCGCTTGTAAGTTGAGTATAGGAATGTGTTTAAACTCTCTCCGAAACAGCCTCTGAACTTCAGCGACATTTTCGAACTTCTAGTAGCACTTCATGATACATTTCCTTTGTTAAAATGTTAGTCTACTTACAAACATTATTTCAAGTTACTTAAAACTGAATGGCAAAGAAGAGCGTTAAAGTTAGTAGATAAATTGTGTATACATTTATTTAAACATCCTGTATGATTTATTTTGTCATAAACATCATCAATGTAGGAAAATAACGTCTGAAAGTTCAATAACAACAGCATAATGTTATTACATACTTAGTTTCCGCATGCCGAAAAACGTATTCATGCGTAAAATTGTTCTTAATTTTGAGTGAGTAATTAACGAAATTGTTGAAAAATGAATCAATCAGAGTTTATCAGAAAAGTCTATTTTTGACAAACTCGAATGTATTTCATTCGAATGTATTTATGTACTTTTTATATGATACTTTCTAAAGCCCAAGCATAATGTGTACGCATATTTCTTCCTAAATTGTTTTAATAATATTAAATATCAATTAATAATGGGATTATTAAAAGGTCATGGATTTAATTGTTTCGTCACCATTAAAATCCGCATGGATGCAAACCTCCAAATATAAATTTCCGTTCACTTATGACGATTAGTTGTCAAATTATCACCAAATAAGTCTAATAAGCAACTTTCATGGGCCATATTTGTTTAGATAAATGTTAAAACCATTTATAATTAATTGAAGAAAAAGGATTTTTAACTTATGAGTTGCTATTTTAATTTGTTAGTTGTTTTTTCCATTTTGAGTTGCCAGATTTTAAGTCGCCATTTCATAAGCGCTAAATACAGTAAGTAAACAATATATTTGTGTATCTCCTGATTAGTATCTAGTATCACTCTTGTTTAAAAATAACTGTTATCATCATTTTGATTGTTTTAACCACAATATCATCCAATTTTCAAAATGCATCTTCAATATTGACAAGGTCCCCAAATATGCTTTAAGTCATACTTAGGAAGTTATTCGAAATAGATCAATAGAAATTTGTGTTTATGATAAACTCTCCATTAAAAATCGATTAGAACAAACAAATATAGAGGTTGAAAATTTCAAAGTTCATATAAAAATATAAAAATGTATATGGCCCATTACATTTTTTAAAACTATAATACGATTTTTAAAAAATCATAAAGAAAGAACTTTGATAGAAACAGATTTATTCCGAGACTTTCAGCTTTAGAATTGTTACTATCATTTATATTTTTTGTATGTGTACTGTATTTTGTCTTCAAATATAAATGCGCTTATATGCAAATTGCAAAAGAAACTGCACATCTTTTGCATCTTGGGGGAAACATTGGCGCTATCATTTCAAAATCAGAATTCTTGCACAAGCCCAAATTTGTGAAATATTCTTAATTATTCTTAACTTTCGCATACGTCCATTAAGTATGTCATTCAATTTGCATACAACTGCAGTAATCTCTCTATCCAACAAAATCTGAAAAGCTATATTAATTTTAAAACAATTATTCAAATTGATAAAGAAATCATATGAGTTGTAAATTTTCTTCCAGTTGGAAAAATTACATCTCATATGATTTCTTTACCCATTTGAATAATTGTGTTAAAATTAATCTAGTGTAAATTTGTGTTTATGATAAACTCTCCATTAAAAATCGATTAGAACAAACAAATATAGAGGTTGAAAATTTCAAAGTTCATATAAAAATATAAAAATGTATATGGCCCATTACATTTTTTAAAACTATAATACGATTTTTAAAAAATCATAAAGAAAGAAGTTTGATAGAAACAGATTTATTCCGAGACTTTCAGCTTTAGAATTGTTACTATCATTTATATTTTTTGTATGTGTACTGTATTTTGTCTTCAAATATAAATGCGCTTATATGCAAATTGCAAAAGAAACTGCACATCTTTTGCATCTTGGGGGAAACATTGGCGCTATCATTTCAAAATCAGAATTCTTGCACAAGCCCAAATTTGTGAAATATTCTTAATTATTCTTAACTTTCGCATACGTCCATTAAGTATATCATTCAATTTGCATACAACTGCAGTAATCTCTCTATCCAACAAAATCTGAAAAGCTAGATTAATTTTAAAACAATTATTCAAATTGGTAAAGAAATCATATGAGTTGTAAATTTTCTTCCAGTTGGAAAAATTACATCTCATATGATTTCTTTACCCATTTGAATAATTGTGTTAAAATTAATCTAGTGTAAATTTGTGTTTATGATAAACTCTCCATTAAAAATCTATTAGAACAAACAAATATAGAGGTTGAAAATTTCAAAGTTCATATAAAAATATAAAAATGTATATGGCCTGTTACATTTTTTAAAACTATAATACGATTTTTAAAAAATCATAAAGAAAGAACTTTGATAGAAACAGATTTATTCCGAGACTTTTAGCTTTAGAATTGTTACTATCATTTATATTTTTTGTATGTGTACTGTATTTTTTCTTCAAATATAAATGCGCTTATATGCAAATTGCAAAACAAACTGCACATCTTTTGCATCTTGGGGGAAACATTGGCGCTATCATTTCAAAATCAGAATTCTTGCACAAGCCCAAATTTGTGAAATATTCTTAATTATTCTTAACTTTCGCATACGTCCATTAAGTATGTCATTCAATTTGCATACAACTGCAGTAATATCTCTATCCAACAATATCTGAAAAACTAGATTAATTTTAAAACAATTATTCAAATTGGTAAAGAAATCATATGAGTTGTAAATTTTCTTCCAGTTGGAAAAATTACATCTCATATGATTTCTTTACCCATTTGAATAATTGTGTTAAAATTAATCTAGTGTAATCACGTATCCAGCGTTTACTGGAGTTTCTAAATTACCAGCAATGTATTCTGTTGAGCTGATTCAGATATCAGAAAAGATGCTATGATCACTAAGGTTAACGGGATTAATTAGGTCCTCCAGATTCAACCGGGATGGCTCAGTTTGGTACAGTACTGACAGCTTCAATCAAGAGATTCCAGGTTCGAATCCTGGTCCGGACATTTTTCGTCCAGTTGGAAAAATTACAACTCATATGAAAATCTGAAATGCATAATTAAAAGACTTAACATCAAAACAGTATCGTGAATTTAATATAATAACGTCATAACTCTTCTAGTAAACTTTTGCCATGACGAAACTTTCTTATATATCATTCTAATATGTAATTTAAATACCACTGTTACACACCAACCATTACAAAGCAGGGAGCATTTTATAAAAATTAGTTACAGTGATTACTTAATTAAAAAAAAAAGCTTAGTTCAGCAGCATCCCATGTTGGGTATCAAATACAAACCTGAAACAAGATATATATTTTAATTTATAATTTCAAATATAAATTTAGTTCATTTTTATTCAACTGAGGTACTGCTATAATATTCACCAAAAATATATAGCATACCATAGCCCCCTATTGAAGGAAAAAAAGTGTAAATTGCATCAACATATTTTTTCCTAGATATCGTATATGTTAAATTTAATGAAATTCCATCCCACAGTTTCAAAATATAGCTATCACGGAAATCGTGAAAAGCACAGCACAGCAGCTTCCCTTATTGAATAAACAAAGCCAAAATTAAAACAACTTATTTTTAATAAATGTCTTGCTTATTAAATTTGTTTTTATTTATTTAATTATTACGGCTTTGAGGTGCATTTACTACAGCTCAATGGATCACATTTTTCCCCCACATATACGTATATTACATACAGGTCATGACAATTACTTCTTCCATTACACACATCTTCAACTTCCTTAGCGTTACAGAAGAGAACATACACAAAGACATCCATGCCTCATCCGGGATTCGATCCCAGGTCCTCAGCGTGGCGGTTGACTCCGCTACCAACCACGCTGCCGGGTCGGCTTAAATTTGGTAAAATTCCATCCCATAAAATCCGCAATATAGCTATGACTCAAATCGTTAGAAACACTCGCCAACAGCGTCACCTGTTATGCAATATGCTTACAAACTAACTTATGTCAAAATCCTTTAGATGCTGAGTAATAGCTATCATGGAAATCGTGCAAAATACAGAACAACAGTATACATCAAAACCTAATCAGTTCTTATTCATCTTAAGTTCTAAGAATATGATGTGTTATGAAATTCCATGTATGTTAGAGTTGAGGAATAGCTTTCAAGGAAATCGTGAAAGGTGCTACATATCAGTGCCACCTGTTGCGCGATATACACCCATACCTAATCTGCACTAGTAAACAGAATATAAAGTTTTATGAGATTATGTACATTAGATCTTGAGGTAGAGTGGCCACAAAAAAATGTCTCATACATAGGTAAATCTTGTTCAGGACATCCCAAACATGTAAATCTGTCAATAAATCGAAGTTAAAAATTGCTGTAATTTTAGTATTTTCTTCATTTGTGTATAGAATAAAGTAAAAGAAAATACAAAAAACGAGTGCTATTGAAATGTTGAAAGTCAATAGAATTTCAAAATTCAAGTGCAGTTCAAATTAAAGTGCCCTCTCATTGCAAATTTTTAACTTAAAGATAAACAGTTAACTAGCTGACCCCCGCCCGGCGTTGACCGGACCCGTGATAATAAGCTAAAAAAAAAACAGGCAAGTTTTTATTATTTTATATCTTTAACCCGATTTTATATGAAGTATGAAAAATTCGCGAAAAAATACTGATATGTAGTGATAAAAGAGCTCATTTTCTTGTTTTTTTACGTAGGGTCGTTTCATAGTTTCAAAATAAAAAGTTATTTTTGTCCGAACTCTTTGAAATCTTTATTGGTGATAAATAAAACGATTTTACAGCCCGTGTAAAAATTTCGTGAAAATATATTATTATCTAGTTGTAAAAGAAATGTTTTCTTCTCACTTTTTCTTTTGTTTGTTTGTTTTTGCGTCGGCTCCTTTAACATAGCGATAAAAAAATAGATCTCATCTTCCGAACTCTCTGACATTTCAATCAGTTATAAATTTAACTGCATCCAAACTCGCTTTAAAAATTTCCGAAAAAAATGCATATTTAGTAGTGAAAACATGAATTCTTTAAAAAAAGCTTTAGCTTTCAACCTCAGAGCAAAAAATATTAGAAGGTCTATGCTTTCAATGCAATGGTACGGCTTCAACCGTTTTCAATCAACACTTTTCAATCCCACTAGGCAAAACAGGTGAGGGTTGGGTTAATTAATCAGGTTTCTAGTTTCTGAGAAGCCTTCGAAAAAACGTTGACGCATGCGCAAAGAGACGATTTTCTTGTGGATTTCACAGAATGCGCTTTTCGTTTTAAATATACAAGTAATAATAAAAATTTCATAAAAAGTACATTTTAACTCAGAATTGATTGATGATTCTTTTTTTTAATTATGACGTTATGTATTTAAGGAGAGATAGGCTACACAATTTTAAAAGATATGTTTACGATTAAAAAAAAATAATTAAATAAATAATTAAATAACGGGAATGTTAAAACATAAAGTTTCTAGATACTTACATATCATAAATGTGTCCAATCTAAAATTTTATCTTATTATGTTTTATTCCGTGGTTTTATTCGTTAGTAATTTCTAAATTTAACATCAAGCACATGTTAGATAAAAGATAAATTCTCGTTTCTGTATCGCTATACTACAAATATAATAATTGTGTGTCTATAAAAATATAATAAACGAGCGTTCTTTTAGTATTTACAATTGATTGTTTTGTTTAATATTGATAAATATAAAAAAAATTGTAGAAACTATTAAGTAGACGAGAATATACTATGATTCAACCATTGGAGATATAAATTACTAGCAAGCTACGCCCGGTACGCTGGTCAATTTCTTTTAACGAACCTTTAATCAAACAAAATATTGACATTTCATAAATAACTTTTATATTTTAACAGAATAATAGGGCTACTATAATTTGTGACTCGTGCTATAGCCAATATACACGTCAGGACACGTCGCCCTTATCATTATCTTTTTACGCATGAAGGTTTCGCTATGGTACTCCATTGGAAAATTTGGTAATTTTTGAAATTCAATATTTAAAAAACGGCATAATCATTAGATTTGAAATTTATATCAAGAAAAAAAAAATTTTTTTACCTTTCAAACGCAGTTTGTCTAACAATTTTCTGACAAATACATTTTGAGCTATCATTTTTTTCAGTAACTTCAAATGTTTCATTTTCCGAGATTAATCTGGTGCAACAATTAGCGAAAAACCCAGTCGTCAGCAACGCATAGTTTTTTATTAAAGAGGCTGTTGGAGCAGGGATTGTCACCACCAATTTGCCACCATCACTTTTGAAATCAGTTCCATGGTTCCAGAGATTCCATAGAAATTGTAATTTAGAATGACTTCAGAACGCTTTTCGCTCATTTCACCCATTTAAATTTCGATTTTTTTAAAAATTTATTCTTAGAGAGCATTTACATCTTATAAGTAACTACAATGCTAAATTTCAAATTTCTTGCCCCTTCAGTATAAAAAAGTCTCAATTTTCGAACATTTTTCGATCCTGCACCCCATTGATGTTTGTGGCACCGACATAAAATATAGCCTATGTTGGAGAAGGGATTGTCCCCATCAATTTGTCACCATTACTTTTGAAATCGGTTCTGTAGTTCCAGAGATTTCATAGAAATTGTAATTTAGACAGTTTTTAGAACGCTTTTCGCTCATTTCACCTTTTAAATTTAAATTTCTTTTTTATTTTGTTCTTAGAGAGCATTTATATCTTATAAGTAACTACAATGACAAATTTCAAATTTCTAGCTCCTTCAGTATAAAATATAAAAATAAAACTGCACAGTTAAACTGAGGGCATTGAGTTCACAGGCTATTCACACTAATTGTATATTATACTCTTATTTCAAAGAATTTGAAATAAGCCCATCGAAAAATAAAGAAATAAACAATATATTAAGAGGGGGGGGGTCATCCCCCCGTTACCCAATCCCGTCCCCCCCCCCTCCTTTATACTTAACCAATCAATCCCGAAAACTAATCAGGGAAGCGCCTTAACCCAATGAACCTATAAACAAATATTGGAGCAAATGAGATAATTCTGCACGAAAAACCCATTTATATAAATTAAGGGGGTGGGATTAGCCCCCCGTTCCCCCCCCTTTATACTTATCCAATGAATCCCGAAAACTAATCAGGGAAGTGCCTTAACACAGTGAACCTATAAACAAAATTTGAAGGAAAACGGAATAATTCTGCATAAAAAACCCATTTATATAAATTAAGGGGGGATTATCCCCCCATTCCCTCCCTTTATACTTAACCAATCAATCCCGAAAAACTAATCAGGGAAGCGCCTTAACACAGTGAACCTAGAAACAAAATTTGAAGGAAAACGGAATAATTCTGCATGAAAAACCCATTTATATAAAATAAGGGGGATATGCCCCCCGTTCCCTCCTTTATACTTAACCAATCCATCCCGAAAACTAATCAGGGAAACGCCTTAACACAGTGAACCTATAAACAAAATTTGAAGGAAATGGGATAATTCTGCATGAAAAACTCATTTATATAAATTAAGGGGGGGATTATCCCCCCGTTCCCCCCCTTTATACTTAACCAATCAATCCCGAAAACTAATCAGGGAAGCGCCTTAACACAGTGAACATATAAACAAAATTTGAAGGACAACGGAATAATTCTGCATGAAAAACCCATTTATATAAAATAAGGGGGGATTATCCCCCCGTTTCCCAATCAATCCCGAAAAACTAATTAGGGAAGTGTGTTAACACAGTTAACCTTTAACCAAAATTTGAAGGAAATGGGATAATTCTGCATGAAAAACCCATTTATATAAATTAAGGGGGGGATTAGCCCCCCGTTCCCCCCCTTTATACTTAACCAATGAATCCCGAAAAACTAATCAGGGAGGCGCCTTAACACAGTGAACCTATAAACAAAATTTGAAGGAAAACGGAATAATTCTGCTTGAAAAACCCATTTATATAAATTAAGGAGGGATTAGCCCCCCGTTCCCCCCTTTATACTTAACCAATCAATCCCGAAAACTAATCAGGGAAGCGTCTTAACCCAATGAACCTATAAACAAAATTTGAAGGAAAACGGAATAATTCTGCATGAAAAACCCATTTATATAACTTAAGGGGGGGATTAGCCCCCCGATCCCCCCCTTTATACTCAACCAATCAATCCCGAAAACTAATCAGGGAAGCGCCTTAACTCAGTGAACCTATAAACAAAACTTGAAGGAAAACGGAATAATTCTGCATGAAAAAGCCATTTATATAAATTAAGGGAGGGGGAATTAGCCCCTTGTCCCCCCCCTTTATACTTAACCAATCAATCCCGAAAACTAATCAGGGGTGCGCCTTAACACAGTGAACCTATAAAGAAAATTTGAAGGAAAACGGATATTTCTATGAAGAGTTATCGCATTACGTACGTACATACATACATACAGAACCGGCTGGCAAGCTCTCAGGGCTTGATAACCAGTTTGATAGCTAAAAAATCGCAATTTTAAAACGTTTTTTGCTCCTGCACCCCCTGAGGTTAGTGGCACCGACATAAAATATAGCCTATGTTGGAGCAGGGGTTGTCACCATCAATTTGCCACCATCACTTTTGAAATCGGTTCGGTAGTTCCAGAGATTACCCCCTACAAACAAACAAACAAACAATCGTTACTCCTTTATAATATTAGTATAGATTAATAATTACTGCAAATTTTTTTCTGCAATTGAACATGAAAGTGATTACTATTTAACATTGGGATTTTTTTTTTATTGTTAAAAAAATTTTAAGTAAAAAGAAACTGAAAAAAAAATTAAATCTTGTGCAACAATTCTTGAGATTATAAAAAAAATGAGAATATAAATTTAAACTTGTCTACTATTTTACGTTGCTAGTCCATGTATTTATCAAGATAACAATGAATGAAAAAAAGAAATCATAGCTATTATTACACTTTTAATACACAATTACGAATTACGTTTTCCACATAAGTTATTTAACAGGTTCATTTAATACTGATTAAAAATAGTATTTTTCTTTTTCGGATATTGCCAGTTTAAAAAGAAGTATACAACGAAAAATATGTTTCTCACTAAAATGTTGCAAATTTAAAGAAACTTAACAATATCTAAAATCTCAGTGTATTTTGGTTTTAATGGAAATTTCATTTTAATCATGATACTGCGTAAGGCCGGGTACATTAAAGAAAATGACTTTTGGCTTAAACACGCTGCAAAATACACAGGATTTAAATACAGGAAGCATTTTAAAGAATTATTTGTATGTAATAAAACATAGTTTTTGTATTTTTTCTTTACACTATGCGCTTTTCCGACAAAATTTACATTCTCTTCCCATTTATTTTGTGGCTTTTATTTTGTGCGAGTTTCTCATTTGTTATTTAGATTTATGTATGAATTATAAAGGCGTAAAACTACGAACGTTAAAAAACACCCAAAATGCTTTTGAGAAGATTTGTTGACGAATGATATTTGAATATTTATTTTGCAAATCAAAATTGGAAACAAAATGACAAACATTCATTTGTATTTTATACTGAATTGTACTAGTGGAAGATAAACACACTCTCCCCCTACGAGAAACCATAAGGTTTTATGCAACCTCAAGAAATTCAATATGAAATAAATCAGATAAAAAACATTATACAAGTATTTGCAATTTATACTAATGAAATAAAGTTTTGCTCTGTGTGTGTGTTTGTCTGTTTGTCTGCGATGGCTAGTAAAATCTAGCCCACCTAGAAGTCTGAAAATTTATGTGTGGATAGTCCAAGGTCTGGACATGTGCACCTGAGTCTCAGAATTTTAATATTTTGATAATTATCCAATATATTAATTAGAATCTCATTAAACATCGTATTGAAAATGCCATCTTTTAATTCAAAATGACTAAAGAAAAGAACAGCTGTTCTGGATTTGCAAGCGGAAATGAACGAATTCGAAATTATTTTACTAATCAGCGAATTTTAAGAAAACTAATTAAGATATCAATTTGAAAATTTCTGAGCATATGTAAAAAAAAAAAAAAAACATTCTGCATCCGACTATCGATTTTTGAAAAATTCGTCCGGTAATTTTTCTTATGCAAAAAACTGCCAAAAATTTGCGGACGCCAGTGAAAAAAATCCGGTAAAGTTTCAGACAGGGATCTGCTTTCATTAAAAACTGAACTACAAAGATATCTGTTTATTTTGCCGATCCCTCCATTTAGTTTGCGAAAATGAAAGGAAATAATTGCCAATTTTTACCAATGAACAAAAATGTAGATAACTAATTAATATATAGATTTGAATTTGAGGATGGGAAGGGATGTTATCTGCCGGCTATTTTAGCGTAGCGTCTTTGTTATGTTCTAATTATCAGGAAAATGTAATACTAATTTTAATGATCCTGTTAATGTAGGTGAAAGTGTTTTTCTTGAACAAATTATTCGTTATATTTGCGGGTATGAGGAGGGAGGGGGTTAACGCCTTACTCTGAGATTGTTATTATCTCGGGCCAGGGCAACGCCGGACGGGTTATCTAGTATATTATAAATTTTAACATTCGTTAAATAAAATAAAGTTAGGTCATTATAAAAAGAAATTCTGGAATTCAAAATTTTTGATTAAATTTATGTTCGATCTGTAAGTGAATTGAAATGATAAATAGTTTAATTTTCTATAAAACATCAAACTTGAAAACAATGCAAGTTGAAATCCTTATTCTGAAAAATATTTGTGATTTTTTTACTTTAAACCTCGGAAAGCTTCTAGAGTTAGAGAGTTATAATATATCAGATAAATTATATTGATTTAATTACATTAGTGACATGTCACAAAAAGGTAAACTAATTTATAAGAATTTTTAGAATTATTTTATTTGGTTCTCTTTTTTTAAAAAAAAATCTTTCATTTATTTAGACTTAATATTTGTTTCATTTTCTAACAAAGATGTTGGTAATATAATCACCTAATCAAAATGTAACGCGTATTAAAATTGCTAAACATTATTATACATTAAACATTAACAAACAGTTGAACGTATTGTTGAAATTTCGCTTGTGTTTCTAAAATTTTATATTTCTATAAGACCTATCAAATTGTAATAGGCTGTTTAAGGATTTCGTAAGTAATAAGGAAGGTTTTTATAAGGAATACCATACTTAAAGTTATATATTATTGATATCCTAAACACTTCAACGTCTTTTTATGTTAAAATCTGAACTTAACATAATATATATATTTTTTATGCAAGCTTGGATAGAGAAATATTTTCTTCTATTTAAATTTATATTTATTTCTGTCATTTAATTTTGGAAACTTTGAACGTGTGATTTACATATCATTATTTGGAATGCTTTAAACACGGACGTTCAACAACATTTAAACTCCTCGATTTGAATAAACGATACCATTTTTATATGTTTTGCGCACCCATGACTTTCTCGTCGCATATACGACCGCAACACTCTTATTAATAGCTATGTTTTTCACTTTTTTATATCCAAAGGAAACGAACTTGCACCTTCTGCTGTGACTACTCATTCAATATGTTCATTATTTAAAAATAGTCGCTACATGAACACATCTGTCTCATGTGTCTGATTTTTATAAAACTATCTATTGATACAAGAAGAATTTACACGATATTACCTTTGTCTTTTGCTGTGGGTTTCCTCCATCGCGTATTACACTAGGGAAACTTACATTTTAATTACTTACTATATTAAAACTATTCAGTTGTGCTTAAAAAATCAGCTTTGTATTTCATTTTATTACATACACTGTAAAAAATTTTGGTTAATAATTACGGTACATATACTGACAACTTTGCGACCAGTATATATACCGTAATTTAACTGGACGGTATAAGTACAGTAAAATATTCAAAATATTTGTACCGGCTGCACTCCCTCCTCTCCTCAGGCATGCACGCATTACGTAACAAGAGCAAGAGCATCACTTCAGGGATTGCCGTACATCGAGGCGGGGCTATCAGCTTTTTCCTTACTGAAAAATAATTATTTTACAGTATAAATAGCGATTTTTTACTGAAAAACAATCATTTTACGGCATAAATACCGTTTATAATCGAAATGGCGCACATACGGGTTTTTTTTTACGCTTAATATACGTTAGAAGTACGGTACTCATGCCGTAAAGTGTGAAAACGATACAAGTACCGTTATTTTACGGTACACCTACTGAAATTTTACGAATTTTTTTTACAGTGTAGATGACCACTTATGTCAAAATAAATCGTATACATTTTAAAAAATACCCTTGATGATTTAAAATGATACTCTTCTCTTTTCCTTTCTTGCATCATTAAAAGATTATGCCTTTTATAGCCTGTATTCAGATCTTCCATCTCCCCTTTTTGAGCATCGTACATGCGTCTGGATCCATTGAGTAGATACATTTAAAGTAAAATGAAATGAAACCTGTATTTCACCTGACATACGAGACAGAATTTACTTATAAATATGTAGATGACATGAAGTTCAATATAGACACAGACCGATGTCTTTTCCTTTTCTGAAAGTTGTAACCTTCCTGTTGGTGTAATTTCAGGGAGAAAAATGCATGGGATTTTGTTTCTATTCTTTTCCAGAATATAGAGCATGTATATTTAATCAAAAGAATATGTCAGTTCGAATCCTTACAAATATCTTATTTATTCAGTAAGAGAAAGCGATATTATTTAGTATTGCTTTGTTTTCTTATTCACGTAAGAAGATTTCACATTATTTTGTGGTTTCTTTTTGGAAAGTAATATATTGTTATATTTAGTAAAGTATTTATACAAGTCTGGTGAACTATAAAGTTATCGAAATACAAAGGATGGGAATTATCACTTTACTAAATAGCGTACAACTAATAGAGTGAAAAAATGTCCAGACCGGCGTTCGATCCCTGATCCCTTGGTATAGCACTCCAAGTGCTTTACCATTTAAGCCATCCGGACGACATCCGGTCTAGCATTCCCTCACTCTTAAATGGCTAGGCTACAACCTTGCAGCACAATATGGAACGTCAATCATGAACACAACTCCAGTGGCATACAGGAGACAAACTAAACCCAGTGTCGGTGAATATTTATATACTAAAAATTTTTTAAACAGAACTGAAATTACGCTGTAAGTTGATGAAATACAAAGGATGTGAATTATCACTTTACTAAACAGCGTACAACCAACAGAGTGAAAAAATGTCCAGACCGTGGTTTGATCCCAGATCCCTTAGTATAGCGCACCAAGTGCTTTACTATTTAAAAGTGAGATAAATCTAGACCGGATGTCGTCCCTATGGCTTAAATGGTAAAGTACTTCGTACACTATACCAAGGGATCCGGGATCGAACGCCGGTCTGGACATTTTTTCACTCTATTAGTTGTACGCTGTTTAGTAAAGTGATAATTCACATCCTTTGTATTTCATTAATTTACAGCGTAATTTCAGCTCTGCTGAAAAATTAATTAGTATAAAGTTATCATTATGCACTGTTAAAGCCTTTGTTTAACATTTCACCAAAACAGGTACCAAAGAAGTTTCCACTATAAGATGATAAAACCTTTTTCTTAAATCTGGTGTTCCGGTTCAAATATAAACTTGTGTATATTGTAAAATGTACAGGTAAAATCAGAGAAGACCCTAGAATAACATTACGATCACTATAAGAAATATTGCAGTTATAATTGGGTGCCACAAGCACATTAGTAAGAAAAAAACTGAACATGAGGCTAGTTTGTACGCGGGAGTTACGACGCACTTCATTCCCGAACAGCAGGACGTTCGCCTTGAGGTTTGTTAGAACTGGAAAGTGATGTTAAAGTTGATGTTAGATGATGATTCTAGATCTAGTCCCATATAGCTTATTGCGTCATGCCGTCATCGCTCTTGTAGGCCATACTGAAGAAATAATGTGTTCTCAAAATGATCTACGATGAAAAAAATAAAATGTGTAGATCCCGAGAAAAAAATATTTTTAGAGAAAGTCGAAATATCGAGTTTTTTTAATGCAAAAGTAGTGATGTATTCTAAACTTGTTACTTGAGAAACGTAATAATAGGTCATTTTGTGTATCTGTATGGTTAATACATTCAATCAAAATTCCACGAAATTCTAACCAACCATTTTTCAGAAACCGTGCGCATAATGACCAAAATCGCAATTTTGGTCATATTTGGCCAATTTCTAAATATCGAGTTTTTTAATGCAAAAGTAGTCATGAATTCTAAACTTGTTAATTGAGAAACATAATAATAAGTCATTTTGTGTATCTGTATGGTTAGTACATTCAATCAAAATTTTACGAAATTCTAACCAACCATATTTCAGTAACAGTGTGCGCAATGACCAAAATCGCCGTTTTGAGAAAATTAACATTAAAGATCAAACTACCCCTTAATCATATAAAAGGATTTCAGACTGTTTTAGACATAACTCCTCTTCTAAAGTGAATTTTTGAATGGGGTTTATTTTAAAATGTTCCTAAAGAATCATATTTAATTATAAGCCAATAAATAAAAAAATTAAATTTTGAAATTTAAAGGGTTACTTGACCCCATAAAACAAATGAAAGATATATAACTAATTGATCAAATTGCTTTAAGAATAAATTCCAAAACTTTTTAGAGCATACGATAAAATAATTTAATATTTAAATGTTTGTAATTATATATTCTTTCAAAAATTCATTTAAAAAGTTACATGTGTGCAATAAAGGTTATTTTTTAAATTTTAAATCGCAGTTGTGGTATGACAGAGATTTATATGACGGTGGGTCAAATACACAGCAGACTTTTTTAATATATTATTTTTGAAATATTTTTTACCAAAATTATACCAATATATTTTTTAGATAGTTTTCTTTGACATCTACACACCTTTCTTCAACATAATGGGAGTTTTCTTTTTATTCTTGTACAATAAAAAAAATTGGAACGTGCATAAAATATATAACACAAACATTCATTGACTTGTTTATCTGATGAAATTCTTGCTCATCTTAACTCGGTTTCAAATAAATGTTATTCAGCAGGGCTATTAGGAAAGTGATTTACAGTAAAACTTTTGTTTCGTTATGTTTGTTGCGTTAGGTATTGCATTGACCCAGAAAAGATTAACATATGGATCGGAATGGAATATTAGGTAGGGAGCTTTAACCTTCACCAAACATTAACATTACTATACTGCATTATAATACGTCGTTCATGAAGAAAACTGCCGTACAAAATATCCTGTAAATTTTCAAAATTATTAGTAAGAACTCTGTCAGATTTTGCTTCCGTAGAGCGATCTAAGTATTTTGTGTGGTATTCCGTACTGGATGGCATTGTTTCACATCCTTCACGACTGTTTTAATAGGCCAATAAAATTAGTTCAAAAAAGTGCCGTGCTAACCAAAAATTCGCGGAAAGCTGGAAATTGTTTTAATCACTTTGTTTTACATCCAAATGAAGGAATTTGAAGTTTGTCCCATTTTTCCTGGTGAGCTTTAGACGTAGCACCACAAAAACCTCAAAATTTTCGGACTTTTTTCCGTATTTTGCAAATAACTCAAAAACTGTTCAATCTACAGAAAACTTTCTTATTTACAAATTGTAGAGCATAAAACTCTGCGTTGATTGAGTGCTACACACTAAAAATTCCACCAATAATAAGCGAGATATAATAAATCAAAGAAGTACATTTTTCCAAAATTTTCTAAAAAAAACTCATAAAATCGATTTTTTGACTCTGAACAACTCAAAAAGTGCTCATGTAACCAAACCAAAAATACTCACACATGTATTTGCGTTTATGATTACAATTTTGAAACCTTTGAGACCAAGTATAAAATAGTAGAACTATTATTATTATAAATATTTAAATGTGCACTACATTCTTGTGAAGTATGAATGTTTTGGAGCATGTATGTTACGTTAGCAAGCAAATAAAGCAGTGTTTCCCGACAGGTGGGGGCGGGGGCGCACGCTCCGCAGGGGGCAATTTGAGAATTCAGCGAAATTCAGTTGTCCGTCCGCTGAATTCTAAAACAATTTGAAAAATTCTTTATAAAAGTAATAAATTATAAAACACAAATTTAAGAAATAATTTGCAAAATAAATTTTCTGGTTTAAATATTTTTTGTTTGAATTGTTTTAAATTGACACTTGGGAAAACACAAAAGTCAAAGCGCTACCGCCAAACACATGACCAGAAATTCAATCAACCAATTAAAACGCATCCTTTTAGAGATATTTACTTTAAGATCCTAGAGCGAATATCTAAATCTGGCTGATAGTCAGTGACAAAAAAATTTATTAGTTTTTGGAAAGAATTGCAAAAGAGGACTTCCTTACAAATGAAGGCAATAAACTCCGTTTAATAAAAATGCTCATTGAAAAACTAGAGCAAGACAATTTTACTTTGAAGCAAGCTGCCGAGGATGCAGATACTACCATCGTGATGGAAGCCATCCAACTTGATCAGCAGTCAGAACGTGTCATCATAGTTGGGGAAGATATTAATCTGTTTGTGCTTTTGACTGAATTTGCTCCAAACTCATCCACTATATACTTCTTGAAACATAGGAAAGGACAGTCAGACAATATTTTGTATTCACCATTAAGTTTCAAGTACTCGCCGATTGTAAAGAATAACATCCTATTCATTATTGCTTTTAGTGGCTGTGATTCTACATCGGCCTTCTTCAGGCAGGGCAAACTGAAATTTGTCACGCTTTTGGAAAAACATGCTCACTTACAGGATGTTCCAACAGTCTTTAATAACCAATATGCTACGCCTCAGGAAGTAAGTGCTGCGGGGCAGAAATTTATTTTAACGCAATTTGTGCAGTGTTGTTGTTTCGTCCTACTATTCCCAGTACGACGAAGCAACAACACTGCACAAATTGCGTTACAACATATTTGCAAAATAACTTATGAAGACCAAATTCAACCTCGCTTCTCTGCCGCCAACTGAAGATGCAGTAAAACAACATTCCATTCATTCAGAGCTTTTCTTCATATCAATATTTGGAATGGAAGACTGATGAATCCCACTGATTGGGGTTGGAAGTCGTTCAGGCATGGTATATTTCCAGTCACCACGAACGTTGTACCTGTCCCACCAGAGCTACTAAATACTCTGTCATGCAAATGTACAAAGGGATGCAAAGATATTTTATGTTCTTGTAGAAAGAACGGTGTTAAATGCTCAACTATATGTTACCACTGTAAAGGTGTGTCGTGCACAAATACCGCGGAGGAAGGAGACCCACAAACCGGATACGACGAAAAAGTAGATATGGACGAAGAGGCGTTCCATCTAGAGGAAGAGGAAGAAGAATGGACAACTCAAGGTCTAGCAAAAAAAAACGCTCTAAGCTCGATTTTCCTGCAGGTTTCTCAAGTAACTTGAGTTGATTTTATTACCGTTGCTTTTATACTAATTTTTTTAAATTAATTATTTTTCTTGATTTTCTATTATTATATTTTTCTCCAACATTTGATAAAATACATAATTTTAAGTGCACATATAATTCTTTCATTTTTCAATTACCTATCCGTTATAGTCATCATTTCATTGGATTTTCAAACTATAATCATTTATGCACCTCAAAAAATAATTTGCTTACAAACGACAGAATTAAAATTAATTTGGAGAAATAGGTTGCATTTCAAGCGTAATCATCTGTTGAAAAGGTTGGTGAAAATCCCATATTGACGTAATTAAATTTTGAAGTTGTTACTTAAACAGTAACATTCGGCGATTTATGCAGTTATACTGTTTTGTAAGCGAAATGATTCATTTAACCTACAATTGGTACTCAAAACACCAATTTTATGAGTTTTTTTTTAGAAAATTTTGGAAAAATGTACTTCTTTGATTTATCATATCTCACTTATCATTGGTGGAATATTTAGTCTGTAGCACTCAATCGACGCAGAATTTTATGCTCTACAATTTGTAAAATATGAAGTTTTCTATAGATTAAACAGTTTTTGAGTTATTTGCAAAATACGGAAAAAGTCCGAAAATTTTCAGGATTTTGTGGTGCTACGTCTAAAGCTCACCAGGAAAAATGGGAAAAACTTCAAATTCCTTCATCTGGATGTAAAACAAAGTGATTAAAACAATTTCCAGCTTTTCGCGAATTTGTGGCTAGCAAAATCCTATTTTTACTGGCCTATAAGCCATTTATGCCATTTACATACTTGAGTCCTGGATAGGGTGTCATTTTCCAATTATATATTTAATATGTGCCAAATTTTAATGGATTTGACATGTTAATATATTGAATGTTTTCTAATTATACTTTGTGCAACTGCACTAAGTACTTTGTGTTTATTTATAATGCTAGCGAATAATAAATGAATGTATGAAGAATAAAACTATGCCAAACAAAGTTTAAACAAATTCTATGGATATTAGAAAAGTTCCCTTTATATCTGATGTACCCTCGTATATCAATTTCTATAACTTTGAAGAACATATTCAAGAGTATATTATTAATAATGAGAATTAAGTTGCTTATACAAATGCAATATTGTACTTAGTAAACATTAATTTGTCATTTTTAAAGAGTATTTTTTGTTACATTATAATAATAATTTTATATGAAATTAAAAAGATTAACGATTACTATTTAATTTAATTCTCTTTTCATTTGAAGGTCTTTTTAAATTTTATTAATAAGCTTTGAGTGTAGCGGTTTTTCTTCCACTTTATTTTGTGTAAGAGTAGTTTTCTTATTTTATATATTTCAGTGTATTCGTGAATGTTTTTTTTTAGCACCAATATGTTCTAATAGAAATATTTGTGCTACTGAATCATAAGGGAAATATTATTATTAAAATATGGTATTGCCAAAAAAAGTAGTAGTTGTAAGCTATGTCGAACAGTTTCTGTCTAAAGAAACAGAAAACTTTTCAAAAGCTTTGTTATAACACTTTCCATCAGAACACGATATAAGGGGTTCTAATACACTTGTATTTATTCAAGGTCTTTGATCTTACTCAAGGCCATGATTCATCTAAACTTTTAAGCTTTCTTAGCTTTGCCGGATCACGTACAGCAGTAAGAACATTTACGGCAGCGAAAATATTTACCTTCATGCTTTGAAACATTAGAACTTTCGCACAAATTGTTTGTCTTCTTTGAATAAACTTTTTCATAGGAATTTCCGCCTTATGTATTTCGATCACAAGGATAACCCATTTTGGATAACAAAGGATCAGGGTCCATAAGCCGCGTTTTTGGCCTATGAAATAAGACTAAAATTCTGTTTTGTTATTTCACTTTTTAATATTAGAAATTTTATCCTGTGCGATTTCAACAATAGTTTTTGCAGTTTGTTCTAATTTATATGACTTACACAAGCTCAAAGTTCGTATTATTCCTAGTTTTTGATGAAAAATACAAAATTTCTCCTAATTTTACCTCAATTATTTATATGAGCGCAATCGTGTAACAATTTCTTCTTTACATATATTATAAAATACACCAAAATGTACAATATATGTAAAAATAAAAGTGTTGCAAAGCTGCGCTCAAAGTAAAATACTAAAAATAGAGAGTTAAGTAACTGCTTTCCCTCACGTCACTAAGAGACTTTAGGATGCAGCAATGTGTTTAAACGTGCTGTACTGAACGTAACTATTGCTAATGTGAAGGAACGTAGTTATTAGCAATAGTTGCGTTCATTTTAGCACGTTTAAATACGTTGCTGCATCCTAAAGTCTCTTAGTGACGTGAGGGGAAGGCAGTTACTTAACTCTCTATTTTTAATATTTTACTTTGAGAACAGCTTTGCAACACTTTTATTTTTACATATATTGTACATTTTGGTGTATTTTATAATATATGTAAAGAAGAAATTGTTACACGATTGCGCTCATATAAATATTTGAGGTAAAATTAGGAGAAATTATGTATTTTTCATCAAAAACTAGTAATAATACGAACTTTGAGCTTGTGTAAGTCCTATAAATCCGAACAAAATGCAAAAACTATTGTTTAAATCGTACAGGTTAAAACTTCTAATATTAAAAAATGAAATAATTAAGTCAGTATAACAAATCCGAATTTTAGTCTTATTTCATGGGCCAAAAACATGGCTTATTGACCCTGATTCTTTACTTGTATTTTCCTTTCTCTTACAATTTTTTTTTCTCGCAAACACCCATGCTATTAACCACTAAATTAACATTTAAAGATAAAGATTGTTCATTTTTAGAGTTCCGTACTTAAAAAGTAAAAACGGTACCATTATGACATCACTTCTGCGTCTGCCCGTCCGTCTGTCACAGCCCTTTTTCTCGTAAACTATGGGACGTGGAAAGTTCAAACTTGGGAAAGTTATAAAGCCTTTTTACCCACATATTTTTAAAATATTAGCAATTCACAAACCCTTTTATGAAAAATTTAGGAGACAAATTAAGTTACTTGAAAAAAGAAAAGTTTCCTTTTATCTATCGTGTGAATGATCTCGTAATACCGAACTCAAAAATATGTTTGGTTTGATTTTAGGTATTATATTCTCAGAGATATCATTGAAAATGCACTGCCAAAACATGCCATCCCCACCCCTCTATTTCCGAATCTATTGAAACTTAAATTATGAAAAAAATATGGGTAGTAAAGGTTTACTTAAACCTTGTAGGAAAACTATAGCGATTATTCTAGGTCGCATAGTTTTTGAGAAAATCGCATTTTTTTGTTACACACAAACTTTAATTTGCAGGTGCTCAGCAGGGAAGTTGACGGTCGCTCGATGCAGAACCTTCCAATAATTTCTGATAATGATTTTCGAAAAAAAGTTGTATGAAATTAACCGAGATATTAATTAAAAACTTATCTAGAAAAACACGGACCTGACAAAGGTAACGTTTTAAATTTGCGACCTCCATTCGATGCGCGTTTGGCACAATACCAATTTTAAACTTTCTATAACATATTTGCAGTAAGGCGAATCATAGTGATAAATAATAGTCAAGGTTTTTCATTCCGATGAATTCAATTATTCTTTTAGCAAAAGATTTTTGTACTATTGCACTTAGTAATTAATAAATTTAATGTGCGGAACACTTTGAGCGCAGGTAATACTCGAACTTAACCGATTATCTTTTGTTTATATGTGGAAGAGCATTTTCCTTTCTTATTTTATACAACACATGTTAAAATCTCATAAAAACACAGAATCCTTAAAAACCTTATTAATGATTTTTTTTCAACACCCTATAAGTGTTTATAATACACTTATATTTATTCTTGGTCTTTGCTCTCAATTTATTGACATGGCACATCGAAACTTGTAAGCTTTCTGAGCTTTGTGGAATCACGTACATCCAGAAAAGTACAACCTTTGAAACATTAGAACTTCCACACAAATTGATTGTCATCTTTGAATAAACATTTTCGTTGAAATTGCATTGTTATATATTTTTATGATAGCATCTCATGTAATATAGTGCATTTGTGTTTTTTTTTCTTTTTTTTTTTGTATTTACCATTCTTGTTTTCTTCGAAACCACTAATTTTTATTAATTCTTAAATTAACAAATAAACATAAAGATTATTAAAATGCAGAAAACCACCCTTAAAAATGCACAAATAACACACAAAAAAGCAGCAAACAGCTGTTTCAGATCCACAAGCGATATTCTTCTCCAGTGCGACAAAGAACAAAGCACGCTCCTTTCTTCTCATTGGCTGCTTTTTGGCGTTCTTTACCCGCATCGTATATATAAGCCCCCACCTCTCAGTGGTTTTGCCCAGTCTTACTTTTTCTACCACGCTGTGCTTTGTTGTTTGTCACACTGAAAAGAATCTCTGTTGTGTATTTGAAACAGATATTTGTTACTTTTTTGTGTGTTATTTGTGCATTTTTAAAGTTGGTGTTCAGCCTTTTAATATTCTTGCACAAAGGTTTTGCTTACTATAAAGATTATATTTCTTTTAAATGCTAAAAGGTGTAAATTAACAACATAATACAAATTAAAATAACTTTTATTAGGTTGTTTGACATATCACTCCGAGGCATTTTCAAAAACAAATGAGAATATTCCAAAATTGCGCGGGCTTTGAAGTTATTCAATTTATTTTGAAAATGACTTGGAGTAAGTCGATACATGTCAAGCAACCTAATAAAAGTTATTTTAATTTGTATTATATTGTTAATTTACATCTTTTAGCATTTAAAAGAAATATATTATTACAAGGTGTTATAATTTGTTATATTGCTATATAAAGATTATGTTTAGAAATAATTTGTTTTTGAAACATTTCACTTATCTACGCATTGTTTTTAAAACATATTTCGACATTAGATTTTAAAATTAATTTTTCACTTTTTCTGTATGTAAATGTTCTATATACAGTAAAATCTCAGAATTGCGGTCATCAATCGTACCATGAAAATGAGACCTTTAGATAGAGGTGATTGTTACTCAGAGATTTAATATTTTGAAAATTTTCTAATTAAGTCAGATTAAAATCAGAGTAACAAACAGTTTTTATTTTTGTAGTGAAAAACCACAGTAATTTTCTTTACACAAAATAAATTACTTATTAATAATGGTTTTATTTATATTTAAACATGTATCTTTCTGTAAAGAAAAATGTATTTCCATAGATTTTTTATACAGCTATTTGTCATTTTGTTTAAATAAAAAATTTTGAATTTTGTGCACCTGGAGCGAAAGAATGTGACTTTTTGCTGGAATTATATGAAACTGGAGGAAAACAGAATGTGACGTATTCCTTTATTTTTCTGAAAATTCCACGTTGTGTTCATCTTCATTTTCATTTTCTTCATAACCCTTACGGTCATTTATTTTTATTTCTATCAGTTCTGGTATTGTATCAAAGGTAGAAAAAATAACAAATCTCTATCTACATAGGCGTCCTCGCTGACTTTCTCGGTCATTCCAGCTCTGTTTTGAATATCGTTTAACTTAACCTCATACATCATTTTGTTTTTTCGGAATCCAGACGTGCAGAAATCTCCAATTAAAAGAAATTAACTGCAGAATGTTAGCGTAATTTAACGCATCAACAATTATAAATGAGCAGAAAATTATAAAGAATTCAAATAAGCAAATCTTCGCTTTGCGATTTTCCCAATCCCATTTTTCAGTGAAGAACAACTTTGAATGTCTTCGAAATTATTTTTGTGGATGGCCGACAATTGGAATTCATTGTTCAGAAGTTAGGTGTATTATCAGCGCTATTAACCCATTAAAGCCGGAATTATTTTTTTTCTGTAAAATGCAAAAATTGCATTTCATACCAAATTTTCAAAGTAACAACTTTAGTTTCCTTTTATTACGGAGTTTCTGTCATCAGATAAAGATAGGCTTTAATGGGTTAAAGGCATTTAATGCTACCGAAACATGACATATCTCCAGAAGTTACCATTGTTCAGAATGACCATTACAAGTGGTTTCACTGTACTTTACTTTTTTTTTTTTTTTTTTAATAGAAAAACGACATTTTTTTCTACATTCATAGGTTAGAAACACGGAAGATACTTTATGTAAAATCCACATTTTCGATGTATTCTATAATAGAAAGCAAAAATATCTCTAAAAGGACAAATTGCAAATTACTTATAATAATGCTGAAGAAATTTAAGCAGAATATACAATGACCTCCAAAAACGAAAAAATTTCAAATTATTTCTTTTTTTTTTTTATTTATAATACGGAATCGGAAAACAAAATGCCTGTGTGTAATCACTCTGGATAAATTTTCAAGAATTAAAAATTTGAATTTTTACATTTTTGACCACATAATTTTTCATTTTTCAGTTACATTATTACGAAGATTTTTGATTAATGATTTTTCATACCATAAAAAAAGTGAAGAGTTATTTCTCGTTAACGGTATTTGCATGTTTCTAGAATCTATGGCCATGTAATTCCATTAAAAAACATTAACCTAAAATTTCCATGCTTACATCAGTTATTAAATAAATAAATAAGAAAGGAAATTATAATATTTTTCAATTGAATTAAAAACACTTGATGCAGTATTTACACATATTAATAGTTTATCTCAATTTGTCGTGCAAAAAGAGAATAATTTTAAACTACGTTTAAGCAGATCTTTTTGCCTTGAAGATAAAAGAACTGCTTAGCTCTAGTGACAATCAATTGCATTGTTATGTATTCCAATCACGAAAACATCTCATGTTAGACAGTGTCTTTTCTTGTATTTACCATTCTTTTATACGTTTTTTCCCCAAAACAATCCTTCTCATTTCTGTTTATGACACCGAAAGATAAAGAGGCACTATAGCTAAGAATTCCAAGATCAATTTCCTTTAGAAAACTATGTAGTTAGAGGTAGAAGTGTTAAAAAGCTGGTATTACATGTGAGGAAATAAGATGAGTTTGTTTGTAATAGAAAATAAAAAGATCTTTTAATGGAGAATTTCAAAATTTAACATAATTTTTTATTGGTAAATCATTTAAGTTCCATGTTATAGTATAAATTATATCACTTTCAGGAAATATTTATTTTGTCAGACATTTTCATGTAGCTTTTATTACAAAAAGTAAAAAGTTACCTATTGCAGCCGTTCGGAGGAAAGCAATTCCAGAATATTTTGGTATATTTTCACCGATCATGACCCCCAGACTCCAAAACCACCCTCCGTTCAAATGTTGATTTGTATATAAATATCTGACATTTGTCATGCTGCAACTCTCTTATTTATGAACCGATTTGTATGTGACTGAGTATGTGTATAGGATATACTGAGGTCTCGACCGAGATCGTTGGCCAGTTTCATCCGCCATCTTGTTTCAAAATGGCAGTTAGAAAATTTAAAATTTTTAAAAATTCAAAAAGATATATAAAACAATTATAATTAAAAAAAATTGTTTCTGTTAAGTGTTAGAACGTGATACAAAGATTTCGTAAAATTGTTTGCTTAGGATTTATCTTAAAGTTGGTTTATAGATATGATAGTTTAGAATTGGAGGGTGGCTGACATTTTGAAACAATTTGATGTTTTTTATGCAGTAACTCTCGTATTTATGAACCGATATGATTGTGACTGATCATCTGTACAGTATATTACGAAGGTCTCGACCGAGTTCGGTGGCCAGCTTCGTACCCCATCTTGTTCCAAAATGGCGATCAGTTAAATGTTTCTTTGTTTGTTTTTTCAAAAAGATGTATAAAAAATTATAAATTCAAAAAGTTGTTTCCATTAAGTGTTAGGTCATGATGCAAGTTTTTCTGTTGAGCATTGTTTTAGTATTTTTGTGGATATATAGCTGTTTGAAATTATGGGTTGGCTGATATTTTGAAACAATCTGATTTTTGTTATGCCTTAACTCTCATGCTGAAATTCACATTCAAATTCAGTATTAACGAAAACCGGAATTGAATCTTCTATAATCAGGTTCCAGACTTTTAGCTTCGGGTGTTGGAGTAAAATTAGTTGAATTTCTAAAAACATGGACTATGGAATCTCCTTTTCATCCCGGTACAGGCCAGAAAGACTTTTTTTAATTAAAGAGAACCGCAGTTTACACGTAAAGACTTAATATAATTGAAAGGGTGAGTTGAAAATGCTGATGTAACATTGAATAACATTCCAGCTGATGTAAATATAGAGGAAACACTAGAAAACATTTATGTAATAAAAACCATCAATTTTAGAGGAATACTCACCATTATTCGATTGTAAGTCTAGTCGAGGAAGGGTTCATCCTATAAATTTCGAAGAAAAATACTGATAAATTTATTATAGTTATTATTAATTAAACTATATAATTTCATTTTTCGCGTTTTTGGAATGCTATTTTTTTAAAACGCACCACTTCAATTAAACAATATATGAGTCAGCTTTTACATCGTAATTACTTTGTTATTTAAAAATGATTTTTAAACTCTAGAAGTTGACTTTTACAACTTACTTTAACTTTTTCTTTCAGTTTCCTAACTCCTTTATGTCTAAATTAGTTTATCAAAAGAAGTACAATAAAAACATATAGAGATAAAATGTATTTATTATTTTTTAGATCAGACTGATAAAATAAAATTTTATGTTGTAAAAATAAAAAAAAAATATTTAAATGTTATTATTTGAATGTACATAAATCGTTGAAAAAAAGAAGAAAGACAACCTTTATACTATTTAGTGAATATAAGCAAACGTTGCTAAATAATCTTTCAGTTGGTTTATATCTTTAATTTCTAAATTTAATTTTAGTACATTTTTCTTTTAATGCAGGCATTTACAAAAGATTTTCCTAATAATAGAAGGCATTAAATTAATTTCAGTGTATCTCTATTCAAAAATTATATTATTAAAAAAATATTTCTTCTTTAAATAAAAAGACGGTAAGTGAAAGCATTTATTTCTATTTAAAATCTGTAAAAATAATAATTTCTGGATATCTATTTAGAAAAGTACTTTACTAATATGAATGCGTAAAAAAAAACTATGAGAAAATATTAATTTTTATTTGTAACTTTAGTAAAATGTACTTTGAACAAATATTTTACTGAATCTTGTAATCAAAATCGACAAACTGATTCAAAGATGTGAATTTACTTTCCAGCGAAAATTTGGATTCACAATTATGAAATATAGTTCTTCCACTCTTATTACAATGTTAAACTGATTTGACTTATATTCCAATATTAATGTATTACTATTTAAAATATTTAATCTACCCTATTAAAATCCGTGCGCTTATCTATCTGTGTAACCTCAAAAACTCGGAAACCACAGGGCACAGGGCTATGAAATTTGGCACACGGGTGCTGGTAGGGGATCCATGAACGATTGGGGGAAAAAATTCGAAAATTTTATATATATATATATATATATATATTGTATGTTTTTGACGAATTTTTCCCTTTTTTATGTTCAACCCGTAATCACGCGAGTTCTAACCAGTTCTAAATGTTTACTGCAATGTGAGATATAGATTTTACGTACACCACGCTGCAATACTAAGAAGATGTAGCGGGTATTACGATAATTATTTTACCTCGCATAAATAGAGATTATTTAATTGCTTAATTATTACATTTTTCAAAAAAGAAAGAAAAACATTTTATCACAAATATCAACAAAACTTTTTATTCTACTTTTTCCCTTATTCCAAAGATATCGTTTGATCGTCTGCTTCCATAGCAACATGATAAATTAAATTTCATTTAAAAAAATGCACAGTAGTAGAAAAATATTTTGCTAAATCAAATAGTTGAACAACTCAATACTTTAACAGGGGAATTCTTATTTCTTATTTAGATATTTTAAAGTTGTTTGTTGTCATTTTCATTTTTAATTTTGGTTTAAAATTAAATTCATGAACTCCCGTGCGTAGAACGGGCTAAACAGTTAGTATTACATAAAATTTGCTATGTTTTCTTTAATTTTAACATTTTTTTGAAACGTAATTACTCATTGTTTAGTTTATCGCTTCCTTGGAAATAAAAAATTATATTATGGTGTTAACCATTCTCTTCACGAAATACTCATGTATGACACGTTTTCCTATTACTTGTTTCTGGTTCTTTTATCAGATCTTTATTTTATCAGCCTATTTTCTGACTTCTGCTTGCGGTATTCCAAAGATAAATAATCGTATTTATATTTACTAGGTTTTTTCTTCTTTTTCTGATAAACATTTGTTATCAGCAGTAAAAGGAAAGAAACAGCAGTTAAAGGACTAAATATCTTAAAACATTTTCTATGAATTGGAATGAATATATATATATATATACGTTTTTAAAACAAATACAATAAAATCCTAAATACCCGAATTCCAGTTTTCCGCATCGCCAAATATCCAAATAGATATCAAAAAGTAAATAAATCACATTTGCAACGAAAAATCTTTTTGAAATTCTAATTCCAATTATTCGTTCGCAAAAGTATAACTTCCTTGCAATCCCTTTTTAACCTAACGGTAAAATTTATGTTTCATTAATTTTTTTAAGTCTATATTTTCATAATTCAAAGTTGGTATTTCATATGTTTCAGAGATACTGTATTTCTCTATTATCATACTTTAAAAAAATCATAATTCTCTCGTATTTGAGAAATTATTACTCATTTTTTAATTCAAAAGCAGGTAAGAATTTTAGATAGCTGGTCGAAAATTTAAAAGACACATTCGATAATCCTCTGCACTAAAGGGGTCCCCCTGGGGGTTCGAGTGTCAAAATTATATTTTCTTTATTTATGGGCACTTTTAAAAAATTCTAGACAAAGATTAATTTGAATAAAAATTAATTCTGAAATAAAAATAGTTCTATTTTCTTTTAAATTTTCAAATTTTAAACTCATTTAATTTTTTATGTAACTGGTGAATCATTTGCCGATTTAATTTCTTTTTTCATGAAGAAAAGGTTGCAGAAAAATTGTATGCTGAAAAGGTTTCTTGTTAATTTGTCTTCAGCATTTATAAAAATGTTCCTTACAACATTTATAATAAATTTAAAAGTAAGAAAAAAGAGGATATTCCAGAGTGATTTTTACATCTAGGAACATAATTTCAAAATTTTCACATGAAATTAAAAATCTTGCAGACATTTTATTTAAAACATAACATAAAACTCTCTACAAAATTTCATGCACATATCTTGCAAGAAAGTTTAGATATATCTTTTTAAACACGATAAATTAGGAAAATGTCCTTTCTGACATACATGGATTTGGAGGTTTAGTTGCAGGCGTTCAAAGTATGATAGAAGAACTCAAACATTGCTATAACTGTTGATGTAATCATCGTAGAATTACGCGGTTTGCTTTATTTAATGTATTTCACTATGCAGTATTTTATTAGCGAAAAAACAAAAAAATGTATTCTTTTTTAGAATTTTGGCTGCTGGATTTCCTTAAACAACATTTGTTTAGACATGATCAACTAGCTCCTTTAAATGCATGTAAATAAAGAACTGTATTAAACAACATATATGTATTGTTGATCATAACTATGATGCACATTAGGCCTAAAATTGTATTACACAAAAACGATTTTTGAGAAATTTTTATTTCATAACATAACCATTTTTTTATTACTACCCAAATTATTCGGATTTCTGCATACTCACATAACGTCCAGAACACATTAATCCTGATAACTGGAGTTTCGCCATATTTAATTAAAGAAAAAATATGGATCGATATTTTCGTAATGCTTGTGTAAAATTCAAAAGTAATGTTTGATAGGAAAGTGTTATTTTTGTTATTCGCATTGAAGTTCCGTATAATAATAATTGTTATTATAAATATTGCTGTTATTTTTATTCTTGCTGTAAATGAAATGAATCAAAACAATTTTTTAAGTTTTGAAACCTTAAAGCCTAAAATAATAATAATAATATTAATAATAATAATGATAATAATAAACATTTTCAACAAATATATATATTTTTTATTGAATTAAGAAAGAATCTAAGTGTCTGCTGGAGACCATAAGAATACATCGATAACTCGGCTAACGATGATAATTCGTTCCGAGATCACATTCCTTAGTCGAAACCTTCGTTATCTGAAACATGATTTCTCGTCTAATTCAAAAGCAACGTGGATTCGTTTTGGAACCGTTGGCATCCGATAATACATTCACTGTCCGTGTCTGATTATCAGTTTAAAACATCTTCGTTAGGCGAGGCATTCGCTATCTGAGACATTCGTTAGTCGAAATATCATTTTACTGATATTAACAGTACTCAAGTTACTAATTATTAGATAACCGAATTTTCTATCCTAAATATAGAAGATTAATTCTGTGACAATTTTGAAACAAAATCCCTTTCTGGTGACCAACTAAAGAAAACAACTAATCGGTAAGACAGGGAGATTTTGAGATTAGTTTCAACCCAGAACCTGTCTGTACGGCCAGTTTCTAAAGAAGTAAGCGTGCCAGTATCAAAATCCACGGTTCATCGACGTCTTCAGACATGTACATTTCTTGATTAACTCAAAATACGTCGTTCACCAAAGTTTACAAAATGGCATAAAGACGCTCGTTTTCAGTGGGCCCGAAATTACATGAATTAGACAGATGAATAGTTGAGTGTTCTTTTCAGTGATGAAAATAAAATTAATTTAGATTGGCCCTGATGATTGGGCATATTACTGACACGCTATTTGCAAGGAACCATGGACTTTTTTCAGCAGACAACAAGGAGAATGTTTACTCATGGTGTGGGGAGCATTTTCTTATAATGAATCAACCAATATTGCTTTTTTGAAAGGTCGTCAATGTTTCGAATATTACCAGAAAACACTTGAAGCACAGTTACTTCCATTTAGAAAGTTGATAGATGGGGAAAAATGGATATACCAGCGAAGACAATTGCTCGATTCACGTGTCCAACTCGTGACAACGCAGTGGTTTAGATAAATCCAAATAACATTTATGGACTGGCTAGCCATAAGTCCTAATCTGAACTCAATAGAGAATTTCTGGGGAATATTAACTAGAGATGCATATGCTAATGGGCGTCAATTTGAAACAGTTCAAGATCTAAAGCTGTAAACTGAGCGAAGTTGTTTTCTTTAAAGCCAGAATTCTTGTTTTGAGTATGACTGATAAAGTTTTTGAAGTGATTAGAAAAAATGACTTTAGAATCTGAACGTTAAAGGAAAAAATGAATTGGCTGTAAACTATTGGAATTGTAAAATGTAGGTTTTAATTTTTCTCACAAAGTCTATGATTGTATAATATTATTTTTGTATAGAATTGTTATTG
Organism: Maratus michaelseni; assembly: GCA_963931845.1. Taxonomy (NCBI): domain Eukaryota; kingdom Metazoa; phylum Arthropoda; class Arachnida; order Araneae; family Salticidae; genus Maratus; species Maratus michaelseni. Next base: position 454,068,329 of record OZ007589.1, on the reverse strand, counting down.
TCTTGATATTATTTATAATTATAAATTATATTGAAATTGTTACGCCTCTTTTTCAATTGTAAAATAAGAAAAACCCATTGTCTATAACCTTTTGGGACGCACTGTATTATTATACATATTGAAGGATAATGATATGTTTAATTAACTAAAAAAATCTTATTCACAGCAAATTTGCATTATTATGTAATTTATACGAAAAATATTTATCTACCAAAATTCTAAATTTGAGTCGAAGTGAAATTAATTTTTTATTCTACATATTGTTATTTTTGTGGCAATCAGAATTTAATCATAATGCATATATTATTCTACATATACTAGAAGAAAAATGGGATTTTTAATTAACTTAAGAAAATCTTATTCACAACAAATTTGCATTATTGTGTAATTTAGGAAACAAAAATTTATTTACCGAAAATCTAAATTAAAAAAAATATTATTCACAGCAAATTTATATTTTTGTGGAATTTATGCTACAAAAATGTATTTACCAAAAATCTAAATGCGACTCAAAATGACATTAATTTTTTATTTTACATATTGATATTTTTCTTGCAATCAGAATTTAATCATATTGCACATCGGATATATTATTCTATATATACAATAATAAAGAACCGTTTAAATGACAAAATTATGTTATTCACAGCGAATCTGTATTAGTGCGTAATTTATGCGACAAAAATTTATCTACCAAAATTCTAAATTCGAAACAAAGTGAGATTATATTTTATTATAAATATTGTTATACATGTCATAAGTAATTAAGAACTCGTTAAGAAAATAGAAAGAAACAAGCGTAGTAACAACAATTATTAAAATTGTAAATATCTTTTTCCCCAATATTTACTTTCTTCTTGTCTGTTTCAAAACTACAAATGTAGTCACATTCAGTGACATAAAGAATATTTTTAGATTCTAGTATATTGTAATAAGATCTTAAAATAACAGCACAAAATAAAAATTAGAAATAAAATAATAAAAATACACAGATATTAACCATAAAATTCATTTCACTTGGACATAGTTCTTTCATTTTGTAATAAAGTATATTTTGTATAAGAATATTTCAAATAAAGGCTGAAATACTGGAACAAATATTTTACTTTCCTTTGGCTATAAACTTTAATCTCTCCGGAAAATTGTTTCTGACATTTTTCTTGCAAAAAATGTCTAACAAATAGCACCGAAATATAAGTATATTAAATTTACCAAAAGGGCTGTAAGATGTTTTGAATTTGCATCAATATACGGAAATAAACTTTTCGAATGACGATAAATATGTTTTTCAAAAGTAAGTGACTAGAGTTCTTTTGATTTCAATGCTGGTTTGTTGCACTAAGTACTTCTTCTTCAAATATTTAGATTAATATACATGATAAAAGATAAAATGCCTTTTTAAAAGTATTTTTAGCAGGTGTGAGCAAGCAATTTATGCAATTTTTTCATAACAATGGAACAACTTAACAACACTGCTAAAGGGGGAAATTTTTGATTTTACCTTTTTTTACTCGAAGATAAAAATATTTTAGGAAAGTTTCTGTAACATTTTATGAGCAATTGCAGGGGAAAAAAGGTACTTTATTCGTGACGCCCTAGCAGGGTATTAATATTGTGTTAGAATTCTTTGTTTTCGAAATATCTTGGCAATATTAGGAATATTTACATAAAATATTACCCCACGATTGGGTTTCAATCGTACTAATATTTTTTGCACATTTCTTGAGAAATATTTCTTTAATTGATTCCAAATATTTCCACAATATTGGCGTTTCGTGTGAAAAACTTCCACGTAAATTCAACATTTAACCTAACTTGATATTTTACTGGAAATATTTCCAATAGGGAATCAATATTTGATCGTAACGTAATAAATATAACCATTTTTTCTTTTATTTTTAGATATAAACTGAAACTGTTATTCAAAATGAGAAAAGAAACTCTTAATGAAAAATAGTTTTGCAATTTTCTAAGCAAAAATATAAGATTAATAAACAGAAAAATTAATGAATTCTTTTAACAAAAAGTAATTAGCAAAGAGAATAGAATTCGAAAGGAAAACTTTACCTAATTTTAGTACACATTTTATTCTTTACCAGAGCCATTTTTCTTTGTGTACAATTGAAAATAAAACTACATAAATATCTTTCGTTAATTAAAATAGATGTAATATATATATATATATATATATATATATATATCGGGTGTTCCAAAAGTCTGGAGAAAAAGAAAAACCTGATAAAAAAAAAATCTGTGGATCGGAAAAACCTTATATTTGCATATTAATATTAATCGTGATAGGGGATTTTCTACAGCATGCAAAAGAATAATTTAGATTGTATAAACCGCCGTAGCAAGGAGTCGAACCACGGTCCTTTGGTTTACAAACTTGTGTGCTACCAGCATATTACTGTGCATTTCTTTTATATTTTCATAACCCTCTCTATCTTGGGAAGTGGATTCAAAATCCTTATTAATTATCGAGATTGGAGGTCGAGGTTGCTACGTTCTGTTTGTGAGGTTACCTAAAGGAACTTGTTTATAGAGAAAAAATCAACAATTCTATCCAGCACTGATAAATGCCATACAGCAAGAGTTAACAGTTATTACCGTTGATATGCTACTTTATTCTGTGTCAGGCGTAATATTGCGACTGTATACCCTACTGGAATAAGGTGGTGGGCACATTGAATACTTGCATCTGTGAATTACACTTAAAAGTTTTTTTTCACATTTATTAGTCTAGATTGTTTTGTTTTTGCAGAATCAGCAGCTCTATCTACTGTTAAGATGTTAAGATACTGGAATAAGTTGGCGGAAACATTGAACACATGCATCTGTGAATTACGCTTAAACTTTTTCTTTTCGCATTTATTAATCTTGATTGTTTTGTTTTTGCAGAATCAGCGGCCCTATCTACACTGTTAAAAATTTGCAGTAAACTGTCCGGTCATTTGACCGTTTTTGTAGAAAACGGTTATATAACCGTAAAATAACTATATTCTGACCATATTATTGTTTATTTTATGGTCATAATATAGTTATATTACGTTTATGTAACCGTTTTCTACAAAAACAGTCAAATGACTGGACAGTTTGCTGCAAAATTTTAACAGTGTACTGTCAAGATACTGGAATTAATTGGTGGACACATCGAACACTTGCATCTGTGAATTACGCTTAAGAGTTTTTTTTTTTTTTTTTACATTTATTACTCCCGATTGTTTATTGCAGAAACAGCAGCTCTATCTACTGTTAAGATATTGAATGTAGCTACACATACTTTGTCACACAAAACCTCCTGCAAGCCAGAAGTATCTCCAATCCATAGATTTTTTTTTTTTCTTTCTTACCGAGATTTATTTTTGCTCCGAACTTTTGGAAACACCCAGTATTTTTAAAAACTACTTCTAATTAGAAGCTTAAATGCATAAAACAATTCAACCAAAAATAGAATTAAATTTCTGGATGCGAGAAATAACTACTAAAAAATAAAACAGAAAAAAATATTCAAAGCAATTTGGAGATGAACTGTTTAAAAAGTGGGGAGCATTTACAGCAAAAATAGAACATTTGCAAGCAATACATTTTTCCTAATCGGTCTACTAACTAAATCACAACTAAACACTAACTAATAACTACATCAACTAAATTGAAATTCTAAAGATTTTTTTGTTAATATTGATATTATTTTAATCTACTTTTTTTTTTTTTGGGGGGGGGGGTTGGAAGGGGCTCAACGAGTAATGAATGATCTTCAAATAATTTTAAAATTTTAATTTCAGCTAAAATTGTTTATTCGATACAGGATTTTTAGATGATGTTTATTTTCATTTCTCTCCATTCTCATCCTTTATTGAAATCTTTTCACTTTCAAACAAACATCTACTTTGCGGTTAGGAAAGTAAACACTTTGGGGTGAAACATTTTGCAGTTTTATTCCCCAACTGGGTATAAGTGGGAGAAGAGAAGGGGACATATTTAGAAAACTAACAGTACTTTTTCTAAAACAGCTATATATTGTCTCAGTCTATAAAATCTAATTAAATATGTTCTATTTCATATTGGAAATTATATTTTGCATTAAAATTAAATTTATTTAGTTGGATAATTTTGAAGAGTATCCAACCAGCAAAAGATATCGGATTAACATCTACCGACTATTTGAATTATCGGGAGAAGGTTAGTAATCGCCGATTGACGTTATGATAATATTAATTAGACCACCTATTTTCAAGTAGTTCAAGAGAGGTGTAGGCAGAAAACGGCATTAAACGAGGAATTCGACTAGTTGGTACGTGTTCCAGAAATAATTCCCGCCGACATCATAAGGCGATGATTGTATGATCATTTATTTTCCCACTAAATTTCTCCTGTGTATCACATGACTAAAACTCACCTACACCCTTCAAAGCATTATCTCACCACCAAAATGCTTATATAATGTTTCAAAGTCCGATCACTTTTGAACGGACAGTCAAAGATGTTATAAGAAGAAATACGTGCGAAGATATGATTTTTGTGAGAATTAAATATTTTGGAATTTTCATCGCAAATATTAGTAAATGTTAATATTTTAAAAATTTACAAATATACCGATAAGCAGTGTAAAAAAATCTAACAAATTGAATCCGTTTATTATTATTATTATTATTTTAATAACAAGTACTGATTTAGACTTTAAAATATACTTTCATAAATTTAACGTAATAAATTACACTGATATATTTGAAAGAAATGGTTAAAAATACTTGATGTTTTGTTGATTTCGATAAATAAATAGAAATTATAGAATATCAGACGTTTAAATCTTATTTTTAGTTTACTAATCTTCAAGCATTAGTATTGATTTTTTGTAGAGTAATAGTAGCAGAAATGTGTCTTTTTATCTTACTATTATTGTTAAGTAGCATCGTGTCCTTTAAAAAAATCATATGTATTGTCAATAAAATACATACATTAACAGTTATTATTAAAAACATAGTTAGTTATTTTCTCAAAAACACATATAGATATAGTCCGATGTCTCAAAATGTATAACACATATCCGATTTCTTGTATAGATTTATTTTAACACTTGTTATTCTGATCTCTCTCCTTTTCCATATCAAATTTCCCGTGTTTCCATTTTTCTGAGAAACCTTTATATTTCATTCTAAGTATATAGATACAATCATACTACGCTCACTCTTTTGCAAAACGCCTTCGCCTCTACCTCCGAGGCTTCTTCAGTTCAAATGATGTTTAATTTCAATTTCATCAGTCCTGGCACGAAATCATAAAGAAATTATTTATACAAGAAATTGGGCATGTGTTTATACCCTTTGAGACATTGGACTATATCATATGTGTTTTTAAGAAAATAACTATTTAATAACTGTAAATGTATGTATTTTATTGACGATACAAATGATTTTTTTAAAGGATGTAATGTTATTTAACGATAATAGTAAGATGAAAAGACACATTTATGCTACTATTGCTCTCCAAAAAATCAATACTAATGCCGGAAGATTGGTAATCTAAAAATAAGATTTAAATATAGTACAGACATTTTACAAACAAGATGTTCTGTTTTTTAAACCAATTTTCTGAAAAACTGTTATATTTCACTCTAAGTTTATAGAAACAATCATACTCCTTTGAAACCTCACACCTTTGAAAAACGCCTTCCCCCCTACATCTGAGGCTTCTTCAATTCAAATGATGTTCAACTTCAATGTCATCAGTCCTGGCACGAAATGATAAAGAAATCATCTATACAAGAAATTGGACATGTGTTATACCTTTTGAGACATTGGACTATATCTATATGTGTTTTTAAGAAAATAACTAATTATGTTTTTAATAATAACTCTAAATGTATTTATTGTAATGACAGTACAAAAGAATTTTTTTTAAGGATGTAATGTTAATAATCAAATTTTAATTGCTTAGTAGGGAAAATTTTTCTATGGAAAAATTTCCAAAGTATTAAATATGGATGTAATGTTATTTAACGATAATAGTAAGATGAAAAAAGACACTTTTATGCTACTACTGCTCTCCAAAAAATAAATTCTAAATAAATACTAAATAAGATTTAAATATACTGCAGGCATTATACAGTCAGGTTGTTTTGTGTTTTAAATTGTGTATAATGTCAGATGTTTTCCTAATTGTGATGAAAAATTGAAAATATAGAATGTGAGTTTATATATAAAAGTTAGATAATTGCAAGCATTATTTGCTCGAAATATGTTTATTAAAAGTCATAATTAGGATATGCTGAGTTTGAACATATTTCTTTGGAAGTTATTCAGGTAAAATTTTGGGAATTGAGAAAATACAAGAATAAAATCAATACGAAAAATGAAAAAAAAAAAAACTATTCGAATAAAAATTTGGAAAGGTTTTTGAGAATTTTTTCTAAATATTCTGATGTAAATAGTTTTATATATAAGTAGATAATCTTATTTCTGCAGATTGTAAAAAAAATTTATTTATTGTCTCTCTTTTATATTTTTAAGGTTTGAACAATATATTCATTTTTACAATTATTTAGATAGTAAAACAAACAAAAAAATGGTTATTTCTTTGCAAATAACCATAGCATATTGATAAGCTTAAAAGAATGGGATTCCCACAGTTAAAAAGTAATATTAAATATATATATTTTTTAATTTCATACATCTTTTTCTTTTTCGAAGTTTTACTGATTTCGCTATTTATTTTTTATTTGTCCTGAAATTGAAGTATCAAAGTGTTTTTAGTATTACAAATACTCGTTTTTAGTTAGATTCCATATTTTCTACATGATAAATACAAGTTTTATTTATATATTAATGAATTGTAAAAAAAGCACAACCATGCACAATTAATTCAAATATATTATTACAAATGTTGCATTAATAGTCCGTTATGTGTTATGCAGATGTTTCCTCTTTATTACATAATACAAACACAAAATAAGTAAATCAATATAAACCACTTCATTTTTTTATGCTACCAAGATATGAAGAATTCAAACTATTCTCCACAGTAAGAATTCCAGAAGTGGAAAAAAGCGGCATCAGACGGTATGAGAAAATTTTTTGAAGAAAACATCGGTATGGTGGAATACTTTATAGTCGAAATAGAAATTAGATTATCGCTTTTTCTTATTTAAACTGATAGAAATACAAATGGCAGACAAAGGAAAATGTAAAATCATAAAATTAAAAAAATTATCATAACGGCTTTTGTAATATTAGTCTATTCTTTAACAGTATCTTTTGAAATATTTTTAGTAACTGTCGTTTTAAAATGACTGTATAAAATCATGAACAAAATGTTAAAAAATATAAAAATACACACTTGACACATTTTAAAATTTATGTGAAATCAAGTAGTTGGGTTGCGAGAGTGCAATTAGGAACATTAAATATTTGTTATTATCGAAAGTTTTGTTTAAGCAAATATAAAAATCTGCCATTTTTCCATAGATGGCGTTATTCTTAAATTCTGAAAAAAAATCATCAAAACATTTCTTGCAGCATTTCGTATTTCTTTGTGCAAAGCAAAACAAAAACTGTAAGTATATATACATTCATTGGGATTTTCTTATATCATATCACTGGCTAATCAGCAAAGGATTATATGATATCGAGATATATTAAGCAAAAGATTAGCAACTGACCAAATATTTGAAAACTAATAGACTAAAGCCTCAAAATTGCGCCAATAGCTGTCGGAATGCATTGGTTGAGAAGTGGTTTCCGACCGGAAGAGAATCTTTCCTGCCGACATTTGCCGTTTCACACAGCCGCGGTCCAGAACAAATTAGTTTTACATTTACAACAGAACTAGAATAAATTGGTGTTTAGAAGCATTGAAATATACAAATACTAAATTACAACTAGACAATGTAATACTACTAAATAACCGGTCAAGTACGTGTATAACTCGCTCTTAAAGGGTTCCGTACATTAAATGTATTGATTATTATTTATTATTAATAAACTTCTACTTCACCTAATTCAGCTATCTCTATGCTATCTGTGTGTTGGATGTCTGCCTTCTGTTTGTCTGTTGTCTGCTGTCTGTCTGCTGCATGCCGGTCTGCTGTCTGTCTGTTTTCTGCTGTCTCTCTGTCTGCTGCTTGTCTGCCAGCTCTGTCCGCTGTATGCCTGTCTTCCATCTGTGTGCTGTCTATCTGTTTGTTGTCTGTCTGTTTCCTGTTTTTCTGCTTCCTGTCCGCCTTCTAAATATTTGATGTCTGTCTGTCTGATATCTGTTATCTGTCTACACTCTGTTGGATATTTGTATGCTATATGTCTGTCTTATGTTTGTTTGTTGCCTGTTGTCTGTCTGTCGGATGTCTGTCTACCTGCTCTGTCTGCTGTCTACCTACCATCTATCTGCAGTCTGTTGAATGTCTGTTTTCTATCTGTTTTCTGTGTGTCTGTTTCCTGTCTGCTTGCTAAATGTATGCTGTATGTCTGTTGTCTGCCTGCTAACTATACGCATTCTGCTGAATGTATGTTTGCTATCTGCTGTCTGTCTACACTTAGTTGGCTGCCTGCCTGCTGTCTGCCGTTTGTTTGTCTGCTTTCTGTCCGCCAACTGTCTCTGATGTCTGTCTGTTTCGTGGCTGCCTGCTAACTGTCCGCCATCTGTCTGTCTGTTATCTACTGCTTGTCCGTCTGTTATCTGTCGTATGTATGTCTACAGTCTGTCATTTGTGTGTATACTATCTGTCTGCCTGCCATCTGCTGCCTGTATTTTTGCTTTCTGTCTACTCCCTGTCTCTTGTCTGCCTGCTGTCTCTGGGTCTGCTATCTGGCTACTCGCTGTCGGTAGACTGCGTACTCTGTCGACTGTCTGTCTGCTAACTATCCGCAGTATGATGTACATGTCTGTCTGTAACCTGTAGGCTGTCTGTCTGCTGTCCTTCTGTCTGACTGCTTCCTGTCTTCCAGCTCTATTTGTTGTCTGTTTTCTGTCTGCTTGCGGACTGCCGACTTTCTATCTGCTATCTGCCATCTGCTGTCTGTCTTTCTGATATCTGTCTTTACTCTGTTGACTATCTCTATGCTGTCAGTTTCTGTCTACTATCTGCGATCTTCTGTCTGTTTGTCTGCTATCTGTCTACATATTGTCGGCTGTCTGTTTGCTGACTGTCTGTCTATTGTCTCTCTGTCTGCTCTTTGTCTGACAGCTTTCCCTGCTGCCTGTCTGTTTCCCGTCTTCCGGATTACTGTCTGTTTGCTATTCTCTTCCTGTCTATCTGACTGTAGCAACATAGAAAAAATACATTACCGTCAGCATTCAACAAACCGCACATTTCACTAATATTCGTTTCAGATATTCGTACCATTTTGTGCGACCCTATAAATTAACTGTAAATGGTATATACACCTTCTTCGATACAATACTTGCTGTAGATGTCTGAAACTACATGCTAAAATTTCATTACACTTAGTATTTTACAAATGCCGCATTTAACATATATTCGTTTTATTCGTTTAATCAGTCGTTTCGTTAAATCGTTTCGTGAAATTGTTTCATTTTATTATCGTTTCATTAGGATTTTATAAATATAGAGTAGGATAGATTTAAATATTCGTAGATATCAGATCAATACTCATTTTATTATTTTATTATTTATTTTAATAATTTATCTGGGATGAATTTTTATTATTTATTTCTTTATTCTAATTGTTTATGTTAATGAATTCTTGTTATTTACTCATATTCAACCATAAAAATCTAAATTAGAAATGTGCCTACATGGAACCCAGTAAGTAATTACATATTCCTGTGTATGTTTTATTTTGATATCATGATTAGGGTTTATTTTTTGAACAATTTCTTAAGTTAAAAACGTTATATTTTAGTTCTGTGTTTTGAAGTTCATGACCGTTGGAAAGAAAACTAAACATGTTTCTTTTTTGTTTCTTTTTTGTTCCTTTTTTTTCTTTTTAGATTTCGAAATACGATGTTTTGTTTTTCTATATTGAATTATTTTCATTTTACGACAACAGAATGTTCCAGAAAACGAAATTATAATGATATAAAATGGATCAATGTTTTCGCCAATAATTCCATAGATAAAATGTGTCATTAAAAACAGAAAGGACAAAATTCAATAAACTGAGAAGAAACATTGAAAGAAATGAAAATAATGCATATCTTTTCTTTTATCTTCCCGAAGGAAAATATGGTAGATATCGGGTTTTTGAAGCGTTAAAGTTTCAGGGGAGTCGGCTGTTCTTTTGTTGACATTAACTTCCCTGACAGTTCTTTGTATCCCTGGGAAAACAATTTCCGCTTACCATTGAAAACAATTTGACAAGTTAAATGTACTTTAAATTACAGATTTTCACCATGCATTATGTACTCAGTTAAGTGATATGGTGATCGCAGAAGATTTTGTGATGAATTTAAGTTGTGGCTTCATTTTTTTTCTATGTGTGTTTTATAAAACAGGTGTGTATATGTGTATCTTTTAGAAAGTAGGAGATAATTTCCATGACACATGTGCATTTAATTTAATTTCAGATTAAAAGATTATTTCATAATGAATTATGAAAACATTCTAGATAGTGACATGTTAATCACAGAAGATTTTATTTTAAATTTTTGTTTGTCGTTTCGCATTTTTTTGTGTGCAGATTTTGTATTTTAAAAGTTGTCAGTTTTAATATTTTTCAGAAAGTAATAGCTACTTTGTTTTGCTATACACATAATCAGCACATGTTCAATTAAAAAAAAAGTATTTTATCATGCATTTGGAATTTATTCAGCCCTGTGAATTGATAATCTTTGATACATCCATGGCAAACGTAATCATTATTTCAAAACTTCTTTTCGTGCGTTTTTTTTAAATATGTAAATGTCCATCTTTGAGAAATTATTTTCTGTCATTTTGTTCATATGTGCATTTTTAATAATCTGTCTTTAATTAAAAATCCGGCATAGTAAGAATTGCAATTTATGGTATAACTCATTTGAAATGTGTTTTTGGACAGCGGTAACGCAATTTACAGATTTTATGCTATACTAATGTGTTATGTTACTAAATATAATTACTGAATGGCTAAGGACAGCTAATCATATTTAAAACTTTCATTTTTCTTGAAAAATCGATAAACCAAAACACTGAAAATGTCTTTATTATCTCAAAATTTACCTGTATGAAGATTGTCGTTCTTAATACTACTGATATTTTCTATAAAATGCTATCAATAATCATATTTTAATTCCAGTCACACAGTATACAGGGTTATTCAACAGTCTTTGAGCATCTTAAAGAAGAAATACAGCACACCACAAAAAACAATTCTTGTATAGAAAACCATGGTGGTAATCTATTTATTCTTTCAACAAGAACGAAGAATTATGCGTCAAGCATAGATTATGTAACACTTTCCAACATGTACAAAATATTTTTACAAATCTTTTCCGTTTAATAAGGTGAAAGATGATATCTAAGTACACAATTTGGGAAATGCATAACATATTTAATAACCCAATTTCAGGAATTACCAGCAATACTACTTGAAATAAAAAACGAACTATTTTGTACAGCCCTGTTTATTATCTATAGATTTGTATATATACTACATAGAATGCTAATTTTTAGTTCAGTTAGGAAACGCGTGGCACAGTTTAAAATTGCCTTTCTGGAATTTTCGTCAATAAACGAAAATTCAGTCGAGAAATTATGTGCTGCCCTGTATATAATCTGTAGAATTCATACATACTAAGTAATAGGCAAAAAATGAGTTAAATTTAGAAACGCGTTCATCAACTGAAAAAGCACTTCCAGCAACTATTGGTAATAGACAGTACCGAATTCTTTTGTCTGTCTCTGTACATGAACGATGAATGTTATACACACAATAGTCTATAGTAAGCCTCTTGTAATGCACTTTATACCAATTTCAATATGTTTGAAATTTCGAATCATTATTAAAATAAACCGCAAACGATTTTTCTAGATAGACCGCAGTGTAGCGAAATTCTTTTGAATATCCCTGTAAAGGAACTACAAGTGCCATACACATCATATTCTATATTAAGCCTCTTGTAGTGCACCTAAGTGATATATATCCATTTCAATACGTTTGGAATTGTGTAACATCACTAAAATGAACCTCAAATGATTTTTCCTGATAGACCGTAATATAACGGAATTTTTTTGGGTGTCCCTGTAAAGGAACTGTAAGTGCTATACACATCATATTCTATATTAAACCTTTTGTAGTACACTTCAGTGATATATATAACAATTTCAGTACGTTTGGAATTGTGTAACAGCATTAAAATAAACCGCAAATGATTTTTTCCCCGTAGACCGAAATGTATCAGAATTGTTTTGAGCGTCCCTGTAAAAAAAGTATAAGTGCTACACACTTCATTTTCAATACCAAACATGCCATAGTACACCCCAATAACATATATAAATTGCATGACAATGCCAATATATTTATGTGAGTTAGAGCGTGGAAAGAGAGACAGACGGCAGACAAACAGACAGACAGACAAACTGAATTCATAAACACTTTTGAACAATGTAGGAAAGTGTTAAAAATATGAAGTGTCTCACTCCAATCCGATACCGGATGTCTTTATTTTCATAACATTCAGAGTAATGGTGATATGTTAACTAAATTTGAAGCGTACGTACTTGTAGTGAGATATGCCTGTACTCGCAGTCAAATAGCTCTGAAGAAAAAGCCTCCTCTTTTTCGAATATAATTCACATCACGTGCGGTCTCACTGACCAAAATCCTGTACACTTACAGCAGTTTTCTGTACGATCCTTTTTGCGAGGTCGTATTAAGGTAGATAAATCTTTTGAAAATAATATTACTATTGTTACACTTATAAACAATATTATGCGTGGATTGAAGTAAGGCTTTGTATTTTTGGCTGAATAAATGAATTACCGACTGTAGTTTCCTGTACAAACTTTTCTGTTATTGTGGTGCATTTTAACACCCCTAAATTACTGCTTTATTCCCAATCTAAATCTTCCTTTACAGAATTGCAGAATAATGTTTTCCATCTGATATCTTCTTTTACAGATTTACAGAATAATGTTTTCCATCTAATATCTTCTTTTATAGATTTACAGAATAATGTTTTCCATATATCTTCTTTACTCTGTGTATATCTTCTTAACATACGTGATTTTCATACCGGACTCTTTTACAATTAATAATGTTCTAATTCCTCTTTAAAAACATACAGAAGACCAATAATTGCATATATCTTAAAAATGTATAATTATAAAGTTGGAAGTTTTCCATACTTCAATAACCATTTCAAGATATACGATCCATTTCGTGTAATATATAATCATCCTAGAAAACAAGGTCGTATTTTACTATTGCAATTTATTTCATTCTATTACAAGATTTTTTTATCGAAATGTACACTATTCTATTTTTTTATTCTATTGTTATTTCATTCTATTAGCTGATATAAGAGCTTTCCAGCGCGATTGCACAATTCCGGCGTTGTAATTTCCTTTTCCCGTCATTCGAATCCACATTACAGCCATTTCTTCCGTACATAGAAAGTGTGTTTAAAAGTAATTTGATATTGGATAAAATCTCGGATTTTGTGTTAATTCGTCAAGTACTAAGAAACTTTATTGCAGCTCATCGATGACTCTTTATTTTAGAACTCCGGTAGTGCGCGCGATGATCGCTCTACGTTTCCGGGTACTCGAATCCACGTAATAATCGGATTCACGTTACTTTTTAAAAATGTAAATAGAGAAATATGTTTTCTTGTTTTTGTAATTGGTTTCGTTCCTTTTTTATTTGTGAAACTCTGTTTCGATATTGTTTTTATTTGACCACTCTACTGATAACTACAAAAAAGAAAAAAAAACATTTACAATGTATTTCATGACGTATATCCTTTTAATACAACTGGCGTGTTAATATATACTTAATTAAAAAAAAATTGACGATTTATTTTTATAACCAAAAATATTCTTTCATATAGAAACATTTAATGACAGCTGTTTTGCTCATATATATTTCTTAAACCATGAGATTTCTTTAATGTACTCAAATTTAAGGCCATCTATTTTGCTAAAAAGGCAATTTAATTTTTATTAATAAAAAATTGTATACGGTCCTTTAAGTTACTTTATATCTCAGTTATATTTAGAACTGCAGTTCATTTTTTCTCTAAATATATCGAATAATTCAGTGTAAAATATCCGAAAGCATTCATATTTTTAAAGTAAATTATGGTATTAGCAGTAAGTGAAGTATGATCAATAATTGGAGACTGGGTGATTTCTCCCCCGACTTTTTAATGATTTAGGATAAATCTTCTTCTTAATAGTGGTTTTAAGCGAGTAGAAGGTAGAATTTTGCGATTCTCAAATTGAGACTCTTATTATTTTAAATAGTTAAAAAAATTGAATTACGAAAGTAGTAAAATGGAGTTGCAACCTAATTAATAAAAATAATGTAATCTACTTCGAATATTTAAGGAGACCAGAAAGATTTGAAATAACGAAAATTGACTGAAAATTGATCGTGGATTAGGATACATGTGATTAATTTAGACTGTTACTTTTTTTTGCATTTATTTACTTATGTTTAAAAAAATAAAAATATATTTCTGAAATTGTAAAAAACAGTAATAAATATTATAATATTGTAAGCTAAAATAAATCTTCCAAAATATGTTTTGCCACTATTTTAAAGGCCAGGTTTCATGATTTTGAGCCGTTATTTTCCTTTTATACTGCTTATTACTTTGTCTCTCGAATAACAGACAAATATTTTTAAAATCTACCTATTTTGCTTTACAGAGCTTTAAAGTTCAATTCTGTATTAAACTGATTAGATTAAAAATTAATACAATTATTTTTTGAACGAATTGCGTCTAAATTTAAAATCTACTTATTTTATTTTATGGAACTTTAAAGTTTGATTCTTTATTAAAATGATTAGATTAAGAATGTATAAAAATGATTTCTTTAACAATCTTTTTCTTTCATTCTAAATTATACTATACTTTTACGAAACGGCATCTAAAGGCAAATTTTCTAAATGGTCTTTTATACTATTATGCCGTATTCCATGGCTTGGAGACAAATAATATGAAAATTGTTGTACTTTAAAACGTTCGCATACATATTCATGTAATAATTATCTATTGAAAATTTTTTAATTAGATACTGTTGAATAAGAAAAATCGCAATTTTTTGAAGATTGATACGGACAGGATCAGACCTGATTATATTGATTTTTGAAAGACCTGGATCAGGTCCCGGTCAGAAAATTTTGGTTCGGTAAAACGTGTATCATAAACGTCACCTAGAGTTAAAAGCAATACACGTTTGGTGGTATGTATTTTAAATTATCGATTGGGACTGATTCGAAACTTTGTTTAATTTGTGCTATTATTTTTTTCTTCAGATGTAACATGAATTCCTTGTAATAGCTAGTAAATAATAATTTGCCAAAAAAATATACAACATACTTCAAAGTTTAGACCGCGTTTTTACGCAGAATTGAGACACGAAGTTCCCCAATTCGCTATTATGATTTAAGGGCCTTTTACTAGTTATACTATTACATAAATTTATAAAAAATTTAGTAATCTATGCAATTTGCAAGGTGTAGTATATATAATAAATTGGAAAAAAATAAAGGTATTGGACAAAACCATTCGAATATTTAAAGGATTGAAACAGCAGCCCATCCAAGAACATAAAAATAATGGTAATTCTTGACAAACTAGTTTCATTGATATGAATTTCAGTTATTTATTGTATAATTATGCAACAATTGTGAATTGAAGTTGTTTTGGGTGGTTTCTTAAACAGTAAAGTTTATTTTTACTCTCAATCGCCAGAAAGCAGCCCAACCCTATCGTGGAGAAAACATTGTTCTAAGAGTTGTTTTGCTGAAGATTAGAATATTATGGAAGACTCATCATTAGTCATTATCACTTTCATTTTATGAAAAATGAGTTTCTATACCTATTGTATGTATTGAACACAAATTATTTAGAAAAAAGCATACCTTTTATTGTACGGATTTCATAGTTACTTGTTCCAATGATAGATGGATAATTTTAAGAATACGATTTAACGTCGTTATCCAGCGCTTGGCTATAGAGTTAAAGCGCTATTCGTGAGGCAAAACATAGAAAAACCATACATAACAACATACATAAACAACTGACAATCACAAACACATTAATGCTCAGTCTCAACTTATGGTCTTATAAATCATGAAATTTGTACGATTGGTATATTTTATGATGTAGATGCAGACATACACACACAAAGGATTTTGAAGAACTTTAAAAATAAAAGTAACTTGAAAGCTAAATTTTTTATGTCTCTCAACCACTCTGTACGCGTACAGAAGCTTCATATTTAGCAATCAGTCAGTCACATACAAATTATACTCATCCAAATATAGCAAAATACAAGAATTAGCCGTGCACTTCGCATACCAAATACCAAATACCAAATGCGCAATATTGTCAATTTTCAGAACATTATCAATATATATTTTTATTATATTCGATGTAAGTGTGTTATAATAGCTTTAAAGCAAAATTCATTTATGTTTAGACTAGTTTAACCATCTCATTTAACTTGACTCAACTGAATAATACACTCGAAACTTGAATAATTTCGAGGAATTATTCAAGTAGGTCTAAATCTGTATCAAGTGTTTGAAAAACGAAAGTATAAAGGGAGATGAATATTACCACTGTGTTTTTTTTGAAAGATTATAAAGTTATTTGAAAGTTAGGATAGAATTACAAAGTGTCCGGTGAAAAATTTCGCTTCCAATCTTTCTTTCTTAATTAGTACCATTAAAGAATGGTACTATAAATGTTCCATAAATGTAATTAAAGAAAAAATATCTTCGTGTTACTTTACAAAGAATAATTTAAATTTTAACTTTACGCATGTGTAGTGAAATTGAAAATGAAATAAGTCAAATGTCTAGTTTATTTAAATTTTAGAAATAATATAACCATTTTGCAATCACGACGATGTAAGATGACATAAAACACTAAACTTATAGACACCAGTATATTACATCCGATTTCATACAGCTAATAGATAATGGTAGCAACCATAGAATGAAAAATAAAACTTTTAAAACTATTTCCTTCTCTTCCTCATTATATTATAAACAGGAAAGGAAAATCATGTGTTAAGCCTTGGTTATGAGACACTTTCTAACACATTCAGAGAAGTGTAATAAAACTTCACCGTTTAATAAGATGAAAAGATTGGGGTGTAAGTAAACAACATGGAAAACGCATAACACATTTGAAAACCTGATTTCAGCAATTACCATGTACAGTTGGAGAAATATACAAATTATTTTGTAAAATACACATACCTATATATGATACATCTGTATATATACAGGGTGGTTATAATATAAGTATGTCTACTGGGAGCTGTCTATAGCTTGAAAGAATAACCCGAATGAAACCAAAATCGATACATTCACTATTCGAGAAGGGGGAAGAAGAATGGGACAATAAAAAAATTGTTGTAATAATCACCGGCAGTGCAAATGCCGTTGTGTACCGTGGATGTGTCGAAAACCTCAATGATTTAAAGATCGCATATCACAACATGTGGGAAACATCACTACTTATGCCTTACATTCCGCAGTTGAGCACGTCGTCCATCGCCTGGATTGTGTTTCCCAGCACAATGGCCATGTGGAACCTGAACTTGATCGGTACCGCCATGCGAAAACGTAACCACATTCACTGTGACACTTTCCAATAGATTTGGTTTGCCATACGGTTTCACGCCTTAATTCTTTGTTCTTGTATTACACATTACATTTCACACTCAAAAACGCCATCTGTCGGCTATTATAGGAGTTATTTTTTTTATTGTTCCATTTTTCTTTCCCCTTCTCGAATAGTAAGTGTACCGATTTTGGTTTCATTCGAGTTATTCCTTCAAACTATAGACAGCTCCAAACAGTGGTACTTATATTTAACCACCCGGTATATCTATAGATCTGTATATATACTACATAATATGCTGAAATTTAGTTCAGTCAGGAAACACAGGTGTTAGCATAAGTACATTTGAAAATTCCAATTCAGCAATTTCCGTCAATAAACGAAAATGGACTCGATTTTTTTTCAGACCTGTATATGATCTATAGAATTTATACACTCGAAGTAATGTGTACAAAATTAGCTAAATTTCTAAACGCATTCCCCAACTGAAAACGTACGCTCATAGACAGTACTGTAACCGCACCGTACTGTAAGTTTTGCATGTCCCTGTAAATGAAAGATAAATGCTGTGCGGACCATATTCCATAATAAGCATCTTGTAGTGCGCCTAAATAATGTCTATCAATTTCAATATATTTGAAATACTGTAATATCATTAAAATATATTACAAACCGTTTTCCCCATAGACCATAATGTATTGGAATTATTTCCAATGCTCCTGTAAATGAACAACACATGCTACCACACTTCATTTTTAATACCGAAAATGCCATAGTAAATCCAAATTATACAAATCAATTGCGTGGAAATCCGAGTATACGAGTATTTACCCGAGTTGAAGCAAGAACAGGCAGATGGCCAGGTAGACAGATGCCAGACAAACCGAATTCACGAACACATTTCAACTATGTTAGTAAGTGTTAAAAATAAAAAGAGATTAAAATTTTGAATTGATTTATCTGTCACTTATTGAGATATGTATTATAAATTATAGGAAGTTTAATTCTTGAGTTTCACACAGAACAAGACATTTTTTTTTCAAACTGAATATATGAATTTCCTCCATATCTTTAAAAGTTTACTTCGAATTTCTGTGGAATTTCTATACATTTTTGTTTTTGAAAATTATACCATCAAACACAGTGTATAGGAGATTATTTTAAAAGCTAGCAAGAAGCTTGGGTGGAAGCTACGCATGATTTTACATTTTATGCCCCGTGTCTCACATTTATGAATACACCAGCAATTAATAGGTTGTGACATACGTATAGTTGTCAAATACTACGTTTTTTTTGTCATCACTATTTCCTAACAATAATCTTCTCCTTTTTTAAACTGCATATTTTGCCGATTAAACAAGGCGCAAATTACTATTCAGGGATAGTAGTGACAAAAATCTTAGCAATTACCCATATGTAACGTTTATCTATTTTAAGTAATGAAAAATTAGAATAAATTGATTCATCTATATGCTAAATGTAATCTTGAACATAGATAACAAATAATATTGTTGCATTAAATAAACTCTTCCATTTAAATTTTTTTAAAAATTGTTAAAAATTCTATAAAATCTGTTATTGTTGTTTAATCCCCTCTCTCTCTGCAATGAATTATATTTTTAAAACCCACCAATCTCGCACAACATTTCTAAACTGCATTCTTGGAAATATGCAATGTTTCTGAGTAAGGAATGATGTGATGCTCTAAGACATTTATGCTTCTCCTTCATAGTATAGAGACTATATACCTACCATAAGGGAGGCAGCATTTGTTATGTTCCCTAGAGAATTCAAAGAGCTGGGTGCATTATGCCCAAAATGATTATCCTTGCGATATCCGTCCAGCTCATTAAATCTTACTGCTTATAAATAAAGAGAGAAAGCATTTGGCCGAAGAGAGATAATACTTAAGAAATTCTGTTGATTGATCGATATACGTCAGAAAATGAGATACAAAGATTGCCCTGTTATAGGATCAAAAATTAGTCATTATATTTGATACAATAATTAATAATTTTAGAAAACAAAATATATCAGCTTTAAAGATAAACAAGAACGAAAAATCATGCATCTGGCATAGATAATGAAACACTTTCTGACACTAACATAATATTATTAGTAAATTTAATTTTTTCATACCATGAAATAACATAGTTCAATAAACAATTTAATAAAAAGAAAACTGCCCAGTAAAACTGAGGGCATTGAGCTCACAAGCTATTCACACTAATTGTATATTATACTCTTATTTCAAATAATTTGAAATAAGGCCCTCGAAAAAGAAACAAATCGACAATATATTAAGGGGTGCTTTACCCCTCGCCACCCCTTATAATTAATTAACTTCCATAGCTAATCAGGGAAGCGCCTTATTACAATGAACATATATACAAAATTTGAAGAAAATCGGATAATTCTGCATAAAACGCCATTTAAATAAATGAAGGGGGGGGGGGATTAACCCCGTCCCTCTCCTTTATACTTAACCAATGAACTCCCAAAACTAATAAGGGAAGCGCCTTATCACAATGAACCTATACACAAAATTTGAAGAAAATCTGATAATTCTTCACGAAAAACCCATTTTTCTAAATTAAAGGGGGTTAGCCCCCGTCTCCCCTTTTATACTTAACTAATGAACCTCCAAAACTAATAAGGGAAGCGTCTTATCCCAATGAACCTATATACAAAATTTGAAGTAAATCGTATAATTCTGCATGAAAAACCCATTTATCTAAATTAAAGGGGGGGGGGTGTTAGCCCCAATTCCCTCCTTTATACTTAACCAATGAACCCCCAAAACTAATCCGGAAAGCGCCTTATCACAATGAACCTATAAACAAAATTTGAAGCAAAACTTTTATTTCTATCAAGAGTTATCGCGTTACGTACATACGTACATATGTACATATATACATACGTACATACAGAACCGGCGGGCACATTAGCTCTCAGGGTTTGATAGCCTGTGAGCTAAAAAGCACGTAACTCTGTAAAAATCCATTTTCAGCAATTGCCGTCCATATCCGATGTCTCTTGTGTTGCCTTGTATATGGTATATAGAATTTACACACAATACGTAATTCACTAAAACGTAAATACACACAGTAACATGCCACAGCGGAAAAAGCACCTCAAGTAATTACCGATCATAGTCAGTCCTTAAACTGAATTATTTTGTGCGTATTTGTGCACGAACGATAAATCCTAAGCAATTTATGATCTACAGAAAGCAAGTTGTTGTGAACCTTAATGGGCTTTTTAAATTTTATTATGTTTGGAGTATCATAACATCTTTAAAATGCACCGCAAGCGATTTTTCCCCATATATCACAATGTAAAGGAATTATTTTCTGCGTACCTTTAATTGAACTATAAATGCAACTTATTGTATATAACGATGAAGCATGCTGTAATCCACCTCAGTAATATTATACTCAGTCTGCATATTAATTTAATCATGTTTGAAACATCGTAACATAAATAAAATGCGCCGTAAACTATTTTCCCCATAGATTATAGTGTAAAGGAATTCTTTTGTGTGTCCCTGTATATGAATTGATAGTTCAACACGCATCATTTTCAATACCGAACATTCTATAGTAAAATTCAATAGAACATAAAAATGTCATGGAAATACGAGTATATTTACGAGAGTTAAAGTACGGATAGACAGACAAACCGAATTTATAAACCCTTTTCAACTAAACTGGAAAGTATTAAGAAGGTCAGATTATATCAGAATTTGAAAGAAAAATTTTTCTTCCTATGTATCTTTTTGTTACGTCAATTTAATTATTTTAGTTTTGCATCTGCGTTTCACACCTATATAAGTTTAATGAAGCTAGTACAATGCTGGTTGCTTCAAATAAATTAGTATATAAAAGGAAAATTTTATTTGTAAAATAAATTTTTCATAGTGTTCATAAGTAGCAAAAACATAGTTTTGAGAACATCTCTTGCAAAGTTAAAAATCAGTGTTAAATTACACATTTTAAAATTTAAATTGGCCCGCTTCTAATTTGAAATTTTCATGGGGTTTGTTTTGTTCAATTCAAAATTATATAAATTTTTAAAGCATATTTAAAGAAATTGTTGTTTAATTTGTTTAAAACTCAGGATGCTGCTTAAGGTATTAAAAATATTCTCATTTATTATTTTTTTAATGAGGCAATTATTCTTTTCTCTTGGGTTACCTGTTGGATTGTGTATATAATGTATTGCGCTTGTATTAGATATGGAATAGAAGTACTAAATTCCATTAACATTCCTAATAAAATTAGACACAAATGCATTATTTTTATTACATTAAATGCTTTCTTGTTTTTCATTCTGTTAAAAATATGTAAATAAATAAGACTTTACCGTACTCTTAGAATTAAGCTAGAGAGAACTGTCAAAAGTAACAAATAGTTGTAATATTTTTTAAGCATAATTTTTTCTACTTTTAAACGAAAATATGTTTTTATAACAATGTAATATATTGTTGAATTACGTGCTTTTTTAGAAAAGAAATATTTTAACTTATATGGTTTCGTTTATCATTAATAAATATAATACTAAATTATTATCGATAGTAGTACTTTTAGAAGTGTGTAGAAAAAACGGTAGTTAGAAAGAAAATTAGATATTTAAAAACATATTTATATTTGAAAAGGCTTTCTTACTTGCTTAATATATTTTTTTCATTTTTTACACGCTATATTATTATGAATACGATATATTAAGAAGCATTTGTGTAAAAGTTTTGCGTCAAACAAGTCATTGAACATGTGGAACATTTTATTGAATATATAATATTTTCAATAAAAGATGTATGTATTTCAATTTTTAACGTATCATTATAAAAGTATATGAAATTCTAATAAAATCCACTTTATTTTACATAACTTACATAGGTAATAAATCATCAGTGCTTCTTATTTTTACTTTCTTTTACATTTTCTTTACTATGCTTAGTTTCTGACTTGCAGTTATTTATGAATTTACGCGTTTTATGATATTTTGAACACAATTTAACTATTTTTGGACAGACCGCTTTATGCGTCTGTTAGAGCGTTACACAAATTTTGATGGCACTCTAACTCCTGAACTAATGCAGGAATATCTACGAAACTTTAAATCCACTTACATCTTCATATATATATTAGGAATTATAAGATTTTGATCCATTTTAAACATCTGCTGCCACTGTAATGCTGTAACATTGCCGCGATTTGAGTGCTGCGATGTTATTCCTTTTTGCAATGAATATTATAACTCTATCTATTCTTAATGGATAGGAATCTACCAAATGTTATGAAAAAAATCCCGTGTGGATAAATATACTAAAAATATCAACGTTTGACACACAATAACATCGTGTAATAAACAGACGCACGTTTCATGAGTATCCTGGACTCATTTCCTCAGTGTAAATAAACTTAAACCCTATTGTATCCCCCCAAAGACATGAAAATGAATCTAAAAACCCAAATGAAAAACAACAACACACCGAGAAACTCCTCCAATCAGGAGTTTCTCGGTGTGTTGTTGTTTTTCATTGGGGTTTTTAGATTCATTTTCATGTCTTTGGGGGGATACAATAGGGTTTAAGTTTATTTACACTGAGGAAATGAGTCCAGGATACTCATGAAACGTGCGTCTGTTTATTTCACGATGTTAAATGTGTGTCAAACGTTGATATTTTTAGTACCAAATGTTATATCCGTAGTTATTAATTAAAAAATACGTGTTGATGAAATTTATGTTTTGAATACACAAAAAGGTCGTTGTTATTCTATGTTTTGTTTTATTCACTGATCACCGTAGCTCCATTTTAAATTCAAGGAAATGCTGTATACTTCTGCTTTCTAATTGTTGATCTGTAACTACGCTATTTAAATTATATTAGAACGATATATCACATTATATACAATGTCAATAGTGATACATTAGAATTATATATATGAGAAATGAAAAGCGGGAGAATATCTTGTGGCGGGTACAACTTACTGGTTTTCTGTTACAATATATTGTTGCGAAAATTTCTATTAATTTGTTCTCTTTTGTAAAGTAGAGAAATGCAATTATACTCTGAATGTGTGCTTTTTTTCCCGTGAACCGTTTTCAAAGTTCCTTTAAGTTTAGTACTGTTTATAATATGGGAATATTTAAAGTAATAAACAAAATAAAATACATTTTAGTAGCCTATTTTAATTTATGAAGAACCAAGCAAAACATGAACAATATTTTCCTTACATTTAACAACCTAAATACATTGGACATTTTTGACACATGTGTTTTTTTAAATGGTTTTAAAGTTTTAAAACTTTGATATTGTATTTGCACCTATTTTAGTAACGAATAAATTATGAAATAAATGTATTTACGTTGGATATTTTAATTTATTAAGATGGATATGACATTCAATACGTAGAATTTTCTATATGTATGTAATATTTTCCT
Organism: Maratus michaelseni; assembly: GCA_963931845.1. NCBI lineage: Eukaryota > Metazoa > Arthropoda > Arachnida > Araneae > Salticidae > Maratus > Maratus michaelseni. Next base: position 454,044,143 of record OZ007589.1, on the reverse strand, counting down.
TAATGTTTATTTTAAAAATATCACAGAATTTTATGTATGTACATTATTAATATAATAAAAGATCATTTACTTTACACATTACAGACATCATTTTAACTTTTAATGAAAATAATGTTGATTAATGTTTGTGTTTGAAGTAATAGTTCTTATGCTAAAAAAACGTACTTTGCACTATTTATCAGACTGAGAATATCTTCAAAAGTAAACAAAGCAGTAGGCAAAACATATTTTTAATGACAGGTGAATGAGCAAAATATAAATTGATAGTCATGGGATAATCCAAATATAGCAATCTTGCTTTTCATTGCATCAGCCATAAAGTATTAGATAAAAAAATTATATATATATAATCCCTTTAAAAAGCATGAACTATCCTCTAAAAATTTTATTTAAAAATTAGAAAATAAATCAGACTCAAAATGTAGCTTACACATTTTTTTTCTCTTTAAAAGAGCATAACAAAGGATAGAAGATATAAACTAATCTTAATGAGTATTAATATTACACTGTGTTTTGACAGTAATCTACGGATAAAAGGACACAACTAAAGGCAATTATGTGTCACAGAAATAGAAATGAAATAGCAATAGTAATGTAACATTATATTGTTTATGATAAATGGATCAGGAAACTCAAAATTGATTGTGGTAGGAGAATTGAAACAAAGTAGTTTATAAAATATCAATGTGGATCTTCCCTTTATTTTTTCATTTACAATATATTTTTTCAGTGTGAAAGTTTCATTTACTTTGACATTTATAATTATTTTCCTTCCTTATCGATATAAGATAAACTTAATTATGGCAAGAAAATTTCCTTTTGTCTAATAATGACATGTGATGGAAATTTCTAATATTTGTTACATTTAGAAAAACTTCTAGTGAGTTTTTCAAAAAATAATCTTCACAAAATACATTTCAATCATTGTTAGTTTGTTCTATAAACTATGAGAAAAATTTTAAATGAGACGAGACATGGCTGTTGGGAGGTATGTTTACATTCTAAAATATCTTAACGTAGTAATCGTACTTATTTATATAAAAATATAAATAAATTCAAAGGTATTGCCATCTATTCAAAAGTGTTAGATGTAGTGCATTTTATTGAAATCTATTTTTTTTAAATGATGAAACTTTGAACAAATCATAGAAAAGAAAATAATCAATATTAGGAAAAATGGAAATACATGTATTTTTTTAAATGTTTGGAATCCATTAAATCTTCAATATACTTATAATATTTCTCATTGAATTATATTTATTTCTTCAATAATTTTGTCTTTAAATTGCATTGTAGCTTTATTAGATTTTTTATAATAGCCTTCTCCCCCCTCTCACATTCCTATTAAATGGGGATTCCTTTCTTCGGGGGATATTTTCTTTCCTCTGCGTTATTGGTTTATGGTCAAACCACTTCTGGAGCCTTAATTCTAAAATCTTTCATGGCCGGTTTCTTTTAATAAATGACGACCAATACATTTACTCCCGAGTTATTCACAGTAAGTGCATCGCTATAAAATAATAGTTTTATCTTTTGTAAAAAAGAATGCATCCATGCATTAAATTATGCAGATTTCTTAGGAAAACTCCATTATAAATGTTCAATACTTGTAGTTTATTTCGGCGTTTGTTTAAATAGTAGACACCACGTTTATGTCAAAGCTGGGTATTTCCATATTTTTACTTTCTTCTATCTTTACAAGAAGAAAGTATTGGATTCATCAAAATTTTCGACTTCCGGTTTTCGACGGATTTACACGCTTTAGAAGGTCCTGAACACGATTTGACTGTTTTTAGAAAATGTCTGTCTGTGACTCTGTCTGTCTGTCTGTATATGACAAAAATTTTGTGGGCGCTCTATCTCAAGAACTAATGCTCGGAATTTAATAAAACTTTATATTCAGTTAGTCCCTAATATAAATGGTTGATGATTAGTTTTGGTGAAAATCAACCGACAGGCGGCGCTGCTATGCTGTTTTTTCGCGATTTTCATAATAACTCTATCTCAAGAATTAGTGCACTTATTTTCATCAAACTTCTGTTAGACATTGACATAAATAGATGCTGCTTACGTTGTGGTGTTAATATCCCAACAGGTGGCGCTGCTATGCTACTTTTTTCATTATTATCACGATAACTATATCTCAAGAACTAATGCACGGATTTTCATCAAACTTCAGATTCAGATAGGCGTTGACATATGTTGTTGATGTTTAGGTTTTGGTCTAAATCTCCCAATAGGTGGCGCTGTTATTCTGCATTTTGTAGGATTTACATGATTTTAGCAATAGTCTTATATCAAGAACTAATGCATGGAATTTAATAAAACTTTAGATTCAGTTAGACCTTGATATAAATTGCTGTCGATTATTTTTTATTGTATGCGAAACCTGTGTGAGATAGAAGAAAGTTTTGGGATTGGCCCATCCGACTAGTTTTTTTGTAATTTATTTTACTAGAAAACAGAATTCGTAAAATATTGAATGAACTACTGATAGGCAGATGAACAGTGTTATTTCTTTTCAAACTTCAAGAAACAACGTTTTGTATAGTACAAATTATAACTAACAATATAATTTTTTTTTCAGAATTTCAAATATATATTCATAGATCTAATACTTTGTGTGAATTTTAATTTATAAACCAAAAACACTTACAACATTGTAACGCACAAATATTTTGAAATGGCACAAAAACCGCATACGGCCATTTCAAGGATTCCTCGATCCCCTTCCTCAGTGCAAAAAATTAGAATTAGACTGAAAGAGCACCGAAATTATGTTAAAAAGCAGGAGTGTGAGAAATCTACAATAGCTGAACATTGTTGGGATTCCAACCACAGGTTTAATTATTCAGAATCTAAAATTATCCAAAAATGTAATACAGTTACAGATCTCGACTTTCACGAAGCTTACTTAATTCACAAACATAGTCCATCCTTGGTAAATGATATGACCAGCACCCCTTTTCTCTCGCACGTGTGGAGGGATCCTGCGCAGTGACTCCTTTTTTCAGTTATTTCCGGTTAACTACGTCATTTCTTTGGGTATATAAACTCTTGTTTTATCATTTTCAATCAAGCTAGTACTCAGGGCTATAACCGAGAGATTCTTAGATCCCATTTTTATCCTTTTTTTTCACTGAGGAAGGGGATCGAGGAATCCTTGAAACGGCCTTATACGGTTTTTGTGCCATTTCTTAATATTTGTGCGTTACAACGTTGTAAGTGTTTTTAGTTTATGAATTTAAATATATGTGGTTTGTTATTTAGATAAAAATAGATTTCTAAGAAAACCAAATATAGCACAGCTGTTATGTAATATTTTTCTTGGCGGAAGAATACATTTTGCTATCCACTGAGACATATATTTCTAATATGCCTGATTGTTAAAAACGAAATATCGCGAAGCTATATCTGTTCTTGTAAGCACATAAATCTGTATACAAATATAAGCATCTGCATTTTTCCAAAGCTTAAATAAATTTAGTACTTTTTCATCGTATGAAAAAATAAAATGGATCCAAAAACGCGTAAACGAAAGACCTTTCATTTAATCAAATTCTTCTATGAAAGCGTTATTCACATAATCTTTCACAAAACACTCAAAGCCATACTGTTCCATTTTAAAACCTAAACACCAAGTTTTAAATGAGCTAAAGGTTTTTGCATCATTCTTTGATTTATCCAATGTAATCCTATTCTTCATAAAGGGGAAAAGATCCATTTATTTTATATAATTTAATTAAGAAAAAAATAGTTTAAACGGTCTTTTTAAAATTTCCATAAGCACACGTTCAAATTGAAACACAACGATTTAAATGAGCCGGAATTATTCTGCGTTTTGCTTTGATTTATCTTAAGTACTTACTGATAGGTTGGTTGAGTTATGTTATGCTGACTAGTTCCAGAAGGCACCGCGAAACGCCGCCGCGCCGTGTGCCGAAAAGACTGATTTCCACGACACATGTGAACATTTTATGTACAGTAGAACCTCGATTATTCGGCGTAATTGGCACCAAACCTACATCGGAATTTTCGGATAATCAAGAATTTATCAGTAATCACCTAGTTTGATATGTAACATCGTCATCGAACCGCTATTATGACTTTAAACTGCTAAATAAATATCTAAATTCAAATTATACATGAAAATAAATTTATTTTGAAACAAAAAACTTGATTTAAAAGGGATATTCATCTAGCGTAAATTGACCATACTTTGCCGTGCAGTTCTGTCACGAAGTTTCCTTAAAAACATTACTTCGGAAGTTCATCACTGTTCTTGTTGTTCCAACCAAGGAAGGCCTTTTGAGAAACACTCAAAAGCATCATTGTTACCAATGTTTTCTTGGGAATCATTCTCGCCTTCATCATTATCTTCCAAATTTCGAAAAAAGGAGTGCTTTTGCTTAGAACAGGGACGTGTACACAGGGTGTGGGATCGGAGCTTGCGGGAGCTTAAGCTAATTTCAAAGGAATTCTAAGAAAGGAGAACCAAAATATTTTTCTGTACTCATAGTTCGGAAAGGACCGCTTGCATACACAAATAATGTAAAAAAAAAAGGTCAGAAAACCAAAGTCGGTTTACGGAGATTTTCGGTTAAACGAGGGTCGGATAATCGAGGTTATACTGTATTTGTTTTTAAGGTTTCTCAACTATTCAGAGTTGATCTATAAGTCTCCAACAGCATGAGAAACCTTCATGTCGAGGACCCCAATAGCCAAGGGATACAAGTGACAAAATTTAGATTTGGAGTAAATTGAGTTCATAGTAGAACATCAATAGTAATTGACTGAATGAAATATAAAACTGTTGCTTATTTGATAGTGGTCTTTGAACATAGTGTTATTCCCATGCCCAGCTAAGTAGACGTCAACGGTACAAGTACACTTAGACCGCTTGCTCTCCACTCGTTTCACGGTTTAAGGACAGGGGTTAAATATTTGACCTCTAGGACGCAGCACATAATTAGAAAATCACTTATATCTCTTTACCTCCAAACAAATAGCCTTATTTCCAGATCGCCTACGCACTTAGCTCAGTTTTTTTTCAATTTTGCCACTTATACCCCTTGGCTTCTCTGGTCCCAGTATGTTTGAGTTACATTAAAAAATGTATAGATTCTGAGATAACATCAGTGAAAATCAGGTTAACAGCCACATATCTCAATCCATTAATGTAAATAAATACAGGAGATTCGTTCATTATGAGTCATAGAAATATTAAACCATGGAGATAATCAAAGCAAGATCTCCATGGTGAATTTTACAGCGCTTTCTGGTATCGAAAAAAAAATTCGCAGCTGTAAACATGGCATGCGTAATAAGAAAAGAAAAGGCATCCCCATTTCGCACATAGGAGACGATATAATTTATTTCACTGAAATAATAAAGATGATTTTTTTACATTGTAAAACTAGTTATAGCCCGAAACGAACGCACCTCATTTGTCACGTTTAACGTGCAATTTTCAACTTGTTTTCAAGCTGTATGATTTTGTTAAAGATCTGGTTTACCGTCTTCTTTATCCGAAATACATAGGAATTAAAATCGCGAATCAGCACTGCACGTCTATTGATCGACGTAAACATGCTGTTAATAGTATGTGAAGACCTGATATACGATTGGACATTTGAAAACAAACAAAGCGTAGGTACTACCAACATTTGTACAGAAAGTAAACTTTGTATTTTACTATATTTTTATCATGTGCGCTTTTATGTTTTATTGTATAACTATAAGTAATATACCATTTTTTTTGTGCAGCTAATTTATGTTCATGCTATATATTGTGGGTTAAAAAACACTATCAATTTGTTTGCGTTAGAATGAATAAAATGTGGTAGTTTATCACTTGGAAAATATTTGGAAATGAAAATTATTGATCTACAATTCCCATCAGGGAAATACAGTACATAAATATATGTTTTAGATACACTGCTTTAAATATTTTGTTTTGTGTGGGAATTTGTTGTGATAACATAGTAATAGGTAGAATATCAAAGTATGTTAAATGTGATACATGCACAAGCAAATTAAAGTTCACATGTATTTTTAATCGATGTAGGATTTTGTAAAAATGAAACATTTTATATAATTAATTAACATTAATTTTCATATTGTTTTATAAAGATTATCAATAATTGTGCAAACTTCTATTTCTGATCCTTTTATCCATTGATGTGCAAAATTCCATAAAGTTTCGAAAATACATTCTGTACACAGTCATACTATAATTTAAAAAAATGTTTTTAAGCTTTAGTACAACCAAAAAGAAAAAAAAAATAGAATTCGGAGCTAAAATAAAATGCCCAGATGAAAGCTTAAATGAAAATTTGTATGAAATGTTTTCCTTATTGCTTTTTGAGGTTAACGTAAGATTTTAGCAGGCATAAATTCTCATGTCGAAAATTTTGCCTGCCAAAATTTAATTCGGCTGTGAATTTTACAAATAAGAAATGTCTCACGATTAAATAAAAATATTCTAATTTTTGACCATATATTTGAATAAGGATTATGATTTTTATAAAGTTATTTGTGTAGCGTATTTTTTTTTTAAATCTCAATATTGCTGTTTTTAAAGGTTTGGATTGTTTCGCTTAAAAAAAAAAAATAAATTTACAGCAGCTCAAATGACAGAGAAAAGAAGTTGAAAGAAATTTCTCCAATGAAAAATTTACTTCTTCGCGAAGGTTCTTTTCAAATGAACGCTTAAAACAACTGTTTTCTTTTTCATCTTTCTTTTAAGTCTTGTAATTGTTCCTGTTTAAGCTTAAATTTAATCTTATTGATGTTCTTTTAGTTTCAGATCTGCTTTTAATACATTCAAAATGAAAAAGAGAAAAAATTAGATCCGTCTTCCCAGTTTGATGGAACCTAATACAAGCACGGTTAATTCCACATTTATTTTATTGAATCCTACATACCAACCAATAAAAGTCTCAAAGAAAATCCCTTTCGAAATTAATTAAAAACAAAGAGAAATCGATGTGGACATGTATTGAAAAAAATTATGAAACACATTTAATTGTTAATTGTTGTATAGCAGAAAATATTGTTATTTGTAAACGATTGACTGTAGTTTTTATCTTACTTTGGAAGGAGGGATGCAGTTATCTTTATTATTGTTTTTTGTGTTTATATTCGTTGAAGCATAATTTATTTTTACTTCATACACTAATATGATCTTCAAATAAAAAATATATATGTTACGGTCAGTATGATAAATCCGGTCGCTATTAATAATAACCGGTTATTATTAATAATGACCGCGGTTATTATTAATAACCGGTCATTATTAATAGTCATCAGATTAATCATATTGATCGTAATATACATATATATTAAATAATTTTGAATAATCTTCTAAATATGGTAGTTTTTCTGCAATGCATACTTACATGAGTTTGGAATAGATAATGCTATTAAAAAAAATACGATGAAAGTTTTTTTTTTTTTTAATGTAATACTTGATAATTTTATATTTCAACCGTAATTTTAAATGTCAAAAATTTGATAAATTGCCCCTATAAAAATAGATATTTTGATGAATATTTACATTGGTATTATAATTAACATATTTTTATCTATATTTCGGATATGATTTTTAATGGCTGCTAAAATATGATATCTATATTAACCCGTGAACTCAATACTTGTCCGTCCAAAATTTCAAATGTCGGCGTTTTTTAAAAACATGTTTTCCTTAATCTTCATTTATCATTCAGAAAATATTTTTTTTATAAAAATAAATATTATTGTTCGATTACACATTAAATTTCATATATCATACGTTATATATCATTATCACTATATTGCCAACAAAGTTATATACGCAGTTGAATTTACAGAATCTCAAATTGCACTAGTGTGAAGTGCAATGATGCTGAAAAATGAACAGGTTATTAAATGAATAATGTTTGTCTATGTGTCTACTTGTTTGTGGGCGATAGCTGGGCACGTAGTGATAAACACATTTTGTTCCGTATAGACAAAGACAGGTTAAAATGCACATAAGGATCATATTTTGGAAAATTGTTATAAGATTTTTCATTATTATTTTAGTGGTACTATTGGAGCATTACCCCGATCTTCCAAGTTCTCTGTCGTTTTTGACCCACTCTTACAAGTAAAGGTACTATAGTCTGTGGCGGCGAATTTCAATTTTTATAGCTCATTCGATTCATCTCATCGAGCTAAGTAATTTTCTACCTCGCATATCGGCTATTGCGTTTTGATAATGACAGGGGGCCGGGTCAAAGTTTGAAATTTCGTTCATTGAAAACCAGTTGCCGTCAAAGAAATCAGTAAGATTTAAATTTATTTATGGTTCTTACACTGACATGCATTGATAAATAGTCAATTTTGGACACATTGTACCGTAGAAGTGAGTAAAACAAAAATATTTGTAACAGTGTGCACAACGAGCAAAGGCTTTCTCAGCTGACTCGACGACGCTTTCAATAAATGCATCACAACTTGCGAAAACCTGCTTTTCAAGTAGCATACGAATATTTTAATGAATATTTTATCTGCATTTAGAAATTCTCATAATAAGAGCAATAATATAACCTTATAGTAGTTATTGGCAATGGTATTGGCACAGTAAAAACAATTAGTAAATTTAAATCGCACTTATTTCTTTGAAGGCATCTGTTTCTAACTGAATGAAATTTTGAACTTTGACCCGACCCCCTGTCATTATAAAAACTCAATACCCAATATGCGAGGTATAAAATTACTAAGCTCGATGAAACGAATCGCATGAGCTATAAAAATCGAAATTCGCCGCCACAGACTATAGTACTTTTACTTGTTAGAAATAATCCATAAATCAATCAAAGTTTTGTCCTATTTTCAATATAGCTTAATCAAACTTCGTATAGTTGTTTTTGAATTTTTCGTGATTTTTTTTTTCTAAATCTCTATTTTGCCGAAAATTGAAAGTTTATTTTTATCAATTGATTTTTATTTTATATAGAATTCATATAATCTTACATTTTCTATCTCTTATAGGAACATAATTTTCGGGAATCAATAAAAAAAAGATACTGCTTTTAAATGAATTTTAAAAGAAAGTAAGGCATCAATTTGTTTTCTGAAATGCAGCAAAAAAAAAAAAAAAGAGGAAAATGCTCCAGTGTTGGTTTTTAGGTAACTCCCTCTATCGACAACAACTTTTACTAAGGCAATGAACGAGGTCTAGCGGTCGGGAGCTCCTTTTCATTCGGTGAGTGGAAAGAGGCAAATTGGAATTTTATGCTTATTAATACTTTAGAAGTGCAACCCCACCCCCCTTTACCGGAACTTCCCAGTGCCCCTCGGAGCTGTAAAAAGCGCTCCCGAAGAACAATATATGAATTTAACACTGATTGTATGTATATTTTAGATTATTAACCATTAACCGGGCAACTGCGGGCGGGTCAACTAGTTTTAAAATAAACTTAGACAATTTAATTTATAGAAATTTTAAGCAAACTTTAAATAATACTAAGCAAGATGTGCCAACTGTTTTATTAATTTTGACGGTCTTACTTTATGCAACGGTACTAATAAAAAATGGATTTTTATTAACGATTTAAATAGGTTAGTTATTAATAATACATAAGCAGTTGGGCGTAAAATGATGTATATTTATTACTTTAAATTATATAAAGTTACGTGGAAAATGCATTTTTCTACATTTTAAATTTAGAAAATATGTACATATAAAATACAGAAATTCACCTTATATGGTTTATTATTATTATTATTATTATTATTATTATTATTATTACTTTTCTTTTTTGTAAAATGCTTGAGTTATTTCATTGCTTTTAAGGTTCTGTATTTAAAGGTTTTATAAAATTTATATGTCTGGTGTTTTAAAAAAATATTTTAATTAATGAATTAAAAAATAGATAAATAATAATATTTAATTATGTAAAATTCGAAATGCAGAAATTGTTTATTTAATAAGAGAAAAAATAATACTCCAAAACATGTTTTACAGTAATTTTTATATTAATTCTCATTTTCATCGCTTATTTTAAATGCGATGCAACATATTTAAACGAAAAAAGTAATCAATGAAATAGAGATTTCAGATAAACGAAAAAAAAATATATATTCCAAAGCTTTTAATGTTAAATAAATGGCTTTATATCGCACAAAAATCATGCATCTGACACAGATAAATGCTAAAAGTGATATAATCTGTCTCTGAAAAAAAAATAGCCAAAGGAATTTCTGAAAATTTAAAAGATTACTTATTGTTACGCAATGTAAACTTTTCTATTTGTAAATAGAATTCAATTCAATATCGTGAAGAAGTGAAGTATAAATCAGAAATGAATTTTCGAAAGAGCTTTTTTGATAGCAAGTAAATCATGAAGAATGAAACATCCAACAATAGCAAAATGTAATCCATTTTCAAAAGCGTTTCGTTTTGTACCGGCAATGGTTGCATTGAAAGGAAGGGGCGAAGGCAGACGAAAAAATTACAGAACTTTAGAATGCTGTCTGATGCAGAATATTTTATTTCTTTTAGATATATTTTAGGCAGAATACTTCAGATATTGAAGTTTAAATTTTGATATAGAAATAAAATAGTCATTTTATTGCTTCTGTGATTGTACAGTGGACTCCCAATTAATAGACTCTCAAAGGGTCATGTCGAAAAATCGAAATCATTGGATAATCGGGAGGTTACTATCAAGTGCATTTTTCAATTATTCTACTACAGCTATTCTTTCAATTATTAAACTATTATTATAACAGAAATATTTAGAAACACTAAAGCTGAATATTCAAAAAAATAAAATTCTGGACAACAATTCTAGGAGATAATATTATCAGTCCTCTCTTTCTCACTAAAATTCAACTGATAATTTTGAATCTTAGAATCGTATTACACAAAATCGCTTCAATAGTCAAACAAGGCGTTGAAAATTCGCTGTCATCCAAAGAATGGGTGCCCTTACTTATTAAAAAAGTCAGCGATTATCTCTTTTAGAATTATCCAAATTTATGAATTGACAGGTGAGGATCATTTTTAGAATACCCTATATGTTCTAAAGCCTATAGTCGATATAAGTACCTAATGACTTTTTCCTCTGTGTAAAAGGAAGGGAGACTTGAAAGAGATGGTTTTAAAAAGTTTCCTAAATGGAATTCAGCCAATTTCACTGGTTAAACTGGGTTATGTTGAAAAATAGCATGATATTAGAGTTAAAACTTTGAAATCACCAATATCTTTCTTTCTTTCTTTTTTTTATGTCGTAGGATAACTTTTTTTCTAAATTATATGTATGTATTGAAGTGACATTTCAAGTGATGCGAAATAACTCCCCCTGCTTTCCTACCAATTAAAAACTTTAAAGTCAAGCAAACTTTTTAAATAAATTACTATTTATTTAAAAAATATTATTGAAATTATATGAGAATGTTACATAAATAATTAAAATAATAACAAAACACTATACGTTGTACATCAATAATTTATATTATAATACTAAGGGAATTCTGTAAGATGAAAATGAAAAAGACATACATTAGGGAGTAACATTAAATATAGAACGTATCCAGTTATAGAGTATACTATAACAAAGTAAAGGTGGCTGAGTGCCGGGTTTATGCTGTGTTTCGCTGTTTCGACCCTGGGTTCGATACCCACACTTGACAGAATGATTTTTGTTATTTTTTTAACGATAATACATTAATAAAGCCACATTTTACTTCAGGGGAAAAGTTATATAATTTGTATTTTTTTTCATTCAAATGCTTTATAATTAAATAAAATTTAACACCCAAACATATGTTTTTAATTAGTAATTTTATATTAAAAGTATTTAAATTAAAAGATTGTGCATGTAATTATCGATTAAAGAAATTGAACTGTTCTACAAATTTTGCAGTAATTTGTATGAGCATTATCAAGATATCATATATATATATATATATATATATTATATATTATATATACTAAATTAAGTATGTAAGGTAAATATGATTACTTTTCGTAAAAAACAAAACAAAAATTAACAGAGAGGAAACAGAAAGAAGAAAAAAATATTCATATGGGAACTCTAATGGAAATTATCTTGATGTTCATGATTTAATAATTAATCAATGTATGAAAATGTGAAATAAAATTCAAGCAATTAAAAAAATGTGTATTATAAATCGTTAGTTTCAAACAGCAAAGCTCAAGTTCAGGGTTTTAGAATAAGACTGATAAAAATAAATTTAATGAAAAATTTTAAAGGTCGCGTAATTAAAAAAAAAAAAAAATAGAAAATACTAAATATTGTTATTTTTCCAAAATATTGGGGCTGTGGTAAGTAAAATTTAACACCCGACCATAATTTTTTAAATTACTGATTTTCTATAAAAAAAATTTTAATTAAACGATTTTGCATGTAGTTATTGATTAAATAAAATGATCTAAACTGTTATCTATACTTTTTTATGACCATTATCAAGAAGATATATCTGTATAACTAAGAAAAGAAGACAAAAAAGAAAGAAGAAAAATATTCATATAAAATCTGTGAAAGAAATCACATTGATATCCATTGTTTAATATATAAATAATGTATGAAAATGTAAAATAAAATTCAATTAATTAAAAAATATATATTATAAATCGTTAGCTGTAAATGGCAAATTTTTAATTCAGGGTTTTACAGTCAGGCTGATAAATATAAAATTAATGAACATTTTTAAACGTCGCGTAGTTTAAGAATATTAAATATTGATGTTTTAAAAAAATTGAGATTGTAGTAAGTAAAAATAAATCGTTCAATTATCTTTTTTTGTTAAACTCTTGCTAAAAATCAAGCATAATAGGATGTACATTACAAGCTTAAAATTCTTTCACTTCATTAGTTGAGAAGACAGGACAGACAACACCATCTATTGTCTTATATCTATAGGAATTGCTTAAAAAATATAACGATTCATCAAGTTTTCAATATTTAAAAATAATTTAAAAACAACTAATTAAAAGTAAAACATATTTCTAAAGGAATTTTCAAGTTATTTACCGTCAAATCTTGACGGGTACTATCTAGTACGCTGTTAAAATGTTATAGCCTGTATTAAAAAAAAAACACCCAGACCACTTCACCAAACAATAAGGAATTACTTATCAGGGAAAGCTTTTTACCAAACATTCTATTTATAAGCGAAATTCAATAGAATATGTAAAAGAACAGAGTAGGAGTCCAAAATGAGAGAAGAGTAAGATATCGTAAGGTCTTCTTTGATAGAAATAAAATCATAACGAATAAAACTGTCCAAAGGTAGCAAAATGTAATCCTTTTTCAGAAACGTTTCAATTTGTATTTTGTTTTGAACTGCAAAATATAACAAAAATAAGTACAGAAATATAAGGTGATATTAACGGTGTGTTCTTTTTTTTATTCCTCTTTTTGAGTTGAAATATTTCTGTTTTTCTACTTTTTATCTATCTAAAATAAACATTCTCTAAATAAATTTAACGTAACTAAATTACGTTTATGTAGTTTTTCACCAGTGAATTATTAACTGATAACATGTTTTAATATAGCAATTGAATTTCTTACAACTATCATTTACTATTATCATCTAAAAAATCTTATTCTGCTTTAATACGTAAACGTTTTTTTTTTAATTTCTTCTAATCTCTTAGTCGAAGACATTTTAGAAACTTTTTCTTTACTCACCTTGATTTAAGTTTACTCCTCATCCAGTTATCACAAACACTTCTCAGCTGTGAAGAAGCTGATTAATTCACCGCTCTTCATATTCAATGCGCATATAATGTGCGAAGTACATATGCATGAGAAGACTTCTTAGTACGCTGCTGTCTTCTCATATCATTCATAGAAGTTTTGGACGCTTTTGTCTGGCTGACAAAGCATTACCATGGACTTGATTGCTTCTCTATGAGCGGCACAGGATATGATTTAAGCTCTTCGATTATGCCTTGCGTCCGGATCATTTCTAATACATTCAGAGACCCATTATCTGTGGTTTGTTGGAACGGGGAAATTTCGCGAACTAGAGCGAGTATATGAAATAAGAATCGTATAAATGCGTACATTTACAACCACTGAAGTATACACCTTTGCAAAGTTATGTCGTAGTAAATCTTTATCATAAGGCGTAATTAATGTACTAGAAACAATTTAAAATGAATAAAATTTTTCAAATATACAATAGATAACTAGTGTTTCTTACATGTCATATATTACATTTAATTTTATTGGAACTGAGTGTGCGTTTCTAGCATTATTTTCTTGATCAAACTATTTAGTTTATGAAATTGTTACACCCAGAAAAAAGTTTTGTTGAATCAACAAAAATTTGGTTGACACAACAAAACTTTTTGTTTAAATATAGGTCAATGAAAATTTTGTTTGAATCAACATTTTTTTTTTTTTTTTTTTTTGCAATTCCAAAAAAAAAAAAAAAAATTTTGTTAATTCAAGTAAAATGGTTCAATTTTACTTGAATTTTGCTAAAACAACCAAAATGTACTCAACAAAACATGTTTTGTAGTTTTAATCAATTCTTTTTTTTTGGGGGGGGTTTAGTTATTCACTTTGTTTGGTTCGATTCGTCTTATTAAAATGCATATTTAAAACTTTCCTATCAAAGATAAATTAAAGAATCTTCAGCATCTTAAAAAAATTGTATATATAAATAACTACATCGAATATAAAAAACAAATAGAATTTATTATGTAGAAATTTATTGAATAATATTTCTCAGAAATTAAAACAAGTTAGAACGATTAAATTTAATTTATTTCTTTATTAATCTCAAATTCCATTCCACTGTCATCCAGATACTATAGAAAATAAAGTATACTTTGTACTTCAAATGTATAAAAGTATTGCTTTAAAAAAACATTTGTTTTTTGATGGATTTATTGAAACATAATTTGCACTTATCAAACTATGTATGGAACAGCATTATTTACCGATATGTCTTTTAGAGAAAGAGAGATAAACTATTCAAAATAGTTTTGCTATTGACAATATTGGTGTTGTGACATTTATAACACTTTAACCTAGACATTTTTGTTGATTATTGAATTTTGATAATTAATTTCAGAACTGATTTAAATCGTAATTACCGATGGCTGAAAAGGTCTTTTTTAAACCGATCTTTAACTAAATTTTAACAACAACAATAAATAGATAGATAGATAAATAAATATTATTCAAAAATCAGCGTTAATTGTTTTGTCAATTGTTCACCAAAAGAGCATTTCAAATACATTAATATTTCAAATTTATCTTTGCAAAACTTTTTAATATTTTTTTAGAATAATACCTTCTAATTCCTTCAGTATCTTTTTACTAAGAACATAGAAATTAGTTTTACATAAGTGTAGAAGAAAATGCTATGTAGGGTTTCGTTCCGTTTATTATTGTAATTTAGTTTGTGCAGATCATCGCGTAAAAAATTCATGAAAATTTTTCAATATGAAAAACCAAATATCCTTCTTTAAAATTTGTGAATTATTTTAATTCTCCCTTCAAGTTTCTTGTTCAATGAAATAAGTACCTTCATATTTTCATTAGAAGCGTGAAAGAAACTGTTTTCCTCTTTCTAATTTAATATTTTCTTTTTCTTCAAAGGAATGATTTTGATAAACATAGAATGTATTTAATTTCCTCGGCTGAAACCACACTTAAAACATCCTTCTATAAATGGAAGTTGTAGTTGCATAATCAAACACTTGAGGATCAGTGAAGTTCCATTAATACGCTTTTGCCATGAAAGCAACTTAAGCACTTATAGTAATACTCATTCACCAATGAACACAGTAAATTCTGCGTGACTTGTTCCAAATAATGGATGATTCAATGTGAAGAGTTTTACCAACATTAAGCAATTTTTAAACATTTCGTGATATATATTTCGGGATGAAACTACAGTTCGAAGTGATTTAAGAGTGTTTTGAAAGTAACAAATTTTTATTTTATAAATTTTATTAAATTTTTATCTAAAGTTCTATTAACTACTGCAATCTCCATTATATTATGCGTACTATGAATCTATATTAAATCATGTACACGCATATGCACAGATAAGATGTGTAAGTGCTTATTGTATTAATTATTATTCTTATTAAAATAAAATAATTTAGATTGTTGAAAATTTATATAAAAATTATATGTTCTCCTTTATAATAAAACATGTGAATGCTATTAACTGTTTCCTGCAAGAAATGGAAAGTTGTATAATAATGAAAGGAATTATAGAAATAGAATTATATAGATTATAAAGATAGATCCTTATTGTTTATATAACCTTTACAAAAAATTAAAGACTAAATTGTTTTTCAAATTTAGTACCCATCATTGTTTTCACACCACAAAATCAAAATTTGCTGTAATTTTCTGCCAAATATTTAGTTAAAGATTATTTAAAATATACCACTTTTAATTGCGTTCTTATTGAACATGAATTTAGCCATACATAGTTTTTTAGCGTCACTTGCAACAAAAGCACAAATCTTATTACTTATTATATTATTTAACAGTTTAATTATACTAAAAATGAAAAGGTGAAAACTATCGCTTTCACATCCAGTCATACAAGATTCTATTCTGAATAAGTGTTATATTATATACCTTAGTTAAAAAAAAAAAACAATTGCAATATTTTCTTAAATATATTTGTATTAATATTAAATACAAATTTAAAATATTAAGCATACGTATTTACACTGTTAGTAAATTTAAATACATTCAAAATACAAATGGATTAATATAAACAGTGCTAATAAAATTGAATATGGAATGGCGTAACTAGGCAATAATTGTAAAAAAAATAACTTCAGTTAATTAGGTATATGCCTCTTGATAGATAAAAATCGTTTGCAATCAAGTGGCAGAAAATTATTAAATGTTTGAGTCTTATATAAAGTCTAACATTTTATAAAATTTTCGAGATTCCGGTGAAAAATGCTTAAAATAAATAAAGGTCACGCATGTCATATCAATAGTGCGAACTAAACAGATTTAACATGATGTTAATAACACTGATCAATAAATAAAAACTTTTTGTCAGCTGCTCTGAAAGAGTTTTAAACTAATTTGAGTGTGCTCATTCCAAATCTGAACTCCAAATTTCTGTATTACGTAAGGATGTAATGTTATTGCCATCCTACTGTTTCAAAAGTGAAAACTGCAAATGGTGGGCACCATATATATGCTGTACTGTGTGCAATATAGGGCTAACACAGTGGTTAAGCGGTAAAAGAATAACAATGTCTTTTTCTGTGCCCATGATATGGCGTGAACCGAAAAATCACCTCTCCCAAGTAAAGGTACTCTAGTCTGTGGCGGTAAATTTCTATTTTTATAGCTCATTCAACTCGTCTCATCCAGCTTAGTAATTTTATACCTCGCATATCGGCTATCGAATTTTTATAATGACAGGGGGCCGAGTCAAAGATAAAAATTTCGTTCAGTGAGAAACAGATGCCTTCAAATAAATAAGTGCGATTTAAGTACAGGGTCATTCATAATTCCCTCCGGGGTTTCGAAACGTTATAGTAGAAAAACGAAGACGAATATGAAAAAAAGAAACATATGAAATTATTCCGAAACTATTCAAGTTTTACTTACATACATTACAGGTGTTCTATGTGTGAACCCTTGGTCACACGGCATACATCCATGCGATAGTCCAGTTCCTGCCATACTCCGTTTCTTTAAATCTGAATCAGTGGTGTCAGTTCAACGGGCCTTTCGTAATAAATATCGAAAACAGGGACCAACTGACAAAACAATTCATGTGTGGTACCGGAAATTTAAAGAAACGGAGTATGGCAGGAACTGGACTATCGCATGGATGTATGCCGTGTGACCAAGGGTTCACACATAGAACACCTGTAATGTATGTAAGTAAAACTTGAATAGTTTCGGAATAATTTCATATGTTTCTTTTTTTCATATTCGTCTTCGTTTTTTTACTATAACGTTTCGAAACCCCGGAGGGAATTATGAATGACCCTGTATACTAATTGTTTTTGCTGTTATTATAAGAATTTGTAATTGCTGATAAAATATTCGTATGCTATTTGACAGGCAGGTTTACGCAAGTTATGATGCCCTCGTCTAATTTTGTTCATCCTGTCCATACTTTTTCCCGAATTACGAGCAAAAATCTTTGTAACCACACCTTGTCGGTATATTTTTGTTTTACTTATTTCTTCGGAATGAACAATGTGTCAAAAATTGACTACCATAAATGCATGTCAGTGTAAGAAACATAAATAAATTTAAAGCTTACTCATTTCTGTGACAGTAATTGGTTTTCAATGAACGAAATTTTAAACTTTGAACCGGCCCCCTATCATTATCAAAACTCAATAGCCAATATGCGAGGTAGCAAATTACTTAGCTCGATGAGACGAATTGAATGAGCTATAAAAATCAAAATACTCCGCCACAGACTATAGTACCTTCAATTGTTGTTACTTCTGTGTGACAAATATATCCGAATTTTCAAATAAAAATAAATCTAAAATAACATATCCAGATTGTTAATCTGCTCTGAAACAAATAATATTGCTCACGATTCAGTTGTGCAAAACGGTCCCATAATGTCAAGTTTAAACATTGGTAGTTTCTATAACTCGAGTTCCAGACGTGATAGAGAAATTTGGAGTTCAGATTTGGATTCATCACACTGAAATTAGTCTAGAAAGTTTTCCCGAGTAGCACAAATGTTGTTGACCATTGAAATCATCCAATTTATCCCCCTCCCACCACCATTTTTACCGCTTGAAATGTATTTTATCTTCTACATTACATAAAACGTACTTACTATATACAAAATGTTTTTCAATAGGTTTAAATGTTAATCACTGCTGTCTAAATGTCTTTGACTATAGATCGGTTACTGACTTTGACTATAGATCGGTTTTATTAAACATTATTGCAGATAACGTCTTTAAATCTTCTTCGAACATTAAAAATGTAACAATTATAATCAAAATAATTTTCTACATTTTTTTGAAAAGTAATGAATTTAAAAAAAATACTACTGTTTTACTGTATTTTCTAAATGTTTCATTTAGAAAATACATTCGAAAAATTAATACAGCCCTGTAATTTTCGGTAATATTTATTTAAATACATATTTTCTGGTAGTTTTACAGAAACAGATTATTTATAGAGGCAAGTAATGTTTCAATCGTATACACAAATATTTGTTCAGTGTTACTGTGAATTTCTTTCGAAATTATGGAGTTAGTTCAATTTTGTTTGAACATGGATGATGGCTTTTTTAGAAATTCTTTTGATATCATAGATCGATGACAAAGAAAATACATAGATTAAAAAGAAAGATCTTCAGTATTGATTAAGTTAAGGGTACTTCCGGGAAATAAGTTCAAGGAAATCCTTGGGTATTATTCGAGGTCGGTCGCTACATAGCTACATGTTGATATATATCTACACTACAGCCTTACAAAGAGACCGCCAAACATGATGCGCACAGATTTTGATGATTTTAAAGTATGTTGTAGGGATCATACCCCTAACTATTCAGGTCAAAGGTTTCCTTCAAATGGGCTTTAGTTTTCGAAAAATTTCGGGTTAAAGTTCAGCATGCATTTCAAATGTCATTACTTCGCAATTCTGGACAAGGTCTCCGTGGTGCCGTGGTATCGTTCGCGATTTGCGAGCCGGAGATGAGTGTTCTGTCCTCTCCTGTGACTTTTATTTTTTTTAAACAAATTTTATATATTTGTCGCGTTATGAGTTGTATGCAGAATTATGAATTCTGCATCTTTGAACTTTTTGATATTTTCCTAATAAATTCCATTTACATTTTCGAATATTGCGTGAAAATTTATAGTTTTTGCGCAATTTTTATTCGAATATTTCTCTTGACGAAAATCCAAACTAATTTATGTCTTGATATCTCGTCTTTTTAAAATGATTATCATTTACATTTATGTATATTTACTTATTTATTTATCGTATTTATGAAATAATGCATTTTTTAATTTACATTTTCTATTTAAAAAAATTTAAATGATTAAGAAAAAATTAATAAAATAATGTATCCTTTTAATATTTGATTTGTTCTAAATATATTGAAATATGTTAACTGCTGAAATACTAAAATATTTATCATCACCGACATCGACATTTTTAGTTTATTAAATATGGAACTAATTGTGTTATACTTATCGCAAAAATATTGTAAACAAATTTTGCATTAAAAATCGCCTTTAAATAATTGTTTTAACAATATTGGAAGAATGTATAAATTAGCATATTATATATTCTTTAAATACTTAAATTGTGATAAATATATTTAAAAATGCATTAATTTTGAAAAAGAAATTATTTCAAACGTGGTATTTCTCTGCAAAGGAAGCTAAACGAAGTGAATAAAAAGAAAATTTTATTTATTCTGATATTACCGTAAAAATCGTTGCAGACGATTTTTTTTCAGATATTTTTAATATGTATTGTAATTTACAAACGATTTTTCATTTCTAGTTGAATTTTTCTGTATGGCATCGACTTGTTAGACTGAAAATAAATTAATTGTAATACATTATTTTTTATTTGTGCAAATCAAAAATGACGGTGAGTTTGAACTTTACAGTTAAATGTATTTAAATAACATAAAAAAAAAAACATATATATATATATAACTGGCTAAAACTTGGATATAATCGTTATTGCTTTAATATTTTATTACTCCTTTCAAGATATGTTTTTGGAATTAGTTAGTTTGGAATTTCGTCAATAGAAATATTAATTTCAAAACTGCACAAGAAAAAAAAAAAAAAAAAAAAAAAAAAAAAGAAGTCAATTTTTACGAAATACTCGAAAATGTAAATGAAATTTATTAGAAAAATATCAAAAAGTTCAAAGATGCAGAATTCATAATTCTGCATAAAACTTATAACGCGACAAATATATAAAATTTGTTAAAAAAGGTAAAAGTCACAGGAGAGGACAGAACGCTCATCTCCGGCTCTCCGATCGCGAACGCTACCACGGCACCACGGAGACCTTGTCAAGGATCGCGAAGTAATGGCATTTGAAATGCATGCTGAACTTTAACCCGAAATTTCTCGAAAACTAAAGCCCATTTTGACCTGAATAGTTAGGGGTATGATCCCTACAACATACTTTAAAATCATCAAAATCTGTGCGCATCATGTTTGGCGGTCTCCTTGTTAGTGTCAGCAGTCAGAAGAACTTCGGAGGTAGAAGATTCCGGTTTGTTGTCAGTTGTACGTTTTGTTACAATTGTTTAACGCTAATAAAATATTTACATAATAATGCTGAACGAAAATTCAGGTTGAGCTTAAAGTGAGATACCTTATATTTTTGATTGAATAAGTGGATTGCGACATACAAAACATATTCACTATGCAAAATATATTCACGCTGATGAGGTTTATCACCTCACTCATGTTCTCTAATTAGCTTCTGAAACCCTGTTTTTACTTAAAAATAGGCATTAGAAACCCGATAATACGAATTACGGTTACATAAGTTTCTTTCGAATTTATGGAGTACCTAGTTCAATGTTGTTTGGACATGGATGATGGTCTTTTCCAGTAATTCTTGCGATATCACTTTACGGGAAACAAAGAAAATGCATAGATAATATCGTCAAAAGATATTCACTAAGGATTAAGTTAAGGGGACTTCCGGGACCTCAACACAAGGAATTGAACAGCTACAATAATAATCAAAACCCAAGCATACAGCATGCTGTCGTTCAAAATATGAAAAAAACGTGCGTCTAAGGAAGGTTATTTTTTGTAACACCATGATTTGTGTGGGGGGAGAGGGAAGACATCTGCTCATTGTCTATATATATATATATATATTAATCAATTTATGATGCTGTTTTTGTTGGCATTTGATTATATTCAACTACCAGACTTATACATATTACATCAGTAAAAGGTGACGAAAAATATTGCATTATTGCATTCATCATAATCTTACTGAAATGGATTTGCTAATAAATGACCCTGTCACAATTATCACTCTAAAGAAGGAAGCAACATGAACTAGGGCCCACTTTAAAAAACATTTATCAGCAACAGGCAAAAACGAAAAATATTGCATTATTGCATTTATCTTTCTGAAATGGATTTGCTGATATATGACTCTTTTACAATTATCACCCTAAAGAAGGAAACAACATGAACTAGGGCCCACTTTAAAAAACAGTTATTGGCAACAGGCAAAAACGATCATAAATTATTTTTATTTCAAATGAATTAGGTGCAATAAAAATTTAAATTATACACCTTTCGTTTGAATAGAATTGTGTTTTACATATTTTAAAACCCCCTTTTTCCAAACTGAAACAACACAAAAAAGGAAAAAAGTTTTAGGAAACTCAACCATATAAAAATTCTCAAAAAAGAAAACCGTGATCAAATCATATTTTTTTCCATAAATTTTTATCGGCAAGTTTTAAACCTTTATTCGGAAGTATGAGGATATTTTTTCGAAACACGGTGATTTTTCTTTATCTTGAAATCATTGTTTCTTCCAGTTGTTGAATTTTTAGAGAGGATTACTAAACATGAATTGTGTGTAAAATTACGTCTTCTTTTGTAGTAAACAGTGATTTATATCTCATACGGAAACCTCCGGAAAGAAATAAGAATGAGTAAAAGTTTTCTAAATTTGTTTGAAATTCTTTTCAGAAAATATGATTCTATAGGGGGACAACATTTTTTATGGTGCTCAAATAATATTTCAGTGTGACAGTAACTTGTTTTATAATAAAATCCGAATTAATAAAAATTTCAAATTAAAGTTATTTAATTTTAGTTACAATTTTAAAATAAAAAACAAAAAATTATTATTATGTATATAATCAAATCTATATATTTAAAACGCTAAGCGATTTCTTTCGACAATCCGTGAGAACAAACTACTGCATCAAATTACATCATTCTTTTTTTAAATGAAAGATATTCGGACACAGATTTGTTATCGTGCATTCGTTTGTTCAAAAATTTAATTAATTAGCCGTAATTTTCAAATAAACTTTTTCATCTGCTTATGACGTCATAAAGTCGGCAATCGGATTAACGCCCACTGTTGCTAGGTACATAGTTTATTCTCTGAACTCTATGGTTGAGAGGATAAAATATAAATAATATTAAAAGCACGTGGCTTTTAGACCGAATTTTTTAATTTACAAGTTAAATTTCGGTAAAAATATTTATCCGCGTGTTTTATAAGCGAATAAAAATTCATATTTATTGTGACGTCACGGGAATATTGTTCATTGGGTGTATTTTATTATTATACATTACAACTTTGTTGATGCCATTTTTCATTACAATTAAATACAAATATATTTTTATTTGTATACATGGTATTTACGCATAAAAGTAACATATACAAAGTAAGTGTGAAAAGTTTGCGCCGGTAAAAATGACGTTATGCTTTGATTGAAATGCAGTGTAACATTGATAAAACTAAAAAGAAAAATGTATATGATTGTGTCAACATGGCGTAATTTTAATTGATTTTTCAATTTTTAATTTTAAAGATTAGAACTGAAGCCTTTATAGGTTGCTTCATCGAGATTACATTCCTTAATTACATGCTACCGATTACTTTTTTTAAATTATAGGTTAGAAGATTTGATTTTTTAAGAAAAAAATTCACAAAAGTAAAGGATTTCAGGAAAATTAAAATTATTAAAAATAATGTTATGGTTAAAAAAAATAAGTAAATAAAAAAAATACTGTACTTTTGCTTTATAGCGGCCCCCACATTTATGATTATGTAGGTGGTAGTTGTGATTTCGCCAAGATCATCGCAAAGCTTATATATGCATTCTATATACGCATATATAACTCCTATATGTGCCATATACGTCATTATACACAGATAATTTACGTCTTATATGTCGATTATACATCATATACACATGTCATATATATACATCATATATGCATCCTATATGACTATAACTTGGCCACATATGTCAAGAAATGTTATATATATATATATATATATATCATATATTAGTATAATGTTATACATGCTTTATAATTTGGCGATAAATCTTGGTCGCTTGGCGATTCATCCTTGGGTGCCGCTATAACACAAAAGTACCAAATTTACAATATATTAATGAAAACAGACACAAAAATATTTCATCCTTGGGGGCCGCTATAACACGAAAGTACCAAATTTCTACTTTATTTTTCATATCTGATAATTTGCATCTATTCTTTTTGTAACCTTAATATTTTTGTAACGCTTTTATGCATTTCTATTGCCTATTCAAAGATAAATTCTTCTAAATTACAGAATTTCGTTAAAAACGGTTAAAGTAGTAAAATACGAACCTGCATTCTCGACCGAAAGCAATAACCACTTTCCCAATGGTTAAAAAAAATAAAAATAAAAATAATAATGATTGTATTTTTATCTAGAATAAACAATGTAAGGCTAAGATTCTATAGGAATTATTTTGGTAGGTTTGTTATGATTTCATTTAATAGTTCCTTATTAGCGGCAAAGTCCTATTTCCCTTCTCTTTCGATGTCAAAAAATGGTAGTCTACTTTTGGACGCCAGCCAAAACACAGTGGCAATTTTTAGAAATGTATAACGGTTGTGACAACAAACGGCGATATCGCTTTAGATTTCGTCGCGCTTACATCACTTCTAAATACTACAAATCTCAGTTTTTTACTACATTTTAGAATTTCAATTTTTACATCATCAATTAGAAAAAAAAATTAGCTTTCCATTGAAATTTATTGGAAAACTGCCGCTTAATTTAACGACTTTATAAATAATTTTCAAGCATGAAACATTTTTCAATTCTATCTGAACAATGACCATCAGTTTCATTTAATAATATTAGCTGCTGGGAAAGTTGCCACAATTGAAAATAGATTCCCCTAACCATCATGAAAAGTGAAAAAAAATATTAATTAAAAACCTGATAAATCATAAGATCAGATTATCCGTAAGATAGACAATTTTGGCGCTAAACTAAAATCTGTCAAATATATATATATATTCAGCTTATGATTAACATAAAATTGATATGTTGAATTCGTTGATGTATATATTTCATCAGAACATGCTAGGAACTGTATTTTATTATTTTTTTAAAGATCCATTGGATATTTAACTGCATAAAAGGGAAAAGATCCCCTACTGTTATGGAAAAGGAATAATCATCCTGATTATGTAAAGGAACCGAAGAAACCATACAAATAAATTACACTGGAAAACATTGAAAATCTCCGTCATCTGCAGATTGATTTATTATTGTAAAAAAAATTCTTCATTTTTACATACAAATTAATTAGCTTAAAAAAATGGATGCGTTTTAGAATATATGGATTTGAAACGAACAATGATTAAAGAGGACATTTTAAAACTTTTAATTTAAACATTTTAAAACTTTTTTTAACGCGAATTTCAACGGTGTCTTTGGGCAGATGCAATGCACATGCGCATAGGAGCTCATTCGGTTAAATTATCACAGAGGGAGGGAGGATGTGTGCTTTATTTACTATGTTCTTTTATTTACTGAATATGAGATGAAAGTAGGGATATACTATTTGTATGATACATCATAGATACATGAAATTTTCTTTCTTGCCGTGGGGAATATGGCAGTATAATGTCAAACTGATTTGCTTTACACAGTTGTTTATAGATTGTTTGTTTGGATGCATCGGAAATAGTACTGTATTTCACTGGGGGAAAAACTTTTAAAATACAATATTTGAAAGACTGTTTCATACATCTTTTGTTATAAAGAAGCTTATTTTACTGATATTGTTATAGTAATTTTTTTTCCGTCAAGTTTTGACGGGTTTCATCTAGTTTATTTTTATATGCCTTAAACTTTTAAACATTCTTCATTTTACTTTATAAATTTATTTGCAAATATGTTGCATAATTCAATGTTTCTCTTTTGCTTTAAAAAAGCCATATTTAATGTAAAGGAAAATATATTACATTTTTGGCAACAGACACACATACATATACATGTGTATATATATATATGTTTGAGTGTGCTTGTGTGTATTAAAATACTTAAAAGAGCAAAGGTTAATGAAGTTTTTAAGACAGAAAGTTGGACAGCAAGTAGTTGATTGCATTGTTTATAAAATATAAAATAAAAATCATGTAAATTTACCAATATAAAACATATGGATTTCAAGTATGTTAATGTACAATTTTTAATGATTTGAATAAAAAATAATACATTTATTCTCAAATCAATTGATAGAAAGGTTATGTTGTCCACATTCATATTCATAACAATATATAATTAGAAAAAATAATATAATAGGTTTATTTTTACTCGTTTTTTTAGATTGATTTACGTCATCTATCTTTTAGTCAATGCATTATTTCTTACCCCCCTCTCTCTCTCTCCCTCTCCCCCCCTCTCTCTCAAATTTTCTTACTTCACATACGATGACACTTCGCATGCGGCAAATGGCGGACAGCACTGAACAATAAAATGTTTTAATGTATGTTGCTTCTCTCTCTTTTACTGCACTGTTAAAAAAATTGCAGTAAAATTACGGGCAGAGGCCGGCAGCAGAGATTCCAGTCATACCCCGTAAAAAAAAAAAAAAAAAAAAAAAAAAAAAAAAAAAAAAAAATCCATGCCCATCATTTTGTGAAGCCCGTAATTTTACGGGGCAAAGTAATACAGCATTATAATGCACAGGATATAATGCACTTTAAAACACAATAACACTTTACTTACTGTTCCGTTAGCACTTAGCACGTTAGATAATCATCACAGAATCGCTGTTTTGGCGGGTTAAATTTTTCGAAACACGAGTAAAATGAAGGGTTACACAATAGCGGAAGACAATATATGGGGTCGTACCGTATTTTTGTTAACATATGGGCTAGAACTGTAAGAATATGTGGATTGCTCTTAATTTTAAGTATCTAAGGGATAGGGCCGCTTATTTAGTGGATCAGACCGTTTTTCATCAAATAAGGCTGTTGCCCGTGAAAATTGAAGGGCAAACGCTCATAAATTTACAGTTTTTTCTGAGAGTGTGGTTTTTTCACCTTTATTCTTAGTCTTTCTAGCGACGGTGATTTTCGTGCTACAGGTACCGTTCCAACGTTTTTTATAGTGAAAATCACATTCCAATAAAAAAAAACGTAGGTGTTGCCATTTGAAATTTTAAAAATTTGTAACTGTAACCGCAACTCTTAGAGGTTAATTCTTGTTGTTCATATGATTCTTGAACGCATACCTTAAAATATTTCAAACCAAAATTTCATTCAGTTTCTGTGAACGGTATGAGAGCTAGGATTTTTTATTTTTTATAATCACTCTCCACTAAAACCAGCAATAATTTCCTTTATACGTAACGTATATAGTGGCTGTCAGAAAAACCTATTATGTATTGGAGAATTAGTCTTATTCTTTTATATTAAGTAGTTGTACTTTCTTTAAATCATAATTTTTTTTATAGATTTAATAATCTTAGATTTCATATTTTGAAAAAAAAACTCTTTGAAATAGTGCAAAATTTATTAAATTTGAAATAAAATTCGAATTGAAATAAAATAAAATATCAAAATAAATATTTTGAAGATATTATTGAGAAAATTGGTTTAGAGGGATTGTAAATAGTTGTTTCATGATATAAGCAACATTATAACAGAATTCAATATACAGGGTCATTTGTAATTCCCTCCGGGGTTTCGAAACGTTATAGTAGAAAAACGAAGACGAATATGAAAAAAAGAAACATATGAAATTATTCCGAAACTATTCCGAAACTATTCAAGTTTCACTTACATAAATTACAGGTGTTCTATGTGTGAACCCTTGGTCACACGGCATACATCCATGCGATAGTCCAGTTCCTGCCATACCCCGTTTCTTTAAATCTGAATCAGTGGTGTCAGTTCAACGGGCCTTTCGTAATAAATATTGAAAACAGGGACCAACTGACAAAACAATTCATGTGTGGTACCGGAAATTTAAAGAATCGGAGTATGGCAGGAACTGGACTATCGCATGGATGTATGCCGTGTGACCAAGTGTTCACACATAGAACACCTGTAATGTATGTAAGTAAAACTTGAATAGTTTCGGAATAATTTCATATGTTTCTTTTTTTCATATTCGTCTTCGTTTTTTTACTATAACGTTTCGAAACCCCGGAGGGAATTATGAATGACCCTGTATATTTGGACTCTTTCGATACCAGAATTTAAAAAAAGTTTACAAGTGATGTATTTTAGCTAATTCTACTATTGATATTATTTAAATTTTTAAAACATATCCTATCCAATGGTTGGAGTATCATAGTTGAGATTTTTTCGAACAGAGTGAAAATATGCCAGGACCAGGACATATCTTAACACAAACTTTAATACATATCTTAAACATTCATATTCAATACTATAAGCGTATAAAAAACTACTGTTATTTTTACGATTTAAATTTCCAGCTAAGTTTTAAGATATTAAGAACTCCAATCTTTAAATTCTAGTATACAAATTAATTTTTTATCAAACCATTCTCAAAATGTCTTAGACGTTATGTTGAAAACAGCGAATACCAGTTGAATACAAAAATTGCTAAAGTACATTTTTCCACAATTATTTTTGATTATCTAACCTCGATATTTTATTATGACTCCCATGAACTATACAAACTTTCTGTAATACGTTTTGGAACAAAATTAGAATCTATTGATTTTTTGAAAAAAAGTTAATACTTATTTCTTTCATGAAATATATTAAAAACTGTATTTTCTAAATATGGTAATGCATTTATTGTGGATTGAATTCTTAATTTATTAATTTTTTCATTAATTTTGATTAACATCAATGCATTTTAGTGATTAATAATTCGAGCCTTCTTATTACATTAGGGCTTATGCTATTTTCAAAAAATAAAACATAAACTTTGTTAGTCTTGTGCTTAATGCATGCAAGAAAAATAAAATTATGAACATATAAAAAAATGTATATTCTTTTTTAAAAATTGTATTGATAAATTTCTTATAAATCAGGCTAAAAAGGTTCATATTAATTACTTACTCATCATACGTAGTATCGGGTAAGTCTTGTAATCGTTTTGCAAATCGAAAAAATATTTTTTGACGGATTTACACGTTTTAGACACTGGAGATTCCGAAAAACATAGTTTTAGAAAAAGGAAAAATTGCCGTTCGTCTGTCTGTGTGTGTGTGTGTAAACGCTCTATCTCACGAACAAATTGATATAGAGACTTGAAATTTGGTATGTACTTAGTATGTAATAATTGGAAGAAGCTTATTGAATTTAAGTAACCTCAATTATCCGGAACTATTTTTTTCGGACTCTCGAAATAGTCGTTCTGATAAAAGGTATATAAAAATTTTCGAAATTAATTATTTTAAGGAGTAAATATACAAGAAAATAAAAAAACATAAATTTTGAATAAATAATTAAGTCGATCGGGTAATTAGTTGCCGAGATATTTATAATTCTATTTCCACACTCTTCGATTTTTCATGACCCTGTATTTCATTCAAATTTCAATTCAAAGGTATATTTTAATTGGACGCTTAATCCGACGCAGTAAACTCGTAGTTAATATGATTATCATTTTTTAGTTATAAGGATGTTTCTTTTACGCCATTCAGCAATAGAGCTTTTAAAGCGAGGCTAACGAAAAAGACAGGCTACCGCGGTGCATTCCACTTATCTTTTTTTACAGACCGCTAGAGTGACGTGATGCTCTTTTCGTACACCAGCATTGGTGGATTCGAGCGTCACGTGACTCCCGCGGTCTGTAAAAAAAGATACGCGTAAAGCACCGCGGTAGCCTTTCTTTTTCGTTAGCCTCGGGTAATAAAAAGGGAATTTTTATATAATCATATTTTATTATATAATATAATCATATTTTATTTTACGCATATGTATGATGGGTAAGTATTACGGTGGCCCCCAATGAATAGTTTTTGGTAAGTAATAAAAATATACTTTTTATGTATTTAACAAAAATAGAAAGTTTATAAACACATGCATATTTGTTTATCAATTAGAATCAATGTTGCCAACTCAGCTCTTTGGAAGATATATATAACCCATTTTTATCTCAACCAAAATGAAAACAATGTTTCAGCCCCTAGCACTAAATGTTAAAATTATTTTCAATTTTTGAATGAATCAATAGTGATGTTGCCAATGTTATTTTCCTAAATGATTCTCTTTGCGTTGCATAAATTATTAATCAGGGAATTCTAATATTATCCTAAATTAAAATTTAATATTATAAGAATGCAATGTTGCAGGTACTTACAGTGCTATTAAAGCATGTCTTAGAAATGGCAAATACAATAAATATTATTACAATTAGTAAATAAATGTTATTATATGCGTCCAGGATTTACTTTACGTAATTTGGTACATTTCTAGCACTTTCACCAATTATTTAGACTCATTTTACACCTTTTTGAATACCTTTTAGCCTTTTCTAGGGTTCCGTATTTAAAAAATAAAAACAGAACCATTATGAGATCACTCCTGTGTCTGTCCGTCAGTCTGTCACAGCCCTTTTTCTCGTAAACTATGGTAACGTTTAAACTTGGTAAAGTTACAAAGCCTTTCTAGCCATATATTTTGAGATTATTAGCGATTCACAAATATATTTAGGGGAAAAATAGGGGGTTAATTAAGTTACTTACAAAAAGAAAAAAAAGTTTTCTTTTTGTGTATCATGTGTATCATGTTTTGTGTATCGTCAGAAATATCGAGTTACATCGAACTAAAAAATAAATTTGTTTTAATTTTCGGTAGTATATTTTCAGAGATATCGTCGAAAATGCATCGCAAAAATATGTCCCCCCCCCCCGCCCTCTATTTCCAAATATGCTGAAACTAAAACTATGAAAAAATTAGTGGTAGTAGGAGTTTATTTAAACCTTGCAGAAAAAATATAGCGATTTTCTTAGGTAACATAGTTTTGAGAAAACGGCATTTTTCTCTTACACACAAATTTTACTTTTCAGCGATCTTTACGATCAGCGGGGGAGTTGACGGACGCTCGAGGTATCTATCGACGCAGAATCATCCAAGGATAGTTGATAATGGTTTTTTTTTTAAATTGTCGATAATTATCCGAGTGTTTAATTAAGTTAGTTAAAAAAAATTGTTTTTATGTATCGTGTAGGGTATGATTCGAAAGATCTCGTAAAATCGAACTCAAAATTATATATTTTTTAAATTTTAGTTATTATATTTTCAGAGATATCATCGAAAGAATTCTGAAAAAATATCCCCCCTCTCATCCTATTTTCGAATATACTGAAACTAAAATTAGGAAAAAATATATATAAGTAGTAGAAATTTGTTAATTAATAAATAGTAATTAATACTTAATGTAAGGAATCCTCTGAGCCCAAGCTATAATCGTACTTGACCGATTTATTCCCTTAATTAGTTAGTAACTCTTTTTAGAATATTGAAATTTTTTTGTTTAAAGATGCAATAAATGGCTGCAGGAAAATATAAAATTTGCCACGAAAATACAGGAAAAAAGTTATAAAATTTGCATTACATTTATTTGCGTCAACCCAAACTATTATTTAATCAGAATAAGCTTTATTTTCTATATTGAAATGTGCAAATGTTTTGACTAACACTTCTGACAAAAATCGATAATTTCCTGTACATTCTCAGGTGGTGCGATTCGAGTATTTTCCATTTTAATTTGAATAACAATGGAACAGTTTGCCTAACAGAATAACGAGTGATAAGATGAAAGAATCTGGAGGAGTTCTTCAAATCGTGTTCGATGAAATTTGTCGAAAGCACATTATTGGAGTTATATGCATTTTATATATTTTATTAT
This sequence comes from Maratus michaelseni, assembly GCA_963931845.1. Lineage (NCBI taxonomy): Eukaryota > Metazoa > Arthropoda > Arachnida > Araneae > Salticidae > Maratus > Maratus michaelseni. Next base: position 454,012,284 of record OZ007589.1, on the reverse strand, counting down.
TTTCAGCAAGCTTTGTAATATAAAATAGAAAACAGATGAATAGAAAAATTTCTAATATTTTCTGTTATAACTTATTATAGTAATCTTGTAAACCTGCCAATATTCAGCGATATTTAGTTATCATAATCGACTAGGTACATAGCATTTTAAAAATAATATTCATTAAACATTTCGATTTCTTACATATGAAAATTGTTTATGAATTGTTTATAATACTCATTTTTGAAAGTTACAAACAGTGAGAAAAAGGACACTTTTAAATCTGAGTAAATCGATGTTTTCATTTTGTTATGAAAGTTTTTGTTTAAAAAGTGACGACCCAATGCTTTCAATTCTGAAATACCAGAAATGCGCAGAATATTGAATCATGGATATACTCAAAATTGAGCACATAGAGGTCAGTTCATACTCATTCTTGAAACATGGACAATCTCAAAAATGAGCACATATAAGTCAGTTCATACTCATTTTTGAAACATGGACATACTCAAAATGAGCACTTAGAAGTCAGGTCAAACTCATTTTTGAAACATGGACATACTCAATTAGGAGCACATGATGTTTTATTCTTGAGTGTGTGCATATTTTCCGAAATGAGTGTTCAGAAATAAGTGCACATGTTTCAAACTTGAGTAATTTTGATTCGGAGCCATTTTGACTATGCGACATACTCAGATTTGAGTATTTTTTGCTCAGTTTTGAAAATGTCGTTTTTAGAGTGAAGTATTAGGTAAGTTTTTTTTAATCTTTTTTAAAAAATAATAATAGAATACGAAATCTTAAATTTCACTTGATTTAAGTTATAAAGAACTTTTCAGTAACACCATAAAATATAATTTCATAACGTATAACACGCTAAAGCGCATAACGTGCATCTATTATTTGATACCTTTTTTACGTATATTCGCTGTATTACGCGCATCCTCTTTTTCTGCAAAGAAACACCATGAGATAGCATGAAAATACAATAAGGAATATTAAAAAGTAGAATAACTAGTAGAAACATAAAGAAAATAAGCAAATTCAAACTGTGGACATACGCTACCGCCATGCCTATCTGCTTTAATCTCTCCAAAGCGTTTAGAATCTTACTCTCGTTCTTTCAAATGATCCTTTTACTCTTATTTATTAATAATTAATTTTTAATTTATATGTTCAATTTTAAACTTTCCTTTTTATACTCGTCGTATAACGCGCACCTGTAAAATTTGCCATTATATGCCGAAATATACAGTACATATTCTTGATAATAAATAATAAAGGTGTTGTAAAAAAGTGGAAATCGTTTATTTTTATATTTATACCATATAAGGATACTCCGCTAATGTACTTGGCAATCGACTTATCTCGAACAAAATTCCGCAGTTTGAGTATAAAAAGCTAATTGGTATATAAAATGAAATAATTACAATTATTAATAAAATTTTACATTATATATATATATATATATATATATATTTTAATTGCATTATGAATACCTTAATTGTAATTGAGGAAATTGTTTAGCACTAATATGGTATTACATTCCTTATTTGGCAATAAATGTTTAGTACCAATCTATTATTTAAGACAATAATTTAAGTTTCTCTATTATTTAGTTTTTTTCACAATTGCTCTCATTTTCAAAATTTCTTTGCGAATAATTCGTTTCAAATGCAAAGGATTAATAGATATTAGTAAAAATCAGTTTTACTGAAGAAAATGGATCACAGGCTAATGACCAGTAAAACAAACTGACAAACTGAACTCCCAAGTCTTTGTAGAATAACACATTAAAATTCATTGACTCTCAAAAGTTCTAAGATGTATAAAACAGATTTTTTTTTCAAATCATAGACAATGAGCAGGGAAGACTCAACTATGCTCGGTCAAAATTAGCGTTGAGTTCAAATATCATGACCCATGACCAAAATGATCCACTAATAAAATTTTCTCGAACATGTTATCAAGCCCAATTGTCTTCTCGTGCCCGAAACCCGTAGGATATAAAATTTAGTAAAAATAGTCTGAGCCGTTTTTTAGATAAAATTAGCTTGACCCACAGTGACCCAAAAATGACCCACTAATCAGATTCTCTTGATCATGTGACCTAGCCCAATGATTTTTTCGTACCGAAAAATCGTAGGATGCAAAATTTAGTTCAAATCCTCGCCATTTTTAAGATAAAAATAGCTGAAAAAAAAAACGGAAATTGTACTGGCAATCGAGAAGCCAGTACTATTTCCGTTTTTTTTAACGGAAAAAAAAATCCGAAAATTTCAGGAAATTTTCCGTGATTTCTGAAATATCCGTTTTATAACAGATATCTTCCGAATTTTTTAGAAATTTTTATATGTTAAAATAAACATTATAGGACAAAAAAAAATTTCTTCTCAAGAACAACCTTATAAAGACACAGATATACTGTTTTTTTTTTTTTTTTTTTCTCATTTCTGAGTGAGTTTTGTGTAAATAACCAACCCTTGCCTCGATGAGAATCAAATCCGCAATCTTTCGCTTACTGAACCGGAGGTCCCAACCCCTACGCCATGATTAGATGCTCGAATTTTCCAAGCGTTGCTACTTATTGCAGTCGCTTTTTATGATGCAAAAACTTGAAGGTTCCATGGATTTTTTTTTCAGTTCCAATGTTTTTAATATTTTCTTTTCATATTCTTCCATATTTTCTTTTCATATTTTTCAGGATTTTGCTTTATTATTTGATGCTTTATAATAGATAAATTTTAACTTATTATGTATCACATGCATAAAACATTGCATTAAGAGACATTGTATTAAGAGTCATTTTATGATTGCATCCTTTTGTAATAGTACAACATTTTCTTTTTTTGAACATATACTTTTTTAAATTTTTTGTCTGATGATCTATTTATCAATTCCAATAAAAATAATAATTATCTGAAGGAGACGTATTTATTACATGCTATTAAAATAAATTTTCGTTATCTATTATTTTAAAAAACTTACGTAAATAAACAATTTTATAATAAATTAAATTATTATATTTGAGCTATGCTGAGAACTTTTGTGTACGGTTCTGTCAAACTGAATAGTTTTAATAATATTAAAACAAAAAATTGATTCTTAAAGACAATTTCGAAATTAATGATCTTGTAATAGGTAAGATTTAAATTTGGACTTATTGATTTAGTTTAAATTAATTTAGTTTAATTTATAAAATTATAAGCTAAACAAATAAATTATAAAGTTAATAAAATTATAAACTTCATTTTTATAAAAGTAAAGAAAAAATATTAACTATTTTTATAAATTTAAGGAAAAAATTATAAACGTTGTAAAATTATAATTTATAAAATAATAAATTTTAGTTTAATTCATAAACTTATAAGCCAAATCAGTTTAGTTTAATACAATTTACATAGCGATAACTTGCCGCAGGTATCATTCTAGAGAGTTTCAGAAGGGCGGCCGGCCCTCATGCCCTTTAGATAAAATATTTCCCTTTTAGATAAAATCCCACCCTCCTTGCCCCTTTCCCAGGTAGAATTCCACCCTCCTTGCCCTTTCTCCAGGTAGAATTCTACCCTCCTTTTATTCCTGGGTAGAATCCTGTCTTGTTTGTATTGTACTTTCAAAAATTCTTTACTTATCTTTTATTTTTAGAATGCTAGTATGGTACATCAGGAGTACTCCTCTTTCCCTCTTTATTTCACTGTGAAATGCCCTGGTATGCCTAATCGTTGACTTTGAGCAATTCATTTTTTCCATTGAACAAGATATAGGGTAACAACTAAGGGTCATTGATAAATTTCACCTTGTCTAGTGAAATATAGTATTAGATCAGGCATTCCGGCCTTTGACCACATGATAACTTACATAAGTTCTATAAAAATTTGAGAAGTAGCTTTAGAACTTTTATTTTGTAGCTTTTTCAAAACCAGTTTTGCTAAAACTGGGAAAAAGTTATCTAGTAAATAAAAGTTTTAGAGAGAGAAGTTTTTAAATATCGTAGGGAAAGGGGGAAATGACTGTAAATATAGTAAACAATTTTACAATAAAAATCAAGAACAAATTTTATTTTGCTATTTTTAATACTTTTCAAACAGTGAAGTTATGGAAATTAGAAATGTTATTAGATTTTTTAAATTAAGGAGTACTTTAAGCTGTTGCTAGACTTCCCTCCCCACCAGTATATTGCTATATGCGCTTATTACAAAAATGCCCTTTTTATGAAATTATGTGTCCTTTTTAAACAAAATTGCCCTTATGTAATGTGCACCCTGCCTTTTTTTTTATGTTCTAGAATGATCCCTGCTTGCAGAGATATTATGTTATGAAACCTTTAAATAACCCAATATTGCCTCACGTTAGAAAAATTAAAATAAAATTTAAAAAAATTTGTGAAAAAAAATGTTCTAATTTTGAAGCACTATCAAAAAAAAAAAAAAAAAAATAGATAAAAAAAATATTTTTCTGTAACTTATAAAAACAAAGTCAATTTCTAAATATTTCATTAAAAAATATAAATATTACTATTATTTTCACAAAAAATTACTGTCCTGACACGGCCCCGGTTTGAATGGGCCAGCATGTCGAGCTGGGTCAGGCTTGGATCCTTGAAGAACTCTAGTAAATACAACAATCTTAATTCCCATTTCAAACAAGGCGATTTCTGTACGCAAACCCCTGAAAGTTATTTACGGAAACTGCACTGTTTTGAAAGAAATACGGACAAAATCCATTAAATTTACGGAAAACTTTCTGCATATTTACGGATTTGAAATCTCCTTTACGGAACTAATGTCATTAACGGAAAATCTCTTGTATTTTCACGGATTTTTTTTAGAGTGCATGCCCAAAATGACCCAGTAATCGAATTTTCTCGGACATTTGGCCTAGCTTAATGATTTTCTCGTGCCCGAAACTCGTAGGCTACAAAATTTAATCAAAATCGTTTGAACCGTTTTTTAGATACAATTATTTTGACCCTGACACATGGTGACTCAAAATGACCCACAAATCGAATTTTCTCGAACATGTGACCTAGCCCAATAGTTTTCTGGTGCCCCGAAACGGTAGGATACAAAATTTCGTCGAGCCGTTTTTAAGATAAACTTTGCATATATATATATATATATATATTACTAACCACACGCACATAAGATTTGGTCGTATTAGAATATATGTTAATGTTGTAAAATTCATCCTGCCATTCATCCGTATGTTTTACCAATTTCATAATGGAAATTGCTGATGATGACCTGAAAACCCATTTAAGTGGCTTTTCAACAGTTTTTCTTCCTTACTCTTTCTTTCCTTTCTTTCCTCTCTTATTTATTATATTTTTCACAATCAGCACGTGGACTTTCAAACGGAAAACAGAAGAGAGGAAAAATTTTCGAACAGAAGACAAGCTCATGTCATAAGCATTTTGATTAATCTTGAGCAGCAGAAATAAGCGTAATGATTAATGATTTTTACGATTGTACCTAATACTTTAAAAGGACATTTTTATCTTATAAAATTACACGATATTACTTATTTAAAAATCTTGTTTATCGCTATTAATAATTTATGATATGTTTATCAATATTAAAAAAAAACTGTAAAATAATAGTTTAAAACTGCAAATTAAATAATTTTATTTAGAAAATATGAACTAAAAACTATTTAAAACAATATGATAGGAAAAAGGTTTATTAAGTTTTATCTGTTTAAGAAATAATAATTTCGTAACAAGAAATTTACAAAGAAAAATTAATATACCTTATCGTTTATTTCTTCACGTTCAAATGTGTATCATGTCTTTGAAGTTATACTAATTTCGACATAAAAAAGCACCTATAAAGCTATAATATTCTAATAACATATTCTATGAATTTGAATCCTAAGCCATTCTGAATATCTCAAAATGAAAGAATCAAAAAATATTTATTCTAAGTTATCTAATATTGTTTGCGTTATAGGTAAAATAGTAATATTTCCCAACCATTTTCCGGAAATATCAATAAATCTTTGTTACTCTCTGCTTATTCAGTAAATAGCTAATTTTTTCACATTGTTTAGTTTTTTCCATGCTATTACCCACATAATAATGCAGTAAAACCTGTATGAATTGTTTCCTGAATGCCACTGCTTTCTTCCTATGTCCTTTTTTACGAAACACGCATAGCAAATATTTGAATTGTGATTTTTTTTGTACCTTGATAAAAGATAAAAAGATTGTTTTGTTACTAAAGTCCATTAATAAACTTTTCTAAAGTGAATGGTAATTAAAACAGCTTTCATTCTTATTTATTTATTTTATTTTTTTATAAAATGTGCATGAAAGAATGGTACACAAATTTACTGTTATAAAAGTAAAAGGAAAATATATTTGAATTTCAACCAGCAGTACTTAAACATACTTCTGCAACTAAAGATTAAATATCTATTTTAACGTATGTAATATCAATGCCATTTTAATGAAACAGTGAATTGTTTTAAGTACAGTTTATTTTGTAAATTGTGCACTTTTTTTTGTATATTTCTGAACTGTTTTCTTAATTTATGGAAACATTAAATGAGAATTCGTCGAATGAATCTATTTAACAGCCATATTTAAAGCTTTTTTTGGTGTATTATTGCGGTGAATTTGTAGTGGATTGGCGACTCCTCATAAAGGCAGTCGTTTGTTTTGATTAAGATAGTTTTGTGAAAGTAACATCTGTGTGTGTTCAGCGACATCTGTAGACTATTTTACTTTAATTTCCGACGAATACATGTGTCGTCGGAATTTGTGGGGTTTCTGCGTTTCGCAGCAATTTTCTGCAAATTGTGGCTTCTCTTGTCGGTTAGCAATGTATTTAAGCAAGTGAAAGTGTGTGTGTATCGTTGGATTTGTTGGCATCTCGCCCCAAGGGAAGTCAAGACTGTTTATAACTCCACAAAGCAGTTCAGCTCCGATTTTGAAGGTTGCATAGAGCTGAATATTGATTTGGTAAGAGAACTTAATTTGTTGAATTCGATAAAGGTTATTTTTGTGGTCACGGGCTGCTTTATTTAGATAGTTTGCCATCTCGTACAGAAGCCATGGATTAGTGTCAAATCTGTTATCAAATGTCAAGTCCGTTACCGCACATTTTTTAAATGTATTTTATTATTAATATCATTTTCCCACCATTCTATTGTTATTTTTCTTCCAACTAAGAAAGAGAGATCTAATTTTCTTAAAATTTAACAATTTCCATAAATATATAATGTTATTATTAGAAAAAGTATTGCATAAATTTCTATGTGGTCAAAATTTGTGGTTATAAATGTCTCTCATTTCAATTTCATTTAAGTATTATTGTTAAGTATCATGTTCTGAAATTTGGGGACATTGTGCACTCCAAAACAAGTTGATTTTTAAAACTTAAAAAAATTTAAAATGTGACTATTTTCAGTAATTTTGTATGGTAACGGACATGACATTTGGTAACGGAATTGACTCTAATCCATTTATACAGATTTATATCTCAACAATTTTTATTGATTTTTTACATTTTTAATGCTAGAAATATTTAATATAGTCTTCTTTATGTAATGCATAGTTCAAATTAAACATTAAATATTAATGTATGTTTGAATTTTCTTCTTTTTCCTCTAGGACAGCATATGTAAGCGAATTTCAAAAATTTTGTATACGATATATAGAATTATAAATATACTACGTAGTATGCTAAAATTTAGTTCAGCAAGGAAAAATAAACGGAGTTGAAAATTTCCCTTCAGCATTTCCCGCCAATAAACGGAAATGTGCACGAACTCTGCTGTGTAGCCCTGCGTATGATCTAGTACACACCAAGTAATATACCACAACTAAAAACGCACTTCCAACAATTATCGATTACAGTCAAAACAATAACCGATTTTTTGTGTGTTTCTGTAAATGAACGATACATGCTAAGCATACTATATTCTACAGTAAACATTTTGTACTGCACCTCCATTATCTATATCAATTTCAATATGTTTCAAAATAGTGTAGCATCAATAAAAAACATTGCAAACTATTTTCCCACATTGTCCATAATGTAAAGCGATTCCTCTGAGTGTCCGTCTAAATTAACTATAAATGATACTCATTTCATTTTCAATAGAGAACATGCCATAGTAAATCTAAATAACATATATTAATTACATGGAATACCGCGATATTTAAGCGAGTTAGAGTATGTTAAGGCAGACGGCCTGACAAACAGAAGTCATAAACGAAATTCAAGTATGTAGGAAAGTGTTAAAAAACAGCATTATTGGATAAATATGATAAATTTATTTATAACATATAATTTATAACATATTTATAACAAATAATATATATAATGTTAATATAACTTTTAGTATTTGGGATTAATGAATTGTGCAGTCTCATTCCTAACTTTATTTAACACAGAATTATAAACGGCGAAACCATCAGAAAATTTTAGAATTATCCTATTGTGATGTTAAAATTCTCACAATGCCAAATGTTTAAGAATACATAGTAAAACGTTATTCTGTATTTCCTATTTAAACAAAAATTCGTATTCATGTTTTTATTTATTTTTAAAGGCTGTAGAATGCTTAGAACAAGAACCATGTTAATTTCATTAATTTGTAGATAATGATTTGAAATATAAAACTCAACATTTTCAGAAATAATTGTTAGTTTAATTTCACATTTCGTCTGTAAATATGATTTTCGTGTAGCAAATTCTGCATCACTATCTACGAATGACATAGATATAATATTTAACAAAAAATCTTGCAATTTATTAAATAATAAAGTTTTTTATGTGTTTTATTGAGAAACTTAAATACATACGAAACGGTTTAATAACTTTGTCTCATTTTTTGTCTCTGTTTACAAACATCTTACATTGCATTAAGAGGCAGATTTTATAAGAGTCAGGCAGGTCATTATACACACCATTTTTGATTTTGCCGAAATATTTATGGTGGTTTCTTCTAATGATTTTAGAAGACACCTATATTTTTTTTTTCAAAAAAAATTTTTTTGTGACCCACAAAAATTCCTAAAGTGGGTCGTGACTCAGTATTTTTCTCGAATCGACATCTTTCTGTATTCGATTATCTCAGTGCATTGAGCATCGGCCAAAGTAATTCTTGTGTTTACAACATGACCTTTAGTAGCTAAATTGAATTATTTTGTAAATTTCATGGCTGACCTTCAGTGCAACCTGGCAGTGTTCGCCAAACTTTGTCACGGTAAATGAAAAAGCGCCATATCTGAGACCTCATGGACCCATGCACTGAGGGTCAGACACAGTTTTGGGGTTTAACTTGTGTAGTACTACTCAGTATTAACTTAATTAGCTCATTTGTTGCATAGGTCACCTTCAGTGCTGCTGAAAAATAGCTACTTTTGTATCTAACAAAACCAAAAAAAGTCATTTTGGTGACCCTGTATTTCAGTGCACTGAGAGTCAATGTGGAACTTGATAATTGTATTTCATAGTATGAGTCCTGTCTTTTAACAGACAATTGACAAAACTTTGGCTAATGGCCATGTCAGCACATATAAGGCTTACTTCAAAACATTGTGGAAATGAAAAATATGGTAACAAAGCATACAAATTAGCTATATATTAGGCCTATAAACTATTCACTATATGTCATGTTTTTTTATTTTATATGTGACTAGCCAGTAGGCAACCATATCCTTTTTTTACAATGTCATAATTTTACTTGTAGCATAAGCAATAAAAAAATAACATTGTAATTCTTAGCAATCATATTCAGAGAAATAATTTTCCATGCAATGATGTACACACTCAAACTGAAATAAAAATCAAAAACTATGTTCATCATTTTGGTAAAACTTTTTTATTGAACACCTTAAAAAAAAGATTGTTACAAATACTATTTTATGTTTTTACCGCTATCGGAAAATTAGATTTTACCCAAAACAAAATGTTTCTGAAGTACAGCTTATTAGTAATAGAAGTCAATAAAACATTTCTACTGTTGAAGGTGTGATATGTGCATTTCACAGACACTGTATGGTATATTTTGGTAGCCATCAAGAAGGTGTTGCACACCCTGATCATACAGTGCATCCTGCTAAGAAAACAGAAAATGTTCGCATGGCATCATGGAAGGTATATTTATATTAGAATTTGATATCTCCATCTTTTCCATGGATGACATGTTATTTAGCAAGCAAAGAATAATTGATGATGTGAACCATGGAACAGAAATAGCGGATGAGAACCATTCAGAAGAAACAGCTGATCCAAATTATCAGCCTCCAGCTGGTACTTTATATATAAATGAGGCAGAGATAGATCAACGTAAACAACAATTGCACACTGAAACTGCAGCTCCTGACATGAGTTCTCTAAAATTCCAAATTCCAAATCCAGTCACAGAACTTTCAAAATCAAGTATCTATTATGCTAAATGTAAATACAAAGAAGCCAAAAATAACTTCAAAAAGATGTTTTGTGAAAACTTTGCACCAGAGCAAGGGAAATAATTTGATAAAGTGTCATCTTCATCTCCATCCTCAGAGTCCGAAAGCGATGTACTAGAATTACTTCAGCATATTGTACGAGCCTATGAAAGTGCAGTAAATAGTAAAAAAAAATAATCTTGAGTGTTTTATCTCCAAACGTGATACTATGCATTTTTTCGAATGTACCAAGTATGAAGTTGACAAAGCATGGAAATGGAGATCTACATATGGCCCAGGAGCTTTTGAAGTCCCTGAAAAAACAACCAGGAAGAAACTGGACATCCATAAGTGTGAACATTTTCTTCACTATCTATTTGAATCAGGCACGATACAAGATGTAGCATATGGTGCAAGTACATTAGTGTATGACAGCAGAGAGAAGCAGATTGTACCTCGGACCAGCCTTACTATATTGAAAACCCACACTATTTTACAATACCATTAATTCTGTTCAGAAGTTAATTATACACCTTTATCAACAAGTTCCCTTTTACATATCCTCAATGTTTTGAAGCCTAGTCAACGACACAATATTGCAGGAATGGTCAACACCACCGTGGAAGGCTTAAATGGATTCCAAATGCTGCAAACAATTATAAATAAATGTGCAGCTGATTTGAAAAAAAACCAAAAAATGCTATGCTTCAGAAAGCTCAGCGCTATTTGAAACTCGGATATGCTCTCCACTGTTCAGAGAGTTGCCAATGCACTTCTCATTGCACAGTATTTGCTTTTTCCTATGCTTATGATAACTGCTTCAAGTCCTTGTGTGAACATGAGCATAGTGAAATTTGTGATGAATGCTGTAATGTGTTTCAACAACTTGATTCAATTTCAAAAATTGTGTTCTCTGTTGAAGATACAGCTAAGAAAAACGAGACGGTTTATGATGCCAATCTTGGACAGAATTATGTGATGAACTGTATGAGGCACATATTGCGTGGTGTGCAGCAGAATACATCTAAGACAACCAGCATAAGTAAACAACGCCATGAGATTCTGGCTGAAATATTGGGCACAAAAATTAATACCAACAAAATATCGAGAAGCACAAAGAGATTATTTTGGGAAACGGGGTATGTCACTCCTCTCCACATTGAAGTTTTATTCACACAAGGAAGGAAACTGCGAGACACTCAAGAAAGAAGTTTATTTTATATGTCTTTTCAGGTGTGATTAAGACACATTGAACATTGCTGCACATGTTCTTGCAAAGTTTCATTCAGATCATCGTAACCTGTATTAAAAATCGGATAATGCTGGTTGCTATGGTGGTAATGGTTGTGCTGCATTTACTCTGCAAAGAATTATAAATGAACAGAGAATTCCAGTACAAATTGGCAGTTATGTGGCAGCGCAGCTGAGACAGCAGAGAATGGTACACTGGTAAGTAGGTTATTTTGAAAATAGGCCTATTTTGATTTCAAGATATGCTTGGTGAATTAAAAAAATGTTTTAATTTAGGTGATGGTGTTGAAATAAAAGATGATCAGATCCATGTGAATTATATGGAGCCCAGTGGAAGCAAAGGAAAAAACAATTTCCAGTGGCCTAAAACAACAGACAACCAAGATTGGGTTCATCAAAACGACATCTTGAAATGCCTGGAACCACCAACCATTCATTCACCAACCACTCACAGACTGTCATTTGTTTTCAGAGAAGATGAAATTTTGGAAAGTCACAACTTTTTTAAAGAGTGGATTTTAGAAAATAAAAAATAAAAACTGCTATTTTATAGCTTTCTATCTTATTTTAGCTATTTGGAAACTTGCAAGTAGTTTTTATTTCCTACTTCAAACCTTACTGTACAGCTAATTGTATGCTTTGTTACCATATTTTCCATTTCCACAATGTCTTGAAGTAACTAAGCCTTATGTGCTGACAGGGCCATTAGCCAAAGTTCTGTCAATTGTCTGTTAAAAGACAGGTCTCATACTATGAAATACAATTATCAAGTTCCACATTGACCCTCAGTGCACTGAAATACAGGGTCACCAAAAGGACTTTTTTGGTGTCGTTAGATACAAAAGTAGCTATTTTTCGGCAGCACTGAGGATGAGCCATACAACAAATGAGCTAATCAAGTTAATACTGAGTAGTACTACACAAGTTAAACCCCAAAACTGTGGCTGACCTTCAGTGCATGGGTCCATAAGGTCTCAGATATGGCACTTTTTCATTTTCCGTGACAAAGTTTGGCGAACACTGCCAGGTTGCACTGAAGGTCAGCCATGAAATTTGCAAAGTAATTTAATTTAGCTACTAAAGGTCATGTTATAAACACAAGAATTACTTTGGCTGATGCTCAATGCACTGAGATAATCGAATACTGAAAGATGTCGATTCGAGAAAAATACTGGGTCGCGACTCGCTTTAGTAATTTTTGTGGGTCACAAAAAATTTTTTTTTGAAAAAAAAATATAGGTTTCTTCTAAAATCATTAGAAGAAACCACTATAAAAATTTCGGCAAAATTAAAAATGGTGTGTATAATGACACCCCCATTTCTGCCTCATTCTTATAAAATCTGCCTCTTAAACCTTCAAATTGTCTATTTTTTAAAGGAAAAAGTTCACATTGTTTTGCAAAGTTTTCTGATAGTTAATGAATTTTACAATTGCTTTACAAAAAATAGCTTTGTTAAAATCAATTTAAAAAGAAAACTAAAATTTTAATTCTGTATCCTTGATTTATCAAAAGTTGCTTTACTATGAAACAACGATTTAAATAAATATGTTATATTCAGTGGAAACAAAATACTTTAAGGTATATTCAATGGTTGGAGTATCATAGTTGAGATTTATTCCAACAGAGCGAAAATTGCCGGGACTAGGACTCGAACCTGAGTACTTTGGCTTGCCGTGATAATGCTCATCCTACTGAGCTATCTCAACGATATCCTGCCAGCCATATTTCACTCTTATTTGTTGGTCCAGGCTACAAACTACAGCGCTAATTTCATTCCTCCGAGCTATAACTATAGCATTTTTTCATGATCCCGGCATTTCGCTCTTTTGGAAAAAATCTCAACTATGATACTCCAACCATTGAATATAATTTACCTAGTTGAAAATATTTTCCTCTGTTCATTACTTTAAGGTAATTTAAAACACAATTTCTCTTTCAATAAATAAATTCTTACAACTATTAATCTCAACTATAATAAAGAAGGAAATTTGTGCGCGTGTGTGTGCCCTTCTCATTTGTGTTCTGAAGAGACTGCTGCACGCAGAGCTACAAAATTTGGTGAGAAGGTACCTCCATGCATATAATTTTGCATCTCGAAGCCCGATTTTGGAATTTTTTAATAGATTTTTTTTAATTAAATTTTTTATGCAATTTTTAGTGTTTTTTTTCACGTTTCGCTGCAATTTTTCACATTAGTAACCGGAATCCTTTTTCAATCTTTTAGCCCAATATAGTGACTTTTGTCCCGTTTTCAATAATGTTCATACGAAATTTGTATAGCGATTTTTGAATTTTTGGCGAGTTTTTTCTTTTGAATTAAGACATTTTGCACAGAATGTTTGATTGGTCCTGTGGTTGCTTCCATTTCAGCCTCAGCTACGCTCAGAATCGTCATTTTTTTTTCTCTTTTTAGTTTGGAGAAAGTTGTTATTTCTTTACAGATAAAAAATCATGATTTTAAAAGGGAAGGGTGGATTATTTATTATCCCGATTTCTTTATTAGATCTTTTTTGCATTTTTTATGCTTTTTTAAACATTTTTTCATGTTTTGCAGCATATGACATCACTTGATGCCACTAGAAGTCACACACCGCTGGGTGCAGTTGTAACTGGTAGCTGATAGGATTGTAGGCACAGCGAGAAATCAACCGGTCAATTGCGATTGGCAGATGAAAAAGTTGGCAGCTGATTGCAATTCGAACAGAGAGTTGTGAATTTTTCGTGATTTGTTTTATGCGATTTTTAGTGTTTTTTCATGTACGTGACGTCATTTATGTATTTGATTTCAGAAATTAACAACGGTAACTTACTGTTTTTTATGTAAAAAAAGTCATTTTGTTTCTGTTTAGAAAGTTAATGATATGTCCTAATTTTTTAATGTCGTTGGTTAAATTCTGTTGGTAGGGGGGAAGCGAACGTTCGGTTGTAGTTTAAATATCGCGTTAATGCTCTAATCGAAGCGAATGGTATTGAATTTACTTCCGCTTCGGGATCCATCTCTCTATTTAATTTCCGAAAGGCAAAGAGATACCATAGGAACGGTTTAGTGCGGTGAATTTTAGAGTGATTTCGCGTTCCGTATTATTTTTTGACGGTACCGGGTGGATCAGCTTGTAGATAATATTTTGGTGATATTTTTTGCATATTATTCTAATGTTATTACACTTCATTCACACATAGAAGATAGTTAATGGTAAAATATTCTTTTATATTATTATTAATATCCTTTTCTATTCGTTTAAAAAGAAAAACACATTTTCTATTTCTAAATACAGGTTAATATCATATTTTAATCTTTGATAAATACATGGGTTTGCAGAAAAGTAATATAACTTGAAATACTTACAGAATTCCTGTCTAAAATAACAATGGTTTGAATTCGTAGTAGATTAAATATTTTAATGTTTAATACAAATGATATCTTTAATTCTTAGTTTAATATTTTTATAGCAAAAATAATTTATTCCTTTACAGAAAGACGATTAGGATAAGGAAATTAAAATAATAATTCTTTAAAATTTGTATCAAATAAACAGTGAATGTCAAACTTGTTATGTTTTCTACATTTAAATTTCTTCGGGCAATATGCTTTACTTAAATGCAAAATTCTTGTAAGTGTCTCAGTGTTATAAAATAATTATACAATGCCATATTTGAATTTTGTAACACACAACAAGTAATTTAATAAAAACGGGCGAGGCCCGGGGTTTTGTGAGCATGGAAATAGAACAAGCATATAAAAACATTGTAAAAATGTACTTTGTGTGCTCATTAACAAGAAGTGAAAGTTAATTGCTACTATTAAAAAAGCACTTATAATTAAATTGGAATATCTTCATTCCAACATTTTTAATGTCTTTCTTTTGTGAAAAATGTATAAAACGTTACTTAATTCTGAATTCCGTTCACTGTCTATCCTACGATGGAAGAATGTTTGAAATTGGCTCAGTTAAATTTAGAGCGCTCGTAATTTTAGAACGCTTCTCGCACATTCCACCGTTCGCATTTATAATTTCGAATTTTAAAAAGCTGTTTTTGTAAGTATTAACGTTTAAAATGTAACCACCGTTTCAAATCTAAGATTTCTAGATCTAATCGTTTCAAAGAAATCGTACTTTAAGCAAATTTTTCGTTTTTACATCAGCTTCATTCCAACGCACTTAATGTCTTTCTTTTGCGAAAAATGTATAAAACGTTACTTAATTCTGAATTCCACACATTCCACCGTTCACATTTAAAAATTTTTAACTTTAGAATTTAAAAAAACTGTTTTTAGTAAGTATTTATGTCTCACATGTAACCACCATTTCAAATCTAAAATTTCTAGCTCTAATCGTTTCAAAGAAATCGTACTTTAAGGAAATTTTTCGTTTTTGCATCAGCTTCATTCCAACATACTTAATGTCTTTCTTTTGCGAAGAATGTATAAAACGCTATGCTGAATTCCGTTCACTGTCTATCCTAGGGTGGAAGAATGTTTGAAATTGGTTCAGTTAAATTCAGAGCACTCGTAATTTTA
Organism: Maratus michaelseni; assembly: GCA_963931845.1. Taxonomy (NCBI): domain Eukaryota; kingdom Metazoa; phylum Arthropoda; class Arachnida; order Araneae; family Salticidae; genus Maratus; species Maratus michaelseni. The sequence continues at coordinate 453,996,134 of OZ007589.1, read as the reverse complement.
GAACGTTTCTCGCACGTTCCACCGTTCACATTTTTTAATTTCGAATTTAAAAAAACTGTTTTTAGTAAGTATTTACGTCTAAAATGTAACCACCATTTCAAATCTAAAATTTCTAGCTCTAATCGTTTCAAAGAAATCGTACTTTAAGGAAATTTTTCGTTTTTGCATCAGCTTGCTGCAAGGATGCCAAGATTTTTTAAAAGATACCCTTTGTTTGAATAGGGATAACCATTATAAATTACGAATTTTTTTTTGTAGTTGCCACCATTATAAATTCTCAAATATTTGTGAAATCGTCACAATTATACATTCTGAAATATTTTTCGAACTAAGTTCAGTAATTTCACAGTAACCATGATTTTAGAATGTTTCGTACTGATTTCATCGTTCACCTTTTTGATTTTCGAAGTTTCAAGAAATGTTTTAAGTGAGAATTTGCGTCTAAAATGTAACCACCAGTTCAAATCTCAAATTTCTATCCTGGGGTGCAGTTGTAAAAAATATTTTGACGGCATTTATATTTAAAAAGTGACCTCCATGTCAAATTTACAGTTTCTAGCCTTAACAATGTCTAAGAAATCGTAATAATATCTGTGAAATCGTAATTTTAAAAAAAGCGTAGCGTAATTAAAGAAAACGAAGCTATGTTGAAGTAGGGGCTGTCACAATTGTTTTACTACAAGTATTTTAAAAATCAGTGCGTTAGTTACAGATATTATCCCTTACAAACAAACAATCAAACAAATGTTTCTTTGTTATAATATTAGTATCGATAATATTGTAAGATATTAAACAGAATAAAACGTAAGCCTAATTTTTTATTTTTTAACCAAATCAGAAACTAATTTTTATAATCTTGGAATTTGGGAAAGAAAAACGCCTTTATACTTTTTTTAAGAGAAAAAAAAAACCAAGCATTTACTATAAAGTTGGATTTACTCACAGAAACTTTAGACACCTCTTTGTCTACATTAAGTAATATTTTTACTTATCATGCAAACATATTGAAATTGAAACATTCTCTATAAAAACATTTAATCCCATATAATAACGAAATAGTCCATAGGCATCCATATTTGAAAAATAAACGCAATAGTTTTAGATTAAAGTGTAATTATTGCTTAAAGTGATAAAAACATAACACAAAACGTTTAAAAATACCTTTTAATATAGATTGCATATATGTTTCCTTCCCTCTAACGGTGACATCTTCAGATCAAAATGATAAAAAAAATATTATCGCATAGTTTTTGAAAATGGTAAACACAAATCACGAGATCACATGTCAATGTAAGCAGGTGCTTAAATTGCTCAACTTGGAAAACGTGAAAATTATTATTTTATTGTTATTTTTATTGCTTTTTCAATCTATAAAGTATCGCGCGTCAAATTTTAGGTAATTCAAAAGAAGCCGATTCGTTGCAAATGTTATCATTTCGCAAATATATATCTATTGATTCACGGATGATGGATGATGAAGAAATTACATTATTTTTATCTGAAGATGTCGCCGTTAGATCGTAGGAAACATATATGTAATCTATATTAAAAGGTATTTTTAAACGTTTTGTGTTATGTTTTTATCACTTTAAGCAATAATTACACTTTAATATAATATTAATAAGTGATTTTATTATATTATTTGAAATAGTTTTAATTAATTTTAGTGATATAGTTTCATGACTATTTAAAGTCTTATTTATTGCATAGTAATATTTTCCTTATACATTACTTAAAATGTTTGCAGGCCCAAAAATGCACCTGGCAACCGCTAAGCGCATATTTTATTTTATGTTCCCAAGAATCATGCACATTGCATTCCTTAAGAATAGGAAAGAATAGCTCCCTGAACGTTTCTTCTTTTCATAATATGGCAATACATACGTGAATTACATGTATAAGCAATTTTATGTCCTCCCATTTATTCAGTTATTGAGCAATAATATTTTAAAGTGAGGTGTGCTCGATTCATTTTGGAACTCGAATTTGCCATACTTAAGAATAAAGAAGTTTTTATAATATACTGTCTTACTGTAGAAAAAAATATATTATCGTGTACGACGCTATTCGAGATGGTGTACAGTGACGACTTATCATTTTCGACTTTATTTTCAAGTAATAATTTGCATTAAGGTAGAAACGTGAAAATTCTTTATTTTAATAGTAAAATAATATTTTATTTTCTTAACTATAACGTTTAGTGATGTGTATTGTAACAATTAAACCAGCTTATTAATTTAGAAAAAAAATAGAAAAAAAAATCTATTAAAATATTTTTTTTGAATTTATCACTTTTTATTAAAGGTTTTATTGGTACTTCTCTATTATCCCGTCGACCACTTTTCATAACAAAAAACTATCATATTTATTTATTTTGATATTCCAATGGCAACGCTCTCCTGTTTATTTGGCGTTACAGTTTGGCTGTAACGCCAAATAAACAGGAGAGCGTTGCCATTGGAATATCAAAATAAATAAATAAATAAAATATAAGAATTTAAGGACACAATTGTTATTTAAATGAATGAAATAACTAATAAATCAGTAAAACATAATGAAAAATACACGCAAATGTCGAATGAACCCATTAAAGCCTATCGGTACCATATGATACCGGGATAGCTGCCCTCCTTTTTGTTGTATGTACACCAGTATATTTTAAGAAAAATATTCCCTTTATCTGAGGACAGAAACTACGTAATAAAAGGAGACTAATGTTGCTACTTTGAAAAATTGGTATGAAATGCAATTTTTGAATTTTAAAGAGAAAAATAATTCCGGCTTTAATGGGTAAAAAACCACTTGATGACATAACAAACAAGTATAATGCTTCTGACATCAAGTCAATGGGATTGCGTTTTTGGCGTTTAACCTTACAGTTTGGCGATTGTTTTTTATTATGAAAAGTGGTCGACGGGATAATAGAGAAGTACCGTTTTTTATTCTTATTAATTCTCTTATTCCCTTCTTATTCTTACAATAAAGTGCATTTTTTTCCAGAATCATACTTTTCTTTACTACAAAAAATAAGATAACATCAATGGCTGTGTTTTCGCATTTTTCAATAGAAACATAATGTAATTTTAAAGAGAAAAGACGATTTAAAACAAACTTACCAAAATCTGTTTTTTCTTTAAAATTTATATTTAAAATTTAATATTTCTCGAAGAAACGTAATTGTATATACATTCATTTTCAAATAATGGAAAAAAAATCATATGTTAATTTTAGTTAAAATATATAACCAAGCGAACATTACTCTAAGCGAGGTCAATTTAATGAGTGTATGTAACGTGCTATGGCCCATGTAATGAAACGAAGATAGTCGTAAATCTTGCTAAAAGCGGTCAGTTGTGTAATTATGCAAATACACGAGAATACATGTCCTGTGCACGTGCCGGTTTCATGATTCTTTTAATTATTTAATTAATTCAAGTGTATTTTCATTCATCTTTTTTTAAAAATAAATAAATAACCTAATGTATGAATTGAATGAATTGAATGAAATAGAAAGAAATTACTACACTGTTAAAAATTTGCAGCAAACTGTCCAGTCCTTCGACCGTTTAGAAAAATTCATTTAGAAAGTGGTTACATAACCGTAATTTAACTGTATTCTGACCATATTATTGATCATATTATAATCAGAAAATAGTTAAATGACACTCAAGTAACCGTTTTCTATAAAAACGGTCGGAGGACTGGACAGTTTATTGCAAATTCTTAATAGTGTACAATAAGTTTCGTAAAATTATTATGATAGTGTTGGAAACTATTTTATAATTTAAGCGTCATGTTTAATTTATTTTATTGCTTGCGCGAATTACGTAGTTATAATAGGAGTATATAAAAAAAATATATATTATATTAGTAGAAGGAATTTTATCTTTTTCTTTCTTCTCACCCTGTATTGTATTTATGTGCATATATATATGTACATATATATAATTTAGGGATTTTTACCATACTTTTTTCAGTGTTTTACTGATTATTTATTAAAATTTAATTATATATATATATATATATATATATTATATGTAAACCAGCTGACTTAAAGTATCCCTGTTTAGATCACTTTCGAGAGACAATCCATGAGCGACGCCTCCATATTTGAAGGATACACGTTTCAGACCATGGCAGTGATGACTAATGCAATAGAAAGAACTATTTACAAAAATTGCTGTGAGCAGTATCGGCAAACAAGAATTGCATAACATACGCTTTAAACAGTCTCGTATCAGAAAAAAAGTCGTACGAAAATATTTGGAACATTATTTGACGCACTGGTTCTGTTGTTGAAGAAACGAGCGTTGCTATTAATTTTACTGTAACAGTAAAAACGCTTGAAAATTGTTCAAAAGTACAATAAACAGGCATTGCTGTATTGCACAGGCTTGCTCCTACTAATAGCTTGTAGGTTGTGGCGACTAATGCTTGGTTCTAGAAGACAGAAAGGGCATTTTTGTTCAAGCAATATAATGTCGAAAACAAAGTTTAAGACATTTGGCAGAAAATATTGCAACAAGTATCGTTGAGCTGTCCAATGACAATACGGCGGAGTATGTAATGCTAATGATATAGCGCGGAATTTCAATTTTCCGTAAATAAGAGTTAAACTGTTGTCTGAAATAGGGCGAGCCACAGAAAGAATAGCATATAAGGTTACCCACATGTAACATCTCTCCTGATCAGTTGCGTGCAGTTGTGGTTCATGTTGTGACACGATGTCTGTTGATGTCCTTGCAGCATGATGAGCATATTGGACACAGTGTAGCCATTTCGAAGCAGCGTCTAGAAGCCTTTATTTGCTTTTATGTTAGTCACGTGTGCTTTGTGGATGGTTTTATTCATATCCTGCTCTAGAGTTTGTGTGGGTATGGTGTGAATTAATAAACTTTATATGATAATACCGCGTATAGTGTTCTTTATGGATAGTGCCATTTTATATCCATTATATGACAATGTTTTTAGTGCCACTTTTTCTCATATTGGCCATTTTTATATTTTTGTATTCTTTTGTTTTATTTTTATTGCATCAATCATTTTCTATGATCTGCATCTATATTCCCCATATATGGGGGGCGTTACGTCTATGGTTATTTTCTCTAAAGCGTTCAACACAGGGATACATTAATTTGAAATTGAATCATCTTGTGTACATATATACATACACACACACATATATAATAATAATAATAATAATAATAATAATCACCAACCGTTTAAATCCACTGCTGCATGTAGGTCTTTAGATTTTTCCATTGTTTCCTGTCTAGTGCTTTAGTCATCCAATTAACACTGGCCACTTTTGTGATTTCGTCACTCCATCTTACTTGAGGTCGCCTTCTTGATCGTTTTACAACTCTGGGATACCCCTGTATGGTATTTTCGCTCCATCTATTGTGTTGCCATCCTGTAATGTGTGCAGCGCATTTCCGATTTAGCCGTTTAACTCTGTCAATCATGTCAAAATTTTTCGTCTGACTTCTTATCCAGGTTATTCTCTTTCTGTCTCTTCTAGTTATGCCTAGTATACATCTTGCCATACTTCGCTGTGTTGTTTGTAATATTTGTACCACCCGTTTTGTTAGCGTCCATGTTTCTGCTCCATAAGTGAGTGCAGGCAAAACACATTAGTTAAACACCTTTCTTTTCAAACAAAGAGGCATGTTACACTTCAGAATAATATTGTTCTAAAAAAAAACCCACCTCCATCAATTTCTTATTCTTCTGTTGATTTCATTCATAATACTATTGCCCGATGATATTTCCTGTCCAAGGTACACATAACTTTGCACTTCTTTATTCTCAGTGTTGTTGTAGAGGATTTTCTTTTTGATGCAAGTGAATTGAACATCACCTTAATCTTTTTCAAATTTATTTTTAATCCCACATTAATGCTAGCTTCCGCCAAATCTTTTAGCATATTTTCCAATTCTTCAGGACTATTAGTATCTGTTAAAACTGCAGCCTGTTAGTACCCTTGCCTAGTACATGGGGAACGAACACGGATGGACTTTCTCCAACCCGCTTGACCAGCGTGGAGGAATTTGACACCTCTCCACTTATTTTACCACGAATTAACAAAAAAAATCACGGTACTCAATTCCCGGCAGTCTACATGTTCCTGGTTACGGTAGTTATCAGAAAGCCATGAAGACAGAGGGTTTTAAGAATCACCGGGCTCGGCTTGGCTGCCATAAATTACCAGCCATAAGTTGATGACCTCGGCTACGTATAATGGACGATCCCTATCTTCGGAAAATTGTTTACAGGAACTTGAAAAATAATTAGCAAGAATCAACTGGGACATCCTAGGATTATGCGAAGTAAGAAGAAAAGGTGAAGAGAAAATTGAACTTGCCAGTGGACATGTATTGTACTACAGAAGTACAAAAGATGGAAAAACAAGTGGCGTAGGATTTCTGATTTATAAAAGGTGGAAGAATCACATCGTAGAATATGATAATGCATCAGATAGAGTTGGAAGGTTATTTATACAAGTGTCAAGAAGATACAAGCTGCAAATTATACAAGTTTATGCAGCAACAATAAGCTATACTGATGAAGAAATTGAGGATTTCTGCAAAGAAGTATCTTCAATCAGGGTTGGCAATAATGGATTACTTCTTTGATTAATTGATTAGTCGACTAAACGTTCAATCATACGAAATTTAATCATGATGAAAGTAATCATGATTGAAATTGAAAAAAGTAATTATGTTTACAATTCTTTTTTATGATTAATTCAATCTGAACTAATTCAGTCGCGATTACTTTAATCATTAATCTAACTACACAGACGAAAATTAAATATGGCCGCCATTTAACTTTCTGAAATTCGCTTTCATTGCTATGAGACTGTTATTAAGTGTCACTACATGATTTTCCTTATTAAAATTTATACAGGGTCACATAAAATTATCCAGATACACGCAGGTCAAAATGTGTAAATCATTTAGATTAAAAGGGACAGTTGAGTCCCTTTTTATAAAACTGGTATAATTTTGTTTTGTAATTATTATAGGCAAAGATGAACAAAGTTATCAAATAATTAAATTTTCAATAAACTAAATAATTGAAATAAAATTGAATTATGTTTATATTACAAAAAGTGTTGCGATAAACTGGAGCAGAAAGAATATGTTATAAGCAAAATATAACAGTTCAATGTTGGCTGTCCATCATAAATTTATAAAAATAAATCATTAGCGTTGCTCTTTATTTTTTTCACTTTCACCAAAATGAATCTTTCAGACTTGCTCACAAAACAATTCATATCGTTAACACACTCATGACATATTTCTAGGCAATTTTTAAACATTTCAAAGAATTATAAATGAAAGATTCTGAATCAGATAACTAATTTGTTGCTGCAAATGGCGTTCAAATAAACATACTATATTATGTTTTTATCATAAAGAAGTTGCATCAAACCGAAAAAGAAAAAAAGTTGCATAAGCAAAATGTAACAGTTCGATGTTGGTCACCATACTATAGGAATAAATCATCAGGGTTACTCTCCATTTTTACCCCCTCTCACCAAAGCGAATCCTTAAAATATACTCAAAAACCAATTAATTTCAGATGTCATTTTTTTAAAGTCAATACACTTTTGATTTACGTTCTTTTACAAATTTTAGTAATTAATGAACATCCTTTATTTGCTTCCATACTTTAGAAATAATACGCATTTTGACCCATTTTCTTAAAAAAGGATCTTTGTTTTATAGGAAAATGAATAATTTTGTTCCACTCTTTTGTATTTAACACTTAACTCCTGTTAGCGATCTTACAAACCGCTGCTTTTTTATGTTTACGTCATGTTACTGTAATTTTCAATCTGCCTCCTGAGATCTTGGTACGATATTAGTAGAATGGAGCACCAATTCGTTATTTTAACTGTACTATCACGTTTTCAAGTTACGGCATGAAACTATCTTTATTTGCTTTATAGCAAAAATAGTTTTATTAAAATCTGCCTGTTCTTTTTTTATTTCATTGTTATTCCTCCTAAAATATGGAACGATGGGCAATATCAAAAACAGAAATTTTAAGAAGTTTTTGTTGTTTATTATTATTTTTATTATCAATCAATATTTAGTATTTAATTATTAATCATTTAATATTTAAATAACGTTTTCTCTGTGTTGTAAGAACCAATTGTGGTAGAGCGGGCGGCGGCGACAAAATTGACTACGTCTTCGACTTACGAGATGAAATTGTGATATAATTAAAGTTATTATTAATAGATGAAAAAATCAGCTACCTGCCTCGGTATTGTGGTACGATATGAGCAGAACGGTGTGATTTTGTACCAATAGGCGATTTTAATGGAAGTATTATGTTACTGATTTATGACAAGATTCTTTAACATATCATATATCTTGACTTGCACAATACAATTTTTTCAATCTGTCTCCTGATATCTCGGTATGATATTATTAGAATGACGCGCCAATTCATTATTTTAACTGTACTATAACGTTTTCGAGTTACGGCATGAAACTTTAGCGTGCGATCTCTCTTAACTAGTGCATTGCAAATATTTCAATCTGCTTCGTGATATCTTGATATGATATGAGAAGAACGCGGCGCAAATTCGTCATTTTGACAGTACTTTCACGCCATCAAGTTTTGAGATGAAAATGTTGCCAAATTAAAGCTTAAACAATGATTTTTTTAAACCCTTTGAAGGACAGTGGGGTATAATATATCCCATTTATTTTTAATTCCCAAACGCCCAACACCGGAATTTTAGAATCAAATTTTACTTTTATAATATATGTGAAGAAAAGGTTTTACTTATTTCGAAATAAATTTGTTGTTAAATCCCGGTGTGATTCAATGCTTTCAACATTTTAGAAACATAAGTACTTTGCCCCTGAAATGGTTAAAATATTTATTACAGTTTAAATGTAAGAAAATGCCCAGTTCCCACCCTTTTTTTCTTCAAACTGTCGGAATTATCACAGAAGATTCAACCAGAAAATTTAAAAGTAATTTTAATTAAGTTAAGCACACCAATCAGCGGACTCAATCAGGACTAGGGTTTTTAATTCATCAGATAACCACAGTGGTTTCGAGCTCATTCATTACTCACACACTTCTTCCATTGTGCCCATATCATATCACTGTTGCCAGTGGGCTGCTTGTTTCAATTCAGTTTTCTAGATTGCCACCAATTTTTAGAGAAAGTGAAATTCGCCTTATTTAATGACAGATTAAATAAGCCGAACACAGAGCAAATTATACCATTTAAAAAAGCGGTACCAATAAAACAATCTCAATTCTAAAAAAAAGTAGCCCACTGGCAACACTGTATCGTACCCGAACCCGAAATTTCTGCTTAAATTCAACCTGAAACGGGACATGAACACGAAGTATCACAACCCAAACTTGAAGTGAAAGAATATTAATCTATATTTAAAACATATTATTGAAAAGTAGTCTGCAATTGCAATTAAACCTCTAATATCAATTCAATAATTTTTGCATAAAAACGAGCCTATATACACTCAATTATATTAAAATATATAGTTTGTTTCATTTGATAAATATTCAGGACTTTCTTTTGAAAAAACGGTCAAACCAAGATCGACCTCAAATAGTAACAACCAAACACAAAATATTTAAAGTCAACCCTTCCCAAGCCAATCCACGTGTTGGGTCAGATAAAATTGTACCCGACCAGATACAGGACTCTAGCTGCGAACCCAGGGGGATAAAACCAGAAAAAACATGAGGAAAAATAAAGAAAATAAAAGGGAAAAGCCCGAACAAAACATGACGGTTTTAATCATTAATCATTAATTAGATTAATCAATTAGATTGAGAATTGATTTAATCGTTAATCGAAGAGAGGGATTGAAATTAAATTAATTATTAATCATTAATCTATAAGTAGGATTGAAACGAAGTTCAATCATCAATCTAAATTAACGATTAAACATTTAATCGTAATTTTCAATTGTTAATCAAATTAAAACTTTGCACCACTCAAACTTCAATGCATCAAACGGGGAAATGCTACATAAAATTAATAATGGAGACTGGAATGCTAGAATTGGGGAAAAAAGATAGGTGAGTTCTCAGTAGAAAATCATGGATATGGGATGCGTAATAATAGAGAAAACAGATTGATTGAGTTTGCAAAATGTGAACCGATGTATATGATGAATTCATTTTTCAAGAAAAATACACAAAGAAAATGGATATGGCGTAGTGCAAATGGCTCAACAAGTGAAATAGATTACACACATATATATATATATATATATATATTACGATATATTACGATATATTGCAGGTAATAATGAATGTCATTAGTGACTACCGGTTTTCTTATTATGAGGTAGACACCATGGAAATTACGCAGTCGTCACATCCTTAAGTATGGAAATTGATTCGCCAAAAATCAGGTACTGAAGGAATTCCACCGAATAATCAACACACACACCAGAGCAGCAGTCAAGAACAAGACTAACAAGTCGAATCAATGTATTTATTCGTAGCAACGTCATCCTTTTACATGATGCAGAATAATAATTTGTAAGCACAGGAGTACGATGCCAACTCTCGAATAGATGATAGACACTGAAGAGAACACCACACACTTAGAAAAACATACTATATACAAAGTGGAATACAATGTTCTTAGATGACCCACTATGTACAAGGTGAAATACAATGTTGAGTGAAGAATGGGGGTCGCTGGAGCCGCATTTTATTTTAACAACTAAAAATAGAGCAAAATTCTGACGGCCCTGTCCGATTCAGTATGTTATATACTCACAAAATTGGTGTAGGAACACGAACGCGCGAAAATTACCATCCAATAGTTTGCAAAAAGGGGTGTTGTCCAAGAAGAGAGCGCCGAAAAACTTAAACGTCAATGGCCAAGAAATTAGGTTAAGGGCGGGCTAACCTGACGTAAATGTAAGAACTTATTACAGGAATCGGATGAATTTTGGAGGAAGAAAATAAGCGCGCGAAAGCAGGGAATGATGGGACAAATCGAACGATATTGGAAAATAATAAAATAAAAAGAATGTAAAGAAAAAATATTCTGAAAGAATAAATTTCAATATCTCAATAAAAGGAATTTAATCAAATGGTTTTTAGGAAGTTTTTGCAATTTAGAATAATTTTTTAGAATAGGAATTTAAAGAATATTTTGACTAAGATATGGAATTGAATCAAACAGGGGATTCAAGATATAAATAAAAGGCAGAGAAATATTGAAAGAAATAAAATAGATAACATTTAGTAATTTAATAGAATGGTGATAATTTGGAATAAGGACTAAGAAAATGGCGAAAAGAAGGGAATTTTTTTTTTATTATTACATATATATATATACGTATGTGTGTGCGTATTTTTAGATTTATGTACAGGAGACATGTAAGCAACGTAAATGTCTTTAATTTATTCGCAAAGAAAAACTTCCAAAGTTAATTTTATTTTTAAATATTTCTTATTTTGTTTATATCATGTATAACCATGTCTTTTCAATGCATATAAATTTAACCAACGAATTAGAAAGAAACCATATATCTCACACAAAATAAAAAATTTCAAATATGAGAAAAATATGTTAATTTCAAGGCGTACGAGTAGAAAATACGTTTTATACTACAATATAAGTTATTCTTTAAAATGCGATAGAATTTACATTTCACATTTCGTAGGGCTTGTTTACCAAAAGACAATTTCCTGAATACATTTCTAATAAAAAGAAAACTGCCCAGTTAAACTAAGGGCATTGAGCTCACAGGCTATTCACACTAATTCTATATTATACTCGTATTTCAAAGAATTTGAAATAAGCCCCTTGAAAAATAAAGAAATCGACAATATATTAAGGGGGGGTTATCCCCCCGTTACCCCCTCATAGTTAACTAATGAACCCCTTAAACTAATCAGGAGAGCCTCTTATTACAATGAATATATATATACAAAATTTGAAGAAAATCGGATAATGCTGCATGAAAAACCCATTTATCTAATTAAGGGGGATTAGCCCCCCCACTTCCCCCTTTATACTTAACCAATAAACCCCAAAACTATTCAGAGAAGCGCATTATAACAATGAACCTATATACAAAATTTGAAGAAAATCGGATAATTCTGCTTGAAAAACCCATTTATCTAAATTAAGGGGGATTAGCACCCCCCTTCCCCCTTTATACTTAACCAATAAACCCCAAAACTATTCAGAGAAGCGCATTATCACAATGAACCTATCTACAAAATTTGAAGAAAATCGGATAATTCTGCTTGAAAAACCCATTTATATAAATTAAGGGGGGATTGGCCCCCGTCCCCCCCTTTATACTTAACCAATCAATCCCGAAAACGAATCGGGGAAGCGTCTTAACCCAATGAACCTATAAACAAATTTTGAAGCAAATCGGATAATTCTGCATGAAAAACCCATTTATATAAATTAAGGGGGGTTTAGCACCCCCCGTCCCCCCCTTTATACTTAACCAATCAATCCCGAAAACTAATCAGGGAAGCGTCTTAACCCAATGAACATATAAACAAATTTTGAAGCAAATGAGATAATTCTGCATGAAAAACCCATTTATATAAATTAAGGGGGGGATTAGCCCCCCTTCCCCCCCCTTTATACTCAACCAATCAATCCCGAAAACTAATCAAGGAAGCGCCTTAACACAGTGAACCTATAAACAAAATTTGAAGGAAAAAGGAATAATTCTGCAGGGAAAACCCATTTATATAAATTAAGGGGGGGACTAGCCCCCCCCGTTCCCCCACCCTTTATACTTAACCAATCAATCCCAAAAACTAATCAAGGAAGCGCCTTAACGCAGTGAACCTATAAACAAAATTTGAAGGAAAACGGAATAATTCTGCATGAAAAACCCATTTATATAAATTAAGGGGGGGGGATTAGCCCCCCCCCCATTCCCCCTTTATACTTAACCAATCAATCCCGAAAACTAATCAGGGAAGCGCCTTAACACAGTGAACCTATAAACAAAATTTGAAGGAAAATTGAATAATTCTGTATTAAAACCCCATTTATATAAATTAGGGGGGATTAGCCCCCCCTGTTCCCCCCTTTATATTTAACCAATCAATCCCGAAAACTAATCAGGGAAGCGCCTTAACACAGTCAACCTATAAACAAAATTTGAAGGAAATCGGATATTTCTATGAAGAGTTATCGCGTTACGTACGTACATACATACATACATACATACATACATACATACAGAACCGGCGGGCACATAAGCTCTCAGGCTTTGATAGCCTGTGAGCTAAAAAAATCATTTTAAGAAGATCCATTTAAATAGATCTAAGGTATCAATGTAAAATTGTAATTCGAAATTCAAGAAACATGTTTTCATACACTGCAATGAGACATATAAATAAATAATTTAGAAAACGCACAACACATTTCTAAATCCCTTTTCAGCAATAACCGCTCATAGACTTTATTGTATTAGAACTGTTTTCTGAATTTATGTATATTATATCCAGATTTTTTTACATACCACATAATATACTAAAATATAATTCAGCTAAAAATCATATAACACAAAAGTAAACGCTTTTTGGATATTACCATCAATAGACTGTACTGTTTCTAAGTACTTTTATGCAGCTTTCTTTATAAAATTATAGATACATTATACTGATACCTAATAGTATATTAAAATTTAGTTCTTCTCAAACACACACAACCGAATTTAAAACGCACTTTCAGCAATTACCGTTATTATACTTTAAATCATTCTAATCATTTTGGGTTGCACTGCATAAGAATTATACAGTATGCCCACTAAAGTCCCTTGCCACCCTCTTAACTTCGGAACGGCTGCTGCTATATTCATAAAAGTGGTGTCTAGGTATAGTAAAATAGCCATGCGCTACTCAATGAAACCACCTACGGCGTCACCTGGTGGAATGCTGCGGAGTTAGCATTCCTATCTCGAAAACGGAAAGAGATAGAGAAAAAAAGTGATTTACAAAGTTGTAGAACATCATCGATTTAGTACGAAAAGACACCTTGTGGACATTAATGCTAAGAATAGAACGGTTAAAACGCGCATTTGGTTTTTTGCGATTTCCTACACTGTGACGTGACAAAACGATCTTAGAAAGAAAAAAAACAACTAGTTATAATAATATACCTTTATTTTAGATGTTCAAACTTCTCAACGTCAGCTGCAATGCATATTTGGATCCTTGTTTGAATTTCACGTTGCACACGTTGGAGCATAGATTGTGATGCGTTGGCACAAGCGTCCGTAATGCGTTGTTTAAGGTCCTGTTTGTGGAGGGGTCGCATACACCTGTTGTTTCATAACTGGTTGTTTCTTTCTTTCTAAAATCATTTTATCACGTCACGGTGTAGGAAATCACGAAAAAACAAATGCGCGTTTTAAACGTTCTATTCTTCGAATTAATGTCCACAAGGTGTTTTTTTGTACTAAATCGATGATGCTCTACAACTTTGGAAATCCCTTTTTTTCTCTATCCCTTTCCGTTTTCGAGATAGGAATGCTAGCTCCACAGTTCTCCACCAGGTGGTACCATAGGTGGTTTCATTCAGTAGCGCATGGCTACTTTACTATACATAGACACTTATGAATATAGCAGCAGCCGTTCCGCAGTTAAGAGGGTGGCAAGGGACTTTAGTGGGCATACTGTATATAGAAATTATGTACACCGAATAATATACTAAAATATTGTTAAACTTGAACACTCATAACACAGTTGTCTGAATTATTTTGTGTGGTCCAGTATAAGATCATTTAACGTTATACGACCATTTTCCATACGTAAGATGTCTGTGCTCACTTTAATAACGTATATAAATTTCATAAAATGCACTTCAATCAATTATTACATTAAAAAGTAGAACAATCGTGTTCTTTTACGTTTCCCAGTAAATGAGCAATAAACGCTACGTGCACCATTTTCTAATTGAAAATGGCATTTTACTATATTATTAGGTATCAGTATAATCTGTACTAATATTATAAATAAGTAACGTTTGTTTATTTGTTTGTTCGTAGGGGGTAATTTCTGAAATTACCGAACCAATTCACATTCCCTGCTCCAACATAGGCTATATTTTATGTCGGTGCCACAATCCCCAAGTGGGTGCAAAAGCGAAAAACATTCTAAAATCGCAACTTTTGTGATACTGACGGGGCAAGACACTGGAAATTTAGCATGGTGGTTACTTACAATATGTAAATGCTCTCCAAGAACAGTTTTTAGAAAATTAGAAATTTATAAGGGTTAAATGAGGAAAAAAACCCTTTCTAAATTACGATTTTTGTGATCCTAAACAGACTAATAAATTTGAAATTTGGTGGTTATTTTTAAGATAAAAATGCTCGTTAAGAATGGTTTGTAAGAAAAATCGAAATTTAAAAGTGCAAAATTAGCGGTAAATGTTCTAAAAGCGTTCTAAATTACATTTTCTATGGAATTGTTAGGGATAGAAACTAGAAATTTGACATGGCTGTTACTTTTAAGACATAAATGGTTACACAGAACAGTTAAATAAATCAAAATTTAAACGGGAAAATTTTGAGAAAAGCGTTCTAAAAACTTTCTAAATTACGATTGGTATGGAAGTGTTAAGAATAGAAACTTGAAATTTGACATGGCTGTTACTTTTAAGATGGAGATGCACGGTATAGATTAAAAATTCGAAATGTAAAGGTTTGAAATGAGCAGAAAACGTTCTAAATTACTGTTTATTCAGAATTGTTAGAGATAGAAACATAAAATTTGATATGTTTGTTATTTTTAAGACGTAAATGCTCGCACAACAAATTAAAACAATTCGAAATTTCAAAGAGTGCAGAATCAAGAAAGCTCTATAATTGCGATTTTTGTTATGCTGCTGGGCTAGAAACTTGAAATTTGGCATGGTGCTTAGTTTTAATATTTTAGTGCTCGCTGAGAACGGTTTCGAAAAGAGTTCGAAATTTAAACGAGTGAAATGAGCGAGAAATGTTCTAAAAACCCTCTAAACTATGATTTATCTGAAATTGTTAGAGATAGAAACTTGAATTTTTACATGACTGTTACTTTAGAGAAATAAATTCATCCACAGAACAATTAAAAAAATTTTTTTTTAATTTAAAGTGTGCAGGAACAAAATACATTCTAAAATTGCAATTTCTGTGATATAAATTGTTACAGAAGCTTGGACTTTGTCATGGTTGTTATGTTTAAGATATAAATGCGTGGTAAGAGCGGTTTCTAAAAAATCAAAATTTCAAATAAAATATAAAATGAACGAAAATATGCAAAATACATTGAAATTTTCCATTTATTTGGAATCAATGTTAGTTCTCATTCATTCAAGTCTGTGTTCACTCAAAATGTGACTTTTTAGTAATTTTTAAATTAACCCTAGCAATAAAAAGTATAAGTAAGTAAAGATGAACATGAATACCATTTGGCATATTTTAACAATCACGCGAGCAAATCCGCCGGTTTTGTTAGTATATATATATATATATATATATATATATATATATATATATATATATATATATATATATAAATTCATACACAGAGCTGCATAAAAGTACTTAGAAAAAATACAATCTATGGATGGTAATATTTAGAAGAGCGTTTTATTTTGTGTTGCGTGATTTTTAGCTGAATTAAAATTTAGTATATTATGTGTTATGAAAAAAAAATGGATAGAATGAAACGTACTTCAGAAATCAGGTTTAATATGAGCGGTAATTGCTGAAAAAGGAATTTACAACTGTGTTATGCGTTTTCTAAATTATCAAGAATGTATATCATTTTCGCAATATTTGTTAATATCATCAAAATGTACTTCAAATAATTATGACCCACAGACCATTATGTCTTAACATTCTTTCCGGTATCCCTGTAATCGACCTATTACCAGTACGCACTTCAATTTAAATGAAAAACATACTATGCTAAATTTTATAACATTTTATTTAGTGGCAATTACTAAAATTAGAGCGCAGTCAGAAGTCAACAGAATGACAAAGAGACATGAAAGATCTGTGATTTAAAATAATTATACTCAATTTATTCCAAAAATAACAAAAGCCTGAAAATGCAAAATTCGCTTTAAATACAAGTTTGCCGTATCAACTTGCTGTTCATCTAAAATATATAATTGTTTAAGGTTTAAAACCATGTACATTGCAATTTACATGCCCAGAAAAGTAAAAACACTTTTATAGGTAAGATGTTTGAAATATGCATTTACTACTTTTTATTATTTGATACATATCGCTTTAAATCATCCCTCTGTTTTAAATCTCACTTTACCAGGAATCCAAATTTAAAATCAGCAGCTCAGCTGATTAATATACCATGATGCCATAATATATATTTACTATTAAAACAATATATTGAACAGATTACAAGCTTAAAGTACTGTCCGTACTAAAAAGAAAATTAATTAATAATGTATTTCAATCTATTTAATGTAGTTCTGAAAAAAATCCATTGACCAAGTGACCTTGAATTTCTAGGGACAGTAGCCATGCGCAGTTCATTGCATGCACTTTTTCATTTTCAAATACTTAAGAAGTTGGAGTTAAAAAAATAAAGCTTAAAAGTTATAAATTTTAAAGTTACCATAGCTTTAAATTCGTGTCCCGTTAAAAAAACAATTCTCACCATTTATAAAAATCTTAATTGATCATTTTCGAAAGCGTAAAGTTGAGCTTTAGTGAAAAGAAGCTACTTTTTTTTTTAGAAACCGGTAAATTTTATAACATTCGCAGTTCATGGTATATTAGAATTTATAATGTAGCCATGGATGCACTAAGTATTTTGAACAATAAGCTACTTACATTCTTAATAGTCATAACATATTCAAAATTTTAAGTAATGTAAGTACATTAACGAAAAAAGGATTAACAAAAAGAGAGAGTGTCACACCTGTAAACTTTAAGTGTTTATAGATAATAAGTTCGAAGAGTTGATCCGTGAATCCTTCTCAAAGAAATATTTCACAATAAAAAGAAAAGTGCCCAATTAAACTGATGGCATTGAGCTCACAGGCTATTCCCACTAATTGTATAATATACAAAGAATAATGACTCTCGAAAAATAATGAAATCGACAATAAATTAGCCCCCGCGTGCCTTGCCTTTATACTTAACGGTACTTCTCTATTATCCCGCTATTATCCCACTTTTCATAACAAAAAACTATCGCCAACTGTAAGATGAAACGCCAAAAATGCAGTCCTATTTACTTGATGTCAGAAGCATTAAACGTGTTTGTTATGTCATCAAGTGGTTTTTAATTCGATATTTGCGTGTATTTTTTCATTACGTGTTACTGATTTATGAGTTATTTCATTCATTAAAATAACAATTGTGTGCTTAAATTCTTACATTTTATTTATTTATTTATTTTGATATTCCAATGGCAACGTTCTCCCGTTTATTGGGCGTTACAGTTTGGCGATAGTTTTTTGTTATGAAAAGTGGACGACGGGATAATAGAGAAATACCTACTTACCTAATGAACCCCCAAAACTAATCAGGGAAGCGCATTATCACAATGAACCTATGTACAAAACTTGAAACAAATCGGATAATTCTGCAAGAAAAATCCATTTATTTAAATTAAGGGGGAGGATTAGCCCCCGTGTTCCTTTCCTTTATACTTAACTAATGAGCCCCCAAAACTAATCAAGGAAGCGCCTTATCAGAATGAACCTATATACAAAACTTGAAGCAAATCGGATAATTCTGTATGAAAAATCAATTTATCTAAATTAAGGGGGGGGATTAGCCTCCTGTGCCCCTCTTTATACTTAACTAATTAACCACCAAAACTAATCAGGAAAGTTCCTTATCAAAATGAACCTATATACAAAATTGGAAGCAAATCGGATAATTCTGCATGAAAAAAACATTTAACTAAATTAAGGGGGGATTAGAGCCCCGTCCCCCTTTTATACTTAACCAATGAACCTCCAAAAGTAATCAAGAAAGCGCCTTATTAGAATGAACCAATAAACAAACTTGAAGCAAAACGAATATTTCTATCAAGACTTATCGCGTTATATACATGCGTACGTACATACAGAACCACTGGGCACATTAGCTCTCAGGCTTTGATAGCCTGAGAGCTAAAAATCATTTGATCCTTTCAAATATTATTCTGATAAATCTGATTTAAATCTGATTTAAATCTGATTAAATCTGATTCACACAGAGGATATATATCGCAAAATCGAACATTTATATTACTTAAATCGATGGATGCTTTGGAAAACATCATCATATAAAAACTATAACACATTATGACTTTTTGAATGAACTAATATTGAATCCTTGCGCGGTTGGCCAAATATATTTCTGAGTCGTTCCACATTTAGATAATATGTTTTACGGTTATTTTAGGTCTTCTATCAGCTGTTTATTACTTGAACATGGTCATGAGTGTTAAACAACAAAATAATAAGAAAGAAAAATCATGAATCAGATATAGCTTATGAAACACTTTCCAGTACTAACACAGTTTAAAAAAAAATCAATTTTTCTTACAATGAAATATGGTATTTAAATAGTAGGAGACTCGAGTCTACTACCCCACACAAACACCAGTGGTCTGCGCTGGGTAGTTTTGACTGTAAAGTGAAATATACGGACACAAACGTCTATTTTTATATATAGAGAGAGATTAATACTTTAACGCACGGAAATTTTCATAACAGAGTTTACTTCCGATAGTTTGTATTTCAGTACTTATAAACCAAAGTCTCATAGGAGTTTTAAATATTTTGTTTTACAGGGAATAATATATGACTGAAGTGTCGTGGAAACTTTGCCATGAATCTTTTCTGAAGAATTTTTTTAAGGTGCTAATTAATAAAAATTAGATTCCTCTTTAATACACGTAAACATTTATTTTATCAATATTGTTTTTATCTGCACCTTTGAAATACTTAAGTTGTTCTCTTTTTTTTCGATATTTAAAATTTTAAATTAAAACTTAGATTAAGGCGTTGTGTTTCTTCATGTTTTCTTTTCTTATCTTTCTCTATATTTTCTGTACCTAAGCTGCAACTATGACAACAATTATCTCAATCGTTTTTTCAAAGTGAAATCGATTGCCATTCAAGTAATAAATAAAATAATGATAGAAAAAAACTAAAACTCGTGAGACTAATTGCAGCATTACAGTGTTGTACAGTATATAATAATTATAGGATCTATTTTCCCTATCTCTGCAAAAAAAATATCAAAATACATGATATGGAAAATCATAATATGCTTCATTTATTTGAAATCGTTAAAAAAAGCCAGATTAAAAAAAAATATATATATTTTTAAAACTGAATGATTAATAGCTCCATTGAATTGCCCTTTATTTATTTACATTGTTTTTATTTCATCTCAATTACAAAAAACAAAAAGAGAACTAATTATTTGTAATTTTATTTTTTCGTTTTCGAAGAAATAATAAGTAGCAAATACGTATAAAAGCAATTCTTTGTACACATATCTTACTTAATAAAAATCTATTTAGTTTTTTTTTTCAATTACACATTATAAAAAGTTTCTTACGTGTAATAAATTGAGAGAAACTATTGTTATTTATTTACAGTGTTACACACATATATATATATATGTACAAAAATAATAGCACAACCATTTTCCATAAAAAGATTTGATACACTAGAAAAAGTGCTATTTATTTAACTACTACATTTTTATCACCACTACTTAGTGATTCCTCTTAATGATGTTTACATTTTCGCATTCGTCCTTTTTTTTCTAAATTGCCAAAAAATATTCTTTCTTGAAGAAAACATGCTTAAGTTTTTGCTCCTGTTTTTCAACGTTTGAAACATAAATAATAAGACGTGTGTGCTAAACTGAAAATTATGGGAAAAAGTTTAAATTCACAATGACTTCATTAAGATTATATTTATTAATATTTTTTCTTGAATTAGATTTTTGCGAACTGTTGTATCAGAATAATGATTCTTTTACGAGTTCCGTATTTTTTTACGATATAAATTACATGCCTGAAAAGACAATTAAGCAAAAAATCTATTATACCGGAGTATTTTGGACTATTTGGAAATAGTTTATGTAGGAACAAATTTCATTTTAAACATCTGAATCCTAGACTTTCCACTATTAAAAAGAATCTTATATATATATATCTTATATATAGCATACATACATATACATATATATACATATACATTTTTTTTCCTTTTAAGCACTTACGCCTATAAAAATTTATTTTAATAGAGAAATTGCATGGTTTAGCAATCTTTAAATGTAATTTGAATTATTTTAGAATTATTTTTTTAATTTGTGACTATTTTCACTTTTTATAGGACAAAAAAAAATAGAAATTAAAATTTGTATTCATTTATATTGACGCTGTAAAACTTTAAAAAATAAAACTTATTCTTAACTGAAGTAAATACAATCATTACACATTTATTATTACACACTTTTATTTGGTTTATGTATGTCAAAATGGAATTATTTAATTAATTTTTCACTCTCTTCCTGATGTTCTAGAGTTCTGGAAATTATGTATAGTTGTGTATTTCTGAAGACTATACAAAATTCTTATATTTTCAAATCTTAATTACTAACTATTAGATTAGTAATTAAGTTTAATGGAATTCTGATGATACGTTGAGAAAACAGTTCTAAAAATCCTAGATAGTTTAAAACATTTTCAGGCATGAACTTTTTAATATTTATTATCACGTGACTCAGCAATGACTATTTGTTTTTTTACAAGTGAAATAAGATTTTCTGTGATCATTCTGTAAAAATTCTTTTCTGATGCCATATTTTTAAAATGTAAGATTTTTTTTATTTTAATGCTATCGTTAACATATTATGAAAGATTTAACTAACTATTTGCACTACTTTGTGCAGTGTGACTTCACAGAGGGTCGACCCTTACTAATACGGATCTCACCGGCTGCCCTTTTGACTATTAGTACTTCCAAACAATAATTTCCGTTGTAGACGATTAACAATTACATGATATTCATTATTGACGATTAATAATCATGACGATTACAAATGTTGTCAGACAGTTGGAGGATAAACCACAACAACAACAACAACAACAATAAATGTTGTATAAATCTACCACAAATATTATTGTTAGGAAATAGTGGTAACCAGAAAGGGCACCACTGATATCCCTGTATTTATAAATGTCATAACGTCGTCGAGTCACACTCGACAAAAAGTGCAAAGGATTAAGTTATTTCTGTAGTTCTATTTTCAAGATGTCATTGGAAAGCAGTTTGCAAGAATCATATAGTAATATCAATTGTGTCATTTTTTCTTCTTTTAACCTTCAAGAAATTAAAAAAAAAATTATATACTTATACCTTAACATAATACCTCACAGGAACATTTCAAAAGAACAAGCTAAAATTCATTAAAACGTAAGTTTCATAATAATTATCTAACATGTTGATAAATTCTAAGATTATGTTGTTTATGATTACAGCGGGGTATTTCATAGTACTAATTAGCAAATTAAGAAAAGAAAAAACAGAAACTGATGTTATAATATTTTATGTAACATCGTGTATATTACACTAAAAAAATAAGGCTATTACACCTTGCTCAGAAAATATTATGCAACCCTAATTAAAATCTGCAGGGACATTCTCATTAGTGGCTTCAGAAATTCTTTGGCTCAGTAAATTAAAAGTCGGTTTACATAAAGCCCTTGTTAATGCTTTAAATCAGACGTTGAGGTTTTGAAACAGTTTAACTTGTATGTTGGAAGGAAGGGGAAATTAAAATTTGTAAATTTATTATTCATGCCTTGATTTAACTAGGTAAAACGTTTTTGCTGAATCAATGTAAATTAAAGCTAGAACATAAGTTAATATCTGATTAATTATATTAATGATGCCAATAATATTGCCATGAAACTGTGTTTTATGTTTAGAAAATATTTTCGTAATATTTCTTTGTCTTGTCTTTAGTTGTTATCTGAGATGAAATTAACTAAATATGCATATATTTTAGTTTATTTTTAAAGTTTATTGCGTCATTTATATTAATCTCTTCTTGTCTTTGTGGATGTCCATATGTGTCAACGTGGATGGCTCCAATTTTTATTATCCACATGATACTTTCACTCTGTTCCTCCCGTGACGCGGACCATACGCTAAATGAGTAGATTTTGCAAAATATGTGACAAGAATTAGTATTCAAGTCCAAATTATAAGCCTATTTCTCAGCTTGAGTCTTTTCTCTGTTCATAACGTTTGTAATGAAGCAGTTATACATTCACTTTTTAATATAAAAAGTCCTTCCGGCCTGTACCGGGAGGAAAAGGTAGCTTTCCTATATCTTCGTTTTAAAATTTTAGCTAATGTTACACGAAAACAGCAACTTAAAATGCAAATAAAACGTTTACAAAAGATTCGTTAATACTGAATTTGAATAACAAATTCGCCAAATTATTGAGCAATAGCCAAATTGGCTTCATTTATGAAGACTTATTTTGGTCGCCAAGTTTGGCAAGAATTTGGCGCTAACGGATATGAATATATAGTTTTATGCGTTTGATTGGGAAAATTATTACAACAATGAAAATTTTTGTAATGTGCTGTCTTGTTTCAAAATGTCAGCCACCCTAGAATTTCAAACTGCTCTATCTCAGCCGTTTTTTAAGATAGAGGTAAAACAAAAAATGCTCTGGAATCCTCGTTTCAAGACCTAACACTAAATTAAAAAATAAATTTGAATTTTTAACTTTTTTGTACATTTATTTTAGTTTTAAATTTTTAATTGGCCGCCTTCTTGAAACAAAATGGCGTACCAAGCTGTCCAACGAACTCGGTCGAGACATTGGTGAGCTTAATACACACAATTAGTTTCATCAAAATTGATTTATAAATACGAGCGTTATCGTATGACATAGGTCAGATATATATATATATATATGGAGATATATATATATTTATATATATAAATCAACATTTGAACGGAGGGTGGTTTTGAGGTCTGGGGGTCATGATCGGTGAAAATATATCGAAATTTTCCGGAACTGCTTTCCTCCGAACGGCTGCAATAGGTAGCTTTATACTTTTTTGTATTGAAAGCTACCTAAAAACGTAACCAACAATGCTTGACCAAACCACAGCAGCATGCTGCTGCCAGCAAATAAACAATACAATTGAACGGGTCGGGGCAAGAAAAAGCAAAGTCACATTTTTGAACCTCTGAGATACTTCAATTTGAAAATTTGATCGAATACTCAAATTAAGATATATAATCTAAAGTTTTTTCGCCAATGTCTTAGTAACATTTGAGATATTCTGAGTAACAATATGGCATTACTTTAATGATATTACTATTACGTTTTTTGTAAATTAGCTACCTTCATTGGGTGCATAAACATATGGGACAAAAACGATACGTGGGACATATGCTGCCCCCAAGTGGCATTAGAAAAAATTAATATGTTGGATATTATAATGTACAACATTAAGCAACTGTTTATAGTGTTAGATTTATTTCACCAAAAATGTGGCTTGGCAGACAGACAGACAGCGCCCACCCTAGGGACCAGCTTTTGGCTAATGGCCAGGACGAACCCCTAAGCATAGGGAGGGAAAAATATTACTATCCGGCGCTAACTACAATAATTACAAGTTAAACTACAATTTTACAAAGTATAAACGTTACCCAATTTTGCCACAAGGCTGGGCGAACGTTAAAATTATTACAATAATTGATATTTTACATAAACTTTAATTTTAGTTATTTATAGAGCATTTTGAGATTAACATTATAATGACAATTGTTTATAGTCGTACATTTTGAATGCATTAATACGTATACAATAACCTTTAGATGTATAATATATTTTTAAAAATGATTACAATATATAATTACAATATAAAATTCAAACAATTTTATTTACACACAATAACATTTTGAAATACACTATGTACAGTAACCCCTCCCCCACACGCGACACACGACCAACAAACCTCAACACCAGAAACTTTAAAAAAAGGTAACACCCGTACACAATTGCAAAAATTAAAAACTATCCCCCTATTTTTCCCCCTCTATACTGTTTAAAACAGTGGTACGAAAAATCAACCACCGAACATCGCGCATAAGTGAGAGGTCACTGTATTTACAATTTGGTATTTTTTTTTAAAGAGAGATAACTGACTATAAGAGGAATTTGTATTTAATAAATGAATATTTTTGATTTAAGATATTATAATTTTCGTAAAGTTGAATTATTTGCTTTTTATCAGATAGTATATCTAGAATATTGTCAAGAGTTGTTTTAGTTTCATTATATGTGAATTTATACTTCATAAATTTACATTTACCAAATAAATAATGTAGTGGGTCACCTCTCTGACCACACTGACACAAGTCATCATCTCTTTTGCCAATTTTATGTAAGAATGTAGGAAAACTTCCACATCCACTGAGGAAGTAGAGTGAGACTTTATCTTTACATATAAGTGAGCATTGAACCTTTGGAATAATACTATGAGTAAACCTGCCGCACCCTGAGGAGTCCCAGTTGTGCTGCCACTTGTCCAGCCATTGCATTTTGATAAGCTTATTAAGTAAAGAGCATGGAAGTTTAACTTCCTTGCTTACTGGCAAGTTGCAGTACTGTGCGGCCTGGTACGCCAGCTTGTTGCCCACAATGCCCACGTGTCCTTTTACCCATGTGATATAGAAAATTTTATTTTTATTTTCTTTTAGTTATTTGTGAAGGTCGAATATTTGTTTATATTTAGGGAACAAATTGTTTAATGCTAATACTGTTGATTTGCTGTCTGAAAAATTTTGAGTTATTTTTTGATTTGTTGAGATAGCCCATTTTATTGAGTTAATAACTGCTGTAAGTTCAGCTTGAAAGACTGTGTTGTTATTTTGAATTTTGCAAGATTGTTCTTTAATTTTAATTTGATCTTTAAAGGCCACATAAGCATATGCTGTTTTGTTACCTGTCTGTGTTATGTTAGGTTTGTTTATGTTTACATCCGTCAAAATTAAATTGTTAATATATATTTCAGGATTTGTTTGAAATTTATAGATTTTTTCTTCAATTTTGTTATATTCTAATATTTGATTATTAAATATTAAGATGTCTTTATTATTTTTAATTTTGTATTTAAGATTTCTTGCTTCTAATGTAAATAATAACGGTGGAATGCCCAGGAGCACCTGAAGAATGTGGCTTGGCACTTTCTTGCCCCGATCCCCTCAATATTTTACAGATGCTTTACTAACGGCCTGATCTTCAGAAATCGATTTTATATATTGCATGCCAGCACATTCTGCAGGAATGCCACTCGCGGCTACATTTTTAGCATTTTTTGTACCACTATTTTGAAATAAATATCATTTTAGTAGTTTTTTTATTAATCTTCAAGCTAGATTATTATTGTTTAGAAATGGTGTTAGACAAAATATTAATATTATAGTTGTAAGTGGCAGCCTTGTTCCTATTATTGACGTTTAGAGCCGCAACTTTTTTAATGAAAAAATCCGATCTTCTTATCCGATTCAGGATAATATTTATCACCATTTCTTAACCAATATTTATGCACTTATATCACCATTTTATCAGTGCCCCAACACCAGCTGCATAACATTCTTTGGGTTGCTGTCTCAGCCACGTTAGGACTTCAAGTTGAACCTTTTCATCATCTGCGAACATCATCTTGCAACTTCTTCAACATCCACCCTACAGCTTCGACTTAGCCCTTGATGATTTTCATCTCTTTAGTCCGCTAAAAAACCATCTTGAAAGAAAGACGATGTTCACAGATGATAAAAAGTTTCAACTTGAAGTCCTAATGTGTCTGAGACAGAAACCCAAAGAATGTTATGCAGCTGGTGTTGGAGCACTGATAAAACGGTGATATAAGTGCATAAATATGGGTGGAGAATAGGTTGAGAAATAAAAATAGTTTTGAAATGAATATCATTGTAAGCTATTATTTAATTATCTTTTGTGACTTACTTAATGACTTTCCCCCGTAACAATGAAAAAAAATCAGGAAGACTCGATTTAATTTAATAAAATAAAGGGTTGTAGAAACTCTGATTTACTATTTGTCAATTTGAGATATGCACTTAGACAGTTTCCTTCATATGATTGAATATCCCGTGCAATTGAAATAGTCCACTAATCAAATTTACAATATTTAACATAATAAAAGGAACAATATAAAATGTGCACACTGCATTTTACATTTTTCTGCATAGAACGAAGCGTTCGATTCGGGTAGATTTTTGACTTTCTGTTTTTGATGGAGTTTCAAGTTTTAGATGTTATGAGTACGGTTTGATTTTTTAAACGAATATAGATGCTTGTCGGAGTGTAAATTACATAAGATTTGGGGCTGCTGCAACTCAAGACATAATGCACGGGATTCCATGAATCCTCATATTTAGTTGTACCTTGACATAGATTGGTGCTAATTAGATTTTGGTGTATATTGCATAATTGGCAATGCTGGTATGCTGTCAGTTTCACGATGTGCATAATATTTATATATGGGTATTTATAGGATGGAATTGTACCAAAATATATATACAATATAAGCAATATTATTCGTATAAAAAACTACGTTGAATTTGTTTTGGCTTTAATCACTCGACAGGGGGTGCTAGTGCTACTATACTATGATTTCTATAATGACCTGTATCTGGGTTTCTATAGGATTGAAATGCACCAAGTTTTATATTTGAAATTTTAACTAAGAATTTCATTTTAGTGCAATTGTGGCATTGAATACCCAACAGAACACGCATTTGCGCTATGATTTTATTTTTTAATTTTAAAAGTTATCAATGGGAGTCCATACTAAATATAAATAAATGCATTGTACATGCATTTTACTTCTTATTCATAATTGCTAATAGTGTACTGCACTATTTTAAATATTATATTCGAATGATAAAGAAAAATGTTTTGTTGATGACATAATGTTTTGTTTGGTAGAGATGGATAGCATTTAATGTAATTATCTATAATTAACTACTTTTTTCACAGATAACGAAGAAAAGAAGGAAACTTAAATCTGAAATTTCTTGTTGGTTATTATCTTTATCTGATTTGCCTATAGCATTTAAACAAGCAGAATATGGTATTAACATTTCTTAACGCATTACAGATTGAGAATGAGGATTCTCGTTTTGATTTAACCAGACGTCATTGTTTAAGGGCGTGGCATCGACGTTACAGAAGATGCATTTATATGATATTCATATTTTGCGTAGAATGTAAAACATTTGGATTCTCGTTTTTATTGAACCAAACGTCATTGATTAAGGGCGTGGCTTCTACCTTACAGAAGATGTATTTATATGATGTTGTTCATATTTTGTGTAGATTATAAAACATTTGTGTCCGTACATTGAAAATATTTACTGATGCATAAACCTGAGAAACCTATCTAGGAAGACTTTCAGAAAGGGGGGGGGGGTAGACAAATCTTTTAATACCTAAATTTCATACAAAATAATCGGTCGGCAATGTGTTAATACATAAATCATTGTTTGCTTGGTTCAAAAGAATTGGGGAGAATTTTAAAATAATCTTAAAGTAATTTCCAGTGTATTAATTCTGATTATATTTCTATAAATTGCATTAATATAAATAAATAAATAAATATTTCAATGACTGATTTTTTATTTTTAATGTTGGGTATTTGATTTTACGCATACAATAATACTATACTTACCACTAAGTATTATTGATACTTATAATTCTAGTATTAGTCGTCATTAATTTGAACGTCTTATGGTAATTTACGATATTTTCATCGATTTAAAATGTCGCATTACACACTTATTGCCGAAATTTAATGTTTTATTACAACAACTATCAGAGTGAAATATTACAGATTAATTTTAAATACCATTTGTTTATGCGATAGTTGCACTTTTAAGAAGATTTTAATATCGTACTAGAAGAAGTTTGAACAATCCAACATTATAGGTTGTGTTTTACAAAAATCGTTATCTATTTTAATATTCTATCAGTATTTTTTTAGAAAGAGTCTTACAAACTATACATATTTGATTACATTGTGTTTTCTAAATAATATTTCATTTACAAAACGTTTTTGTAATGTCATTCCTCTTTTTTGCTAATTTCGACATTCGTAAAATGGGAAACAATGGTACACTTCATTCAAATAAAATCTGCATATTTAAGCACATTTCATTCTGATTTTAATGAGAAAATAATTATTTAAATTTGAATGTGAAAGGAAAGAAAAAAATGATTTAATAAGGAAAAACAAAATATGCAACATCAATTATTTGAAAGTTGTCATAATGTGAATAAAAATTACATTATTAGAATACAAAAAGTTTTGAACAAAACATAATTTTCTTTGTGAAATCGGAAATAAAAGAAATAAAAGTTTTGTGTTTTTTGCATTGTTTTTAAATATAGTGTAATTATTTTTTAAAGAACGAAAGAAATTTTGACATAAAGTAAATTAAAACGATTTCTTTTTTGTTTTAATGTTTAATGTTTAATGCTTTAATGTTTGCGTTTTAAATATTTCTTTATTAAATATTTCTCCACGAAAAACACAATATTGCGTATTCACAAAATACAACCCAAAAAATTATTTACTATGTGTGTAAGTTACATATGTGTCAAGTTGCAACTGAAAACGTTATTAATCCAATAAAGATTATAATAATGTATTAATTGATATTAATTTTTTTTCAAATTTATTAAAAAAGTTATTAACGGGTTATGAGCACAAAGTTAGGTAAATATACATTAAATAATTCATTGATTCCACCTTTGGACAAATATAATACAATTTAAATGTTAATTATTATTTGATTATAATTGTTATTAGATTAATAGCATACTGAGTTGCAACTTTACGCATATGTAATGTTATTTGTGTTATTAAAAATACTTGAGTTGTACTTGACGAAAAATATTATTACATTTTCGTAATTTCTTAAATCAAAAGTTGTGCTGTAACGGGAATCCGACAGTAATTTATGGACACCCTGCATATTATTTAATATTCATATTAGGACAAAAATGAATGAATTCAAACCTATGAATTTTTGAACACAAATCGATTTCTAGTAGCTTCACAGATGCGAATCCAATATTACAACTCTTTACGCCAAGTTGGTTTTCAGTTGTTCTAAAAAGCTGTCCGAATTGCAATCCACTTTGCAACAATTATAAATTAATTTAAGATTGGAAGTTCCAAAATTTAAAACTACACAATTCTTTTATTTCATGCCAGAATGTTCTTTCTGTTATGTATCCTAAGGTAAAGTATACCAAAGAATTCAACTAAGATGTCAAAGTAAGGTGTTGGTATTTAACATTTTGAAATTCGCTACAATTTTTGCAATTACGTAAAAATTAACTATAGTCATTATTAGTAGACATTATTATTAATCAATTGGAACCAGATACATTTTCTACGATGATCTTCGGCCGAGTTAATCTGGGGGTATACATTTTTTTTCAACGACTATACAATGATATTTGTGATATGATCTTCAAATATTCTAAAAAAAAAATTCATTCCTGAAATTTATCTTATTAAAAAAGAAAAAAAAACTGAATATATATATAAGGTAAAAAAAGAGAACGATTTATAACAAAAGCATAAATAAATACAAATTCTTATAAGATGTTATAAATTTCTAGACATTTTAGTGTGCGATTGTTTTTGAGAACTCAAATGTAAATGCCTGTGTGTACATGTTAATTTTCTTTCAGTTTCATTAACTCTTTCAGAGATAAAATCAAGAAACTGATTTTATTTTTTCATTAAATGAATTCTAATTGTATGGTTTACATTAATAATTTTTTTTGGTAATTCTTAGTGTAAATCGAGTAATATTGACGTTGTAAAAGGCAATACATTTAGTAATTATATTTACTAGTTAATTCACATTGGTTTCATTCATCCCGTATTTGAGCTAAATCTTCTGAACTATACATAATACCTCTGGAGGAATCAATGATTGAAATCCATGATAATAAATTTACAAGCGCACATATTCTGAGATTCAGTAATGTATATTTAGCATTTATCAAATTATTCCCTATTCTATACGTGTTTGTGTCTAAACAAATCTGTTGTACAGTTATTTGCGTTAGCCTTACGTAGGATTGAAATAAATATTCTCGGAGATAACTGGCAAATTCTCCAGTTCGGTATTTGTGTGAGCAATACTATTGATCTCATTTAATAAATGCTTATTGCCATTAACTGCCTTTAAATTTGTGCGATTACAGAACTGCAAGAATTAATTGTGGCATTCGTACCAACATAAATGATGATTTTGTAAGTCAATTACAGGTGAAATTACTTAAAACTATTTAAAGGAATTTCAATGATATTTTATTTTTTAAATAAACTAATATAATATTTATTTCATTTATACAGAATTAAAAAAAATTATGGAAACTTTATCTATTTTTTTTGTCACTTATACAGAATAAAAAATTTGTGTATTATGTAAGTGAAGATTTTTGTCAAAGTTATTAAAAAAGTTTACCATACCCAAATATTGTTATAACATAGAAAAAAAATACAGGACGCGTTCTTTCAAATCTGACAGTGACCACGATTTAAAAAAAACTCCTTGTAGGTAGTTTTACACGGAATACTTTACCATTCCGTTCGAGTACTAGTTAAGAAAATGATATTGTTCAAAAGTAGTCTTTTTTAAACTTTTCTTATAATATTTGTAAAAAAAGCTTGTACTTTATACTACCATAAATAATATTTTAAATTTGATTATCACCACTTTTGTACAATAGAGAAGATTTATTTTTAAATAATAAATAGGAGGACTATTTGTCTGTAATTACTAAAATAAAATATCATATTATTTTCACATTATAATGAATCATTCAAGTGTAACAAATCAAAAATTTTTTGAAAATAAACGCATTATCCAGATCGACCACGGCAATTCATTATTTTTTAATTCATGGACCATTCTCATATGTACGTACGCAACTGATTTCTGAGTGTGGATCTGAAAAACAAAATGCTGAATATTAAAGGACATTTTAAAGTCTATATTTTTATAATAATAATTTTTGTAATGGAAAACATTAACTAGATGAGACAATTAACCCATGAAGAAGCCCAATTACCCCATGACAATTACCCCATGAAAGAAGAAGCTCGTTTCGTTTCGCTCTTACTTCTATGATACTCTGAATCTAAATAAGTATTATCATAGCAAAATTAAACTAAATTAGCATTTTAAAAGCTCGCGTACTTTTATTCGTATATATATATTTATAAAATAAACAATATTATATTTATAAATTTTAATTCAGAAAGAAGGGACAAGAGAAATTTCTTAAAACTTGAATGACGTAAAATAGAAGCTGGCATTTATTGGACAACAGAATTCATTTTTTATATTCGGAAAAATATTCCAGCTGTACCTTTGTTCTTAAAACCTTTTATCAGTGCCCAGTTTTAACACATTTCTGGAGTTGGGAATTTCTGATCTGGAACTTTAAACAAATATTGAAGTTCTATATTTTTCTCCTTTAAAAAATAAGCTTCTCATGTTTTTATTTTAAGAGTTTAATCTTTAGCAATATACCTTTCTTAAAAAAGAAAAGAAACAAAAAATAAAGAAAATTGTTTATAAGATCACTTGATAATTGAATAGCACATGGCTACCACCAATTTATGATATTATAACATGTAAATTTATAGCAGTGGCAATTTTACATTTTAGCTCATTTTAAACGCTATGAATTTAGCTCTCAGAAAAAATAGCTCTCATAGTTTACAGAATGTTATTACATAAAATTATCCATGGTGTTGTCCAGAGCCAAAAAGATAGAAAAAGTAATGCATTTTTAATTTTTTTCTAGATTTTATTTGTTGTCACTATTGTTTAAAATCCGAGAAAACATATCCGAGAAACATCCGAGAGACATATTTATGCTACATATTTTGAAAAACATCCTGAGTTGCATAAATCTTCCGTATAGGAAGTGATGTAGCATATCGCAGTGATGTAACATATAAGTGCTCTCGCATACAGCAATAACTTAATTTAGAATAATGGGAGTAATATTCAACAAACAATGAAAACTAATAAGTGAAATGATTTCACGCACACATGCACCAAAATCGGCATGTATGTTCCAATATGGCATGTATATTCCAATATGCTTCCACATTTCCACATATTTATATTGTCACTCAAATCTATTAATTAATTATTAATATTAAAGTATTTATTGATTCACGTTTTCTTTTTTGATAATTTTATTGTTTATCCGTTACTAAATATTTATAATTTGACTCTCTATCTGACTGGATTTTTTTCTTCAACCTGTAAGTAATTTATTTACAATACTTATTTTTGTCAGAAAAGTATAAAGAAACATAATTACATTTAATAATGAGAGAAGAATTTCATACTGAATTGAACTTAAACAAGTAGTAAGCTAAATAAAAGGAATATATTTCATAAAAATTTTATGTTAGGATTGGTACTCATAGAATGCGAAATTCAGTGAGAATAAAAAAATATTAGTATCAGTTCAAACTCATTTTTGAAACATGGAAATACTCAAGTCAGTTCCTACTCAAGTTTAAACATCGACATACTCAAATATGATCGCATGATGTTTTATTCTTGAGTGTGTGCATGGTTTAAGAAATGAGTAATACATGCTTCAAACTTGGGTAATTTTGATTCGGAGTCATTTTGACTATGCGACGTACTCAGATTTGAGTACTTTTCGCTCAATTTTAAAAATGTCGCTTTTAGAATGTAGTTTTTTTCAGGCATGAACATTTAAATTTTTACTATCACGTGACACAACAATAAATATCTGTTTTTATATAAGTAAAGTAACATTTTCTTTAATCTAAAAAATGTTTTCTGATGCCATATTTTCAGAAAATCAGATTTTTTATTTTAATGCTATCGCTAACATATTATAGAAGATTTAATTAACTATTTGTACTTCTTTGTGGCATGTGACTTGACAAAGGGACGACCCTTACTAATACGGATCTCGCCGGCTACCTTTTTGACTATTACTATCTCCGAACAATATTTTTCGTTGTAGAATTCGATTGCAAATGTTGTATAAGTCTACCAAAAATATTATTGTTAGAAAATAGTGGTAACGCCACACTCGACAAAAAGTGTAAAGGATTAAATTTTTTCTGTAGTTTTATTTTCAAGATATCAGTGGAAAGCATTTTGTAAAAATCATAAAGTAGTTTCAATCGTGTCATTTTCTCTTCTTTTTAAATCTTAGAAATTAAAAAAAAAAGTTTTTCATATATTGAATAACTTAGCATAATACTCCACAGGAACATTTCAAAAGAACAAGCTAAAATTCATTAAAACTTAAACTTCGTAATAATTATCTAACATGTTGATAAATTCCAAGATTATGATCTTTATGATTTCAGCGGGGTATTTCATAGTAGTAATTAGCAAATTAAGAACAGAAAAAAAACAGTAACTCACAGGTGGGCAAAATACATCGAAAAACCATTTTCGATACAAAATACAAAATACATTGATTTTAGAACCTGAAATACAAAATACAAAATACTTTTCAAATTATAAAATTTCAAAATACAAAATACATGTATTTTCAAAATACGTTCGAAATACAAAATACATTAATTTTAATTATTCTGCATTGTCTTGCACTACACAAAAATGTTTTAATTGCAACATCATGGTATAAATAAAAATAATGGTACATATAAAAAAATGGTATAAATAAAAAAATAGTATAAATAAATGTAATAAATTTTTATCTACTGTATGGACAGGTCCGTAAACAAAAAAAAAAGAGGTCTGCACGGGCCGAAATTTCCAGGCCATGTCTTAGCTCAAGCTGTAGAAAAAATTTTGAGGCCCGACCCGGTATAAAAGTTAAAAATTCGACCCAAGACTGACCGTGTCCGTACAAAAAATTCTTTGGTACGACCCCGTAAAAAAGCTAAAAATTCGGTCCGAGCCTGTCCCGGCTTGTGCAAAAAATTTATTGGCCCGTATAAATGCTAAAATTCGGCCTGAGCTGGGCGCGCACAAAAACTTAATTGCCCGAGTGAATTTCTACAAAAGATAAATTTTTACGCCGATGAGGTTAAAAATTCTCTTGTACGAGGTATTCTGAAACATATATTTATTTTTGCTATTTTTCATATTTATATTCTTCATTTTTAAAAAAGCGCCCACAGCTGCGAAGTACAGGCACAGCCGTTCCAAAATACTCACTTCCCTAGATTTATTTCTGCCTTTGCGCATGTTTACATGCGCTACATTAATTTTTTTATGAATATCTATTTGTACGCAAATGTTTCAGTTATCATTAATATCATTAATCCATATTACATGGTTTGGAGGCTTACAAATGTAAAAAAAGCTATACAGAAAAATCTTTTAATACGGAATCGCGCAGGAGCGAAAAAAATATGTTATAGACAAGTTCCCATCTTAGCTGGTACGTCACCTGTTTTAAATACATTAAATTCTTTTCACACGTATTATTACATTCATTTTGCATGAATGAACATATTTTTCCGTTTAAGACAAGATTCCATAATAGACAGGTTTATTTTCACAGGTTTTCGTGTACTGCAATTTTATTGCCTAGAACTACACTGCTCAAAACAATTAAAGGATATTGCAGTTTTAGGTGGATTTTGTATCTGGGAAACTTTTTAGCTGATTGATACATAGTCGACAGACATAGTAGGTTATATGAGAATAAATTACACATGTTTGGCAGAAAAAAAATGCATTTTATTGCGCATTTGTGTACAAAAGGAAAAAAACACAATTTGTGCATATGAGAAAAAAAGAATAAGAAAAGGTGTTTTCTTCAAAGAAAATCATTTTCAGTAGGGGGTATGGTTTCCACGGGCGGCGAGCAACGTTGAACACCTTTGAGGCATGGACTCAATGAGGCTATTAATGACGAGTTGGGGTATTCTGCCACACTCTTAAAGAAGAGCTCTTTCCAGTTCTTGGAGAGTTTGTGGGGGTTGTTGGCGGCCAGAAACTCGTCTTCCTAGAGCGTCCCAAACGTGCTCGATTGGATTCATGTCTGGAGAACACGCTGGCCATTCCATTCGAACGATTCCTTCCTCTAAAAGGAAATCCTCCACCAGATTTGCACGATGGTGGCAGTTATCGTCCATTAAAATGAAGTTATCTCCGATTGCTGCAGCGTAAGGGACTACAATAGGTCTGAGGATCTCATCCCTATATCGGCGACCAGTCAGAGCTCCATCTCGAATGATGTAGAGGTCAGTGCGCCCGTCAATGGAGATGCCACCATACACCAACACTCCTCCACCGCCAAATCTGACACTTTCGTGCACGAACGCAGGATTATTCCTACTGCCACGGTCCCTCCAGATGAAAATACGCCTATTATCCGGATGCACAGAAAAACGGGACTCGTCAGAAAACAGAATATTGCTCCATTCATTTCTCCTCCAGTTGACATGCTCGGTTGCCCACTCCCTGCAGTCGCGACGATGCCTTGATGTTAATCTAACACATACCATCGGTCGGCGAGCTTACAGACCTACAGCATGGAGCCGGTTTCGGACAGTCTGAGTTGAAATCGTGGTGCCTGTAGCCGAGCGAAGGTGTTGTTGGAGAAGAGTAGCGTTCATGTTTCGGTGTCTCCGAGCTGTTAACGCTAAATACCGATCTTCATTGGGCGTTGTTGCCCGTCTACGACCTTGCCCTGGTCTTCGGCCTGCACATCCACTCTCCAAAAAACGGTTCCAGATCCTGGAAATGACACTTTGTGACACTCCAATGGCTTGCGCTACTTCGGCTTGAGTTTGGCCCCCTTCTAACATATCAACAATTCTGCAAGCTTCTGAATCTGTCAAATGACTTCGCTGAGACATCGTACTCATCGAAACAAAGCAATCACTGAATGCCGATCATCCTTGTCTTCATTCTCTTTTATCCAGTTGAAAGTCAAATTTCATTCGCTGCCGCTGAAGCGACGTTTTTGACGTCGAACTCAAAATTTGCATACTCCACAGTTTGAAAACCAGAAAAATTTGCATTTGTGATTCTCTTCTTCTATTTTCAGCAAAAAAAATTTCGTTTATATCTTTATTTTATATAAAACTTCAAATATCCTTTAATTGTTTTGAGCAGTGTATATGTACTATTCTTCAAAAAGTATAAATTTAAAATTTTAGTTGTAGAATAATGGCGATTTAAAAAATATATATAGTTTTTGCAAAAAATGTTCGACTGTCCAAAAATTTACTGAATTTTGCAAGGGCCAGGCTGTGTCAAGGATTTTTGTATGATCTTGGTGGAGACCGGGCCTGAAAATTTCTTCCCATCTATACCTCTAGGAAGAATGTACAGGTCTTGCTCGGTCTGGAAAAAAATAAATCTGACCCGGCTCGATCCGGCCTGATTCTGCAGGAAAAGTAAAGTCCAAGCTGGCCCGGTCCGAAAAGAGTGATGAACAGCCTCTGTCGGTATCGACCTGAAAATAGTGTTTTGGTCTTACACCAATTATCACAAAAAATATTATTTCGAAATATTTCGAGTATACATATATTTATATCTATCGCGTAACGGTATGTATCACAATTAATTAATTTCCTTTCATTAGGAGTTCTCACACTCTAAATAAGAAAGAGTGACTATTCACTCCGGAGGAGTGGATATTCACTCTATCGCAAGTCAATCGAGTCAAAATTTGCCCAAACTCTTTAGAGTGACTATTCACTCTAGGAAAAAGTGAGATTCTTGACTCTCTGAAAGAGTGAATACTCACTCCTGAGAAGTGAATATTCACTCTGAACAGGAGTGGATACTCACTCTTTAAAAAGAGTGACTATCCACTCTTGCAAAAGGAGTGAGTTTTTTCACCCCTGATTGGAGTGAATAGTCACTCGCTTAGGAGTGACTAACATTCTTGAATAAAAAAGAGAAACTCATTTTACACACACACGCTTGTTCGCAGGCGGTCACCCTCCCAAGGAATAACCGAGCTCGTTGCTGCTTGACTTCTGCGCTCAGACGAGAGCTGGTACCTACAGCATGCTACAGCCGTTAACGATAAAAAAAGCTCTTATTACATTATTTTAGCTTTGTTTCTTTTGTGATATTCGAGCACACTTATTAAATTTGTGTAGAAATCACAAATATTTATGGTGTTTCTCAACTGTGTAAATAAGAAAACTGAAACTTTCTTTTTGTATCATATAATACAGAGACTGTTCGCACATTTTTTAGACAAGTTTGATAAATGATTTTAAAAAATGGAATTATTTTAGAGGAAAAAAAATACCTACAGCATGCTACAGCCTCTAACGATAAAAAAAAGCTCTTATTACATTATTTTAGCTTTGTTTCTTTTGTGATATTCGAGCACACTTATTAAATTTGTGTAGAAATCAGAAATCACAAATATTTACGGTGTTTCTCAACTGTGTAAATAAGAAAACTTAAACTTTCTTTTTGTATCACTAGGGGGCTCTGCCCCCTGCTCGCTACGCTCACCAACCCCCGTTCTGATTTCACAGCCTCTTAAAACCTAGTAATGTATCCTGTTTTAAAAATATGATGATGATGATATCACGAACGGCGACTTTCTTCTGTAATCAGGTTATAATGCTTTTTCATTTAACTGGTTATAATGCTTTTTCATTTAATTCACCTTTTTTTATTTTTAATATTCATGTGTAAACACAATTTTGATGACGTAATTTTCTTTATTTCCTGCTTTCAACACGTGATCATTTAATTATTATTTTAAACTTTCATTATTGTTTTTAATAATCTAGCGCAAATACATTTTTTATTTGAGATAAAATATAATCATTTGAGCTTTTTTGGCAACAATATAAAAAATGACTTTTTCAATAAAAGATTTTTTACTCGATTTTTAAGGATTTTTAGAGTTTTTATTGTCCGACCGTAATAATTTTTTGAATTTCTGAAAGCTTGTTATATTTCGTGTCTGGTGGTATGATTTTCGAATCCGTAGGATGGCTAGAAAAAAAGTAATCGCTCCTCAAAAAAGTCCCTAATAAAAAAGTGATGAGACTAACCCGGAATATCTACGCAGATTTTCATTGGTCCATTTTTAAGCCAAAATTTTTTTTTATATATAGAAGGATATAATACAGAGACTGTTCACACATTTTTTAGACAAGTTTGATAAATGATTTAAAAACATGGAATTATTTTAGAGGAAAAAAAATCTGACAACAACTTATTATGTGTAATTTATATTATCGTCTGATACTTTCAAATTTATTCTTATTTCAAGATTGCGCATGCAAAAAAGCTGTGAAAGGAAAGATGCGTTTTTTATTAGCTCACAGGCTATCAAAGCCTGAGAGCTTATGTGCCCGCCGGTTCTGTATGTACGTACGTATGTATGTACGTAACGCGATAACTCTTGATAGAACTAACCGTTTTACTTTAAATTTTGTTTATAGGTTCCTTGTGATAAGGCGCTTCCCTGATTAGTTTTGGAGGTTCATTGGTTAAGCATAAAGGGGGGAAACGGGGGGCTAACCCCCCATAATTTAGATAAATGGGTTTTTCATGCAGAATTATCCCATTTTCTTCAAATTTTGTATATAGGTTCATTTTGATAATGTGCTTCTGTCAATAGTTTTGGGGGTTCATTGGTTTAGTATAAAGGGGGAAAGGGGGGATACCCCTCCCTAATTTAGATAAATGAGTTTTTCATGCAGAATTATCCGATTTTCTTCTAATTTTGTATATAGGTTCATTGTGATAATGTGTTTCTCTGAATAGTTTTGGGGGTTCATTGGTTAAGTATAAAGGGGGAAAGGGGGGCTAATCCCCCCTTAATTTAGATAACTGAGTTTTTCATGCAGAATTATCCGATTTTCTTCAAATTTTGTATATAGGTTCATTGTGATAATGTGTTTCTCTGAATAGTTTTGGGGGTTCATTGGTTAAGTATAAAGGGGGAAAGGGGGGCTAATCCCCCCTTAATTTAGATAACTGAGTTTTTCATGCAGAATTATCCGATTTTCTTCAAATTTTGTATGTATATTCATTGTAATTAGAGACTTCTCTGATTAATTTAAGGCGTTCATTAGTTAACTATGAGGGGGGTAACGGGGGAATGACCCACCCCCCTTAATATATTGTTGATTTCTTTATTTTTCGAGGGGAATATTTCAAATTCTTTGAAATAAGAGTACAATATACAATGAGTGTGAATAGCCTGTGAGCTCAATGCCCTCAGTTTAACTGATCAGTTTTATTTTTATTTTTCTTCCGAACAGAAGTATGCTAATTCGACAGTCTAAAATGATTGCAAAGCGCATAATATAAAAACTTTTTAGTGCGAAATAAACATAACAATTGATTGGAAAGTGCTATTCCATAAATCAGTACATATACGTAGTAAAAAGATACCAGATGGAAAAAAAAACAGGGGGAAAAAAGATCCCATTTCAAGGCGGAAAACGAAGTTTCAGGTAAGGATTTATCACTATCGCAAATTTATCTTACAATGGGAAAATAAAAATAAGAATATTGGACAAAAATGTTACAATCAATTCATTATATTATTAAGAGAATGTGTTACATCCGATATTTACAGAAAA
The DNA here is from genome assembly GCA_963931845.1 of Maratus michaelseni. Classification (NCBI taxonomy): domain Eukaryota; kingdom Metazoa; phylum Arthropoda; class Arachnida; order Araneae; family Salticidae; genus Maratus; species Maratus michaelseni. Next base: position 453,955,456 of record OZ007589.1, on the reverse strand, counting down.
AATGCCATTTTCTTTATTACAATGACTTTTAAAGGGTGAAACTGCATCAAAGCAAAGCTACTGCTCATACTTTAAAAACTACCGCTGTATTCGTTGAAAACATTAAAAACTCACACAGGTATTGTATTTATACCTTTCAACATATTCCTCCAATCACCTGACGTTTCTCTTATAGTTTATTGTGCATTTGGTCTGCTGAAAAGAGCTCTTTCAAAGGGCAAAACCACATAAAATCAGTGATTAAATGCAACGTTTTTCATTTCATACATAACATTTTCAACATAAGAATGTTTTACATTTTAATTTCAAACGTGCTAAAAATAACAGAAAATTTAGTCTGTATAATTATATTTTGTTTATATTCATAAAGAGGTTAGAAATGATATAAAATATGTAGAATAGGTTATTTAAATAAAGAGGAAAATAATTAGCATTCAGAGATATTAAATTTCTGTTTATAAAATAGAAGCAAAATTGTGTTGCACCTAAGCATAAATTTACTTCAAATATTTGTTTTCCCTGCCCTGTTCTTAGCACTGGCAAATCCTGCAATTTGTAAAGCATAAAATATATTTCCTGTCCATAATTCTATCGATTCGTTTATTATTTCAATGCCTTTTTCAGTTTTTTTAAAATCGTGCTACTATATATAAAGGATTTCATTTTAGGCGTTTTGTTTCGATAACGGGGGATCTGAGAGCTGGCGCCATCTTGTGGTTTTGTTGGAAAAAACTGTTTTTTTTTCACTCTTAACGGAGTGAACTATTCACTCTTGTCAAATTTTGTAATAGCAGAACTTTCTACACCCTTTAATTGGAACAATTAGCCTGTTTTATCGTAATGTGTTTTTTGTTTACATATGTTCAAGTGTACTAGAAATGGGTCGATCGCTAGTCCAGATACTATTCTATTCATGTACTTATTTATCACCCTTCCCGTCTTCAGACCGTCTTAAAATTTTTATATGTTATTATAAATAATATTATTACCACGCACAAAAATTTTCAAGAGAATCGATTATCATCTTGTATTTTTAATAAATTATTTTCTTCCTCCCGGAACATATTAGCTCCGGGTTGCAAACAGGTAGGCCACGCTACATTTATCTCCTGATATTTATATTAATTATCCTGTCCCAGGCTCTCTAATTGCTCATTTATCTTAATTTAATTATTAATAAAGGTCTGGTGCTGGTTATTGAGTGGTTTCTGTAAAAGTAAATGCCTTAAAATTGTATTCTAGTGGTTAGTGTATCATTCGTCCCGTTTTTTATCGTGACATTGTTTACTTTCTAATAGTGCTTTAAATCTTAATTAATTCTATTATTAACTATGTAAATTGTAATAATATGCTCATTTGACTTAATTTACTTAATTATTAAGGTCTGGAGAGGGTTTTTAAATGGTTTTTATAATGTAAATTGTCTCGAAAATGTATTCTGGTAGTTGGTGTTTCATATCGGAACCGTTATAATATGACAATATTTACTTTTTTTTTTTTTTTTTTTTTTTTTTTTTTTTTGTGTGTTCAATATCCTGATTAATCTTTCATTATTAATTTAAATCTTAATTAAATATAGTGTCGGATATTTAGATTAAGTTTCGCTTTCATTTTGAGATATTTTAAAGTGTTAAATGGTTTAATATGTGCATTTTTAAAACTGTTCATTTTCTTATTCTTGACACGGTGATCGTAATGTAAAAAACGTATTGAAGCGTAACTATCTCTTAGATTTGTGATATTAATCATATTAATTAAAATATTATATTTTAACTGTTGTTTGATTCAAGTATAAAATTAACTGTGGATTCTAAATCCGCTTTTGTTTTTAGAATTGATGAATTATTAACTGAAATATAAGCGTTTTATATGTCAATATTCTATGATTTTTTCTAAATATTTCAAGATGGATGCCGTTTTTGGTTACGGTTCTGTTTTGCGGTGGAGTTTAGTTGAGTTGTCTTCTTTCGGCTCCTGCTGTTAATTGTTAGGGACAGGATACCTTTAAATATCAGTCCATAGCATAAAATATAGGAAGTTTAATAATTTTTATCTGAAAACCCATGGAGCTCTCAATTGTTTTTCTTGTGCCCAGTAAGTGGAAGATATGCATCCTGGGTAAATTATAAAATACAAAATAAAGATTTTTCCATTGGAATTATGGGTAAAAATTTTTCAATCCTCATGGCTATTAGTGTAACTTGTTGCCTACAATAAACACATGGTGTAAGGCATTGTGGGCGTCCAGTTTTGAGTTTTGTTAAACAATAGTTAATTATTCAATCGCATAGTATTTTGGGTTGCTTATGGGGATAGCGTGGTGCATTATGGGTATAGTTATGCTGGGCCATGGATGCTAGGCTGACATTCAGCATTATTCTCTTGGCGCATGGAATTATGGGGCTTTTCCGTATATTGTAGATTTATACATCAATAGCTTTCCTTTTACACTCACTTAAATACTCATTGAGCTGGTCTAATGGGTCGTCCCTTTTAATATCTTTAAAAAAAAAAAAAAAAATGTATATATATATGTGTGTGTGTGTGTGTATATGTATATATATATATATATATATATGTATGTATGTATGTGTATGTATGTGTATATATATATATAGTTTAGCTTTTACCACTTTCTTTCAATTATCTCTTAATATTAACTATGCTACCGTGCTTTTTACCTTAATTGATGCTTTTTCAGTACAGTATTCTATACTTTACCCTAGTTGGGCCTTTATATTGCTATTTACTATTAAACATTATCTTTTACACATTTGGTTTCGAACCAACGTACTCCGTCCGTTTCGACTTTAAAATAATTCTTTATTTTGCTCAGATTGGCCTGTTTTCCCTATTAGTAGGGTATTGGGGCCGCTGAGTCCGTTTTTGGGGTTTATTTTAATGCTAAACTTTTTAGGGGAGGCTCTAGCCCCCCCTTTAAGGTATAAAATAAAACCTTGTCTAAACCCTGCCTTCCGACCACTGAATTTGAAGGTCTGACTTAGAGCTCTTCATATCTGATATTTTCTTAGCCCTTAATTTATGTGGGTGGCTTCCGGAAGCATTTTTAACTTTTTCAAAATTTTTAACTCCTATAAAACCTCATCCTCCGACCACTCAAATTATAGGTCTCGCTGAGACCTATTCATTCATATACATTAAAATGCTTTTCCTCTTACAGGGCGGCCCCTGGACCCTTAAATCAGGGCCATTACCCCATTATCCCCTAATATTTAATCTCATTATCATTTTTCTCACCTTGTATCAATGGCCATAGGTTAGTCATTTCATCTTCTTGTATCACACTTAACTTTTTCTGTTCAGGATCGGCCCTGGCCCCTTATATAAGGGGCATCTTTCATAGATTTTTAAAATCATGTCATGTCACATATCCCCGGATAGCTCCTCTATTACAGTCTTTAAATCTTTCAATTATTCAACCAAATACTACTTACAGCTCGTAGCGCCCTCTATTACTTTGGATTAGTTATCTCATTACTATACTCCCATAGCTCAAGTGCAGCATGGATCTCTTGATGTAGCTCCCATATGGGTAAGTTTGGTGACCCTTCCCTCCTACTGTTGCGGGAGCCGAACTTTGCACTCAGCTCAACCATATTATTATTTTTCTACAGCATCTGCATCCGTCCCAATTAACTCTTATTTGGTGAATTACTAACCTAATTCTCAATTAATACATTTTTAATTAATTGCAGTGTTCATATGGAAAATTGTTGTAGAGAAAAAAAAAAAAAATATTTATTTTCATCATTAATTTTTTGTTGGTCTATAATCAAGGGTATTATTTTCTTAAGGACTGTAATTGTTTAAAACTAGTCTTCATTTTATCTGTTCTAGAGTATTCAGACATAATATCTAGCCAAAGTTAGTAAATAAAATCTGGTTTACAAATGAAATGTTGCTATATATTCATGTATATATTTGCACCTGGTGTTAATTAACTTTTTATAATAATTTTATGTCTAATTCACTATTAATAACAACCTCCAACAATTGCTATCTGAATATATCATGTTATAACTGTATTATACCATTCATTATAATAAATTTTGCGATCACCCATTTTTGAGCACGGGATCCTTTACCGATTTGGACGTAGTGTTTTTTTTTTTTTTTTTTTTTTTTTTTTAGGCTTTTTCTATTTTATTTTCTAAATTATTTTCTTCTATTTTGGCGAGTCTATTAATTTCAAAATTCCATTTTTCTTTACCATGTATGGGGAGCTAATGAGCCTGATCCAGTAATTAATTGAAATATAATATAACTCATATATACTGTTGACTAAAAATCATAAATAACAATAACAGATAAGTAAAATGGAAGAGAGTGATAAAGTTAGTGAAAATGAGGGTAATGCATCTCATGAACAACATCATGACTTAAACAAAAGAACTATGTATGAGAAAACCTCGATATTAGAACAAAATATTTCAATGACACCAACATTGGTCCATCTGAAAAAATCCATCGTAGATCATCAGTCGAGTACCAGTGAAGATGAAGCTGCAGATTTCGCTAGCGACTCAAAAATCACAAATAATAGAAAACCACTACTGGTCCCATCCAGATTCAAATTTACATCGACACCAAAAACAGAGGAATATAGATTCAACAAAAAAATGGCTCAAACGAAAAACATCCCAGAACTTATAGATATATACGTAAAACTGAACGCAAAAAGGTACAAGGGAGTGTCGAGTGAGAAAAAGAAATACCTAGACATGATATTCTCCAAATCAACGAAAATGTACAATGACCAGGTGTAAGTCCGTGGCCAAAGGTCTGAAGAATTTGTTAAATTTTTTGAAGGTTGTATACTTTGTTTTAAACCTTTTTGAGATCTATTGTTGAGGGTGTTAATGAAAGAGAGAAACAAATATACCTATGATCAGATAGCGATACGGATTCTGTGTCCACGTACCAGGAGTCGACGAAGTTGGTTAGATCCTGAGTGCACACGGTGACATCTGGGTTTCCCCGACATGGACGACCCGGCTCTCCTATGAACGAAGGTGGTGATTCCGTATCGTTTATGAGTGTTAAGTTCTTTGAAAGTAGTAGGTATGTTAGGATGGATCCCCGTTCATCCTCCTTTTGGTAGCCGAGCAATGACAAGTGCACGTTGAGATCTGCTCCCAAAATCAGGTGCTGAAGGGGCATGAAGAAATCCAGCCATTTTAAGTCCTCTCGGAAGTCTCCTGATGGTTTTGAATAACAGGATCCTATTGTTATTGGTCCTGTAGATGATGTTAGATTCACGAAAACTGAATTATGGTCGCTGTAACATTGAACTACCTCCACATCAGGGCGTGTTACTATGATTGCAGCTGTATTGTTCCCCGATGTGAAGGTTTGCCAAGACTTGGAGGGGACTGCCCATATTTTTCCTTCCTGTGAATAATAGTCCTGAATCAGCAACACTAGGATCTTATTCTTGTTGGCATGGCCCATGAGATTCCCAGTTGCTGCTTTAGATTTTTGTAAGTTTATTTGAAGAAAGGTCAGTTTGTCGATTTTATTATCTATTTTGTTAACTATTGTATTGGATGAAGCTGAGGTTTTATGCTGTATGGGGGTTGGATGAATATTGTCTATGTTGAATTTAAAAACTGTTGTTGTGCGTAGATGTTTCTCTGTTGGATGTAATAATGGAAGGCTGGACATTCGGAAGAGTCCGCCGAGTGAGGAAAGTCGCCCTGCGTTCCTGAGCAGTTCACGCATTGATGTTTTTGGGGGGATTTAGCCAATGGGCAATCAGAAGAAGCATGTTTTTTCGTGCAGTATTTACAGGACGTTTGAGATCTGCAGTTTGTATTAGCATGTCCAAAGCGCTGGCAGTTGCTACATCTGATTATAGGCAGGTAGGTGCTCACCCTACATGTAGAGAATCCAAATTGAATTTTTCGTTCCCGTAGCATATGGGCTGCTATATATTCCTCGACCTCCAGGATTAGTTGGTATTTTCCGTTTCTCTTTATCTTTTTGAAGACTGCTACTGGAGTTTCTGGATTGTAGAAGCTTTCCAACTGTTGCAATATTGTTTTCTCTTCTAGTATTTCTGGAATCCCCAGTATGATAATTTTCTTTAAATTTGTGGATTTATACGTTATTTCTATTATGTCTTTAAGTGATGTTATGTTTTCGATACTTTCCATTAGTTCAGTCGTTTGGTCGTCTGATGTAGTTTTGATTATTAGAGTGTTTCTATCTTTAGCTATTGCACAATATATGTTGGTTGTATTTGACGATGTTTTTATTTCTCTTGTTAGTATAAGTCTGATTTCATTTAGTGCGATATTAGTTGTGGACTTCCTCTTAATTAGAATTGCTGAACTTGAAAACTGCCGGTGATTCTTCATTTCCCTGTTGTGGATTTTATTTTGTAGATGGATTCTGGAGTACAAGCTCTTTGATGTTTCTCTCTGATCTGTTGTGGCCGCCTCTTCCTCCTGTTGCATCTCCTTTGTATTTGTCAATATCTTTTCCTTTGGTCTTGTTATTGTTTTCTCTATCTTCATCAATTTCTCGAGTATCAATTGTATATCGGTTATCGTTGTTTCTTTCTTATTGTTCTCTAGAAGTTCTTCCACTAAATTTTGTTTCACTTCCAATTCCTCCATAATGTTCTGTAGTTGTTTTTCTTTCTTCTCCAACTCGTCCGATAAGTTTCTTTCTCTCAATGCTGTTTCTTCCTGCATTTTTATATAGCTCTCATTAATTTCTGTTCCACTGGCAGCTAATTTACTTTCTTGTTCATTGATTACCTTTAGTTGATCTTTAACAATTTTGTTGAGGAGTTGTACTTGTTGTTCGTTTTTCTGGTTCTTATTTTGTATATCTTCTAAGTTTTTGAGATTTTCTTTGTGGTCATTGTACATTTTCGTTGATTTGGAGAATATCATGTCTAGGTATTTCTTTTTCTCACTCGACACTCCCTTGTACCTTTTTGCGTTCAGTTTTACGTATATATCTATAAGTTCTGGGATGTTTTTCGTTTGAGCCATTTTTTTGTTGAATCTATATTCCTCTGTTTTTGGTGTCGATGTAAATTTGAATCTGGATGTACTGGACTAAACTTACATCGGTTGACACCTATGACAAATTGGATAATTGGCTAGAAGACTTCAATATCAAAATTAACCAAACATGTCAAAAAACATTAAAAACTAAAAAACTTAAACTATACCCAACTTTTGACTGGTGGACTGACGCGCTAAGATCCCACCGAAACAAAATATCAGCTCTAAGGAAAAGATGGAGGTCATCGGGTGACTCAAAATGGAGAACGCTTCTACAACGTGAGCGAGCGCTATATAAAAAACACATAAAAAGCGAAAAATTAAATTCCTGGAAAAAATTCTGTAATAATACAAAAGACACCTTTGGGCAGGCGTTCAAAATTGCAACAAACAAAAACTTATCAAACCAACACTTTATTCACACATCCTTGGAAGGTTCTTCACCTTACATTACAAAACAAGAAACATTTCAAAATCTTTTAACACATCATTTTCCAATAAATCCAACTGTTCCGTTACTTTTAGCCCCAGCAGGGGAGATAGTCCCCTCCCCCCCACTCTTCTCAAATAAAGAAATAAAAACAGCATTATCTGAACAAAACAATCTTAAAGCCCCCGGTCCCGATAAAATAGACGCATACCTCATAAAAAATCTTTTCAAATCATACAAATACTTAATTCGTGATCTTTTCAATAAATGTTTAAATTTAAATTATTTCCCAAAAAATTGGAAAATAGCTAACGTTATATTTTTCACAAAAAACAATAAAAATCCTAAACTCCCAACCTCATATAGACCCATTTGCCTTCTCCCGATGCTGGGCAAAATCCTAGAACGCATGCTTAAACATAGACTAAATTACTATCTAGAAAACAATAACTACTTACATAAATCTCAATTTGGCTTCCGTGAAGGAAAAAGTACAGTACAATTACTTAACAGATTAAAATATAAAATTAATAATTATCTAAAATCAAATAAATACTGCGCGCTCGTCTCATTTGACATTGTGGGGGCGTTTGATAATATTGACTGGACAACATTGGGCAGAATTCTCAAAACCCTGCCAGTCCCAAAATATCTTATAAACTTTCTCCTAAGCTTTCTTTCAGACAGACTCATCATTACCGATTACCTAAATAATAACATTAAACGTCCTACTTCCCAAGGTTGTCCACAGGGTTCGTGTCTCGGCCCTCTCCTGTGGCTCCTTGTGGCCAATCAAATACTAAAAATATTCTACACTAAATTCACTAATCTTTATGCCTTTTGCGATGATTTCAATGTTATTATACGCGCAAACAATAGAAGAGATTTAGAATCGCAGGCGAATGAAAGAATTGCCCTTTTTGCCCAAATATGTGAAGAACTCTCGCTAAAAATATCATCAGATAAAACATCGTACATTCTGTTGGGTAAAAATGCCTTGGTGAGTCGTCCACCAATCTTTAAATTAAAACAATCCAATATAAAAGGTGTCACCGACTTAAATATCTTAGGTATAACATTCCAATCAAATCTTAAATGGGATAAACACATCCAAAAAATTAAAAACAAAATAGTATTATTAACATCTTCAATAAAACGCGTTTTTTCAGCCACATGAGGAGTGGATAGATCACGCCTTAGAACCTGGTACATCACAGTCTTAGAGAAAATAATAGTTTACGGCTCGGAGGTATGGTTCGACGATTTAAGAGTTATTGACAAACGTAACCTCCAGAGCATACAAAGATTATGTTTAATATCAATAACAAAAACATATAAAAATACTTCAACTCACACATTACAGACACTACTGGGTATTCCACCACTATTACTAACGTTAGAACATAAAAACTTAAAATATAAAATATTAAACAACACAGAGATATTATTAAAAGATAATAAGGTGATAACTAAAAATGACATAGAAGAAAAGCTTTACAAATACACAATTAACCCAGAAAACTTTTTAAATAATCTAATAACAATAGACAAAATCTTAAATAACATAGATATTATACACATATACACAGACGGTTCTAAGGTGGATTCTAATACAGCTTTCTCATTGGTGATTTTTCAGAACAACATAAAAATAGACGAAAAAACTACTAAAATTCAACCAGAAAACACAGTCTACCAAGCAGAGCTGCACGCGGCCATAACAGCAATAGAATGGGCAATAAATTCTAACTTTAATAAATTTCAAATTTTATCAGATAGTCAATCAACAATCCTTTCATTAACAAATCAATTTCCAACACTTAAAGCAATTTATGATATACAGCAACTAATACATCAAAATAAAAACAAAATATTTTATCTAACATGGGTTAAAGGACACGCGGGTACAATAGGCAACGAACTGGCGGACAAGCTGGCTAATGATGCTGCTCAGTACTCCAACCTTCCAGTAGAGCGCGGAATAAAATTTCCACGCTCATATTTAAATAAATGTATCAAAGATCAATTACTGGAAAGGTGGCAGTACAACTGGGATAACTCAGGGAGCGGCAGATTTACGTATCAGCTTGTGCCAGAAGTCAACACTAAATTAATAACTAAAGATAAACTCTCAATATATTTTTTCACGGGCTGCGGCAGTTTTCCTACATTCTTAAATAAAATCGGTAAAATGGATAATGATCTATGTGTTTGTGGCCAGAGAGGTGATCCTATCCATTATGTCTTCGGGAAGTGTAGATTTATGAAATATAAATTTCATAGGAAGTTTCCAACACTCCTCGAGGACATGATGGATATTATTAATAATAATGAATCACTAGGCAAATTATATCAAAATTACAATATCTTAAATGAGAAATATTCTTTTATAAAATACAAATTTTATTTTTAAATCTAAAATATTTTTTAATCCTGCTATTGCTCGTCCTGTGAAGGTTATTTCGCTTCATGGAGACGGTTGTCCTCTTAATTTGCGGTGTTATGTATCTTTAACTATATTTTCTGTTTATAAGTGTTTATTCATCAAGTATATTACTCTAGTTTTATTCATTGTATACAAGTGATTATTATTCAAATATAAATTTTCCATTGTTTTATTCATCGTGTATATTTGTATATTATTCGAGTGTAGTATTCATTGCATTACTCATTATAATTAAGTGTATAAATGTTCGGAAAATCTTGCTAACAATTAAATAGTTAAAATAATCAATATAATTGATTATCTAGTAAAATGTAAATATATCAAGTGTACTACCTGTAAATACATAATTGTTACTTTACAATTCATATATTCATTCATCTACTTCTTGCATGGTTAATCATGAGGGCAGACATTTCTTAGGGTTGTCTTTTAAAGAATGGAAAATGTTGTTAAACTTAGAAAATTACTGTTATCATCTTGCAAAGAGCTATTATGTATAATGTGTAAATATTGAAATTTGTAAAACATGTAACTTATATAATTATTGTGTATACATTTTTTTTTTTTTTTTTTTTTTTTTTTAAATCTACTTACCTGTAAAAAACTGTAGCTTTAAATATTGTGTATATAATCTATAATATTCAAACATTGTATAAAATCAGGCACGCCCTGAATAAATAGGGCTGCCATTTGTGAATTAGAGTTTGTATAATTTACTATAATTTACTTTTCAATTTGTAAATGTTTTCCCATGGCACGCCCTGATAAATAGGGCTGCCACTTATGATTGATGGTGTAAGAAATTTTAGTTAATCCGGAGACGGTAGTGTCGTTTGGACGGTGGAGACCTTCCTGCCTTGAGCTTGGGGCTTGTCCCGATCATATGCCAAAAGCGGATCCTCAAGGCGGGTGACAGACAGACAGCCAGTCACTCTCGACAACGGAGTGAGATATTTCACTCCTTTCTAGAGAGTGGAAAATTCCACTCTTTAAAGAGTGCATATTTATAAAATTCACTCCTAAAAGAGTGAAAACGCCTCTCACTCTTCCAAAGAGTCAACTTCTCACTCCTTCCAATTTTAGAGTGCAAGTTATGTATTATCCATCTTTTCACGAGTCTAGGAAATAACTAACCGCATTACTCTCCTAACATACTTTAAAAATGCAATGCTCGGAAAAACTCAGAACGATCCTACTTGTGTATCACATAACAATATTTTATAATTCACATAACAACATTAAGAATTATAAAAGCCTTTACTAAAAGTATTCAGCAAAAATGTTTCGGCAGAAGATAAAAATGCTTATCGTACAAAATTTGAAAAAAGAAAATGCTTATATTAACTTTCAGAAACAAATTCAAAGACGAAGACAAAACAGACAAGCATATATTTTCCTGTTGTGAATCAGTAATTTGCGGTTTAAACACAAATTGTGGTTTAAATCAGCTTCATGTCTGGTACGAACAGTTTGAAAAATAGAGAAATGTATTTTGAGTATTTTGAAAATACAAAATACATGGAAAAATAATTTCAAAATACATTACTAAAATACTTTGGTTTTATCTGTTTAAAATACAAAATACAAATTACAAATGTATTTTGAAAAAGTATTTCAAATACATGTATTTTCGATACTGCCCAGCTCTGCAGTAACTGAAAATATAATACTTTATATAACATCGTATATTACACTAAAAAAAGAAAGCTATGACACCTTGCCCAGAAAATATTATGCAGCCCTAATTAAAATCTGCAGGGACATTCTCATTAGTGGCTTCAGAAATTCTTTAGCTCAGTAAATTAAAAGTCGGTTTACATAAAGCCCTTCTTAATGCTTTAAATCAGACGTTGAGGTTTTGAAACAGTTTAACTTGTATGTTGGAAGGAAGAAGAAATTAAAATTTCTAAATTTATTATTCATGCCTTGATTTAACTAGGTAAAACATTTTTGCTGAATCAGTGTAAATTAAAGCTAGAACATAAATTAATATCTTATTAATTATATTAATGATGCCAATAATATATCCATGAAATTGTGTTTTATGTTTAGAAAATATTTTGGCAACCTTTCTTTGTCTGTTCTTAGTTGTTATCTGAAATGAAATTAGTTAAATATACACATATTTTAGTTTATTTTGAAAGTTTATTGCGTCATTTACTTTGGAAGTTTATTTCGTCATTTATTTTGATTTTTTTTTTTTTTTTTTTTTTTTTGATGTCCACGTGTGTGTCTATATGTGTCAACATAAATGACTCCGATTTTATTAACCACATGATACTTTCACTCTGTTAAGGTCCTTCCATGACGCCGAACATAGTTCAATTGAGTAGATTTTTCAAAATATATGAAAATAATTAATATTAGAGTCCAAAATATAATCCATTTTCTCGTCTTAAGTCCTTTCTCTGTTCAAAACTTTTGTAATGCAGTAGTTATACATTATTGTTTAATCTAAAGATTGTAACCAACAACGCTTGACCAAATCACAGCAGCATGTTGCTGCCATCAAATGAACAACAAACATTTTTTAGGTGCTTTTCTGCCGGCCTGGCCTGACTTTCAGAAATCGACCTTATATATTGCATGTGAGCATCTTCTGCAGAACTGTCACTAGCAACTACACTTTTAACATTTTTTGTACTACTATTTTTAAATAAATATCATTTTATTAGTTTTCTATTAACTTTCAAGCTAGATTATAATTATTTAGAAATAGTGAAATAGAAAAATAATAAAAATATAGTCGTAAATAGCTGCTTTACTCCTAACGTTGACGTTTTAGAGCTGCAACTTTTTTATTAAAAAGAAAATATCCGATTTTTTTCTTATCCCATTCAGGCAAATATTTATTACCATTTCTTCTTTTGTAATGCATTTTTGAAATTTTAACGGCTTCTTTTGAATCTGATAAAAATGTTCGCTTTTAACTTAATTATTAAATTAAATTTTTGTATTGCCCACATTCATCTTATGTTGATACAGCCATTTCGTTTTAACAAACTTGACTGAATTTATTAAACCTTTTTTTTCATGCAGAAACAAAGAATTTACATTGAATTTTATTAGTGTGATGAAAGCGTATGAAAATTCGAATATTGCATTTGTTAAAGAACAAGGGAAAAACAGCTACATTTAAAACAGCTGAAATCTTCCATTAGTATGATTATGTAAACTCAATTTCACTATTTATTTTAATTTACGTTCCTTAATCTCAGCTTGAGCAGAATGAAAACTCATTAAAAATGACGTCATAATTTTAGAAAAATGCTTCATCATTCTGAAAGAAAGTGCATGTTTTCTTGGAACATGAACTCATTTCCACTAATCTAAGTTTTTATTTATTTTTGTATTGATACTTATATGAACGTATGTAATGTATGTAATGTAGCATGTAATGTGTGTAGTATGTAATGTGTAGTATGTAATGTGTCAGGAAAGTCGAGTGGAGACACTCTAGATTTTTGAGTTAATTATCTGAAATATAGTTTTGATTCTCTAATCAGGTCCTCAATTTTTCCAAAGGTTCGATTTTCTGTTTGTTATTCCTAACTAGGGACTAATACGAGATAAAGTCATTAAGTAAGTCACAAAAGATAATTAAATAATAACTTACAATGATATTCACTTCAAAACTATTTTTATTGCTCAACATAGTCTCCACCCATACTTATGCACCTATATTACCGTTTCATCAATGCCCCAACACCAGCTGCATACAATTCTTTACGTTGCTGTCTCAGCCACATTAGGACTTCAATACTTTGTCTCAGCTGTGAACATCATTTTGCAATTTCTTCAACATCCACCATACAGCTTCGACTTAGCCCCAAGCAATTTTCATCTGTTTAGTCCACTAAAAAACTATGTATGCTACTATAATGGTCGCATAGTGGCATGTAATGTGTCAGGAAAGTCGAGTGGAGACACTCTAGATTTTTGAGTTAATTATCTGAAATATAGTTTTGATTCTCTAATCGGGTCCACAATTTTTCCAAAGGGTCGATTTTTGTTTGTTAAGGAAGACTCGATTTAATTTAATAAAATAAAGGGTTGTAGAAACTCTGATTTATTACTTGTCAATTTGAGATATGTATTTAGACAGTTTCGTTCATAGGATTGATTATCCCGTGCAATTGAAATAGTCCACCTAATCAAATTTACAATATTTAACATAATAAATAATATTGGAAATAATTCCAATCAAACGCCAATATTGTAAATAAAGGTATTACATTGGAAAAATTTACAATCAAACGCCAAGATTGTACAAATTTTGGCGTTAAATTGGAACTGTCTCCAATCAAACGCCAATATTGTACAAATGATAGCTTTACAGTGGACATATCTGCAATCAAACGTCATTATCGTAGAAATGTTGGCGTTACATTGGAAATATTTCCAATCAATAGCCAATATTGTACATATGTTGGTGTTACTTTGGAAATATTTCCATACAAAGGCAAATACTGTACAAGTGTCGGCGTTTCATTGGAAATATTGTACAAGTATTCCAATATTGTAAAAGTATTGGCATAACTTTGGAAATATTTCCAATGATTCAAATGATTGATTATCCCGTGCAGTTGAAATAGTCCACTAATCAAATTTATAATATTTAACGTTACATAAGGAACAATATAAAAAAATGCACACTGTATTTTACATTTTTCTGCATAGAATGAAGCGTTCGATTCGGGAAGATTTTTGACTTTCTGTTTTTAGGGGAGTTTCAAGTTTTAGATGTCATGAGTACAATTTGATTTTTCAAACGAATCTAGATGCTTGTCGGATGTGTAAATTACATAAGATTTGGGGCTGCTGTAACTCAAGACATAATGCACGCGATTCAATGAATCCTCATATTTAGTTGTACCTTGACATAGATTGGTGCTCATTAGATTTTGGTGTATATTGCATAATTGGCAATGCTGCTATGCTGTCAGTTTCACGATGTGCACAATATTTATATATGGGTATTTATAGGATGGAATTGTACTAAAATTTATATATAATATAAGCAATATTATCCGTATAAAAAACTACGTTGAATTTGTTTTGGCTTTAATCACTCGACAGGGGGTGCTAGTGCTACTATACTATGATTTCTATGATGACCTGTGTCTGGGTTTCTATAAGATTGAAATGCACCAAGTTTCATATTTGAAATTTTAACTAAGAATTTTATGTTAATGCAACTGTGGCATTGAATACCCAACAAAAGACACATTTGCGCTATAATTGTTTGTTTAATTTTAAAAGTTATCAATGGGACTTTATACTAAATACAAAGAAATGCATTGTACATGCTTTATACTTCTTATTCATAATTGTTAACAGCGTACAGTCCTATTTTAAATATTACGTTAGAATGATAAAGGAAAAAGTTTTGTTGATGGCTTAATGTTTTTTTTTTTTTTTTTTTTTTTTGGTAAAGGTGGTTAACATTTCATGTAATTATCTGTAATTAACGACTTTGTTCACAGATGTATAAAGAAGCAAACTTAAATGTGATATTTATTGTTGTATATTTTCTTCATTTGATTTGCCTACAACATTTAAACAAGCAGAATATGGTTTTAATATTTCTTAACACATTGCCGACTGAGAATGGGGATTCTCGTTTTTATTTAACCAAACGTCATTGATTAAGGGCGTGGCTTCTATCTTAGAGAAAATGTATTTATATGATGTTGTTCATATTTTGTGTAGATTGTAAAACATTTGGATTCTCGTTTTTATTTAACCAAACTTCATTGATTAAGGGCGTGGCTTCTATCTTAGAGAAAATGTATTTATATGATGTTGTTCATATTTTGTCTAGATTGTAAAACATTTGGATTCTCGTTTTTATTTAACCAAAGGTGATTTATTAAGGGCGTGGCTTCTACCTTACAGAAAATGTATTTATATGATGTTCATATTTTGTGTATAATGTAAAACATTTGGATTCTCGTTTTTATTTAACGAAACGTCATTAATTAAGGGTGTGATTTCTACCGAAATGTATTTATACGATGTTGTTCATATTTTGTGTAGATTGTAAAACATTTGGATTCTCGTTTTTATTTCACCAAAGGTCATTTATTAAGGACGTGGCTTCTACATTACAGAAAATGTATTTATATGATGTTGTTCATATTTTGTGTAGATTGTAAAACATATTTGTCCGTATATTGAAAATATTTACTGATGCATAAACCTGAAAAACCTATCTAGGAAACAATTAACAAAAGACTTTCAGAAAAGGGAGGACACTTTTAATAACCATATTTCATACAGAATAATCGGTCGGCAATGTGTTGATACATAAATCATCGTTTGCTCGGTTTAAAAGAATTGGGAGAGAATTTAAAAATAATCTTAAAATAATTTCCAGTTTAATTATTCTGATTATATTTCTTTAACTGCATTAATAATAAATAAATAAATAAATAAATAAATAAATTCTTTAATGACTACTATGCGAAACACCGCGCTTCGCGAATTATGCGCGGTCTCCCAACCGACACACCCGACCGCAGTCCAAGACGAACATAGAGCTTAACATAGAACATAGAACGTTAATAGTTTCGGAGCCCCGAAACCAACCCACTCTTTATTTCGAAGTGTTTAATTTACTCATTTTTTATTTTAAATTTGTCTGGTTTCAATTTTCATAATATTTTTCCCCCACTTTCTACCTGGCTCCCGCAAGTGTCTCGGTATAAAAGGGACATAGCAGGGACCATCACGCGAAACTCCGCCAATTCTGCGGCGGTTATTATGCGTGTTAATTCGTCAACATTTGATGTTGGGTGTTGGATTTTACGCATACAATAACACCATACATACCCCTATGTGGGAATCTAAGTGGGAATTCTAGTGGGAATCGTCATTAATTTCAACGTCGTATGGTAATTTAAGATATTTTCATCGATGAAAAATATCGAGTTTCACATTTATTGCCAAGATTTAAAGTTTTATTACAACAAAAATCAACGTAAAATGTTACATATTAATTTTAAATACAATTTGTTTATGTGACATCTGCACTTTTAAGAAGATTTTAATATCGTAGTCGAACAATTTTGAATAATCAAAGTAAAATGTTACAAATTAATTTTAAATACAATTTGTTTATGCGATATCTGCACTTTTAAGAAGATTTTAATATCGCAGTAGAACAAGTTTGAACAATCAAAGAAAAATTTTACATATTAATTTTAAATACAATTTGTTTATGCGATATCTGCATTTTTAAGAAGATTTTAACATCGTACTAGAACAAGTTTGAACAATCCAACAATATAGCTTGTGTTTTACAAAAAAATAAAAAATAAAAAATTCATAAATAAATAAAAAACATTATCTATTTTAATATTCTATCAGTAGCATATATCTATTTTTTTTTTTAGAAAGAGACTTAAAAACTATACACATATGATTACATTGTTTTTTCTAACTAATATTTCATTTACAAAACGTTTTTGTAATGTCATTCTTCTTTTTTTTGCTAATTTCGGCATTCGTAAAATGGGAAACAATGGTACACTTCATTCAAATAAAAATTGCATATTTAAGCACATTTCATTCTGATTTTAATGAGAAAATAATTATTTAGATTTGAATGTGAAAGGAAAGACAAAAAAAGCTTTAATAAAGAAAAACAAAATAAGCAACATCAATTATTTGAAAGTTATCATAACGTGAATAAAAATTACATTATTAGAATACAAAAAGTTTTGGACAAAAAAGAATTTTCTTTGTGAAATCTGAAATTAAAAGAAATAAAAGTTTTGTGTTTTTGCATTGTTTTTAAAAATAGTGTAATTATTTTTTAAAGAACAAAAGAAATTTTGACATAAAGTAAATGAAAATTTTTATTGTTATATTTAAATTAGAATTAATTTTTGTGTTTGCGTTTTAAATATTTCTCCATTGTACAGTCTACAATTTCAAAATGTCTATATATTCCTGCCGGGATTTCTTTACCTCATAAGTTTGATTTAGGAACATGACGAAAAAAATTATAGCATATTCTCAAAACGTTATTAATCCAATAAGGATTATAATCATATAAAAATTAATATTAATTTGTCTTCAAATTTATCAAAAAATATTAACGGGTTATGAGCACAATATTACATAATTCATATTACATTCATTACATAATTCAAAGGACTACGAAAAAATGAAATTTCGTCAAAGGATCATAGAAGAAAAACGCAAATTTTGTCAAAGCACAGCAGAAAAAAATGCAAATTTTGTCAAAGAATCACGCAAAAAAAGCATGAATTTTGTCAAATAATCGTGGATTTCGGGAGGACCCAAAATCCGGAAAATTCCAAAACTCGAAAAGCCGGAGGATTCCGGATAATGAATCTGTATTTACGAAGGTAGCCAATTTCAACACTCGCCAGTAGATGGCGCCAGTATACTGAATCAATCTCAAATCTCTCCCTACGAAATAAATCACCGCTGCTTCTGAAAATAAAAATGCTTACAGAAAAAAATGTTTACAGAAATGTTAATATACATTTTTTTATGAAATAGTTTTTTAAGGTTTTAAACAAAATTAAAAGATTTAAAAGCTTTAATATGCTTTTACAAATATTTAAACAGCAGAATCGGATGTAGCATAATTTTTTCATTAAGCCTAACATGGCGTTTAACCATGGTCGATTCGCAAACCAGAGTGGCCGTGCCCGGGAAAGTTACAGACAATTTCTTGCCTTCGGATTTTATTATAAGTAAGATAATAATTAATATTAATTTTTCTTCAAATTTATCAGAAAATTATTAACGGGTTATGAGCACAATATTATATAATTCATTGGTCATAACTCATAACCTTTGGATAAATTTGATAAAATTTAAATGTTTAAATTATTATTTGTTTATAATTGTTATTAGATTAATAGCATATTGAGTTGCAACTTTACGCATTAAACAGTTATTAAAAAATATTTCTTAATAAAAACTACTTGAGCTGTACTTTACGAATATGTAATAATATTTTTCGTCATGTCCTTAAATCACAATGTTGTGGGATAACGAAACCCCGACTATCATTTATGAACACTCTGTATATTATTTGAAATTCATAATAGGAAAAAATGTGTGAATTGTAACCTATCGATTTTTGAACACAAATCGATTTCTAGTAGCTTCAAAGTTGCGAATCCAATATTACAACTCTTTACGCCAAGTTGGTTTTCAGTTGGTCTAAAAAAGCTGTCCGAATTGCAATCTACTTTGTAACAATTATAAATTAATTTAAGATTGGAAGTTCCAAAATTTAAAACTACACAATTCTTTTATTTCATGCCAGAATGTTCTTTCTGTTATGTATCTTAAGGTAAAGTATACCAAATAATTCAACTAAGATGTCAAAGTAAGGTGTTGGTATTTAACATTTGGAAATTCGCTACAATTTTTACAATTAAGTAAAAATTAACTATAGCCATTATTAGTAGACATTATTATTAATCAATTGGAACCAGATACATTTTCTACGATGATCTTCGGACAAGTTAATCTGGGGGTATACTTTTTTTTCAACGACTATACAATGATATTTGTGATATGATCTTCAAACATTCTAAAAAAAAAATCATTCCTGAAATTTATCTTTATTAAAAAAGAAAAAAAAACCTGAATATATATAAGGTAAAAAAAGAGAACGATTTATAACAAAAGCATAAATAAATAAAAATTCTTATAAGATGTTATAAATTTCTAGACATTTTAGTGTGCGATTGTTTTTGAGAACTCAAATGTAAAATGCACGCCTGTGTGTACATGTTAATTTTCTTTCAGTTTCATTAACTTTTTAAGAGATAAAATCAAGAAACTGATTTTATTTTTTCATTAAATGAATTCTAATTGTATGGTTTACATCAATAATTTTTTTTGGTAATTCTTAGTGTAAATCGAGTAATATTGACGTTGCAAAAGGCAATACATTTAGAAATTATATTTACTAGTTAATTCACATTGGTTTCATTCATCCCGTATTTGAGCTAAATCTTCTGAACTATACATAATACCTCTGGAGGAATCAATGATTGAAATCCATTATAATAAATTTGCAAGCGCACATATTCTGAGATTCAGTAATGTATATTTAGCATTTATCAAATTACTCCCTATTTTATACGTGTTTGTGTCTAAACACGTCTGTTGTACAGTTATCTGCGTTAGCCTTACGTAGGATTGAAATAAATATTCTCGGAGATAACTGGCAAATTCTCCAGTTCGGTATTTGTGTGAGCAATAGTATTGATCTCATTTAATAAATGCTTATTGCCATTAACTGAGTTTAAATTTGTGCAATTACAGAACTGCAAGAATTAATTGTGGCATTCGTACCAACATCAAATGATGATTTTGTACGTCAATTACGAATGAAATTATTTAAAACTATGTAAAGAATTTTCAATGATATTTTATTTTTTAAATAAACTATTTTAACATTTATTTCATTATACAGAATTTTAAAATTTTATGGAAACTTTATCTATATTTTTTGTGACGTATAAAGAATAAAAAAGATGTGTATGATGCAATTTAACATTTTTGGCTAAGTTATTAAAAAGGTTTACCATACGCAAATATTTTTATTACAGAGAAAAAATACTTTTTTTATTTCAAAAATAAAAGAACGTCTTTAAGTTTATAACATATTCTTACAAGTCTGACAGTGCCTACGATTAAAAAAAAATCCTTGTAGGTAGTTTTGCACTGGATACTTTACCATTCCTTGCAAACACTAGTTAAGAAAATGATATTGTTCAAAAGCAGTCTTTTTTAAACTTTTCCTATAATATTTGCAAAAGAAGGCTTGTATTTTACACTACCATAAAAATATTTTAAATTTGATTATAATCATTTTTGTACAATAGAGACATTTTATTTTTAAATAATAAATGGGAAGAGTGTTTGTCTGTAATTACCAAAATAAAATGTTATATTATTGCTTTTTCCAACTATAATGAATCAAAATATAGATAAATGGCTTAAGTGATACAAAGAGGAGCACAAAAGGCTTATAAAAACCTTTTAATGATCGACATATGTTTCAGCGCTCATTTTCAAGATATATAACTATACACAAAAATATTCTCGCAAATTTTTGAAAATAAACTTGAAAACATAAATCACGAGATCATATATGTAAAACAGTAGGTGCTTGAAGTAGTCAACTATAAACGATTACAGTTGATAGTCTGATAGTCATCAAAGACGATTACTGAAGAATGCATACGTGGGGCGTAATGCCCACGTTTACTTCACATCTAGATGAGAACAGTCTATGGAGATGGCATCAGAAGATTGAGAAATATAAAAGTTCTCTCGCAGCAGGCTGCGGTGGAATGATGCTGATGTAGGAGCAATCTGGATGTGCGCTTTGATGCTTTGATTGGTGTCGGAATGGTGAGCAGAAGGGGGGGGGGAGGCCCCATCAGAGCCAAATAATTGGCTATTAATTATTATTATTTTTAAATCTAATATCTTATGCAAACAGTTTATTTTAAATAAGATGCAAACAATTAGTTCATATAAGATTCATATAATTAAATTATGTAAGATGCAAAGAAAATTAAGTCTAATTACAAGTAAGACGCAAAAAAATGATATAAATTATTTTATTTTATTTTTCCCCTTACAATAGCAAGAGAGCTAAGCAGGAAAGTTCGCAGAACCCGGTGTCACAAGCTAGGCGGGAAGACGTCAAAAGGAAAATTTTAGTGTAGGAATGTCAAATGGGAATAACAATGCAGGTACCAAAGTTTTTGAATTTGGAATAATACAACGAAGCGTTTAGGGTGGCTCCCTTCTCCTTCTTTTGGAAGGCGGAGCAAAGCTGTCATCTCTACTCAAGATGGCAAGCGGTCTCTTCTTCCTATCGTCCAAACTGTTTAGAACAAATAAGCCATTGTAGTGGGCGCATAACGTGCTTCCCACGTTCAGGTCAAGAATACCTGAATTCGTCAGAGCGGAATATTTTACATCTTCTTTTCCAGGTAATTCGTAGAGTAACCTTTTATGTAAACAGTGTGTTGGGTTTATACATTCTTATAAATACAATAATTTAAATAAAACTGAAATTAAAATAATGTTTTGTTGTAACTTACTGAGCAACTACTTTAAAATAATCATATTTACTTTAGATAGTTCTATCTTTAACAAAAATTGCAATTTTATAATAATATTATTAACACAAGTAATTAAAAATTATGAACGTTAATATCATTTACATATTTTGATTAACATAATTAATTTCCTATTAAATAGTAATTGTTGAATTGTTAAACACTATGCTGAAAATGCTGTCAAACATTGCAGTGAGAAAAATACAGTTAATTATGCGGCAATATCAACAAAATAGAATCGTTAAAAAAAATAGTTTTATGTAATTAAATTTTTATGTACATAATTTTGAAATTGTGTTTATTTATATGCTAGTGTTGAAGTGGAATTTGAAGTTTGCTAAGCTGTGTTTGTCTATTATTTGTAAATGCATTCCGGCTTCATAAGTTTAAACCTTGTTTAAAGAATTAGAAAATCCTAGATAAAGAAGAAAAAAACATTGAAATAATACATAATGAAACATGAAAACTTCAAAAAGTATTTCTGGAAGTGAGTAAAGTTAATATTTTTTGTTTCCTTCTCATTTGAGAAAAAACACATTTTAAAATAAAATTTTCAAAAACAGAAATGCGGGGAACTGTACAGAGTGAAAATGTTATCTAAATTTGACAAAAAGCAAAAATATAAATAGTAGGTCTTTCAATTCATGCCATGTTTTCTATTCGAAAAAATATGTTTCCATTTTCATTCTCCCAAGAGGCAAATGTGAGTAACTTTTGAAATATGATGTTTTCTGAATTAGATGTTATATTAAGAAATATGAATAAATATATTAATTGAGTAAAAAAAACAATAAATTATTTTATATAAAAACTAGCTGTTACCCGTGACTTCACTCACGTAACATTAAAAAAAAGAATAAATGCATTAATTTAGCAAAGCATTTCATTCGATAATTAAAAACATATATAGTTAACCAAATCTTTATCACATTTTATAGGAGACAATACGGTATTTCTTTGCTATAGGGGCCTTAACATAACCCAGTCTTAAAAAAGTGAAATTTCATACCAAATAATATATACAATCGCGAAAATGAAACTGCAACCAATGAAAAAAGAGGGCCAAGTAAAATCGTGAAAATCGACGAATTCCTCGAAAATAACAACGAAAACAAAACGAAAAATAACACTAAGAGAATTCTTCTATACAACAGTGCATTTTAGGTGGTATTTGGTGTGAGATTTGTATATGTAACAAATTAAAGATTTTTTTTTACATTAATTTACCGTTATTGGTAGATTTAACCTCTTCCAAGCGTTGCCATCATGATAATGTCCTTTTAAATATTATGTTATATTAATAATATTACTGTTAATATTAATAAAGATTTTAAACAAGACTTTTGCTACAAATCACATTTTCTCAAATACGCCATTTGTCTATGGACCTGATTACGAATGATTAATCATAAGATCAGATTAACTATAAAATACGGCACTTTGTCGCTAAACTAACATACGTCAACTAGAAACAGCTTTAATATTTCTAGTATTTTATCCAGCTACATTTAAATTTTATATTCTATTTTAATATTGAACATATTAAAATGATTGATATGGAGATTTATATTAGTTTTTTTCTTTTATGCAACACATTGATTGGCTCTCATTTTTATTTTTTTATATTTTTTGTTCTTAAAGAAATAGGTATTATTGCAATTTACAATTTTTAATAAGTAATTCTCGATTGTAATTCAAGGTAAAACTTTTGTCTCAAATGTATAGGTTTTTTGGTAAAATTACTTTTTATAATATAATCTGAAATAAATTTAAAAATATTAGAAGTTTCTTGAAAATATAAATGTTTCTGATAACACTTAAGTTATATTATCACAAAATATGTGGAAAAATTTGAAAGAAAATATTTATTTACAAAAGTTTTTATACAAACATGAACATTTTCAGTGAAGGAAATACATTTGAAAACAATTTATTCTCAATTTTGAGAATTTTATACTTTGCTTGGCAGCACATGAGTATTTTCACTTTGAAACTGGATTTTTTAACTCATTTTTCTCCTATTCTTAACAATTGATTGAACAAAAAGCTTTTCGCCTCACATGGGAGAATGTTTATAAGAACTACAAAAGTGCTTTTAAGACTTCAGGTTCAGGGAATGGAATCATTTCCATTTCTTATACGTTATGTTTTCATATTTTATGCCAGTATACAAAAATTCATATATGCATGTCTATGTAACGTAGATGTGTCACTTTCAATTTAGTTTAATATAATTATCATTCTAATTAATATTATTGTTATTGGATTGGTGTGATGGTATTTTTTTGTTGTAGTGGTAATATATTCATGTATTGTATTCTTAAAATGTTACAAATAAAAATAAACTTTAAGTAATTTTTTAAATTATAATCGAACAAAATGTTACTAACTATCTGAATTACTGAATTTTTGTCCTCCTATTGTATTGTATTTGTCACGACTGATATAAAGTGATGAACAAAAAACGATCTCTATTGAGTTTTAATGCAAAATGTCGCCTTTAATAATTTTTAACAAACAAACTTGTTAAAAAGGGACATAATTTATGTAAACAAACGTTTTGTAATTATATTAAGCAAGTATTAATTTCGGAATGTTAATGGTTTACGACTTTGTGTTGTTGGGGTGAGAAAAAATATTATCACGGTATCCGTTCTTTCACTTTTTCTATTTTAATTTACCATCTGCAGGCTGCAATATTTTTATAGAACTTTTGGAATTTTTTTAAAATATCGACCAACGCATATTTGAATATTTAAATTATATTTTGAATGTGGATAGAAAATGGGAAAGTCGAATGACCTCATAGGTTTTGGAAAAAGGGAAATTCAGGTCTGGCATGCTGAAGATACTCGCTTTCTGAATTCAGACGTCGCTTCTTAACAAAATACATTGATCTATCGTTTCAAACATTATGTATTGGAAGGTGAAAAGGCAACGGAAACAAGTAACAAATTATCAAGAAGAAGAAAACATTAAATTTTCAGATTTCTTTGAATGAAAATTTGTTAGCAGAGAAAATTAAATTAAGATTAGGTACAATAGTAGTAAAATTCAGATTAATTTCTAGGAATGTATTTATAAAATATTCAAAATACAAACAAATACCCTAATTAACAAGTTCCATGTAACACAGCAACAAGAATTGGCCAAAGAATGCAAAACGAAAAAAGAAAACTAACGGTTAAGGCGTTGTTTCAGTATTACTGGCAAGATTTTTGAAAATAACCAAAGCACTTTTTAAAGCACCTTCGTGTAGACGGATCGCTGATGTTTTAGGAAGAATTTGTTCACAAGATCTGACGAGCTTAGGATTTATTTCAAGTATTATGGACTCAATGGGACAACTCTTCCCGGTATGTGTTTGCATCATATAAAGCTTAGTAGCTCAAATAAAATATAAATACATTTAACTGGCCTGCAAAGAGTCCATATTTAGCTCCGATTGAGATTGTCTAGGTGTCATTGGCGATCACTGTTTATTCCAGCGACAAGCAATATGATACATGTGACAAATTGAGAAATGATCTATAATGACTAGTTTAATTTTTATATAAGCTACATGCATACACCTGCTATATTGCAAAAAGGCAGAGTATACAAGCTAATTCCAATTAAGAGTTCTCATATAAAATATAAAGTGATATTTAAAGTAAAATCTAACTGTGTGATATGTTTTGTCTCGGTATAATTTGACATAATAAAATTTTTGTAATTAATGCATGTTTTAGTTTGGAATTACAATTTTTATATTACTTCTCGTTAAAGACCAAAATTTATTTTTTTGTTCTCAAGTTGCGACGGGAAATTCTAGAGTGCAAAGGATGGGTGGTGCTGTATGGATAGTTTGTTTAGTATATCAGATTAGTCATTTTAATGGTGCGCACATAATAAATTTTCTGATTTTTTTTCTTGCTAATTGAACAGCATGTTTATCTATATTTTGGAATATGAGACCGGAAGTATTTTTATTTAAAATGATTTTCATCTGCACGAAAATTGCAGTTATAATTTAAGTAAGAGTTATTAGGAGCTCCTGGAGGTGAATACGTAATTTTACGTGATATTCACTTGATAATGGGAATAAATTTAAAAAAAAAATCAAAATTTGTCCTTTAAATTGCTTTGTACTATTTTGTATTTAAGTTACAAAATAACTCTGTAAAATAGCTTATCAAAATTGTTTATTAATAGCTTATTAATAGTATAGCTTGTATAACATTCAGCAAATAACAATTATGTAAGTGATTTTTCATTTTGACCATTTTTCATGCCATTATCATATTTACAGTGGTAATATTTACACATAGAAGTGAATATTATTTTTTATTTCTAATATATCTCTCATAAAGTAAATAACATGTATCACACGCCCCAGATTAATGCAAAAGCCACCAGAATCCTTTGTAGCACATGTTCATTATACATATCATCTAGGCTAATTATAATAACGACATTGTGATGAACTAAACATTTCTAACGCAGAATTAAGGAGGTAAATGAAGAATTTGTAATGTAGCTCTTCTAATACTTTATTAGAAATGGTTATCTAAAGCCAACGAAGGAGATTACCCCGGCAACAACGGTATTACCCCGATCTTGGCTGCTTTTAAGCCTACCTTGATCGCATTGCTGTTCAACAATTGGTATAAACCAGTCTATCTTGATCACGTGAGAGTCGAGGAATTGTTGCTTCTTTCGTTGACTGCGATGGTTACCTTACGGAACTGTATTAAATACTACCAGCAATGAAATAGCAAAAGATTCTACTCATTAAACGAAAAAGTAACGTTTAGCTTTGATACCAAGTGACTAATTTTTTAATAAATTACATTTCAGTGATCCCTCGAGACAAACGAATAAAACATTTATATGCAATTTTTATATAATTGTTTTGAGAATTTACAATAACGATTAAAGCTTTTTTTAATATGAAATGTTTGTATTAAATTTTAATTAGAGATGGTCTTTAAATACAAACTAAATTATTTATAGTGAATCATCAACATAAAAAATGGTATTTTTTAAACTATAACCATAACTGACGATATAGTCTACGATAGTACTTCTACCGAGAATGTACATTCAATTGCTTTTACAAGAAATATGTATATTCTAAAAGTGCATGATTGTAAACGTACAAATATTTTTTATAATAAGTATACATATTTTAACGTATAATTAATATGCGATATATAAGTATAAATATTAATTTTCAATAATTTTCAATTCCTTTTAGTTAACCCTCAACAAACAAATGCCGCCTTATTCGCGACAGATATTTTTTAATTTCCAATTATATTGTTCAATTATTATTGCTTTGACATCACTTTTACTGACAAATTTTTTTGCAATACTTAATTGCCGGCATTTTGAGATTAGGTAAGGAGAAATTTCCTGTGCAAAAGTACCGGTGTACAATTGCAAACAACACATTTGGACAATAAAAATTGGTTGTCGCGAATATCGTTGGTAGCATGTCAAACTATTGAATGTGAAAAAATGCATTTTTCATTATTTTTAAAAATGAGCCGATTGTCACCACTAAATTTTAATAGCGTTTCAGGGTTGCAACATCACCAGGGTTGCCTGTTTGGCCTTCTTTTCCATTCAGAAATTTTTGAATCCATACCAGAAATTTAAAATAAAAATTTTTGCTTTATATAATGACAGCATATTTCGTGATTACTTAAAGAAAAAAAGGCCAGACTGATAACCCTGTTCTTCACAGAAATTCTATTAGTGTTTTTATTAGCAGAATAATTCTAATAAAATTTAGTGGTGACAATCGGCCCATTTTTCAAAGTAATGAAAAATGCAATTTTTCATATTCGATAGTTAGAAATGGTAGCGACGATATGTCGGCTTCATTCGTTAAGGGTTAAATACAATGTACGATAGATTAGTTATAGCAATAGGAAAACATATAGCATTTCCCTACGAAATTTATCCAACAATATATTGACAGAAAAACTTCTACTATACCATAGTAGTTGTTACTCATGATTTTATTAGTTCAAAATGTTATAAGTGAAATGAATTTAATAGGAATTTTACTTCAACCTGGAATATAAATAAATATTTAACCGTAAAATCTCATAATATTTCGAAAATCAATGCTATTCTTTCGATAGTTTTCTATCGAGTTCAAATATCAGTATGTTTCTGTCACAGTACTTTTTTTTCTAAAAATAAAATGGGAAATGCTGAAACTAGTTATTTACTGTATTATTTATTGACAAATGTCTGTCTTATAAACCATATTGAGTGGAGAGACACATGTTATTGAAATACAATATAAGAAACTTCAAATTTCTGATAAAATTGGAAAATATGCTTTTCTTGTTGTTTTAGACAGGGAACTTTATTTTTACTTTGGCGTATATATGGATGTATTTTTTCATGTATTAGTTAATGACTGGTAAGATATAAACTTATTCACATTGAAAACGTGAGGTTCTTGTACATTTTAACTATTCGAATTTGTTTACGACAATGCTTTTCAATGCTGTAATGAATATTTGAAAGATAGTTGTACAAAATAAAATAAAATAAAATAAAATAAATAAAATGAAACTTACAAATCTGAATTTTAACTTTTGTTTTGTCAGCTGTATGTAAAGTTAGTTTACGCCCTTTAATAAAGCGCCGTGTTATTGAAAGTAAATAATTAAAAAATGGAACATTTTAAAAGTAAAATACAAATATTTTCTTAAAATATTTTCTTAATTATTTTCATAAAAATGCAGGTTACTCAATGCATTTTAGAAAATTAATTCTTCTTTCTTTAGACATAAGAATGCACTTTTATGCGTCAAAATAGCTCAAGTTTTAAAACATTAAAATTTGAAAGTTATTTTTATATATGCATATAAACTTCACAATTTCCTACTACTAACCCCTCAGTTCCTCCGATTCACAAAATGCCTACAATGATTATTGTAACGATTACTATGTGTGTTATATAGTTTCAAAATAAAAGTAACTCCGAAAACCACTTAAAGGTACATGTTTGTAATCAACAACTTTTCACATCATCTTTCCATAAATATATTTCGAACATTGGCCACTGTTTTAATTTCCAAAATGTTAAAATTATCTTTACTACCAATTAAATTTTTGAATTAGAATTTCTCGAGAAGACTGTCAGTATGTTTTGATCATGACGTAATGTTAACGATTTAAAAGAAAAATTTGAACAAACTGTATTCGCAGCAGTTTGAGAAAAAAAATAATTTTGATTATTTTTTGTTAAATTATAATTTTTTATGTATTTTTTTTTTTGTATTTAGTTAAATCACATTATTTTCCATCGCCCATATTTTTCTGCTCTTCCCCGGTTTGGCATCGCATTTATTATAGTTATTTGTTTAGTCTTTCCTTTTTTTTACGGCTTTTACATTTAGTGGTGGTCCGTTTCTGACGATACTGGCCGTTTTAAGAATTGTTGTTGTAACTTGCTTGTGTCTCATTTCCTATTCTTGGCTATTTCTTTTTTCTTCTATTGTCTCTTTCTTATGTCTCTCCCGCTTTCATAGTGGAGACATTTCCTTTTTAATCGAAAAAGGATCAAAACTTCAAACATCTTTGCAAGTTTGGAAATATTACATTCTATGTAAAAAATTATTTTCATATCATTTTAATTTTAGTTTTCAACATTCAATTTGCAAAATTTTTTACGCTTTTTGGTACAACATTAGACATTAATGGTAACTGCTTTCATATAGTAGTCTAGATTGTATCACAGTTTTATTTGATTTTAAATAAAGTCATTTCCTAATATATTTAATTTAGAGACACAATCATTTTTTTTAACATAGAACATTTTAAAATTATTATCGACTCTTTCCTGATTAAAAATAATATACATAAGTATTTTATTAGCCGAAAAATCATTTTTCTTTGAACTGCAGCCGATGTTTTACATTAGTGCTTTTTTCGTAGAGGACATTATAAAACTGTTATCAACTCTTTCGTGATTACAAATAATATACATGAGTATTTTATTGACTTAAAACAACTTTACTTAGAACGTCTGTCGATGTTTTAGATTCGGGCTTTTGTTGGACCCTGCCGATTTATTTTAAATGAAGCTTTCGAATTACTAGCATGTTTCCAGTTACACTATAAAAACGATATCTTCAAAACTGAGCAAATAATACTCAAATATGAGTATGCCGCATAGTCAAAATGGCTCCGAATCAAAATGACACATGTTTGAAACATGTATGTATACTCATTTCTGAAAACATGCACACACTCAAGAATAAAACACTATGTGCTCCTATTTGAGTATGTCCATGTTTCAAAAATGAGTATGAACCGACCTTAATCATTTTTGAGTATGTCCATGTTTCAAAAATGAGTATGAACTAACTTCTATGTTCTCAATTTTTAATATATCCATGTTTCAAAAAACGTTCAAATAAAAAGTAATTCTGTTTAAAACTGAGTACTTCTGGTATTTCACAATTGAAAGCACTGGGTCGTCCTATTTTAAACAAAAAGTTTCATAACAAAATGAAATCATCGATTTACTCAGGTTTGAAAGCGTCATTTTTCTCAGTCTGTATATGAGATATCCTGTGTACTATTAATTAAGGAACACGTTAGTGCAAAAATTATTGCAATAAACCCAACACGAGGGATAATTTATCCGGGCCCAGGACTCGAACTTGGGTCCACAGCGTAACGTGTGTTGTTGCTCTAACCAGTAAGATGACCCGGTCGTTAAACTATACTGTTAAAAATTTGTATCAAACTGTCTAGTCATTTGACCGTTTTTCTAGAAAGCGGTTACGTAACCGTAATTTAACTATATTCTGACCATAAAATGAGCAATAATACGGTGAGAATATAGCTAAATTACGGTTATATAACCGTTTTCTACAAAAACAGCCAATTGACTGGACAGTTTGCTGCAAATTTTTAACAGTGTAGGCAAGAAATGTTTCAATATCAATACATGTTGGGAAACGTCACTGGCCAGCAAACAGACAGCACTGGATGACGGAACAACAATGAATAAGTTATTATTCCATGGGTACACAATGCATATATTAAAGCACATAAATTAACGTCTGAATTCATCAAAGTCACAATTAATTAAAGAACACGTTATTTTAGACATACATACAATTAATAAAATAAAAACCGATCACGAAAAAAAATTAGCCTGGGTCAGGACTCAAACCTGAACCACAGCGTAATATGCTATTTCTCTAACCACTCTGAAATAACGTGTACTTTAATTAAGTGTAACTTTAATGCATTCAGACGTTAATTTATGTGCTTTAATATATATTTTGTTTAATTTACATTTGATTTTAAACATGAAGCAAGGTAGAGTTTCTCACTTTGTAAGAAACATCCGATTGGTCTGAACTTTAGATATGGGATTGAAGGCTTTGGATATTTAAAAGTATAACGACACTGAATCGAAGACAGGTAGAAATTACATCCATAAAGCATAATTGAAGATGAAATGCGCACATATTAAGAGGCAATTATATTTTGCTTTGCATTCACAACAATCCAGCGCAGACCATTGGTGTTTGCGTGTGGTAGTAGCCTCGAGTATCTCATCGTGCACTATGGGGGTTGCATATTCGTAACTGTGGGGGTGTGGGAGATAGAATGGCTGAAAGTGGTCGACATAGGGCATTTTCATATTTCGAATAAAGTGTTCTAAAAAAAGAAGAAACAAAAAAAATGTATTTTAATGCACTTTTTCTATATTAAATATGGAAAAAAAAGCTGCCCAAGTGTATAAAAAAAAAAAACAGAAGCGTGTTGTCCTCAGATAGTAAATAATAAATAAATTTTAATAAACGCAAAAAACTTCTTAATAACATCATAAAAATAAGAAATGCGCAAGGCTTTTTGAAATGCACTTTTCTATATTGAATATGAAGGCTTTTTGAAAGAACTTTTTTTCTTTAGCAGCCGCAAGGAAGATATGGTAACATTTTAAAGGGAGGTTCAGATTGTCTTGATCGTGACTTCAAAGTGGTAGCACGTCTTTACTGCATCTGAAGTAAAACAAAAATATTTCGAAAGACCTTGCGCATTTCTTATTTTTAAGGTGTTAATAAAAAGTTTCTTCCTTTTATTTGTGTACCACAACAATTTTTTTTTTTTTTTTGTGAATGTATTTAGTTTATTTTTTAGATATCTTAATAAATGCAGAAAAAAATTAATTGTTTATTTACTTATTTAAAGAGCTGAATTGAATAGAAAACTACGACTTATTAAAAATATTAAAGTAAAGGACAATGCCGAGATATTTCCATATCTTTCAAATTTGAATGTAATACCCTCTCATGTTTATCTTAACATCTGTTTTGAAATTCAACAGGCGAAATCTTTAAAAGATATTGAAATGCAGCGACTGCAAAAGCACATCAATATCACTCAGAGAGAAGTATACGAATTGTGATATCTTTCATACATTTTTAAAGAATATATTTCAAGAATAAACACACGGCGATGCAATATTTTTCAAATCGTTTTGAGAACTTTTATTCACACCAGGTTTCATAATACATTTCTTTAAAACTTTTGAGATTATTCAGTTCTATTTATCGCTGCACCAGTTCAGTTTCTTTTTGAGAAAAAAAACAATTTTAACCAATGAAATTATCAACAGTTTCAAATAGGCACCAAGAAGTGCATGGAAATAAATTACAATGCACATTTCAGATGAAATATTTCATCTGTTCTTAAAAGACACAGGTTACCAGTAGTATGTCGCTCACTGAGAATGAAAACTGGCTATTGGAGAAAAAAAGAGGTGCAGAGATTAGGGATCGTACGCTTTTACCACATTTATTCTTATAAACTATTTTTACGTAATATTTAAGTAGCAGAAATTGTAAACGCTGCGTTTAATTGCAGGATTTGTAGTACTTTCTGCATTTAATTATGGTGAAAAATTCTATTAAAAAATTGTGGTAAAAGCGTACGAACCCTACGAACCCTGGAGATAGTGTAAATTTAGATTGTAAAAAACAAATCAGTGCGAAATAAATAATTTGGAAAGGATAAAACAAATCAGGATAAAGTGAACAAATGAAAGCAATGGTAACAAAGCATACATGAAATATCCACACATTTAAAAAAATCAAGATAAAAAAATAAGATAAAATGTTTTAAAGGCCATACGCAATCAATGCAGTGAGAATATAACGAAATAATATTATAAAAAGATACATTAAAATAAAGGAGGTGAGGTAAAATTATAAAAGTACATTAAACGTTTAAATTAAAAAAATAGATAGAAAAATCATAAAAGTTTTTATATTTTCAAAAATGAAAAGAAAGTCTCAAAAATCCAAATCATCGAAACTTTCTTCGTTTTCCTATAATTTAGTAACGTAATCTTATGACACGTTTCAAGATACAATTTTTAAAAAAACTCTCTGATCTAAAGTTTTTACGGTGTTAATGATAGCCGTTTAATTATTCTTAATTTTATTTATCAGATCATTGCGTAAGAGATTGATTTCTTGTTAATGAATTCTATTATTTTTTTCTATAAATTACAAACATGCTTCGGAGCTGGCATGTAGTCAAAACCGGCAACCCTTTGCTTTCGTCATCACTGCTGTAAAAAATTCAGAGCTGTGTTTTTCTCCGATGAGAGTATACGTATGAGTTGTTATTTTTGAATTTTGAAATTAAATTTATATTCTACAGTCCATTGGAGTGATAGTAATAATTGAGTTATTTTACTTACTATCGTTTTCTACTAGCGAACTATATTTAAAAAAAATGAAAAAGCTAGTCAGATTTCGATTATTTGAATAAATTATGTTATTTTTGAAGTTTACTATGTAACAGATTAAGAATAGGTCCTGCTAAATGAATTTTAAATTTGAACTTTAAAACTAAATTCCACCCATATCAAATTTTATCAGTTTAAAAGGCAAAACATACCGACTTGCTTCAATACAAATATCGCTTCGTTAGAATTAAATTACCTGCTATGTTTGCATTATTTCCTATCTTGCTGTTTCTCTGACAAGAAAACGTACTATAGTCTCTGGCTGCGAATCTCAATTTTTATAGCTCATTCTATTTGTCTCATCGATCTAACTAATTTGCTACCTCGCATATCGGCTATTGAGTTTTGATAATGACAGGGGGGCCAGGTCAAAGTTTAAAATTTCGTTCTGTGAAAACCAGTTGCCGTCAGAGAAATAAGTGAGATTTAAATTTATTTTTGGATCTTAAACTGACATGCGTTGATGATAGTCAATTTTTGACACATTGTTCAATCCGAAGAAGTGAGTAAAACAAAAACATCTCTTGAACAACGAGCAAAGGCTTCTTCAGCTGACTCGATGCGCATTCAAAACAGCTCTGATTTCATCTTAACTTGCGAAAACCTGCCTGTCAAGAAGCATACGAATATTTTATCTGCTAGTACAAATTCTTATAATAACAGCAATAATATAACCTTATAGTAATTATTGGCAATGTATGGCACAGTAAAAACAATTCTTTGAAGGCATCTGTTTTTCACTGAACGAAATTTCGAACTTTGACCCATCCCCCTGTCATTATAAAAAATCAATAGCCGATATGCGAGGTAGCAAATTACTAAGCTCGATGAGACGAATCGAATGAGCTATAAACATCGAAATTCGCCGCCACAGACTATAGTACCTTTTTACTTGTGTGGATTGATGACTATTTGGCACATGTGTTTATATGTCTACATAAAATTAGTAGTAATACTCCAACTTTTAATATATGCTTCTACATAATAATATTTAAATTTGACCACTTGAGACCCAAGTTAAAATAGCACTACAAATACACATTCATTGCTTTTGTACAAACTAAATGACATCATATATGTCAGAAAGAGCCATTTTTCTGAAATTGGTACTTTAAGATACCAGTAATTTAGGCTCAAGAATTTATATATAGACGTGTGTCTCCCTATATTTCACTTTGCAGCCACAACTACACAGCTCAGACCACTGGTGTTTGTGTGTAGTAGTAGCCACCAGTCTCCCATCGTGCACAATGGTGGTTGCATGTCGGTAGCTGTGGGGGTATGGGAGATAGGGGGGTTGAAAGTGGTCGACATAGGTATTTTCCATATTTCGACCAAAGTGTTCTAAAAAAGGGTTTGGAAACTTTTTCAGGAATTGGGTCACTCAACTTAACATGAACTAATTAAGATATGGATAATTAAGTAAGATGATTACGCGCCCCCTAACGGTGGAAATTGAAACTAAATGATATTGCAGCGCGTGCGTAGCACTCCTGCTATACAATGCCTTAGGCAGCGGGGACGAGTGCCGGAGTTCCGTTAGGAAAGTGGTTTGTTTAGAACAGAATGCGCGCCGAAAATGACTATTTTTATCGAAACCACAAAAGAAAGTTACTGATTTCCGGGCAACGCCGGACGGATCAGCTAGTATGGATCTAAAAATAAAAGCCCCCTTAATATATCAATTTAATTATCAATTAATAATTACAGGCAATAACATATTTAAGGGCTTTAAACAAATAAATAATCTACAAATCCTCACATTTTTTATTTATTTATTTATTTTTATTGTTAAGTGTTTAAGTTAAATAATCATGAAAATTTCCTACTTTCTTGGCCAAACTGTCTTGAAAGCATTTTGCAAATTCGGATGAAAATAACATTCATTTTAAGAGGAAATAAGCATCAGTGTTGGTTTTAAAAAACATTCTGTTATATAGAAGTAGAGATGCAAAGACGAAAAAAACCCGGTTTAAACCTGGGAATAAACCAGGTTTTGGGGAAATAAACCTGGTTTTTCGGGAATAAACCTGGGAATAAACTGGGTCTATTAGACATAAACCTGGGAATAAACCGTGTCTGTTGGAAATAAACCTGGGAATAAACCGGGTTCTTTGGGAATAAACCGGGTATATTGGAAATAAACCTGGGAATAAACCTGCTTTTTGCAACTCTATATTGAAGTAAAGTGAAAATGTAAAAAATATCAAACGGTTCTATTTGTTTGAGGAAAAGAATAGGGGTCCACATTTGTGTACCTCAAATCTGTAGAGAGGATAAAGCCTAATTATATTATTTTGTATAGTGAGTAAAAGGAAAAATACGGCTTTATGTATATTTTATAAAAACTATATAAACTATTGTGTATCAAGTAACCTTGCATGTTCTTTTTAAAAATCCCACACTGCAGGAATTATTACTACCGGTTCTAAAAATATGATTAAGCATTATATCCAGTAGAATATAAATTCCCACAAATTTCAGAAGGTCATTTAAAATTTAATTTATTTAAAATTAATCTTTACTCCAATTTAAAGTCACAGTAACTTGGATTTTATTTAAAAATTCAGATATGTTCGAGGATTTCTTTGACAATAAACTTTATTTTATTTAAAAAAAGGATTACGCATATTTCATATAATACATTTGACATTCTCCAAACATTATATGGATCTTTTAACATAAATATAAATGTTTTCCCAATCTACGAATATCCCGTTAAATTGAGGGTTATATGTTAAACTTTTTCTAGATTTATTCGAGAAATTTATGCGTGTGTAAATTAGCAGCCAACTTTAATGGCTAGATATAAATTTACGCTTATCGTGCTCAGGAATTTGGTTGCATTTTATTAAATCCGCTTACAAAGTTTAACTAGAATAAATTAACGAGGGGGAATTGCAACCAAAACTTCGGTGTAGTGGAAAATTTTAGTTTTTAGTAAACTTGAAAATAAATATTGCACGACTTAATTAGTTTGCATCAATTATATGTTTACTTAATCGGAATAAAATTTAGTAAAACTTTTAGCATTAGAACTACAACGGCATTTTTATTTTGAGAAATGCATAGTAAAAGCTGGCCAGTTTTGCTTTTCTACACTTTTTATTATTATTATTATTATTTTCACCACTATAAGAAGAATTCCACTAATATGAACATTTGGGAACGGTTTTTTATTTTCTTAGACTAGCAAAAGTGTTGATAAAAAACAAAAAAATTGAAAATATGAACATAGGGTAAGTAACCTAATTATGATATGTAAAGCAAAATATATGTTTACAGTTAAACATTTTCTACCCATCAATTTATAATGACGAATTATTTTTTTCGTTTTTCAAGTAAAATGAAGATGTGTCCATTAACACATTTAAATAAGACAAGGTTTCTAAATAAAAATGGTTGTCTTCACTTTTTAACCCTCTAAGTATTCAGCAAAAGGGCAACATTGTAATGTTGTTTTCTCTATATTTTATTTTAAAAGTTTAAAAAAGTGATATTCAAAAATTATATATAAAAATTAATTATATATATGAATGTAATCCTTAAGGGGATTAATAATTACTCAATGTATTACAATTACATTATATCTGTAGAATTATATTAATTTAAAAAAATGCTCTTTTTGCAGTGAAACCTAGAGCTTAGTGAAGTATTAACATTGGCTTGTCAGTGAGAGGGTTAAAATAATGTGATAATATTTTAGGCTGCTTTCAGAAATCCGTGAGCATACGCAAGACAACAGAAGTGTTCTTGCCGAGTCTACGTTTCCTGATGAATAGGATTAATACATTTTTGCTAAAACACATTGGTATGTCGTGTATTACCAGAAAGCTGTGATTATTGTTTTATTATTTCGTATACAAATATGCAATAATATACGCTTTTTTTATTACTTACCCATCATACGTAGTATAAGGTAAGTCTTGTAATCGTTTTGAAAATCGAAAAAAAAATTGATGGATTTACACGTTTCAGACACTGGAGATTCCGAAAAACATATTTTTAGAAAAAAATGTTTGCCATCCGACTGTCTGTGTGTCTGTATGTAAACGCTCTACCTCCCATACAAATTGAGATACAGACTTGAAATTTGGTATGTACTTAGTATGTAATAATGGGAAAAAGCTTATAGAATTTCAGTAACCTTGATTATTCGGAACTATTATTTTCGGACTCTCGAAATATTCGTTCTGATAAAAGGTGTATATATTTTTTCGAAATTGTTTATTTTAAGAAGTGAATATAAAAGACATTAAAAAAAACATAAATATTGCATAAAGAATAAAGTGGATCAAATAATGAGTTGCCGAGATATTTGTAATCCTATTTTCCACACTCTTCGATTTTTCATGACCCTGTATTTCATTCCAATTTCAATTCAAAGATATATTTTAATTGGAAATGAGACGCTTTATCCGACTCAGTACACCATTAGTTAATATTATTATCAATTTTGGAGTTATAAGGATGTTTCTTTTACGCCTTTGAGTAATAGAGCCTTTAAAGTTTAGGACGTCATCAAGCCACGATTTTATTAGAATTGAAATACATTTTATAAATAGTTTACACATGTTTTATGTTCATATTTTATATTATGCATATCCATGATGGGCAAGTATTACGGTGGCCCCCAACAACTAGTTTTATTTTTTATTATTATTTTTTTTTAATTTAGGTCTAATTACAAATACGTATACTCAATAATATGTTTGCTATTAGCAAAAATTTTCACGCAATAGACAAAATATTTTTTGAGGGATTTATCGTACCATAAGGCGTCTATGACGTCGTCGTTTTAAATAATTTCTGAGTGGTTTGATTGTTAAAGTGTTAATTTTTAAATAATGGAAGGATGGTTGTCTTTTTGGGTACTAGTGTAGTATTTGCTTTTCCAAAGTTACCATAAACTCTTATGTTAAAAAGAAAAGCGTGTAAAAGCGTCTCCTTAAAGATATTTATTCCTATTTATAAGCACATGTCGAAAATGTAAATAAGGAAAGCAAGGTTATGATGATAAAAATTTAGTTAATATTAATAAATATTAGAAATCTTGAATATAGGTACACAAACGTTAACTTTATTGTTAATGTTCTTTTAGATACGAAAGAGAATTTGGTAACAATAATAACTAGATAGTCCATAAATGTTTATACAATATATAGTGTTAAAACACTTTTTTGTTTCATTAATAAAATACGAAATTTGATTTTTTTTCAATTAATCCTCCATTAACACTTGCTCTTTAAACAATTGTACATGCTAACAGCGTAAATTCTGTAAATGCTATCATGTTTCAGATTAACGTATACTGACATTCAGTAAAAAGAAAGAAATGCAAGTACTTTAGTTCTCGAAGAAAGCACTGTTTTCCGGGACTTGCAATTCTACTTGACATTATTAAGGTAGAATTTAATGTAGAACGGATCCATTTTTTGAGGGGAGGAGGGGTTGTTATAAGGACGCACAGATAAAAATTGTCCAAATTACACAAGTAACAAAATATTTGTGTTCCATTTACAGATTATTATTAATTGCCAAACATTTTATGCCAACTAAACTACTAACTCACTAAATCACTTTTCACTACTAAATCACTTTTCACTAAATCAAACTATACTGTGTTCTGTTATAATTAAAACAAATTATGAAAAAAATAATAAAAATCACGACCTGAAATTTTCAAAGATGCTAAGTATTAAGCATATGATTGTTATGGCAATACGTAGGCCAGTACATAAATTTTTAGAATATCGAAATTACAAAACTTAAAACTTTAGGTGCTGACAATATCTAAGAATTTGAAATTTATCATAAACTTTGATAGTTCAAGAGTGAGAGAATCTATAACACACAACAACGGTAGGCCAATTAATTAAATTTTACATTTAGTAATGAATCTCTATCTCAATCAACGATTTGCAACTGATTTTAAGAATTCAGTCGTGGGTATAGTAGTATAAGTGATGAATTTCATGAATTTCAACTAGGAACTAAATTGATTCAAGGAAAAATCGATATTGTGTGACAATGATCACATTATATGTGACCACTTTAGATTTTCATGTAACATATCATGCAATTGTTGTAAATATGAACATTTTAAGAACCAGGTGCATTCAATTTTGCATGATTCTTTTAAATAAAAAAAGGTTTATGCGCGTTGAATTCCTTAAAATTTAAATCAAGCTTAAAAGGATGCTCGTGTCAAGCAAAGGCAGAACAATATCAAATAATTTGACTCCCTTGCATGTATCTAATAGTGTAAAAGATAAATTCGGATTTATTTCTAAAAAAAATTGTCTAAAAAATTGACTATTTGGATGGACCCCGGATGGATTTTTGAATCGAATCTTAGGAATTATTTGGGGCCGGATTTTAAGTTTCTTGGAATAGCAAAAATGTCGTTGTAGAAAATAGGCAAAACATAGTGAAAGTAACAAAACTATGACATGAATAGTCAAATATCTTTATAGTTAAACGTGTTCTTCTTATCGATTTAAAATGAAGAATTATTTTCCTTTTTTTAAAATAACTGATAATGTGTCCATTAACCATTCTAATGAGACTAGGTTTCTAAATAAAAAAGGTTTGTATTAAGGTGTAATAAAAATGGGATAATAATTTAGGCTACTGTTTTCAAAATGAAGAAATCTGGCATTGTTGGAAAGTTGTTCATGAAGTGCTTCAAAGAAAATTATTGCCTTTTTTCTTTTCTTTTTTTTTTTTTTTTTTTTTTTTTGGTAAATGCGGTCATTTTGTAACTGATATTTTGTAGGATCGTAGAGCAGTGAATGCTAAATAAATGTTAAACTCATGGTGAAACATCACATCATTCTTATCATAGCAGAGCGAGCTATTTCATTTCAAACTTTAAATTATTTGAAACGAGAAGAGATCGATTTGATAAATCATTGTCCTTTTTCGCCTTATTTAGAACCCAATGACTTACTTTTAATCCCTTTCATGAAAAATAAAATGCCAATTTAAAGAAGTTGAATCATATATAAATCACATTTTTTTGTGATACAAATTTCTGAATGGCAAATTTGTTTCGAAATTTGATTTATTAAAAGGAAATGTGCACTGAAGCTAAAATATAAACATTGTCAACAGTAATGAAACATCTTGTTACAATATGGAAATATTTTGTATATAGCTTTGTTACTAAAATAAAAGTACACACAAATATACATGTGATTCCATTACCTAAAAGATGACTAAAACTTAATTAGATTTTACAATATTAAAATAAATCGAGCACATTCGGCTGTGAACCCAGCCTTCATCAGGATTTGTAATCAAAACTGGTGTTAAAACAAACATCCAGATCACATTCTTGTAAACAGTATGTTTCTGTACTGCGAGCCTACGGGATAGTTAAA
The DNA here is from genome assembly GCA_963931845.1 of Maratus michaelseni. NCBI lineage: Eukaryota > Metazoa > Arthropoda > Arachnida > Araneae > Salticidae > Maratus > Maratus michaelseni. The sequence continues at coordinate 453,914,233 of OZ007589.1, read as the reverse complement.
ATCATCCGCATTCGTCCAACGGCCATTGCTTAGCAAAAAAGGTTAGGAAAGAAGGAAAGAGGGGAAAAAATCATATTTTACTGTTTCTTGATTAATTTAAGCCATATGTTCGGAATATTGTAAGACAGTACGTCATTGCATGTTTCTCCATACTTATTTATAATTTTCACGGAATTCTCGAATTGTTAATTCATAGTAATTTCTCATGTGACATATTACTTTAGGGACATATTAATAGGACATATTAATATCTATTTTAACGTTTCGTGTTAGGTGAAGTCTCGATAGAGCTGTAGATGGTCTGTTAAATTTTAGATCTCCTTTATGTTCTTTTATGCGGTCTTGCAATTTTCTTGCTGTCATTTCATCCTCTCCGGTATATATATAGATTTTGCTTTAGCTAAAAACTTATTTACTGGCCCTCGTATGACGAAAAGCAGTTATGGATCTTTACTTGATAGTACAACTAAATGGTAATGCAGAAAAAAAAGAAGTTAATCATTTTTTTTTAAAAAGTTTTTATAATATTTCATAAAAGTTTGAGGAAGAGAATCGTAAATGCTAAAACGTAGATTTTTAATTTTAGAATATCCAAACTGCACAAATAATTGATGATAGATTTTTCATCAGAAATGACAAATTAGGAAGGGACCATTCTTGTAATACATTCAGATAGAAAGAATGCATCAGGATATTCCCAAGTAGAACAGACATCGTGCGACATTAAATAAGTAAGAATAAGTGCATAACATAATTTTGATTTATTATTTAAACCCATACCACTTTATAAAACAAACTGACTGAATAAATTAATTAAAATTAGAGAATATTTCAATGTATAAGGCAATATGTTTTTCTACAGCTTCATTTGATGAATAATAACTTTTATGAATATTTCATATTAAGCACGGAAAGTAATAAGTTGTAAAAAATGTGACTCATTAAAATTACACTTTTTCGCTTTGAGGTATCTTTCAATACAAAAAGTATAAAGGTACCTATTGAAGCCGTTCTGAGGAAAGCAATTTCGAAAACTTTCGGTATACTTTCACCAAACATGATCCCAAGACCCCAAAACCCCCCTCCGTTCAAATGGTGATTTATATATATATATATATGATATCTATGTCATACGATAGCACTCGTATTTATAAACCGATTTCGATGAAACTAGGTGTGTGTATTAAACTCTCCAATATCTCAACCGAGTTCGTTGGCCAGCTCGGTCCACCATCTTGTTTCAAAATGGCGTCCACTACAAGATTTAAAATTTAAAATAATATACAAAAAATTAGAAATTCAAATTTATTTTTGCTTAAGTGTTAGACCTTGATATATGGATTCTGGAGTATTTTTTATTGTATCTCTATCTTAAATAATGGCTGAGATATCGCAGTTTTAAACTCTGTGGAGGCTGACATATTGAAGCAAGACAGCACATTACAAAAAACCAATGATTAATTGAAGAGTTTATAGTGAACATGATATCTCGTAAATTGTTATCTTTTATTGTTGTAATAATTTTCCCAATCGTACGCTTAAAACTATATATTCATATCCGTTAGCGCTAAACTTGGCGACACTTATTGAAATATCGCCGCATTTGGCGACCAAAAATTTTGGCAAATTTCTTATTCAAATTCATATTTAACGAATCTTCTGTAATCTGGTTCTTTGCATTTTACCATGTTGTTTTCGAGTAACATTAGCTAAAATTTTAAAACGAAGATATATGAAAGCTATCTTTTCCGCCCGGTACAGGCCGGAAGGATTTTTTAATGTTCCTGCTGTTCAAAGTTACATTTCGTTCTTAGGTGTGCAATTTTGTTTAGCTTATTTAATTATTTTACTGCTGTGACAAACATTTGCGTATACATACTGTCAGCGGTCTCTGAGACCGCTTGATCAAAAGATGTATAAAAGGCTCGATTAATTCAAAAGATACCTTTTCTGTAATAAACTTTATATACAAGACTATTAAAGTTAAAATTAACCAATTCGGAGTATTCTGGTGATAGTACTAGGGCTCTAAACGAAACAAAATTTTACTAATATCTACAGTTAAACAAAAAATTACATGTAAAACTGAAAATTGAAAAAAAAAATCCCTGAAGGCTCGGCTTACAGGCACAGGTAGATTTCGAAGATGCAGACCGTGGGGCGCCTGTTTATTGGGAATTGCAGACGAAATTACCTTTTTGCCCCAATGCGGCAGTTGGGCTTGCCCACTTCGAAATCTACCTATATTTGCATTTATTTGTTTTTAATTTTATTTTTTGGTCCTATAAAAAACTTGTCAATATAAAAGTTGTAGATAATATTAAGAGCATATATAATACATTTAAGCGGATTTGATATCTTGTGAATTGATAAAGTTATGAATTTTTTCTTAATAAACCTCTATTTTCCCCATCCCCTTGGGGCCATTTTTAATGATATCAAAAATCTGTCATACATAAATTTTCGGCCCTTTTCCTAGAAGTATTCATAACTTTAAACGGATTCGATGCGTCTCATAATTAAGAAGTTATGGTTTTTTTTCTGTTTTCACAAAAAGCCCCCCTCCCATTGCCCCACCCTTTGGTTCGATCTTACCAATTAATGAGCTTGACCGAGAATTTATATCCCTTGATTTTATGTATGAGTTTGGAAGAGATTTGTGCAGAATTATGGAAGTTATCGTGTCCATAAAAAAGTGATACATATAGATTGATAGATAGACAAATAGATAAAGTTTTGAACTGGGTGTGGTTTTGGGTTCTAGGAGTCATGATCGGCGTAGATCTGCAAAAAATTTCCAGAAATTTCAACATAGGAGAGAATGTAATAGGTAGTATTTCTTACGAAATCTACTTGAAAGAAGCGGCCTGTGGGACTGCTAACAGCTGTTAAGGATTAAAATATATATGACTAAAGAGATTCTACTATAATGATATTTTGTTCAATTATATCCTTTAAACATTCTGTAGATATTCGCTATGATAATTCTTCGATTGTCATTTGAAAAAAAAAAATATTTTTTATGACTGTAAAAATAATACTTCAACATTGAAATATCTATGTTATGATAGATCATTTTTAATATGAAAGAAACTCACAAGTTTAAATTTCATTTTGTCATCTATCTATTTATTTATATACATAGATAGATACTATATTTTCTGTATGAGAGTATGCGTCTTAAAAACATTCTCGAATTACATTTCTGAACATTTATCACACTTTAACTGACGTGCTGAATGCAAAAGAGTCGGTTAATTTACTTAATGCAAATTAAGTATCAAACATTAATTAACGAAATAATCTGAAAGCGTAGGACTGGAAAATTAAAGCAAAGATTTTTAAAAAACTAATGAAATTATTCCAAAATATTGCGTTGGAAATGGGCGAAACTTTTCCATTAGTGAAAAAGGTAGCGTTATGTGCTGTTAATCTGAATTATACAGAGAAGCATTAAAATCTTAACTTAAGAGACATTCCCCTTCATTAGGCAATAACATTTTATGGAAGAGTGAATAATTTTATTTAATGACAAGTTTCCCCTTCATTAATTTATATCTAATTAACAGAACACTAGAACAAACAGTGAACAGATAATTTATTGTGGTAATGATGATCCTATATTGTTTATCAAAATAATGGTGTAGAAAATGTAAATACATATTGCAGCTTTTAAATTATGGAGAAAATGTATTTGACAATGGTAGTACTTTTACGTAATTTAAATTATTTTGCGTTTCATACAATTTCAATTTTAATTATCTTATTCTTAGAAAAGGAATCTATTTTGTTTATACTTTACTTCCTTTTATTTTTTCGGCATGGTATAACTGATATTCTTGTTTATTTAAAAAAAAATCGGTCAAGTTCGAGTATAAGCATAAACCAAACACTTTGTGTGAATTTTAATCCATAAACTAAACCCATTAACAACGTTATAACGCACAAATGAAAAAATGGCACAAAAAATTACATACGGCCGTTTTGGGGATTCTTGGATCCTCTTCCTCAGTGAAAAAAATAATAATAAAATGTGTTTAGAGAACCCCTCGGTTATAGACCCGAGTACTGGCTTGATTGAAAAGGCCAAAGCAAGAGTTTATATGTACCAAAGAAATGACGTAATGAACCGAAACTAACGGAAAAAAGGAGTCACTGTGCGGGATCCCTCCACACGTGTGAGAGAAAAGGGGTGCTGGTCATATCATTCACTAAGGAAGAAGTATGTTTATGAATAAAGTAAGCCTCGTAAAAGTCTAGATACATAACTGAATTACATTTTTGGATAACTTTAACCTCTGAATAATTAAACTGGTGGTTGTAATTCCAACAATGCTTAACTATTGTCGATTTCTCCCATATGGTCAGACGTGTATCTATACTAGACACTGTTAACTAGATTGACTTAGCAGTAAAGCAAATTAATTCGGATAGAGCTCGGAAGTGTTTAGTGAAAGCAATTTTTGTGCAAGATGATTGTTCCCCACAGTTAATGAAGCAAGTGAAAAATTAATGGCAATATTTCAACCTCTTACAAGATAAACTAGTCGTTGTGGGCCACCGTAATAATTACCCATCATGGATATGCATGATATAAAATAGGAAAATAAAACGTGTGTAAACTATTTATAAAATGCATTGCAATTCGAATAAAATCGTGGCTTGATGACGTCATAAACTCTAAATGCTCTATTACTGAATTGCGTAAAAGAAACAGCCTTATAACTCTAAAATTGATAATCATATTAAATAACGATTTTCTGCGTCGGATTAAGCGTCTCATTTCCAATTAAAATATATATTTGAATTGAAATTTGAATGAAATACAGGGTCCTGAAAAATCGAAGAGTGTGGGAAATATAATTACTAAAATCTCGGCAACTCATTATCAGATCGACTTCATTCTTTATGCAAAGTTTATGTTTTTTTATTGTCTTTTATATTTACTCCTTAAAAAAACAATTTCGAAAATTTTTATATACCTTTTATCAGAACGAATGTTTCAAGAGTACGAAAATAAAAGTTCCGGATAATAGAGGTTACTGAAATTAAATAAGCTTCTTTCCATTATTACATACTAAGTGCATACCCAATTTCAAGTCGCTATCTCATTTTTTTTCGGGAGATAGAGCGTTTACAGACACACAGACGCACAGACAGACGAACGGCAAATTTTTTTTTCTAAAAATATGTTTTTCGGAATTTCGAGTTTCTGAAATGTGTAAATCCGTCAAAAAAAAATTTCGATTTTCAAAATGATTACAAGACATGCCCTATACTACTTATGATGTTTAAATAAAAACATCTATGCCACACGGTTATATTCATTAGAATTGACAATTGTCTTCACCCACATTAAAAATTTTAATCAGTTACACGTCCTCTTTTAGTAAGAAATGCTGAAAGAGAGGAAGCGGGCGATATGGAGGAGGAAGGAGAAGAACTAACAGAAGAAGCAATCAAAACGAGTATCCATACACATAATGGGGCCCATCAGAGTCTCATTGACTTTATTCAGTTTGAACTTAATTCGAACTCGAACAATATACTTGAACCTTTGTATTCTGTAATGGACTCTATTCAAAAATATATGCACAAAAAAAGTGGAATAAATTTTCTCTCTTATATCTTATAAAAATGCTTAAGATAAAGCTAGGAGAGTCTGCGCACAATTAAAAAGAATAACAATAAAAAATCTAAATATTAATTTTTTGCTAAACTGTCCATGAGTAATTTTTACTTTATTTGTTTGTTATGCATTTTCATTGCTATTTTGTTGTTATGTTGTAAGTTAATAGAACAGTTGTAATAAAACCAAAAAAGTTATTTTGCGCAATAATCCTTACAGGGTTGGTGTGATTGCGCACATGGGTAGGAGAGATTGTTACTAATAATAACTACAATTAAATTGTGTTTTTGTGAACAAATTTCATTGCATTGGGAGTGAATATTTCAACCTAATGCTTAAAGAATCAGAAAAAGGAAGTAGTTTTAAAAACGATTAAAAAATTTTAATTAAAGGAAAAAAAATTAAAGAATCAGAAAAAGGCAAATCCAGGTAAGATTACAAATTAAAATTATGTAATTTAATAACACGTTTAACTTAAAATTAGTCCATTTTCGTTTTTCATTTTTTTTATGCAAATTTACCAATAAGCTGCGTAATCTCTGCTAGCTGGAAACTAATGGGATCAATGCGCCATCTCTCCTAAGTAGCAGATGCGCAAACTCTCCAATTTTGGTAGGAGAGATTGCGCGGCCTTTTATTTAAACATGGCAGCTACTAAAACGAACCGTTGATTTTCACATTGTTAGTCTAAATTAGTAGTTTATGAGAAATCTTTTAAGTTTAAAATATTTTGTATTATTGACATTGTATAGAAATTCTGATGAATAGCTATGAAAATTCAATCACTTACTTTGGGAAAACAAAACAAAATAGCAATACTTTATCTTAGACGATCAAAGCAATCAACGTGCACTTTCAAGTAGACACTCCACTACTGTTGTTATACAACTACCTGGAGTCGCTGAGCTCTAACTCTACTTATTCCCCCCGAACCTCTATGTGCGCAATCTCTCCGACCACGCCATCTCTCCTGGCTTTACCTTATAGTCTGCTTTTTCTTTCTTGCTTTGGAAGTCCAAACATTGTAATATCGCGCATTGTAATAATAACCCGATAATAAAATATTGATTGATAAACGTGCAAGATTTTACAATGTGCATCAATGCAAAAATCTCATCTATTAGTATATCTAGTCATAGATAACAATATATGTACTATTGTAATAATTAATTTATGTAACATATTATTATAATGTGGTTATAAATGTAAAATATCTTCAGACTTCTGTTAGCTTCGCATATCATTTCCTATAAATAAGAAATGTGTCTAATTCGGAAGAATAATTCGGTTCTTTGAACCGGATTAGGTCTCTTAGGTCTGCTTTGAACATTTTTACTCTATTTGGGATAAGACTTTTTATATATTTTAGATGTGATGACACAATATCTTAAATTACTATTCCGAATGTCACACTGTGTCACACCTTGTGGACTCTACTATCCCCCCTTCTTGAAGTGGGATAAAATAAATGAATGATCTATAATTTAAAAAAAAACTACTCCAGTATGTTAGAGTTTTTTTCCTTTACCTTTTAATTAAAAAATAATGTTCGCTAAAATAGAGTTAAAACATTTCCTCATGTTCTTTTTTATTATTATTATTGGCGGAATTCGAAACTATAATTTTTCCCTTTTGAAAAAAATAAGGTTACATTTTTCAATAAAAGAAAACTAAAAACGAAGTGCCATTTTTTGTTATTTTATTTGAAAATTTGACATTGCTTTTCTTCACAAAAATAACCATTATAATAAATAAAACATCCCCATTAAAAAAAATCCATTTCCCATTACAAGCGCATAAAAATCAATTTATTGTGCTTTTACTTTTTTTTTCAAATAAAACCTCTTCATAAAAAATATTTTTATCCATTCGTAAGTAACCAATAAATAAAAGTAAGTTATTTTAAAAAGAAAAATAATTTGTTTTTGTAGTTAAATGCTATTAAAATATTCTAAATACATATATTCAATTACATGTTTTTCATTTTGGTATTTGTTTAACTTATAATATATTTACAAATAGTATAAGATAAAACCGCTATAAAGATAAGATCGTGTTTATTCAAAAACTTAGATTCAATTACTAACACGAAAGAAAAATCATACGTCAAACAAAGATAATGAACAAATATTTCAACACGTCCAAAATGCTGCAACAAATCGTGATCTTTTAGTAAGGTAAAAAAATATATCTAAATGAACAATTTAAAAATGCATTGCACATTTGCAGCATACATTGGAAACACATTTGGAACACTTTGATTCAAAAGAGTGTTCCAGTCACCTTAATGTGTACTGAATGTGCTGTCTTAATGTGTTCCGAATATGCTTCGCCATAAAGAAAGTGTTCTGAAAGTGTGCCGAAAGTGTTCTGTTCAGGATATCTGTTAAATCTAAACTTGGGAACACATTTGAGAACGGATTGGGAGCACATTTCGGCACACTTGTGAAATCATCGCTTTCAAAAAGTGCGTTAGAAAGTGTGCTGAACAAAAGAAGTATTCTAAAAACTGTTCCAAAAAGTGCACTTCAAAACGTTCTAAAAAAGGTGACAAAATAAGTGTTCTAAAAAGTACTTTGCAAAGTGTATAAAGATTTGCAGCGTGGGTAACACACTTGAAAGACCAATTTCAGCAAATTCTGTCAATATATGGAAATGTACTCGAATTCTTTTGTGCAGCACTGCATAGTATCAACAGATTAAGCTCTAAAAGCCACATATTATGCTTGGATTTAATTCAGTAAAAAATGCTTAATACAATTAAAACGAACTTGCAGAAATATAGTTTAGCTGGATAAATAGCTAAACTAGCCAGCTAAACTAAATATAAGTTTAGCTGAAAAATGCATAACACAATATAAATCCACTCTTAGGCTATTCACGGCCATAGATAGTAATGATTACGAATTCTTTTGTAGAGGTTTGTATATGTATTTATAGATTTTATATCCACCACGAAATATGCAAAAACGCATTCAACAAATAAAAACGCTCTTCCAGCAATCATCACATAAAAAAGGTATTGTAACCGAATTCCTCTGCATGGCCCTGCAAATGAAGAATAAATGCTATGCATACCATATTAGACAGCAAGTATTTCATAGTGTTCCCCAATAATATATATCAATTCCATTATGTTTGAAGTAGTGTAACATCATTAAAATACACTGAAAATGATTTTTCGCTGTTGACCATTATGTAAGAAAATTATTTTGTGTGACCCTGTAAATGAATGATAAATGCTTTGTAATCGATATTCTAAAGAAAGCGTTATTTGATGCATCTCATAAATGTACATCAATTTCCTCATTTTTGAAATAGTGTAACATCATTAAAATACACTGAAAATGATTTTTTTCCTATGGATCATAACGTAACTGATTGTTTTGAGTGTCCTTATAAACGAACTATAAATGTTACACGCTTCATTTTTAATAGAGAACATGCTACAGTAATCCTTAATAAAGTATATCCTTACATGCCAATTTGAATATATATACGAAAGTTAGAGAATGGACAAACGGAAGACAGAAGGCAGAAAAACAGATGGCAGAAAGACAGAAGTCTTAAAAACTTTTCAACTAAGTTGAAAAGCGTTAAAAAATTAGTTTTAAAATTAGTTATTTATAAAAACTTAATTTATACAAACTTAAAAATAAAAAATCCATTTTTATATTTTACCGTGCATTGATATGCATTTTGCATGAAATTTAATCTTTTTTAGGTGCGTTCTTAATTATATAAATACGTAGCACAGATAGTAGTCGTCTGGTCCGTCCATCTGTCTGAACGCCTGTCCGCATATAACAGCGCAAAAACTACCCAAGCAAATGGTTTGAAATTTAATGTATATTATCGTTTTAGAATTTTGTCGAGTCATTTCAATTTTTATAAAAATCGAATTAAAACGTAAAAAGATATTAATAAAAGTTTTCTTTATTCTATTAAATCCTATCTTATATAATAAAAGCGCAAGTCATGTGACTGAGGAAAACAAATACGGGCTAACCACTTCTTTTTTCATATGCCAGACGGCCATTTTTATTAAAAATTATTTTTTCGAATAAAATTGCTTAAAAGTTGCATTTTTAGAAAGATCGTTGAAAAAATTGCTTATTTATACGTTAAAAATGTATAAATTCTGAGATAACATCAGTGGAAATTACGTTAACAGCCGAATATCTCAATCCATTAGAGTAAAAAAAAACACAGGTGATTCGTTCATTATGACTCATAAAAATATTAAGCCATGGACGTAATCATTCGCAAACCAAGATCTCTATTGTACACTCTAGTGTAGAAAAAAAATTCGCATTTGAAAACATGGCATACGTAATAAGACAAAAAAGAAAAAGGCATATTCATTTCGCGCATAGTAGACGATATAATTCATTTCACTGAAATATTAGGGATGATTTTTTTACATTGTGAAACTAGTAATAAAACGAACGCACCTCCTACGTCTCGTTTAACGTACAATTTCCAACTTTTTTTTAAAATTATCATTAACTGTTCAAATTATATCCTAAACTCTTGAATATATTATTTAACCACATATTGGGATCTTATTTTTATCAGTTCTCACTACATTACTGTAGTTGTTGAAAATATCTTAACTTGAAAAATAAAAATATAATACGTGGAAACTCAATGGCTTTTTGGCGTTAAAGTACTTTTAAAATAATATACCTCTGTTGAACTTCACTTAAATAAATAAGAATTGGAAGAGTAAATTCAATGCCTAAATATTTATTACAGTGTCTGTTAAAAAACCGGCAAATAGAAATAGAACTAAATACACAGTGAAATACATTGTACAATATGCACAGCAAAAACAGTACACAATTGTACTGTTTTTGCTGTGCATAAGGTAAAGCTAGGAGATTCTGCGCACAATTCAAAAGAATAACAATAAAAAATCTAAATATTAATTTTTTGCTAAACTATCCATGAATAATTTTTAATTCATTTGTTTTTTATGCATTTTCATTGCTATTTTGTTGTTATATTGTAATTTAATAGAACAGTTGTAATAAAACTAAGAAAGTTATTTTGCGCAATCTGTCCTTAAAGGGTTGGCGTGATTGCGCACATGGGTAGGAGAGATTGTTACTAATAATCACTACCATTAAATTGTTAACAATAATAATTACACTTAAATGACATTGTTGTAAGGTTTTTGTGAACAAATATTATTGTATTAGGAGTAAATATTTCAACCTAATGATTAAAGAATCAGAAAAAAGGAAATAATTTAAAAAACGATTAAAAAATTTTAATTAAAGGGAAAAAATAAAAGAATAAAAAAAAAACAAGTCCAGATAAAATTACAAAATAACATTAAGTTACTTGAAAACACGTTTAACTTTAAATTAGTCCATTTTCATTTCATTTTTTATGCAAATTTACCAATAAGCTGCGTAATCTCTCCTAGCATGGAAACTAATGGGAACAATGCGCCATCTCTCCTAAGTAGCAGATGCGCAAACTCTCCAATTTCAGTAGGAGAGATTGCGCGGCCTTTTATTTAAACATGGCCGCTACTAAAACGAACCGTTGATGTTCATATTGTTATTCTAGATTAGTAGCTTATGAGAAATCGTTTAAGTTTAAAATATTTTGTACTACTGACATTGTATAGAAATTCTGATGAATACCTATGAAAATCCAAGCACTTAATTTGAGAAAACAAAACAAAATAGCAATGCTTTATCTTACACGCTCAAAACAATCAATGTTCACATTCAATTAGACACTCCACTACTGCTGTTGTACAACTACCTGGAGTCGCTGCGTGCTCCCTCTACTCCTTCCCCCCGAACCTTTATGCGCGCAATCTCTCCGATTGTGCCATCTCTCCTTGCTTTACCTTATTTTAAATTGTTGCACCCTAAAATTTATATAGCATTTATTTGAAGAATAATATTTGAAGAAAGCTTTAACATACAATGCTGTGGTGTGTTTGTCTCTTTGATTAAACGGTGAAATTATCATTTTTATTTCAATTTCTAATACAATTATAATCCAAATATTTTGAAACAGAATACGTGTTATGGTTTATAATATTATCTAAGAGCACTTTTCATCTCTATTTGCTCTACTATTTGATTATAATGCTGTGAAGCATTGAAATGTAATTTGCACACGTATATTTTATTTCTAACATGAAGATCATGTAAAAGTCAGACATTAAAACCTATGTAAATATGTATAGATTGTAAATACCGATGATTCAATGACGTTTAACATTGTTTCTACAGGTAGTCAGATCACTATACTTAATCTTCTAGACAATTTAAATTAATATTGATAATTTGACGCATTGTATGAAATTAACTGACCATTAAATTCCATGAAACCAAATTTATCATATTGTGTCTAGATGAACTACATATTTAGTTTAATAATTGATTGATAATATAATAAAACCCAATTTTGTAGTGACACATTCTTAAAATATGAAGTTAAACCATAGAAACCTACTTTAAAAAATACTTTAAAAGTCAAGTAATTTTTCTGAATTTGTAAATTACTTCGAAAGAATCTTTTGTATCTTAAAATTCGAAAATAATACCTTTTACATATGAAGTTTCTACGATCAGAAAATCAATCAAATGATAGCTTTCTTGCAAGGAATTTTTGTAACATGTACCTTACAAGGAATTTTAATTAAATTGAGGATCGTTCTCCTCATTACATGTTTTTCATTTCATTTCCCTTGACATTTCGTTCGATAAAGGGATTTTTTTTTAATTAGTTAAGTTCGAAATTGTAAAATGTTTGCAATTCTTTTTGATACAGAAAACTTTTTGCCTACCGATGAAAAAATATAAACTTATTTATGTATTACTTTATGTTTTAATATATATCTTCGTGTTGTATAACATTTTTGTCCTTTAAATAAATATTAGTAAACAACTTCCACTTTTTTTAGACTTATATATAAAATTATCGTAAACAATATTTTTTAATAGATAGCTTAAATTCATTTTATTGCCAAAAGAAAGATTGATAAACTGAATTTTTGTCGCTGTTATTTTTATGAATGTTAGATTCATTTTCACTGGTAACAAGATTTTGAACTCGCATGAAATTTTTTTATCAAAGTTTTATAAAATCTTAATGTTTTCTGGTCATTATTCTCATCAATATTTGCTCATAATATTTCATGGTGAGTATTCGAGTTAACAGATTTTCTAAATTATTAATATTGCCTCAGATATTTATATATAAAATATGAAAAACGGAAAGAAAAAACAGAAAGCAAGAAAAGTAAAAGGAAGAAAACTAATGTGCTTGCGATAACTTTTTCATTGAAGTTAATAATGCAAATAAGATCAAATTTAACTTTATACAGGGCATTTCACTACCAGACCGACAAACTTGCAGGAGATGTAGAGGGCACAGAGAGGACGCGGAATCACATAACAATGCAGGGTCGAAAATGCCGTAGTTGCGAGCTATGGTTCAAAGAAGCAGACAAAAAGAACAGAAACAGCAACACATTAATGGGACAGAAAACATTTTATTGAAAGGTTGTACTAGAGAAGGTGTTCGATATTACGACCAGAAGTCATCAGGCAGGCTTGACAGCGGCGCTTGCAGTTTTGTGGTAGATGGCGCTGAACGGAAGGCCGCTTGAATATCTGTAACTACCGGGAGGATACGCGGCACTCCAGGAATCTTCCAGAACGTAAGGGAATCCAAGGAGCGCCACTGTCAAATCTACCTGATGACTTGTCGTAAATTTGAACACCTTCTGTAGTACTCTGAGTTTAATCAGAATCAGTATTTACTGGGTGGTCATAAAAAAAATTTGCCGATATATGGAGCTCTAGCGGCCGGTCCACTCAACCGATCGAGGTGAGATTTCAGATATAGTTATTCAGAGGTATGAGCTCGGGATTATGTGAACGGTTACGTTTATAGGTACAGAAACTCAAAATTTTCCAATGGCAACGCCCATTTTTTTCCATCGAAAAATGCCAGCGCACCCTAAAGAGCGTTGGAACCGTACGTGTATCGCAATAAAAAAAAAAGAATTTTGCATATGACACAGAGTCAGTACACCAATCACGGATTACAACACAGATCGAAGAAAAGAAAACTTTTATTTTGATTACACATTTTTCACATGGGTGCTATCACAGGCAATTACACATTGCATGCGGGCGACTGTAGACAATACAGCCGAACGTAACATCGCATGAGGGATTTTTGCAATCTCACGTTTGATAGGATCTTTCAAATCCGGCAACGTTTGCGGATTGCACATATACACTCTAGATTTGAGGTATCCCCAGAACCAGAAATCCATAGGAGTGAGGTCGGGGGATAACGGAGCACATGAAAATGGAAAATGGCTTGAGATGACACGGTCGCCAAAATACTGTTCCAGGACCCTGCGAACAGACTTCGCTATATGTCGGGGTGCACCATATTGCATCCAAAATAAGTAATTCAGTGCATTTCGCAGCAGCAATTCTGGTATGACGTAATTTTGAAGCATTGACGTATAGCGGGAGCCTGTTACAGAGCAAGTTACAAATCCCGTTGGTGTCGCCTCCTCAAAGACGTACGGCCCGAGAATAATTGTGCTTGCAATGCCGCACCACACAGTAACTTTGACGTCGTATAAAGGTACTAGTGCCACAGCCTGCGGATACATGTCTGCCCAGTGCAGACAATTTGTGGTGTATACGTTGCCAGTTAAGGTGAAATGTACCTCGTCCGTCCATAATATGCGAAGAGGTCAGTCGTTATCTCCATCATATCGGATAAGAAATTCATTAGCAAAGTCTATACGTTGTTGATGGTCCCCCACTTCCAACATATGGACGCGCTGGTACCGGTAAGGAAACATGCGGATTACAGAGTGCAGTAGCTATAGGACCGTTGATTTCGGTATATGCAATACACGATATGTACCTCTTGCAGTTTGCATGTGTTCTGTAGTCACTGTGTGATGCACTTCCATAACATCTCAGGAACAGTTGGTCGTCCGGATCTCGGTCTATCACAGGTGCAGCCGGTTACTTCGAATTTCTTTACTAAATGACGAAGAGCTTGCGGGCTACATGCCGCAAGCTCTGAGCGCTATTTGGCGATGGTTTCGACGGTAAACACGCAAGGTTTTCATCCCATTTTGATAATAGTGTTTTACCAATTCACCACGAACTGTCGCTGGAAGAGTCATTTCATCGGCATGTGCGTGCTCCCGACTGAAGAACTAACATTCCCATCCCACTTTTTATCCGTTTTCTACGCTGACTATCTGCCGAACGGCATTCCGTGATTGGTGTTTTGCCTCTGACATAGACAAATTTCCTTCGTGCGCCCTGATCGTATTTTTTTTGGCCGTTTGCAGAGCTGTTTTTGTGCGTACATAACGCGTTCATTTATTGCGATACACGTACCGTTCCAACGCTCTTTAGGGCTTTCGCATGCACTGAGCATTTTGCGATAAAAAAATGGGCTTTGCTATTTGAAAATTTAGCGTTTCTGTAGCTATAACCGTAACCGTGAGCGCCAATTTGTTGCCATTCACAGAAATGACCACCCGTCTATTTTTCTTCGCTATTTTTATACTAGAAGACCCATCCGGCTTTGTCCGAAATAACTTTGAAAAGTAAGAATTTTCAACTGTGCAAAATTTCGTTTTTATGCTTGTGGTGCATTTTCAGGTTTCTCGATAACAGTATACTGCCAGCGCGCTACTTTTAAAAAAATCAGATTACTTGATTGACCCCACTTTTTTGAAATAGTATAATTTGCCTTATTTAATCTGTCATTAAATGAAACAGATTTTCCTACTTCAAAAAAGTGGTAGGAATCAAGCAATCTGAATTTTTAAAAAGTTAGAAATTTTCCTTTAAACATGACAAATGAGGTGCGTTCGTATTATAACGAGTTTTACAATGTAAAAATAAATCATCGTTATTATTTCAGTGAAATGAATTATATCGTCTGCTATGAGCGAAATGAGGATGCCTTCTTTTTCTTATTACGTATGCCACATTTACAGATGCGTTTTTTTTCGACACCAGACAACGCTGCAAAATTCCCCATGGAGATCTTGCTTTGCGAATGATTACCTCCACAATATAATTATTATTTTACACAATTAATATTTTTATGAATCATAATGAACGAATCTCTTGAGTTTATTTTCTTTAACGGATTGAGGTATTCGGCTTTCAACCTAATTTCAACTGAAGTTATCTCAGAATCTGTTCATATTTGGTTGTAACTCATCTCTCAAACAAACAATTTTTTTGAACGATCTTTCTAAAAATGTAACTTTTATGAAATTTTATTCGAAAAAACAATTTTGAATAAAAATGGCCTCCTGGCATATGAAAAAAGAAATGGTCAGCCGGTATTTGCTTTCCTCAGTTACTTGATTTTCGTTTTTATTATTTTATAGATTACGTATGAGAGGATTTAATACAATGAATAAAACTTTTATTAATATCTCTTTAAGTTTTGAGTCAATTTTCATAAAATTTGAAATGTCTTGACAAAATTCTACAACGATTATATATATTAAATTTCAAAACATTCGGTTGGGTAGTATTTTCGCAGTTATATGCGGACAGACGGACGGACCAAACGACGACTAAAGGTGTTACTTATTCATATAATTACGAACGCAACTAAAAAGTAATGACTGGCCCCAAGTTAGTCCGTAAGTGCGTGAGAGGCAGGAAGGTGGGTTAAAAGGATTCTTATAACATAATCACATAAGATCACTAATTATAATTAAAATATAGATAAAATGCTTAAGTGATACAAATAGGAACACAAAAGGCTTATAAAAACCTTTTAATGATCAACATATGTTTCAGCGCTCATATACGGCGCCATTTTCAAGATATATAACGAAAAACAAAAATATTCTCGCAAATTTTTGAAAATAGACTTGAAAACAAAAATCACGAGATCCTGTATGTGAAAAAGCAGGTGCCTGAAATAGTCAACTGTAAACGTGAAAATTAATATTTCCTTATTGTTTGTTTAAAACTGAAAAGTACCTCGTGCCAAATTTTAGGAAATTCAAATGAGGCGAGTTCATTGCAAATGTCCACGTTACGCATATAGATTTCTATTCATTCACGGATAATAGATGGGAAATAAAGCCTTGATGGATAAATTATTTTACTATTTTTAAAATCAATTTTTAAAGCCTCGGTACTATGTAGTCTTGCCAGTGAAGTAGTACTTCTGTCATATTTGATATCTGCAATATGCTCTTTTAATCTTGTTTTAAGTTTTCTAGTGGTCTTTCCTATATAATATTGAAATGTTCCATCTGCTCTGGTGAACTTGATTTCATTGATTTCGGGATTCTTATTATTTATTGCTTATATCCCGAATGTGATCATTATGAAATTTTTTCCCTTTATGGCCCTAATACATTCTGAAATGTGGTTCTCATCCGACCCATCCACCCCAGTGCGTTAGGAGGAATTAAAAAAAACTCTTTTAAACTTTTTTAAGACTGTTTATTCGGAAATAAAGGTAAATATTCAATCTTTATAAAACGAACGCCTCTATGTTTACTTGCTGAATGATATAATGTTACTAAGCTATGAAAAAAATACTTTAATTGAAAAATGTATGTATCAGGAGATTGCACGACTTGAAGCTCCCGACGATGAGTATGACAAATTATTATTATTATTGTACTTTCTGGCCAAAAAATATATTTCGGGTAATATTTATTAAAAAGAAATACAATTTGCCTAATGAATATTTTTGGAAACCCTTTTATTTAAAGTTACCGAAAGAATAATTCCATATAGGATTCAAACTTAAGATTTCGATGACAATAATTTCAGGATGAAATCACTTAATAACAACACGACTTTATATGTTGTTCGTAAAAAGTGTTAGGATAAAACAAAATTGCTATAGGGCTTCCAAGTAAAGTTTATTGAAAAGAAGAGCAAATGTTCAATAATAATAATAATAATAATAATAATAATAATAATAAATAAAGATTGAAATCGGATCTCTTTTACGATAGTCGCTACATCGTCTAAAAACGCAATTGAAAACGATTAACTTATACTGTGGAACAAAGATTACTTGAAAGAAAGATTAGGTGAAAGTGCATTTCAAAAGCACAAAGCCTTCGTGGATTTTTTATAGAAAACATTTGATGTCTTCTTCTTGATTACAGGTTGAGCTCACATCACACATATGCATATACACTATTTAAGGGAGTAATATTACACTAGAATTAAATCGGAAAATAAATAATCTTCCCCAAACCATTTTTAGCGTTGCGCGCAAAAAATAAGACACGCCGTTTCTGGCAGCTATATCTCACGACCATCGGATCTCCCGACGCGACGTAGAAGGTAGACTGCGAAAAAAATCTCGGAGCATACACACAAAAAAGAGAGTGTAGAGGCCATGTTGTGTTGCCATCTACTAGGATAATATTTAACTATTTAAGAAGCTATTTACAATACAGGGCTGTCACTGGCGACTATTTTTTTTATTCTATCTCGCACCACTTTCTCAAAAGAAACAATTTTTTTCACCTACACATTGACAACGAGTGCAATATTACAAAAATTATTATTTTTTAAATAGTGGTGCGAATATAATATACAAATAGTAGCTATTGCTCCTGCAGTACAACATAAAAGAAAAAAATTCTAAAATCAGGCTGTCATCGTAAAAAAAGAGAGGGGCGGTGGTGGAACTTGATGTGCGAATTCACAAACGCATTCAAACAATTTCTTTTGGAGTTAGAGATAATTATTACTATAGCCATATATAGTCACATATACTTAAATATATAGCAGGTAAAGATTGGGGAGCTGATGCAGTCACTTTAAGAGATACCTATATGTCACTCATTAGGTCAATCCTGGAGTATGGTTTTCCTGTGTACTGCTGTGCTTTAGCCACCAACTTGGATAAATTGGAGAGGGTTCAACTCAGTGCTGCGAGAATAATTTCTGGGCTGAGACGTAGCTGTCCTAAAGAGATAGTTCTCTATGAAGCTGACCTACAACCTCTCCAAACTAGAAGAAAGGCTAACCTCACCAAATATTTCAACAAACTTTCTAGATATGGTCAACGTAACAAAACGTCTCTATACCTAAACAATTGGCGTAATAATCAGCGACTGAAGAAAAACAGCCCATTCAGTCATGTTGAACTCCTGCACTTACCTTATAGTGGGGTTGAGCCCCACTCCTTAAAATCTTTTCTGAGTCCCTCAGAGGGACTCCCCAGAGTCAATTTCCACTTCGGCTTTTCCGCTCCGGTCACTAAGAAGGCCCTTATACCAGCTCATCTCAGGCAGTTGGCATTAGAAGTTATTAATGAGATCCCTGATAACGCCACAAAATTATATACGGATGGCAGTAAACTGGACGACCATGCTGGGAGTGGGATCTACATTGAGAAACCAGGGCAAAATTTGTCCATCAGTCTCCGTAACCCTGATTTCTCTTCAGTCTTTAAAAGTGAGCTTATTGCAATTGAACAAGGCCTTGAGGCTATTCTCAGCGAGCGGGACTTCGGAGACCTCTGGATTCTTTCAGACAGTCGCACCTCCCTTCAACACCTTCACAGTTGGATTACAGTTGGTGATAAAACTAGTATTTCCATCCTTCTTAAATTTAAAATCATTTCAGAGCTCCATGATGTTCATTTTCAGTGGATTCCATCCCATGTTGACATTTATGGCAATGAGCAAGCTGATCGCTTGGCCAAGGAGGGTTGTTGTCAATCTATACCTTCCTCTTCAGCCCTAACCTACTCAGACCATCAATCTAGAGTTATATCTGAAATTTCAAAGGAGTGGAAGGTCCCTCCCAGCCACCACTGGTACGCGGCAAAGAGCCGCGCTCTTCGTTCGCTATCAACTGTGAAAGAGCCTCTCGAACGGCGATTTCAAGATTGGCAAGTGGACACACGAAAAGTCTCTTGTTCTTTGAGGGCAGAAACATCTTCGAAATCTGCACTAAATGTCAAGCTCAACAGGCCTCTGCTGAACACATCCTGGACTGCTTAGGTCTTTCCAGAGAAGACTTATATGCTTCCCCCCTTCTGGTGGTTCTGGACTTTCTTAGGATTAACAGAATATTGGATCTTGTTTGACTTCGTCAGACAGTTGGGGGATAAGCCACAACAACAACAACAACAACTATAGCCATATAAATGTGATAAAATTTAATAATTTATAAAACTATAAACAAGTCTTGACGACTAACCATTTTGGCGTATTTTATACTTCAGGTTCTAGAAAACTATGCTTTTATAAAATAGATAACTTTTTTATAAAAAAAGAGAGAAACTGGGTAAACAATGATAAATTTTTAATATGATATTTCGGTGGAAACAGTGCACAATATTAAAATAAAAATTTAAAAAGCAATGCTATATTTTTTCAAGAGATAGCAATTTTAATATTTAAAATAAAACACTTCTTTCACACTGTTAGAAGTCCCACAGTCGCGCGGACGGTTAAGCTCGGTTCTCGTAAGATCACCGAAAGCGAGCAGCATCGACAAAGGTCAGTGTTTGGGAGGGTGACAACCTCTATTGACTGCCGACGCTGTGGGACCGCGTAGGTTAATGGGAGCTGCTGCACGTAAAATCTGTTCGTGGCTCCAATGTCCTCCAAGTTTAGTAAAAGCGTTACCTCTGGGGGTGCCAATCCAGATGCAGGTCTCTCATCTGGAATTGGTTCAAAATTAGGAGACCAGCTCTAGAAGTCCAATCTTTCTTGAGGCTCTGGCACCCCTTGTTTCAGAGAAGTGCCTTGGCACTTTCTCTGACACGCCAACAGCAACACTGTTAGTAATATTCCACTGTAAAAATAAAAAAGAATTTACAACGAATATACTTTTGCAGTTAAACTGATTGCGTGTTTTAAATATAATAAATAATTTACAGCAAAGATAGATTCGTTAGTATAGTTATCCAAGTATCCAAATTATTTTCTACGGTATGCATAACTGTCAATCTTCCA
Source organism: Maratus michaelseni (assembly GCA_963931845.1). NCBI lineage: Eukaryota > Metazoa > Arthropoda > Arachnida > Araneae > Salticidae > Maratus > Maratus michaelseni. The sequence continues at coordinate 453,893,606 of OZ007589.1, read as the reverse complement.
GTTTTATTAACCATAAAAATGTACTTCGAACATGAAATTTTAATTTATAAATGAAATCCAAAAAGTTATGCATGGAAACCAGACGCATTATTAAATAAATCTTCTGGTTCAGCTTATGTTTTTTGACTTGAAAAAAAAAAAACAACTAAAAGTTTGGCAGCTATGATCTTAATTGGTGATTATGATCAGATAATTAAATTTTTGAAAGGGAAAAAAAAAAAAAAAAAAAAAAAAAGAAATTCCAAAACTGCCATTATATTGAACATATTCCATTAATTGTATTAAGAATTTCAACTTTCTCTGTTTTAATATCGTTTAAAAGGAATAATTTGGAGCTCGAGAGAAATTTAGACAAGTTAGATGGTATATATATAATTTTTTTTTTTCAGAATTACGTTTTATTAAATTATACAGATTATCTTCAAAGAAAATTTAATTTTATATTCAATATTCTTCTTCACCTGTCAATTTTCTACTGAGAGATTAGAATAATTGCATTATAAAATAATGTAAATGGTGTCTCTCTTAAAAATTTTAATGCTATTTGATGTCAAAAAAGTTTATTAATTCTAGCGCTTGTTGCATTACAAAATGAAATTTCATTAAATTTATAAAGGAAACAAATATCAAATAATACTAAACACATTATTTAAATTTCGTTTCCAATTACAAAAACGTTTACAATTTTATTCTTGTTAAAATATTGTGCTTTACAAAGAAAATTTAAACTGAGAAAAATAAGATATTCATGCATAACAGTACATTGTCAAAAATATTTTTATACGACGCAATCTGTTAATTAGTCAACTTCGTCGAAACACTGTATGTACTGGATTACACCAGAAAAACGTAGTTAAAAATTTAAAAATATTTAAAATTTCTGCTAAGATATTTTTTTAAGAAATAATAAAGCATTTCTAATAACTAATGTACAAAAAATGTAACTTGTAGAGCTGAGATGAGACGGGGTCGGGCTCTATTATTATACCAATCTCTGGACTCCGGCTCGGGCTCAAAGTGAAAATTTTATTTATTTACAAATTGAAAGGAGGGAAAAATAACTTGCTATTTTAGAAACAGGAATGTAGTCTGAGTTTCTTAAAGCGTTTTACAATCCTTTAAAAAGCATTTTCAAAGGGAATTGAATCGTTATTGATGGGCTATGAGAAAAAATATTTTATCCGATTCTGAAACTTTTGCACGATCAATGTTAGTAACATAAAGAAACCGTGGTATATCCCTTGTCTATCTTCGCTTTCTGTTTGAAGTCCATTTCCTAAAAATTACTGGAAAAAGGAACTCATCTCTTTCTGCCATAATTGAACAAAAATATTTTAAAAGAATTGTGACTTTTGCAGATTTTTGCCAGTAGATGGGTATAAAGAACAAATTTCTTATTTTAAACAGATTTTCAGCGAGATTTCAAAGAGATTTTAAATGAGAAAATTAATCTTGAAACAACTTTAAAATGTTATTAACAATTTTCTACTGCGTACTTTCAATATTCGGGTCAAGCGGCCTCGGGCTCTGATTACAAAAAACTTTTTGTGCTTGGATTTCAAAATATCGGGCTCAGATTCCACAAAAAATAAATAAATAAATAAATAAATAAATAAATAAAAATAAATAAAAGCCCGAACTTTTTTCTAGTATTTTGCGTGAAGGAAAAAATTATATTTCATATTTCACATCGCATACATAATATTTTAATTTGTTAAGATTACTTAAGATAATTTATTATGAGGATAAATTGCCCTTAAGAATGTCAGAGTTTAATGGGAAACAACGGGTTTCAATTTTAATGTGTTTTTAAATGCAATTTTCCAATCTATATTTAAAATGAAGTCTTATTGTAAATGGGTTTACAGAAGATTTGCAAAACGTCGGTCGTTCTGTAAATTTTTTGTAAGTGTAGGTACAAATATTCAAGAGCCCCTCTGAGGAAATCAACTTCTCTGTTAAGCTGTAATTTCCTGAAGACTTCGTACACCACCAGAAGATATTTCAATTTGAAAATTTGATCAAATACTCAAATCAAGATATATAACTTAAAGTCATTTCTCCAATGTCTTAGTAACATTTGAGATATTCTGAGTAACAATATGACATTGCTTTAATGATATTACTATTACGCTTTTTTTTTTGGAAATTAGCTATATTTATTGGGGCATAAACAAACATCTGGGGCAAAAACGAAACCTCGGACATATGCTGCCACAAAGTGACATTAGAAACAAATTATATGTAGGATATTATAATTTGCAATATTAAGAACACAGATTACAGTGTTAGATTTATTTCACCAAATATGTGGCTTGACACTTTCTTGCCCCGACCCCCACATTTTATCTATTGTTCCACTATAGAGTATTTGCTACGTGTTTCAGGCAGTTCTTAAAAATAAAAATAAATGAAAATCATAACTTCCAGTGGCTTCTATTTTCGTTTAAACCGTTGTTACTATTGCATACTTTAGGGCGCTTTCTTTACGTCTGTGCAATTCTAGACACATAATCTTAAAACGGAAAAAATATATACTTCTGCTAAATGTGTGTCTTTACCATCTGTTATAAAGTTCACGAGGATGCTAATGCCTCTATACCATGTCACACTGATATCAGGACCACATTTTAGACAACCCATAATATTTTTAAATATTTTAATAAATAAAAACGATAAAGCAATTGCGGAGGATCTAACCGAGGGGCGATCGGTCCTCCCTTGGGCGATGATAAAGAAACTCCCGACTGACATAGCTATGGCAGTTTTAAAGGTTTTTAATCTCTTAACTTTTTAAAACTTATACACCCGTCTTTCTTATGCTTCATTGGCAAAAAATATCTGAAATACGATTGTAATCAGAAAAAGTTATTTAAAATATTAATAGATAAAAAAAAAATAATAACTTTATTTTAAAAAATTCTTTTACAACATTTCCGGCTATAATAAATGAAAATTAACAACTGTGAATTAGTTTGACGTGACGACGGTCGGAAATATGCTCTTAAGAGGATAAAAACTATTTGTAGTTACTGAATATTTTTTTAAAAATAAGTTTCGAATTATTCTTTATTTAACAATTTCTGTACTAATAAAAGAAAGGTATGTTTGTATGTGTTTGTATGTGTTTGTGTGTGTGTGTGTGTCTGTGCGCGATGTCTAGGATGATGTATCAGAAGCTTGCATGAAAGTCTGCAAATTCGGTTCCGATAGACGAAGGTAGGTTCAAATGCTTCTGACCCTAGGAGTTTTGATTTTTTTGTTACTTTTTTTATTGAAAAAAAAAAAAAAATATTTCTCTAATTTTACAAGTTTGATGGTGCTTTTCATAAATTAAATTATTCAAAAATATTTAAAATTACTGCTGAGATTATTTTTAAGAAGTAAGAAAGCATTTCTAATACTTAATGTACAAAAAGTGTAACTTGTAGAGCTGAGATGATACGGGGTCGGGATCTAATATTATACCAGTCTTCGGACCCCGGCTTGGACTCAAAGGGAAAATTTTATTTATTTACAAATTGAAAGGAAGAAAAAAAATTGCTATTTTAGAAATAGGAATGTAGTCTAAGTTTCTACTCATAAGACACTCATAAAAACAATCCAAATTCAATCATTTAGCCAACATAGTAAATTTAGTCCTATTTTCAATAAAGTTTATTTGGAGGCCGTACAGCGAGTTTTCAGTATTTCGGGATGGTTGAATTTCTGGTGGTAGTTGTTAAGTTTTCTCGCAATTTTTCAGTTTTTCGCGATTTTCTTTTTTCAAGTTTTAATTCTGCCGAAAATGAAAAAATAGTTATTTAGCCTCTAATATCTACTTCATACTAAAGAAGGATAGTGAATAGTTTCTAAAGAAGTATTAATTAAGGAAGGCCATCCAATGTTATTATTATTATTATTATTATTATTATTATTTTATTATTATTAAAGAAATTTCCGAGATTGATTTTTTTTAAAACGGAAGAAAGTTTCACCTAGAGAAAGGGGGAATGAATTCGTTCCTAAGGAAGGATTAAATTAAGATAGAAATGGAGTCTTCTCTCTTTTTGAAAGACTCGAAACATTCTCTTTTTTTTTTCATTGGGCTACTCGTTTGTTCTATTCAATGTAAAAGTAATATTGTGTGAACGGTTACATAGAGCGATTTTTTTTCAATCGGTCATTAGAATGCGAATTGATGCTATATTGAACAACGTTATATCGAACGTCTACTGTATACGTTTTGTTGAGTGTTTTTTTGTTCAGCAAGATTGTAAATCCATCTTTGCATTGAAATACCAAGTTTGTAATATCGCCTTTCCCTTGAGAACTCTCTACATCCACCCCTACGTTAAAGAAATTGTTTATGAAATAAAACTATTAGATTTTTAACCCTTTCCGGCACAGACAAAGTCTGTTCGTAAAATGCGAAATTACTGACTGACACCGGAATTTACAAACGACTTTTTTAGAAAACAAGAACTCCTTATTTTAAGCTTTCATTGTAGAAACAAAATTTTATTAAATATTCTTGGTGTCGAATGCAAGTTTGGAATTAAAATTAGGTGTGCCCGGAGTGGGACCACTGTGTCGGAAAGTGATAAATCTCAGATTCAATTTTACATAATCATTATTATTAATATTGATGGTCTTTTTATTCTTTCATGTCCCAAATTTTACACCCAGAAAAAAGTTCTGTTGAATCAACAAAAATTTGATTGACCTAACAAAACTTTATGTATAAATATAGGTCAATAAAAATTTTGTTTGAATCGACAATTTTTTTTTTTTTTTTTTTTTTTTTTTTTAAATTCCAAAAAACTTTTTTGTATCGTCAGCAAAAAATGTTTTGTTAATTCAAGTAAAATGGTTCAATTTTACTTGAATTTTGCTAAAACAACCAAAATGTACTCAACAAAACATGTTTTGTACTTTTAATCAATTCCTTTTTCTGAGTGTAGGTTTCATGTCTGAAAAAAATATTTAATATACAAGTAACGTCAAATTTTCGGTGAAATTTTGTTTCATGGCTAGCGTCTTTTAATTGTTTTAATATTCAAATTAATTAAATAAATTTACTTGAAATATTTAAATTGTATGTAACATGCTTGATATCTCCAATAAAGATAAGTATTGAGAATATCTAGAGAATGGTAGAATGAAATTGTTTCTGTAGAAGGATTAATTAAGAAAGAAATGGAGGTTTTTCTCTAGATGAAAGATTTGAATCATCCTCGTGTTTCTTTTAATGCAGAATCTCAAACAACTATGATAGAAAATATGAACGATGAATACTTTTAATTGATAGTTTACATGACCATCTTACAGTTGATCTTCAATATATTGTCAAACTTGTTTATAAAGAGAATGAAGGAAGAGTCACACACATATTTACTAATTATAGCAATGTTCTTGAAATAAGTTTGGTATTTCGTATGAAACAAAGAAACTTCAATTAAATTATTAAAACTCATAGAATTCATAGGGACTGTTTTCAATCTCTGAATTAGAAAAAGCTAAAATAAACTAAGAACTATAACTTGAAGATGGCCTATTTTAATTATTTCTGTTATTTAAATAATGAATGGTAATCTGCTTTAATAACTTGGCAAAGGATTGCTTGAACAAAGGAAACATGAAAAACTTCAGTTAAAATATTAAAACATATAGAATGATTACTCATAGGGACTGTTTTTAATCGTTGAATTAAAAAAGGCTAAAATAAACTAATAACTATAACTTGAAGATGGCCTATTTTAATTATTTTAGTTATTTAAATAATGAATGGTAATTGTCTTTAATAATTTGCTAATTCTGAATTTATAAACATGCAGAATTCTATAAAAGCAATTGGAAAAACAAGCTTAGATTATCATTTTTTTTAATTTGAAAGATTTTTAAAGGACGTTATTTTTTCTTTCTCTTTAACATTAGCCAGATTCAAGTGATGTTTTCTTTTTTAAATATTCAATGAACAAAGAAAAGGGAAAATATTACCATTCTTTTGTTTTGTGGAGCAGAAACTAAGCCACTTAAGGGAAGTGACTGCATAAATGATAATCGCTTCTTTCATCTTCTTTCATTATAATTGTGGATGAAAATGTGATATTTTTTCTGAATTTGTAAAACATTGCTCGTTATATTGAAATTTTCTCATTACAACCGAGCAATGTATTTTCATGTTAGTCCAACCATTTTTCTTTTTGCCAATTAAATCCGGGATCAATTAACAGTCGAGCACGTTATAACCGAGTTTTACTGTATACGTATTTGTCTTGAAATTTAAAGATTGGATTGGCCACTGAAGTTTTTTGCCTTTAAAATACAGTATCGAAAATGTATCATTTTATTATATTTAAACATCTCTTTTATTTGGAATAGAAAAGACGTACTTGCGTAATAAAAAAGCGAATTTTCCTTTATAACTTCTATAAAACACCGCAGATGATTCCAAAGATAAAAACATGTCATTGAGAAAACGTGAAAATAATAAATTTAATACAAAGAAAAAAAACCCCTAAAGAATGGGAGAGAACACATTACCTTTCCCTTCTAAATATCTGAAGGGAAAGACGGTGTCAATGGGATTTTTTGGAGCACTGGAGATATTGAAAAGGAGAGATTGTTCTTTCAAATGAAAAATTGATTTTTCTCTAGCAGTTCTTTTTTTATAGGTTTAATATACTGTTGCAGCTAAAAAGGAACTGATAAGTTAAATGTATGTTTAATTACATCTTTTCATAGTCCAACCATTTTTCTTTTTACCACTTAAATCCGGGATCATTTAACAGTCGAGATCGTTATAACCGAGTTTTACTGTATACGTATTTGTCTTGACATTTAAAGATTGGATTCGCTACTGAATATTTTTACCTTTAAAATACAATATCATTTAAAATACAGTATCGAAAATGTATCATTCTATTATATTTAAACATCTCTTTTATTTGGAATTTAAAAGACGTACTTGCGTAATAAAAAAGAGAACTTTCCTTTATAACGTCCATAAAACATAGCAGATGATTCCAAAGATAAAAACATGTCATTGAGAAAACGTGAAAATAATAAATTTAATACAAAGAAAAAAAACCCCTAAAGAATGGGAGAGAACACATTACCTTTCCCTTCTAAATATCTGAAGGGGAAGACGGTGTCAATGGGATTTTTTGGAGCACTGGAGATATTGAAAAGGGAAGATTGTTCTTTCAAATGAAAAATTGATTTTTCTCTAGCAGTTCTTTTTTTCATAGGTTTAATATCCTGTTGCAGCTAAAAAGAAACTGATAAGTTAAATGTATGTTTAATTACATCTTTCCATAGTCCAACCATTTTTCTTTTTCTCAATTAAATCCGGGATCATTTAACAGTCGAGATCGTTATAACCGAGTTTTACTGTATACGTATTTGTCTTGACATTTAAAGATTGGATTCTCTACTGAAATTTTTTGCCTTTTAAATACAATATCGAAAATGTATCATTTTATTATATTTAAACATATCTTTTATTTGGAACTAGCTAACCCGCCCGGCGTTGCCCGGGCCCGAGATAATTACAATCTCAGAGAAAGGCGTTAAACCCCTCCCTCCCCATACCCTCAAATATAATGAATAATTTGTTCAAGAGAACCACCGTCACCTACATTAACGCGATCATTAAAAAAATAATTACATTTTTCTGATAATTAGAACATAACGAAGACTCTACGCTAATATAGCCGGCAGATGACACCCCTTCCCGACCTCAATTTCAAATCTATATCTTAATTAGTTACTTAAATTTTTGTTCATTGGTAAAAATTGGATATTATTTCCTTTCATTTTCGCAAACTAAATGGAGGGATCGACAAAATAAACAGATCTCTTTGTAGTTCAGTTTTTAATGAAAGCAGATCCCTGTCTGAAACTTTACCGGATTTTTTTCACTGGCGTCCGCAGATTTTTGGCAGTTTTTTACATAAGAAAAATTACCGGCCGAACATTTTACATTACCGGCCGAACCCATTTTCTTTTACATATGCTCAGAAATTTTCAAATTGATATCTTAATTAGTTTTCTTAAAATTCGCTAATTAGTAAAATAATTTCGAATTCGTTCATTTCCGCTTCCAAATCCACAACAACAGTTCTTTTCTTTAGCCATTTTGATTTAAAAGATGGCATTTTCAATGCGATGTTTAATGATATTCTAATTAATATCTAGAGTAATTATCAAAATATTAAAATTCTGAGACTCAGGTGCACATGGTCAGATCTTGGACTATCCACACCTAAATTTCCAGACTTCTAGGTGGGCTAGATTTTGCTAGCCATCGCCAACAGACACACACACACACACACACACAGACAGACACACACACAGAGCGAAACTTTCTTTTATTAGTATAGATAGAAAAGACGTACTTGCGTAATAAAAATGAGAATTATCCTTTATAACGCCTATAAAACACCTCAGATGATTCCAAAGATAAAAACATGTCATTGAGAAAAGGTGAAAATAATAAATTTAATACAAAGAAAGAAAGAAAAAACTAAAGAATGGGACAGAACACATTACCTTTCCCTTCTAAATATCTGAAGGGAAAGACGGTGTCAATGGGATTTTTGGGAGATATTGAAAAGGGGAGATTGTTCTTTCAAATGAAAAATTGATTTTTCTCTAGCAGTTCTTTTATTCATAGGTTTAATATCCTGTTGCAGGTTAAAAGAAACTGATAAGTTAAATGCATGTTTAATTACACCTTTTCATAATTCATTTTTCTTTTATTTTAATATAAATCAACTGTGCGTGAAAAAAAAAGATCACACCTTTACCGAAAACTTTTCTTGAAGAAACATGCTGTAATCTTCTTAGGTTCATTTTTATGACTATTTTCTTTGATTATATATAACCTAACGTTTACATATTTATATATTTCTGGAAACCAATTTCATTAAATGTATTTTTATTTCATTAAATATATTTTTATTTCATTAAATATACATTTTATAGAATGATTGAATGTTTTGAAATCTGATAATTTACAATTACATATTTTTTTAAATGCATTATTCAAGTTTTTGAGAGTACGACAAGGGTATTGAATACTTTTACTTTTAATAGCTGTATCATAATATTCTTGAATAAAGGTGCATAAAAGCCTGAATTTGAGAGCATAATTTGGGAACATGCACAGGCGAATGTTAAACATATTGAAGCATTTTTTCTTCCAAAGGCTACATTTCTCGCTTGCGTTTCAATTTTTAGAAAAGATTTCTTTAGCAAAGGATATCTAGGATCGAAGAGTAACGAGATATATTTGTAGATTTCCAATTTCTGTTGCAGTTTCATTAAAAGGATACTTTCAAATTATAAACCAAATAAATTGGTTGAAATGTAAACGAGAAAACGTGTAAAATGTAAACGTAAAGAAAGCTGACATTGGTTTAACTTTAACTCCCGAATGCAGTAAGATGAAGTCTCTTAAAAAGTTTTGAATTGGACATATCTATTTTTAGAATTGTGTACAGGAAATACTAATAAACTTTTGCTTAGATATAAGGTATAGTAAAAATAACTTAGTTAAATATATTACATGGAGTTTTTCCCCTTAAAACAAGTGAGTTTTGACACAATTGAGCATTATTAGAAAATATTAATAAAACACAAATTTCTACCCTTCCTGCATCTAATAGGATAATGCAAATAAAAGTATTCACCAAATTAAAAAAAAAGATATATAAATAAATAAAATTGGTATAAATGAATATTATATATATATATATATATATATATATATATATATGTATTGTGCCCCCAAATTTCCTAATTAATGTAAAATAATTTTTTTTTTGTTGACGACTCAATTAATTGCAACTGAAATTAATTGTATTTGCACTACAGAAATCTCAATGGCATAACATGCAGAGCAATATATTGAAAATAACATTATGTGTATATATATATAGTTAGGTATAAATGGAAATTATGTATAAATGAATATATATATATATAATATATATATATATATATATATATATATATAGTTAGGTATAAATGGAAATTAGGTATAAATGAATATATATATATATATATATATATATATATATATATATATAGAGAGAGAGAGAGAGAGAGAGAGAGAGAGAGTTAGGTATAAATGGAAATTAGGTATAAGTGAATATATATATATATATATATATTCATTTATACCTAAGGAACTATTTAAATAATTTCTAACTAAAAATGCGAATTAACTAACATTTAGATTAGATATAAGATAATAGAAACGTGAAATAGAAAATATATGAATAAGAAAATAAAATTGAACATTTAAAATTGTTTTAAGAAAAACACTTTATAATATTTAATTTTTAATTTTTGAGCAAAATATTTTTTTATTAAACCGAAAACGTAGCACAGTATTAGTTAATTGTTTATAATACTATAAAATTTTCTTTTTTAGCTTATACTGATAAATTAATCTTATTCTGTGCTTGAGATCAATAATTCTGAAATTAATTATAAGACTAGTATTAAAAAATAGAAGCGTATTGGAACATATAAGATAAATTAAATCAAAATGTATATTTTATCCACGATAAACGACTTTAATGATATGCAACAACTTTTCATTTTAATAGTTTATATTATTTTCAGTATTTTAAAATGCATAAATATGCACGAAAGCATTTAATATCAGTAATCTAATTATATATATATATATATATTTCATATATATAATATTTTTGATTTAAAACAAAAGAATGTTTTGAATTACTTATTAATCTCACTTTTTCCCGAGAAATAACATTAAACAACATTTTGGCATTTTTAACCCGGGAGAAATCGCGCATATCTACGGTATGAATAGTTTTTACTTTGTCACCAATAAATACAAACAATAAATCTCAACTTATTTAGTAAGTGACAACTGTTAGAAATAAAGGATAAAATACTCTAAAGATTACTTTTCGAAAACTAGTGGTGATAATTGTAAAATCCGTACGAACTCGGGGTATGTCATACCCCATGCGACTTCTCCCGGGTTAAAATAGCAGATTGGAAGAATTTAATTATTTTATAATTTTTTAAAAATATATATTTCATCGAAATGTTATTTAGTTTGCTTATTAAATGACGATCATCAGGTTACATTAAAATAAATATACTTATAAATTGAAGCATAACAATTTTTATTATTAAATTTTATTTTTATAACAAATGAAAATTTAAATGAATAAATTTAGGTACATATAATACAGATTTTGTATAATTATATAGATTTGATATCTCTGATATTTTCAGAAAGGCGACATTAACAATAAAAATGTTATGCATAACATTTTTATTTTATAAGAAAATTTCTTACATTCCATTTCTAAATATTTATGAGTAAAATATTATTATATATTTATGCATACATCTACCATTTTTCTAAGATTTTGTATCTAAAATACAATCATTTATTAAATACTTGATTCATTTTAAGAATAAACATCGTATCCTTTCATTAATTTAATGGCATTCCCTTAATAGTATCTTATAAAAATGAGTGCATTATACATATCACACAAATTAGTTTAATAATGAATTGTTGCTCATTAATTACTGTCTATAGTTGCCAGCGTTTTACATTTATTGCCCATAAAATGCAGCACGGGACAGTTTTATTATTATGAGGATACATTTCACTGCTTATTAAAGGCTACTTGACTGTTTTCTCTTAATTGCATTAACATGACACTGTAGTGAAGGGGACCTTCGGAAGGATCATTCAAGCTACGTTATACGACACAGAGTGGAAATTAATCAGCTAAACAAATTGTTTCCGAAATGTTCCTTTTTGTTTTTTTCTAAAAATTCAAACACTTCCCTAAGATAAGGCCTGTTTTCCAATTATTAGTTTCTGTTTTATAAATTAGTTTCTATTTTCTATTTAAAAGTATTTAATTTTATTTCATGCTTTTAATGATATCCTTCATTTTTTTAACAAGGTGTGTACAGTTTATAGATTTTCCAAGGAGTGTGCACTCTAAAAACGACATTTTCAAAACTGAGCAAAAAATACTTAAATCTCAGTATGTTGAATAGTCAAAATGGCTCCTAATCAAAATGACTCAAGTTTGAAACATGTGTTTACTCTTTTCTGAAAACATGCACACACTCAAGAATGAAACATCATGTGTTCCTATTAGAGTATGTCCATGTTTCAAAAATGAGTATGTACTAACTTCTGTGCGCTCATTTTTGAATATTTCCATGTTTCAAAAATGAGTTTGAACTGATTCTCATCATTTTTGAGAATGTACATGTTTCAAAAATGAGTATGAACTGAACTCTTGCTCAGTTTTGAGCATGTCCCTGTTTCAATATTCTGAGTATTTCTGGTATTTCAGAATTGAAAGCATCGGGTCGTCCTATTTGAAACAAAAAAAAATTATAACAAAATGAAAACATCGATTTACTCAGATTTAAAAGTGTAATTTTTCTGAGTGTAGCCCCACTTAGATTAAAAAATTTCTATTTCGTGTTTAAATCACAGAATTTACCATTATCTTATTTAATCGAAGATTTTGTAATATTTTTGTACGATTAAAAACGTCGATTTATTTTAATTTTAATGTTAATTTTATTTTTTGTGAAAGAACTTACAAACATTGTGACAATGATGCATTAACATTGTTTTGCTAGGGTTATCTAACTAAATAATTTTATTAACTTAAAGTAAATTACAAATTATATTTTTATCCTAAAACATATTACCAATTAATATGTTAATAATGAAAAAAATTTAACAAATATGAACATTCTTTGTTAATATTTAAAACTGCTTCATTTAATTCTTTATTTTTTTTATACTGACAGCTTAAAATCTTGATATTACACTGAAATTTAACATATTTATTTTATATCAAATAATAAACCATAGAATTTGTAATCTCTAATATATTTTAAACCCTTAATATATATTTAACCCTAATATATTTTTATTAGACAGAAAGCGTAAAATTATTTTTTAACTTCGGTTAGATTATTTTGACAAATGTCCTATTCAACAAATTACCTAAAAATGTATTTTTATAGACATTAGAGAAAACGAGTTATTGTTTTTCATTAAAAACAATTTCCAATAATTAATTACTTTAAGACTTATTAAATAAGTAGTTATTTCGTAATGTTATAAATTGAAGCATAGTTGTATGCTTTTTTAGAAGTTACTAATTTTCCTATCCATGAAGAAAATATCTGTGTTCTTTCTAAATTTAAGAAATGTTTTAATGTTTATTTAATAACTCTTGCGAGTTATATTTATTGCTATGCATAAAGAAAATTTTATTAAAGTTCCTTGCAGGGAGGTTTTATTTATTGCTTGCAGTTTGGAATAGCAGTATGCGGGATACCAATATAACGACTGTAATCTAGAACAGGTCATCAAAAAGAATAATGAAGCTTAATTAAAGCAATACATTATTTCTTCCGCATTAACAGCAATTTACACATAGCGTTTAACGCTTTTAAGACTTTTTTAGATGAATTAATTCGTATTACAGTGCAATAAAATCGAAGACAGCCAGGTTTTGAATAATAATAAAATAAAGAAAAGAAAAGGAGTTAAAAGCGAGTAGAGATTTTTAATAAATGATGCCAATTTTGATTCCTTCATTAAACGTTACGTAGGCCTCATTCACCTGGATTGATTTCATTATTCAAATACATTCAAAAAATATTCTTTTAAGATAGCACAATATTTCAAACGTTTTCGCTGAAAATTTTATTTCTAATTCCGTAAATTTGACTAGGAGGGAAGGAGTTAAGCATACGATGGTGTTACGAAAGCGTCATATCAAAATGAAATGAAATTTAAAATTGAAAGACATTGTTTGCTAAGTAAAAGTGTGTTTTTGATTTTATATAACACGTTTAAGCAATGTTCACACACAAATATAAGGATTGCCCAAATGAAACGTGTGCAACTGGAATAAAAAGAATACTTTTATTGGAAATCAAAAGAAATCGCCATGGGCGTTGTAGTCCATCGTTTTGGCAGTAGGTCTATGTCTTTGCTGTAGAAAGATCGCGGTTGATTCTTGAAGAAGTCCTGCACGACTTCCTTTACTTCATCGTCCGAATGGAAATGTTTCCCCTATTATGCTCTTTTAAGTGGCCCAAAGGTGTGGAAATCAGAGGGTGACAAATCTGGACTGTACGCCGGGTAGTTCAACACTTCCCAACGGAATTTCGTTAAGGTCGTCTGAGTTTCACGGGAGACCTGTAAGCGGTCATTGTCATGCAGAAGAATCATTTGTTGCGTCAGAAGGCCTGGCCGTTTTTTTATTGCTTTCCGTAGTTTCTTCAGAGTACTGCAGTATTGTGTTTAATTGGTAGTGCTTGCTTGGGACAGGAAATCAATCAAGAGACGTTGTTTCGATCTGGATGCATCCATGTATGGTACGACTTTACATTCGATCAATTACCTCTACCACGAACAGGTTTCACTGTTGAACGCCGTATACGGTGCACACCTTCTACCGCCCTTTATATCCCTGTTCGGAGGCGCTGCTACAGCTGCAGTCATTCTGTCGCAATCGCACGCGTCCCTTTTTGATTTGGGCTACCCTTATATATCAGACAAGCAGTAGATAATGATCGTAAATTATACTAAATCATACAAAACATCTTGGAAAAGAAAGAAAATCATTTGTCAAACCTAAATTAGGAAGCAGTTTCAACACTTCCAGAATAATACTGTAAGGAAACTTTACTGTTTAGTAATTTTAAATAAGAAATTTTAAAGAAACAATTTAGAAAACGCAAAACACATGTGAAAACAATTTTAGAAATCATCGTTCGTAATCGGAGAGGTACTCTAATTATTTTGTGCATCCCGATATATAATCAATAGGTATGTATATATATATATATATACAACATAGTATGTGAAAATTTAGTTCATTTAGAAAGCACATAAATTCGATGAAAAGTCAATTTCAGCAATTGCCGTTAATAGACTGAAATGTACACGATTTTTTTGTACAACCCTGTATGTTATCTACAGAATTTTATACATATCACATATTAAGCTAAATTTTAATTCGTGTACAAAACGTATAACACTACTAAAAACGCATGCCCACAATAACCATCCACAGACGACAATGTATTCAGTTCTTTGAGCAGTCCTGTATATGAATTTATTTATAGTTTACAAACTGTACTAACTATAATTCAGCTGGAAAATGCATTACTTGATTAAAAACCATCCTTAAGCAGTTCATTCCTATAGAGAAATTCTTTTGTGTAACCCTATATATGATCTATAAAATTTATACACAATAAGTGGTATGCGGCAATTTAGTTAAATTATTAATGCTAACGAAAGTTAAAAACGCATTTTGATCAATTATCGTTCACAGACAGTATTGTAACTGGATTCTTTTGTGTGTCCCTGTAAATGAACGATAAATGCTACGTACTCTATATTTACAGTAAGCATCTTGTAATGCACTCAGTAACGTATATACATTTCATTATGTTTGAAATAGTGAAATATCTTTGAAATATGCTTTAAAAGAATTTACTCTGTAGATGATTGTGTATTTAAATTCTTTTGTGTAACAGTATAAACGGATGATAACTGCTTTACACTCTATATTCAACAGGCAACATGTTTTACAGCACCTCATAAATTCATATCAAATTCATAATGTTTGAAATAGGTTAACATCATTAAAATACACTGCATTCTATTTTCCCCATGTATGATAATACTTATAACGAAATTCCCTTGAGCGTCCCAGTAAACAAACAATAAATTCTGCATGCTTCGTTTTCAATAGGGAACATATGAATAGGGCACATTGTAAATCTCAATAACATGTTTTTATGTGTGTTATGTATATTATATAAATACGGAGCACCTACAGGTCCGTCCGTCTGCATATAACAGCGCAAAAATTACCCAACCGAATGGTTTGAAACTTAATACTATATGTAATCGTTGCAAAATGTTGTCGAATCATTCAAATTTTATAAAAATTGAATCAAAACTTAAATATACCGGGTGATTATAATTAAAGTTACGATTTCAAAAATCGATAATTTTAAAACTACTGGTCAGAATGACTTGATATTTTAGCAGAACAATCGTGAGGCAATGGAATTTTGTTTGGCGAAGGAAAAAAATAGTTCCAAATTGTGCCGATAGATGGCGTTGTCAGGGTAATGTCAGGGGAAAGACCAAAAATGTATTCTTGAACCCTTTCCGGCGGGGTGTAAATTTGTTTGCAAAATGATGAAATAATAGACTGACACCGGAATTTACAAACGAATCCATTAGTAAAAAGAAACTTGCTTATTTTCTGGTTCTTAATGAAAGGAAAATTTTAATTAAATATTCTTGGTGCCATTTGTCAGTTTTAGAATTAAAATTGGGTGTCCTTTTTTGTGACCACCGCCCGTTAAAGGGTTAAACATACGAATGATGTTGCCAAAAGGAAAAAAATAGAGTTCAGAGATTTACTAAACATTTATTAGCGAAAAGACAAGACTACGTGTTTACAGCGACGACAGCGATAATGACAAAAAAAGAAAAAAAAAAGAGCTTCATGGAACAAACACCTTACTGATTATTAAGGCATAAGTTGCTCAATATGCCCTCCGCCTTGTTCCACTACTAATTGGAAGCGCAAAACGGCATGCTCCACAACAGATCGGAAGGTATCTGTACTAATGCAATGGGTGTGTTGTGTGATGCTTGCCTTCAAGTCGGCTAGATTCTGAATCCGCCCGCTATAAACAACATTCTTCAGGTACCCCCAAAGCCAGAAATCACACGGGTTTAAGTCGGGGGAACGTGCGGCCACGTTGGTGGAAAATGGCGGCTTATGATCCTATCATCTCCGAAATTATCACTCAGTAGCTGCTTCACAGTAGTAGCAATGTGCGGAGGAGCGCCTTCATGCATGAATATTATGCGATCCACACACTGACGCTGTTGAAGTGCCGGAAGAACATGGTTACGCAAAAGTTCTTCATACCGCTTGCCAGTAACTGTGCAGGTAACGGGACCCGCAGGTGTGATCTCCTCGAAGAAAAATGGACCGACGATAAACGCTGCCGTTATTCCGCACCACACAGTGACCTTTTCAGACTCAAGAGGTAATGGCTGTAGCTGGGACGAATTCTCGGTCGCCCATATCCTGCAATTTTGCGTATTTACAGAACCTTGCAAATGAAAGTGGGCTTCGTCAGACCACAGAATGTTCCATGGCCATCCGTTGTCCACTTCCATCCGGGCAAGAAATTATAGTGCAAAAGATTGACGTGCTTCCAGGTCAGCAGGTAGCAACTCCTGCACATGAGTTATCTTGTACGGATAACAGCGTAAGACGTTCCGTAGGACTTTACGCACCGTGCTGTTCGGCATATCCAGCATTCGGCCAATCCCCCTTGCACTGCTGATTCCAGCATCACTGTCAGTATGTTCCTGTAATGCTGTAGCCACATCTTCCACTGCCGCAGCTGAAACTGGTTTCCTTCCTCTACCCCGTTTAACGTCAAATGAACCGGTCTCTTCGAATTTAGCAATCATTTTTTTCAGACCATTTGTTGTTATTGGACCTTTTTTTTATGGATTTTAATGTCCGAAACTTCCTAATAGCTGTAAGTGCACAGTCATCGTTCTTATAAAAAAGCTTCAAGAGCAGAGCGCGATCCTTCATAGTCAGAGTCATGATGAAGCATTCAGGCAAAGAGCTGCTGCTCTGCATTTTTATGGTTGCTATGTCTGCGGTGTGCATGTCACGTGTTAGTAATTTGCATATCTTCAGACAATGTGAACCCAGACAGCGCCATCTATGGGCACATTTTGAAACTTTTTTTTTTCCTTCGCCAAACAAAATTCCATTGCCTCACGATTGTTCTGCTAAAATATCAAGTTAATCTGACCAGTAGTTTTAATTAAAATTATCGATTTTTGAAATCGTAACTTTAATTATAATCACCCGGTATTTAATTAAAATTTTCCTTTCATTAAGAACCAGAAAAATAAGCAAGTTTCTTTTTACTAATGGATTCGTTTGTAAATTCCGGTGTCAGTCTATTATTTCATCATTTTGCAAACAAATTTACTCCGCGCCGGAAAGGGTTCAAGAATACATTTTTGGTCTTTCCCCTGACATTACCCTGACAACGCCATCTATCGGCACAATTTGGAACTATTTTTTTTCCTTCGCCAAACAAAATTCCATTGCCTCACGATTGTTCTGCTAAAATATCAAGTCATTCTGACCAGTAGTTTTAAAATTATCGATTTTTGAAATCGTAACTTTAATTATAATCACCCGGTATATTAATAAAAGTTTTCTTCATTTTAATAAATCTCATTATACGTAATTAATTCAATAATATCCAATTATACGTAATAATTCTAGCTTGCCATAGTGATTACGTCCTATTTAAGATGGAGTCCTATTTTTCCGCATTACTGAATTTAAAAACCAAATTTGTATGCTTAAATTGTTTAATTATAGCAATCCTATAATCTACCGACAGTTTTTAGGATAGATATTTCCGTAGAAATATATATTAAATGGGATAAGAGCCTAAATATGGATTTCAAGTTCTGAAATTTTCAAAGCTAGGCTTAAGTTTCCCATTGGAATTTTCAGTCAATGTCAACAAAAGATGAAATGTTGCCAACTTAAAATGCATTTCTTTTATTACGGAAATTAATCTTATCATAATAACTGACGATATATATATTTATAAAACTAGTTATAATACGTACGCACCTCATTTTTCACGTTTGACGTACAATTTCCAACTTGTTTAATATGTAGAAATCGGATTATATTTACGAGAGTTAGAGCGTGGACAGGCAGATTTATGAACCAAAGTCACAAACACTTTTCAATTATGTTCAAAAAAGTTAAAAAGGGAGAAAATGACATAATCGAGAGAGGGAGGGAAATAAGTGATTTATCTACCCATATCCTCTACAAGGACAAAAGAAGAAAAAAAGTATTTAAATTATATTTTTCAATATTAAAATATTAAAACTTGTGTTTTAGAAAGAGTATTTACTATAATGGCATCCAAAATATCTGAAATATGAATCTAGTTATTGACTTTTAATTTTGTACAGACCTGTCTTCCATCAATATCTTGTTTATATTTTAATATTTTTAAAAATTTTATAATTTGTTTTTTTTTTCTACAGGCTGTGGAAAATGTTTTGGACGGGCATAAAGTTCATTATTTACGAGAAAACACGAAAAAACAAAAATTTTAACAAATATATTGAATCTGTATAATATCAATCTATCTATATCTATCTATCAATATAATCTACAATCTATCTATCAATATAATCTGAACAAATATATTGAAATCTGTAAATATACGCGTAATAGATGAATTACTCATAATACAGCTTTATACAGAAACCATTTTTAAGTTTAAAATCTTCATTTTTTTCTATTATGATAATATGGACATTTTGCTATCATTAATAAATATAAAACTGAAACTTAAATGCTAGTATTTTCATCCACATTAATAACCAGTTAAATTCTGACGTCGAGAATATTTCGGATTGCAAAAATAATATTTTATAAGCAATTTGTAGGGAGTATTAAACAAGAAGCAATGAGACACACAACGACTTATAACATTATTAAGTATATTAAAATTCGACAAAGGACAGAAAACATTTAGGTGTAGTTCTAGGGTTTACCATTTTAATTCAGACTGAGAAAATTACTTTTAAATCCCTTTATTATATGAAATGGTAGCTTTTTGAGAATGAATAAAAATTACGATTTAAAAAATATAAAATGCAGGAAATATAGGGGAAAGTCGTCTAAAATTGGCACGGCTGGTCAAATAGGAACGTTAGAATTCTCACTGTTAAGTGTTGCCATCTTAAGTTCCAACATGTTAATATAATTAATGGTTGCCAATATGCCGTTTTGAAATGTTATATTGACAATTTTCACTGATCTGTTGCTTACCACAAAGTTTTCAAATTTTTGCAGTTTTCCTTTCCGATTTTCGTTGTGGACTGTATTAGAACTGATCAAGTCGTCTTTGAACATTAGAATTTTATAAGTGCTGCAATGATTCTTCTAGATTTAAGTTACATTTTGACATATTGCTTGATATATCTTACATCTATACATGGTGACGCGATATTTTTTAGCATACACCATTGTCTGCTAAAACGGGGACATTAGTGGTCACCACGAAATATGCTACTGTATGCCTTAATTTTTGGACAAATCGGTGGTATTATGATTTTTATTCAGTTCGTTAATGATGCATAAACATTTATTTGGGCCTGATTATAAAGGTTGAAAAAGAATTCTGAAAAAAAGGTAAAATGACAAGAAGAGAGGTAAAACTGTTATATTAACATCATTTCCTCATAAACCAAAACTGAAAACTATAGAGCAGGGGAAAAATGAAAAAAGAAAAAGAAAAAAGGGCATTATTCAAGAAACCCAATAATCCTGATCCCACAACTCCTAACAATCAAAAACTGTAGAAAAGAAAATTGACTCATCAGTGATATCATCTAATGTGGAAGAAAACGATAACGATGATGCTTGCATCTCGGGATGCACCGAATAGTGCGTTTGGCCGAATACCGAATACCGAATATTCGGCTCGCAGGTAAACCAAATACCGAATATTCGGCGAGCCGAATAGTAACAGTGAGGCCTAACACCGAATATTCGGCCGAATACCGAATATTCGGCTGGCCGAATTATTTTATATTTCAGAGTTTAAAAGTATTAAAAAATTTACATAATGTTTAACACAGATACTACCATTTTATGAACTAGACGTTTTTACAAGAAACCTTTACATAATATATATATATATATATATATATATATGTGTGTGTGTGTGTGTGTGCTTTGAGTTATAACTTAAAAAAGAGAATAGTATTAAAATTTTAATTAATAAAGCTTTAAACTTAGTAGCTTCTTCACTGAATTGAAATAAATTTATAAAATGTTCTTATATTCTATAACAAATACTTTAAAATCGAAGTAATTTTTTGAATGAATTAGAAGAAACATTTTACAGTGATATAGTGTTTATTTGTCAGGAAGGGACTAAAGTAAAACAAAACAATATATTAAAATGCTGGCAAATCAGCAAGAATAACTTTCCTACTCCTTTTGATTTGGCAAGGAAGTTTTTAAATGAACCAGAGAGTAGGTGTCTGGAATGGCGATCATATTCAGAGGTTGTACACATACAGGGTGTTCATAGATCTTGGAACAAACTTTCTCTGTAGATAATGTTGTTGAGGCAAACATTTTTTGAGCAAGAGACATTATCTCAATCCACTTATTCCATCAAAAATATAATACATTCAATCCAAAAACATAGAATGTGTCACCCGAAGCTGAAACTAAATTTTTTGTTTAAAAAATATAAATCCCATATATACAGTATTATAATGAGAAGTATTACTGGTATTGGGATATTTTTTTAAAGTGTGATAATTAAATAGGTCATTGTTGTTAAGAGAAGCAAGTTAGAAATATGACGACTGAAAAAAGTATTTTATACATAAATGAATATTCGATAGTTAAAAATTCGGTAAATTATATATCTATTCATTGTTTAACAACAATGAAGATATTTTGCTTGTATCAATTTTGCTTGTAGAACATATGATGATACTATTGGAAGTGGCTTTACTTTGGCCAGTGACATAGTATAAGTAGTACTGTCAGCTGCATTCTGAATAAAGAAATATCTAGATCAGTGTTGTTTAGATATGAATGGTGAAAATTTCCAGTACTTATTGTGATTCACAGAAATCAAAGTAACTATGTTGAAAATATAGTTACAATATCGTCAATATTATTAAAGTAACAAACGAAAATTCAAATTTCACCTGGAGTGAGATGCACTTTATTTTTCATTGAATAAGTGTGTTGCCTGGTTTCCTGGACAAAAATTGTAATAGGCCGAATGTCCGAATAGGCCGAATACCGAATAGATACCGATTATTCGGTGCATCCCTACTTGAATCTTCTATAATGGACTGTACGTAAATTCAAAGGACAAAGAAGGGTGGATTCAGTGTAGCAGCTGTAGAGGAAAAGAGTGAAGTGCTGAAGAAGGTGGTGATAATTTCATGTGGGGCTTTTGTGAACGACTGATTTTTTAAAAAGAATAATAACAATGACACTTTGGTTTGTATTCTTTTTCTGTATTCATAACTTAATTGTTTGTTGTACAAATAAACTTGTTTAATGAAATTTCGCATTAGGCTTCAATTTTATGTAATTTCATATGAGGACCCCCATTTTCCCCAACCGATTGTCCAAAACGGGGACGTCGTACATCATCCCTAAAAATATTTTTCCTGTCTAACCTAATGACTTTTTTCTAACAAACAACCTTGAGTTCTGATGGTGTAGGAGTTACTCTAAAAATAAAATAGCTTGCCCGATTTTTTTCAGTTATATACTTTTTTCGGTAGGCCAAAATACATTAGCGTTCCCATTTTGGACAACTTTCCCCTACTTAGTTAAAATTATTAAAATGTTAAAATTGTGAAGAAAACATGAAATTAAGAAGTACTTAAAAATTTTGTTTGGTTGGTTGCTTTTTTCCTGAAATTTAATACACTTTTATTCATTTATTTATTTTTGTCTGATGATAAAACTTTCGAAAAGTGTTGTCACTGAAAATGTAATTAATAATGTTGTGATCCATTATACTTTGCTTTGTATTATTTTTCTATATTCATAACTTCACATTTTGTTGGTCAAATAAACTTGTTTATTGAAATTTCGCATTAACCTTCAATTTTATGTTATTTCATATGAATATCCTTATTTACCCAACCGGTTGTCCAAAACGAGGAATTGAAACATTTTCCATAAAATTATTTTTCCTATCTAACCTAATGATTTTTTTCTAATAAACAGCCTTGAGTTCTGATGGTCTAGAAGTTACTCTAAAAGGAAAATAGCTTGCCCGATTTTTTTTCAGTTATATAGTTTTTTCTTATAGTTTTAGTTATAAAACTTTCGAAAAATGCTGTCACTGAAAATGTAATTAATAATGTTGTGATCCATTTTCTACACAAAAAAAAGTTTGACAGAAACTTCAGAAATGTCCACAGAGCTTTGTAATTGTAGTTCCGAAAGTTGTCAATATCTATTTTAAAACTCATTTATACTTCCTCTGAAATGTGTTTTTCATAGTTTTTTTTTTTTATTTTATTTTTTTTTTTTTTTTTATCATTTTACACAGTTGTTATTTTAGATTTCTGCATCGCTTTTTTTTTAAATATAAATTAAATATTTCATTTTAACATGTTACTTCGTGTTTAGAAACAACAATGATTTGTCAACTAATCGAGTTTCTTGCAGACAATTAAAATTATTAATTAAATTCAACACTTTTTTTCTTTTAAAAGATTTTTTTTTAAATTTCATACAAATTTATATTAAGGGGAAGATTTTTTTAAGTTTTTCTTAAATTTATTTTGTTTATTTTTTAATTAATTAATTAATTTATTTATTTATTTATTTATTTATTTATTTAATTTTTTTTTATTATTTTTTTTTAATTTTTTTTTATTTATTTATTTTATTACAATAATGTACATCGAAAAAAAAAGTTATTCGCTCTAAAGTTATTGCACTTTAATTTAAGTGCGTGAATATAGTCATATAAAAATGTTGATGTTTTAATCGACTTAGAATTACTTAATTAATAATAATCATCTGAAAAAAAAATTCGCATGGAATATTAAAATATATTAAATTAGTTTAATGCCATGCGCCAAATTCCTAAGATAAATCAAAAATGCACAAAGTCAAGTTTAAGATAAATTTTTGGCACTGTTTTTTTTAGTTTCGAAAATGTTTAAAAATTAAAAACTTTAATTTTTTGCAAGTTTAACCTACAATTAAAAAATTCTCGTTTTATTTGCAAAAAACAAAACATCAATAACTTGAATGGTTTAAACATGAGAATGCACACTAATTCAAACAAAATTGTTTCGATAAAACCTGTTTAAAGTTTTTATCAGCTCTTTTGTCACCCATGACACCGGTCCGTTTGATTGGTTTTCAGGACGTATATATTCGGGGAAAGAAAATAAACCATTTTGGAAACTTTAATAGCTCAAAATATGCAAAAAAAGGGGGGTTCTGGGAGAACCACACCTTAATAAATGAAAGTGAATGCTTGTGCGTGTGGGTGTGCGATCATCAGTGAATTTTATTGCATGTAGATGCCAGATATTCTTTTTAGAAAGATATTGACAAAGAAAGTTATGTGCACTTCTAAATCTCAATTTTTGATGTCTTAATTACGTTTCTTATTTTATTTTTTTTTATTTTTTTTTTTTTTTTTTTTTTTACGATTTATAACATTTACGTGTTTTCCAACGATGTAGTGACGATCAGTAAAGCGGTCGTATCCCCAATCTAGAAATATCTACCCCTCTTCCGCCCTTCTTAATAAACTTTATTTGAAAGTCGTAAAATGATTTTTTCAATTTTGTGTGTGTTTTTTAACCATTTTATTTTGCAAAAATATCGCCATTCTGATATGGTTAGTGATTTTAATTTAAAATTATAATCATTCAGACTTAAAATTTCGATCATATACGTAAAAATTCATTCCGAAATGTTAAAAAGTAATTTTCCAAAATATGCATTTTATGATTTTTTATGAAATTTTTAAAAATCATCTAAAAAAAAACAAAAAAGGCGTTCGAAGAAAAGGAGAAATAATTTAATAGGTCAACTTCAAAGAATATATCAGTGGCGTACAAATGACATTTTGCACGATGGGAAATGCTGAAAGTTTATCTCGGGTAACATCGGGTCGATTTGCTAGTAAATACTATAACACTACAATTTTAAAAATGTGGACTTCATACTGTTAATATATATTTTTTAATATGGCGTTAAACAATTTCGTTGTGTGATCTCTCTCCAGAATTTATTTCGCGAGTATATCATATATATAATCTTAAAGAGCATGTAAGGGAAGGTGGCCTAAAACGATCCAAACGGTCAAAACGATCCGCATATGTTTTCTTCCACACAGTTTGCGCTATCTACAGGGAAACACATAAACCAGTTGTGATAAGTGAAAAGAAGCAATGGCGGTATTCAAGCGATCGCAGTATTACGTGTCTGAATAGAATTCTTTAACAAATTGGGTTTTATAACATCTGTTATAAGGTAAACACTGACTTTCATATTTATTTAGATATACAGTGTTTCATGTACAGAAGTATGATTTGGTTTACTTAATGGAGTATGTTTTTAGATGTGAATTACACCTATAAACTGTCATAATTACTTTTATATCCTTTATTTTGCCGATAAAAAACAATTTACAATTTTTTTTAAATGAAGGATCATTTTGCACTTTGGTGAGGGTAAAATGACCCTTTGGACACTTTTAAAAAAAATCACTTTTTTTTCAAAACTCATTTTAGGTTTAAAATATTATTAAAATATGTTTATAATGCAAACTATAGTGTGAAACATACTAGCAAAGAGCCAAAGTTTTATTTAAACAGTTATGTTATTTTACACTAGTTTTTCCCTTAAGGGGATCATTTTAGGCCACCTACCTCTAAATTTTCGAATGCCTAAAAAGTTTAATCATATATGCATTCTAACATATCATTAAAAATTGTAAGACTATTAAACTGTATTTTGAAACAATAGCTCCTAATCTGAAATCTCGGAAGTTCTGTAGAAAAGATAATATAATACCTTTTGTTTTTCAATTAAAGATTTAGATATTTTTTTAAGGTTTAGTTTAGATTTTATACGTTATCAGCTATTGTCCAAAAAAACCTTTAGGATGTTCAGCTTAGAGAAAATTAAAACTATTCATAATTTCACATTACAATTTTAACCGAGTCATACTCAGTGGTAAAGATATCATAGGAGTTGAAAGTTTTCCAACTTAGTGAAAAACTGACCAGGCCAGGAGTCGAACCCAAGAAATTGGATTAAATTGCATTGCTCTATCTACTGAGCTACCTGGAGTACTCTGATCAACATAATTTCCTCAGACAACCTTTTGGCAATAACATCTGATAAGTAATAAAGTTTGGTTAGCATCTATTGTTTAACTTTTTGAATCCTGCAATAGCCGAAACCATCCCAATGCTGTGAAGCCCACAATAACCCAGCATAGCTGAAAGGATTTTCCTTCCCCTTAAATGGGTTGGGGTGCTGTGAAAGAGGGCTATCTCTCAGTGATGGATGGGGTAATGTGTTGGCATTTCTGGACAGCACAAAAAAAAAAAAAAAAAAGATTTTTTTTTCAGTAACTGAGCAGTGATAAACAGAGGGGTGTAACACCTGTCGAAATTTGAATAAAGGGAAAAGGCAGAAGGGTCATTTCCACTACTTACCTAGTGAAAAAGAGGGAAACGAAAAAACCAGCATTTTGGGCTACTTTGTTGGGATTCTAAAATCATTCAGTTTTTTAAAGTTTGGGATTTAAAGAGTTAAAGGAATTCTTTTATATACTTTTTAAATCTATCTTATATGACAGACCAAAACAGAATAGACCGCATGTAAAGAAACTCCAATAAATAATGGATAAATCATAAAGTGTAATTACAAATCGATTGTTTGTTGCAGTTCCTTTAACTGTGGTTTATTCTTTTGTGCTGCCTTATATGACAGACTAGATGATACTGCCAAAAATTTATATGGGTGAGTTGTGTCAGCCAGGGTCGTCCAAGTAGCTCAGTTGGTAGAGCAATGACAAAGTAAACCAGAGATCCTGGGCTGCGGGACACTTTTTGCCTCAGTTGGAAAACGTTAAATTAGTATTTTTTATTTATCGGGGTCTTTAATTTTGACTATTTGTATGTACGGTGGCAATTAAACATTAAATACAATATTAAATAATTGTTTTCCACCGTCTGTGTTTGAAACATCGACTGCAGTGTTATATTTTTCACTGTCATTTTATAAAATAAATGTTATGTATTTTTGGAATTTCTACTTACATGTTCGCTTTCAATTTAATAAAAAAAAAGTTTTTTTTTTCTAGATCGTTTTAAAGTTGGTATTATCTCATTTAACAATGCGTTCAGACTGAAAAATATTTAAACAGTTATTTTTTCTGCCTACTTTTCTCAATTAAAAAATATACCCATTAAATATATTTTTCAGCAATATAACTAAGTCTTCTGGGTATGTGTTATTTTGCAAATAAAACGTAGTTTATTCAGTCTAAAGAATTAATTTGAATAGGAAGTTTGATGTTTAAAATATTAATATAGTTATTTTTTCCAGTTAAATGCAATGCCATGGTTTTGATAGGACTTAATTTTTATTTCCATATTTGAGATTCAAACAAAAATGAAATATCTAAAATCTTCCAATATAAATTGATGATTACTAATATAAAATATATTTTATTAATATTTTCATAGCATTAATATTCTAAAATTTTATTTTATGTAAATAATACAAAGGTACAATTTTAAATTTTTGAAAGGAAATAAGATACAATGTATGTTTTTAACACTGTAAAAAATCCGAACACATTACTCCATCCAATGGGGCAGCAATGTGGGCCACCTGCTCATTTATGTTTCTGTATATTTCGGGAAGATATTCAGTAAAGTTTCTGTATATTTCGGAAATGTTTCTGTATAATTCTGTATCATAATTTTTTTATGTATGAAAACGATACACTCTTTTAATAGAATTAATATTATCCGATTGAATTTTTATGTATTGTAATATTCGAGTTGCTTTTTATTTTGTTGCACATACAATGTTAAATAACTCTTTTGATAGTTTCCTTATACTCTTGTTCCATGAATCTATAATAAATATTAGATATTTGATTGATGAATAATAATGTAGTACAAGTATTAATGAAATAAAGATAGTACCGTTAATATGTTTTTATCATCTTTTCGGTTTGAGATTACGTTATTCATAACTTTTGTAAAGATGAAATGTATGATATTTCAATTTATATGAAAGAAGAAATTCATAATTTCATTTATACTATATGTCTTATCTTTATTTTTTGTGAATCACATATTTGTAAATAAACATGATTGAAAATTTGATTTATAGATCACAAATAATTAGATCTATAAATAGTTCTTTTTTAAAATGCTGTCTCGCGATTTCCATCCTGTAAATAAGATACATGTAGAGTTGCAAAGGCTAGAAAAAACCCGGTTTAAAGCTGGGAATAAACCGGGTTTTTTGGGAATAAACTCGTTTTTTTGGGAATAAACCAGGTCATTTGGGAATAAACTTGGGAATAAACCGGGTCTATTGGAAATAAAACTGGGAATAAACAGGATTTTTGCAACTCTAGATTCATGTACATTATGAAAATGTTAATTTCCTTAAATAGGGGGATTTTTTAACACTTTTAAATAAATATTTTTTTTTATGTTGAAAGTAGATATATTATTTCAAAATATTTCATATCTGTGAATAAGTATTTTATTTTCATTAATTGTATACTTATAAAAAGATATATTTTCTCAGGTTATCTCAGCACTTCTCAAGTTATACAAATAAAATAAGTACTTTTAAAGGAATATCTTTAGAAGCATGATAATTGTAAAACACTATATTAAAAGTTATTTACAAATAGACAAAACATTTTAAAAATATATATATTTATTTATAGATATACAATTCATGAAAATAAAATAATTATCACAGATACGGAATATTTTGGAATAGTATATCTACTTACAAGACAAAAAAAAATATTTAAAGGTATTAAAAAAATCCACCCAAAAATTAAACAGGGAAATTAAACATTTAAATAATGTATCTACACTGACGTCCAGAAGTTAAGGAGCAGTGGTTTCGTCGTAAATCTACTGAAACTCATGAGGAAATGCCCTTGAACATTGAGGATGTAAAGAACATGTTTGACTTAATTTTTCTTGTGAAGATTTTGCCGGAAGGACAATTAGGGGGAGAAATAATAATTTTAATAATAAATTATTATTTTCGATCACCCAAGTAACAGAAAATGCTAAAAATGGTCTGTCACTGTAGCAAATGACTATGCAAGTCCCGTTCAACATTTGTGTGCATTTGTGTAAGCATGTAACGTTTCTGTGAAAAATTCAAAAGGTTTTTTTTATAGCATGCAGAGTTTCAAACGAATTTAACACCGCTTTCCAAAAACTTGACAAAAAATTATACAAATAGTATACTGCAATTAAAATATTAATATGTTGAATATTTGATGAGATATGAGTATTTGTATGAAATAAATTTTAACTGAGCATGCGCGAACTACACCAAAGATTTTTTGTTATGATTTGTTAGTCAATACTATAGGGCAACTAATATAAAAACACCAGTGACATATCGTGAAAACTCAAAAAGTTACAGCAATAATTGATAATTTGAGGAGGAAATCCCATATAATCCTGTGACATAGTGCATTTTCATGCAGCACAATGTGCGACATGCATTGAGCCGTCGGATGGCAATCCTTGCACTTCTGTCATGGACAATGTCAAACCTAATGCAGGAAAATTTCTCTATTCCCAATATTATGGCTTTATATCTACAGCAGCGGTCCAATTTCAAACTATAACTTCACAGTTGCTGTTTCGTTTGAATACAAACACTAACTAACGACGCTCAGTACAAATAATAATCTTGCTTTCACTTACCACTTGTCGCGATTAGAAATGACCTTGTGCTAGGATTACCTATTTGGCGACTATTTTGCTATGATTTCCTTTTCAATCCTCCTATGCATTAGACAGTGGTATAATTTGTTTTCATGTAAGTTTTAGTAAGATACAAATAACTTCCATTCATGCAAATTTAATCTTATGCTGATGTATGAAATGTTTTTTGCTTAGTTTTCTGAAATCAGACTATGAACGAATGCAATCTTTAATGAGTATTTTAGACACTCTATCCCAAATACTGAGGGCTTTGTATAATTTTGATTGAATATAAATAACTATGCGAAATATACACTCACAGAAGAACTGACATTATATGCGCATTATTTCAATTAAAAAAATGAGCATTTCAACATATCTCTCAAAAATTCATATGTAATATTACAAACATTGTACAGTAACTTTTATAATATATGCATATATATATATGTATATATACCGGTATGTATATATATATGTATATATACCGGTATATATATATATATATACCGGGTGATTATAATTAAAGTTACGATTTCAAAAATCGGTAATTTTAAAACTACTGGTCAGAATGATTTGATATTTTAGTAAAACAATCGTGATGCAATGGAATTTTGTTTGGCGAAGGAAAAAATAGTTCCAAAATGTGCCGATAGATGGCGCTGTCAGGGTTCAGATTGTCTGGAGATATGCAAATTACTAATACGTGACAACTATGGGTACCTGAAGAATGTTATTTACAGCGGGCGAATTGAGAATCTAGCCGACTTGAAGGCAAGAACTACACACCACACCCATTGCATCAGTACAGATACACTCCGATCTGTTGTGGAGCATGCCGTTTTGTGCTTCCAATTAGTAGCGGAACAAGGCGGAGGGCATATCGAACAACTTATACTTTAATCATCAGTAAAGTGTTTGTTCCATAAAGCTTTTTTTTTTGTCATTAATGCTGTTGTTGCTGTAAACACGTATTCTTGTCTTTTCGCTAAAAAGATTTTTAGTAAATCCCTGAACTCTAATTTTTTCCTTTTGACTAACAACATTCCTGTGTTTAAAGAATACATTTTTGGTCTTTCCCCTGACATTACCCTGACAGCGCCATCTATCGGCACATTTTAGAACTATTTTTTTCCTTCGCCAAATAAAATTCCATTGCCTCACGATTGTTCTGCTAAAATATCAAGTCATTCTGTCCAGTAGTTTTAAAATTATCGATTTTTGAAATCGTAACTTTAATTATAATCACCCGGTATATATATATATATATATATATATATAATATGTATATGTATATATATATATATATATGTGTGTGTGTGTGTTTATATATGTGTGTATATATATATATATATGGTAGGAGGTAAAAAATAAAAATTAATTAAGAAAATAAATTTACAGATGCAAAAGATTTTCGGAAGATTTTCAGTAGCAAACATAATATGCATCAATATTATTTCACGGTTTCAAATTTGTCTAGTAAACCATAAAAAAATGACCAGTGTATAACAAAATTTATTGAATCATATTTCTTGGAGTATGGCAATACCAAGAAACTTCCATCCTTTATCTTCATTACAGAGAATAAATAATACATCCAGCATTCACCATTTTCTCTGGAGAACGCAGAGACCTGGGATATACGCTTCACAAAATGGTTACCCCTGTGACTTCTCTTCCGTTTATTATATTCTACGATTTATAGATGGAAAAAATAAAATGATCCAACTATGAGATATTACTCTATATTAATTGGTAAACATGGTGAATTAGAACATGATGATGTTAAATATTTCGAAGATATTATTCTCCTCATATTTATATTGAATAAATTCCGACAGTAATAAAAATTCAATCTTACCAGCGAGTGACAGAAATTTCTTTGTATAATGTCTGTGAACATTGCGTGCATGGAATACAAATAGGAAGATAATTTTGCAGCGTTAAACATTTTTATCTAATAATAAATTCAATGCTACATTATAGAAAAAAAATTTTATCGAACGATTTTCAATGTATTCAGTTCGAGTCTACTACAATAAAGTAAATGAAAATTTTGGAATATATGTTTATCTGTAACAGGAGATGTAGTTAATAATTTTTCCGTTTCGCTGGAAAATAGTCCCCTACTTATTTTGGAGGCCTGTGTTTGGCATGAATTGTGGCTAAAGCCAGGCTTAGGCAGTGTTAGGAATGTTTGCACATCTAAATTTTACGTCTTAACATATTCATGTATTACTACTTATTACCACTTTCAACCACTATTAACGGCAAAAAGTTTTGAAAGAATACATCTTCATTCTTGACAAATAAAAATTTTTATTGATGAAAAACAAAATGTATGCAGTGCTTGTAAATATTTGAATGTTTTTATATTTAAAAATATATTAAATATATTAATAGAACATGCTAAATTTTACTTAAAGATAC
Source organism: Maratus michaelseni (assembly GCA_963931845.1). Classification (NCBI taxonomy): domain Eukaryota; kingdom Metazoa; phylum Arthropoda; class Arachnida; order Araneae; family Salticidae; genus Maratus; species Maratus michaelseni. The sequence continues at coordinate 453,861,514 of OZ007589.1, read as the reverse complement.
AAATGGTGAAAATACGCATGATTACACTTTAAGGCATATTTTTATTTTTATTGCGTGACATACACTTACAGAAGCGTTAAAAATGTATATATCTGTATCAATCTCATTAAAACCTCACTGCGAATTCTAAAAAGGTAAGCTATTTAAAATTATTCCATCCTTCATAAATTATCCGTCCTTTGAATGAAGAATGTAGTACCGCTTATGAAGCAATCATTAGAGCAATCGTTATAAACTTTAACAGCTTCGACTATATTAATTATGGATATTTTATATTTAATTGAATAAACGTTAATCTGAAGTTAAGTTGCAATAATTTTTTTATGGTAAACACAATATCAGAAAATATCAAAATATGCAAAATGTGCTGAAAATCGTTTTATTAAAAGCAATTCATAAATCTTTACCTTAAACGTTGATCTATCATTTTTCTGACAGCCAGAATTTATATTTCTGGACAAGTATCGCATCAAAGCGAAATACAAGGATGTGTTGCAAATAAAAATGTCTCATTTGATAAAATACCGTACAAATGTGGTTTGAGAACAAACACTTTTGTGGCTGAAGAACAGCTGCAGGAAGAGACGGGAAAATAGTAGATTATTTATGATATGGAAGTGAGTAAAAATGAAAATAGATAGCCTGAAAGGGAAACAGAATGTTATAACCTATGCAGATATTTTTCCCGTTTTTTATGCAATGTACTTTATTGGAGTATTTGTTTTCTCAGAATATATCTTTCCCTAGTTCTGATAACGGAAAAAAACACTACTAAAATATTGTTTTTATTTTCTGTTTAGTGTTATTTTCATTATACCTTTCGTAAATGTTCCACAAAACAAGTTATATTTTATTTTATTTATTTATTTATTTATTTTTTTGTAACTCATGTAATAATGACATATTAACCTACAAATTTAAGCAGAAGAATGAGAAGCAAATTTCTACAGGAAAAAAAAAAATATTATTGTCTGAGTGCAACGAAGACTCATACACAGCGCAGTATTACTTTGCACCATATATAGCTACGATGGATATTAAAACCTTTCGTCAAGCATAACTCAAAAAATATTTAACGGATTTCGTTCAAATTTTTACAACAGGTACCTATAAAGGTGACAACGACGTCTATTTATTACCAAGAATAAATGTTAAACCGTTTGGAAATTATATTAAAAAAATAGATAAAAAAGCACAATTAAAGTACATACGTCACGAAATTTTGTGGTACGTCATTTTCACCGGCGGGAGATTTTCGTAGACAATCGGAATTGAAAAGTTCATGGAGTACATGGAGCAAAAAAAATATGCACGCACTAATATTCAGCACAATAAAATATATTTCAATTGAGTAGAAATCGAAAATTAATCTGGATTTTTTTCTGTTTCAAAGAAAAACCCCGCAATAACTTAGTAGACTTGGTATTAGAGATTTGGTGCAAATCTCAGCAATAGCAGCTTTTTTTATTTCGCATGTGTAAATAATAAAAAAAAAATTCTTTGGTGTTTAAATAAAAGGTTTCGATTTATGGCATTATTTCTTTTTTTTTTCTCTCTTTTTAGCATTTTAAATGGGATTAATGAAAGGCATGTATTTTAAATTAAATGAGTGAAACGTTTATATTTAAATGAAATGAATTCAATATGAAAATGCTATAGGAACAATATTTGGCGATTTATCAACTGCGCCAGGATAACATAAAAGTACCAATATATCAAACGGTATGTAGTATGTAAAATGAAACAATTATAATCACCCATCGTACAAGAAAAAGAACTAATATTCTGCATTCAGAGGGAAAAATCCATCTCCTGTGCCGTAAGATTTGGCGAGTTCTTTTTTGGTGATAAGTTTTTCGATGTGATAGTTGGGATCTGAAGGATTTGGCTTACTTTTTCTAAATCTTATTTTTTTGCAGATGTAATTATGTAAATATATATTTTTTGCAGATATTTTTCTATTTTGTATATTTTCTATTTGGCATTTGGAAAAGAGATTTTTACCTTTTTATCTGTGCCTTCGGAAATATTAAAAAATAAAAAAAGATTTACATATATCAAGCGTTTAATTTTTATACGGACCACTTCTCCATTTTTAGATTTGGTACTTTTCGGTTAGCCGGGCGCCAGTGAAATTTATATATCTATGTATACATATATATACATATATCTATACATACACACATTTATATATGCATGTATGCATATATACATATATATATACACATACATATATGTGTGTATGTATACATAGATATGTATATATAGATATATACATTTCACTGGCGCCCGGCTAACCGAAAAGTACCTTAGATTTTAAATGCTACTTATTATTCACTAGCCGTTTATTAATTGTTTACAATTTACCCCCCTGACAATAACAATTATTTATCACAAAAATGCCTCTTAGGTTTTTTAAATAAGTTTGTTTATGTGTTTTTTTTTTTTAATTACTTATTAAAATATCGAATATGGCGATAAAATTTCATTTTAGCATCATGCTTAAATTTTTAAGATGGCGCAAAAACATGGTTTAATAAACGTATGTTTGTAAATATTTGAAAAACATGTTTTACCGCTCTCTTGAAAAATTTTGTAAGATGCTAAAACTACCTTTTGGCACCATTTAAAATTTTTTTCGCCAACCGACGTAGGATACGAAACTTTTTCCCATTCACATACACATGCAAGGCTGGTCTCAAACAAGAGTAAAGCTAGCAACAATATTGTTCTAACTCTATAAGAGTTACAATAATGATATTAAATACTCCGATTGGCTTTGGGCCCAATTACGAAAGTTTCTCCTAAAAAAAACTGTAAAAGAGGTCTTTTACATTTGTTTCAAATGAAGCTCGGTCTACAAGGTATTAGTTAATAATACAAACAACACTAATGGCATGGAGGCAAAAGTTTTAATTTAAATTTATATATTTGAAACCCTTCCCCCCCCCAACCCCCCCCCAAAAAAAAAAAAAAAAGAAAAGAAAGTTACAGTAATGCATTTAAAATGGCGTTAAGCCACGCTTTCTAACATAAGCAATTGGCTGCAAACGCGATAACGAAACTTTCATCTAACTTATGTAGCTAATACAGCCCTCAGGCTACTTTGCAGTTATACAGACCTTGTGGTTTTTTTAAAAAGCTTGAGACAATTCAGGTTTAAGAAGTTGAGATTTACTGTCAAATGATATAAACAACTATGAACACAAAACTGATGAATTATTATTCAGGTTTATGTATGTATTTAAAAAAAATGCTTCTGATTACACTTATTAGATAAATTACTTCTGTTTGCATTTAATAACTGATAAACGGCTTCTGTATATTAAATGAACTGTTTAAATATTGGGAAGAGGTGGCGAGAGGTAGAAAGACGAGTAAACAAACGGGTAGACAGACGGGTAGTGAGATGGGTAGGGAGACGAGCAGCGACATAGGTAGGCTGACGGGTAGCGAAACGAATAGACAGACGGCTAGAGAGAAAGGTAAAAAGAGGGTTGACTGAGGGGTAGCGAGATGGGTAGCGACACCGGTAGACAGGAATGTAGCGAGAAAGGTTGTGAGACGCGTAGCGTGGTAGATAAAGAGACGATTAGAGAGATGAGTACAGAGACGAGTTGACTGACGGGTAATGAGATTGATAGCGAGATGGGTGAAGAGTCGGGTACAAAAACAGACGGATAGTGAGAAGGGTATACAGACAAGTAGAGAGAGAGTAGATGGGTACGGAGATGGGTAAGAAGATGGGTAGAGAGGCGTATAGCCAGACGGGTAGAGAGACAGATAGACAAATGGGTAGCGAAGTCGATAGAGACACGGCTAGACATACAAGTAGTTAGACGGATAGACAGACGGTTAGAGAAATAGATTGGCGGGTAGCGAGACCGGTAGAGAAATATAGAGACGGGTAGCGAGACCGGTAGAGAAATATAGAGACAGGTAGCGAGACGTGTAGAGAGATAGACAATCAGTTAGAGAGACGGGCACAAAAACGGATAGAGAAACAGACAGATTGTGGAGAGACAGACAGACAGGCAAAAGAAAAGTCTGCGGATTGGCACATTAAAGGCGCATTAAAGGCGCAGGGGGCAGAGCCTCCTAGAGAATAATCAAGAAATTAAAAACACCAATTAAAATAATCTAAGACAGACATGAGTACACATAAAATAAAAATTTATAAAAAAAATATATACTTAAAAACAGTTAAAAATTCAAAATAGTAGACGTTTCGCCAAGCGACACGCAAGGCATCATCAGTACAAAAACAATCTATTGCATAACAAACCACAGAACAAGGAAAAAGAAAAAGGTTTGAAATCAAGGAAAGTTGAAGTTATTTTAAAAACAGATAATATTCATTAGGGACAGAACGAGCTTCATTCAACGTCTGCGATCGCAATTGAGTGAACCAACTCTCAAGGAGTAATCGACCATGGTAGCTGTTACAACCTGATTTCAAAATACTGGCGTTCGCAATTAGCGGGATGTGCTAATGCGGGATATGCGGGATGTGATTTTGCAAAATAATCAAGAAGTATCTGTTAAGCTTAACTTTGTAATATATATAATTTTTCAATATTGCCGATATGGAGATTTAATGTAAAAGTTATTTTACAGAAGTCATCGAAAGATTTTTTGTATACTTTAATAGTAATTTAGACTATAGTTTTGCAATCTGGTTTGTAGCAAAACATGCTATCAATGTGGTTTGAAGTGTAAGAGTTTCTATAAACAGTTATACAAATAATAGATATATAATCAAGGAAGAAAAATTTTAAATTCATACACAAAAAAGGTGCAACAATGAAATTAAATTTGCGTTAAGCCACGCTTGATAGAATAATCTATTGGCTGCAAATCCAATTACGTAACTTTAAAAAGCTTGGCGTTTTAAAAGATCCGGCGTTTTTTTTTTCAAGTTTTGCGCAATACGCGCTTAAGAAAATGAGATTCTTTGCCACATGTTAAAAAAATTATGACAACACATCTGATGAACGGTACTTCTTTTCTATTTTTTTAACAGTGTATATGAATTTATATATGATATTTTGTAATTCTATCATTTAATTTGCTCTTTTTCTTTATATTGTAATTGTTAACCCTATGTTCTCAGCAATATCACTCAGACTAATCCCTTTGAGGGAAGTCCTAGTTAAATAAAATACTTAACATTACATTGAAGAAATGTGCAACATAACTGCATCTCAACAACTCAACATTCAAAAACCGAAACTCAAAAATGTTCTCCATCCAAAAATAAACAAGCCCTCAACTGGACGATTACGTGACCCCTTCGAACACCGAAACTTATCCGCTATCTTCCGCTCCTCTCACAACAAGCCCCCTATCGAAAAGAAGTCACGTGACACTCCTCAAAAGAAACCCAAATCAACCTCACAAATCTCGTGACCCGTTCGAAAACCGAAACCAAAAAATGTCGTCCCCCTTTCGAAACCCCTCTTCTGGTCTTTTCATTGACAGCTGGCCCTACCCCCCTATGACTTCCAATTCCTCCTCAGCTACGCCTCTGCTTACTACTATCGTGATATAGTAAACGTCAATAACATATAAAAATTAAACTGCAATAAAACCAGACCGGAATTTTTAACTTTTGATGGCAGTTTCATACATGAATGAAGAAAATAGACTTTCGAAATCTGTCTTTCGCTAGTTACATTTTACTCCTTTAAAAATTAAAAAAAATTAAGATACAATCGGAAGATACTATTACTGTGTTAACAATAGATATTCATATTTTAAGCATATATATATATATATATATATATATATATATATATTAACACTGATATTCATTTTTGAATGAAGCGCATTCTCGGTCATTATAAACTGCTGTTTAATTAATTGTTTAATACTTTTTTAATTCATTTAAAACAGTAAAGCATCCGTTAATACCTAGACAAGTAAAAATATCGCTTACATCTTATATCATCTCTCGAGTTCAATAATTCATGTGATAGAACAGGGAGGAGCGTTACCATCAGTTCAAAAAGGGAACATATATGTGACACAAAGTAAGTCTTTGCATTCTTTATTAATCCCTTAAATAAATTTAATGTCAGGATTAATATATGTATTACACAATAGAAAAATTACTGAATAGATTCATGCGATATTATCATTTACAGATTTTTAGCATTTGGTTAAACGCTTTTTACACAATAAAAGGCTACATCTCTACACTGACAAGAGAGAAAAAGAAGTCTTGCGTGAAAAAGGAAGAGGTTAAAAAAAAAGCTGACTCATTTTAATTGGGTTAGAGTTTGAATGTACATGTCTTCTGCGATGTTAACCCTTTTGCATACTGAAGTCTAAAAACCGGAGAGCATTCAAAATACGGCAGAAGTGCGGTGGCTGAAATATGCTGGGAGATTTTTTCTCTCCCTTTCTTCAGTCTGCTTTGGTAAGCAACACAATAAGAATGCACCTACCTTCAAAAGTGAAACCTTCCTACGGTCACTAGTACAAAAGGATGCCCACCCGTTGATTTCGATAATAACCTATTCTGCAACAAAAGTTGGATTTTTCCGAGAGGAGACAATGACATACCTGTTCCTGAGGCACTCTGGCGGTCTTGCAGTATTTTGCTTTGCCGGGCGTTTTGGCCGTTTTAATAGCGAAAGGGTTAATATTCATTTTTCTCGGAGATCATTATGTCTAATAGTATGCACATAATCACCTTCATTAATTATCAATTCTTAAGATTTTATGCTTAAATGATAATATCGACATTTAAACATGCAATTTAATTTAATCACATATAGTAAGAACAGCTTATAACGAAGCTAAAGGAAGCGTGAAAATTATTGGTTATGTAATGATTTCGTTATGATCAGTTTACTTACAACATAATAAATCTTCTAAGAAAATTATACACATATATCTCTATTAACACATCTGGCTCATCTCAAAATGCTAAATTTTGCAAAATATCTAGAATAAAATATAATAACAAAAACAACTATATATTTTCCAAACAGATTAATTTTTTAAAGTAGAATTTCTTAACTATACTTTTAATTATATTATTTAATATTTTTTATAAGCACTATCATAATCATCGAATGTATAATGGTTTTCAGTTAGTTCCAGATTTTCCTTCCATACTGATCACTAGTTCATTCACATCAGATTTTGTAGATGTTGCTTATTGTGCAAACGGTGCACAGGCAAAATCCTGGCTAAAATTACTTTTCTTGTGTTTTAAAGTTAAAAAATAATTAAGTATTTTAGTAAAGTTTTTAAGTATTTTAGTTACTAATAAATTAGTGTGACTAACTGTTAGTAAATACACTTGATTGATAATGTACATACATAAATATATGCTTTTATAATATATATATATATATATATATATATATATATATATATATATAATGCAACGTTTACTGAATTGTTTACTGTTTATAAAAGGAAAGTAAGTTTTGATATGTCTATTTTACTTACAAGTAATGTTTAATTAAATGTTGTTAATTTTACTACACATAAATATTTAATTATTTATATAAACCTATGTATATACTAAATACATTACTTGCATTTGGTAATTTAGCAAAATTCAGTCTCTATAGTATAGAGATGCTGGTTTTTGAATGTTTTTAAAAGATTTGCAGTCCTCCTAAAAATCATTGATCTCTAAAAATGGCAACAATATGCGGATATTGTTTTTTTTTTTTTTTTTTTTTACAAAATTTGCCTTCAAAACTAACCAATACGATTATAATTCAAAAATGGCCCGATAAACCCCGACACAGCTTTAAAAATCTTGAAAATATTACATAATACATTTCAATAAATTAGATTTAAATTGGCTTAAAAATAACTCGTTTTCAATTTTAATTATTTTTTTTTATATATAAAGTAAATTTATTTAAATTCACATGTCAAAGTATACATTTAAACACAATAAGAAAGTTGAAACATAACAAAAGGGCACGTCTTCCTAAAAAGAAGCTGTAATTTCAACTTAGGCTAGGAGTCGCCGGATACGAATCATACTCCTGAAATAGCTCATTGCTGACACCAGGTAGTCAGCTATTATGAAATATGTTTTTTACAATTGTTCAGCAAATTTTAATTTCTGCCTTTTTGGCCAGGATTTTGCAACAAATACTCCACTTTGCGGCGGCTGCACAAACCATCACCTCATCGAGTTCACGGCTGAAATTGCGGTATTATATAGAACTCTATTAGCATATTAAAATGGAACTGGTCTGCCATGTCCTATCTTGGTGGAAGACACTTGCAGACCCAATTTTACTGGCTGATTGGTAGGTCCCCATGGTGTTTTCTAATTAAATTCCTCGCTACTGACGGAAACTGTTCCTATTGTAATATGCTATCTGGTGCAGGAATTTCATTAGAAAACACCATGGGGACCTACCAATCTACCACTAAAATCAGCAGGTAGCAAGTGAGTCCGCAGGTGGTTTTCACCAAGATATGATTTGGCAGGCCAGTTCCATTTCAATATGCTGATCGATTTCTATCTAATTCCGAAATTTCAGCCGTGAACTGGTAGAGGTGATGGTTTGTGCAGCTGCCGCCCAGTCTATTAAGACTGCATGATTCCAGATTGGCAGAATAGATAGAAATGATTTTGAGACACTACACTACTATCCACACTATAGAATACTATCGATTACAATATAGGATAGATGATGCTTCAGTTAATTGAAAGACCTTCTAAATAATGAGCGTGTTTCTCAATTCGTCTCTTTATCAATTGAGAGGTATCTAAAAGGTTACTAATGGTTACAATAATAACAAAAATGTGTTTCAAATATCAATTGTCGATTTTTGAAAGTAAATTGATAGCCGAGTCGAGCAAATTATTTTTTTAATAAAAAAAGTTCGATAGTTACAGTCAGTCACAATAATACCTTATTATATTAAAAAAAATTAAAACAGGTTTCCATTAAGTGTTAAATTGATAAAAAGAAAAATTGGCTATATAACATCCAAAGGAAGGGTGGGACATAAGTGTCACGCTCTGCCCCTCCCCTTATGTGCCGTAGTATATAAATAGAAAATCATGGACTAGGCTCTCACTTGAAAAGTAAGATCGAGTCAACAATCGAAAGTCGTTTCAATAATCGAAAACCATCCAGACGTTCAAACAATCGAGTCAACCGATTAAAATATCTCCACATCGCCCAACGCTAAAAAAAAAATAATTGCAGTTACATATACCGGTGGTTTCCTAACAATTTTTTGTGCTAAGAAATAACAATCTATATAATTTTCAGAATCGCTGTTCAATTTATATTTAGGACACGCTATTCATGAAAGTAGTTTTGAATTCCGTTACATGAATAACATTCTCAAAACTGTAATAATGAAGATAATTTTTACGAAAGTTATCTCTTATCTGAAACGTTTGAGATATTTTAAACACACAATAAATATAAATATACATAAGTATCAGACTGTCACTTTTTGAATTTGTGTTTGCTGGTAAGTTCTGGGCCTCCTAATTGGAGATGGTTACTAATGCCCAATTACATAAACTCCCTACATTAGTTAAAGGAAGCACGGGTTAATGCTTCTTCCGGAAACGCTGGGTGTTGGATTATCAGGTTAAAGGTGTGATCGTGGCTTCTGGACGTCGGTGAAAATTTATAATGATCCCATAAAAGTTACCCATATTATTGAATTAAATTAACTACTCTAGTAAAAAAAAAGATCAGATTATTACGTTGTGATTATTTACGCCGCCCTACGTCTTATGAAGCCGGACTAGATAAAGTATATAAATCCCTAACCTCTCATAAATTATAAACTAGTCCTCCTGATAAACCAACTAAAATTAATAAACAATTAAATTAAAGAAAAAGAAGAAAAACCCTACTCGATGACATATGAGTGTTAACCCATATAAATTAAATACAAAGAGTTAAAAGTAAACGAAAAAACATTTATTTACATATCTATTTACAAAGACATAAAAAATAAAAAAAAACAAACATCCCTAACAGAATGTTAAATTTTAAGTATAAAAAATAAGATGAAACAATTGAATACTCATTAAAAGAGTTAGTGAGTCTTTTTCCGACTCGCACTACCGCACTTACGTGCATTAATTATATTTCAGAGAAGGAACAATTTCTCTACATTTACTAAAGTACCTCTACCAGTATTTATTTATCATTATACACATTCAATATGAGGGAATAGTAAATTACAGATACCTGTACCTTCAGAGTACTTTTGGTCTGCATTGTTAGCAATAATCTACCTCCACGGGATAGGCAAAGATCATCTGTTAGGTCATTCTTTTGTCTTTTGTCGCCACTACACCATTTTTGGAACTATCTTCGTTTTTACACACTATCAACACTCTACTCTTTCTTTTTAGATGTTACTTCCTCGGACAGGACGTCAGGTTCTGCTCCTCTTCCAGATTTTCTCTTGGGGCTCACTTTTTTCTTTTCCCTCGTCACTCGGCCGTCTATTGGCTCCAGTGGTTTTGTAAAGACGTCTCCCCCCTCATCTCTTATTGGTTTTCGCTAAATGTTATTCAGGACCACCTAGATGGGGTCCTAAATTGTAAATTTGCTATGCACTTCCAAACAGCTATAAATTTTTCAGCTCGTAAATTTTTTTCTCCGTAAAAGATGTCCTTGTTAGATCGCAGACCAGTGTCTCCGAAGGTAATAAAACTACTCTGGGTGGTCGTTTCTATTTTCCCATACGAAAAAGAAACTATGTACACTAATAAGATAAATACTCCACAGAAATTCCTGGTTATACAATATATATACATAAAAAATACATATTAAAAAAATAAAAGTATATAAAATAAATAGTCCACAGAAATTCCTGGTTATACAATATATATACATGAAAAATACCTATTAAAATAATAAAAGTAAACTAATTTAGTCAGAAATTGGGAGGTGGCTCATATCTGACCACCATCCTCCCCCCCAAACAGAGAGCTGCACGGCTCACGTCAGCTGTCAGGAACACACTATGAAATTCAGTCCATTGTGTAGATCCATAGGACAATCTCCATCCTCCGAAAGACCGGAAGAGATCCTAAAAAGTTTGTAAGAAATGTCTCTGTAACACTGGGCAGAGACGAGCACACAGAAAAGTTTTTTTTTCCAGAATTGTCTCTATAAAACTGAGCAAAGACGAGAACACAGAAAAGTTTTTTTTGAGTTGTCTCTTATAAACCTGGGCAGAGACGAGCACACAGGAAAGTTTTTCAAGAGTTGTCTCTATAAACTGGGCAGAGACGAGCACACAGGAAAGTTTTTCAAGAGTTGTCTCTATAAACTGAGCAGAGACGAGCATACAGAAAAGTTTTTTTTTTTTTTTTTAATCTGTAGGTGGGACCACAGAACGGTTTGTCTGTCGACCAGATTTACAGTCGCTTGTGGAGTCGAAGACAGGTGAACACATTCACGTACCCTATTCCCCTCTGTGTATAACCAATTTTGAAATAATCACTTTTAAAAATTAGCCAAAATCCATACAAAGCAAACGCAATTTTGAACTAAACTTTTAAAGTCTAAAAGCCTCAACACATAGAACAATATACGGCTGGCACATACTTTTACATTGGAATCATACCAGTCATGACTTAATATACACCAAATACACTAAAAATTATATATATATACAAGGACGTGATACCCAGAAAGAGTTTGTACTGCATAACCTTCTATACATTGCAACATTTAAAAGAAAAGTGAAAATCCACATAATACATTAACGCTAAGTATATGAACACGTACAACACATTACAACAAAATTTCGTTCATATATTAGAGAAAAAAAAAATGTATTGTATGATAGAAATTACATTTATGAAATATATACATGTCCTACCGAGAGAATGTTCCCTTCTCTCCCACTTTAATATTACTTAAAAATTTTCTTTTTAAATTATCACCTAAGTGAAAAACACAAGAGAAATACATGTGAACTCTAGTTCACTTAATTATATGACCGCAATCAAGAGTAACGACTTCAAAATCCAGCGGGAATAGTCTACACATGACAACGAAATCGACCACCTGAAGTCATGCTCTCCATCCTCTCCCTAAGTGGAGGAAGGATCCGTGGAGAAAAAAGAGAGAAAAAATCTCGCTCTAACTTCGCTAACGAGGAAAAAGAAGAAACACATCGAGACTCTGCGCCTCCCTTCTTGCCTAGCAACCGCTTGACCGGGGGTCGTGTGAAATCGCTAATCGACTCAACACCCCCTCTATCCCATCGATAATGAGTTGCTCCAACCCTTGCTAGAAGAGGAAATGACCACTTGGCGCCAGCTTCCGTCTGAAAATTTTGTCATCTCATCCTGTGAAAGACGTCGGATCGCCGCAAAATAAAAGGTACGTTACCATTTTGCCTTTATAAATTATCCTTTAGTCGTAAAACCTTTGAATAAATTTTCCCAAACTCTTGTCTAGAAAGAGCCCTAAACTTAACTCTAACCGTACCTAAATTTTGAGACAATTACTGCAAAAATAACCGACTTTACGAATAGAATTTATGTGAAATGCTATCCAAATTTCTTTCTTTCGTTACAGGGGACTCACCGGCTACTGTGAAATCTCCTTGACTCGCTACAGAAGAAGAAGAAATCACATTTTGGCGTGGTCGGACTGTTGGTAACTATAGCTAATGGTACAATTTTATTTACAGCTGTAAAATTTAATACTTCTGTCTGAATGTACGGAACGCATTTTGCTGCCATTCCCAAAATACTCCTTCCCGAAATTTAAAGCGTATGCTTCCCCTGCCTAGAGAAGAATTACTGCGAACAAGGAAAAAAAAAAAAGTATTGGAAACGGAAAGGTCCCATAAATATGGCCAAGAAGAAAGAGAAAGGAAAAAAAATATATTATTATCTCTCGATACTGACCCGCAAGAAAATGGATGAAAAAGGCTGTAGAAACCTGCTGTAACCGTAGGAAACAAAAAGGAAAAGAAAAAAAAAGAAAAGAACAAATCGACCTAAGAAAAACAATTATTATTATTATTATTATTATTATTATTATTTTTAATGGTTTAATTTCGATAAGCTAAAACTTGTGTACATCAATTTTACTTAAGTGTCTTCATATGTTTTATGTCAATTTATATAAATCATTTATTGTGAATTCCCTCTATTATTTTGTTTGTTTTATCATTTTAAGGACAGATGAAACAAGAAAAATGCCTATCTCCCCTCAAGAACACTGAGCTGTGCAGAGCCTCACCCGAGTCGCCTGTGGCCACAAGCTTAAAAAAAAGGCCCCGGTTGACCAGCAACCAGGAGTCAGAAGGATAAAAAAAATAAAACCCAGGGAGCCCCACCAACGCTGCTACAAAAGAGGGGTAAGACATCTTCTACTCCAAAATTTAATTGTTACTATTGTATATATTTATAAAAATGTGCACTAAAAGGAAATATATATATATATATATATATATATATTTTTTTTTTTTACTTAAATGTGCATTTAAATTACTACTACAGAAAGTTAATAAGTAAAAACCAGTGAATAAATCAAACTCTTAAGCAAAAAACAAAAAAAAACTGAAATATATGTATTTATTTATTTATTTAAATTTTTTTTGTTTTCAAAAATCTCCGAATACTATACCTTTCGGAAAATTAAAGAAGTGTGCAGAGCGTATACTAGCCTAGTATTACCACTAAATCAATGTCAATTTCAATACTTTCTTATAAAATACCAGTATTATATTTGTACAACACTATGCAATTTACAAGTAGAATGTAATTTTTTTTTTTTTTTTGAAAATACTTATAATAAATATATTTTATACCGTAAAAAAAGTATGTTTTTATGATATAAGTTGTTCTATAATTAGAAAAAGAATTAATTATACCTACACCCGCGGTGTTGTGCTATGATATTTAAATACCATATTTACCTATCTTTCTATTGTATATAATATCTCTTTATAAAAGAGAAAAGAAAATTATATGTTTATCCTGATCGCTACAATCTTGCATCCAAACCACTATTATATGTTTACTTTTGTTACCTAGATTCAGTGACATTACAAACCCCCCCAAAAAATTGTACTCTTTCATAAATACCCTTCTTAATACCAATAATCATTACCTTCTATCCCGTCGTAGTACTTTTGAAGGAATTTTGAAAATAAAAATATGTAACCGTAGTTTTAAGACTCTCCGCTAATAAACTCTTCTTCGTGTTGATCGATAAACTATCATGTTTGTTTACCTACTCCGTACCTAATCATGTACCGTATTGATTTATTTAATTTCGATTTTCAAAAGAAATCTACTTTTTATTTATTTATTTATTTATTATTATTATTTTTTTTTTCATATGTTTTAGTCCCTAATTACTATCCAAAAATCTCCTCCTGTCAACAATAATATGTATCAATATCTTCACACATCGTACCCAATTTTGCAAATCCAAGAAAAAAAAAAAAAACATTGCTTTCTTATTACGTAAATATTCTATACACGAAAGAAGTACCTGACCCTTATTCATTATGCCATAAAAGAAGTAAAAACTGTCTTACATATGTACATATGCTTACTATTGTTTATATACTAACCGAAGTACCTGCGTAAGCAATATCCAACTACCTATTATTATTATTATTAAGTACAATCGTTGTACACTGGAGAAAACATTATGTAAAGTATATGTCCACATAAATAATAAGTTATAGTTGTTCTATAAGCCACGGAAACCAGAAAGAGGATTCGCTCTTGGCTTCCCTCTTCAATCTCTGTCCCCCCCTCCGCTGGCTGCAAACCCTTGCTAACACATTTGCAAAAAAAAAAGAGGGTTCTCCCCGAACAATGGAGGTCGGAGAAGAACGGCGCACGAAAACCAGTCTGTGCATTTGCATAAAAAAACAAACTACTTTTCTCTCCTTTTACTGCTCTGCGAACCTGGAGGGAAGAAAGAGGATGATGGCCCCAAATTCGCCTGCCTCTCCGGTGCGATTTTTTTTTCTTCTCAAAGCCCAGAGAAACGAAAACAAAACTGCATCGCAATTTTGAATACTGAGCTCGCTCTATCCGAAATACAGAATAGCTTCTACAAATTTCAAGAAATACAAATACACAAAATACTTATGATACCGAAAAAATCTTTCATAGTAGTAATTTCACTTTTGCACCTAGCAATCTGTACTACAGAAATATTATTTAGAATAATATATAAATACAGAAATATTACCTAAATTATTTGTTTTGTGTGCCAAGCACTACATTACACTACCTGTTTTATTATTTGTCATTTCCTTTACTATTTGTAAAAACACTTGTAAACAGAAATTATTATTATTATTATTTTTCAACATAGCATAATTACCCCCAATTTGTAGTACTGCGATCACAAACTTATCTATTTACTTAACATATTTTATTTATGAAAAAAAAAATATATATATAAGTATCATTTGTACTACTCAGTAATTTTCAATAAATATTGTCATGACTGTGGAACTATGTGCCAGCTATACTTGACATAGAAAATGAGAGAAATTGTCCTTAAAAAAAATTATTTAATTTATTTATTTATGTTAAAAAAAAAAAAACTAAAATCAAGAATTTTAGACATCGAGTAGATAAAATAATAGTTAAATTTTGAAACATATAAAAAAAAATTACTTTAAATACAGTATTAAAATTATAATCTCAGAATATTCATAATAATAATAATAATCATAATACTAGTAATAATAATAATAGAAAAAAAACCCGTATTGTAACCATAAAATTAATGAAAATAATAACCTAGGCTTTAAAGTTGGCAAAGGTCACGTCACCATACAATTCCCGGGGCTAATGCTGGTAAGTTCTGGGCCTCCTAATTGGAGATGGTTACTAATGCCCAATTACATAAACTCCCTACATTAGTTAAAGGAAGCACGGGTTAATGCTTCTTCCGGAAACGCTGGGTGTTGGATTATCAGGTTAAAGGTGTGATCGTGGCTTCTGGACGTCGGTGAAAATTTATAATGATCCCATAAAAGTTACCCATATTATTGAATTAAATTAACTACTCTAGTAAAAAAAAAGATCAGATTATTACGTTGTGATTATTTACGCCGCCCTACGTCTTATGAAGCCGGACTAGATAAAGTATATAAATCCCTAACCTCTCATAAATTATAAACTAGTCCTCCTGATAAACCAACTAAAATTAATAAACAATTAAATTAAAGAAAAAGAAGAAAAACACTACTCGATGACATATGAGTATTAACCCATATAAATTAAATACAAAGAGTTAAAAGTAAACGAAAAAACATTTATTTACATATCTATTTACAAAGACATAAAAAAAAAAAAAAAAAAAAAAACATCCCTAACAGAATGTTAAATTTTAAGTATAAAAAATAAGATGAAACAATTGAATACTCATTAAAAGAGTTAGTGAGTCTTTTTCCGACTCGCACTACCGCACTTACGTGCATTAATTATATTTCAGAGAAGGAACAATTTCTCTACATTTACTAAAGTACCTCTACCAGTATTTATTTATCATTATACACATTCAATATGAGGGAATAGTAAATTACAGATACCTGTACCTTCAGAGTACTTTTGGTCTGCATTGTTAGCAATAATCTACCTCCACGGGATAGGCAAAGATCATCTGTTAGGTCATTCTTTTGTCTTTTGTCGCCACTACACCATTTTTGGAACTATCTTCGTTTTTACACACTATCAACACTCTACTCTTTCTTTTTAGATGTTACTTCCTCGGACAGGACGTCAGGTTCTGCTCCTCTTCCAGATTTTCTCTTGGGGCTCACTTTTTTCTTTTCCCTCGTCACTCGGCCGTCTATTGGCTCCAGTGGTTTTGTAAAGACGTCTCCCCCCTCATCTCTTATTGGTTTTCGCTAAATGTTATTCAGGACCACCTAGATGGGGTCCTAAATTGTAAATTTGCTATGCACTTCCAAACAGCTATAAATTTTTCAGCTCGTAAATTTTTTTCTCCGTAAAAGATGTCCTTGTTAGATCGCAGACCAGTGTCTCCGAAGGTAATAAAACTACTCTGGGTGGTCGTTTCTATTTTCCCATACGAAAAAGAAACTATGTACACTAATAAGATAAATACTCCACAGAAATTCCTGGTTATACAATATATATACATAAAAAATACATATTAAAAAAATAAAAGTATATAAAATAAATAGTCCACAGAAATTCCTGGTTATACAATATATATACATGAAAAATACCTATTAAAATAATAAAAGTAAACTAATTTAGTCAGAAATTGGGAGGTGGCTCATATCTGACCACCAGTGTTCAACTCACAAAGATGACAGTATGTTTTTAAAGATTCTCTGTTTTTATGGGAAAATGAAAAACATGATGTCATATCGCGGCGTTCTTGCTGATATCGAAATCAGTGTCGACGTAATTGTTTAATGTCGTTATACTTTGTGGCTGAATTCTGAGACTGTTCGGTATCGTTGTTTGCTTTCTAGTCCAGTTACGAAATCATTTCAGCTGCAGCTTACGAGCGATTCTTTTTCTTTGATGGTATGACGTCATACTTTTTACGAATTCCACGCATCTGGAGATGAATGACTGTATCTGTTTCAGTATTGCGCCATCGTGCCGATGACGTACGCTAGTTCCTGATTGGTTGGTTTGTCTAACTGCATGTTTCACTGTTACAGAGTATATCTTAAATTGACAGGAGAGTATATATTGGAGCGACTTCATGTTTAGTTGGCTCGTCTTGTTACATGTGATTGTTATAAGTAAATGCTCATTTAATGAGCTATTTAAGTTGTTGGCCGAAGTTATGGCCTTAATTAATATATTAAATTTCTCCAATAATGTTTTTAATTGTTTTTAATAAAGTTTGTTTAAAGTTCTATTTTGACTTCTTTCTGTATGTGTGTAGACATTAATCCTTAAATACTCTGCTTTAAGTAGTTGTGGCTTCTAGGCTAATATGAGTTTTTGCCCTAGCAGCCCGTTAAAACAACTATTCAATTTCATAGTTTATTGAATAAGAACATCTACCAAACTCATGTATTTACGAACAATAATGAATGTGTTAGACTGGCACTTAGTTGGGATTTAAGAACAAAGTTAACATATTTTTTTCACAATTTTATCTTTTATCTCAAACTTTTCAGCTATTTTAAACATTAACATTAATAAATAATTAAATAACAGTTAAATACAAAGTGAATATAAATACATTAATACAGACACATTTTTTGTTTATCGTATAAAACTAAAATTTGCAAAGTTATTTCGAGTAGTGCGATGCATTTCGAAAAAAAAAAAAAAGAAAATGATACAAACTTTAAGATCAATATAGCAGTGTATGCTACGAGTGGAACAATCGGTGCGTATCCAGATGCAGGCTAAAATATGAGAGCGATAAACGGAAACTTTTATGGACCAGTGGGAGCCGAGTTGCATAATAATTCTAGAAATGAGATTTACCAGAATATTTTCTCTTTCCTTTTCGGGCTTTCTGAATTCTGGAAAAGCATATAAACGGGGAAATTTCACGAAATATTTTGATTGTTTAAATATAAATGTGTATTTTATAAGAAAGTGTTTAAAAAATAAATGTAAAACAAATCAACATAACTAAAAACAGGGGTTATATAATTGTATTATTTGGAAAGGAAATTAGTTGGAAATAATGATTTGTAATATTATCGATATATATAAGAGGATATGATGGTATAAAGCTTTCAAAAAATCATATTTTTAGCCTAAAATATTCTATGCATCTATGCGTTTCCAATACTACCTTATCAGCGCTCACTTGGAAAAAAAAAAAGAAACAAAGAAAAAAAAGAAAAAAAAAACGCGTTTCGACCTGCTTTTATTTTTTCAGTCACCTGAAGTGTCAGTAATTCTTCCAAAACTTTTTAATGCGTTCTTGTCAAATTGTTTTTTTTTTTTTTTTTTTTTTTTTTTTTTTTTTTTTTTTTTTGCACTTGTCGTCATTGTGTGAAAGTTAGTGAATTATCTACTGACGTCAAACATATAGAATGTAACGTATATTTATCTGGTGAGCCCTTAAATGTGATGTATAAGTCATGTTCCTTTTTTCTTTCGACAACGTGGTATTTCACAAAATCTTTTACAATTTTTTTTCCAAATTTCATCTTTTAAATTAAAACATATTTATGTAATAATAACATAATTTGCTTTGTGCAAATGAATACTTTGTCAAATTTCTACAACTGATTTGAAATATCAAAACTTTTTGTCAGTTCTGTTTCAGAACCACCGTTAGAAAACAGTGTCCACCAGTCAGAAAGGACATGTGATGAAGACTTTAAATTCTTTTCTTTCTGAGCTACCTTATGATCCGATTAGATTTATTTTGATAGATATTATTGTTTTCAATTTATTTAATATTAATGGTGATTTAAAAAAAAGTCCCTCCCCCCTAAAAAAATATTTCTTCAGCGAGAATTATACCCTTCCCTTAACATAGATTTCTTATAATGAAATCTATCGGTATTCACCTTAACATGAAATCTATCGATAAAAATGAATATGGAATTAAAAAAAAAAACAAAAAAAAAAAACAGAGTAAAATACAACAACTGATGGCCATTCACGAAAATTTGGAAAGAACTTCGTTTTGGAACTAGAAATGAAGATACGATGAATCCACCCAAAAAGTTGTTTTACCCTTTTTTTAAGGGGATAAGTGGAGAAATTTTAACTCAGGGAAGGGAAGGAAATCAGTAGGTCTAGTGAAGTATCGTTAGTTATGAATTTTTTAATTCTGAATCAAACGATACAATCCGCAAGTCGATACGATGATTCGTTACAAAGCTAACCTGGTTTTGCAAATACAAAGTCGGCGATTTACCACAGTGCAGTTTATATAGGTTTTTACAGAAACAACTGATGGTCATTCTCGAAAATTTGGGTAGAACATCGGTTTGGCACTAGAAAAGACGATCCGATGAATCCCCCAAAAAGAAAGTGTTGTTTTACGGTGTTTAGGAGGGGGGGGGGGGATTGCGGACATATTAACTCAGGGAGCATAGTTATTTTTAAAAAAAAAGGTCAAGTAGGGTTGGTTGATTGGTTGTATAGGGTTTAATGGCGCAAGATCCCATTGGGGACAAGCTGCGCCAAAGGAAAAATGTATTAGAAAACCACAAGTAATGCCAACAAAAGCTAAAAAAGAAACAACGTTCAATGAGAAAGTTATCTGGATAGGAGTACCCATCCAGATATAGTTATACAGTGCATAAAACAAATATTAAGAATTCTTAAAAAAGTGAGGTATAAAAATAATACAGTACAAAATACAATCCGGATGGAGTTACCCCATCCAGATGTCATGTTAAACAAGTATAAATTGACATTGTTAAATAAAACATGAAGGTCAAGTAGGGCATCGTTTGTTATGTTTTTTTTTTTTAAATTCTAAATCGAATGAAATCATCTGCAAGTCGATGTGATTATTTGTTACAAAGTTACGCCAGTTTTTATAAATATAATGTCGACTAATTTATTTAAACCCCCCTGAAATAAAATGCCTACTCATCGGATCTTTCTAGTGCCAAAACAAAGTTGTTCCCAAATTTTAGTAAAAGCCTATAAGTTGTTTCTGTAAAAACCTATATTAACTGCATTGAAATAAAATCTTCGACTCTGTATTTATAAAACCTGGGGTAACTTTGTAAGGAATCATCGTATCAACCTGTGGGTGCTGTCGTTCGATTCAGAATTAAAACACACATAGTAAACAATACTCCACTTGACCTATTTAAAAAAGGTTGAAATCCCTTCCTGAGTTAAAATGCTCCCTTTGCCCTCCTAAATAACGTAAAACAGCTTTATTTTTTGGGGACTCATCAGATTTACTTTTCTAGTGCCAAAACAAAGCTCTTCCCAAATTTTCGTGAAAGCCTATCAGTTGTTTCTGTAAAAACCTACATTAACTGCACTGAGGTAAAATCGTCGACTTCGTATTTGTAAAACCTGGTGTAACTTTGTAACGAAACATTGTTTAGCAGATGGTCTCGTTCTATTCAAAATTAAAAATGCATAACTAACGATACCCTACTTGACCTACTTAAAAAAAAGTATTCCTCCCCTTTCACTGAGTTAAAGTCTCCCTATCCCCGGCGATAGTTTTATAAAGTAATTCAGTTATAATTTATATAAAAGTTTTAAAACTCATCCTGATCCAAATGTTTTTGTTATATATTTAAAAAAAAATGCAACTTATGTGATTTTACGCGTATTTAAATTTCTAACTTCACAAATCAAATATGTCAAAGCTATACTTTTTGAAAAAAAATCTCTTAAAATAATAAAACTTTGCTTATTAATGGCGTAAGAGTTTTAAGGTGTTATACCTAGTTGCAAACTTTCAACAAATGTATTTTTTTATTTCATTTTATGAAATGACAATTAGTAAATTAAATTCAGTTTTCTAGTCGATCTCATAAAAATTAAGAAAATTACGCCGCTTTAATTTACTTTCTTCTGTCTTACATAAACCACAACTTAACGTTAAACCACCACTTAACACCCGTTTAAAATCTTTAAACGGGATTGATTCAAAATTATGTTTTTAAAGTCGGTGATAACGATAACGCGACCAAATCTCAACCAATCGTTTTCGAATGTTGACCAATTTTTAACAACAACATTATCTAGAGTGCAATCGCTCTTTTTGACGATCTCCTGATTTTTTCTGTTTTTATAAACAATCAAAGTTCAAAATTTGTTGCGAAAATCGGTACCTTAACATTGAACGGCCGTAATTTTGTTCAAAATCTGAACTCTTACTCTCTATTAAAAGTGTAAAAAATTTCTTAACTTCTGTGACTTTATTATGTCACTAACCAAGTTATTTCTAAATCGTCTATTGCCAAGCAATCTTGGGATTCCGGCCATAATTTCAATTTTCAAAATGCTGAAATTACCTTTAATGCCAATAGCCCCTCTGAATTGGACTTTTATGAAAATTTAGCTATTTATCTTAACCGTGATGTTATCGTTAATGAAAAATCTAATTGCACCATGCTTTCTGTAGCTTGGAAAAACTTGTTCAGCTCAACCATATAGTTTTTGTTTAGTTTTTAATAATTAATCTCTAATTTACTTCCATTGTTATGCATTTATTTATTTATTTATTTATTTTTATTTTATTTTCTTATTTATTTATTTATTTCCTTTATTTTATTTCTTTTTATTTTATTTTCTTATTTGTTTATTTTATTTATTTATTTATATTTTATTTTCCTATTTATTTATTTTTATTTTATTTTCTTATTTATTTATTTTTATTTCATTTTCTTATTTATTTTATTTTATTTTATTTTATTTTATTTTATTTCAATTTTCTTCACAATTTTCCTTTTTTTCTGCATTCTTCTAGATCACGCTCTTCTGTGATTGGCTGTTGCCTTTCTGCTTTCCTATTGGTTGATGCCTTCTGCTTTCCTATTGGTTATTCCATTAACTTGTCCCCATTTTCCTCCTATGTCTTTTTAGTCTTGTTCTTGCCTTCAAAGTGGTTCCAGGTCTCCTTTGCGCCTGACGAAGAAAGACAAATTTCTTTCGAAAGGTCTTGCACATCCCTTATTTTATGGTGTTTTTAAGAAGTTTTTTATACTTTTATGGTATCACATCAGTTTGCTGAATACTTTAATATTAATCTCTAGTTTTAAGTATTTGGAGTAAAGATATTATGTTTTTTTATAATTTCTGAGAACATTTGACAGAATTCCTGAGATCACTGTGGAAGCGGGGGCTAATCCCCTTTAATTTAGATAAATGGGTATTTCATGCAGAATTATTCGATTTGCTTCAAATTTGGTATACAGGTTTATTGTCGATTTCTTTATTTTTCAAGGGGCATTATTCTTTGAAATAGCAGATAGATGAAATTAGTATGTATAGCCTGTGAACTCAATGCCATCAGTTTAACTGGACACTTTTCTTTTTTATCATTCTTTCTAAGAATATTTGACAGAATCACGGTGATCACTATGGACTGCTACCAGAAAGACACCATCTTCGAGCACCCGGTCTGCTCGGAAGACCCAACTTTATTTCGCCATTACAAAAATCAATTTCTTTTCCATAAAGTGTAATAAACAAAATGCAAAAACTGTTTTCCAAATATCTTCTTTAGTTTTCCTGACACAAATTCGCAAATATACCTGGTTTTTTTTTTTTTTTCGATCTTGCTTTCAAAGGTACGTATAATCCCTTAAGCTATGTTTAAATGAAATCTTTTAAACTTCAATCATCTCTAAATCTCTTATCATTTCTTGAATGCTAATGTTTTCTTAGGAGTTTGCATTAAAATAATCCTACTGTTCCAGGATACTTATCACTGAATTTGTCTATCTTTATAACAACTGCATATTTTTATTGCATAGATATTATAAACTATTTCAAATTTTTAACATTTGTATTTCTGATCTGATGTGTATTCGTTTAAACAGATATTTGTTAAATAATAAATCTAACTTAGAAGTATTTTTATGACATGTACCAGAAATAAACTTCAGGGGGCATAAATTGCAGCTTAATGTCAGAAAGCATAAATTGCAGCTACGTAATTTTACCTTTTAAGAATCATAAAAGTCACGCGAACACACAAAATTATGACAAAACATTCTCTCCTCCGCAAACATGAATTTTGCTTATTTCCATTAAATAAAGCTCTAGGATGTATTTTTATTGGATAATTCATATTTCCAATAGATTTTACTATAAAATTTTAAATCATACTGTTTTTAAAGTATTTGATTCATATACACTACTTGATTATTCAGCAAAATAACGCAAAGCAATATTCCGAAAATCTGAATGCTCATTTTTATCTTGTAAAATAAAATTTATATGTTTAATAATGTATCATTTTAAAAATATTACTTAAAAAATATAAATGTCCTTAACTTTACAAATGAAGAAAAATCTTTAAAAAGGATGATTTATTCACGCTAATTTGTATATTTTCATGTTTTAGTGAAACAGGTATGATAATTGAACCACCAATTGGAAGAAGAGAATAAATCCAAAAAATAAGAATGGAGATAATTAAAAAAAACTTTATAACTATTTACTTTCAACGTAGGGGCTCATGTGATATCAATGAGAATGAAGAAAATATAAATTCTGATTTATTTACTAATAGTGCTGGCTTAAATATATAATATTCATTTATATATGTATATGTAAATGTGTTGGATTTATCCCCTTCTTCCAATTTATCATATACTATATACAAAATAATTTGAAATAATGAACAATATAATGACAAAAACTATTTATTTATTAGAAAAAACGTAAGAACACTTTATTATTCATCTATTTCTTTATTTTCGGATCTTGTAGTTGGCCAGGTAAGAATAATATCGTAAAAATCTTTGAATTCGTCCGGAATATATTGGATTATTTTTTGTATGTCGTATGTTTTTTTCTCATTTATGGGTATTTTAGTAACATACGCCGGAGTTTCTTGTTTTTCGGGTTTGTAGGAAGTTTTTGGAGCAAAAATGTAGCTTTAATGAAATCATCTATAAATTCGGAACATGTCAAGTAACCTTTATGACTTGAACTATTGCGAAATCTTGAATGACCTTGTCTAATGACTTACAGCTTTTCTTGAAACATCGCTGCCATGAGTTTTTAAAATCAAGTATGTCGTTCGAAGTAATGGGTTTCACTGAAAAACGCCTGATTTTTGCCGCCAAAATAAGATTATTATATTCATTTGGAACGTAAATTCTGTCCTTTCTCCTAATGAATCTTTTAGCGGTCCCAAAATTTCTGTCACACTGTAAAAACGAATGGCCACGCACAAGAAAGTATTGATATATTTTCTCAAAACGATTCATTGCAACAAGAGTGAGAAAGAACCTTATAAGGGTGTTATTTCTATTTTGTCCCTGCAAGCATTGCTAAAAACGTGTAGTTGTTCTTTGACAGAGAATTCCATGTTCTGTATAGTAATAGTATATTGATAGTTGGAAGAAGGGAATAAAGGAAGGATTTGTTTCCTTCTTCCAACTAACTATTTTTATGGCCGCATAGATCTATACGAAGAGAATGGTTTTTGTTCTTTTCTTCGAACTCATAACTAAGCGCTACATCTAAAGAATGTAAAAGTGTAGAAAAATGAATGTGTCAAAAAGTGGCGTTTATTCCCTTCTTCCAATTGGTGGTTCAATTTTTGGTAGAGTTTGAATATTTGATTGTATTATTTATTTAGCCATGTTATTTTCGTCATTAAGTGCTTACCTTATGTTACTATATATAAAACAAATTTACATCAACTTAACTTTCGAATCATCAAATATTATTAAAATTTAAGATACTTCTCTATTATCCCGTCGACCACTTTTCATAACAAAAAACGATCGCAAAACGGAAGCGCCCAATAAACGGGAGAACGTTGCCATTGGAATATCAAAATAAATAAATAAATAAAATATAAGAATTTAAGGACACAATTGTTATTTTAATGAATGAAATAACTAATCATTCAGTAAAGCATAAAGAAAAATACACGCAAATGTCGAATTAAAAACCACTTGACATAACAAACACGTATACTGACATCAAGTAAATGGGACTGCATTTTTGGCGTTTAATCTTACAGTTTGGCGATAGTTTTTTGTTATGAAAAGAGTTCGACGGGATAATAGAGAGGTACCAAATTTAAAAATAGGGAAAGTATTGGCACGGCAAGTCAAGGTACCCTGATTCGAATCCTCGTCGTTAAAGTTTTTTTTAGATAATACATTTTGTTGGGGTTTTTTGTTTGTTTCCATTTATAATCTATACTAATATTATAAAGGAGTAAAGATTGTTTGTTTGTAGGGCGTAATCTCTGGAACTACCGAACCGATTTCAAAAGTGATGGTGGCAAATTGATGGTGACAACCCCTGCTCCAACATAGGCTATATTTTATGTCGGTGCCACTACCCCAGGGGGGTGTAGGAGCGAAAAACATTCTAAAATTGCGATCTTTTCTACACTGAAGCAGCTAGAAATTTGAAATTTGGCGTTGTAGCTACTTATAAGATGTAAATGATCTCTAAGAACAAAATAAAAAAAAATTCGAAATTAAAAAGGGTGAAATGAGCGAAAAGCGTTCTAAAAATATTCTAAATTACAATTTCTATGGAGTCTCTAGAACTACCGAACCGATTTGAAATTTGGCATTGTAGTTACTTATAAGATGTAAATGCTCTCTAAGAACAAAATAAAAAAAAATTCGAAATTAAAAAGGGTGAAATGAGCGAAAAGCGTTCTAAAAACATTCTAAATTACAATTTCTATGGAACCTCTAGAACTACCGAACCGATTTGAAATTTGGCGTTGTAGTTACTTATAACATGTAAATGCTCTCTAAGAACAAAATAAAAAAAAATACGAAATGTAAAAAGGGTGAAATGAGCGAAAAGCGTTCTAAAAAAATTCTAAATTACAATTTCTATGGAATCTTTAGAAATACCTAACCGATTTGAAATTTGGCGTTGTAGTTACTTATAAGATGTAAATGCTATCTAAAAACAAAAAAAAAAAATTCGAAATTTAAAAGGGTGAAATGAGCGAAAAGCGTTCTGAAAACATTCTAAATTACAATTTCTATGGAATCTCTAGAACTACCGAACTGATTTGAAATTTGGCGTTGTAGTTACTTATAAGATGTAAATGCTCTCTAAGAACAAAATAAAAAAAATCGAAATTTAAAAGGAGGAAATGAGCGAAAAGCGTTCTAAAAACATTCTAAATTACAATTTCTATGGAATCTCCGGAACTACCGAACCGATTTCAAAAGTGATGGTGGCAAATTGATGGTGACAACCCCTGCTCCAACATAGGCTATATTTTATGTCGGTGTCACTAACCCCAGGGGGGTGCAGGAGCGAAAAACGCTCTAAAATTTAGATCTTTTTTATACTGAAACAGCTAGAAATTTGAAATTTGGCATTGTGGTTACTTATAAGATGTAAATGCTCTATAAAAACAAAATAAAAAAAAAATTCGAAATTTAAAAGGGTGAAATGAGCGAAAAGCGTTCTAAAAACATTCTAAATTACAATTTCTATGGAATCTCTAGAACTACTGAACCGATTTGAAATTTGGCGTTGTAGTTACTTATAAGATGTAAATGCTCTCTAAGAACAAAATAAAAAAAAAATCGAAATTTAAAAAGGGTGAAATGAGCGAAAAGCGTTCTAAAAACATTCTAAATTACAATTTCTATGGAATCTCTAGAACTACCGAACCGATTTGAAATTTGGCGTTGTAGTTACTTATAAGATGTAAATGCTCTCTAGCAACAAAATAAAAAAAATCGAAATTTAAAAGGGTGAAATGAGCGAAAAGCGTTCTAAAAGCATTCTAAATTACAATTTCTATGGAATCTCTAGAACTAACGAACCGATCTGAAATTTGGCTTTGTAGTTACTTATAAGATGTAATTGCTCTATAAGAACAAAATTTAAAAAAAATCGAAATATTAAAGGGTGAAATGAGCGAAAAGCGCTCTAAAAACATTCTAAATTACAATATCTATGGAATCTCTAGAACTACCGAACCGATTTGAAATTTGGCGTTGTAGTTACTTATAAGATGTAAATGCTCTCTAAGAACAAAAAAAAAAAAAAAATCGAAATTTAAAAGGGTGAAATGAGCGAAGAGCGTTCTAAAAACATTCTAAATTACAAATTCTATGGAATCTCTGGAACTCCCGAACCGATTTCAAAATAGATGGTGGCAAATTGATGGTGACAACCCCTGCTCCAACATAGGCTATATTTTATGTCGGTGTCACTAACCCCAAGGGGCTGCAGGAGCGAAAAACGTTCTAAAATTGAGATCTTTTTTTATACTGAAGTAGCTAGAAATTTGAAATTTGGCATTGTGGTTACTTATAAGATGTAAATGCTCTCTAAAAAAAAAAAAAAAAAATTCGAAATTTAAAAGAGTGAAATGAGCGAAAAGCGTTCTAAAAACATTCTAAATTACAATTTCTATGGAAACTCTGGAACTACCGAACCGATTTCAAAAGTGATGGTGGAAAATTGATGGTGACAACTCCTGATTCAACATAGGCTATATTTTATGTCGGTGTCACTAACCCAGGAGGAGGGGGGTTCATGAGCGAAAAACGTTCTAAAATTGCGATTTTTTTTAATACTGAAGGAGCTAGAAATATGAAACTTGGCATTGTAGTTACTTATAAGATGAAAATGCTCTCTAAAAAAAAATTAAAAAAATTCGAAATTTAAAAGGGTGAAATGAGCGAAAGGCGTTCTAAAAACATTCTAAATTACAATTTCTATGGAATCTCTAGAACTACCGAACCGATTTCAAAAGTGATGGTGGCAAATCCTTGGTGACAGTCCCTGCTGCAACAGCCTCTTTAATAAAAAACTGTGCGTTTCTGACGACCGGGTTTTTCGCTAATTGTTGCCACAGATTAATCTCGGAAAATGAAACATTTGAAGTTACTGAAAAAAAATAGTAGCTCGAAAAGTATTTGGCAGAAAAATGTTAGGCATACTGCGTTTGAAAGGTAAAAAACAGTATTTTTCTTGATATAAATATCAAATCTAATGATTACGCCATTTTTCAAATATTGAATTTGAAAAATTACCAAATTTCACAATGGAGTACCATAGCGAAACCTTCATGCGTAAAAAGATAATGATAAGGGCGACGTGTCCTGGCGTGCATATTGGCTATAGCACGAGTCACAAATTATAGTAGCCTTATTATTCTGTTAAAATATAAAAGTGAATTATGAAATGTCAATATTTTATTGGATTAAAAGTTCGTTATAAGAAATTGACCAGCGTTGCGAGCGTAGCTTGCTAGTAAATTTCATAAAGCTAGAAAAAGGAATTGATTTGTTTTACAAACTGATAGTGAATACTGATACATTTCTGATATTCAAAGAAAATATGATGTTTATTTGTTATCCAAGTTGTTCATAATTAAATTAACTTATGATTTTCAATAAAATATTGCAATTTAGAAGACAGAGGATTTTTTGAAAAACAGTAATGTATTACCACATTTTTCGAATAATATAATCTTCTTTTTCGGCGTTTTCCCTTTTTTCACAGTTATAATTATCAGATTTTCTTAAGAATTGGTACATAACTATCTCATAATATTCCAATTCTGTTCTTGCTCTTTTGGTCGCCGCCAGATACAATGTATAACCAACATTTCTGAGTAAATAAAAATGTTCTTACAGTTTGTCCTATAGCATACTGGTTTTATATTCGTGTTCTGAGGCTTTTGAGATGTCTAAAAACTAATTTACGTTCTCACTTAGTAACTCTAAACCGCTATTTCCGAATAATGCATTTTGAGGCTCTTTTGCAATTTCTTTTTCCCTAATGGGCACGATTTCTGTATTAATTTTTTTTTTTGTTGCATAGGGATTTTTTAGGAGTTTTTTCATCAGCCACGTTTTAATTTTAGTACTACACTTTCACAACTAGTGGGAGCTTTTAATTTCAGTTTCATATTTTTGTCACAGTAATAATTCTCGGATATTCCTAAGAACTAGTACATAATTTCATTATAATTGTTCCATTCCATTTCAGCACTTTTCGTCACCTACAGCTAAGTTGTATCACCACCATTTACGATTAAAATTACATTTTTCTACAATTTGTCCTACAGCTTTCCGGTTTTATTTTCGTGATCTGGGGTCCTTTAAAAGCCTAAAAATTTAATTATTTTCCTCACTTATTATCTCTATCAGATGACGTAGGCTGTAGACCCGTGTCGGAGGTTTGTTCAGAAAGAACTTTGTTTAGAATAGAATGCGCTCCCTGGCGGTGGAAGGTGGACCTAAGAGATTTTCCAGAGCGTACGCAACATGTCCGGTATAAATTGCTGAACGCAGCGGAGATCTGTGCCAAAGTTTTGTATTTTAAAAGATTTAAGATTATTACACGAACTTGGGAAACTCCGGGCCAGTCCCCTAGTATTTAATAAACATAACATGAAATTCTTTGTTCACAGTGAAAACAGTTAAGAATAATTATTGCGCTAACAACATTGACATAATTTGAATAAAAAGTTGCAGAACGACTGCCACCCCCCCCCCCCCAAATATAAGCTACCTTCTATCTATCTATTTACCTATGTATATATATGATTTTCTGAAAGTTACAAAAACTGTTTTCATTAATAAATATTTATAATGCACTGTGTCACTTTATCTATGTTCATATTAGAAAATTTCACAAAACACAAAAAAATCCATAAGTTTTTTTTATATGACTTTCTTTTTGTATTACTCTAAATCAATAAATAAACTGCGTCGTATTTCTAATTTTGAAGATAATTACGCCATTGTTTTGTATAAATCCTCAGAACAAGTCTAAAACTTTTCAGTATCACAAATAATCTAATTAAGTTATATAAAATAAGTTTCTCTTGAAAATCAATTAATTACCTCAGGCATCTTATAACTAGACAATTGTTTAAACTACTAAAGTTATTAAGAAAAATGAATCTGTAATGAGCTTTTCTCATTAATGAATTAATCTTAGTCAAAAATTACTAAAGATTAATTTCATTCATAATGCTTTATTCATGTTGTAACATCAAGATGATTATTTCCCGCAACGACTGAGATTTAAAATTTTTTGAGAAAGTTTTATGAAAATAAAAATTTATTAAATTAAATATCGATAGAATTATAAAGATTATTAGGCGCTATAAAAATTACTGACAAAATATATAATCAGCATACTAATTACAGTAGTAGAATCAATTCCTATGGTTAAACAATTTATCCAGTTGCATGTAACTGAATTCTGAATAAATCATTGCATGGGAAGTTAATTGGGAAACTAATATATGTATATATATGTAGATATATTAGATATATTATAAAACCTGCAACTAACCTTAATTAATCTCATTTATAGGTGTACTACAAAAAATTCAGATTCAATTTTTCCGACTAAGAAAATTTGCTTCGTACCATCAGAGATTAATCCCATTCAAGAATTTAAAAAAAATTGATTAAGCAGGTGCTCCTCAAAATCGTACTTTTTATTGATTAGAAAAATGGAAGACTGTTTGAGCATTGTTGGGGTCTAACCACAAGTATTTAGAGAAGACAAGACCTAATATCCCCCACCCCTCCAAAGAGAACAATATCTGAGCAAGAATTGTAGAAGATCATCGGTCATTCTTTTTACCAGAAATTTAACTGGCACTCATTATCTTAGAATGCTACTTGACTCAATTGATACAGTGATCGTAGAAGTATTTGAAAATGTCCGTCGATTATCTGTTGACCATTTTAATTACGAAGAAAATTTCATCTTCTAAGAGGACGACATCCCAGCTCATTACAGAAAAAATGTCACAGATTACCACA
Source organism: Maratus michaelseni (assembly GCA_963931845.1). Lineage (NCBI taxonomy): Eukaryota > Metazoa > Arthropoda > Arachnida > Araneae > Salticidae > Maratus > Maratus michaelseni. Next base: position 453,830,128 of record OZ007589.1, on the reverse strand, counting down.
GTGAGAATTATCCAAATCAGTGGACAGGGAGACGGGGATAATTTTTAGAATGGTAAACTCCCCGTGGTGACTGGCATATAACGCAACTAAGAGGGAGATATAAATGGGTAAATAGGGAAAAATACTTAAGATACGGTTTTCGGCATTGACTTTTCAAATCATTCGGAGGAGTGGAGAGTGAATGGAGAAAAATTTGCGTTCTGATACATAAACCATCCCTGTTCTCCAAATCTTGCGCCTAATGACATTTTCTCTGTGGTTTTTTTTTTGTGAATCTGTTTTTCTGTGGAGACGCTTAAATGATATAATTTACAAGACGCCTCCTAATGCCAGTGAAGAGTTGAAGCATAATTTACAGACTTTAATAACATTTAACTTTTAATAAAGATCAGCCTTTAATAACATCCCTACACTGTTAAAAATTTGTAGCAAACTGTCAAGTCATTTGACCGTTTTTAAGAAAAAACGATTACATAACCGTAATTTAATTCTACTCTGACCATAATATGGGAAATAATATGGTCAGAATACAGGTAAATTACGGTTATGTAACAGTTTTAAATAAAAACGGTCGAATCACTGGACAGTTTTGCTGCAAATTTTTAACAGTGTACAGCCTGACTTAAAACAGTCTGAAATTAGTTTCTGCAGCGGCTGTATGACTGCTAAGAAATGGAACGAATTCACTACGATCATTTGTTAGGTTATGTTGGAATAGCATAAACAAATTTTACTTTTCATGAATTTAAATGTTAAAAAATTACTTAAGACATATCTTAGGGCATTTTTTTAATTCCTTGGTTTTTAATATACCTTTCCAGTAATATGCTATGACAAAGACGTTTGTCATATATCTTGCTTTCAGTTCAAACCCCCCCCCCCCTCAAAATTGTAACAAGTTAACATAAGCTTTTCCATTCCTCGTCCAACATCTAGCATACATGTATTGATTGCATGCTTCTCCTCCCCCCCCCCCCAAAATAGAGATTAAAAAAAAAAAAAAAAAAAAAAAAAAAAAAATTCATAAAGATTTATTCATTCCCCCCAAATAAATAAATAATTAAAATAAACAATTATAGTTTATAGTTTTTAAATGTCTGTAATTCCCCCCCCCCCCCCAAATTCAATATGTTAACTAAAATCTATTTCTGATTTAATTTAGATAACGAATCTAATTTCTTCATTCTAAAATGCAAGTCACTCTCATATATCAGAAACCTCTCTGTCCTTACTTTGCGGTTATGCCAAAATAAGTTACTAATGTTCACATATTTCTAATTCAACCGTTTCCTTCTCATGAAATCAAAAGTGCATCTGTCTTAAAAGTTAGACAAAATATATATGCAGCTGTGCTCTACATATTAAAATAATGTAACGTATAACCGATATTCTTTATGCAAGCATTTGCACTTCTCACCCGCTCTCAAAAGAATTAATTAAAATATCTCTCGCCCACATGTAAACTGTAATATGCATGCTCACATCTTTCACACCCTGTTATTAGATTCGTGTCATATGTAACCGTTAATTGCAGCTGTCTTTTAGCAAAATCAAACGCCAATCCCAAAATTACTTTCTTTTCTTTTTCCTGTTCTGTCTCCATGAAAGAATCTTTACAACCCTTCCCCCCATCCTCAAATGAATGCACTATCATAGACAGATTCTAGCAGTTATCGTTTTTTCCCATACGCGTCCGACCGTTGTCTCCAAAAACTCCCTCGCCAAGTACTGGCGATTTTATCATGCTTTCCGTGCCAACACCCGTACATGTAACTTTTAGAAGAGTCTCACTTCGGCTGTTTGTCTTGACCAGGAAAGCGGTACAAAACTTGTCATTGTTCGTGTAGGTACCTCCCCTTTGCTTCTTTAACTATCAATATTCCCGCTTCATAAAATAAATATATATTGCATCTAAAAAAAAAAAAAAAAAAAAAAAAAGAGTTTGTAACATGGAGCAGTTGATGTTTATTTACCATGGCGTCAGTGCTTATTAGTATAACGGAGCAGTAAACAGGGTCAAGTAGAGATGAAATAATGGATACATTTTTCCAAAAAGTGTTGAATTTAAATACTGAGGTATTGTTCCTGCGCTCAAAATATTTTGGACGGACAAGGCCTGGGTTATATATTGTTTATAAAATATCTGAAACGAAATTCCTGGCGCAATTTTAAAAAGAAATCTTAACTTGTATTGTGAGATTCATTTCTTGCTTACAACAACGAAGCAGTAAAAAAGCCAGCTAAAAAAATTAAACAATTCATGCATGCATCATAAAGGTTTGACATTATTGCTTTAGTCTTTAGATGGCTGTCTTTACAAATACAGTGTCCGAAAGTACTTGGCCAAATGTATCAGCTCAAACTTTCTAACTGAAATCAGAGGTAGAAATCTAAAGCAGTTAGATATAACATTGGCTATACAATGGATGGAAAATGAACGAGACCTTTATACCAACAGAAAACATTATCTGGTCATTCAAAAGAACTTGCTTCAGTAACAAACTTATCAGCATAGAGAACACTGCATTACTTTTAACTGATAATGAATGTGATTTGAACAAAATTCGCATTGATTAAGCCGAGGATATATATTATGATGTGCCCGTGACAAAAATAATTTTCTGCATTATTTGGCGAATCTAACACAAGAACTAAATTTGAAAAATATCAGAGACTACATTTTCAGAGAGATTGAATTTATTATTTTATGGATATTTATATATTTATATTCAAAGTTATATTACCATGATGCATTTCCAGTGTTTTAAATAAAGATTATTATATTTTTCTTTTTTTTAATCAATACGTACAGTTTCGTTTATGACAGTGTTTGTGATGCATGGACGTAGAGAGAAGGACAATTAACAAAATAGGCTTTAAAGCACAGAGGCGGTCTTCGAAAATTCAAATTGGTAGTAGTCGCTGCCGTTCCTAATCACCGTTTAAGGTCATTAATCATTATCATGTTCCATCGAATTTAGCCTAGATTTAGGCAGTAATATAGTTCTCGCTGCATTACCCAACAGCAACTCAATCTGACCACTATACTAGGTATTTTGGTAAGATCCAGTATTACAGCATTTTGATAGTTGGTCTTCATTTTAAGTACATGGTGGTGAGGAATGGGTCGACTTATACTCGATTTCTGTTACTTTACCTCTTGACGTAGCGTCGACTTATACGATTTTTTTTTCTTTGTAAGTAGGGAAGGGGACTTACATACGAGTATATACGGTATATGTTAATAATTTATTGTGATAATTATTCATGTTTCATATTTATCTATGTTAATTATTTACCTGCTGGGAACACCGAGCCATGTTTGATTAAAATTAGCTTAGTGTTTAACTCGATATAATATCGACTTTTATGTGACAGTTGTATTTCTTCAGCAGGTATGTGTTATACGAAAAAACGCCTGTGTTGCTCAAGAACGCTTTATGTACTCTGATTGGTTGAATCATGTATAGCGGCTCCTATTCTGAAAAATTCCTCTAGATTCTAAAAGCCAAACTTTTGACCAAATGTCGCCAAATTTTGGGCAAAAAGTCGCAACTTTCTTTCATTTGACGCCAAGCATGTATTTTGGTATTGGTAGAAAGTAATTTTTCCTCCCATATCTTGTCAATGTCGCCAACATTTCGCCAAATTTGGCGAGTTGTTACCAACTTTGTACTTCGCATACTACCCACTGTTCAAGAATTCAATGACTGTTTCAACCTTCATTCACATTGAAATGTATTGACCAGTAGTGACGCAAAAATGACCCACCAATTGAATTTTCTCGAACATGAGAACTAGCCAATGGCCTTCCCGTACTCCAAAATGGTAAGATACAAAATTTAGTCAAAATCATTAGAGCCGTTTTTTAGATAAAATTATGTTGACCCGTAGTGACCCAAGAATTACCCACTAACCAAATTTTCTCGAACATGTGACCCAGTCCAATGCGCTTCTCGTTTCCCAAAATGGAAAAATACAAAATTTACTCAAAATCGTTAGAGCCGTTTTTTAGAAAAAAAATTTGCTTGACCCGCAGCGACCTAAAATGACCCACCAATTGAATTTTTTCGAACTTAGCCCGACCTAACCTAATGGTCTTCTCGTAATCCAAAATGATATGATAGAATATTTAGTCAAAATCGTTTGACCCGTTTTAGGTAGCTTTCAATACAAAAAAGTATAAAGCTACCTATTGCAGCCGTTCGGAGGAAAGCAGTTCCGGAAAATTTCGATATATTTTCACCGATCATGACCCCCAGACCCCAAAACCACCCTCCGTTCAAATGTTGATTTATATATATATAGATATATCCATATATATATATATATATATATATATATGACCTATGTCATACGATAATGCTCGTATTTATAAATCAATTTTGATGAAACTAATTGTGTGTATTAAGCTAACCAATGTCTCGACCGAGTTCGTTGGCCAGCTTGGTCCGCCATTTTGTTTCAAGATGGCGGCCATTTAAAAATTTAAAACTAAAATAAATATACAAGAAAATTAAAATTTCAAATTTATTTTTTAATTACGTTTTAGACCTTGATACAAGGATTCCAGAGCATTTTTTGGTTTATCTCTATCTTAAAAAATGGCTGAGATAGAGCAGTTTGAAATTCTAGGGTAGCTGACATTTTGAAACAAAACAGCACATTAACGCGATTACTCGCAAATTATTTTCTTTCATTGTTGTAATAATTTTCCCAATCATATGCATAAAACTATATATTCATATCCGTTAGCGCCAAAATTGGCGAAATATCGCCAAATTTGGCGACCAAAATAAGTCTTCATAAATGAAGCCAATTCAGCTATTGCTCAATAATTTGGCGAATTTTTTATTCAAATTCAGTATTAACGAATCTTTTGTAAACGTTTCTTTGCATTTTAACTTGCTGTTTTCGTGTAACATTAGCTAAAATTTTAAAACGAAGATATAGGAAAGCTACCTTTTCCTCCCGGTACAGGCCGGAAGGACTTTTTTAGATACAATTAGCTTGACCCTGACCCATAGTGACCCAAAATGACCCACTAATCAAATTTTCTGGAGCATGTGACATAGCCCAATGATCTTCGCTGCAAAATTTAGTCAAAATCGTTGGAGCCGTTTTTTTAAAAAAACTTTGCACATGTTACTCAATATTTTTTTTTTTTTTTTTTTAGTTTTGTACATTTCTTTATGATTTAATTTCTATTTATGTTTAATAATTATTTATTTATTTATTTATTTTGTTATTTGAACTTCAGTAGGCTTTTATTTTTATTTTGTTTCTTGTATATTTTTTTAGGAGCTTAATAGTGTCAATTTTAGGCATAACTCTGACAATATTTGATGAAATAACAGATATTTACTATGAATATTCTTATGGAGATCCTCTGAAGATTTCAAAAGATATTCATTGTTTTCTATTTCTAATTTTTCGTTTTATTAAGTTTAATTACTGCTGTATAATTTCCATTGCTTTTTATAATATCTCATCCTTTGTGTTTCACATGTTTTCCTTTATATATATATATATATATATATATATATGTTATATAAAAATTTATTTCCTTCGTATCCTTCCATTTTATTCGCATTAATATTTTAAAATTAATCTAACTTCTGTCATAGTCAGTATTTCCTTAATTCTTAATAATATCTATTCCTATTTAAAGTCCTTTTAAAAGTAAATATCCGTATATTAATAATTATTTTATTCCAAATCTTAATCTAAAATTTAAGATCATTCGTAGCTTTTATCAGTTCCCCAATCTATAAAATTCTGAGACGCGTTCTCATTTCGAATGTTTTTTAAAGCCATTTTCTTTTTATTATTATTATTATTATTGCTCTGAGTTTTTCGCGCGCTTCGGATTTTAACTTCAAAATTGGTCCGCACCCAAGTAAGGGATTCTTTACTGTTTTAGCCTCGCCCTCTAGCCTCATTCATTGGGCTGGAGCTAGCTTCTCACTCATTGGGTTGTGCGCTCGTGACGTAATTCTGTGTATGTTTCCGCGGAGAGAACAAAACTCGCCCGCACCGGTCGGAGCACGAGATTTTTGACGTTTTCGGAAGCTAAACAAATATGTGTCTGGTATTTTTATGTCCGTAGAATATTCATCTGGCCCAGTAACATCTTAATTCAATGAAGTGAAGCAACGTTAGCCCGAGGGATATAAGTTTTAGACCTTTTGGAATTGTTTCTGTGTTGTTCGTCTTCTAATAAAATTATTTGTCTGGAGAGTGGCTGGATTTATTGGAAAACTTTAGTGGAATTTCATTGCCTTCTACTTCGCCATACTCGCTAATATCGACTGCAACTTGCTATATCGTTGAAGGACTGCCATCTTTTCATCGAATATTATTCATCGTAATATCTCAACCTCGTCAAAATGCTACATATATATATATACAAGCATTTTTTTTTGTTTATGACCATTATACTGTGGACTATTAAATTCAATAAAGCAGTATATTCTGTAAATGCAACTATTTATAATTGAACATAAATTACGTGATACAGTTTTCCTTTTAGTTAGAATTCAAATATCCCTAATAAAATCACATGCACAAAAAAAATTAAAAATAACAAATAATAATAATAAATTACTGATTATCTATTTGATGCATTTTAGAATAAAGTTATGCATTTTAAAAATGGGGAAATGAATGTCAGATAAAATAGTTCTAAAAATACGAAAATACGAATACGGAAACAAATAATGCTTTGAACCTTTCAAACTAAGATAGTAATTCAATAAAACTGATTTACAATTGCTTTGCATATTACTTACGAAATACGGCTGTATTATTCGGCTTTTGGTTGCTATAAATCTTAAATATGAAATTTAGATAAGCATTTTGAAAATGCCCTCTAAGGTATAAACAAAAGTAGAAAAGGTTTGTGTTAATTATATAAACATAATTTGCTATAAAAGCCCGTATAAAGGTTTACAGGAGCTATAAAGGATCTCCATGGCACTATAATTGTCTTACCATAATTTATTATTAACATTTTTAAAGAGTAATGAAGAAAATAGTACTGGTGATTTCGCAAGAATAGATTGTTGCATTTGTTGCGAATAGATATATTTTGATATCAATCAGGTTTTTAGGTGCGTTCGTAATTATGAAAATGCGTAACACCTATAATCGTCGTCTGGTCCGTCCGTCTGTCTGTCTGTCCGTCTGTCCGCATATAACAGCGCAAAAACTACCCAACCGAATGTTTTGAAATTTAATATAGATTATCGTTGCATAATTTTGTCAAAAATTTTATAAAAATCGAATCAAAACTTAAAAAGATATTAATAAAAGTTTTCTTTATTCTATTAAATCCTACCGTAAGTAATCTATATAATAAAAGCGCAAGTCATGTGACTGAGAAAAACAAATACGGGCAAACCACTTCTTTTTTTATATGCCAGGCGGTCATTTTTATTAAAAATTAGTTTTTCGAATAAAATTGAATAAAAGTTACATTTTTAGAAAGATCGTTGAAACAAATTGTTCTTTGAGAGATGAGTTACATTCAAAAATGTATAGATTCTGAGATAACTTCAGTATAAATTAAGTTAGCAGCCGAATATATCAATCCATTATGATATCTAATACCCTGTATTAGAACAGGTCTAATATATTTGATAATGCATGTAGCAGAGCTGTACAAATAGTGCCCTGGAAGACATCTGAAGGAAAGCTAAGTGTTGAGGTCAGAACAAATAAAGAATCATTTGCTTGGTGACTACAGTTTTTTATTCAAAGTAAACTTGATCATTTAAAACTGTTAAAAACACTTTCAGATTTATTCAGAGCAAACGTGTGGATAAAACAGAGCTTCATCGTTAAAAAATATCTTAGTTAAGCATAACTTGACAGTTTAAAACGGAGTTTTGAAACAGTATTGAAATAAAACTAACTCATAATAACAACTTAAACTTTCTGTTAAATTATAACTAAAACGTACTTAAAAACATTTTAAAATTAAATCAAACTACTATAAACTCAAGTTAATCCATTTACAAAAGTAACATAACTAATTCAGTTCAAAACTAAAAGAAACACGCTACAAAAGCGAAGAGAAGCGAAGCTTCCGACTCAAAACGTTGAAAGCATTTATACTCTCCGAAATACGAAAAGAGGAGATTCCACTTTAGCAAAAGGGTATGTTCCTCAGCAGTCGATTACGGAACAACCAACGCCATCTATAATATGCTTTTAAATTACACGGCAGATTTTAAACATCGAAATTAGAACGATAGCTATTAAACCAAAATAAGTTTTAAACCCAGTTTAGCAGTTTAGCCATAAGTGACAAGTAAAAACCGGCAGATTAGATAACACATTAGAATAAATAAAAGCAGGAGATTCGTTCACTAGGAGTTATAAAAGTATTTAAACCATGGATGTAATCATTCGCAAAGCAAGATCTCCATGGTGAACTATACAGGGCTGTCTAGTGTAGAAAAAAAAATCGCATTTGTAAACGTGGCATACGTAAGAATAATTAAAAAAAGGCATACTCATTTTGACGATATAATTCATTTCACTGAAATAATAAAGATGATTTTTTTTACATTGTGAAACTAGTTATAAAACGAACACACCTCCTATGTCACGTTTAGCGTACAATTTCCAACTTGTTTCTACTTTCAATTAGTTTAGATAGCAAAACGTGTAATCTAAATAGTCATATTTATGCGCATTTTGCACGCTGAAAAATAAGGAAATATCTTCAATAAAGTGCGGCGGGATACACGCTTTTTAATGCAGTTTTCAACATTGTCGTAAATGTATGATACGCAGTTCGACAATACACATTTTATCAATATTTGTTGAGGCAAACATTTAAACGGATGCGCAAGTTCATCTATGTTAAAAAGAGTATATTTTCAAGAAGTTTTGTATGTGTTTTACAAAGATACATGTATGTAATGTCTGCAAGTCTGTCCGACAGTCTGGGTACAGTCAGGGTGGTGGTACCAAACCAATTATTATTGTGCAGGAATAATGTAGGTATTCTGTTTAAAACAAAATTTAAATACTTTTCAAACTATGTACTGAAATTGAATTAAATTTTCCGTTTATTTTTATGCATTATAATGTGTATTTAATTATTATGTAATCCACTATAAAATATGATATTGTTTATGCAAATGTAGGAATTTGAACTCTGATTAAGTAGTGCTTCAGAAATCGACAAGTCTTAAAAATTTAAATAAATATCAAGATTATTGAAGTAAATATCAAGATATTTGTCTATTTTTTTAATTCAAAAGGATCATGCGTAAAGTTTGAAAGCTGTATAATTAAAAATAGTATAGTTTGTGTATTCCCTATAATAATTAAAACAGAAGAATTAGAAAGCCAGCAAAGAAAATTCTTTGATAGATATTTAAGTATATGAGAGCAATCACCCATGTAAAATATCCTGTAGTTGTGTATATTTTATTAAAAGTATTGAGTGAAACGTTTTTCTCAATCCTAAAAATATCAAGGGGTCCATTATCAAAAAGGATGCTAGTAAATAAGAATTACAATAAAGAAAATTTAAACAATTTCTCAATTTTTAGCCTAATCAAGATGCAAAATATATACAGAAGAAAATGCCTTAAAAATATATGAAATACTGAATATTAATATTAAATAAAACGTCGCATGGCTATTTTTTAATTAAAAGCAAAAAATATTTTTAAAAAGTTATTAGCTTAACAGGTGATTGTGCAAAGCATAATTTAGCAATATCTTTCTTGAAGCACTTCAGCTTTAAAGGCTATTAGAAAGTTTTTGAACTTTCCTCGTTATTAAATTTTTTCTGCAGCCTAATGAATTTCTGGTTATAAAAGCGTGAAATGTATAAGACTTTCATTAAAATTTATTATGCGAGTAATATAACAGTTTCATCAATTAAAAAAATAAACCTTGATGTTTCTGCAGGTCATAAATATTTTTCTAATTTTAAAATTATTTTTATTGTACAGTACTTAAGTTTTTAAAGTAATTTTATTAAAAACAATGACTCTGAAATTTAGATGAGATAGGACATATTTATCATTTTACAGTATACATATATATTTACATGTTTAAAATAAAAATATATAAATCAAAGGAATAATATTAATAATTGTAAAAGGATTACACTTTTGCTATGTAATTCTTAGTCATGTTATAAAATTGTATGACATAATTACTCATATGATAATAATAGATTTAATTAAAACAAGTTGGAAATTGTACGCCAAACGTGACAAACGAGGTGCGTTCGTACTATAGCTAGTTATGTAAATATTCAGATCTTGATGATTTTTAATTCTGTGAAATGAATTATATCGTTTGCATATTAATTTCTGTAATAAAATAAGTATCTCGGTCGTTTGACGATTAAACCTCGGAAGCTCCTATAACAAGAGAAAGCACCTATTTTTTATTTATTTATTTTTTTTTTTATTAAAATCTTGTAAAGTTTTGACTCTATTTTCATGACATTTTAAATGTCTCGACAAAATTTTGGAAAGGTAATATATCTTAAATTTCAAACCATTCGTTTGAGTAGTTTTTGCGTTGTTATATGCGGACAGACGGACAGACAGACAGACGGACCAGACGACGACAATAGGTGCTACGTATTTATATAATTATGAACGCACCTAAAAAGCATAGGTGGAATGTCTTTTAATCAAATTTTTTCGATTTCTATTTGAACTTTCATGATTTATAAGTCATTTAACTGATTTACATTTATAAGTTAAACATGATAAAATATAAGCTATGAAATAAAATTTAATTTTTTACTTATTAGAGAATTATATGAATAGTAAATTGCTATTTTTTGCATATTTTTATTCATTACAGAGAAAAACACAAGGCATTAACGTGTGATTAGCCCATTTTTCCACCAATGTTACCTTAATGTCATTAAATCTCTCCCAAAGGAAAAAGTAATTAAATTCGTATTTCTCTTTCCGAAAACTCAAGGAGTTGATTTCATCTGCATGAACGGTTTTTAGGAAAAAAAGAAAAAGAATTTTCATTAATGTAGTTGAATTTTCCTAATACGAAAATCCGACTGTACGTAGGTAACTTTAGATTCTCTGAAGAGGTACTTTTTGGGAAAACAAAAACAAAAACAAACAAACAAAAAAACATATTTTATGTGAAATTTCGATATTGTTATTTAATAAATATAGAAAAGAACCATTTTAAATTTTATTAATATGTTTAAAAAAGCTTCCATTAATTGGAGAGAAAACTCTGGAAAATGTTCTGGAAGTTAAAATATAAGTTTTGACGAAAGAAACTTTGAACACATTGAATTTAAAAAATAACTATATTTACAAAGACAAAAAATAACGTTTAAAACGAAAGAAATGTGTGTTCATGGTGTAAAAGATTTTGATAAGCATTGTTATTACTTTAATTCGGAAATAAATATTCAACATTTAGTACAAGAGTGAAATCATTAATGAATTTTTAAGAGATTTCCAAAAAAGGTAAACTTGTTTACATATATATTTTTTTCCATGCACTTTTAGTGTACAAATGCTGCTTTAGCACTTGCTTTTGTGATGCATACTGTTAAATCCTACATCGATTATTCCAATTTTGGCCACTGCTTCACAATGTCATATATTTTTTTCTGCGTCTGAGTTTCTTGATATTTGGGTGTGAACTTTTGCTTGGGCACTTTCTACATATTTTAATTTTGAGAATCTTAAATTTTTGGATATATTTATGTACTATATATTGTAATTATCGGTTTATCTATTGTCGATTATATATGTGGTTTAATGGTTACTATTTACAAAAGTTTTATTATATACCGTGGGAGGACAAAAATACGGAAATACCTTGCAAAAAACTTGCCTTAAATTACATACTTGGTATAGCGAAGTTTGTAGGTGACACTGCAGTGTTTGCATAATGTAAAACCAACATCAGCTTTTAAACACTTTGAAAGTATCATTTGTCGCAAAGACAGCGTTCTGTGTATTTTCGGTGGTATAAGTTCCAGCAAAAACTATTACTTTTTAAATAAAAATTGAATGACATTGGCTGACTATTTCTCGAGAAAAATGACAGCCTAGTTTGAAAAACATGGTTTCCAGAAAAACAAATTTTAAATGTTGCAATAGCGTTACGTTCAACGGGCAGCGTTAAAATCAACGAAGAAAAGAGATTATAAGAAATTGGAATATCTTGAAACCGTTTTAAAGCATTAATCTACACACTTAAAAGATGCAAAAAATGCAAAAAAAAAAAAAAAAAATCGAAAAATTTGACCTAATGATGTAGAATTTCTAGTTAAGTATCCAATTGAAAAATATCAACTGACATAATTCTTTTTTGAAATTTTAACTGTTCTGTACAGATAATTTAATATAAAATTATTTATATTACAGTACCACTTGCGCACACAAATTTTATTACTTTCTATTTTTAAAGAACTACTTAGGTTAAAAATCGCTTGGTCAAATTTGCACTGTTTAAACTTGTTTGAGATTAGTATTAAAAAACATAATGCTTTTTACTTTTACGAAAAGCAATATTCAAAATATATTTTATTTCCCCTTTTCGATTTTAACACGCGTAATTCAAGAAAAATCCATTTTTGCGAAATTCCTCTCAGCAGAGTATTTCTCAAATATCCATTTTTCGTATCTCAAGATATTGCCCCAAACAATAATATCTGTCTTAGGAAATACTATTGGGTATTACATTTTAGGGAAAATATTTTATAAAATGAGAATCTGATCCGGCTTTAAATATTCCTAGAATATTGTAAATACTTTCAAGACATTTCCGCAGTATACACCCAGTCAGAATTTTTCAGTATTTTATTAATTATAATATTTCATACACGGTTTTTTTTCCAAACCTGCATGTCAAACTGTAAACATTATACAGAAATTAAACTACAGAAATTATGCATAACAATATATTAAAAACATACATAGTTTTACTTTGTTTGCAACAGACAGTGTCTGAATGATACATAATGCATATGAATTAAAATATGAAATAAAATATATATACGTATGTGTGTATACACTCATGTCCAAAATTAAGGTCACAAACATAAAATCTGTGAAAACTGATTGCAACGAAATTTGGCCCAGAGGTATATTACAATGGGAGAAAGAATATAGCAATATAACAATATGGAAAGGATTTTAATTGTGAATTAAGATACAGGGTATATTAAAAAGTGGTAAATCATGAATCGGAGATAAAGCATTTATCTCGGGAAAAGTATGTCTGATATGGAGTGTGACCACTGTGCACTGCTATACAAGCCTCACAACGAGCTCTCATACTGTTTATGAGGGCGTCAATAAATGTTTGTGGCAACAAAGCCGATTCTTCCAAAAGCGCAGCTTTTAACTCCTGGAGGGTCCTAGAAGTGGGGTTACGCTGTGCAATGGCTCTTCCTAGACCATCCCAAACATGTTCAATAGGACTGAGTTCCAGAGATCTCGAGGGCCAATTCATACGGCGAATATCCTCCTCTTCAGGAAAATCATCAACAATGTGAGCACTGTGTGACCTCGCATTATCGTCCATAAAAATGAAGTCTGGGCCTACAGCACCCCAGAACAACCTCACATAGGCTTCAAGGACCTCATCCCTATAGCGACAGTACCCGCATCGAAGACGTGCAGTGGGGTGCGGCAGCCCAACATTAAGCCGTCTCAGACAAGGATTCCTTTGCCACCAAATCTGTCGATTTATTTTACGTAGGAGGGATGATATCGAGCTCCACGTTCTCTCCAGACGAAGATTCAACTAGAATCACTTTCCGTGGTGAATCCGGACTCATCACTGAAAAGAACACGCCCCTACTCTTGTTGTGTCCAACACTGATGTCTTCGGCTCCACAACAACTGGGCTCTCCTGTTCGATGCAGTGAAAGGGACACACACGACTAGATGCCGGACGTAAAATGCCCTCTCTGCTAGTCGTCTATATATTGTTTGCCTGGAAATTCTTATTCCATACTTAGCAGTAAGGCCACCAGCAAGCTGAGGAATCGTTGCCAGCCTATGCCGTCGTGAGCTTAACGCCAAATAGCTATTATGTGCAGGTGTCGTTGCTCTTTGGCAGTCTTGGCTGGCCTTCCTGGTGACACTGGGATGGTCTAGGAAGAACCATTGCACAGCGTAACCGCCATGCCATGTCCCGCCAGGAGTTAAAAGCCGCGCTTTTGGAAGAAATGAGCTTGTTGCCACAAACATTTATTGACACCCTCATAAACAGTATGAGAGCTCGTGAGGCTTGTATAGCAGTGCACAGTGGTCACACTCCATATCAGACATACTGTTCCTGAGATAAATGCTTGATCTCTGATTCATGATTTAACACTTTTTAATATACCCTGTATTTTAATTCACAATTAAAATCTTTTCCAGATTGTTATGTTGCTATATTCTTTCTCCTATTCTAATATACCTCTGTGCCAAATTTCGAGGCAACACAGTGTATAGTTCATCGGTTTTCACAGATTTTATGTTTGTGACCTTAATTTTGGACATGAGTGTATTTCGAAACATTGTACGTTAAATAGGTTGTGTAATAATAACAATACACAAAGCATTATCTCTTTTTGATGAATGTCCGGTTTGGCGGCCAATGAGATAGAATAAGACTCGACCACTGATGTTTTCTAGTCCGGTTATCATACATGACCCATTTTTTGTCACATGTTAATATTTTATACACTGCACATTACTATTTTAATGCTATCATTTAATATATCAATGCATTCATTAAAAGAATTCATATACTAAAATGCTAATTTCACATTTTAAATACAACTACATGAGACATTCTCGAATGATGTGACTGTTAAAACCAATATTTTTATAGCGTATATTCAAATTTTGAATAAAAGATAATTGTGTATTAAAAAAAGAAATTAAAATACCATATTTTGAAAATAAAGATGTAATATATTATTTTCTTAATTCTATTATAAAACTTTTTTCTTTATGAACAATATAGTGAAACTTTGTTAGGAGATTTGAAGCAGAGATCTTTGGCTTAAAGGGTCAGGTAACCTTTGAACTCGCAAAATGCATGAAAAAAAGACCTCTATACAAATTACACTAACTTCACAGTTATTATAAAATTTAAAACACCTATTAATGAAGATCTATTTTATAAATTAAAATTCTAAAAAATTGTATACACTCATATAAAACTTTTTAATTTATTTTAAAATATAATACACTTTTTACGAAAGAATTATTCTTGCATGCATTTCGCGCATGATTTTTCAAATTTGAATTGCTAAAACCAGCCATAATTTTTATAATGAGTACAAGTATAATGCGTTCTCAAAATGACCTACGATGAAATAAAAAATGTGTAGATCCTGAGAAAAAAAAATTAAAAGAAATTCGAAATATCGAGTTTTTTTTTATACAAAAGTAGTCATGAATTCTAAACTTGTTACTTGCGAAACACAAGAATAGACCATTTTGAACATCTGTACGATTAATATATTCAGTCAAAACTTCATAAAATTCTAACCAACCATTTTACCGAAATTGTGCGCGAAATGACCAAAATCGCCGTTTTGCGAAAAATGACTTTATATATCAAACTACCCATTGATTATATAGAAAGACCTCAGACTGTTTTAGACATAACTCTTCTTCTAAACTGAATTTTTGCATGGAGCTTATTTTAAAATGTTCCGAAAGAATCATATTTAATTATAAGCTAATAAAAAAATCGAATTTCTGACACTTTAAAAGGTACCTGACCCGTTAAGCTGTCAACTGAGCTATCCTGAAACAAACCTGGCGGGCACAGTTCACTCAGATTCACTCAAAGTTTCAACACAATACTTTCAAATCATTCTTAATTCAATTGTAGTCATACAAAAAGTATGTTTTATTTATTTTTTTACTAGCAACTGTCTAACAACAATTTTGCAAAATATTTGTAAAATCATTAATTAAATTTAGTATAATTTTTTACAAAAAATATTTAACTAACTTCAAAATAATTGAAATTTATTTCAGTTATTATGGTTTAGTTAAGAAGAAATTAACAAAATACTTATCTCAAAATTTTGTCATTGCTACACTAACTGTTAAGCATTTTAATTAGAAATTTGGTACTTCTTTATACCGTCGACCACTTTTCATAACAAAAACTATCGCCAACCCATGTGATTTAAAGCCAAAAATGCAGAATCGGGGCGTCACATTCATTTGACGTCAGAAACGTTACACGTGTTTGTTATGTCGTCAAGTGGATTTTAATTTGACATTTACATTGTGTATTGTTCATTATATTTTACTAATTTATTAGTTACTAGCTAACCCGCCTGGCGTTTCCCGGCCCGAAATATTAATAATCTGTTTATACGAAACTTGAGCCAACCCCGTCGTAATCGGGTCCATAGAACCAGATATACTCCTATAGTTCCACCTTCTACCGCCAGGGGGCACAGTCTGTTCTGGAAGAGGCCTTTTCAGAACACTCAACCCAACCAAATTTCCCAGTAGAATTGAAATTTAACCATGGGTAAACATTGAAAAATTGCGGAAATCGCGAAAGTGGGTTAATTCGATCGGTTTCTAAAGGGTTAATGTAGATATTTTTTAAAACCCAGCCACGCGTTTTGAAGAAAATGAATGTGTCTATGATCTGGAGTCTACTGTGTGTCCGTACTCACATTTCCCGAGTTGATGTTGATTTTTAAACCTGGACCGAAAAACAAAAATCGCATGAGTGAGTTTTGGAATGGATTTTTTTTCGGAGGGTTAAAATTAAAATTTTTCAAAACGGATACCAGATTTTAAAAAAACAAAGGAACATAGATTAGGCGCTGTATTTTTAATTTTTCGTATCTTGTTTATAAATACCAATTCGGATTTTTAAAGATAGGAGAAGTAGTTAAAAAAGCGAAATTGACTACGGTAAAAAACGTTTTCGAAAGGGTTAATGTGATTTTTTTTAAACTAAAGGTTTCTGCCTAAATCCGATAGAGCGTAGATGTCTTTAGGTGTGTTTTTTTTTTTTTTTTTTTGGTTAATTTAGAGAGCCGATGCCAGATTTTATATATCGCAGAAAATCGGAATTTGCAAAAGAGAGTCCTGCGTACGAATTTTTTTTGAAGGGTTAATATTCGTATTTTTCAAAAACAAGTACAGATGTCGAAAAAGGAATAAATGTAGATATTGTCTCGTATTTTTAGTTTTTCGTACCTTTCTCTGAATTGCCGATGCAAATTTTTAAAAATTGCCAAAATCTCAAAAATAACAAAACGGCATACAGAAAATATACTTTTTCGAAGGGTTAATTTTCATATTTTTAAAAAACAATAGTGGCTTTGAAAAGGGCAAACTTTTTGCAAATTTTTAAAAATTGCCAAAATCTCAAAAATAACAAAACGGCATACAGAAAATATACTTTTTCGAAGGGTTAATTTTCATATTTTTAAAAAACAATAGTGGCTTTGAAAAGGGCAAACTCAGATCTTTAATTTGGTTTTCGTTTTTGTGTATCTTTTGTATTCCGGTGGATGCAAGGTTCAGAAAACAGAAGAAAATAAAAAACATGAATTCGATGGTTTTTGATTATTTCTTTTGAAAGGGTTAAATGTAAAATGTTTTCATACCATCCAGATCGTTCGAGACGTAAAAGTATGTTCTTTCAGAATATGTAGACGGTTTTTTCGTATTTCTATCCGTTCGCCCATGGCGAATTAAAAAAAACTTAAAAAGAAATGGAATGACCCACGCTTTGTTTCATCTTTTAACGGAGGAACGAATAAATGCCTTCAGGGCATGCGCAAGCTTTTTTCGGAAGACAGACTTTTTATTTGTGATCTTTGATCAGTTTTTAATTAATAACTACTCTAATTTTCAAAATATTAAAAATCTGGGGTTCAGGTGCACCAGGAGAGGGTTTGGACTACCTAAATCTAAATTTGCAGGCTTCTAGATGGGCTAGATTTTGCTAGCCATCGCCAACAGACACACACACACAGACAGACACACACACACACATAGAGCGAAACTTTCTTTTATTAGTATAGATTTCGTTAATTAAAATAACAATTGCGTCCTTAAACGGAGGTGTCATGATATTAAAAGAGAAAAGGCGTTGAAAAAAATGTTGTTATGTATAGCTATGTACAATAGATCAGTTTCAACCGACGCGACGTCACAAACATTTATTCACCAGCCGAGGGGGATAATTAAGAAAAAAAAATGTAAATAAATAAATATCCAAGATTTTTTGTTCTGTTTTCATCAATATATTGTGAATTTATAGTTTAACAGATACTAAGTTGACATGTTGGTTGAGTGGGGCGTTTTCGTATTTCTTGTATTTCTTTATTTTTTATTACTATTTTTTAGATTCCAATGGCAACATTCTTACATATGTTTATTTGGCATTATAGTTTGGCGGTAATTTTTTGCTATGAAAAGTTGTCGACGGGATTATGGAGAAGTATCAAAAA
The DNA here is from genome assembly GCA_963931845.1 of Maratus michaelseni. Lineage (NCBI taxonomy): Eukaryota > Metazoa > Arthropoda > Arachnida > Araneae > Salticidae > Maratus > Maratus michaelseni. The sequence continues at coordinate 453,811,653 of OZ007589.1, read as the reverse complement.
TTTTAATGCCACCAGTTATTATATGAAATCGAGCTGCAATACCCATATTAAATTCAAACTGCACTTCTGTGTACGGAGTTTAAATAATAAATACTTTTCTGAAATTTTAAATAGATTTAACCAATTTAAAATCATTAATTACAATACAATTTCTACGTTTATTTATTAACTGTTATCTGTGAATGTAATTATTTTTTTTCCAAACAGCAATGTTCACGTTACCATAAAATGTAAGATAAAAAAGTTGTTGATTTTCCAAGTATCATAAACATTAATGAGCGATTTTTAAGCGATAATTATTTACAAACCGATTAAATTTCATTTAACTATTTAAAAAAATATTTTTTTTTCTTACTTACAAAACAAAGCACTTACGATACACAGACTTTTTAGAATTCTGCATTTTTCTTCATAATATACATTGCATAGCACGTAAATGTAATTTGATTCGTCTTACATAGTTTCTCATAGAGAATAATTTTCTATCATAAGTTATGATTAAAAGTATTATCTTTAGAAATATTCATGTTACTGCATATTTGTATTTCTGATTTTATGGCATGCTGCTCCTTCAAAAGTATAATTAACTGTCAACCATGAATAAAGTATTTCACATTCATCTGTTATATATATATGTATATATATATATATATATAGAAAAAAGAATGGTATTTTCGCTGAACATTTTTTAAAGTATTTATAATTTTATTGAAATAATTTAACTGCTAGAAAACTAGAAATGTATTATGTATTAAATGTAAGATTCTGTATGCAGCATCATGATGCTAGCATCCATGTTTGGCAGCATCGTGGAAAACGCACATTGCGAGCTTGCATTCGAATCGTCATACTGTCATATCACTTGGAGTGAGGGTATGAAGTGCCATTGGATACACGTTTCGGTAACCACTTGTTTGCATTGCCCGCAATTTCAACAGCAGCCGTTACATTTCTTTTGTGTTACTGCCTGTGGTTCTGCCTTATCTTCGATGCCTCCGCAACTCTACGTTTTAGCAGGACAATGCACGACCGCATGTTGCTCGTACTATCCTGACCTTCCATGATACAGAACATGTTCGACTGTTGCCCTGGCCGACACGTTCTCATGATTTCTCATCAATCGAAAATGTCCTGTCAACGGCTTCTGAGCGACTGGCCCGCCAACACACGCCCGTCACTACGGTTGATGAACTGTGGCATAGTGTTGAAGCTGCATGGACTGATGTACCCGTACATGACACCCAATCGCTGTTCGACTCCATGGCTAGGCAGATAAATGCTGTTATTGCGACCAGAGGTTGCTGCTTTGGGTAGTGTTTTCTGAGGATCTATACCTCCAAATTTTCTGAAAATGTAATCAATTGTCCTTCCCATTATAATGTATTTGTCCAATAAATATTATTCTGTTATTTGCATTCCTTCATGGTGTAGCATTTTTAATGGCCAGTAGTGTATTAAATATTTTATCAAAAATATATAACATAATAAACTTTTTAAGATCTACTATAAAGAAGTATCAGATGTTTTCAGAGTTTTGGAATCAGTTTGAAATACGTATCACACATTTTCGTTATTGAACTGAAAAATTAACAGTCAAACATAAATGAAAGATTTCACATTCAACTTAGTTTTAAATAAAAATTAATATACTCATACTAATAATATATTTTAATAATTTCAAAAATTAAAATATATTTTATACACTGTAGATAAATAAAAATCCTTAATCATTCTCTTGTTACAAACATACTTTTAAAACATACATTTAAGAACGTCTAAATATCATTCGTGTTAAAATAACTTAGCGTGACTTGTAACAACGGTTTTAAATTGGACATAAACATTAAATGTTTGGAAATTTATTTTATATCTATTTTTACTGAAATCCATTATTTTGACAGTGCATTATTTGCCTTCTTGTAATAACATTAGTTTGTTTAATCCTATATTTTATTTACAGAAATTCATTTTGTACATTTTTTACATATGAATTTTCCGCACACTTTTTACACATAATGCATATATTATTAGATACATATTATATATTTTGTATCTTGTTAGTATATTGGGAATACACTGATAAAAGGGAATACACTGTTAAAAATAGGCAAAATGTACTCGTTTCTGAATACATTTATAAATCAAATTTAAGCATACACAATTTCAATTTTTTAATGTATGAACTATATGTACTCATTTTTGAATAAATTTATGAATCATTTATGATAATATTAAGTTTTAAATCTGAAATATTTATATTTTACGTACTCATTTTTGAATACACACAGGAATCGTTAATGAATATATTTTATAGAAAGAAAAAAATAACAAAAGTTCTTTAAAAGTTCTTTTAAAGAAAGATTAAAAGAACACATTTCTGACATTAAGTTTAACCGTCCAACCACAGCTTTATCAAGATTGTATCAGCGACAGATTATAAATATTGATTTTCAAAACGCAAAAATTATAGTTCCTGCAAATAACGAGTTTACAGCTAAAATCAGAGAGTCTTTGGAGATTTTATGTAAAGGAAATCGAGTCTGTAATGATTGCTTGTCTTATAATATACCTAAAATCTGGTTTAATATTTTGAAATTATCAAGAACTCCAGCGCCGGGACTAGTGGACTTTTCCTGATACACCCCTACAAAATAATAGACTGGCCCCGTTAAAACTCCATTACATATTTGCACAGTGAAAGCGACATTCATCTCAACTCAGTCAACATTTCCCCAATGAAGATGATCACGCTAGTGTTCGAAAGTCTCGGGATGTAAATAAATAAATATTTATATTTGTATTTTGTCACCTTTTAAGCATATTTTAATGTATATTTTGTAAACTTTAAATACAAGGTGAATATTTTCATTCCACTTCAATTTCGTTTTTATTTCGAAACTTTCTGGAATATATTTTACTTAAATTTTTTAACTTATTTTCTTTATGTACTAGTACACTCTAAAAACGACATTTTCAAAACTGAGCAAAAAATACTCAAATCTGAGTATGTCGCGTAGTCAAAATGGCTCCGAATCCAAATTACTGAAGTTTGAAACATGTATATACTCATTTCTGAAAGCATGCACACACTCAAGAATAAAACATCATGTATTCCTATTTGAGTATGTCCATGTTTCAAAAATGAGTATGTACTGACTTCTATGTACTCATTTTTGAGGATGTCTATGTTTCAAAAAAGAGTATGAACTGATCCTAATCTTTTTGAGTATGTCCATGTTTCAAAAATGAGTATGAACTGACCTCTATGTGCTCAGTTTTGAGTATGTCCATGTTTCAATAATTTGAGTATTTCTGACATTTCAGAATTGAAAGCAATGGGTCGTCCTATTTGAAACAAAAAGTTTCATAACAAAATGAAAACATCGATTTACTCAGATTTGAAAGTGTTATTTTTCTGAGTGTAGATGCCAATATTTTGGTATTCTTCCGGAGTCTGACCTAATTCAAACATGTTTTAACAGGAGATTTTATTTCATCAAAACTTTAAAATAAAATTTAATAAGCATGCATTTTTTTCATTGTTCCTTTTAGAAACAAGACGAATTTCATTAAACCGATTTTAGACATGTTTGACTTGGATCAAAATCCGGAAGAATACCGGAATGTTGGCATCTATGATATTAGGATTTCGTCAGATCGACTACGAAATGGACTTGGTCACCATAGTCAATGTTTAGTTTTCAGCCAACTGAAAATAATGTTTTTCTAGTTACATTTATTCCCATGATCTCGTTTTACAAAATACAACATCAGAGGACATTAAATTCAAGATAAAAGATTTTAAGAGGCACTCTTCGGCAACGATCTTCCCAAGTAAAATGTTTCGTATTACTTTCTATTGTTACTAATTTGGATTTCGAAATCAGTTGTAGTGTCTTTTTGTTTGTTTTACTGTTGTAAATGGTGATAAATATCATTTGTATAAGCATACTCACTCATGTATTTGACTTACTGTAAAGAATGATATTTGTTTCATTTTTATTGTTTACCAGCGTTTAATTTTAAATTAATTAACATGTTAATTTCTCAGAGGTACGAATAAGTAGGTGTATACAATATACAGATACGTAAAATGCCGGTATAGAAAACTACTTCAGGTATAAATGTTTTGCATCGTTATATCATTAAAAATCAATAACCATATTTCTGTAAAGATCATATTTACATTTTCTGAATTATTAAGAATAAAATCAGAAACTCGCCAGATGATTTCTTTCGTAAATCTAATGTTAAACCCTTAAGAGTGCAGCAAAATATTTCCGGTCCCAAGTAAAATACGAATAACATGAGAACAGTGAATTATATATTTAAAATGTATATTCTAATGTTAAAGGAAATCAGCTTTTGTTTCACAAAGCAGAATAAAATAATGCACAAGTCAAATCGAAATCAGAATATATTTTTTATAAAATACATCGTCTGTTGTTCAATATTTCTTCCGCAACTTTACCAAAATTTATTTTTATTTACAAAAAATATGGGCAAAAATTGCAATGCATTAAAATATTATAACGCATTTCTAGCAACTAAATTATTTAAATATAATTATGTACATTTGAATAACAGTAATTATCGCTTCATTAAGAAAGATAATATTGCCCGAACAGAGTTTTGGTGACGTTGGTAAGTAGTTAACAAGTGTCTCAAAAGAATGAATGGATTATTATAAGACCTTAATCAGAGGTTTTTAATTTAATTTTAAAAACAGTTTAATTCACAGAAAAAATATGTCACAATTGTCAATACCAAACATATTATTTATAAACTAATTTTATAATATTTTTACAATAATATCATGTTTATAGAAATGTTTGATAAAAGAGTCAGTCTCTTCTGAACTATTATTCATACCGAAATTATCATTAGCATCTCATATTTTATATAGTTCGAAAAAATATATTTAGAATACATTTATTACACATGGATGAATTAATTGATTTTTCAGATAAAATCCCTCTCTACTGGACTATATTTCATACCGAAATCAGCATTAGCATATCGTAATTTATATAGTTCGAAAAAATATATTTATAATACATTTATTACACATGGATCACTTAATTGATTTTTCACATAAAATCTCTCTCTTCTGGAATATATTTCATACCGAAATTAGCATTAGCGTCTCATAATTGACATCATTCGTAAAAAATGTATTCAAAATACATTTATTACACATGGATGAATTAATTTATTTTTCACACAAATGAACCTACTTTAAACTTTCAATATGCTGATATAACTTTAAGAACTATTTACTTTCTTTCAATCTTTTATGTTTAATTTCAAATTGTATGCAAATATTTGATAATAATTACATTTTAATTTAAAGTATCTTAAAGGGGGATTCGAATTTCACATAATACAAGAGCGTTTATAATGAACGTATAGAATTCCGTAGAGAGAATTTCATTTATAATTCTGTTTAGAAATCTACATTGAGCAAACATTCAAATGATTCATAATACGGTTATCTTTCTATCCGCTCAACTATACATTCAAAAGATACACCTTCACTTATCGTGAGGAAATTTTTGATTCTAAAATACGAAAATTCTGCAAGAGAATTATTACACTGTTTCTGATTTAACTCGAACTAAACTGAAAAAAAGGGAGGAGAATTTCAACATCCTTACAAATAGTTCAAAATTTTAACTTAAAATGTTAACTAAATTTTTGATAGTTAGAAAGAAAGCAATTTAGAGAAATATTTGAATTTATATTTTATGTTATACTAAATAATTTGCAGTGTTGTAATATGAATTTTTTTATAGAGTATCCTTACTTTTACTATTTCAAATTAGGATTAATTTTTTGTACAGCTAACAAAAGATCAAATAATTGAAATTTTACCTCTACTTAATCACCTGGCACTAACGGAGAGTGCTGACATTACAACGTGACATACCTTGCTGCAATTTAAAGTGAATGGCACACCAATTACTAATGATGTGTGCAAGTCGGAGTAACATCAGTAGAGGGCTGCCATGTAGTTCACATTCAAGCAAGCTATGCTATTTTTCTATTCTAACTCCCCTTCCACGATGGTACGCCCGCTGACTGACCGTTTCTTTATACAGGGTCATATAAAAAGGTGTTCCTGATTTGGAATTAAAATAGCTAAGACCTTATTAAAGATAAACTAAGGTACGTGACCCAAAGGTGGGCATAGTTATGCCTTGGGGACTTTTTATTATTTTCTGGTTGGGTGTGCGTGGCTGAATCTATGTTTGTAAAAGTTTACACGTATCTCTAACATATATCAAGTATACTTTTCTTTGTAAAATAAAATTTAATAAGTTTTATAATGCAAATTAAAAATTGTAGCTTGTGGGCAGCTTTGACGCATAGTCTTCCAAAGGTTGTCCATGTATTAAAATGACTTTTAAAATGTAAAATAATACCCCGCAAACTATTTTGCTTATTATTATGCTCTGATGATCCTTTCTTTCTTTTGATATCTTTCGAGCTTTTTCTTTATCTTCTTATCTCATGACACGAAGAGACCTTAAAGCACTTTTTGTGCACGGTAGTTCAGGGATTTTCTTCTCGGAGTTACTGACTTATTTTGAGTGATCTCTGGTGTTAAAAATAAATAGTAATACGTTTTTTTTCAGATATTTATGCCTCATTTATTTTTTAAGGTGGCCACCTCAGGAACATGCGTATGGTCGCCATTCGCACGACGTAAAAGTATTAATCGGATAAATTGCTTAGAATTGAAGTAAATGTGGTTAAAGAGAAAAAATAAGCTTTCAGAAAAGTATTATAACTTAAAGCTCTAAAAATTTAAACACGTGTAAATTAAAATATCGTCTTACCTAGAAATTAGAACGACTACTTCTCAAAAGTGAAATCACTGCATAAAATGTCGAAGGATCAAGGTGATCCCTTTAAATTCAGCCACGTACACTGCAGATACATGATTGACAAAGCAGTAGCACCATTTTGGGATTAGAAATTAAATTAATTATACTTTTGAGGTGTGGGCTACCTTAGGAACACTGGCCACCTTTGGTTCACCCACCTTATTCACTTTTACACTCTTAGGTTGGTAAAATTTGCGATTTGCTTTACATTACTTAGACAACTTCAATATGCGCTGCCCCTGTTGTTCGGCAAACATCTAAGCAGTAGTCGATCTCCTTTCAGGTGAGCTCAGTCATGGTAGGGGTTACAGTCGCTGTTGCTGAGTACATTCCCTCCCTTAATTACTGCAGATCTCGAATTTTTTCAGCATAAACAATGTTTTGGAGATGTTTTGATCATGATTGCTGTGAACTGATTGATGAGTGAAATGGCATCGCGTCGCGAAGTGGCGTCAGCGCATGCTTTCAGTCGCATATTTCACATTGGTTTCGCACCGATTAATTGAATATTTCTTGTGCAATTTATTTTTAAAATCAGGGTCACCTTTTTCGATGATCCTGTATATACTGTCCAATCTATCATACATATCAAAATCATCGAATCTAAAATTGGTTGTTGAAATGTGACGCTGCCTGTCGGACTATTCTGTAAGTGAAACTGTATAGACTGTGAATTATATTCTAAAATATGGAGCATTTAATTTAGCGATTTTTGGATAAGGATGGTCGACACTTCTGTCATTTTACTCAATAAAAGGTCAGTCTATCTAAAATTTACGTAAAAAATCCTCAGTATTATTAAAGTTATGAACAAGAATCGAAATATAGTTTCGAGTGATACACCTTCTACTTTAGACTGAATAAATGTATTGTGACCCTAGTTCCCTATACAAAGGTGCATTACGACCACATTAAAATGTGTTCTTTATCATTTGAACTGCACTGTATATTCTTTTTATTTTTAAAAATTATTACCCAAGCTATGCAGTATTTTCTGTAGCAAAGCAATACTAAAAAAAGTGCTAGAACAAAATTCAGTAAAAAAAGTTTCCCCGATCGCCGTGTATTATTTCGTGTAACATATGACAGACTGTAATGATTTTTAGACTATGATTACTGTATGGTTCATCAAAGAATTGCTCTCTTTAAAAAAATAATAATTTCCAACATGCTGGTTTTGAACCTTGGCTACAGAAATCTGCATACTAAATTTCATAGAAAGTAACGTTAAGTTTCATGCACGTATTCATTTAATAAGAAATTCTTTAATTTTAAATATATTGAAAAACTGCTTGATAATCATTAACACAGAATTCACAAGTAATATACGGGCAAGATGAATGTCTATTTTACACCAAAAAAATTAACAGCACACAGTTAATACAGATTCACTGAATTGATAATCAAAATATACTCTTTATTATGAAGAAGAATATACAGATATATATATATATATATATATATATACGATACTTAAAAGATAGTTACAACATGATTTAAAGATGTAAAATTAAACTAATAAATAATTCCAATTTAAAACAAAACAAATTGTAAAAATATATATAAAGTTTGAAACAAGAATTAGAATTTATTGCATTCTAAATTGGTGTTGTAATATGTTTTTCCTTTTCTGAAAATATTTTACCATTACACAAAAGAGGCAAACACACATGTTAAAAATAGAAAGTATAAAAATGTTCTTCAAAATACTTCTAAAACAGCCTTTAAAATTCATCTCGTCTTTTTTAAACCGATTTCACTAAGCATAAATGTAGCATTGATTATCTTCAGTGCTTTTATGGAATATTTTTAACTCTAATCTTTTCCCATAAAACAAATATAGAGTTATATCACTCGTTAGAGAAATGTATATATTGTGATCATTATTGGGCATACTTTCAAAATGTTTAATAATGAAGTGATATTCGTTATATCGTATACGTTATATAGAAATCGTTTAAAACAATTTTATAGACGTAAGCAACTTATACGGATGTATGTTTGAAATTATTATCTAGTTTTAATACAATTGGTAATTCACTAATGCATGTATAATTTACTCACATGTGTGAATCCGATGGTAATTTTCATCATAATAACTTAACCTTAAAAAATAAACAGTAATCATTAATAAACTTTAATTTATTTCAGATTGAATATGTTAAATTTAATTTCTTTAAATCAGGAGTAAAATTTATTTCATGTAGAAAGTGCTAATAAGGACTACGTAGAAAATTGATATTAAAAGTTCTTTTCCCTATAATAATATTAGAAAATCCATGTACAGTAAAAAATTAAAATGCCTACTATACATTTAATTTGAATTTACCCAGCCGTATTTAAAAGATATGTCTTTATATAATAGACGCTCATTTTTACGAACCTCTGTTTTACGAAACTCGTAGTTTAACGAACTAGTCAATGGTCCCAAATATACTCCCATAAGTATAATGTAATTTTCTGATACCATTTACGAATTAAAAAGCTGCAAAATATCTCTATTGAAAACTGAGATTAGTACATCGAAACTCAATATAAAGGTCAAATAAAGATTTACCATTTTGGGGCAGCAGTTGCAAACATTCCGAGAAACGATAAATAGCACGATAAAAGTAATATTGCATAGTAGATTGAAAATGAAATATGGTGGGGACAGTGGTTTTCTCCTCCTCCTCTTTATTTTCAGTGAGCATGGTACAGTTAGAGAAAGATGATACCATTGTTGTTAAAGGGCTAATGGGTTTAATTCAAGCGAGGGTGCTTGCTTCTTCTAGCTTTATTTAATCTGCACAATTCATTCAGTGAAGTCTCGTTAGTTGAGAGGGAGATTTGGCCAAATTTAGTTAGGGAAAGGTATTTAGCTATGTTGCAAAAAGGAAAAAAAGAAAGAAAGAAAGAAAGAAAGAGAAAGAAACGGATATGTTAAAAAGTTGATGATGCAATAGTAAGCAAGAAACAAATTTCCTCGAAACATGGAATTCCAAAGAATAGCTTAACGGCAATTGTAAAAACATGTGAAATCTTTGGAGCTAAAAATGGAAATTCTAATAGTGCAAAATTTGGAAAGGGCTTTGCATACTTGGCCTTGAAAGATGTGAAGCTTTAACTTTCCCCTTGATGGAAAAAGGTCCTAGAAAAACCACATTTTTTTTTTTGCCTACAAATTAAACATCAAAGGTCGGCTCTCTTCTATCCGCCCTCTTTAAGACCCCGGATGGATAGTTACAGAAATTCCGATTTTGGAATGGCTTGAGTTTCAAGAAACAGTTTTGCGAAAATGAAACAACAGATACGTCATCAGTACATATGAATGGAAAGAAGAAAATCTAAAATTGTTGCTTTTCGAGTACGCTTAAAAGGTGCTTTTAACGCGAGCAAAGCGGCATTATTTTATAATACTTTTCCAGAAAAAACATTAGCTTTCAAAAGAAACAAATGTGTTGTAGGTAAGAAAGCTAAAAACAGACTTACAGTTTTGATTGCGGCAAACAACTGGTCGCAATAATTGCCTCTGCTCTTTGTTGGAACATAGCTGAAGCTCATGTGCTTTCCAAAATGCTCGAAAAATTCCCACACAATTTAGAGGCTTCCTGCTACATAATAGTCTAACACAAAGGATTGAATGACTAGCAATGTTTATGAAAAATGATTGATAGATATATATATAGTTCCTTCAGCAGATAAATGTAAATTTCTTTTAACCGTGAACATTTGTAGGACACATATACAAGTCTTCTGGTCTTCAGGAAATCTCCCACAAAATGCAACTCCATATTTACAGTCAATAGACTAGGGAAAAATTAATAGTTTCACGCGAAAATTAAAAAGGTGGGATTTTTCAAAGTGTAATCCTAAGTTTGGAATGGATGCCATATTGATATTTTTGGTGCAATACATTTGTCAATCAGCGCATTGAATGCCGTTTCTGATATGACAATTTCTAGTGCCTTTCGGCACGAAGTCTTTCTAAGAAAGAAACATACCAGAGGAATTCCCTAACAATATACCCCACACCTTCAGTGAAGAAGAGTTACTCATATATGAATGTCGCCGAAGAATTCCACAGTTTCCAGCATTTTCAGTCCATGTAACTTTAAACGTAGATTCTAATGTCATCTGCATGGAGGAAATATCGAATGATATAGTTACCAGAAACATTATTCATGAGAATGAGATATTCAGATCTAAAAGAAGAATAATATGAAGTAACCCCAAAACTGATCTTGACACAAGCCCCTGGATGCATGTCAGGACTACATCTTAGGCTTTTTTTTACCAGTAGTAATTATAAAATACTTGAAATTTACAAAATAGGGAGTAGTAAAATGGTACATACAGCGCAAAGAGTAAAAGGAAAACTAGCTACAAAACGAATTTATTCTGTTTTAAATAACTAAACATATTGCGTCTGAATCAAAATTTAACAATTAAAAATATATTTAAAATAAGATACTTAATACAAAATTTACTATTGATTTTATTACATGGTATTATTTTTTGTTTTATTAAATGTGTGATTTTAAATATATTTTTAATTTTAAAATACCCTCTTATCCATAGAGAATACAATACAATGGAGGAGAAAACGTACAAAATTAATAATTAAAGAGTTATTGCAGCTAAAAATTGCATTTGCATTTTACGGATTAGAACATTTGATTATATGGTATGACTGCAACCTTCTTTGATCAGTTGCTTGATTGAAATCAAATTGAAACTGCAGTTACGGTATCGGTGTTTGTAACGTGCTTTGTGTGTCCAGATACACCCTCATTAAATCAGTTATAGTATCATTAATGATTTGATTTCTCCAGGCAGTTTAAAATTAAAATAATTTTATAAACACACATTCAGTTTAAAATGATATACCAGTTATTAAATGGCAAAATGCCATTTTAATACCAGTTTATTATTTTCGCGAGAAAAATAAATCTTCGGGCTTGTAATTTCGTAAAGCACACTCTAAAAACGAAATTTTCAAAACTGAGCAAACAATAGTCAAATCTGAGTATGTGGCGTAGTCAAAATGGCTCCTAATCAAAATTATTCAAGTTTGAAACATGTATATACTCATTTCTGAAAACATGCACAAACTCAAGAATAAAACATTATGTGTTCCTATTTGAGTATGTTCATGTTTAAAAAATGAGTATGAAATGAATTCTATGTGCTCATATTTGAGTATTTCCATGTCTCAAAAACGACTTCTATGTGCTCACTTTTGAGTATTTCCATGTTTCAAAAATGAGTTTGAACTGATTCTAGTCATTATTTAGTATGTCCATGTTTCAAAAATGAGTATGAACTGACCTCTATTTGCTCAGTTTTGAGTATGTCTATGTTTGAATATTCTGATTATTTCTGGTATTTCAAAATTGAAAGCATTGGGGTCGTCCTATTTGAAACAAAATGAAAACATCGATTTACTCAGATTTTAAAGTGTCATTTTTCTCAGTGTAAGGAAATTCGTATATTATTCGTCCATCCAGTGGTTTTAAACTAGCGGACTACAAATTATTTCGTACGCTAATTATAAATATATTATAATAAAAAGAGCATAGTTTAAGAATTTTTAAATAAATAAAGTGTTTAAGCATGTTTTGAGGAAAATAAGTTAAACAATATTTTTACTACCATTTTAATATTAAAATTATAATATATTCTCGCAAAGTTATTTATAATAAATATCCAAGTATAGAACTTATACCGTAACGTTTAAATTAAAAGATTGCTACAATATATTTTTTTAGGGTTTCGTTCATCTCACGAAACCCTATTACCCCCGCTCCGTTGTCTGTCCGTCACAGAGCCATTCTCAAAAAGTATGTAACTTACAGAGTTGAAACTTAGTGTATAAATCTGAATAGCAGCTGTAAAGAGCTCAAAATATTAAAATTTGAAAAGTTCGTATTATTTTAATAAATAGAGATAAAAAACCAAAATTCTAACAGCCTTTTCCTATTAAATTGAAACATTTTTCGTTATAGCAGATGCCAAAGATTTAAAATCCACAATGAAATCCTTTCTACAATAATTAATTTTCTATCAGATGATTTTCACGTGAAAAATGAAAATGAAATAAAAAGTTTCACCAATTGAAAAAAAGATAAATATGAAATAAAATTGATTGACGTCATAGTCGCAATAAAACGGAAAATGTCTAAGATTTCTCAATAATACAAGGAGTATGCGTATGTGTAAGTGGACAAAGCAGATTAATATCACGTCATTAGAGAATTAAAAAGAAAATCTGACGTCATATAGGAAGTTTAACTAATTTTTCAAATGTTTGAGAATAATACAAAGCGAGTATCAATATAAATAATAGAGAATAGTAAATATATGAGTTTGAGAAACATATTGAATCGTGATAAATATCCGATTATGGAAATATTCGCATATTTTAATATTTTGAAGGTGTACAATTTGTTTAATTTTGAAATTATTTTTTTAAATATTGCATTTAGTCCGTATGACGGATATTATTATGACAGAATATAATAGCGGGCTTGGCCCGCTATTCGGCTGGTTTAGATATTCGAAAAAACGAAAAAATAGACCGGTAAATTTTTACTTTATAAAAAACATGACTTTTTTTTTTTTTTTTTTTTTTTTTTTTTTTGCTAAATGAAATTTGTTTGAATTTATTAAAGAAAAGATAAAGTGTTTTGAAAGGAATAAACGAAACCCTTTGAGAGATCTTCGATCACACTTACCCACTTGTTTATATTTTCTTTTTATTACTCGACACTGGTGTTCTTTTCAGTTCCTAATCCAAAATATCCCACGCGTTAAATAATTTGTGGGATACATTGAGCTACATTTTGTTGAAAATTCTTTTGTGTACTTCCGTCCCATTGCCTCAAAGACATGCTACCCAATTACAAGCTTCGATGATTTGAGTTGATCTCAACATTTCTTTTCAAATTTGATATCTGGTATTGAATACTTTAAATCAGAACAATACACAGGGCACAAATGTCTAGATGTTATTTACTTCTGGGTCAGAAACTGATTTCTTATATTTGCGTTTAACACAGTATTTTGAAATTTAAATATTTATAGATACTGGGTACAGATTAATCCATTTTATACATTAAATAATTTACGAAGTTCTTTTAGCATATTTTAAATGATTTTATGAAGGAAAGTTGTTTTATTAAGAAAATAGTACTGTAGGTAGAATTTTAATGAAATTCAAAAAGCATTTTAAATCATTCTTTTCCTATAGATATTAGTATTTTCAAGTGTTTTTTATACGACTCTTAGGAATACTGTAACTGCATATATAAATTAGTTTGAATGAAATGTATAAAAAGTTGTGATATATATATAAATCTACAATAAAAAAGGACCATGTGCTAATATTTAGTTTTTTTATATAAATACTTTATATTACTGTAATTTCGATCCCGAGCTACATATTCGAATCGCAAGTTAAGGAACTTTTATAAAAAGCTATAATATTCGAGAAATATATTTTGACGTTTTAGTATTTTTAACAAATTTGTATAAAAAAACCACAAAGTGAGAACAATTAATTTAAATATTTTAACTGTGACAAATGGACATAGATGCATATTGAAATCGTTTATTTATATTGTTATAGGATTTTTATGAAACTACGTCAGAATATATTTTACAGTAGACCATGTAATTTTTAAGCAAATATAATTGGAAAAACAACTTTTTCACCATTTTTCAGTAAATGAAGATCTCTGACAGCATTCAAAGTAAAAATAAGTGTTTTTTTTTTTTAATGTTGAATCACATTTTTAAAATTATAAAATTTAAATACGGAAATAATTTAAATATTTCAAACACAACGAGCAAATTATCGATGCGTAAAGTAACTGGAATGTCATTTCATTTATACTTAAGGTATGAAATTTTATTTAAGTTTATTTTTCGACAATATTCTAACTGTAATTTACAGTTTATGAGGAAAATACTTAATTTCTTAAAAAATGTAAAACCTGAAATATACGCTACATACTCTTTATTCTCTGGATTTATAACACAAGGATTATTTGAGATATTCAAAATGACAAGGTTTTGTCTGTCCGAAAACATTTTTTTTTTAAAATAAAGAAGTACAAAAGAAAAGTTTTGTAAGGGATGTTGGTTTAACAGCAGCTTTAAAAGAAATATATTGGTCGCCCAAATGAAAGTGGCACTACAGTCGGTTTGATAAATGGTTTAATTTTAATATAAATTGATATAAAAAAGAAATAAGTAATACAGATGTAACAGATAGGCTAGACAAAGTCATCTTGTCGTTTGAAACAAGTGTCCCAGAGGTCAACAAGACAATGGATACCATGGGTGAAGAAGCTCCAGGGTTGGTTGTAGAACCAATTTTCAACGGCAGCTTGGACCTCATTAACGTCGACAAATCGCCGTCCTTTCAGAGATTTCTTGAGTGGACCCAAGATGTGGTAGTCACACGGCGAGAGGTCTGGGTTATAAGGGGGATGTTCTGGAACCTCCCAGCGGAATTGCCGTAACAATGTTTGGCACGCCACAGCCACATGAGTACGAGCATTATCATGCAAGAAGAGAACCCCACGTGATTTCACTAGCACTAACATTTTCCACTGTTAAAAATTGCACGACCACGCGTTGACACCGTTTGGAGGCATCCATGATGCGAAAGACGCCTTTTAATGTATTCCCACGCTATCACACACGCATCTGACGATATCGCATGCATTCCCAGCACTATTCGCCCTCTATAGGAGCATCGCAGTCTTCTTTCTCTTCAAGTGGCGGAGTTATTACAGCAATGCCACTTTCACTTAGGCGACCCTTAAATATAGAATCTACAAGAAATCCATCTTAAAATAACAGCTGTTTATACATAATTATTAGACTATTTCTTTAACAGGTTCGGAGAATTCTACAAAAATCCATATGAGTAAAATTTTAGTATTAAACACAAATGCTATTATTGACATATGAATTTTATGTGAGATTGGAACATAAAAAATCAGATATAAATAAATGGGGAGAAAGGAAGAAATAAGAACAGAAAATTTATTGTTTAAATCAGAAAAATAATGGAATACATAAAGATAGTAAGATTCGCTTAGGCATTGAAATAACATTAGCATGTAAATGATATGTTTATGCGCACGAATTGCGCGCCTATGGAAATGTATCCTAATCCTAATTATTTATTTTCTTGGATTAAAGTCTCTTAGCAAAGAATCGTTTACATACAATTCTAGCTTGAAGAATTTCGATTGAATTAAAAACAGGTTTTGCATGCCTCAGAGTATTTGAATACCAAATTTTCCGTAAATTAATATTTCCTTTATATAATTAAAAAATTCTGTGTTTAAATATGGCGACAATTGCTTCACGATAATTCTGGTATTCAAAACCACCGAATCCCCTGAAGCGTGCGAACCCTGAAAAATATAATGTAATATGCTATTACTATATTATTACATAAAAACGGAAAGCATTAGGTGAAACCCTTAATAAACGAGAAATTAATATCAAAGATAAATATGAATAATGGTTTCAAAATAAATTATTAAAATACACTTTATTTTATAATTTTTTTTTTTTACGTTTTTAACTGCGTCATACTATCTTAACCTTCTAACCGCCGTGAATTGATATATACGTTCACTATGCTGCAGGTATCACTGCAACATGAAAATTTTTTTAATTAATATAATTCTACTAATATAATGTAGTTTTAAAGCATTAAGTAATGATTAACAGACTCCAGGATTATATTCATATACACAATTCAGTTTTTTATATCAAGCTTGAAATGTCATTGTTTTAGCATTTATAAAAATTAAAGATAAAACAACATTACAATTTTTCCCTTTTGCTCGGCGGTCAGAGGGTTAAATTGATATAATAATAAAATGACTTCAGTAATTCTAATTGAAGTATTCCGTAATTGAGTATTGAAGTAATTCAGTATTCTAATTGAATCAAATGTCTGAAAATACTAATAAATGGTTGTAAGTATCCTACTATATTATTCTTTCATCCACCACACATTATCTGAATACAAGACAATAGATTCCCGTTTCGTTTAGCCACGTCTCTCATGTTTGCGCTTCAGGCTCCATACTTTCTACAGTGTCGTTTTTATTCTTCGTCCAACAGTTTGATTCATTCTGCCAAGAATCAGTAAAGTAAATAAAGTTTTTCCTGCTTTAATTAATTTATTGCTTGTAAGCCTGCTTTGCGTATACACAAGGATTTAATTTGCTCGTATGTGCGATCAGCATCAACGGACGTTTAACTGACACAGCACGGTCTTCTTTAAACAGTGTGAGATTCCTAGAACGTAGAGACATTTTTTTTCTTCATTTGATTTACCAAGCGAAGTGGATATTAGCTAGTCGTAAGCAAACAGAAACAGTCGAACTAAGGAAGCGTAAAAATCAGTGGTTTGGGCTTTTATTTGATTTAAATGCTTTAGCTAAAAGTAAGTTACTTTTTTTTATTTTTTATAAGTCTTATTAATATTTTTGGCTTTATTTCCTAGCATTTCATTTTTTACTTTCTTCTGTCTTTACAAGAAGAAAGTATTCGGTTCATGAAAATTTTCGACTTCCGGATTTTGACGGATTTATACGTTTTAGAAGGTCCGGAACACGATTTGAATGTTTTTAGAAAATGTCTGTCTGTGAGTCTGTGACTCTGTCTGTCTGTATGTATGTGGCAAAAATTTTGTGGACGCTCTATCTCAAGAACTAATGCACGCAATTTAATAAAACTATATATTCAGTTAGTCTTTGATATAAATGGGTGCTGATTAGTTTTTGGTGAAAATCGATGAATAGGTGGCGCTTCTATGCTGCATTTTTCGAGATTTCCACAATAGTTCTATCTCAAGAACAATGCATTTATTTTCACCAAACGTCAGATTTCAGTTAGACCTTGACATAAATAGACGCTGATTACGTTTTGGTGTAGATATCCCAACAGGTGGCGCTGCTATACCACTTTTTTCACGATTTTTACGTTAGCTATATCTCAAGAAGTAACGCACGGAATTTCACCAAACTTCAGATTCTGTTAGACGTTGACATAAGTTCCTGTTGATTAGGTTTTCGTCTAAATTTGCCAACAGGTGGCGCTGCTATGCTGCATTTTGCAGGATTTACACGATTTTAGCAATAGCCATATCTCAAGAACTAATGCACGGAATGTAATAAAACTTTAGATTGAGTTAGACCTTGATATAAATGGGTGCTGATTCCTTTTAGTGTATGCGAAACCTGTGTGAGATATAGAAGAAAGTTTTGGGATTGGCACATCCTACTAGTTTCATTTAAGATTCTTCCTATCGCTTTATGTTACGTATTTATGTTTTGTAGATAATCTCTGGTTGATATACTTAAAAATACTAACTTATTTTTAAATAATTAAACTTTTATTTTTATGTAACAAAACTCAAATTATGCTCCACAGTTATATGAAATGATTAGGACGTTGTAACTGTCCAACTATATTCAATAGTTGGAGTATCATAGCTGAGATTTATTCCAACTGAGCGAAAAATGCCAGGAGCAGGACGCGAACCTGGGTACTTTGGTTTGCCGTGCCAACGTCATACTATTGAGCAATCCCAACGATTATTGAGCTTCTTATTGAACTTCTTATTGAGCAATACCAAAGATATCCTGGCTGGCATAATTCACTCTTATTTGTTGGACATGGCTATGAACTGCAGCGCTCATTTCATTCATTCGAGCTATAACTATATAGAATTTTACACGATGAATCTGAAATAACACGGAAACTCCTGTATACCATGTACTGAGGTTATAATGAACAAAGGAATTTTTTTCAACTAGGTAAATCATATTCAATAGTTGGAGTATCATAGTTGAGATTGATTCCAACAGAGCGAAAAATACCTAGTTGAAAAAAGTTCCTCTGTTCATTATGAATAGGTATGCTTTAAAAAAGTATAATATTAGTTTAATCGCAAAACCAACAGCTAAATTACAAGAACTTGTACACAGAAAAATAGACGCTATTCCAGATAATGAAATCGCAGGCATATACCTTTCGAAGATAATGTAAAGCAGTTAAATCTCACTTACATAGGAATGACAACTCTGAAATTTAAGGACAGACATAAATAGCACACTACAGATATTAAGAATAACAAATCCTCAACAACATTATCACGGTTTAATCAGAAGCAGGATATCGACATATACTTCAAAAGCCCCAAAATCATAGCCCATACAAGTTGTAATTTTCCAACTGGACGAAAAATGTCCGGGCCAGGATTCGAACCTGGGATCTCTTGGCTGAAGCCGCCAAGCTCTACCAACTGAGCTATCCCGGTCGAATCTGGAGGGCATAATTCATCCAGTTAACCTTATTGATCATAGCATCTGGTCTGATATTTTAATCAACTCAACAGCAATAGATCGCAGGTAAAGGAACTCCAGTAAACGCTGGAAACGTGATTACACACGACATATACTTCAACACACGTGTAATCACGTATCCAGCGTTTACTGGAGTTCCTTTACCTGCGATCTATTCTGTTGAGTTGATTAAAATATCAGACCAGATGCTATGATCAATAAGGTTAACTGGATGAACTATGCCCTCCAGCTTCGACCGGGATAGCTCAGTTGGTAGAGCGTGGCGGCTTCAGCCAAGAGATCCCAGGTTCGAATCCTGGCCCGGACATTTTTCGTCCAGTTGGAAAATTACAACTTGTATGATTGATTTACCAATTTGAAATAATTGTGTTAAAAATAATCTAGCATAGACCATACTTCGGATTGCTATACCTCCATAATCAGGGAATCATTGAAAAGTTTAACTAAAGGAAGAAACCCGTGTCATTATATGCTATCTTACAACATGGATATGGTATAGCATATTAAATATTTCTCGTGAATTTGAAATGTAAGCATTGAATAACTGCCCCCTCCTCCTCCAGTAAATAAACTCGTCTCAAACTATAAGACCAATGGTAATTCTTGAAAATTTCGAGATTACTCCCTTGATAATGACTGCAATTGAGGATGCGACAGTTGAAAGCGCTCGGGAAGCATTTCGTATCTACCATGGTTTTAAGGTTTTAGAACTTATTTGTAACTTTTAGCACCATTTTAGTAAATACTAAAACGGTGCTCATGTACGTGCTACAATGTCGATTCTTCATATTATACTCTCCTGTCAAATTACATGATAATTATAATTACAGTATTTTCTCCTAAATTCTATCGATCAGATAACAATTAAGTTAGGAATAGTAAATTTTAAAAAAATGTTTAACGTTTAAATAAAATTTATATGTAAGCAATACATGCGCATACATCAGAAGTCGAAGGAAAAAAAATACTATAAAATAAGCAGTTAAAAATTTAAATAATGCAGTATATTCAATATAATGTTGTAGCGAAAATACACAAGAGGGTGTTGCCGATGTATTCCAAAAAGTTCCGTATGGAGAATAAGTATGTCACGGGAAATTTTAATACAAAATTTCTTATGTATGTGCCTTTAAAGAAAAGTGGTTGAATTTTGTATTAAAGGTACTAAAAAAATCTAAAATATCTTTAAAGTTACAGGAGAGCGTTGTATGCATAAATTAATCACCCGTTGAATAATTTGTAATGCTACTAAATTTAAATTGTGACAAATTTGTGCATTTTTATAACATTTATTGTACTTTTAAATGAAACTATTTATGTTAAAATTTGTATCTCGGATATTAATAACTAAAAAGACCTTTCTATTATAACAAGAAAATCTGTAAAAATGAAGCTCATGTTTGCCAGAATTCTGAAATTGTTAGTTTAAATTATTTTAAATCTAAATAAGCATTCCTTAGATATTTTTAACTATTTTTATTATTCTAATTGGTGCATAAAAACAGAACAAAATGTGAAATATTTGATGAATTAGTGAATATTAGTGAAATATTTGATGTAGCACTAGGGTGGGGTTTTTTTCAGGAAACCATTTCACTGTGAGTTTTTTGTAGATGACAGCACAGTAATAAAAGGCATAAATACTCAGTTTGTAATCTATATACATGTATTCTTTTCTTTCTGGATAGAATACTAACGTTTGAAGCACTGTCTGACTGCGTTCTTATAGAATGAAAAAATAGCTCCATAATCTAACCCCTCTGCAATAAAATTCAACGACGCACTAGAGTACTTTTACTCTCTCCCATTTACATGAATATAAGACCAAAATTTATGCACCCAGTTAAGTTCTCCATCCCTTTTTGTTCTGAAATTGCTAAATGTTATAAGAAAAAATGAAGATAAAACAAACGTCTCTGGAAATATATTGTCATCGTGTGGGGAGAAATATTACCAAAAGATAAAAGCATTTAACTGAAAGAATAATGTGAAGATGTGTTTTTATCGATTTTCTTTACATCAATATTACTTTCAAACAATGGCGTTAAATGAATTAGCATATTTGAAATTCTGTTCTTTTATAATTAAACTGAACTATAAGTTTAACCCTTAAATGCGCGAACTTTTCTTTTAGAATTGCGTTTTTAATACGTATATTAAGGAGACAACCAGAAAGTTTATAACAAATTTTTAACATTATTTAGGAGTATATTAATGCGATTTTTACAGGATTAATATCCCTGTATAAATATTGTAGTTGCAAAGAACTTGATTTATTTATTAAAAGTTAAATAAAAAGTTTTACATATATGCAATACTGCGCATTTAAGGGTTAAATCAGGAAATGACAATTCTGCAAAGTTTTTCTGAGTAAGGCATCGCAAAGGTATTTCTGATCATGAAAGATGTTTTAAAATTGCACAGATTACTCCAAATAAAACAGAAGAGCTCTAGTAAGAGACAAATATTGGACCAATATTAAGCCAATATAGCATCCATTGCAAATATGTATTGCTAATATTGGTTAAAAATTGGTTTTACTGTAGAAATATTTAAAATGAAATAAAAATATATTGAAAAAAATATCGGTTTTACGTTCACAATGAATGTAAATGTCTCATTTACTTTCAAAAAGTTTCTTTTCAGTATTTGTAAAATGTAAAAAATTCTATATCAGAGTAATATTTCAAGATCCTGATATTATGGAAATATTTAGCCCAGAGTCTAAAATCCAAAACTATTTTTCTGCGATCCCTATTTTCGAAAAGTGTATTTCGTCTTATTTAATCACAGAATTTCTGTCATAAAATGAAATGACTTATACTGTTCGGAATGAGTGGTAGTTTTGAAGTTTGTGGACGCACGTTGGACACCTCAGATTAGCTAATATTTTATGAAACGTTGTTATATATTAAGGAGACAGTTGGGTCCGATAATATGAATTTTATATGTATCACGCATACTTTCAGAATTGATGTACCAAATTTGAAAAATTTTAAAGAGCATTTTTTTAAGGGCTCGTCCTTTAGTGACCTATCAGGATGCATAATATCTATTTTTTCATAGCTTCTATGTCAAACAGTACTTTGAATTTCTAAAAAACTACGATGTCCATGAAGTTTAAGTACAGTGGCAGGGTTGCCACTGGCGACTATTTATCTGTTATGTGGTGTACTGCTATTATCAAACTAAATATTCTACTCGACAATTAATAGTATTAAAGCTGTCTTTTTGGAAATAGTAATAGTCAAATTAATAAAACAAAAACTGGTATACCTCCTTTAGGAAGGCAGTTAGATGTATTTCATCTTTAGAAACCAATAAACAGGCGATTTATGTATTCCATGATTTAGTGATTAATTAACAGTTGAAGAGGAAATGAGAAAAATCATTAAAATTCACTAAATTATTTTCATTATTTATAGTACTGTTTCTTCACCAAACAAATACATATGAATATTTATTTACTTTTCCATTTTTTTACACACAGTTTGGTTTGTTAAACGTTTTTACTAGATATAGTTCTGTAATAACTTTATATAAACTTTATTCGTATTTTGTCTATAAGACAATTAAAAAATTTGAATTACTGTAATGTTATTCAACGACAACTCTTGGTTAGTCAAAATTCTGTTAATAGTTAAATGGGAAAACTTTCATTCAAAATTATGTTAACACTTAAAACGAAAAACATTTATTTAATACATGTAAGCATTTCTTGAATGTATTTAAATATTCATTGAACATATTTTAAACAATGTCAATATCTCAACTTGTCGTCCATTGTTAGCAACACAATGCATAAAAATAATCAAAAGTACACTGTAAAAAATTTTGGTCAAACATTACGGTACATATACCGGCAACTTTTTGACCAGTATATATACCATTATTTAACTGGACGGTATATGTACCGTAAAATATTTAAAGTATATGTACCGGCTGCACCCCCCCCCTACTCCTCAGGCCTGCACGCATTACGTAACTAGAGCTAGAGCATCACTTCAGGGTTGCCGTACACCGATGCGGGGGTACCAGTTTTTTCCTTACTGAAAAATAATTATTTTACGGTATAAATAGCGATTTTTTACTGAAAAACAATCATTTTACGTTATAAATACCGTTTATAATCGAAATAGCACATATACTTTTTTTACGCTTAATATACCTTAGAAGTACGGTACTCATACCATAAAGACTGAAAACGGTACAAGTATCGTTAATTTACGGTACATCTACGGAAATTTTACGAAATTTTTTTTACAGTGTAGCATGCAACGCCCTGACTCAAAATTCTCCAATAGAAGATTTTACCGCTTCTTTATTTTTTCCTTCAGTTCCATATAACTTATCGCTTATTCCGTAGATCTGAGAAAAAAATAAGGTGTCGCATTTAAATGTTGACATAATTTTAGCTAATTTATTTCAATTTAAATGTTAACATAATTTTGACCAATCCTGCATATTTTTAGAATTAGTAATTGGATTTAATAAATTATATTAAAATATTCTTAGTTAAATAAAATATTTTCCTTTAGAAGCATAATAAATTCATTACGAATGTTTATTTGACAAAAATAATTCAATATTTATTTTTTATATAATGATTTGTTTTAAAGTAAGCTTAAAAAATATGTATTTTTATGAAACAAATTAAAATATTCATAAAAAGTTTTTTTTAATTAATTAGTAGACGCTGGAAGTTTCCGTTCTAATATTTTTAAAGCATTTAGCTTCAAACAATATACTTTTTGTGTGTGAGAAAATCTATAAGTTTAGCACATAAATTAAGAAAATTAAGCCAATAACATGAAGCAATTTAAAAAGTAATAAGGATTTTTTTTTCTGAAAGTCAAAATAAGTAACTAACTTAAAAATAGACTATGTTTGAACGTTCATAAATAATTAGATTTTTTAGCGTAGTTTTTGGAGGTATTTTCTTTTAAAATAACAAAATCACAAAACTTTGCCTTTAGCTAAAAATATTTTTTTAGATCAGTTTTAAAAACAAAATGGGCACTGCAATTTTGTTTTATGTCACAATCCATATTAAATTAGTATTTTATTATTTTAGACGAGTTTTGTTTCATCCTTTGCTTCATTATAGAAATTACAAAATTGAGTCATGTGCTATTATGAAATTAAAATTTCATCAGTTGCATTATTTGATTATGTATTAATATATAAAAAATGATTATATAGTGAAAAGCATATTATAGTTGAGTATCACTTAAATGTTATAAAATACAGGGTAATTGAAGATGAATGACAAGAATTGTTGAAATGAATTGATTTAAAAAATATTAACTTTAAAATGTTAACTTTACAAGTTTCGTTTAACAACACAGAAAAGTTGCTATTGACTTTTAAAGTGAGATAAGAGACTTATTGTGTACTATAATTCGCAAAAATTTGGTTTATAACTCTTGTTTAGAGACATTTCTAGATCGACATTTCTATATGAGTACCTAATGCCACAACATAACAACATGGATTTATTCATATTGCTTCTTATGTAAGCGAAAAATAAAAGATCCATTTATTTTGAATTATCTTGTAGTTTTCAGTAATAAAATAATTCCTTTTCAAAACTAAAACGATAATCTAGGCAACAAAGATATAGAGACTATGAATCCCAGTTTATTTCTTTATTAGAGCATTTGACGCGAAATAAGTAACAAGATATTGAATTCTATGAAAGAAGCACTTTAGAATGTCAATTATTCATGGTATATCAATATAAAACCGAAAATAAAATGTAGTCTAGTACATAAAAAAATTGTAATTGATATATACATGTATCGCATACATTACATGCATGGAAGTAAATCAAAAGATGAGAGACTAGTAAGATAGTAAGGGAATAGATTGCTCTAAGAAAAAAAAGTACTATGAGGCGTTAGATTTCAAAGATCCACAAATACATTAATATTTGGATGCTTGTTTTTTTATTGTTTTATCAAAATACATTTGCGATGAATCTGATTGTGTATGAATCTACAGGCTACATTTTCGCATAAGATACATGATTACCATATTTAAATTTTCACTTTGCGACCTATATAAAATGATGTTGGACCAAAATATGCGGAACTTGAAACAGTTATAAAGAAGCTTATGAATTTTATACCCTGAAATAGAAAGAAGAACAAAAAAAAAAAAGCAATTGAAAAGTAAAGTAAAAAATGTTTTCTGAACTGGGTAAATATTAAGAGGATTTACGCTTTTCATTATTGTGGGAAAAACCTCTGATATTGTAATAGCAGTTCTGGAACATTTCAGTAGATGTTACATACGCTCGCATCGCAAGCCTGTAAAAGAGATTTCTAGGAACAGACGGGTTATCGTCCCAAGGGGTCATCTGACAGGATGCCGTTGGGAGAAATGTCAAGATTTTTCCGTATAGATGGTATACGCTTGATTGCAGTGAAAATAGTGTTGCCAGGAAGCAATATAACTATTACTTTTTCCTTTCGATTCATCCAAAAACCCGATAAATTCTTTTTGGAGATGCAATTTAATCTTTTTTCTTGTATATAGTTATTTTTTGTAAATACACTACAACTTCCAATAGCCGTATCTTCTTTAATAAAAAGTTAAAATTTCAGTGCAAATTCACCTTGTTTAATAATTAAAATTCATAAAGATACAAATACATGTAAATATATTGCTTGAAGGTGCGTAAAAACATACATAAAAACATTTAAAAGCACATTAAAGTCCTTTTAAAATCAAACCGTTTTCAACCGAACTTATTCCGTCATCATCAGTGAAAAACTAATAGTTAAGTTGAGTTGTTGTTTCTTTGCGTCTCCTAGCTTGCCCGGAACAAACCATTTTACTTCAAGGGTGTGGAATATAAGGTGGGATGGTATCTTCTTTAAGCTTCCGTTTTTGTTATCTGCCAGTCTTTAAAATAGCACAAGTACAAAATAAAATAAAATACATAAATCGTTTCGCTGTTATTTGTCAGCTGTCTTACAATGTTTGTAAAATAGAAAATGACTCTGCTATCTAGGTATCAAATCAAAAAAATACTCAGATTAAAAACAAACCTTTTTTTACTAAAGGCATTGAAGGATTCGAGCAGCAAGAAGAAGCAGACGCTATACAGATAATGCTTATACTACATAACATCCACAAATTTAACTGCCTAAAAGTCCCGAAAGGAATTAAAAAAAAAGAGATAATTGACAGTGTTTTCCAAATCCTGACTAAATTCAATCGTAATGTAATGAATTGTGTAATAAATGGTTTTCACATTTTTATTTTTAAGGAAGGCTGAAAATTAAAGCATTATGGAAAAGCATACTGTAAATTTATAATGTTCTTACTTAGTCTTATACTGTATTCTATGTTTATAAATTTCTGATTTTTTTAAATTCTTTATAATTAAGAACTAAAAATCTATTATATTATAATCAGTTTTATATTCTAATCTTAATTTGTATCTAAATGATACGATGTTTTGTTCTAAAAAAAGTTTGTCGTTAATCACCGTCATTTGTTTTGGAATGTGGGACGGAGTTTTATTTTTCGTGTGGTCTCTTATCTGTCATATCAACGATATTCTAACTGACGGAAATTCAAAGTTTCCCTGTAGTGTTTTTGTTCTATTAAATATAAGTTTAAAGCGAATAGAATGTCCTTCTTTTTTCAATTCGACAAACAAGAGAAATGCATATCATCACATCTACACCATTTATAACAAAAAATAATAGCAATGCCTAAACTGTAACATCACATTTTCCCGTGAAACATGGAGAACAACTACAATCTTACACTCAAAAGTGATTTAAAGGCTTTCGTCCGGTTACTTTACACGTATAAAGAATATGCGTATAGTGGGAACTTTATTTGCTAATATCCATTGCATGTTACAGTTTGCAAAAGGTTCACACCTCGTGAAAAAGACCAAATAATCTGAAAAGTCCCAAAAAGATGAACAGTCGATCTTTTGATAAAAATCTTTTATTGGAGCGATGTAAAGACAAGGTACATCAGGTGGTCCCCTTGACACAAGCACAAATTCTTACAACTTGCTTTCGGAGTGGTCAGCAATCAAGTGTCGTACTTTTCATACATTGGTAG
Source organism: Maratus michaelseni (assembly GCA_963931845.1). Classification (NCBI taxonomy): domain Eukaryota; kingdom Metazoa; phylum Arthropoda; class Arachnida; order Araneae; family Salticidae; genus Maratus; species Maratus michaelseni. The sequence goes on along the minus strand of OZ007589.1, from coordinate 453,784,289 downwards.
TCAAAGTGATTAAAGATATCAAGCCAATATTTTGACTGTTAAATGACTCATATTATATTTGAACAGAATTAAAGGGTCAGGTACCTTCGAACTCACAAAAACATGGACAAGGGACCTCTATAAGAATTACAGTAACTCTGTAGCTAATTGACTTTGAATTATAAAATTTAAAACACATATTAATAAAGGTTTATATTATAAATAAAATTTTCCAAAAATTTATACACTCATGTAAAGCTTTTAAATTTATTTTAAATATAATACAAATTTTTCGAAAGATTTATTCTTGCATGCATTGCGCGCATGATTTTTCACATTTGAATTGCTAAAAACAGCCAATTTTTGTTTTAAAGAGTACAGGTATAATGTTTTCTCAAAATGACCTACGATGAAAAAAATTAAATGTTTAGATCCTGAGAATTTTTTTCTTTAGAGAAATTCGAAATATCGAGTTTTTTTTTAGTGCAAAAATAGTCATGAATTCTAAACTTGTTACTTGAAAATAATAATAATAGGTCATTTCGTGCATCTCTATGGATATCATTCAATCACAATATACATTCAATCAAAATTTCATGAAATTCTAACCAACCACTTTTTAGAAATCGTACACGCAATGACTCAAACTACCCCTTGATCATATAAAAAGAGCTCACACAGTTTTAGACATAACTCCTCTTCTAAAGAGAATTTTTGCATGGGGTTTATTTTAAAATATTCCTAAAGAATCATATTTAATTATAAGTTAATTGTTTTTTTAAAACAGAATTTTTGACATTTTAAAGATTAGGTGATCCCTAAAGCCAAGAGACGTTACAAGTATTTGCGAGTGATAAAAGTTCAATTTTTAACCAGCAACACATGCCTCATTTATTATATTCGGGTGCTGACATTTTATCAACATTTTCTGAAAAGAAAATGTAAAATGTCAATCCCATTTTCAATACAAGCTTTCTAACCCTTGTCTGCAAAAGTTGCAATTTGAGCCAATACCGAGTAAAAGCTGACAACAATATTATGGGGAATTGATGAAACTGCAGTTTATATTATTTTTATGAACTCTTTTACTTTGATGATTACTTTTTCGAAAGAACCAAAACTACCCCATGGCAGTTCTGAAGCACGTAGTTTAATCATTTCCCCTACAGATAACGCCATGAAATAATCAGAGACGAATCAACGCATCTCTCTAACGCTCACTCTACGCATGAGATCGTTATTGTCATCTTATGGTACGCAAAATTTAAGTCACGTAATAAGAGACTATATGGACTCATGGGGTGGTCAACGTGTTAAAGGATGTGATGCTTTTTATTTTTGGCAATATTTTCTACATTTTAGTTAATAATTTGCAATTACAGTGCTTTGTAAGTAAAACGAGCAAATATGCAAATTTGGAATTTATTTTGTTGCACATGGTAAGTTTTATTAAGAATGCATTGCTGAAAAGAATGAGAGAACATTTTTTTGGTTAACTCTTTAAAACCCAAGCTTTAAAAAACTGAATGGCCTTAGACTCCCTACAAAGTAGCCCAAAATACTCGCTTTTTTGTTCCCCTTTTTTCATTAGATGAGTAGTGGAAATGACTCTATTGCCTTCTCCCTTAATTTAAATTTCGACAGGTGTTACACCCCTCTGTTTATCATTGCTCGAGTTAAAGAAAAAACTTCTTGGTTTTTTCTCTACTGTCCAGAAATGCCAACACATTACCCCACCTATCATTGAGGGAGACACCCCCTTGACAGCACCCCAACCCATTTAAGGGGAAGGAAAATCCTTTTAGGTATCCAGGGCTACTGTGGGTTTCAGAGCAATGGGATATTTTCGGCTATTGTGGGACTAAAAAGGTTAATTCTTTATGAAACTAAATGCGTATAAGTAAAATTGTATAACAAGTAACACGCTGGAAGAAAAAAAATACAGTGAGTAATTAGTAAGTGCTAGTTTCATACTATATATTTTTTTCATAAAAGGTCTGATATGAGACACATTTTAAGTATTTAGTTGTTTTATTTCTTATTACAATTCAGAAGAAGTCAAGTAGGAGGAAACCCCCAGTTATTTACACCTAACCAGTAATTGACACTTGAGCAAAAATCTAACTCAAACATTTTGTTGTAAAATTCTACAAAGTAATGTCATCTAGTGATAAATGTGACACTAGAGGTCCAAGAACATATTCAATGAGGAGGGAAATTTTAAGAATACAAAACGTGCCATTTTGAAGCAACCATCTTATTTCTAAAATTAAGGAAGTGTTTTTTAATGTATTTGTAATGCAACCATCTTAAACATTTTTCTTAAAGTTATACTTGTAGAAATTAGTTTAAAGATGCATGTGATATATTAGAGCCATGATTTAGGATTTATAGTTATTTAATTTAGCTTAATGGGGTGTTAGTCACTGGTTCCTAGAATTTCATTTCACCAGTCTCTGTTAGAGGTGTTAGTTATTGGTTATATTAAAAAAAGTTGAAAATTACTATCTGAACTATTTAAAAATGCATAATAATAAATTAAATTTATCTTGTAGTAAACACCATTAAAATTTAAGTTGTTTTACCAGTGTCTGACACCACATGTCAGTTACTGGTTCATAAATGTCAGCTATTGGATATCTGCATTACTAATAATTTAAAACCTGAAAAAAGACAAATGCATCTGTAGCAAGCATATCATACATAACAAAATATAAACAGAAAAAAAGAAGGGGAAAAAAAGAATGAGAAAGAACAGAAGCAGAAACAAAATCTTGAGCATGAAAAGAAAAGCAAGAAAAACTTGAACCCACTGATCGGAAGTAGCGCACTACAACAATAGTGATCACTACTTTTTACAGTACTTTCTAGTGTAGCACGCTATATTTTGGAACAATATAGTGTAGCAAGTAGCGCGATAAAAAAAAAATAAAAAAATAAAAAAATCAGTAGAGTTTGTAGTCAGAACCGCGCTACTTTTAATGCTATCTCAGGTTTAAAAGAATGTGCCATTCTGCAAATCGCATAGCCGAAACATGCTTCTTTTGAGCAAAATTGGATCTGCAAAACAAAATATGAATATGAACTACAGTAACACATCGCATGAAGTCCATTGACACTTGCTGCTAAAATCAAGTATTATCTTACCAAAGGAATTAATTTACTTGCTCGCAACACTTGTCTACTCATTATTAGGTCTTCATGTTTTAAAGCTGGGTTTCTCATTTTTCTGATTTATTTAATGTCATTAACATTTAGAGTTGTTTTTCTGTAATTTTCTAAATTATAATATATCACTTAATTTTGCTACGAACTGTAAAATGTGTGTATAAACTAACAATTTGGAGACAAATTTTCTTGTATACTATCGCTCTTGTATGTCTTTTTAATTCCATCAGTTATGTTACATTTATTTAACTGTATCCTGACAGGTTCGATATAACGGAGCACTTTATTATTTAATATGTACTGTATCTTCAATTTCTAGTATAAATTGAACTTTTTGACAAAATCTGGAAGTAGCGCAGTAGTGACTACTTTTAAAAAGTAGCTTGTAGTAAACATGTAGTTGTAGGTTTCGTCTACATTTTCGATAAAGTAGTTGCAGATAAAAAATAAAAAAGTAGATAAACAATAAAAAAGTAGTTTTTCCGACCCGTGCTAAGAATAAAAAACGTGGTTTATTACCAAGACAAAAGAGAAAACATAAATCTCTTTTATCAGAATCCAGCGAGAGTCAGTCTGAGACAAATATTGTATATGGAGACTCTTCGGTCCTGAATTCAAATCAAGGTCTGGATGAAGACACATAAAAACCTTGGACTAAAATAAAATAAAACATTCAGCTGAAGAAATAATGCTGTTATGCTGTGTATTACGATGAGAAGTTTAACATTGGAAGTATTCTTGGAGTCAAAAAAGAATATTGTACAAGAAAATTTTTACGAAAACAAAAATGGAAGATTCCAATTCATGGTCATCGAAAACAGACAATGCTGTGATAAAAAACTGTTAAAATTTTTATAGGCCTAACTGTTAATTTTTTTTTTTACTTCTCTATTATCCCGTCGACCACTTTTCGTAACAAAAAACTATCGCCAAACTGTAAGATTAAACGCCAAAAATGCAGTCCCATTTACTGGATGTCAGAAGCATTCTACGTGTTTGTTATGTCATCAAGTGGTTTTTAATTCGACAGTTGCGGGTATTTTTCATTATGTTTTACTGATTTATTAGTTATTTCATTCATTAAAATAACAATTGTGCCCTTAAATTCTTATATATATATATTTTTATTCCAATGGCAACGTTCTCCCGTTTATTGGGCGTTACAGTTTGGCGATAGTTTTTTGTTATGAAAAGTGGTCGACGGGATAATAAAGAAATACCTTTTTTATGTTCTCTATATTTCCATATTAAGTGTGTTGGGGGGGAATCTTTCATTGTCAACTAATTATTTCATACTTAATTATTTCATTGTTTAAGTTGGTGTTATGATAATGTTTCATTTATGGTTATATATATATATATATATATATATATATATATATATATATCACTATAATTAGGAAGATAAAGGCAGCCTATCGCTAAGTGTAAAAAAACAAGGACTGATATCTTTTTTAAAATAACATTTCAATACATGCATTGTACTTGCTTAAAATAAAAATATTAATTTTGTAAGACTACAGTTGTTAAAATAAAAACTATTAAATGATGTCAAATGTTTATTTCCTTTTTTGCTTACATTTAAAGTAAAGTACTTAAAAATTATAACTGTTTGCCTCTTTTAAAATTTAAATCCAACTTTTTATAATAAATATTAATGTATTTTGTTTTTATAATAAATAATATATATTTTTAAAGCATTTTAGTCTTGAAATAAAGTGTCAGTTATTGGTATTTCAAAATAGGGAAAATAGGGATAGTGTCAGTTACTGGAGTTTTTGACCAAATTTATGAAAACAATTACTTTTTAATAATAAAATAAATTATTTTTTCAAAATTTTGTTAACAATCTAGATATTTAAAACGAAAAGCGCATTATGTCAAATCCACATGAAAATCGTCTCTTTGCGCATACATCAACTTTTTTTGAAGGCTTCTACCCTCAAAAACGGGAAACCTGATTGATTAACCCAACCCTCACCTGTTTAGCCTAGGAGGATTCAAAAGGGTTGATTGAAAACGCAGAAGCCGTGCCATTGCATTGAAAGCATAGACCTTCTAATATATTTTTGCTCTGAGGTTGAAAACTAAACCTTTTTTTTAAAGAACTCATATTTTCACTACTAAGTATGCATATTTTTTCGCAAAATTTTAAAGAGAGCTTGGATACAGTTATCTTTATAACTGACTTTATGCCTGAGAGTTTGGAAGATGAGAACTATTTTTTCATTGCTATGTTAAAGGAGCCGACGCGAAAAAACAAACAAACAAACAAAAAAGTGAGAAGAAAACATTTCTTTTACAACTGTACTCTTTTACACTATGTTTTCATGAAATTTTTACACGGGCTGTAAAACCGTTTCTTTATCACCAATAAAGATTTCAAAGTGTTCGGATAAAAATAACTTTTTTATTTTAAAACTATGAAACGACCCTAGGTAAAAAAAAAAAAAAAAAAAAAAAAAAAAACACGAAAATGAGCGCTTTTATTACTAAACATCAATATTTTTTCGCGAATTTGTCATTTAAAAATATAATTTCATACAAAATCGGGTTAAAGATATAAAATAATAAAAACTTGATGTTTTTATAAATATATATATTATCACGGTCCCGGGCAACGCCGGGCGGGGGTCAGCTAGTAGTTTTTTAAATATGTTTCTACTATCCTGTCAAAAACAAAGGTAAGTATACAAAAAATTAAATTTTTGTAAAGTTTTTGTGAACAAGAAGGAATACTTAAGGTATCAGTTAGTGGGGGTTTCACCCTATATTTATTTCTTGATCAATACACTACTATTTTTTGTATCAGAATTAAGTCCATAAGCCTCAGGGAAGTCTTTACCTTATTGTTGACCGCTACAATCAATATATGTTTGAGTCTTTCAAATTTATATGTTCTATTTCTTTGTGAACAAAGAAAGAAAGAAGGTGACAATATGAAAGTCTGTCTCCCTGTTTTTGTGTATTTCTTATTTTTTCTCGATCAATACTGACAAGGCCGGTTTCAAATAACGGTAAATAAAGTGGAACCCTTGGATAAAAATGCAAGGCTATGAAATCGGATTACGCTTATGGTAACCCCCTAACATGAAGTAAGAGGCTTTTCGTGAATAAAAAAATTAAATGATTTATCGATACTTCTAAAGAAATGCTTTATGTAGGAATTTTTCTTTCTATATTTCGGAAATTCAATAAGTGATGACTTACAACGCTACATGAATAGATTTTATTTAGATATACACAATTCATTTCAAATCCAACTGATCAAAAAAGATGAAAATAAAATAAATATAATTAAAAGAAATGCAGTATAACTTTGAGGATATGAACAAAGTATTATTAATCATGTATAACTGAAAATATTTGTGCATCTATAGTATTATTATGAAAAATATAATTTTGTTTTAAATAAAGACATTGAAAAAAAAAACGTTCTTCATTCATAAAAAATAATAGTGATGTATGTTATTAATTTTTTAATTAATAATCAATAGGAAAATGATTTGTGTTAAACAGAAAATGAATTATAATTTTGACATAAGACAAAAACAATATTTTTTTGTCGTAAACAAACGAACAAAAAAAAAGTACTTATAAAAATACATAGAATTGACTTTAAATTATTTTCCTGTCCTTTATTTTAAAAATCATTGCTTATTTCAAATTCAATTTTGACACTTTAACAACCATTATAGTATAATCTTTAATAATCGTCATAAAACTTAACAGTAACAAGTCTTAGCATCATTGTAGTAGAAGGTCTGCATTAAGAAATGTGTGTCGTATTCAAGCAATACTCGCCTCAAATAATTATATAATAAGTAAATACTACATACAAATAATAAACAATTAAATATACTTATAATATAGTTTTACAGGGTAAATTAAATTCTTTGAAAAATGGGGTATGTTGATGAGAGTTTCAAAAATTTTATATGTCCCATAAAATGTAGGAGACACGGTGATTATTTGAAAGGGATTATGCTCTTGTCTATTCAAAGAACACATAAAAACTTTACGCCATGCGCAGAATTTTAGAAAAAAAAATGAATGGGGAAAACAGACAATTCACAGATAGAAAATTACACCATTGTTAGTTCATTAATATGAAGCCCTAACACTCAAAAAGATACCGACCAACCGTTTTAGACCTATGCTTGAACATATAGATTATATATATATATATATATATATAAGTTTGGGCCTGATGATTTCGCCATGGTTCTACAAATATTTTCCTATTTCATTTTTATCACAAATTCTTTTCTGAATAATTTCTACATATTATTCATAAGAAGTAGAAAATCATTTATTTCACCTTTTTGTATAATATGAAATCTATGCTATCTTAGGTTTATATATATATATATATATATGGGGGGAGGGGTGTATGTGTGTGTGTATATGTGCATATGTGTGTGTATGTGTGCATTGTGTATTAGTTTTCAAAATAGTAATTATGATGTGATGAAATAATGTTATATATGTAAAACTATATCATTAGGGTATTAAAAGAGCCTTTTTACATATTATTTAATTATTGTGTGTGTGGATACTGTGTATGTATATTAAGATGAAACTTAAAAGTTAAGTTTCAAATTTCATATAGTAATAGCGAAAATTATTTTCCTTTTTAACTCCATATAATGAAAATATGTTGCTTTTAAATATCATGTGATATTTACCGTTTCCTTTTAAGTTCCTGAAAAAACGAAGAAAAACGAAGAAAAAACAATAATTGCATTAAAACTATTTTAAGATTATCAATTAATTTATATGATGCAAAACATAAAATAAGAAGGGCTCGTGTAATAAAGAAATAATAGTTCAGTTTGTATCAGACTTTTTGACATTTGTCGGTACAGGCGTAGTGGGCGTTCGCTCTCATTGTGTCTGTTTTACTGCAGTGCGAATCACAACAGGTTAGTTCAAGTTAACGCAATGTGCTATTTATGGATTTCTTTGATTATTTTTTAATAAACAGACATTGGCAAATGTGAAAATGTCTGCTTACGTACCTAACACTAGTAACTTCTTAAAATATCCTGTGTTTGGTGAACCAAAACAATTAACTTTAGACTAACATGTTTTGCCAAAATACGAAGATGTTACAGAACATTATTTATGTGTTCAGTTTAACTTAAAATTTGTCAACTGGTATCGGAAGACTACTGTTTCTGAAATTTCTCAGGTTGTTGCAGATACAATAAAATATATATGGCTTACAGCTTTAATTGCAACGGTTTCTGATACAGGAATTGTTAAAATGATTAGAAACTATCATGACAAATGTCAAAATTTGAAGAAATATATTAAGAATAAAAAGAATAAGTCCACATTCGATATAAAATTGAAAAATTTTAGGGAATCTACAAAGTAACTTTTTGATGTAATCTCGTGTGAGTGCAAATAGTTTCTTTGTGCAAATGCACCAGACAGTCTTATGTACTAGAACAATATTGTAATTTTCTCGAATATCAATGAGAGAAAAGGGTAGTAGTAGGCAATAGGATCAATAGATATGAAAGCGACACAGAATCCCATGATGCAGTGGCAAAAGACTGTAAAAAGACATATCCAGCAAGGAAGAGGTAATTTTAAAACAGAAATGTGACATTTTGATGGATGATTCCTGATTGATGATTTTGATGGATGAAGAAGAAATCCTGGAAAGTAATAGTACAATCGGTAGTTCTACTGATCCTGAATTTGACAATCAAATATCTACCTCAAACAGCAGTGGAACAAATAATAAAAATGGAAAAACGGACTCAAGCATTTCACCTACCTGTACTTGCTCTAGCAGTTGAAAGCACAGGAGTATGACAGAGGAGCAAGTATTAAAGCAAATGCCACTTTAGAAGACGTGAGTTTTATTTTTCATGATATTAAATGATAATAAAGAAAAGGTTGTCAACAGAATGACTTTAAGAAAACAAATGAAAAAAAAAGAATTTGAAAGAACAAAGAAAGCCATGAGTTGCTCAGAAGGCTTGTATTTTGATGGCAGAAAAGATATCACCACAGCAGCTAAGGAATTAAGGTATTTCGAAAAATCATTAAAGAAGAACATGTGGTCTTAGTTCTGATCGTCGTATTTGACTGACATATTCCTCTGCTAATAATATAGTCAATGTAATTTTGGTGTGTTTTCAAAATAATAATATTGATTTCAAATTTGAAACTTATTGGGTGCGACAGAACTGCCTTCAATACGGAACGTAAATCTGGAGTTATTGAAAAATTGGCTATCACACTAAAAAAATCCCTTTTACAGTGGATTATTTGATTACTACATTCAAATAAGCTTTTCTTCAGGAATGCCTTTTTTGGTCCTTATGAACAAATACATTTCCGATGTCAACAGATTCTCGGCACCATATTGGGGTTAGGAATGTAATTGAAGGTAGATCCAAGCTTAATAAAAGTGCTAAATCTTTTGAAGTCCCTCCCCTTAATTTTGAAACTTCTGAATTTCTAGTTTTAATAAATGGGGATGATTGTAACCTGTGCCTTGTCGGAATTAGAAGACACAGAAGTGAAAAAAATAATACAAACAGGAGAAACACCTGGTTTTGTATATTTTACATGTTATATTCAAGTAATGGATAGATGTATCAAGATTGTCTCACAGTCATATCAATCTCTATCACCTTGATCTGAAGCTATAGGTGATTTTATCTTGGTTTATTCCTGCAATGTTATGCTACAATTTCATGCTAAAATAGGACTATAATATAGCAGATTTAGTAGCTAATTAAGGAAAGGGTGGGAAGGACGATGGAAATCAAAAAGCATCCATCTCTTTGTGACGACTTCTGGATAGAATTTTTTTAATATAAGCAAATATGAGCTAAGCTATACATTTATTTTAAGTTATTTTATGTTTAGATTCTAATTCTTTGACCGGAAAATAAGATCACTAGAAAACAGATAATTTAAAATAAAGGTTTTTATCGGTTGATTAGGCATCTAAACAGGAAATTGTATTTCACTATTGCACATCAAAACAAAAAATCTTTCTTTTTACCATATGATTAAGTTTCACCCTAATGTATATGTGTGAATGTGTGTGCTATGTTTGACTATAACATGACGAGATTATAGCAAATCTATACTTTCAAAAAACTCCGAGGGGACGTTAAATTCAATACATTGATTAGGAATATGTATTATGCTTCTAGTTAAAAAGTTTCTTTGACTCTTATGTTAAAGAATCCATCTGAATTCATCTGGGCACCTATGACTACATTTTTGTATGAGGCAAAATATTAAGTTATGTATCGTTTCTGACTGCAAACGCCCATATTATTCAGTAAAATCCTGTCACTATTTTTAAAAACTTACTAGACGTATTTCATATGTTATACTGATGGAGAGATGTATCTCTCCAACTGTTATTGATTCGTTTTCTACAAGCGTACATAAAAGTTAATATAATATTGATATTTGGAACTTTACATGTCATATTAGACATCATTGAAATCAGCATTGCATAAGCAATAAGAAGTAATTAATTATTGCTTAGACACTACAAACCAGTAAGTATCTGGCATATTTGATTTTATAAGACCACTTCAGTTATATTGTTATAATCACGCAAAGTCTCTCTCTTTAGATGTACACAAAGTTTCTAACTAATAATTATAGTCGCAAAGTGCTGTCCCAAATAAATGTCACATACTTTTTACAATCAGGCAATTACCTAGAGTGCTCCATGAAAAGTATAACTAACAGAATTATTACGGATGAGTATCAGCTTAATTTGACCTCATGAGAAATGGGGCAAGACCTTGTCCCAGACAGTAGATCGTAGACAGGCAAATGACATAACATTTTGTAACAAACAGCCTATAGATTCTGGAGAAAAGTGGCCTCGAAAATGAAACGATAACAATAAAATTTCTCTATCATGTGGGTCCTCAAACTTATATGCAAATTTGTTGCATTTTTCCTTTGTAAACTGATTTATTATGTATGGGTATGCAAATCTTGATTTTGTGTATTTTCTTTACTTATATATAGATTTTTAAAACACTGTGATATTAAATTCGTACTCCAAGACGGTCGTGTAGTTTGGTTCTCTCGATAACAGTCGAGTACAGGATTTTCGACAAAATGGTTTAAAGTCGTATAAAGTTAAAAACAAGATGTGTTATTTTTAAAAGTCGTGTCATAATCCTTATAGAAGGAATTTATTACTTTTATAATATGAAGTCATATTTTACTCCTCCTCAGTTCTTTTGTGTTACAATTGGAATATTTTTAAATGAGCTGCTTTGCAAAGACAATTAATTTGAATTTAAGTTAGCAGTTATCTGGC